>JARACZ010000005.1:10345000-12845000 GCA_029255805.1 Keiferia lycopersicella | reverse complement strand
TGACAAATGCAACATCTTGCACTGACCTCGCCAACTCGCCTGCCAAGCGTCGTATGGCAATACCCCCCCGATAGGGGGAGACCCATGTTCAGCAGTGGACTGTTATGGCTGTTATGGTATTGAGGCAGGCAGCAGGTTGAACTAAAAAAAAAATTGCTGCAAATATTTTTATAGGCGTATTAGAGGGCCCATGAAACTGAACAACTTTCCCCAAGAAATATAGGTTAAAATATAAAAAAATCGATCTCTCATACAAAATGTACCAGACAACCAAGTCAATTTGTATGGGGGGGCCAAAATGTTTTTTCATATTTTGAGTTGTTCAGTTTCACGGCTGATTCACCCCTTAAAATATTTGCAGCTAATATTTTACAGCTAATATTATGTCGAGCAGATCCTAAATAATTGAGGTAAGGGCAGGAAGATTGATGACAAAATTCCTTGCTGAAAAATTGACAGCATTCCTGACCATTTCTGTTTTTAGTATCAAACAGTAAAAAAATATCCTATACCTATATCCTGTTTGGTAAATCTTTGTCCAGACAAACAGGCTTATTTTCTCAGAGTTCACTTGTATTGACCGCAGTACTCGTATTATGATCGTATGAAGACAGATGAGACGTTTTTGAATGTTTATTCGGCGTGCAAAACTAACAATAGAGCATGATTTATGAATGTACGGTACGTATACGTGACGTGTGGAACAGATTTCGCTATACACAAAATATTCATTGGAACTGTACTGAGAATATTTGTTTAAAGATTTCAAATTTGACTCGCGTGATGTAAAAATTTAGTTCGTACAAAGTTAATCAAACTACAAATTATTTGCATAGTACATAAGTGAATATAGATTTACTAATACCTTTGCTAATATACCTATTATCTGCATTAAATAATATATGCTTAATAATTTATGTAGCAAGCAGATCGAAAATAATCACTTAATTAAAGGACCTGTGGACATCATTTAAGTCAACATTAATCCCAAGTGTCGATTTGTCATAACAATCACAGTGAATATAATTATGCCATTGTTAACTAATCGATGATTGTGTCTAAGTGAGGCTATAATTTATAACTTCTGTTTAATTTCAATTATGCGATGAGAAACGAGCAAATAATTAGGTGGATTACAGTTATCAAAGGGTTACACATATATACACACGCAGATTAACCGTGTATTTATACTAAGAAGTATAACTATAAAAAAACTCCGGCTGAGGTAATTTAAAGATTATATCGCGCTTAAACTCGCCAATTTGAATTTAAGAAAATTTAATATTTACAGTGTCACCCTCGCTGCTATGATTGCTTCGCTAGACGACTAGGTCATTATTAAAATACAAAAGTGACTAGTACGCTTTGTAAAAAAATACTACATACTCCATTTACAGTTTTTCGAAAAATTCAAATTTGATTTAATAAGCAGAAAAATAATACAAAAGTAAGTGTTCTGTCGCCAGCCATGACGTCATCTCCTCGTATTTTCAAACAAAATATCATTTTAAAAAGTAGCTCATTTGCCTGACGGTTATCATGCCCATTCCAACCGACACCTCATAACCTAATGCTAACACTCACATAGCCCCTACAGTTTTAATTTAACTGTATAATTTCGACAAGTTAGTACGTACGTTAGTAAGTACTTATAAAATAAGTACGTAGAAACCACCTTTACACATAAATAACAATACATTTACAAAATGGTAGCCAGTTACAAAGCGAGTTATTTAGTAATCGCTGTTACCTACTACACCAGAGCTAATCAGTGTATTAAGTACGAGTTAAATGTTGAAAATGGAATTCATTCCATTGTTTTGCCATTGTTGGAGTTCCTTTCATTCCTGGAGATTAAGAACAATATCGAAATTAAATCTGCCTATAAAAGTAATATTACGACTCGCAAAGAAGAAGAAGAAAAAGAAAGCAATATTTTTTGTGTGTAGAAGACAAGTTTGAATTTTTGCTTATAATTGTAATTTAAGTCTCAAAAGCATCACCATTATACGCTGTCATGGTAGTAAAACCAGTCTACTTTAAATTCTTTAAATGCGTAGGTATCTCTAAGTGTTGGACAACTCGGTGTCCCACACGAAAAGAGTTATATAATATAATCTAAATATAATCTCGAATAACATAAAAACGTTACCTGTGCAATAATATCATCTTTTCTCATTGTTAGAAATCGAAAAATCGAAGAAGTATTTTTGGTTCGGCCCCATTTACCTCGTCATCGCTTTAGGTGCCAGTCCTTGTGAGACCGAGATCAACGATCAAAAATCAACATCATAGGGTCTGAAATTTTAAAATGGACCTACATAATTAAGAGCACTATATTTCACTATCAAAATAGTTCGTATCCGTCATATTTATGTATGTATATTGTAATATGTGTAGTTGTATTATATGTAGTATATCAGTATAATTATGCAAAATTATTATTTTAGTATATGTATTATGTTTATGTATTATTTTTAAATTCCGCATTTAATGTTGTGCACGACCATCAGCCTCACCTTATGCTATCTCTCTACCGTAGGACTGCTGGAAGAGATTTCTTTTTAGAAATAAGTAATGCCTGTTGTGTTTTTTATCTAAATGTGATTTTCTTGTGTTTTATCTTGTGTGACACAGTTAAATAATTTTTTTTTTAAAAAGAATCCTTGCAATTGATAAGATTCAGCAGACCTATTTATACCGCTAAAGAAAGAAATTATTGCCATTATGGCTTAGATTATTGTTATGACTTTTTTATTGCAAAACTAATTCTACTTCATCATAATTTATGTCCTATAAATTATTTCTCAATTTACACAATTAATATTCTATTGAGAAGATAGGTATTTATCGTCTTTACTCAAGCCCTTAGGTATTATGTGTTAATCTTCTCTTGATTATAGAATAACTGTATTGTATATTCCGTTGGGTCATTTATAATTGTATAAATAGCTATTGATTAGTTAATGAGTGCGTGTTGCTTGTTTAAACAATGACATTAAATTTCTTAACATTTAATGTACAGTCTATAACATTATTGTATTGTCTTGTGATGATTGCCGCCGACTAATGTGACGTAGGGGAGTAGGTACGTTATGTCTACTTGCTATACATAGTTCCACGGTTCAATGCTCGCCCGGGGCAGATTAATTTCTTAGGCCTCTATCTCACTCCAGCGAAAAAAAGCGTTGCGCTAACGTATGCGCCTGTCAGATCCACTAAAACAGCGCTTGCGCAGCGTCGTGTATTGGACCTGCGTCGTGAGCGGTTTTTGTATGGGGAGTGACGTTTTTGATATGGCTCTGATAGTCGCATACGTATTATTTTTGCGCTAAAGTGTGAGAAAGGTTGGTTGTGACTACAGTTTGGTTGTGGGTGTTCCTTGCGACCGGTTTTGTATAAACCCGTGATACCTTAATTATCGTAGCTTTATAAGATTTTTTGAGAAAGTACCTAAATGGAATTATTTTACGGCGCCGAGTAGCTATAAGTAATCTTCGACTGGAGCTTGATTGAACCCGTACCCGTCGAATATCATTCCTTTTGCTCTATCAACTGATTTACCGCTGGCCACAGATTCAAAATTATCTTTCTATGAGTATATTGCGTTTCCAATTGTGTTATTGAACTGGTCGTAATCTTATCTTCCGTTATATCTGAATGCCCAAATACATCCGGTTTGACCTATACGGTATTACCTACTATCTGTAGGTACATAGTTCTAATAGATATCTATCTATACAACCGAAATACACCTTTGTAACACTACTATATTATACCGATTTCCTCAGTTTACACAACCCGATATCTCAATTAACAGCAACAGTGGGCTCGATTCTGCACGACGTTTCCTTACTCAAAAATAACATACATACATACATACACATATCACGCCTTTATCCCTTGCGAACTAGGCAGAGCGTTAACGACCGCAAAAATACGGTCGTTATCGCCACGTCTGACAAATATTAGAGGGCCGGTTGAAAAAAAAAAACCTCAAAAATAACACCTTATTATTTTGCAAAAAAGACTGGTTTGACTCAATAACGATATATTACCCAAGTTAGATAGAATCCTATAGCAGTATTTCTTTTACTTTTCTTGTCGAACACAGAGTAGTCCAACGACCTGATACTACAAGTAGCAGCCCTCATAGCAGTTGATTAAAATATTTTATGTATTTGGGAGAGTATCTTCTTCTTATCTGGTAGCACCTCTCCAACTAGTGAAGGTTGGCAGTCAGCATATTTTCTTCTATCTTTCGCGAGGAAAAACAGTGGGAGAGTTTATTAGAATTTAGTGTTAGTCGTTAGACGACTCGGTGTCCCACACGAAAAAAAGAAAGAAAGTGTTGTGTGTGTGTGAGTTTATTGTGTGTTTTTTTTGTATCAAAATAACTTTAAAAAGCATGTTAATGTTTGCTTTATGCTAATGGTTCTTAGAATCGAGGCCGCTTTACATAATATGAAACAATTGAGCATATACCTGGCCATTGTGTAGCTCCCGACCGAACTGCATTGTGATCGGCTGATACATTCCACCATCGGCAGTATTGTTTATACGGCAATCACTTCTTCAGGGTGTTAGTAGAAGTACTAACTCCCTTTTTAAGGCGTGAAACTGAACAACTTTCCCTAAGGAACATAGGACGGATATTGATAAAAAAATTTGGACCTCACATACAAACTGACTCAGTCGGTTGCCACTTTTTGTACGAGGTCCAAAATTTTTTTCGTTTTTCTACCTATGTTCCTTGGCGAAAGTTGTTCAGTTTCAAGGGCTGGTTCACCCCTTTCAAATATTTGCAGCAATTTTTTTCACAAGCTGTATACCTGGTTATTGTATAGCTTCCGTGTACAGCATGAACACAGTTGAAACATTCTTCGTAATATGTAGTTGATGTTACTTCAGATATACCTTAAAACCGTGCCGTAATACCTTTGCCGTGTGATGCCGGCTTAGAATAGCATCACCCCACATCGTTCCCGCGGGTGTCGTAAGAGGCGACTAAGGGACTCGAGGGTATTGGTGTATTACAATTTTTAGGCGACAGGCTGACAACCTGTCACTATAGTGATACACATGTTTTCTGGAACAACCATGCAAAACAATCCTCAAAAATGTCAGACGTGGCGATAGCGACCGTATCCTTACGGCTGTTAACGCTCTGCCTACCCCGCAAGGGAGAAAGGCGTGATATATGTATGTATGTATGTATGTATACCTTAAAACATTTCCCTTGTTACATCAAAAAATATCTATAAACGCCAACATATTGCAAACAAATGCATAAGTAATGTAAGAGAGTACTCTGTAAAAGAGTATTTATATTTTAAATTGTAAATTGATTTTTACAAGACTACATTATTTCAATTATTGCTTTTACTTTCTTTTCTTGAAAATTGTTCTTTATATATTTTTTTGTAAATTTAATTTTCTTTTATTATTATTTTGACGAGCACTATTCGAATAGGCTACATTCCTGACAGTTCAAATGAGCTACTTTTAAAAACAATATGAAAAGTTTTTTATATGAAAAACTTTGAGTATGTCGTCACACCGTAAGTATTTGGATGGCGTAAGTATTTGACATTTACTTTTATATTATTTTTCTGTTTATTAATTCAAACTTTGAATATTTCGTAAAATTATGTATGAATTCTGTACTATTCTTGGACAATAGTTATTTATAAGCGTACGACTTTTATATTTTATAATGACCCAGGAAACTAGCGAATTCTTACATCGGACATTTTGTAACAATATAATGTAATTTCCATTGTGTGATAAATAAATAAATCAATCACATTGCAAACATCGCATAAGTAATGAGCCGCATCTACAGGAATGACTATCAATAACTATAATTATGTGTTTGTTCATTAGTGCAGTAAGCTGTGGAGTAAATCCTAATGATTGCCGATGAGTTTTGCAATTATCACCTATAACCTCGTTAAATAAGGAAACTACCAGATGAAAACCCGACTTAGCCCGAGCGAAATATGACTCAAGTCCACCTAAACAACATGTAAATCCTACTAATACCAAAACGCAAAAACTACTGAACCGATTTTCATGAAATATGGCATACAGATAGAGGATACTTGGAATAACACAGAGGACAGTGGTTATACCGATAAAATCTTACGGGATTAAAACCAAATTCCACACGGGCGGAGTCGCGGGTGTCCACTAGTATTTTCGTATTGACAGCAGTGGTTGAGCAATTAACTTATGACAATAATTTCAACGGATGAGGCAAAAAGTCTAAGTTATCAATATGGTGACTTTTCTATGAATATTTATATTTTAACATAATAATTAAAAACAAAATCCTTATTTTTTACAGTTTTATCATTCAAAAAAGTTTCAATTTATTTTTACGAATTTAACTTGCGTGACGTTAATTCGTGGGATTCCAGTTTAATAAAATGACATCTAATCATCATCAAAGATTTTACTCGCGAGTTGTCATATATCATGTTGGTCTCAATTTCTGCTTTTGAACTTTCTTCGAGTGTGTTTCTCACTACATTGTATTTCTCTATATAAATAGTCCTTCAACATGTTTGATGTGACGATGAGATCTTCTGTTCAAAATATCGTTCTTTACATACAAAATATTCCGTATAAAAATATTACTTAAAAAATATTGTGTCAAAAAAATTCTTCTTCATCCCCGTAATTAAAATATGACAAATAAAAGACTTCCATTAATTGAGAAGAAATTAGGAAAGGTAATAAAAAATCAATTAACTTTTTGTAAAGTAGCACGTTTTAGCACTTTCAGATTTAACGACCATTTTTATAGGACTGATTGACGTTGATTTTGTAACATTGAAAGTCTTTTATACCTACGACAAAAAAAACTGTTTTTTTTATTATCTATCGGTACTTTTTCATTTTGCTAAGTAGGCTTGATCCTCTTAGTACTCCACTTGTCTATTATGACGGCATATGTATCCCGTATACTGACAAGGCTAAGAATTTGGGTGTCATATTTGACTGTAATCTTTCTTGGGTATCCCACATTAACGACGTGAGCAGGCGCATGCACTATTCCTTTCACTCTCTTAAGCGACTCCAGAACTTTCTTCCATTCAAAACTAAAATCATGCTTGCACAAGCACTTCTTCTTCCTATTCTTGACTATGCTGATGTCTGTTATCTGGATGCGACGGAAGAATTACTCAATAAGCTTGAGCGACTACAAAACCTCGCTATTAGATTTATTTTTGGACTTCGTAAGTTCGATCATGTCTCGGAATTTCGTGCTCAGCTTAAGTGGCTTCCAATTCGTCTTCGCCGCGATATGCACATCCTATCCACTCTCTACAACATCCTTCACAATCCTGCCACTCCCGACTATCTCCGCAATCGTTTCCATTCCCTTCCTCCACATCCTCACCCTAGGCGCGCCCGCATCAATAAGATGTTGGTGTGTCCTAGAGCGAACACTAAATTCCTTTTTAACTCTTTTTCTGTAAGAGCTGTACAGCTATGGAATAATCTCCCTATGTTTATACAGGACAGTCCCTCCATTTCTACATTCAAAAATCGTGTAAAAGAGCACTTTATTTCCCAACAACCTTGATATGTTTATGTATTTGCTGATATGTATTTAAGTATTGGTATTGTATTTATGTGGATTAAATAAGTATATTTATTTAAGTAGGTATGTACGTTATATTATTTTATAGCATTAGTCATTTATTTAGTTTTCATGTAGTTTCTTTTATTGCCTAATTGCCCCAAAATTTTAGATTCTCTCACAACACATGGGTTGGCTGGAAGAGATCTCTCATTTAGAGATAAGCCCGCCTTTGCAACAATTTTTCTTGTACTTATTTTCCATACTGTTTATGCAATAAAGAATATATATAGCTAGCTCCGATAATTATAATACCTACAACCAATATTTTTACAAAAAAATATCGGAAACAGTAACAGTAGAGTGAACCTATATAAATATGCTAATACCAAAGCCTTAGGAACTACCAGCTTATGTAGTATATTCCTACCCAATAAACACAAAAGATCATAAAATTACCTCTTTATAATACGGGTACTTCCTTTCAACCGACAATTATAGGCCGAGAAACACTGTTCTGATCTGCTTCGATTTCGTCAGTCATTGACATTAATTGGTAGTTTGTAGCGGAAAATATATCAGTGCATGCCGCGGTGCGGGCTCGGACGCTCCTCTTCTCGGAAAAAAAACATCAGATAAAAAAATACTGTGAAAAGTTTGATGGGAAGAAGTAACTACATTACAGGGAGGGTGGGAGGTAGAGCTTTTCACGAGCTTTTCATACGCTCATAACTCAACAAACAAAGCTCACGTGAATCGCTCAAGTGGTCACGTTTGTCCAATAGTGGTGCAAAAACAGCGCGACATTATGGTCGGCTGACCCTCGTACGCCGGCCGAGTGCACATTTCGGAGCGACCCCTATCGTGCCTAGTACTCGGCTTCTGCGTGTCTCTGTCAAGTGGTTCAATTGTGCGGTGGTATGTGCGTGGACCGCTCGTGCCCGCGACCGACCGGCACCCGCCGCCCGCGCCGCGAACCCAACAAAATGACAATCGTGTTCCTCTAACGTTCAACACATTCCGAAATGTCTTGTGCCAAGTTCACCAACTATTTGTTCTACAAGCTCAGGAAGTACACATGCGGACTTGCCCGAGAAAGTGAGTATTGGTGAATTATTCGTGTTCTGCGCGTGCGCCGCCGATAAGTGGATTTATCGCAATGTTTGTAATAATTTAGCCATACTTTGGCTCTATTTATACCCACGTGTAGAATGTTCTGCGTGGTAATGGACTGTTGGTAATATTATCGTGTTTGTGTTTATTTGTGTTGTATCAGTATGGAAAGCGGTGATAAGTGCAAACAAACCACGGTCACAGGCACGCCCATGTCCTCAAAGCTACTTTCTAGAATTCGCAGAAATGTAACCGCAGTAAACCTTAACCTATTGTGGGTTATTTTGTCCATTAAAATGTATTGTAAGAACATCTAAATAATTTAAACTAAATTCTAATCAAGACTGGATATAGAGAAGTTGAGAAGATATAGCCGGAATTTCTGGTGTCCCGGACTGTGGTGGCGGAATCCCAGATTTTCAGACTAGGTACTTTTATGACTATTATATTTGCAGACTGAAGATTCTTACGCATGAATGAATGAACTAGGTTCTTACGCATCTGCGATGTAAATACATAACGTTGTTTCATACATAACACACCTAAATGAATGAAAAGAAACCAGAATTTTACGTAAATAGCCTAGAATATTTTTAATCATGATTAAAATTAATTTGCCTAATGTCAACTATATTTCCCAAATGTTTAGTTGCGTTATTAAATTTGACTAATTTAGCTGTTAGTGTATCCAATTTAGATAAAACTTGTTTTGAACGACAACTGTATTCAATCTGTGTGCTCGTGTTATTTATTTTATGAATATCCATAGATGAAAGTAAGAAACTGTATTTTACGTACAACAGCTTTCATCAACATTGGTATAGTAATTTTCGAGGTTCTGGTTCTTTTATTTGTTATTTATTACGTATTCGTCTTCTCTGCCTTTCTATGTAAATGTCTCAACTTTTAACTTACGTAGGTTAGTTGGAAGAAATTTCGAAATGGAAATAAGCTTCACCTGTGTGGCGTATTTCTTTATGTTTTCTGTCTTTTCTACAATTCTTTCTTCTTTAAACTTTTGTTTCACTGCGAAGTTGTTTATTTTTTATGTAAATATCAGTTTGTTTATTATCAGTTATAATTTTTGTCGATCGTTTATCTACGGAAACGGAAAGAGACACTGAGTCAGACAAATTATCTTAAAAATTTTAAACGACGAGTGGTCATACAAAAAGTATTATTGACGATACCCCACTGATAATGTTACAATGATAGGATAGTATAGTACTTACTAGAACCTAAGTGCTTGCCACTCGAAATGATCGTGATTAATATTTTATGAGCAGTTATATTATTTTACTAAGTATCAATTCTACATAATCGCATTTTATTTGTAAGTTGCAAAATATTACCTTAACCGGATATTTCTTGCTCACTTTTGATGACATAAGAGAAATCGAACCTAAATTGCAGATTGGTTCATCGGGTCGTTGGAAGAAGAAGAATTGCGAAGTATGACTGAATGAGCGAATAATACCAACTTCAAACTAAAATACGCAGATTCTAATTACTTGATTTATACGATGATTCATCTTTAAAAAGTCTAAAATATTGCATCTCACACACACAAATCGAACGTAAAATTACGGTATATCGCCACGTCTGACAAATGTTTGAGCGTTGTTTCAGATAAGCCGTGTATCGCTGTAGTGACAGGTTGTCAGCCTGTCGCCTAAAATTGCAATATATATGAAACCCTAAAGTACCTTAGTCGGCTTCTACGACACTCACGGGAAAGAAATGGGGTGATGCTATTCTAAGCCGGCAGCACACGGCTATATTGCATCACACATGCAAATATTTGCATTTTGATTTCCATTAATACACTCGTGCAATCACGTAACAACATAACACTACGTAACGAATCTATTACCTAAACGACCTAATAAACCTCATGTCAGCTGAAGATCTGGCGACCGAAAAAGCCTTCGCAGCCGTCAAAGGCGAATCGCACACTTAACGCTAAAATATCGCAGCGGTCTGTGTCAGATCCATACTAGAAACGTCACTCCCCATACTAAAACCGCACTTGACGGACGAACAGCGGTTGAGCGGTTTTGGTATGGGGATTTCTATTTTCTAGTATGGATCTGACAAAGCGCTGCGATGTTTTGGTTTTAGCACATCGTCATGCGTTAAGTGTGTGATCCGCCAAAAGATTATCCTTTTGTCTCAATAGGCTAGTGGACTGGCAGGTCAAATGAGTTACTTTTTAAAACGGTCAAAAGCGGTATTTTGTACGAAAATAGGAATGTATGACGTTATACATTGCTATTTCGGATGGCGTCAAAACACTTACTTTTATGTTATAATTATTTAGAGAAATTATAAATGAAGTCCGCAGTATTTTTGGACAATACGAGTAGTTTTAAGCGTACGACTTCTATATTTTATTAATGACCCAGTCCACAACTGAATTGGCTATCTTAACTTGTTTATATTTGTGCTGCAGAGTTTACCGAGAAGTTTTTTTTTTATCACGTAATACTCGTAGTTAGCACAAAATAAATCTAGGCAAGAAATTTGACTCACCTTTTAACCATAGTAAGTCACCTATCGTGCCACGATAAACAACTTTCGTTTCGCGGCAGAAGTTTATCTAGAAAATGTATAGTTTTGCGAGTTTTGTTTTGTTTGTGAATTAATAAAATAGTTACAAAAAACTTGTATGACCTAACAAATGTAGCGTGTCAGCTGCAGATCTGGCGACCGAAAGAGCCTTGACAGCCGTCCAAAGATTATCCTTTTGTCTCAATTGGCCCGTAATTGACGTCGTCACCTCCTCCGGCTCTATTTCAGGCACAATTTATACTTATACGTACAAATTGCACCTCAACTGTTGACGGTAACTATAACTGGTCCAAATGGGGCGGCACGGAAAGTCCAGTGCCTCGTTTTTCGAAACTACAGGCTACAATTCTACAGGTGAAAGTCGATGTACATTGCGTAGCGGGTCAAAAATCCTGGTTTTATAATGTCCCACCGGCTACGCAGTGTACATCGAATTACACCTGTAGAATTGTAACCTGCAGTTTCTTTGCATAGGCCACAGAAGATCTGCTAAAGCGCTATAAATTCTAGAGATATAAAATCCTGGATGAAATTAATCCTTTCTGACCTTCAGTTGTTATGAAAACAATGCTATTTTGATTTCAGCCATTTTGAGAATCAATCGTATCTATTACATACAAACACAGAAATCACGCCTGTATCCCTGGCGGGGTAGATAACCATTAATTACATACATACATATATCACGAATGTATCCCTCGCGGGGTAGGCAGAGCAATAACGGCCGTTAAAATACGGTCGCCTTTGCCACGTCTGACATTTTTGAGGTTTGTTTTCCAAGGTTGTTTTAGAAAACATGTGTATTACTATAGTCACAGGTTGTCAGCCTGCCGCCTAAAAATTGTAATACACCAATACTCTCGAGTCCCTTAGTCGCTTCTTACGACACCCGCGGGAAGGAGGTGGGGTGATGCTATTCTAAGCCGGCATCACACGGTACACCATTAATTACCTGGGCATTTTAAGTTTTATCCACCGGAGAGGATATTCATAATAATGTATAAATCAGTGGATGCCGAAATAACAATGAAGATATCAGTATAAATTATAAAAATTCAACCTAGAACTTAACATAAAAAACTAAAAAAAAAATACTTATAGAAACCTAGTTTCGATAGTCCATTTGGAAATTTGTCTATTCGTTTTAATTTTTTACTTGAATTATGTACTACTAAGTACTTGATTTAAGAGCACTATGCATATGGGTAGTACGGTAACCTATATAAACATCGTTAACATGCTTAACTTTACGATACCGAATTGGTAAAGTCAATAAAGTGTACGTCACGACTCGGGGACAGTTTAACCGGTCATAAAACCAAACATGGCTTAGGTAACGGTTATGCAAACAGTCTACGTATCTTGACCGTTAGTGTTTATTATAAGAACCTACATCAATCGTCATAGGTAACTAGAAAAAAATTGCGTTAGCGTGATAGCCAATAAAGAAAGGAACCCGCAATGGTAATATGGTTTGTCTTTCTATCAAAATATATAGGGTGTTCGACAGAACGTTGGACATACGAAAATATTCGACGTCGGCCACTTGTTTTCTTTTGTTTTGGGCCCCCCCTCCTATTTACCATTTTCGTATGTCCAAGGTTTTACCGAACACCCTGTATTTAGCGTGATCATCACCACATAGTATAAAGCGAAGTCACTTTTCTCGACTGTCTGTATGTATGTTTGCTTAAATCTTTAAAACTACACAACGGTTTTTTTTTTTGTTAGTAGATTCAAGTGGTTATGCATAATATTAACCGGAAAAATTATCTAATTCCCACGAGAAAATGAAATGCAGCGGACGCAGCCTCTGAGCGGGCCGCTAGTATCCAATAAAGAAAGGATCCCGAAATGGCAACATTATTGTCTCTCTATCAAAATATAATGATGAGCAGGATGTTACAATAAGTTCTTATTGTTTCAATTTTGGGGTCCTTTCTTTGTCTTATCGAGAAAGTACTTTAATGTTACGTACCAAGTGTTCTCAGAAAACGATAGTAGGTACTGAAAGGAAATTAACGACACCTATAAGTTTACAAAATTTAAATCATATCATAACAAATCTAAGGCATCCATACCAAAAGAGCTTTACCAGAAATATCAGAATATCTTCTTGTTTTCATTTTATAAAAACACCTGGCTCCAGTCTGACACAAAAATACCTACAGGGTTATTTTCTAGACAGTACACAAACTTTGTAGAGTGTTTCTACTCATGATTTTGAACAACTTTTACTATGGGGCCACCTGTGAAATCGCAAAAAGCTTGGATGTTTCATACATTTTTTCCGAGTGGGTTTGAATTTTTCTATGGAACATCCAATTTTTGCGATTTCGCAGGTTGTATGGAGCCTTAAATGGGGATAAAAGTCGTTCAGTATCATGAAAAGAGTAACACCCTACAAAGTTTGCGTCCTGACAAAAAATAACCCTACCTATATGTTTTTTCTTACAGCTAGACGTAGACCAAACTCTCGAAAGTAGTCTCTTAAACTAAAAAAGTGTGTGTTTGTGTGTGTAATGCATAGACTGACAATATCTGTTTTCTGTGTTGTGTTGTTTGGTGCGTCTGTGATGTGTTCCCAAGAGTACGTTATACAAAAGGATCTTCTGTCTACTAACTGAATTCGATCGACATATCAAACTTCAAAATGCCAATAATGCCTGGTAGAGGTAAGTCAAATCACGAAATAGTATAAAGATAAGTCGCTTTTTGCGTCTGCGTCCCTATATCTGTATGTATGTACGTACGTATTATTATATCTTTATAAAGATTTTGATGCCGTTTTTTGATAGATAATGTAAGGTGATATGTATGATACTTGCTAAAAAAAAATCTTATTCCTATTGGAGAATGAGTTGCAGCAGGCGCAGCCGCTGGGCGGGCCGCTAGTCCTACTAATATTATAAATGCAAAAGTTTGTATGTTTTTTTGTTACTCCTTCACACAAAAACTGCTGAACCAATTTTCATGAAATTTAACAAACAGATAGAAGGCCGAAAAATTGTTCCTGTGAGATGTTGCGGATAGAAACCAACTTCCACACGGGCGGACGGTTCACAAGTAGAAATTAATATACCTATGTTTTTAATCGTCTTAGATACTAATATAGTAAATAGGACCTATGTTAGTTAATGGTGACTAACACCAGGTTGTGCAATGTTAAAACAAGGAAAGGAGATGTTGATATTAATCACTGAATGTTGAATCATACACCAATAGTAGAACGTGCAGTTATCGTAAGTAACGTCAGATATTAATTCTGGGACGTTTTGAGACTAAGAAATTTTTTATAGTGTTATAGGGCGGCGCTATGTATAGACGAGAGACGTAAGACGTGAGACGTGAAACACCGCGACGTTCGAAACCGTTTCCGTAAAAAGTGTATAAATAAAACAGAAGTGCCGAACACCGTTGTTAGTCCTTCACGCAAAAAGTACAGAACCAATTTTCATGAAATTTGGCACATACGTATTGAGTAATTTGGATTAACACATAAGATAGTTTTTATTCCGAAAAATATGCCGTGGGATCATTTATAAAACCGACTTTCATGCGAGTGGAACCGCGGGCATTCGCTAGTACAACCTAAGAGGTGACTTATTATTTATTTTATTTATTTATTTATTAAAAAAAAAAATACTTATGATTAAAACACACTCAAAAATATCGATAAACTAAAAGCACGTGCAGATTCAGTACAAGGTGAAACTGATTGATAACCCGAACTTTTTTTACAGTAGAGACACGTGCATATCATTATAAACAAGATAAGGAATACTCAGTGACCCGGACTAATTTGTTTAAACAACAAAGCTTTTTTGGCAAAGTTTTTTTTCTTTATAGATAAGGGTTATTTAAGGAGGAAGATCGCATTATACCCGCACAGTTGCTAGTTAAACACCCAATAGTCAGTCATCATTATCAATCTCTTATGATATAATTTATTTAAATTTACAAAAATCTTTTTATACAACATTATTTATTCCAAGACTGGATGTGGCGCACTTAAAAAATGGTACGTATAGTGGGAGCGTAGAGATTAGTCTGAACTTATTTTTGGGTTCACTTGTTGACTTATTATTCTTTTTGTTGATACATATTTTGATTTTGGACTGAACTTTATTTCAAAATTTGGTCCTTTATTTCTTGCTGGCCAGTTGGCCTTCAGGCATAGGTACTTTTACCCCTTTTCCCTGTTATTTTCATTACTGACAGACTTTCTACTGGGCGTTCTGAAGTAGATCTGAATCTACACTTAGAATAACATACAATTTTAACTTTATTCATTACCTAAGTTACCTTTATGTATATGCCAAATTTTATGAAAATCGGTGCAGCAGTTTTCGTGTCAAACCAACACACAAGCTCAATGACATTTACAATGGTGGAAGTAAAGAAGATTTATTAAAGAAACCAACGCGAACTTGTACCTTTGTGAGTTTCAATTAATCACAGACCAATGAAATTGATTAAATTTTAAAATATTTCATTTGATGAAACTCTGCAGCATTTAATTAAAGTTTGCCATTAATTTCTGCGGAAACATCTGATACTTCGGGAGCTATAACAGATGGTTGTTTCATTAAACATTCTGTACTGATTAGTTCCGCAGTGATGTCACGTCATTTGTATACATACATACATACATATATCACGCCTTCATCCCTTGCGGGGCAGGCAGAGCGTCAACAGCCGCAAGAATACGGTCGCCATCGCCACGTCTGACATTTCTGAGTATTGTTTTCCTAGGTGGTTGCAGAAAACATGTGTATCACTATAGTGACAGGTTGTCAGCCTGTCGCCCAAAAATTTTAATACACCAATACTCTCGAGTCCCTTAGTCGCCTCTTACGACACCCACGGGAAGGATGTGGGGTGATGCTATTCTAAGCCGGCATCACACGGCATATTGTATTATTGTTTCAACTGAAAATAGAACAGTAGGTAGTAAATAGTCGTTTTCATCCCCTCTATTAAAAAAACTACGCTTTACATAAATCACGCCTTTGTCCCTTGCGGGGTACGCAGAGCGTTAACGATTGTAAAATTACGGTCTTTGTTGCTACATCTATTGCCCATCTATGGCCCTTTCAGATGATTCGTGTATCACTGTAGTGACAGGTTGTCAGCCTGTCGCCTAAAACTGTAACACACATTAAACGTTCGAGTCCCTTAGTTGCCTTTTACAACACCCGCGGGAAGAAATGTGGTGATGCTACTCTAAGCCGACATTACATGGCAACTATGCTTTAGGCGCACATTAATAACAATCTCAGTCGTACAGCGAAAAAAATGTAGCAGCTATAGAAGCGCCTAGCATCTGCTACCGCAATATTATTTGACGCGATGACATTTGTTCCGTCATCATTAAAATCTAGAGCCTGCTCTGAATAGGTGCTCGTGTTTCTTCGATCATTTCGCTTCGTTCCTGTCTTTTAATTATATTCGCCTCGGGGTATGATTTAAAAACGGATGTCGAAACCGGAGTTCGTTCGTAACCGTTGCAGTGAAAAAAAAATAGGTTTTTTTTGTCGTTTCCTGACATAATATATTCACAAGGGAAAAATGTACAGTTTCATGGTTTGAATGCACCCTATCAGAATTTGAAGGGCTATCGCTTACACCTCGTATTTTATGTAGTTATTTATGTACCTATAAATTGGGATCTCGGAAACGGCCCCGACGATTTTCATGCAAATTCATATATCGGTGGATTTGGGGGCGATAAATTGATCTAAGTAGGTTTTATTTTACAAAAATCACTTTGAATGGCAGAAAAAGCTGAGCAATGTTCAGTGAACCAGGTACTTTTTACTTTATTTCTTTTAATGGAAGTGTAATGCGTCAATGGTTTTTTGTAGTAGAACATGTGACATTGGCACAATTTGGTAGCACAGTTCCACATGCGAAAACTCAAAAATATAGCTCTTGGTTGGACGTCAATAAGGTTAATTAAGTCTTAACTGTTACACTTCAAATACATTACACATTATTTCAATATCAAACTGCTACTCTTTACCTACTAATATCAAAATATTATGACAGCTTGTTAATTAATGTATTTGTGTTATTGTATCTAATATCAATATTTTTAACTTGTCTGATAGATGTATTACTGGCAATCGGACAGTTGATTAGTGTTGCCAGCCTGACGCCAGTTGAATCAATGAAGTGCTATTGGCCCATTGTCTAATCGTTTGTTTTATCAGCTGTAATGGCTACACTACATGAACCGAGCTTGTGACTTACAAACCTACGCATTTTAGTAACCCACTGAGTAGAATCAAGTCCCACGAAAAAGAGTTGATTTAATTTAGCAGCGTAAAGTTCCAAGATCTTATAATATAACTGCATTTTGATGACGCATTCGTGTCGTATAGCAATCGTATATGAGGACAGTATGCCAATGATATCCGAGTCGTTGTTTTTATGACCTCATAAAATATATGCAGTTCAACAAATACTACCTTACTTCTCCTTGAACTTTTTAGAGCTTCCTGCTCCTTTTATATATGACGCTAAAGTTATGTTCCTCGTGCGAATATTTTTGCTAAGTTTCATCGTATAATCTCTGATTGTTTTAAAGTCAACAATTTTTTTTCGTTCAAACAGATTAATTAACCTTCAGGTAGGTAAGGCGGATCGCACACTTAACGCACTACGCACCGCTAAAAATCCCCATACTAAAACTGCTCAACCAAGCTGCGTCGTCCGTCGAGTGCGGTTTTAGTATGGGGAGTGATGTTTCTAGTATGGATCTGACAGACCGCTGCGATATTATAGCGCTCCGTCGATCGTTAAGTGTGCGATCTGCCTTAAGTGGGCATAGGACGTCAATTTCCCAACGACTGCTCCACTCTGTCCAAGGTAGTGAACGTTCGGAGCAGGACGTACCGAACCAAGTAGACGTTGATGTTTTGAGGACTTTCTGCACCTGAAAATATAATTACCTAAGTAGGTAAATACCCACCCGATATGATTACCTGTGCCAAATTGCTGCATTTTTCTTGCTATTGATATTTAGTTTTATAAGTATTTTATTTATAACACCGATAGATAATATAGATATAAATAAGCCGTTTAGTGTCGGCAGAGTAGAATAACACCACCCCTCTCTTCCCAACCGACTGAGAGATTAACCAGACCCAAGATCGATCCTGGAGAGGTCTATCGTATGGCAGACTCCTGCAGCCAACCTAGCTCCGCACGTATCGACTCGTCGATCCTGTGAAGTCAGCCAGGGAGGCCGAGAGAGAGGCGCCCCAGACAACGCAATGTCTGTGGTCTTTTCTCAGACACTGATCAAATAGTCTATCACAGACGTATGAGGCCAATGATGAAGTACTTATTTTTCGACAGCAAGACGAACTTTCCGACACCTAAATAATTATTTCATTTCTACTTCCGATGTGTGTCAAGACTGTCAAGTGCGGTCATTTTAGTAGGAACAACCACAAACATTTATGCGTTGACTTGCATAAACAGGAAACATTTTATTTAAATACTAAATAGACTTCAAGCGTAACTTATTGTTGATTTGTTCGCGACAAGAAAATTACAGTGTTTAGGAGAGACCTTAGTTTTGTATTGACATTAGTTCCATTAAATGAGAAATATTTATAATGTAAAAGTAACTCAGCTGGTAAAATTAAAAGAAGATTGTATTGCGCATGTCATAAAAAACATAAAGAAAAAATTGGCTAGGAAGGCTACGAAGTAAGCTTCTTGATTTCTTGTGGGACACCGAGTCATCGAATGACCCAATGGTGTCAGAATTTTTCAATCGCCTACTACAAGTAGCATACCTCTGTCATGGGTGTATAACGACCGCAATCTCATAGACAGCAACTGGGACTTAAGGCTAACCGTGCCTTCCGAAACACGGAACAACGTTTTTCACGAACAATCAGGTGGTTCATTCAGCCTGCATATCTTAACCTGACTGGAAAAAAAATCCCATACACCCACCGAGAATCGGACCCCGAACCTTCTGCGTAGCAGGCAGTCGCACTGCCACTGCGCCACATCGGTCGTCAACTAAGCACGTACTAGGGAACTGCTAGCGAAAACTGTCTTCAATTGCTTACCTATAATCTTTGCACTTGCACCATGAAGGTATTTTGAATATTTTTCCTAGATAGGCACATCTTCTTCTTAGCGTGTCGATGGCAGACACTACACCGTCGCAGCCCAGAACTTGGCCACTTATTACAATATTTTTGATGGCTTTCCCCGCTCTTGGGTTTACCCGCTGCGACTGCTTTGAAAGTTTTCTTGTAAAAACAAATTTCACATGGCAAAAAGTGAATAAAATAGCGTTATTTCTAATTGTGAACTTTCTTCACTTATACTGTTATTTTAAAAACAGTAGGCAAAATGATGGAGGAACTATGTATATCTTAATTATACGCAAATACTTTTATTGTGTCACTGGGATTTTCCCGAGAGAACAACACTTTTTCCTGACATGTGTCATGTTATGCATACAAACCTTCCTCTTGAATTAGTTTATCTATGAAAGACGAAGATAAAAATTATTAAAATCTGTTGTGTGGTTTAGGATGAGTTAGTGGCACAGGTTAATGATGTCCACAACAGGCAGACATAAATGGGCAGATAATTGCAAAATCCCCGAGCCTGTGGTGCCAGCTTAGCGTAGCATCACCCCAAAACCAATCCGCCTGCCAAGCGTGGTGAGATTAGCCACACCAAAAGGAAGAAAAATTGACCAACAGTGGACTGTTGTGGCTGTTAAGGTTAAGGTCTTTGTTTGATACTATTTATTGATGAAACCTTTCGCATATATATTCCGCAAACCTTTGAATATTTGAAACCCAATGGAAACCACGCCCGCATGAATTACAGTTTGATTCGGCTCGGTTGGCATGCACTGCACTCGATCATCCGAATGCCATACATTATGCAGACATTTATTGTGGTCGCGGCTGACATTCAATTTTTAGAAAATGATTTCATTTCAAATTGCAAATGAAATAGTACCTATCGGCAAGGAAAATGCCAATGTCAAGGTTGGGCTTCTTTTGAAATAGGATTGTTGAGCAATTGTATTGTCGTAGAAAATATTTTTTTCAATAACTTACCCAGACTCAATCCTGTGTTTTTATGAGAAATTGTTGACTGCATACGGTCGAAAATAAATCCCGCCGATATTCAAAGTTGTTTAAAACCACTGCTTACTGTATCTAAAAGTGCGTTGAAACAATAATAAATATCGCATATATTTGAGCAAATACAACGAGTCGCGTAAAGCAGGGTATGACTGTACTCAATTCAAACTAACCTAAATTCTAATAAAAGGAATTTCACAGTTGTAGGTTCCCGGGATTCAAGGAATTTCCAATTGTTTCAATATGACGTCAAAGATTGTACTGGACTCGTTAATTGTCATATCTCGTACAATCCTACATTTCGTGACTGAACGAATACACAGTTGAAACCCAATTCTATAATTAAGTCACAAACCCAATAATTTTTCTAATTAAGTATTTAAGAAATCAAAGACCAACCTACTTGTACCTACAGGAGATCTAGTTTTAAGTATCTCCTACTTTTACCTCTAAAATTCAGGAAGGACACAAACTACATATTATGCTTTTGACCCTGTTTGGGACCTCTGTAGCCCACTGCATGCAAATTTTATGCTTGTTGTACCAAATACTTTAGCCTTGGATCTTGAGCCTTGAATTCGGTTCCGTGCGGTACTGAGCTGACCCAGAAATTCGCACTCAAATGCAACATTGATCACATAGGAACGCAAACAGAGTACCTATTTTAACTTTGACTATTTAACCTACAGAATATATCTAAATGAATAAAATCTAGGGTAGGGTAGGGTGGGACTGTTTGTTACCCCATTGGCTCCACTCGTCTCTCTTGTTTTAAATTACTTTCAAAATTTTGCTCTCTCTCTCTTGGCGAGTAAATAAAATAGACCGTCAACGTCTATAACATACTCAGGACAGTATCCTTTTAGTCAGAATAAAGTTCTAGCATAAAATACTAACTATTCTTTTTTTTCTGGTAGTGCGTCTCCAACTAGTGAATGTCGGCAGTCTACAACTTCTCACTATCCTAATGTATCGTTTCTTCTTCTTCTTCGGGTACCATCTCCTACCGGAGGTGGCGATCATCACAGCAATTTTCACTTTGTCAATTCAATGTGTCCTTTATAATGAATTAACAAGAACATTTGTTCGCAGGCGACGCCGACATGTCGCTGAAGCAGGGCAGCGGCACCGGCAAGGTCCACTTCGGGGGGCTGGACGATGTGTCCCTGTACGGCACGCCCGTGGAGCCGGCGCCGCCCGTCTCCGACGCCAAGCAGGGTTTCCTACGCAACCAGCTGCAGGCGCTCTTCCAGCCGACCGACAACAAGCTCGCCATGAAGCTGTTCGGCTCCAAGAAAGCGCTGATGAAGGAGCGCATCCGGCAGAAGGCGGCGGGGCACTGGGTCATTCACCCGTGCAGTAGTTTCAGGTTGGTTTAGATTTAAGTGTCTGTTATTTTGTTCCGCTGCTTATATGTGTTTTCCCTATTGTGTTTCCAATAATCACCACGTTAACTGCCGTGGTGGCGAAAATGATTTCTTTGCAGAGAACACTACTTAATAAAGTCGTCCATGGGTAGAAAGAGAACCGCGTAATTTTGGACTTTTGAAACTGAAATGGATATTGAAAATGAAAAGAATAAATTGCGAGTACATTTCGGATCAGCAGGTGTGGCCAGATCATGCCATGCATATTGATGAATTCGGCGTGACCAGCGTGTTTTCGAAAATATGACGTCATATGTTGCTGTTTCGTATTAATGCAGGCACTTCATCATGCCGCACAAATGTGACATTGTAGTCCCAAGTAGTATGTATTTTCTAGCCTCCTATCCAGCTAGCCTAGCTCCCGGGAAATGTTTAAAAGCTTGCTTGTTCTACGTGACCAAAAAGTTATGTAAACTTCCGCGGCACTAGATATTGTCACGCGAACTACTCGCATTACGTACCTACGAATAAAATACTTGGTCTGTACGAAACGTAGAGCTAAAAGTTTTATGTGGTTCGCAATACATTACCTGGGTAACTGCATCAGGACATGATTTCGTGTTCAAATTAGGAGAGTTTTAGAAAGGCGATAATCTTCAGTTACTTAAATATGACAGGCATAAAATTGTCAAGAGTGATGATGATGACTGATCATAAACCCTAGCATTCCAAACGCTAGTTACTAAATACCTATCTATTTATAGTAATGATCTACTTTCTGTTTCACAATACAACAGAATACATAATAGTACAGACAATATTCAATAACCATCCGTGTTATTGTCACAACTGCAGTTTCTGTGCCAGCCGGGGGACACTGCACTAAAAGAGTATTGATATTTTTGCCCATTTCAATTCTCTCGGTGGGTAATAAATGTTACTGCGTACGTATTTATATGTGGAGTTTATGATCGGAATAAAATAGTTACGTCACACAACATAAAACAAAGTTAATAAAGATCCCGGACAATTTAAAACAGCGTAATCTAGCCACAAACTAAGCAAAGCTTAAACTATGAGAACTAGATAGCTGATAATAATACTCGATGGGGTTTTAAATAAAAATAATAATTGAGAAAAGAATAATTTTTAATATTATAAATTCTTTTTTTTATATAAAAACATATTATACATGGAAAATATCCAAACTAGGAAAGAACCCACGGCCCTCGGCGTAGCCGGCAGGTATTCACATTACATTTATTGTTTCGCTTTTTGCGTTGGAATATAGATTATATCTAAGGTTTATGAATGATATATTTTTTAATGGATTGGGTTCAACACCCACCGGTCGACACAAATTAATGCCTATACAAAAACGAGATAAAAATAAATTAACCATTATGCGTTTCGAGTGCTTAAAGAGAATTCTCAATTTCAGCAGTATGTAGTTATTTCATGTAACTTTCCACGAGTACTTCTCGTTTTCTCACTATGCCAATTTTTCTTAGAAACCAGCTACGCCAAATTCTCATACAAAACAAGTATTATCTATCACAAAAGGTATCACAATAAAGCATTCCAACGTCATTTATTATTACGTAGCGAACGCTTAGTAATGGAAAAGAAACAATTTTGATTCCAGAAGTGCTTCATATTTCTGAACAGGCACTAAGCATTCTCAATGTTGAATTGAAACAAGATATATTTGATATTTCAGGAAACAATGCTTACCTACTATTGCAGTTTGAAATTGATATTTCCAAGATTGGTTTTTAAACACGTTAAAAGGTTTTTCTTGTTAATATTCCTCGTTCAAATTCTCGTACTAAAAGATTGTAGATATTTTATTTTTATTTTAGTAACCGACTCTAACCAACCAAAGAGTTTATTTTGAAACTTCAAAACAGATTAATAAAAAAATTGTTGCAACAGAACTCAAAAGTAAACAATATAAAAGATTAGTTGGTCCAGGTTTTGAGATACATAATGACAAACATGTGGCCTATTAGCTGATTGAATCGCAAATATTATATACCTATTTTTGAAAATCATATCCTCGGACTGAATTAAATATGGAAAAGATGGAGCTAATTTTATTACACGTGTACGCTGTTTAAATTTTTCCTTTGCATTTGCAAGTGGCTCTCCTAATTCATAATTTAGTAACCGTCCCTGGGCCGCGGAGTGCTCAAGAGCATCGGTTAATATTTAAAGTGCATGTCATTTCAGTCCTAGTTTACGTCTAGTATTTGAATTTGTTATGTTTATTCGTCGTATTAAGCTACTTACTTAGATACAAAGCTAGCCACAATAGATATGTAAAGGTTACAGTGGCTGTTGGTCACGGACAAGCCCTTACTCTATTAAATAATAGGAACACAGCTTAAATACTCCCAAAAACATCTCAACATCACATCCACTTAGTGGGCATTTTGACTAGGTATCTTTGTTCTTTTGTCGACAAACCTGTGAATAATATCTAAGTAGCTTATGAAAAGAATAACAACTGCTGTAAACTCAATGTCATTATAACGATTTTATACCTATTTTTACTTAAGCCTTTCTCCACTTAACGCAGCGCTTAAATAACGCAGTGGTCTGTTCATACTAGAAATGTCAATCCCCATACTAAAACCAGTCAACTGCTGTCGACGCAGTAACGTAACGCAGATGCATCATAATAACGCAGCTGCATCGACAACGGATGAACTGTTTTAGAATGGGAATTGACGTTTCCAGTGTGGATCTGAAAGACAGCCGCGTTACAGATGCGTTATTGTAGCGTTTAAGTGTGAAAAGGGCTTTATTTTAAAAAACGATCAACAAGGCAATGCTTTTGTCCTCCGCGGCCCATTCCCAGTACGGTTTTGTCAATTTCCTCTATTGCGAAAACACATACTTACTACCGCAATAACGTATCAAATAATCATGTTTGTTCGCACCGGGCTCAAATCACCGGCCGACGTACTTTTCAGCCGTTTAGTCATCTGCAGATCATTTTGTTCAGCCGAGCGTGGACAATCGCAGTTTGAATTGCCAGATGATTTTAAAAATCTTGTTTTAGTAGCACTAAGTTTGTAGCGCATATTATTATTATTATTTTTTTGTGTGAAGTTGCAAATATTTCAAGAGAGTTTCAGCCAAAGAAATGGGACAACCATCCAAAAAATAAAATACGTAATAAAACTTATTCACCCCAAACAAAGCATAGGTATAGTACCCGGCCAAGTAAGGAGGTCCTTTTTTGAGACAGTTTGTTCAATATAGGCCTCTTGAAATAAGCTTTTTTTACATCGCAACACTATATTCATCCTGCTCATCATCAAAAAAGCTATTTAGTAATGCAGTTCATTTAAGTTGTCGTTTTCATTACTTAAGGTTCTTCTCTTTGTCTGTCTAATTAGTAACTTTCTTTGGATCAGATCTGGCAACACCTAGTCAATAGAGTGTTATAGTGCCAGTTCGAGGTTTAATTCAATGTTCAGGCTTGTTGTTGAGCGAACTATTATGCTTTTTGCAATTCCTACACGGTGGTTTGTCATGACATGACCTTTGCCGCATTTATGCTATCATAATTTGCATCTAGGTACTACGACCATTCAGTAGTCAGTGACTGATACGTGTAATACTATGTTGGTTTTCCTACTTCGCTTGTTTCGTGATCTATATTATGGTTTATCAATTAACTTTTAGAATACAAATAAATATTCATGGATTTTTAAAGGGTCACTGTTATTTAAAAGTATTTAGACTTATTATAATAATTTGGTTGAAGTAAAGCTGGAATGAGCGCCGGTGGCGAAGTGGTTAGGACACCGGTCTTAAATGTGTTTTTACTCACGTACATTTACCGACTTCTCATACAGTGAAGGAAAAACACCGTGATAAAACCCATATTCAAATAAAATTTGAATTCAAATGATATTTGAGGGTGACTTAACCTAGGATTCGGGCCAGACCAGCCTTTGGGTTGCAGAGGTCTGATAGCAGTCGCTTTGTGAAAGAAAACACTTGGTTCCACGTCAAATCCCTTAGGTTAGGTAGCCGACCCCGACTGAGAACGGAATAAGGCAAGGAGAATGACGATGAAGTAAAGCAGGTAGTTGTTATTTCTGCTCTCAAAATAATATACTTGCAGACTATGAAACCCGTTACGTAATTTCGAAAATGGCTTTAGAACATTTTGAGCGACATATTTTCTAAATTAGTGCCAAAACTCTGTATCGGCCAATTCCTCTCGGGCGATTCGGTCGCTGTTGTCAAAACCAGGCTGGGTCGCGTTTTCTGAATCGTTTAACAGCACAGATGAATAATCGATGGCCTTACACGGCCATATTTTGCAGGGTTATGTATGTTACGTAGTGTAGTACTACTAAAAGCCAATTTTCTAATTGGCAAAGTCATGGCAGGCAGGTCTGTTCCAGCATTTATTTTATTTGACGGCCTACGAGTAACTATGTATCCTTTCTTTACATTTAACATATTATCGCTAGCATATCATCCTACTCATTTAAGGGACTATTTTACACTGGTTTTTCATACAAAAACTAAGAAAACTCATTATATAAGTTGATCCCTGAAACGAGTATCCGGGTTGATGTGCTAGGAATATCCAAAAGTCAAATCAATGTGTCTTGAATAAATAAAGTATGAACATTTAAATGTCTTATAACACCTAAAGAGTGCACCTAAACACCTAATAATAAAATATGTTTGATATTTTACTTGGAATATATCGTACTTTCTTAATTAGATATCGGGCGGTAGTACGATAAGGTACTTAGTAGTGGCAGGCGGTTAAAAAACTCTGACACCATGGGTCGTCTCGGTGTCCTACACGATAAAAAATGGAGAACAAAATAGAATTAAGTGTGGCCTGCGTAGGTACTATAAACCAATACCAAACGCGATTTTTCATACGCCGACACACGCTCCCACTGACTAGTGCATTACCATCACCACCACAATGATGGAATGTACAGAGCGATTTACGTGCTCCTACTATTGATATCGGCTCGGAATCAATTTTCGCGAGCAACGGTGACGGTGACGTGAATACTCAATCTGCGCACTGAGAGGTGTAGTCAGCTCTTTGAGATCCCACGATAAATCGCAACAGCATCCAATACATAAACCCCGTTATTTCGAGAGATAGTAAATTGACGTATCGGGTTGCCATTTTGCAAAACTTAAATAGAGATGTTCCAATCATCTTTCAAGTTCAGTTCAGTGCATAATAAAAAATATTACCCCGATGTAGGGAAAATCTCTGCTGAGCTTTGACATCATTTGCACGAGCGCCTTAACTAGGAATTAAAAGAAATAGATTAAAAAATTCGCACTTCGATAACAACAGTAACCGGTATTGGCACATCACTATTTAAGTTTTGCAAAATTTACTATCTCTTAAAAAAACAGGATTTAGATACAGGACAATTTTCAGGCCAATCCGCTAATGTCATATTCTATTAGCGTTTATTAACAACTTTTACCACTAGGTATTTCGGGTATTTCGTGAACTCGAAAATCGTGAATAAATCTGCTGTTTCATTTACATTTACCTAAATGAATTACTTATAGAACTTTGTCATAATCATGCGTGGAATTACTCGCACAGTATAACGACCATAAATTAAAATAACCCTATACTGTATTTGTGTGTTTGTCTCGTCTAGATGGGCCCACGCGCAAATAAATCATAATTGTGGATGAGTGCCACGTCGTCATCCTTTAGTCTTGTTTCTTTGGACCTTACGTCATAGTATTAAGAATGTTTTTATTTAAATACAATTTTACATGTCAAAATTACATAGAATGTCACTTAAAACTACTTTATCTATACTACCTACCAATTCACGAGACCGCTCCTCCTTGATTCGGGTGCAAAAGTCCCCATAACATAACGCTACTAGCTACGTTGCCGCGCTGAATCGCTATGGCCAACCTTTTCACCAAAAACACCCCAGAGCGGGGTCACCTCCTCCTGCATCGTTTAGAAACGAATTTATTTCAAAGCAGGTATCACTTCGTTCAATCGAAACTACTTATCGGGCCGTACGTCACTTGTTTTTAGAAGTCAACAAATACTACATACAGTTCAAATGGAACTTCTTTTGTTTCAATACGTTCTCTCGGTGGGTCAGGTCAGATTGTCTTAGGTAACACTAAAATATTCAGGAGAGAAAGGGACCGCATACAATTTTGATACGTTAGAACTACATAGTGCTGAAGAAATAAGAATAGAATTTTTTTCTTCAAATTAATTTTAACAATGGTAAATTGATACACATGTTTTCTGAAACAACCTTGGAAAGCAATACTCAAAAATGATAGACGTGGCGATAGCGACCGTATTCTGTTGGCTGTTAACGCTCTGCCTACCCCGCAAGGGATAAAGGCGTGATATATGAATGTATGTAAATTGAAATAAGAAATCGGAAATGGTACTGCAACTGAATAGTCTCGACAATATTTGACAATGTGCATATGCAAATTCCCAGAGAATACCTAGTTCATTCACAGCTCGATAATAACTACAATAAACTGTTCATGTTAAAGGTAAACATAATATTTTCTACGTTCACACGCTCGTTGAACAGCTGAGTGACAAGGTATATGAATATAATCAGTATTTACTACAAAAGGGTATGTTTGTATTGATGTAGGTAAAAAATTATGTAGATAAGCAACGGTAAACAATTAAATTTAATCTTTCCTTTGTCATCATCATCATCATCATCGTCACCATCAACATCGTTATCTTCATCTAGGCCTTTTTCACATTTAACGCACAAGGTAGCGCTAAATTAAAGCAGCGGTTTCTCAGATCCATACTATTATAGAAATGTCAATCCCTGACATGAAAAAATATCTGAAATGTCAATGTCTGCAGTTGAGCGGTTTTAGTATAGGGATTGACGTTTCTAGTATGGATATAACAGATCTCTGCGTTACTTTAGCGCTGCGTTGTGCCTCAAGTGTGAAAATGGCCCATTGTCTCCATTAGGATTGCTCAGGTTAGCACGGCGTTTTTTAAGGTACTTTTATTTATCTCTATCGCTCGTCTCATAGAGCACAACCTTCCACAGTCAGTTTTTGTTCTGTGTATACAAATTATATTATTCGGTAACGTTTGTCATACATGACAGTCCTAGCAAATCATGTTACTGTACCTACTTTTAAAAAATCTGCTAATAAGCATTGACTTTCTTGATGACAATTTATTGTGAACTTTCGTCTGCGTAGTTATAGTTTGACTGTAATATGTTGTACCCGCTTATGTTCAATAATGTTATTAATCTAACTAACACCATATCATCTATATAATTGACATGCACATTACTGCTGTTAACTTCAACAACAAGAGAGTCAAGTAGCTTGTACAGCATTGCACTTAGCTCAATTGAACAACTAATATTAGCAAGTACATAGCAGCGCATGTCAATGCCTTGGACAATATGTATAATCCGAATGATCTCACAGTTGACAGACTATTATATTACGTGTAAGGGAATTGCTTCCTTATTATGAATGAAACAGACTAATCATCAGACTATTATGATAATGTCTAGTAATAAGTACTGTCTTTGTACTGTAAAAAGCAGGAATAAAACAGATCCCCTTAGACCAAGGTATTTCCATCACTTCCCCTCTGCAACGCGATACCTAACCATACTTACCTTAAAAGCCACAGCAGTTCCCTATCGCGGGCATCTTCACCACGCTTGAGAGGCGGATTGACGAGCACAGTGCAAGATGTTTCATTCACAGGGAAAGATGATGGTCATTGGCTGGATTTATCCATTAATCCCCTTTTACTACACCGACAGGTAGAAGTAGGATGATGCTCTTCTACATAATCACCACACAGCTGATTCTAAGCCGGCACCACATGGCTGCCATACTGAATGACCGTAAATACATAGTGTGCGTGAGTGTGTGCGGAAATATAGTTAGGCCTTTTTCACACTTAACACACAACGCAGCGCTAAAATAACGCATCCGTAACGCAGCGGTCTGTCAGATCCATACTAGAAATGTCAATCCCTTTAAAACCGGTCAACCGCTGTCGACGCAGCTGTTTCAAAATAACATAGCTACGTCGACAACGGTTGAGCAGTTTTAGTATGGAGATTGACATTTCTAGTATGGATATGACAGACCGCAGCGTTATTTTAGCGCTGCTTTGTGCGTTTCGTGTGAAAAATGCCTTAGATAGCTACTCTTTATCTGTACGCCTTGTATTGTATATGTGATCATTTGTGTCTGACCATTGTTCTACCAATAAGCCACAATAGCTTTTGATGAGCGACAACGCATTGTTGATTTTATTAATGGCTACATGTCGCTCTGTACAAGATTGCTCTGTGATTTCTATTTGTGCATTGGTGTTCTGTTGTGTCTCAAGAGTGCAGTCGTTCTTTGTGTTTTTTGTCTATGACTTTACACTTTTCCTCCCTTCCTTTAGCTGAATGTTCTTTGTGGGTTAAGTGAGCATTCTTTAATATTATCATAATAAAACAATTCTAATACACGACTGCGCAAATACAAGGAATATTATTTTGTAAACTCCTTCACTGCTCGCCCAGAACTGCACTTTTCACTGCACTTTTCACCAGTCAAAACAAACTAAAACTTAACCATTTAAATTTTCGAAGGGTTTATTAAATTCTCGAACCCAAATCACCATTGCAGGTGTATCTCAAAATCTTGACTGAAAATGGGACCATCCCACGATAGCAAATGACGGTTTACGCTAGACAAATTTCCAATTTACTTCCGACCACCTAGCTAAATTGATGTCGAATACATCGACTACCCGACTTACCCATATCGACATCGATCGGATAGGGTTGGGTCGAAATACTAGACAAAATATAAGTTTTAGAGGGAATTACTTGACTCTTTGAGTTTTAAAAAAAGTGTAGAATCCACAAAGAACAGCAATCTTTGGCGGAATTCAGTGCCTTTATAACGAAAAAACTACAAACAACAAAAAATTGATTGTTTTGTTCATACACAAAAAGATTTTTTCGCGGATTTTCGAATCATTGGCAAAAGGCAAGGCTACTCTGATTATTTGCTTGTAATGAATACTTTCACTCTTAGATTTTTAATCTTATTAAATATTTTTATGAAGTATAGTATATTTTTTCTACTAGTCTTTATTTTATTTGTTATTGTTCGTCGTTGGGTACAATAATAATGTTTTCTCTGAACGTCGAGCCATATATCTAATCTCGACATCGTTGCTCGGAATCGGAAGCTGTCCGCTACGGTACCTTCTCGTAACCGGGAGATAAACCCTCACTGGAAACTTTATTGGACAGAGAAATAAGAATAAATTACTTGTTATTCGATCGATATAATTAAAGATAGATTGTAAAAGAAGTTCGTAGCCTTTTCTAATTGTATAATTCTACATACATCATGTTTCTTGTAGGAAGTTGTTCAGTTTCATGAGCTAATTCATCTCTTAAAATGTTTTTACACCTTAAGGTGTAAAGGCCTGTGAAAAATTTGACAAATTTTTTTTGGACCCCCCTAACAAATTGACTTGATCGGTCAGTAGTTTTGTATGGGAGGTCCAAAATTTTTTGTCATATTTCGACCTATATTTCTTGGGGAAAGTTGTTCAGTTTCATGAGTTGATTCACCCCTTAAAATATATGCAGCTATAATTTTTACACCTTATATAGTAAGTTATTATGGTTTCTGTAGATTTTTATTTAGATTTAACAAGTCACGGCAAAGTTTAATCGCAATCTCCCGTCGCAGGTGGCGCGACGAGCTAGACATCTTTACAAAGATTGGCACTTGGAGCCCAGAGCAGAGTAGAAGGAGAGGCCTTTGCCCAACAGTGGGACGATACAGGCTAATTAAGAAAAGAAGATAAGATTTGACAAATCTTAGAACTACCTACCTAACTACGAATTTAGATATCATCAGAATCTCGTTAGCTGCGATTAGTCGTGCCTCAAATACCTACTGCACTAACAAATAAGCTGGTTTTAATTGGAAATTTGTGTTTCGTGCTAATTTATATTTCGCGATTAGCTTGGTAATGCGGTGCCGGAGCGCGAATCGCACACTTGCCGGACGGTATTGCGTCAAATGACAACCTGTGAAAGCGGCAATCTAGATGCGGTGACGTTTGCCATGTATCTGGTTTTTGTCGATTTCGTAGTTTTCTTTCGTTTGACGACGTTTCGAGATCCAAAACATGAGGCTTACAAAATAATCAAATCTCCTTAGCTTGGAGCAAATCCCATTTTTTTACTCAGCAATACTTGCATTTCCATTGATAATGTCGCAGGCAATGACTAAACGGTATCCTCGATGAAAGAGGCATAGCCAGCTGGTTACTAATGGTGACATTCGCAGGTCGAAATTCATCCTGCATGCGGTAGATAAAACGCAAGTTTTCTAAAAATAGGAAAATCATGCAGTCGGTGTGAGAACGGGCTTAGTTGGCGCCCAGCGTGGGACCGACGCTATTAAATTTTCAGCCAACTGTGTGGAACTGTGGAGTTTAGGATTATTGTGCTCCCTAATGATATCATCCTTAATATTGTTGGCACTGGTTGGCATAGGTCTGCTTTCAACACCATATGTATTATAATTTTAGGCAACAGACTGACAACTTCTCACTAGAGAGATACACGATTGATTATCTGAAACGAATGTATATTAATATTGTAGGTTAGCATTATAAAGCAGTCTTACAAATAAACGCTTGTCCGAACACTCGCCTATTCAGTTATTTACCAGAGATGGGTCCCTCAAAAATTTATCAGACGTTGCGATAGCGACCGTATTCTTATGGCCGTTAACGCTCTGCCTACCCTGCATATGATAAAGGCATGATATGTGCATGTGCCCAGAGTCTAACTGTACGTACAAACATAACACTTGCTGAGAATTATCGCTTCGCTTCCGTTAGTGCTGGTATCGGCTGCATGTTTATAAACATTGACGCCGTGGTTACCTCTGTGTACGTGATCGAACTGCACTGAATTCTTATATATACATACTTTGAAATATTCTGTACTAGTGGGCGCCCGCGGCTCCCCTTGCGTACGTGGAACTCGGTTTTAATCTCGTAGCATCCCACAGGAATTTTTTTTCGATGTAACTAAACAACTATCCAAGTTATTCTCCATCTATCTATATGCCAAATTTTTTGCTGATCTTTTTAATTTGAGCTGCGGTAGCCTTGATGGAAGAAGCGTCGCTTGAACTGATGACGAAAGGTTTAAATACTTTAAATCCTGCCTGCAGTAGACAATTTTGCAAAATTTCTTATTGTACCACATTTTATGTTTGTCCTTCAACTACATACCTAGTCATTAAACCAATATATTTCTCTAATCTACTATACTATTAGTAGTATAATATCATTACCAGACTATTCGAGACATTTTCAGACACACCACGAATACCGAATTAATGATTGTGACTTTCGGGTCTCGTGTGCCCATCGATCTCAATTGAGTGATAGTTTGCTTACTTCTACAGCCACAACATCTTACAATGATACACGTTCATACAAATTTCTGCTAGGATTATCTATATAGGAGTACCATAGATAGATTACTGGAACACGTGCAAAAAACCAAGAACAGAAATTTGTAATTTTCCATTCAAATATTCGCCCCAGTTGGGAATCAAACCCGGAAATCCGCAGTGATTGCCGCAGTAGTGAAAAGTAATCATGGAATAATAAATAAGATGATAATGATGACGGCGGTGATGGTGGGATCATACAACCATGGCAAACGGCGTTGCAAGCAGTTCTCAGTCAATAATAATATACATTTAAAATCTATGCACTTGATCTTAAGACATAACCTACAAAATAATACTGGAAAACCTCGTACTACTTACTTCAATCTACATGTTTGCGAGTTCTATGTCAAGATCAATTTGAACAATTAGTCATTCGGACACTCGTGCGCACCCACAGTCCAATCTCTATACAGATTGGTCTTGGATCGGTAGATAAATAAATTGCTTCCAATAACTCTGTTCATGCTTTCAGGATAATAAAAAAATCTGCCAGTATGAAGTGAATAAAAAAAAATTATACTGATGTCTAGTTTAACAAAAATATTACTTACATTAGTTTTAATAGAAGATGTCAATATTTCCTTATTTTGTCTTTTTCGATTTAAGACATTACAAATCTGCAAAATTTACTGTTTTCAAAGTTGACAATTTGATATTATTGGGGTTCAATTGCAAGTACTAACTGTTTAAAAAAAATAAGGCTTTTTACCCATATCGTTCACAACAGCACTTTAATAAAGCTAAGGTATCAACTACGTAACAGGCAGCAATTTCTAAAATACATTTCTTGCTGATATCAATTTATTTCTCGATTATCTGGATACATTGTGCTATATAAAAAGATAATGATATTTAACAGCGACATTTTTTTTCAATCGGCAATAGAAAACAAAAATATTAAAGTATATTTGATTGATTGATGATTGAAAAATATTACCTTAGTTTTTAGTAGCAGCAAGTACGTAAGATGTCAATATTTATATTATTTATTCAATACCTTTTCGTGGTTGTGCTCATCATAACAACATTAATTTTGATGAATTATCCTTTGTGGTACAGTTCGCATGCAAATAATTACTGGACCAACACATTGTATGCAAGTCAATAAAGTATTAAAATTATAACTACACGTAATATCTCTTCTTGTCTCATTGAATTTTATTGCCATATTCATCAAATTATATAGTAAAATAAAGCTTCTTGTTTATTATTCTTGAATAAAAACGTGTGTATTGTTCCCTGTTTACAACCTTCAAGAGATTGATCTGAAGAAGTAAGTCAACTCCAACTTCCTCTAATACTGATGATGTATATGTCTACTTTCTCTTTTCGCGTGGGACATTGAGTCGTCCATCGACCCGACCAATGTCTACTATCTACCTGATAATATTTAGGATCCTTGCTTTTGATATACTGTTTAATTTCAAGAATTTAAAATGGACCTATTGCTAAAAGTATTGTCAGTTTATAAGCAAAATGGGTTAAAGAGTTGTGTAGATAGTAGAGCTGCTTTTTACTATATTTACTACATATTGAAGAAGCGCTGGTAATTAGTACCTACGGTACGTACTCTCAAAAATACACACACATAAGCTTTTTTTCTATTTGAAAAACCAGCATCAGTTTATACCTAAAGTAGTAACTCGAATTGCTGCTGATTGTACAATAGTATAGTATAGGTATCCAGCCCATGTATGATTCAGTGTACTTAGCATAGTACCAATTCGCTGAGTGAATTGTGTCCCGAGATAGATCAGATGACATGCCACGAATAATACAATGTTTTGAAACGTAAGAACATAAACAAGCATGCGTCTTTCATTACGTCACTACTTGGAATCTAACTTATTCAGTGAAGAATTGGAAAATATCTTCCCTGTGTTGCCAGATATTTATGCAATGTAATTTAAGTATGTGTGGCCAACAACAAGGGCATATATTTTACAGATTGAAATTACCCATGACTTTTCCCAATAGAATTTACATCGAAATATAATCATCGAAATATGTTCGGTCTTCTGGTACATTTTTAAAATATTTCTATAGTATATTGTAATTTCATGAGCAGTTCTATCGTGAAAAATATTTGCCACTGCTGTGCGCCACGGTTTGTATAGTTATGACAACTTGCGTGCAAAATAGTATTTGATGTCATACTCAAACAATCTGAAGTACCGCGTTGTAATTGTAAGTAAATGCGTTTTACCACCGATATGCGATAAATATGTCTTCATATTCGTCTCAGCAATGTGTATTTTAAAAATTAATAAGTAAATAGCGGGCTATAAACGCCATATATAGCAGTGAAATTACCCTAGTTGGGTATTAGATTTTATTAATTTTGCTTGTAAAATCTATGTATCTGGCCAACCAGCATAATCTTGTATTGCACTAATTAAAATATCATTCTTTACATTACGTTGCTCGTGGTTTAAACACCGGTGATTTTCCACAATTGAACTCATTTTATGCGCTTACCACTGCATGATTTGCATACTTATGTCCGTGGGTATAAAGATGCACACAAATCACATACACAAATCACGCCTTGATCCCATACGGGGTAGGCAGAGCATAAACAATCGTAAAATTACGGTCGTTATCACCACGTCTGACCAGTATTGGGGGCCCTTTTCGATGACACATGTATCACTGTAGTGACAGTCGCCTAAAATTGTAATACACATGAAAACCTCGAGTCCTTTAGTTGCCTTTTTCAACACCTATGGGAAGAAATGGGGTGGTGCTATTCTAAGCCGGCATCACACGGCAGCTATAAAGTTGGTAACAAATTAATTAGGTATAAAGTTGATTTGTTGGTTGGTTATAGTATAATAAAGCAATTAAGTTGCTAAATCAAGCTATAGTTTTGATATAAGTAAGACGGAGAATGGCAAAAAAATGTCTTGTGAATAAAATTTGACTTTTTTCAGACAGTTGTCGGCTGGTTTAGATTGACAGTAAATTTTGAGTGGATATAATCAGTATTATCCACTCAAAATAAAACCTGGTTTCATAATCTCCGAAGGAAAGGAACAAACAAAAGTAAGACCCTTCAGCTGTTACACTCATTCTTATATTCTATTCAATATTGCAGAGTTCGGTATCGACTTTTCCTACCCCCTACCAACCTCTACAGAATACGAGTTACCTCTTTGTGGCTAGGTAAGTATTGTAAGCTTTCGTGAAGTTTATCAGATAAATCTAATATTTACAATTTAGGCAGTAGTTTAACTGTAGAGCTCTTTAATGTTGTCGTCAATAATTATATACAGCCCAAGTGAAACCATCAGACTTCAGAAAGAGCCTAATTTAAAAAAATCTTCCTATCTATCTAATGACTCTAAACAAGCTAATTCTTGTTCATTTGTTTTAAATCAGTACCTTGAAAACGACGATTTACATGAAATTTTATGTGTATGTGGTTTCGGGAGCGATAAATCAGTCTAGACTAGGTTTGATATTCCAAAAACACGCGTTTTACCAATCAGCAAACCAAAGGTTATCTTAGGTTTCTAATATCTACCCTTCGCTAGCGTAGGTAGAAAGACATCCGTTAAATAATGACCTATAGGTATACTTAGGTATTTCTACTCGTAGTTTCCGTACCCCGTAAATAGGTAGCCTTGGTCGAAATCGAGGCTCTACTGCGATAAGCTTTATTTCTAGCTTCGTTCACGATTTATTGCTACTACTACAGCTTTTATTAGCAAATCAAAGTATAGTATAAAAGTAAATAAGTAAAAACACTTTATTGCACAAAAGTAACCATTACAAACAACAAGAACAAGTATTTTTAAGCCAGCAACGGATTTTAAGGTGGTTTTTTTAATATAAGTGTTTCAAGAGAAAAGTTTAGATTTTGTATAATTCATATAAAGAATCGTGTTATTCCCACGGGAATACGGCTAGCAGCGGGTGCAACCATTGGGTCGAGTGCTATTCTACGGAACAATGCGTCTTATAGTGGCCTTATGTCTTAATTTATTTATACTAACTATTGACGAATTGAAGCCAACACACCAAAAATGTTTTATATGAGTAAAAACTCAAAAAAATATATAATTTGATATATATTTTAATCAGAAAATTTACATTTTACTTATTGATTTTGATTGATTCACAGTAATTATTTAAAAATTAAAATTTTAAGACACGAATTTCTCTTTTCCACAGTAACTTTATGACCTTAGTATAAACGCGGCACATGTGGTATAAAAAATTAAAAATAAAGGCACTGCATCGAGGCTGGCCAGGCTGACCACACAGCATGTAACATACGCCAATATTTGCCAAATTGTCTAAGTAATACGTAGCTGTAGTTAATGTTATTTTTGGTAATACTTAGGATAAAGATACACCAAAGAAGTAAAACCCGAAATTGCTTCGCAAAGGAGCCATTTCCTTGCTTTATAATACTGAATACCTACCTAGGTAATCTGGTATGCCTTATTTATTAATTCTTATCAAAAATTCAACGGAAAGCACGTTATTCATTAAGTACTTACAAATTTAGTTACAGATATCACCGACTGAATCTTTAACACGTTTCAGAGTCTAGATAACGAAATTAAACGAAAACTTTACAAGAAATAAACTTTTTTCATTGATAAAAATAATAAGCTCCAACACGATTGAGATTTTAAAATTTTGTATTAATATATCCCAATACATAATACAGAATGCATGGCTTTTTGCGTTTCTCTAACATATAATGTTCGACACGAAATACAACAAAAAAAGCATATAATTAATAAGCACTGCTAACTCCCCCTAAATCACGCAACAGATTTTATATTTCAATCTTTTTTGCATGAATCGATTTTGCGGTTATTGACGCTCTGCCTACGCCGCCAGGGATATAGGCATGATATGTGTATGTATGTATGTATATAGGATGAGTCAAGGTGAAGGTTGATATGTTTACATGCCGGGAAAACATATTTTTTCCCTCCACGGAAAAGTATTGGCATTTGAGCAACTGCTGCTGGGCGGACCACTAGTTGATTACTAAGCTCTGGAAAAAAAAAAGAAACAGAAAATGAAATTAACAAAATAGCTTATCTCATCCTTAGCTACTACACTTGCTGTCAAAAGTATCCCCAATAAATTATATCTTGTTCTAAGATAACAGTTCCTTAGAACTAACGCCGTCTCTTTCGTTCCTTATTACAAACTGTAATAGAAAGAAAGAGAGACGAGAGCTTGTAGGTGGACCAAGTGGAAAGATAAACTAGTTACCCGGTGGCGTACGTATTTAATTAAAACTTTGCCAGCGCACCCATTTACCCCGGTCCGATGAACTAACGGCAAATAGTTAACTTGCTGTAATCAAATAAACTGTTTGATATCTGTGCCACGAGTGTAGCTTACAGTGGCCCGCCCCGCGGTTGCACCCTCTGCTAATTATTTCCCGTGGGAATAATACTTTTTCCGGCATGTATTAGTATGTAAAATTGTATATGTATTAGTTTAAATTTGCACCATCCCGGTTCCATTTTCGCACTTTCTCTTTCACCCTAAGGTTGCCTGGTAGAGAATGTTTGTGTTTTCTACTGCTGTACTTATCTTTTATGTGCAATAAAGAATAAAAAACATTACTTGTAAGTATCTCTTAAATAACATTAATAGGTACTAATAATAAATAAATAATATCTATTTCAAAACCCGGCTCAAAATCCGTTGCGTGGTTTAGGAGGAGTTTGCAGTGTCCATGACGGATAGACAGACAAACGCAAAAGTGACTTCCTTTTATACCAAGTATACTTGTAATCCTTTAGGCACATGAAGTCTACTTTCCCAAAATGTCTACTTCCTAAAATGACCACTTTACTTTCAAATATTTGTCAGAAAAAGCAAGAAAAATTGAGTTTATAGCCACTGCCATTTTGCTGGCCCGCAAGGAAAAAAGGGATGATTTAGTATCAGACCGTAGCTTCTGTAGCCTGTAGGTCTTTTCACACTTAACGCAGCGGTCTTTCAGATCCATATCAGAAATGTCAATCCCATAGTAAAACCGGCCAACCGATGTCGACGCAATGCGTCAAAATAACGCACTTCTGACGACAGCATTTAAGTGATTTTAGTATGGGAATCAACGTTTCTGGTATGGATCTGACAGACTGCTGCGTTACGGATGCGTTATTTTAGCGCGGCGTCGTGCGTTAAATGTGATAAAGGCCTACAAATCACAAAAACAGTGCAAACATATCAACTAAAGGGTATTCAACCAAATTGAAAAGTTACGTCGGTCAAGATTAGCCCATAAACAGAACCCACATACTCTGTCCACCCTCTAAAACAGTAACCTAGAAACAATTTAAAACGCAATCCGAGTTTTACGAGGCGTTCTAAAACCTCCATATCGGCTTTATTTTACGACCCTAAAACTGTTATACCCGAGACGGTGAAGCTTAGACAGGACTTCATGTGCATCAGTAGACATTGTCATACTCATACTAAAGAATACCTACTACCTAGATACATGCTCACTCATGCCATACATAATCAAGTACGCTACTCTCAAAACATCATTTGTCTTCGAATAACATACATGACAATGAGGTTGCAATTAATGTTACAACCGCGGTGTGTATACTGCTATACATATCGAATGAAAAGTGAGTAAAATAAATTAAAATGTTTTTACACCTCACGTAAAAAAAATATATTTAACTAATCATATCCTGGACTGAAAACCTTTTTTTAGTTACCTAATTTTTAGGCAATCCATCCGCATTAGCATGTTTTATTTAAAAAAATATATATTTCATCCATTAAACAGTTCGGTGAAGGTTTTTCTATAGCGGGATCTTAGACCATAAAGGCCGTTGGTTATCACCGAATCGTTATGGTTCTCTTTTCCACCTTATGTCATTGATGCTGTATGATGCCGGCCTAGAATAGCATTACCCCATTCCTTTCCTGTGGGTGTCGTAGAAACCGACTAAGGGACTCGAGGGTTTCATGTGTATTGCAATTTTAGGCGACAGGCTGACAACCTGTCACTATAGTGATGCACGGCTTATCTGAAACGACCCTCAAACATTTGTCAGACGTGGCAATAACGACCGTAATTTTACAGTTGTTGACGCTCTGCCTACCCTGACAGGGATATAGGCGTGATATGTGTATGTGTATGTGGGTATCATAGATTTGCCAACAACATAAACTGCAGATGAAACTACTGGGACTGTCTCCGCTGGCCGTTTCACCACAAACTTTGTTCCTGCACAAAGGCTGCGGTATTTCCTAGTACAAGAGAAATTCGTTTGTTCCTCTTCCTGCGCTCATGTGCTTAGGAAACGTTACAAAAAAGTTGAAACTGCAGTATATTATGTACAGTCGGGCTGACGTGCAGTTAAGCCTGCCGTGTGATGCCGGCTTAGACTGCCGTGTGATGCCGGCTTAGAATAGCATCACCCCATTTCTTCCCGCGGGTGTTGTAGAAGGCAACTAAGGGACTGGAGGGTTTCATGTGTATTACAATTTTAGGCGACAGGCTGACAACCTGTCACTACAGTGATACGCGAATTATCTGAAAAGTCCCTATAACGACTGTAGTTTTACGATCGTTAAGGCACTGCCTATCCCCCAAGGGATGAAGGCATGATTTGTGTATGTGTATGTATGTTTTTGCTATGGTTTTTTGCCTAAATACGAGTAATTGTGAAACGTTCAAAACAACGCAGAGTGAAAATAATGCACATCTCATTTAAAAATAGAAGCTTGGTCGCAGCAAATACTAGTGGCTAACACTGGCCAGTAAATTATGAAAACTATTGAAAATTGCAATGAAATATTCAAAATGTTCGAATATGGCAGCAGTGCTTTGAATTGGTTTACACGGCCGCGCTGCGCTCGTTCGGAACTGCTTTTGAATTTCGAATATAAGCCGATTGTGGAACACAGCGGACGGTTCCGATTGGGTCAGATCATAAGGGATTAAGCTACTGAACAGTTTAAATTTAATCCACATGAATTGATATTAAAAGCGTAATGAGATTAAAGCTTCGAAAATGTCATATTGACTTTTGCTATTCTGTAGCCTCTGCGTCAGCAAGAGTTTTAAATAATATAGTAATAAGCTCAGTTTTTAGTACAAAATATCAAATACAAAATTTTCATGCGAAAAAATTATGACATTTAATATTATGACCTTTGACGAGAACACTATGTAAAAGCTAGTCAGCTACCCTTAGTTAAGGTGTAAAAAAAAAACTGCAAATAGTTTAAAGGGTGAACCAGCCCATGAAACTGAAAAACTTTCTCCTAGGAACGTACCTAGGTCGAAATATGAAAACAAAAATCTAGCCCCCGTACAAAATTACCAACCACCAAAAGTCAATTTGTATGGGAGGTCCGAAAAATTTTCTCATATTTCGGCCTATGTTGCTTGGGTAAAAAAATGATCAGTTGTGAGGGCTGATTTACCACTTAAAATATTTGCAGCTAATTTTAAAATTTTTAAAAAATTGTAAACATTCCATTGCTTTCGCTCGGTGTTCTAAATCTAAAGCACTATATTCGGTGCCAGCCAGTGCCCACTTTATCCACAGAATATAAATCACGCTTCCTTCGGCTAGGTTGCATACTTGGCTGTATGAAGAATGATGACAGAGCATGTAACTTTATTTGCTCGGTCTGTACTTAGAATTTGAATAAGAAACACTGTAAGGAATTATCAACCATTTTCCAATAATGTGTAGGTTGTTATGGTTTCTAAGTAGTTGGTAAGCTACAGAGAGACTCCGCTAAAATTGAAGACTAATGTAGCCAACTGAACAACAGTATAAAAGGCACACAGTGAAGGCAAGCCTAAATTGACAGCAAACAGTTTACAAATCAGAGAGCGTGCTCACCCGGCCGAAATAAGTTATCTTTGCGGAGCAAAAGCTTTATTTTCTCGGCTTCTGTACGACGACGAGTTTTACATTCTCGTAACGTTCGAAACATGAAATTGCCAAAATGCCAAAACCATACAAATATTGTGTTAATTAAATTTTTAAAAGAAGATTACATTATTGTGCTCCAAAAAACTGTTACAACAAAATAACTGCCAGACTTTTTTTACTTCAAAAATCTAGTAGAGTCATTAGATGATTGATTGATTGGTTAATTGATTGCTTGTAAGTAATTGCATTTTTGATTAACTACTGAATAAAAATTTTTTTCTTTCGTTAAATCTGCTCGTTTCTTTATTTCAAACTTAAAACGAATACCTATTATTGTCGTCATGAAGTACCTACCTTCGAATGCAGTTGTTCCCACATAGAGATGTAAGGCGACCAATTTGTATGCGGCATGTTACCGCCGCGCCTGTGCCGCCCCTTTCAGCTAACCCGCGCTTTTAAATTGACTTGCACTTTAAAATTTACATTCATTCCTAGTATTTCTTTTTTTATTTACTAACATTACGAACTACTACGTCATAGTGGTTTTGATGGAAATAGCTACTAGTATACAACAGTCCACTGCTGGACATGAGCCTTCCCCAACTGGGGGTATTGCCATATTTACGCTTGGCAAATGGATAGGCGAGCGCAGAGCAAGATTTTGTAGATATTCGTAGTGTACGCTGCTGCCCATTACCCAGTCGCCTTTTACAACACTTACGGATAGAAAAGGAGTGATGGCTGCTATTAATGATAATAATAATATAATTCACACATATAAAATAAATAAAAACAACTATAAACTACAAAAAAAAGTACAACAAGGCGGCCTTCTTGGTAGGGTAGCAAGTTCTACCAGGCAACCTTAGGGTGTTAGGTAAGTGCATCAAGGTTAGCGGGATAGTGCTATTCTCGGCCGGCACCACACGGCAAATGATCTGATGGAGAAAGCACTTCGTCTGAACAGTTTTCTATTTGTTTATACCCATAGTTGACTCAAGCTTGAAAAATTGTGTACCAACTGGAAAAGGAGCGCTAAGAAAATGAAAATCCCAAAGCTTTTAGTAGGCTAAAGCTGTCTTGTGCAAGTAGTTTAGCAATATAACAAGGTTTCTAGCTCGCAATTTCTACAAGAAACTAAAACAAGTGAGGGCATGACAAGCATGACAAATTTTTCTTATCAAGATTGTGACCCAATATTGTATAGTTTTTGGGATCTTAATTAAGGTAAAATAAGTCATCGAATGATTTTGATGATTCGCTTCGTCGTCAGTCAAAATTAAGTCTCAAATATTATGTGATTAGAGAGATATATACTAGAATCAAAAAATAATTAATCTAAAATAGATGTAATAAAGCGGGAGGTCCAAAAGACATTTTATACACTGTAGGAACTGCAAAGTTGCTGAGATAAACTACAAAGACCCAAACCATTTTTCAATGTGACACTTGGAATCGCAGAAGAAAAATTTTTGAACTATAGTCAGGTGATTTCGACCCTAATATTCATCTTGGATGACCAATAAATTATTCCGATTTACTGCCAATCCCTATTTGTTAGATTTCCCACTGCGCCTCGATAGATAGCGCAATGAAAAATAACTTTTATTGGTTTATATTTATAGTCACTTCCTGTAGATATTCCCGTGCACAAACAGGATAATTATAGATTTCTATAATTACGTCAACGACCAGCCTTATTGACAGGAAGCAGTGATAGATTAATATTATTTTAATTAATTAAAATATTAATTGATGAATTGATTGCCTCCGGGTTGACTTTAAAAACGTTTTAAATAAAATGTTGGTACAATTAGATTGGACTGGTTATTGATAAAAGCTGAATGAATATATTAAATAAAAATTTCGCTCACTTAACCTCGTCCGTAAAGTGCGGTTTTAGTATAGGGAGTGACGTTTCTAGTATGGACCTGACAGACCTCTGCGATATTTTAGCGCTCCCCCGTGCGTTAAGTGTGTGATCCGTCTTATATATATATACTTATGAACTGTAAATTTGACCTAATGAAACTAAATAAAAACTGTTAGAACCATTCAATGGGTGTAGTTTATTTAGTGAAGCCACTCTAAACGCTCTAAACATCTGACATCCTGAAAGCAAATTTACAGTGAAATGCTAAACTGCCTGAGTGCCGATTTCAATGCAAACAAACTAAACAAAACTTGTGTTTGGAAAATAAACAACTGTTTACATAGCCAAAACAATTTGAATTTCAAATAGTTTGTTCTTTAATTTAAAACAAATAATTTTTAGTTTCGCCACAAAAACGTACCTATTCTTCTACCCACAACAAAAGTAAAAGTAGTACATACTACATACATACATGAATCACACGCTTATCCCATACGGGGTAGGCAGAGCGTTAACGATCGTAAACTAACGGTCGTTATCGCCACTTCTGAAAAGTATTAATTAATATTTCAGATGATTAGGTAAGTAGTTACTGGCAAAAAACTTAGGATACTAGGTAAACAGAATATTTGGTTGGGGTTCTAAAAGTTTCTTTTTTATTCTAAGTGACCTAGAAAATGAGTACCAAATATGAGTAGGGCGCCGCAGGCAAGAAGTTATTAATTGTGCCTACCGAATCTATCTAGCACTGATAAATTCTCTCTTCTTTTTTAGGAATATTTTAATATACTTGTACTTTATGAATTTCTTCCATGGTTCAACACATTTCAACCCCAAATATAACATCAAAAGAACGCTTCTCTGAGCCATTCAAGCAGCCAGAATCTTTTAAAACTCCCACGATAAACTTAAGGCTAAATTTTAGTCTCAATTACCTTCGAGGAGTCGAGCTTCGTAACAAAAGCGAGCATGTTGGGACCGGCTCGGAGACACGTACAGGTGCCCCAGTCGAAGTCGAGGGCCCTCTTCCGCTCTCGAGGCCCTCAAACCTGCCGACGTCGCTCGAACGCCGCCCCCGCTTGGTTCACCCGTTGTTTGGAAGTTTTTCAACTTTTCTTTAAGAACTAAGCAGGGTCTTTTTGACTGGCTAATGTAGCTGAAATCAAAAAAAGATAATCATTTAGGCAAGGAAGTTCAGGCCACGCTCAAAACGTACTGGCTAGTAACGAAATACTTATTAATGTGTTTCCTATGCTATATTTTAGATTATTGTGGTGTGATTAGTTTTCCGATATCAAACCGGAAAGGTCCAACTCAAGGGGGCAAATCTAGAGATTCCATCTCAACAGCTTTGATTGTACCTGCATAGCATGAGATTTTTTCATTGGTTTTGAAATCTATTGTCAGTAGTCAGGGTTTAATGTTAGTTATAACGATATTTGTTAATACAGTCTTTTAATCGTAAATGTTTATCAAAATTGCAGCTTCTGCATACTTTAGGCAAAAGTGTTAAGTACTAAACTACTTTGTCATTTCAAATAGCGTACCTATCTGTTCTCCGGCGAAGGAAAATTCAAATGCAAAAATTGCAATTTCGAAGAGAGACTTTATCCAGTGGTCTTTTCTTGTGCCACATTGTCGTTTGCAAACTTTGGTTTAGTTCATCTACATTATATTTTAGACTAAAACTAGGTTGTAATATTGCAAGACAGTGTAATCTTACCTAGTTCGCATCGTGTAAAATAGAAAAGCATAAAATCTCGTACTTTTATGACATGCCGGATATTTAGTGCAACATTGTATAGGGAAGTACGTATGATAAAAATCTCAATAATGTCCCACTTTTAGAGACTTAAGTAGGAATTGAGCCCAGATTTTACACCGAGAACTGCGTACTTGTATTATTTGCACACTACACGAAGAAAGTAACAACCACAAAACGTGCAGAACCGAAACAGCCTGGTCAGTAGGAAGGATAACGTGACTAGCGTTTGCTTACTTGCATATACAGTCACAGACCAGAACTAGATGGCCAGCTGTGTTTCATTAAACATTCTGTGGATTCATTTACTCTCTGTAACCATCTCCAAATTACAATTTGCAATGAAGCCAAGGCTTTATGGCTTTTATAGACAAATTAAATAGCCGCCTGAGAGACAAAAAGGAGAAGAAAAGAGGCGAGCTTTCCTCAAATGTTTGCTTCACAGTCAAATTCTCGTTTTTCTCACATTATCTAACCTGACGCAATTACCTTTCGGTCACGAAAGCGAGCCAGAAAATCTTGGCGTCGGGGCTCTCGATTCAGAGATAAGACCAACCTCAAAAGCCATTGAGGAAATGCAGCCTGTTCATATTTTCACAATTTACTACTCTCTTAGTAACCTATTCCTTTATGACCTAGTCATCGATACCGTAGTGCATGTTATTGATTTCCCTTTAATTAATTTTAATGGGGGATAGAAACAGCTCTATTTTCTGTTAGGGTATGGTCGTATAAGCAAGCTCTTCGAAATTACTCGAAAATATTACTCGAATTACAGACCGCTGAAAATATTAATCTAGAAGCAAATCTAAGGAATTCGATGAATTTCGAGAAAATATTTACACGTAGGTACCTAGTGCTGGCAAGAAATAGACATGAACGAAGATTGGATGTCTTTGCACGTCTTGAATAAGAAATGTAACCAGGAGTACAGGAGTACTTAGACAACCGACTCTCGATTATTTACCTGGATCCACTGTTTTATTCAACAGATCGTGGAGTACGTTCGCACGCAACTTTCAGGGTTGAAACACATAATATATTGGATGTAAAATAAATGGATGCTATGTTTATTTCAAAGGAATAAATAGCCCTTAATGGACTAAACAAATTCCCTCAAAGGCAAAATAATAATTACTTTCACCTACTGGTTACACGCGGCTAAACATTATTTTTTTTAAACTGGTGAGGTATATGCGAGGTGTAAGGGACGGTGTTACAAAAACTTTGCAGGCGTGATTAGACCATGACTCTCAACAATTTTTTCTATGGAGACTATGTTAGGAAACGAAAATTTTTTTTCTAGTTCCCAAACAAAGTCACTCAGCTGATCGGAAATTTTGTATGGATGGTCGAAAAATTTTTTTCATTTCCCAATTTAGCTCCCATATAAAAAGTTGTTCAGTTTCATGCACGCCCGCAAAGTTTTCGTTACACCGTCCCTTACACCCTGTTTTATGAATTTATGAGATAGATTACCGATTAACTCTACCTAACCTACCTACCTACCTAACCTACCTACCCACCTGCTTACAATCCAGGCCCCAGGTCAATGTCACCTGGGACTACAAAAATAGCGGACAATTTGTCATCGTCTGAATATTCCGGCGGCAATCAGCGACAGGAACGACAGGCCTTAGACGAAAAAGGTCAGTATTCCCTTGACATTCTGCAAAATGCTACTGTCGAACTTTGAGCAGTTTCATTTTTAGTAATTGGTTACAATGTACACCTTACCTAGCTATAAACTGCCTTTACAATGGGCAACGAACTTACCTCGAACTTATTCCACAAACGATAATTAAAAATAAATTGTTGTTAACGTTCTGCCTACCCCGTAAATGCGTGATAAGTGTGTGTATTGATAAAGAATAAATTAAAATGATATAAAATATTAAGTACAAAATATTTTTTTTGCTATATCTCGCATGGTCAGTCTCTAAATTCATTTTTTTTTTTTTTGGAATTTAGATTTTTGTGGAAACACATAGATAGGTGGATTACTTGATGTTCGTTTTATGAATAATAATATAGTTCAAGGTTGTTGTTAGATTAGATTTTTCTTTTTTTGTTGATCTAAGCAAATCTAAAATTCTTCCATTTTGACAAAGATTAAAAACAGTATTACAGAAGGTTCTCGTTCATTCATCCTTAGGGGGACCGCACTCTTAACGCACGACGGAGCGCTAAAAAATCGCAGCGGTCTGCCCAGTGACGTTCTAGTTTTGGATCTGACAGACCGCTGCGATATTTTAGCTCTCCGTGGTGCGTTAAGTGTGCCATGCGCCTTAGTGCTCTGCGAATGTACTTTCTAAAGGCATTCAAGTCTCTCTCTGCATGTTTGTTCTTCTCCAAGCCTTGGGCAAATACTGGCCGCGATTCTCACAAATATTACCTTAGCTTTTCTGACAAAACGATGTACAGGTATTCAATTCAATTCAATTCAATTTATTCATGCTTACATGTCAAAGCTTAAAGATATTACAATAGGTAGCAGATAGTTACATGTACCCTATAGTATTGGTGTATTACAATTTTTAGGGTATTGGTGTATTACAATTTTTAGGCAACAGGCTGACAACCTGTCACTATAGTGATACACATGTTTTCTGAAACCACCTTGGAAAACAATCCTCAAAAATGTCGGACGTGGCGGTAGCGGCCGTATTCGAAACGGCCGTTAACGCTCTGCCTACCCCGCAAGGGATAAAGGCGTGATGTATGTATGTATGTATGTGTATGTACCCTATAAGGGCATTGCAAGTGGTGGCATGCATACGTAGGACATTTTCAATACTTATTATAAAAAATAATTTTCATCTCATCATAATAAAAACTTAGGTATATAACAATAATGAGCAAATAATATAAATGATCGATAGAGTAAATTAAAGAAATAAGAATGTCACATTGAGGTTATTTATGTCAAATATTAACAAGTAAATAAGAATGTATAAAGAAAGTATAGCTGCCATTTGCTTTCAGTAACGTTTTATAAAAATGAAATTGCTCACATCTAAGCTGGACCATTGATAATCCTCTCTTTTTAGAATTCTTATATCAAATGAGCGAGCTTCAAAGTACAGTAAAGTAGGCAAATAACATCCGATAACTGCCTGTGTCTGGACTATTTAATAATTACGGTGTGATGACAGGCTACAGGCTGCATGACAACCTTTCACTACAGTGATACATGATTTTTCTAAAACAACCAACATATACAAATGTGGCGGTTGATAATCGTATTTACAGCTGCTGTCAAAGAAAGTTATACTCTACAGAAAAAAGGCATAGTGTAAGTTTGTAGGTAAAATAATATAATAATGCATACCTACATACACATACCACGTCTTTATCTCTTGCAGGGTAGGCAGCGCGGTAACTGCCATAAAAATACAACCGCTATCGCCACGTCTGACAAATATTGAAGGGCCCTTTCAGATTATAAAATAATAATTTCAAGATTGTACAGTACATCAGTGATATCAGGGCTGACACATTCTTTTAAGTAAATAAATACCTGTGCCTGAACGTTTTGCTCTTCCATAATAATATTATGTTTGTAAAGGTATGTTTGTATTTGGAATATTTACCGTGTGATGCCGGCTTAGAATAGCATCACCCCACATCCTTCACGCGGGTGTCGTAAGAGGCGACTAGGGGATTCGAGAGTATTAGTGTATTTCAATTTTTAGGCGACAGGCTGACAACCTGTCACTATAGTGATACACATGTTTTCTAAAACAACCTTGGAAAACAATCCTCAAAAATGTCAGACGTGGCAATAGCGACCGTATTCTTACGGCCGTTAACGCTCTGCCTACCCCGCAAGGGATAAAGGCGTGATATATGTATGTATGTATAATAACAGTATGTTTGTAAAGGTATGTTTGTATTTGGAATATTTAAGGCTAGTTTCACCAGAATCGAGGCCACAGCGGCTGCTCACTGCGCTGTTGCTCGCATACAGCGCGTTGCTTGCTCAGCTATTTAGAGAAAGCCTAGGGGTGACTATGTTTGTTCTAAACTGGCTAACTCTGTTTCTGAATTGGAAGCTAAGTGCCTGTCCCGATGGCGTAGCGGATAGTACTCCTGCCTTCTACGCCGAGGGTCGTAGGTTCGATTCCCACAGGACACAAATATTTGTTAAGTCTTTTCATCCTAGAATTTGGGTCAGGTTAGCCTTCGCGTTGCAGAGGTCAGATGGCAGTCGCTTTGTGTAAAAACTTGGTTCCACGTCAAATACCCAAGGTTAGATAGCCGACCCCGACAGAAGACGGGATAAGGCAAGAACAATGAGGAAATGCACAAAATAAATGTTTGAACTAACTGACATGAAACAAACTCTATTATATTGTTAATAGGACTGTGGAGTGACCTAATTGTATAGACCAAACTACCAAAGGCATGCTATGGAACGACACTGAAGAGCGTAATCCAGTTTATACTAGTTAGAGAAATTCTGTGGCGAGATGAGTGGACCTTACGAGCAAATTGCATCTCAAAAGTTCCATAAAGTTTTTTTAAAAGAAATATTTTGTTATTGTGGGCGGTATTTGATTGATATGCGCCAATAGGCCAAAGGTACAATATAAATTGTGTAGCTTGCATCTACGTGACGTAGAGATGCGCTACACGAAGAAATGTTTTCATGCTACGGCGTAGCAAAGACGAAACAGTGATAGTGTGTAAAAATAATGTCACCATAAAGTAATTAAGTAATGCTTACAATTTTTTAACCTCTCATTTCATCATAATATAGGGTAAAAGTTAACATAGTCCAAATATTTGAAGTAAAAACATTTCAGCTGGTATTTTGAAAAATAAACACACGAACGACCGAGAATGACCTTTTCGATGACACTTTCGTAAAAAAAACTCTGTATTAGTTGAAAAAAACTGCTGCAAATAATTCAAGGATAATCATGATGATTATAATGAAAAGTACACCACTTTACTCCCTTAATTGCATTGCGTATCGTGATCATCAAATAACTATCAAATGACGTACGGATGCCGATCGCGAATGAGCAATGGGCATTACAAATCATCAGCATATCAATTTGCATCATTAGCGACAACACGGGTGAATACACACCTGAACATACATCATTTATATACAGGGTGTAAAAAGAATTGCTGCTAATATTTTAAAGGGTTAACCAGTCTATGAAACTGAACAACTTTGCCCAAAGAACATAGGTCGAAATATGAAAATACCTACATTTGGAGCGCCCATATACAAAATTACCAACCAACCAAGTCAATATTATGTAAGTTCCAAAAATTTTCTCATATTTCCACCTATGTTTCCTAGGGAAAGTTGTTCAGTTTCATAAGTTAATTCACCCCTTAAAATAATTGAAGCTGATAATTTTACACCTTATAGATGAAGCATACATACTGTGTAGATAGCCATCTTTTCTCTAGATCCTGTAGACTACAGAACACAAATAAAAAATCAAATTAAAATAAGTTTGTAGGCTTTCTGCTACTCCCTGTATACAGTTAATACTAATCGCACATTATCGCATCACGACACGGCTGCTGCACGTTACCGACCCGGATACGACTCAACTGTTGCAGATAAAATGATTACTACAACTACCCGCATATGACGTCAATAATCCGTCCGATTTGTTTGCGTTTCGTAGTAATGTCATCTATGTAAATAAATATGAGCATTCAACCTATACAGATGGCAAAACTGGTTTATCCCTCTGCCAGAATTCACTGTCCATTTATCCTTTAACTTAAACTTAAATTCTATATATCCTTTAACTTTAAAATTTCCTTGAGTCTGACAGACGCATGCGTTAAATAGCGCTCCGTTGTGCGATGGTTGTGCGTTAAATGTGAGAACCATCTCCAAATGACTCGCCCTGATTGCTAGCTGCCATTTTCGGGAAAGTCAAAATCTAAAAATGAAGATTATTTTGAGTTTCCTGCTGGTATTGATCCTCGCATATACGCAAGCCAGTAAAAGTAAACTTCGTAAGCATACCAATAAAATGACAATACTTCAAATGTGACTCAAAACAGATTATCCGGCAGCCCTAAAAAGAAAAAGCACTTTTTTTTTACAAAATAAAAATTGTTTTTAGGCGGCATCCAGTATTCAATTTCTGGAATAAAAGCTGTTAATCAGATCTGATGTAAAAGTCTACGATTTATTTCACCATGTACCCCCGCCACCAACCCACCCACGCTTCCTCCTACACTTTACGTTTCTGCGTACATGGGTGATAAATATGAAAAGTAAGTAGGTAGCCAAAATACAGAAAAACAAATTAATTCGCTAGATAGACAATAGTTCAACGAAATCACTCGTGCTCAAATCCGCTAAGCCTTGATAATACGATCTGCTAATGGCATAAAACAAATGCGTCAACATGACGAAACACATGTACATATGGGATTTTATTGCACTCACAAAAAATGTTTTTATCTTCGGTTTTTATTTAGTAAAAATCACACACACACATATATCACGCCGTTATCCTTGCTGGGGTAGGCACAGCGTTAACGACCGTAAAATTACGGTCGTTATCGCCACGTCTGACAAATATTGAGGGCTGTTTGAGATAATTCGTGTATCACTATAGTGATAGGTTGTCAGCCTATCGCCTAAAAGTTGTAATACACCTTTGAAACCCTTAGTACCTCAGTCGGCTTTTTCGACTTCCACGGGTAAGAAATGGAGTGATGCTATTCTAAGCCGGCATCACACGGCAAAAAAAAACAGTACAAGCTTTTTGCACACTACATACTTTACTATTTTCCTACGGGAATTTTAAAACAGTCTACAATCTGCCTTATGTTCTATGTACTTATGTAGGACTTTGATGTACGTCTATCGATGTCCAGTTGTTAAAAGTCTACAGGTAAAATTCTCAGTAAATTGCGTAGCAAGTTAAAGATCCTAGTCTCACCCAACTGCTACGCTATGTACATCAAATTAACTTCGTTTTGTAGCCTCTAGTTACATAACATGGCTCCTGTATCGGAGCTTATTAATCATGCAAGCATATTTTACAGCGCGTAAACCCACAAATGAGCTATCACATCGAAGCCATTACTCGATGGCACATTAAAGCGAATGGCCCATCATTCGAACGAGGATACCCACTGCGGGGGTTAGATACACTCTAGGTAATTATCAACTTTACGTTGTAGCTTCTTCTTCTTCTTTGTGAATCAATTGTGTTCTCTTTTGCTTGCCCAGAATTCAGTCACCCTATTTGCTTCTGTGGTAGCGGCTAACAGGTCGTCGGGCGTACAGGTGCACTCGATGCAGGAAGTAGGATGGGCCATTGTCTGGAGGGAGGCGCCACATTCACACTTATTGTTGGACGTTCTGTTTAGCGACTTCTAAGTCAGCCATGGCAAGTCGTGTCCATGGGGGAAGGCTTTGTTTTGGTAGTAGAAATAGAGTGGGCATTCGCTTTTTCCATGGATCGAGACGTTGTAGCATAGCACCTACGATGACTACTTTTTGTATAACAGTCCAAAACTGGACTTGGGCCTCCTACTGTTGGGGGGTATTACCCTACTCTCTGCGCTTGGAATTCCAACTTACCAAAGTTTATCATGACTTTATTACTTACGCTCACGCCCATATCAGATATCGCTTACTTTAGAACATCTTTTTACCTTTATACTTGAATGAACTGCCGCCGTAGGTCTTACCTCAATGGCGCCTAATGTTTCAGCGGCACAATGCCTCTAAAAAACGTGTATTAATACAAACAATTCATCAAAGGAGCTTTATACACGACAAGATAGAGAAAAAATAAAGATTAATGAGAAAATCACGTGATGTTAGGAATAAAGGTCGAAAAAAGAAAAAAATGGATTTCCGCCTAACTAAGATTATCTTTCCTTATTACTAGTTATATCACCATCTAAAGAATATTACTAGTTATAAGCTTAATACTTGATATTTCTATTTTCGTTTTATAGATTAACATTTAGGGTATATTGATTTTTTAAATTTCATTTCTTTTTCCAACCATCTCAATGGAATTTACTAGATCTCACGTTAATTACTTTGTTGTGTCAGTTATCTAACTATCCATTTAGGAAGCCGCCCAATCTTAACCCACTTCCGATAGACAATCAGACGTCAGAATAGTGATGTCTTCATTATCATTAGTATTCATAGATTCAACACCATGTACAGGTTGCTCTACTAAATAGTTACCAGTCTACTTTATTTTTTTATTTTTTTTCAGACTAGCGGTTGCACCCGTTGCTAATCGTTTTCCCGTGGGAATAAGACATTTTTCCGGCATAAATTATACACATACCTTGCTCTTGAATCACTCTATCTATTAAAAAGTGTTTCAAAATTAGTCGTCTAATTCTAAAAATCTAACTTACATACATACGGACATAGGGACAGACGCGGCAAGCTTTACGGGAATAATACGAGTATGCAGGGGACAGGGATGTTTTCTCTACTTAACGTAGTATAGGGTAGAATAAACTTGTATGCAGCTAAGTAAATCTTGCCCGATATTGTCTCATATAATAAAATACATCTAAGATAATTACGGCGAATTCTAAACCGAAATTTCAAATTCGGCTGTGGATAGTAGGTATTATTATAGATAAAAATAATTACCTACTTACCCTGTATACTACTTACCTACATGTTTTTCAGAAATTAGTATTAATAAAACTTGATATATTCGCAACACGCTGTACACTTGGTAAACAAATCAGAGATAGGCTAATCGAATTACGGTTGATCGAGGCAAATTGTCCGGTAATGTGATCATAAAAGTGATTCATAACACGAACCTCACCAGTCACGTGTCTCACGTGATTCGTGTTTAAATAATAACTCATATTAGTTTAAATATTATTTAGCTACTCACTTTCTTATTATTCGTAATGTATTTGTAAATATTGCATAATACGATTCTGGAAATATGAATCTGCGTCGTCGGATTAGGTACATAATTACACATTTATCATGCCTTTATCCCTTTCGGGGTAAGCAGAGCGTTATTGGCGTAGAAAGACGCCCAGTATCGCCACATCTACAAAAAAATATAGTGCCGTTTCAGATAAATCGTGTACTTATCATTATTGTAACCGGTTGTCAGCCTGTCGCCTAAAATTAACAGTCGCTTAAGAGTTGTACCTATTAAATAACTCTTATAAATACTTGAGGTGATGCCGATAGGTAGTTAAACCATAGAAATCTCATCAGCCGGGCCTTGGGCGGCCCGTATATCAAATACGATCTAGGGTTTGCAGTAAACGAAGCTACTTTAAGTATACACAAATATCCCCTTACACCCGTCTAAGTATCAATAGCTTCTAGCGTATAACGGCACGCCATAGCAGGGTTTACGAGGTCTCGTCTCCGTGTTTCTAGTTTACAAGCTACCAATTTACTGCTTTTAAATAGATTCTTGAAAGCATTTGACTATTATTTTACTACACTATGACTGTACGTTGCGCAAGGTTTTGGTACTCAGTTCTGAAAGGAAAGACGAAGATATCATAATATAATAACAGCGAAATATTTGTACGTTTATCCATCTATTATTAAAGAATTTCGATACCTTTATGCAGGCAAGGTTATCGAATTTCGAGAGCCTGTTATGAGTTTAATCTGTTGGTACATATCATCATAATCAATGGATATGATTCGAGTATATATGAATCATATAATGCTGGCCACAAGTAGTAAAAAAGCACATGCGTTTGAAAAACATTTGAAAATCAAATTGAGTGACATTTGTTATTTTCTTCTAAGTTTTTATGGCGACGGCCAGTTTTTTGAAGATATTCAAAAGAAGGTCTGTAAACTCCAGCAAAAAGATTTTGTAATAAAAATATACATTTAATACTGGCCATTAGTCTTAAAAGTTCTAACTCTAATAGCCATTTGCGCCTGTAAAGTAATAATGACATTTATTTTTCTTCTAAGTTTTTATGGTAGTGGCCTTCGTTAGTGCATTAATGATCAAAAGACAAAACTTACGAACCCTTACTTGATGATTTTCAAGAATGTAGATAGTTAGTATATCTACTTATTTCATAATATTTTTCGTGGGAGCAAGTTTAGGACGAGAGTGGAATATTTCTTACATTTTGTAAAATACATTATTTTACCATTTTCTAAAGCTGAGCTGCTGAACAAAAGCACTGGAAAAGATCGAGCTTTTTTCCTAACGACCTATTTTGTAAACTTAACCATTTTTAAACGCGACATCACGTAACTTATTTCCTTTGCTCGTAAAAGCGACCACCAGAGTGTTTGAGGAGAAATTGAATGTTTCAAAAGCTTAGATCATAGTCAAGTTCATTAGAACAACGAAATTATCTTCCTTCTTCTTTAGCACAGAATAAGTATAGAATCTTCAAATTCACAAATATGGAAATCAGACCAATATCCCTGGCGGGGCAGGCAGAGCGTTAACGACCGTAAAATTACGGTCGTTATAGCCACGTCTGACAACTCTTTGAAGGTCGTTTCAGATACGTCGTGTATCACTACAGTGACAGTGTGTCAGCCTGTCGCCTAAAATTGCAATACACATGAATATGCCTCGAGTTCCTTAGTGCTTCTACATCCACGGGAAAGAAATGGGGTGATGCTATTCTAATCCAGCATCACACGGCAAATCTTGAAATACTGAAAATGATATAGCATACCAGACAGCTGAGGTACATTTGGCTGTAGTCTTAGCCAGGGCGCCTTAGCACAATGTGCCGTATGCCAGTAACGGCTGCATCGTGCCAAGCAGACATTACTCTGGCTACCTAATTGCATCTGCTACCATGTTATGTTCGTAATTGATACTACAGAGGCCCGACTTTTCAGGAATGTACACTGTCCCAGTTGTGATGCCCAACCCCGACTTCGATTTTCTCTACACTTGTAAACAAAATTATTCATTTGTTTTGATAAAATCCATACGATTTGACACTTGTGAAGCCCTCTCGCCCGCGAGATAAGTCTCTATACTGTACGCATAATAAAGGAGCATGAAACTGCCCAACTTTTTCTACTGGGCTTCAGGTAGGAACCGAGAAAAAAATTTCGATCTCCCATACAATTTTTCTGATCAGTCGTGGGACTTTCTATGTGAACTAGAATAAAGAATTGTTTCGTTTCCCAACATAGACTTCATAGTAAAAGTTGTTTAGTTTCATATTATGATCATGGCTGCAAAGTTTTCTGTACAGGCTAGATGACTATAAAAATCTAATAAGTCTGGTTTTTAAATTAAACAAATCTAATGCATCTACTAATACAGCCACAACAGTCTCCTGTTGGACATGGGCGTCCCCCAATTGGGGGGTATTGCCAATAATCTCGTGGGATGCTACGGGATTAAGCCCTATTTCTACGCGGGCGGAGCCGCGGGCACACTAGTTATAAACATAAAATTAAGATTTTTAGAAACATAAAATACTTGTCCATTATTTTCCAATAATCTAAATTACGAATTGTTTCTAAGGTTGTTTCAGAAAACATGTGTATCACTATAGTGACAGGTTGTCAGCCTGTCGCCTAAAAATTGTAATACACCAATACTCTCGAGTCCCTTAGTTGCCTCTTACGACACCCGCGGGAAGGATGTGGGGTGATGCTATTCTAAGCCGGCATCACACGGCAAAAATGTCAGACGTGGCGATAGTGGCCGTATTCTTACGGCCATTAACGCTCTGCCTACCCCGCAAGGGATAAAGGCGTGATATATGTATGTATGTATGTAAATTACGGACTAAATTGATTTGCTCAGTTTTTTACCCAGTTCTGACACTTGTAGCGGCAGCTCGTAGCACTTTGCTACAAGATATAAAGTACTAACATTTCTAGTATAACCAAGCTTCAAGAGTATTCCATTACCATGTACCCATATCTTGGAAGCAGACTTAGAATTGCCTTTATATTATGCAAGGAGAACATTAATAATTCTACATTTTACCTCCAGTTGTTTGTGACCTGCGCTTAATTTAATTTAGCCCTTCATTTAATATTAATTTTGGGCCTGCATGCATAATAGGAACCTATCAGAAAGTCGGTTTGACAATTTATGACAAACATTTTAAGGGCTACGACAGAGATATCATGTTGCTCGAAATTGTCCATTTTGATTTTAAAGCGTTAATGCCTTGACTTTCTTGACCATAGTTTCGCTTCGAAATTATCACGACGACCGATGTGGCGCAGTGGTAGTGCGACAGCCTTTGACGTAGAAGGTTCCGGGTTCGATTCTCGGTGGGTCACTCATAAAGTTGATATTTATCACTTTGTGAATTTGGTCCCAGTCTGGTTAGGACATTGCGGGCTGATCCACCCGATTGTCCGTAAGTAAGATGGTTCCGTGTTTCGGATGGCACGTTAAGCCGTAGATCCCGGTTGCTGTCTATTATCACTTAGACGACGGTCATTATACAACCATGTCAGAAGCCTGCTACTTGTAGAAGGCGGTTAAAAAATTCTGACACTTGGGTTCATCGGGTCGTTGGACGACTCGGTGTTCCACACGAAAAGAGAGTGAAAATCATCAAAAACTTTAACAATATTTTTTTCAGTTGTTGTCAACACATTGACTCATTCTTAAGCATAAAACACTTCAACGCCTTTAATTATCAGCATTAAGATCAAAATCTTTCCATCTCACGAATCAAGATCCGCTGACCTAATTCCTATTTCAGAACACAACTCAAGATATTGCGCACATTTTGCCCGGTCATTGTAGGAAATGACTGTCATTTACCTTTTCATAGCCATGCCACATTGTGTCGCGAGTTACAAGTTTATAAGTCAACGAGGCTGACTTTTATGAAGTAGCTTTGGTTTGAAATATTTCTTTGCTTATTTTTGTATTTGGGTACAAACATCGATTTTGGGAGTTTATGAATCAATGGTGAATAAAATAGCATTGTGATTTTGGATTATTAATAAATATTGACAAAGTAAAACCAGAATGAAAACCTGAAATTGAGGTATTAAACGCCTTTTGGTAATTGGTCGGAGGGTGCTCTATACTTAACTAATATTAGTAGAAACTTTTTTTTTTCGTGTGGGACATCTAATTGTCCAATGACCCAATGACCCCTGGTGTCATAATTACCTAGAAAACGTACCAGTATGGCCTTTCTCACACTTCAGCGCTAAAATAACGCTGCGCTAACGTATGCGCCTGTCAAATCCATACTAGAAACGTCAATTCCCATACTAAAACTGGTCTCGAAGCTCGACCTATTATATCGCAACGCAACGTGCATTGGGCCTTCGTCGAGAGCGGTTTTTGTATAGGGAGTGGCGTTTCTAGTATGGCTCTGACAGGCGCGTACGTTAACGCCGTGTTATTTTTGCGCTGAAGTGTGATAGAGGTCTATCTTCACAATCACGCATGTTCTCGATGCACTAAACGACGTATGAGGTCACACCACGCATCGCCGTTTCAATCGCTGCTCTATAAGATAATAGCATGTTGTTCGTCCGGCAGCAATTGCGGCCATTACCCACCTGTCCTCCCCTATTGTCCCTCGAGTTGTGGACGTCTTGATAGATACTTTGTTGCACAGCTACTCTGCACACGTCTACGTGTTTGTTCTTTGAATGTCGTGTAAATATGCCGGTTTTTACGCAATCCAATGATTCGTTGCCCAGTTATGGCGGTGGTGTGTGTACCGAGGAACTGGCGGCCTTGGACCCTTTGGGGTGAGTTCGCTGGGTTGACTAATTGACCAGAAACTCCGCTTCGGAAAGTGTAATTTCTGATATGTGGAACGGAATTCTGCAATGACTTGTTTCATTATCATCATCATCATATCAGCCCACATCTACCCACTGCTGAGTATAGGCCTCTTCTTTTTCTCACCATCTGCGCCGGTCCTGTGCCTCCTGACTTGTTTAACCAACCGTATTTCTTAATGCCTTCTAGGAGTTGTTAGAGTTGATTTTACATAGTATCTGCGAATGGGTTTGTGAACTATATAGAACATAACGTGATACAAACACAATTAGTAGCAGACTTTTGCATGCACAAACTATAAAATAGAGCTCCACTTTTCATCAAATGTCTTCAGAAGGCTATTGCAGAAAACATTATTTCAATCGCAGAAATAGCATCCTCTATAAACAAAACTTTAAACATTTGCTGAGAAAGTCGTGAACGTTTACAGTGTCTCATATTTCTTCCTTTCAACTTTGTAAAATTATTGCTTCTTGTTTCAATTTCCGTTCTCACATTGGGAACTTCAATTTCCTGCATACTGCAGTACAAAGCAAATGTAACATTATTCAGAGACATTCACAGAACTGTTAAACTATAGCAGTGTGTCGTATCCCACACATATATTCTTTGCTTAAGTAAGGCATGTCTGGTCTGGTAGTAAAGATGTAAAACTATGCTCCAAGAGTTGAATTAATGTTAGAAACACATTTTATTAACTAGTATGCTTGAGTTCAAGACGTCTTACGTACTATAAAACAATTATACCTTCACATAATATTCAAAGAACAAAAAACGCGGCAACAAAAGGTACAATCAGACGGCCTCTTTGCTAAGATACCAATGGGGAGGAAACTCAAACCTTCTTGCAGATGTCAGCAGGCGTGACTGAGCACCAATAAGAAGTATCTGAACTTCGACATTGACCCATTTTTGACCAATCACAGAAAAAGGCACAGTCGAGAGTGGCGCCATTAGTTCCTGAATTTCCTACCTCATTACCTCTCCTAACGAGCAACTAATAAATGTATGTATGTTTGTATGTAATAACTTTATTGTACCAAACAAGAAATAGTTACAAAAAACACTCCACGTGAAAGCATATACCTGCAACTTTGCTACAATACTGCAGGAATCCTGGAAAACTTTGCAGTGAATCACCAGCTTAACTATGAATAATCGTTTGTTGACGTCACCGATATAGCAAAGTTGGTGTGTCGCCGAAACTTCACGGACTAACTTTAGAAACACGCTCGTGATGAATATGGCAAATACTTAAAGGTGTTGCCATGCTACACAAGAATATTCGAGCACTTGATATAGTGTAGCCATTAATCTTAGCTGACTTTGGAGTACATTTGCGCATAGAAATAAGCCGCAACTTATAATGTTAATGGCAAGTAACTTTGAGAAAGTCATCACACCAGTTCATTATAACCTAACCTAAATAATGACAATAAAATACCAAGATTGCTTCTATGACTCTACGCTCGTAAACAAGTTAAAAGCATGAACTAATAGCAAATTTTTGTTCAGGGCAGGACCCAAAATTAAAGCTGCTAAGCTAGCTGGATAGAAAACTGTTCGAAAACATTGTATTCTTAGTTAATCTAGGTTCTCGTTGATTCGAAACCCACAGACATTTATAAGGCTCCATGCATTTTTCTTTATTCAGCAATTGCATACCTCTTATCCTCGAGTCGCATTCCTCTATGCTGAGGGTCGTGATTTCCTAGCAGCAGTAGCACCAACTTTTGACGGGCAGTGTTTCGCCACTTATTTCTATTTTTGGCAGAGCATACGTACAACAAACATTCACATATCATGCCTTGCGGGGTAGGCAGAGTTGCCTTCAACGACAGCCGCGGGAAAGAAATGAAGCGGTACTGTTCTAAGCCCTCATTTCACGACCGTGAAGACAGTTGCATAACAGTTGTTTTCGTTTCTTACAGATTCTACTGGGACCTCTGCATGTTGCTGCTGCTGGTGGCTAACCTGATCATCCTGCCGGTGGCGATCTCCTTCTTCAACGACGACCTCAGCACCCGCTGGATCGCCTTCAACTGTCTCTCCGACACCATATTCCTTATAGATATCGTTGTTAATTTTAGAACAGGTGATTATCATTTTCTATTAAGAGCACACACAATGTAAGAGTTCCTATAAACCCTACCACTCCACAATGGTTTATACAGTAGGGTTTAGTACAGATGGACTATGTATGAATGCAAATCTCCGAGGCATATCGGTCTCACGAGTGTCTTGCGACAACTCTAGTGAGTTTCATCATTCCCAATGCTTTGTAAGACGAGACCACCACTTCTGCCATAAAACTTGACTTTGCAGGCAGTCGCTTGATTATCTATCTCTCTGAGATCCAGTTTCATGGTGACAGGGTTTTAAAAACTAGCATTAAAAGATATGCATCTGCTGGACATACGCCTTGACTTCAGAAATAAAACTTTAATTTTTAAGTTATTGTTATTTGCAACTCTTTTAATGTCAGTTATATTGACCTAAATTATTATTAAATCTACTTTATCACCTTCTTCATGGTATGTTTATCTCCTCTTTCCAGGAATTATGCAGCAAGATAATGCAGAACAAGTGATATTAGATCCCAAGTTAATAGCGAAGCACTATTTGAGGACATGGTTCTTCCTAGACCTCATCTCTAGTATACCGCTAGATTATATATTCTTGATCTTCAACCAGGTAAACGTACGTTGCAATTTGGCCGTGTTGTTCTATTACTAGATGTAAATCTCTCTTTTATGTTGTTGATTCTGTTTCAGCTTGGGTGTTCCTTAGTTTTTTATAGCAAAAATGTTTTGTTACTTTCGGTTTTTCGTTTCTCATTGTGTATAATGTACAACGCCACGAGAACGTCAACGTCATCGTGTGTTTTAGTATTGGTCTAAGAATATAACAAGGTTTGAATGGAGCATTCTAGATCCATGTTCAATACCGAATCTTATTGTTCTACTTATTTATTTTTGGCACATTTTCTTAACTTTTTGCACTTTAAATGTCAATAGTAACCCATATGATACATATATACCTATGCGGTTTACCTTCGTTGGTATGTCAAGTTCAACATCATAATTTTTGTAAAGTTTATAGTGATCCTATGGGGTACTCATTCCTCTTCTATGTTATAGAAAATTACCTGTTTAATAAGCACTCTATATTCTCTTTTTACACAATCTAAACTGTGATGAACTTTGTCGATAACCCAGCTACAGCCTCCTTCGAAAGGTTGTACTCTCCTCTATTTTACTTATAACAATCATTTGTTTTATGCACGTGGTCTCTTTGGTCTATCTTATTTTTGTATTTTAAATCGTCGTCTTCACGGCATGTTTTATGCTTTCCATCAACACGCACATTATTATTATTATTAGACACTACATTCTTTGAAGTAGATTTTTCAACACACCTTTGGTTCTCTATGATTTTCACAAATTAACTGTTGTACAACACGACCAGATTGTAACGGCTACATCATTTTATTATATTATAATTACATGTCACACATAACAAGCAGTGATCAATTTTGAAGAATCAAGCTATTACTTGATTATGCTACAAACCGTCCCTTATTTTGAGCTTTCACTAAATATACCTACAGTTCAAGTATCAAAGAAAATTGACAGAGTAACAGAAGAAAACATAATCAATACATGTTTTTATTATGCTTCAGCACTTTTCTTTGGCTGATAATTGTCTTTTCGATGTCGGCAAGTGCATGTCTCACTTCGACTGTACAGACAACATTGTCGTCGTGGCGATGCTCGCGGGGCCTATCCTATGAGCATCAGTTGAGCATGAGCATCGTTGAGTGTGAATCGCGCGCGTTCCGGCAGATCATTAGACTGGCCGACATCCAAAAAGATTCCCTGTTCTAGTTGTTCTTTACCTACGACCGTTGCAGATATGGCGGTTGATGGCAGGTGAACCAGTCTTACTGAGATCCCACTCGGGCGCGGTTCACGCTCGATGATACTCATGCCTTTAACGATGGTTGATTCTAAGATGTGTTTATGTGTTGACAGGATTTTAGTGAGAGCTTTCAAATTCTTCACGCGGGTCGCGCGCTTCGGATCCTGCGGCTGGCCAAGCTGCTGTCGCTGGTGCGGCTGCTGCGGCTGTCGCGGCTGGTCCGCTATGTCTCGCAGTGGGAGGAAGTATATGTAAGCCACCATCCCTACTAACCTCACCCGATACCCTCAACAGTGACTAACACAGCTCTAACTACATTGCGCAAACATTTACTAACACGTGACTAAACACCTCTACTAACTAAATTATAATATTGGATTCGAATTTAAATGATGAAACACGATAAAAGCTTGGTAATTAGATAATGTTAAAATGTTATGATAATGATGATGATGAAATTATTCTAGCAGTAGTGATCCGACGTAAGCGGAGTATGTTGTAATCCTGTATTATATTCCCACCAACTGTATGTCAGCCCCACGTCCCGCTCTGCACTTCTCTACTGCTTCTCTGCAAGCTTCTTTCTGCCTGAGCACGCTCGTACGAGACGTCTTTGAGTCTTTCTCTTCTCTACCGTGACTTGCCGCGCCTCGCGTCTCGGCCGCGCCCGCGCCGCGTACACTCGCGCCGATACGAAAGCCCCGTCGCAGACATTTATTTTGCCCGTTCGTATTTTTTTCTTTTGCCGCTTCTTCAAGCCTCTAGATCTTGAACCGAGACGCGCTCATGCCTAAATTATTTTACAAGCTCATGAAAGCCTCCGCAGTGCCTATGACACACGAACTCGTAACAATACTCGTCTACGATACACCGCGACATAAACTCAATACCTATCATTCATTTACATTTCCGTAGCCCGTAGCCGTAGCACTTCGTAGAGCGTCCATTACGAAGAAAATTTTACACCGTGGGAAGTTTATGAATGAAATAAATAAATATAGAAAATCACAAAAAAATTAAATCATATTTAAAACTGAGTTCGACTTTGCAAGTGAATGCGTCGCGGAAGATGTTTTGTCGTATCGTGAGTAGGGAAAAATAGGCAATGGCACGGATTCCCGCGAGTCGAGGTTTTTGGTGTGGAGCGGAGAGTGGAGAAGTGGGGACGGGGACGGAGGCGCGACGTCAACCGATGTTGTGTGCAGATGACACCAGCGCCACTGCCGCGCGACGTGCCCGTGGAGGACGCCGCCGGCTCGCGCGACCTCGCCTCGCAGGTGCCGCCGCTGAGTAGCTAGAGTAGACGTAGTAGGGGCCTAGCCCGTGACGCGAACCTGCTCGTTCTCGGTGTTAGTGCATCCTGTGTGTGCCCGACCCGCCCCGCACGCGCCCCGCCCCCCGCAGGCTCCCACCCGCGTTATCCGACCGCCGCCCGGCCATCTGCTGGGCGCGCCTGGCTCTCTTCCTACTATCTCGTGTTTCTCGCTTGTTTTCTAGATCTTGCAGAACCTTCAAAAAAAGCGCACGGAACGGAGGGGACGCCTCAGCTCCCAAGAGGTTGACAAAAAGAGGAGCACCACTAAAAGTTCTCTGATCTTCAAGGTAACAGGGTCGGCACGAGCCGGCGCGCATGTGCTCGTTCGCCTGCTTAGCATGTTGCCGGCGCCGCCGGGCGTCCTATAGACCGCTGCGTACGCTTGCTTCCTCTCTTTCTTTGGCGTTACTCGTTACTGTTCTGCCCCTGGTCCCGCCGGCGGCCGCGCGGGCAGACGCGCGAGGCAGCGTCGCACGACCGCGCGGCGGCCGCGGCCGCGCGACGCTCCGCGCGCGAGCCCACCACGCATGCTCGCTCGAAGAATCGTATCACGCGTTCATACTTTACCTACTTTATTTCTCACTGTTTACGATTCCATCGGTAGAGATTCATCGCGATGCTTGACCTCGAGCGTCCTTGTCGCGCGCAGTCCGCACGGCTTCCTTTAGAGACGAACCTTCTCCCTGTCCAATGTTGATCGCTACAATTATTTCGCAGTTCCTCAACATGGCGTCCGTGTTCATGCGGATATTCAACCTCATCTGCATGATGTTGCTAATCGGCCACTGGTCCGGTTGTCTGCAGTTCCTCGTTCCTATGCTGCAAGGGTTCCCACCAAACTCTTGGGTAGCAATAAACGAATTACAGGTATGTTTTATCTTAGTGTCCGAAATTATCATCTACCATTAACTTCACCATCATCTTTTCATGAGGATATGTTTCTACAAAAACTTGAAATTGATTTCCAGGGAGCATTCTGGCTGGAGCAGTACTCGTGGGCGCTGTTCAAGGCGATGTCCCACATGCTGTGTATCGGGTACGGGCGCTTCCCGCCGCAGTCGCTGACGGACATGTGGCTGACCATGCTGTCCATGATCTCCGGCGCCACCTGCTACGCGCTCTTCCTCGGGCATGCCACCAACCTCATCCAGTCCCTCGACTCCTCCAGAAGACAGTACCGTGAAAAGGTAAACTTGAAATAACACAACTCCTTGAATATTCCTTTCATTTTCAAGAATTCCAGATTGCTTACACTGCTATACCTATGAGACTGTTTAAGTAACTTTTTAAATAAAACATGACTCAATTTTCTGATTAACCGTGTCTTCTTTTAATTTCTGAACTCTAATTTTAAATGAGGAAACAGTTATGAACACCATTAGCAGTATTATGTTATACTATATCTAATGATGATAAAAAGTGTACAGTACCTAGGTGCCTACCGAAATTTTAAAACTCGAGATGTATCTACCCGATGCTCAGAAAATCGACCTTAAACATGTGTTGAGCTCATAGTTAAGCCTTGCATTGTCACGCCCTAGATGTGAGATTCAGAAGGAATGTTGCGATGAGTTCATGTCTTGGTTCATGTATACCCCTAGTTCATCCTTTGGCCCATCATTAAAGTCTCTCATTGCCTGTTTCAGAGATTAGACGTGAGTACGGAGTGACTGTGTGTCGTGTCTCGTTGTTGTACGAATGTGCAATGAGCAATTTACCGTATTTAGTTACGCAATGTTTGAACTCTTGTAGGATGTGCACAAGTAGACGGTGTAGTCAATGGGAAACTTGAAAAAACACTTTTTGATCTTGGAACATTCAATGGAGAATAGTGTGAAGAAGTACCTATTAGGCACAAAAAATATTAATACAAGTATAATACCTACCATTTTTCATACTAACTCACAAATCACCGAATAACAATCACGACAAAAGGTCATCCATGAAGACTAATGACAAAATACGGGTGTTCATAACAGTTTCCTTTCCACCAACTAACAAGGGTCTCCTAAGATTTCGAAAAAGCTACTAAATAGTGTTTATTCACTGACAGTCTTATGTGTAACTGTACTTGGACTCATAGGTAGATCTTCTAAAAAACAACGCATGAAACAATATACCTAATCTTCAATAGCAGTTTGTGTTTTGTGAGAGTGTTCTTACAGCAATTTAACTATATCTGCTTCGATTTAGAGGTTTTCTTCTGCGGTCAAGACTTGATAGTTTTCCACGTGACTTCACCAGTTGTTGGATCTGCCTAACCTCGATGGGACAAAACTGTTATCTTATCTAATCGTACTAAACGATGCGTTTGAAATGTTCCAGGTGAAACAAGTAGAGGAATACATGGCGTACCGCAAGTTGCCGCGGGAGATGCGGCAGCGGATCACAGAGTACTTCGAGCACCGGTACCAGGGCAAGTTCTTCGACGAGGAGGTGATCCTCGGCGAGCTGAGCGAGAAGCTGCGGGAAGACGTGATCAACTACAACTGCCGGTCGCTCGTCGCCTCCGTGCCCTTCTTCGCCAACGCCGACTCCAACTTCGTCTCGGACGTTGTCACCAAGCTGCGATATGAAGTCTTCCAGCCAGGTATAAACTAAGTATTTTAATTTCTCCTGCTGTGCAATTATATATATATATTAAAACTTTTGTATTTGATATCCCTTTTCTCTTACATTTGTGCTGTTAGTTAGGTACTTACTTAACAATATCATTTCTCTAATTAAACTTTCTGTTTCTACTTCAGGCGATATCATCATAAAAGAAGGAACCATCGGTAACAAAATGTACTTCATCCAAGAAGGCATCGTCGATATCGTAATGGCAAATGGAGAAGTAGCGACCAGCCTGTCGGACGGTTCCTACTTCGGCGAGATCTGTCTACTGACCAACGCGAGGAGAGTCGCCTCCGTCCGCGCTGAAACCTACTGCAACCTGTTCTCGCTGTCCGTAGACCACTTCAACGCAGTCCTCGACCAGTACCCGCTGATGCGGCGCACCATGGAGAGCGTCGCCGCCGAGCGGCTCAACAAGATCGGCAAGAACCCCAACCTGGTGGCGCACAGGGAAGACGACACCACGTCGGAAGGGAACACCATCAACGCGGTGGTGAACGCGCTGGCGGCCGAGGCCGACCACGTCAGCCTGTCGGACGACAGCGTGGCGCGGCTGTCGGAGCGGTCGCTGGGGCTGGCGCTGCAGCCGCTGCAGGCGGCGTCGTGCCGCATGGCGGGCGTGGCGCTGCCCGGGCTGGGCGTGGCGGCCGCGGCGCTGCCCCGCCCCAAGTCCGAGCACGACTTCAGCTCGACGGCGGCGGCCACGCTGTCGGGCGCCGCATTCCACAAGTCGGACGCCGGCATCGCGCCCTGACGCCGCACCCTGTGCTAGGGGGCCCGCGCGGCGAGCGGCCCGCGGTCGGCCTCCGCCCTCGATAGCAATACTAGGCTTAGTGCGAAGCGCGCGCCGCCTCGCTAGTGGTAGCGTAGACACGTATCATAGCTGCGACTTCGCCGGGCGCGCACGCACCGCGCCGCCCGCTGAATCTCATTTTGTGATCTTATACTTAATTCTCCTGTGTTATAATTTAGGTTAAATTTTATATCATTGACGCTGTGAGGAATCGAATACGCGAAGTATTCCGATTGTATAGATATACCTGTTATATATTGAAGAATGATACTATTGAATCTTTATATAGAGATACCTTGCCATAAAAGAGAAAATAATTATATAGACTAGACTGAAAATGTAAAGATATCACTATTTTATGCTTTGTTGGCGAATGTAATAGACCTCTATTGTTGATGCGGAATATTCGAGCGTAGATATGAACGTTCGAGGTGTATTAAAAGCGTCCCTGGACACGATTCGGAGGTATTATATTGAAGTTGTTTATATTGTATAAAAGTTGAATCGTGTGAAATGTATGTGTGGCGTGAGAGAGGCCTCGCCGCGAACCCGCGCGTTTGTGCGGACTGTGGCAATACGATACTCAGGCGGTTCGCAGCGCCGCGCGGGTTGGCGGTGTGGCCGCCACGCGCCGCGGACTGTACGAGCGATGCACAACTGAACTGCCTCGTGCGGGGCTCCAATAGCACACGGTTGCTTTCTTCATTTTTATTATAAGTAGTCATATTCTACCGATAATCGACATAATTAGCGCAAACAATTTAATTCTCTCGGTTTCCTAAGTAGAGGTGATCAGTAGCGCTTCGAATCTTTTGAGAGTTTCTTTGTAAATATTGTAATGTCGAGGATTCGCGTTAGCGCGTTTGTTTGGTCGAAGTGTTTGCCTCGCCGGGTCGCGAGCGCCGCGCGGGCGGATCACGATGTCGTTATTGAGTGCCTCGATACGATGTACAGTTCCCACCCTCAAATTCAAATTCATTTCTTTATAGTAGCAAGTTAAGAGTAGTGAGATTGCACTTTAAGTTAGTCCCGTCGTTGTGGCGCTGGCGGCCGGCGGGAGGCAGGGCGTTCGTTCGACCGGTCCAGTCAATTAAGCGAGGCGGACGACACGCCTCAGTTCTCGATGCACTAAACACTTCATACCTTGTTTTAATTGTAGGTGAAAATAATTTATTATCGATAGCGATCATTTCGTAGGAATAAGTAGGCCGGAGCGATAACAAATTCGGGCGAAACGTATTTGTGATAGCGCAGCGCGTGCCGGGTCTGTCGGATAGTTAGTTTAGGCGGCGCCGCTTGCCGGCGCGGGCGCGGCCGGTGCGCCGCGGGCGTCGCGCCGGCAGGGGGCGCTGCGGTACTTCGGATCGCGGCAATGGTTGCGAGCCGGCGGCGTCGGCGCGGCGTAGGCCGTAGCCCTTGTCTACGAGTAGCTACGCATGTCTACATGCTTTTTCGTCTACTTTCTAACATTGTATCTTTTAAAAATCATAGCATGGTTTCGACTACTTTTCAAGAGTTTCGTAACGTAACTAAGTAACACTGCTTTGTAATTTTTTACACCGCTAAATATATTTAGCGTAAACCGTAGAACTACTACGCCAGTTCTGAACCGGAAACTCTTGAAGTGTGGTAGATTTAGTGACCATTCTACTTAAATGGTTTTGTTAGTCGATTCGCCTGAGTCCTGGCTTGGCATATTCATGCTTCGTTCGGTTGTAAGTGTAAGCCTCGATTCTAACGTGCGGTGAGCAACATATCCTAGTGTGCGCACGCGCCGCCGCCGCCGGCACCTCTTGGCACGATCATCGTTGACTAATTCTTATAGTGTCATGACAATTTGTAAAGATGGTTTTGCAAATGTTGACTTTTTAGCCAAATATAGATAATGAACGACGAACCAATATGCAGTAGCTTACTCGTAGGACGCAGCCTAGTTCTCAGTTTTGGCGAGTAACACCAATAGTGACACTTTATACTCTTAAGGTATTTATACAAATTGATCTTAGCAGAGTGACTATCTGTCAATTTATCTACAAAGAGAAAAAAATATAAACTGCGTTTTAATTCCCAGAAGCATTTATTTAACGTTGTTTTATCTAACCGCTTTTGTAAATTAATATAAATTTTATAGAAGAGATCTATTTTTATTGAAGTTGAGCTACTGGATGTAAGTAAAATACATATTTAAAATGAGTTTATTTTAGATCTGGACTGTTATTTATTACATAATTATACTGATTTCTGGTATCTATTTTCACCAAAAGTGCTCATCGCTGTCAAAAAAATTAGAGAAAATGCATTAAAGAATGAAGAAAACCGTCCAGTTGTTTTATTACCCAGGTTTCATCGGGTCGTTAGACGACTCGTGTCCCACTCGAAATGAGGAAGATTCCCCTAGAACAGAAATAATAATAGTTAGCTGGCAATACCATCCTACTCTGGAGTATACATGAGCAAGCAATGCCTGTACGTCACCTGTAATACGGGTGGTGTTATAGAATTACATACTGTCGCATAGAAGAAGAACTGACAGCGCGATCCCGTGTGACCGATTTTGATTTTCCGTTTTGTGAATATTAGCCAATACACTTACGTATGGAAAATATTAAAGTAATAGCAAAGATTTGTGTTATTTTATACTTTTCTCACCAATAAACTCTCATTTTGACCGTAGATAGATGAGAGAGAACCGACGACCTAAATGTGATGACTTCCCTTTAAACCCTTTGCCTTTGAAATAAAAAGTCGAGGGTTATTTCGATAAGCAACGCTCCATTCGCTCACAAAACAAATAAATACATACATACATAAATCAGGCCTTTATCCCTTGTGGGGTAGGCAGAGCTTTAACGATCGTAAACTTACGGCCGTTCGCGACGTCTGACAAGTATTGTAAGTGCCCTTTCAGATGATTCGTGTACCACTATAGTGACAGGTTGTTAGCCCGTCGCCTGAAATTGTAATACACATTGAAACCCTCGTGTCCCTTAGTTGCCTTTTACAACACCCGCGGGAAGAAATGGGGTGATGCTATTCTAAGCCGGCATCATACGGCACCAAAAAACATTGTTGAATATTAATATTTCTATTGAAAATAAATCAGGATTTACGAGATAAACTTATAATTTTTGAATGGGAACCGCGTGACGAGTTGTGCCACGTTTGCACACAAAACCGGTCCCATTTTCATAAAGTTCCTTTATCGGTGTCCTTTTGATTTTGCTATGTTTCGGTAAAGGATTTTCTTCTCCCTTGCACACTATGTTCGTCTATACGAAGTATATGTGTACCGCCTGTGCCTATCGCTCCTGACCACAGACCTCGTATGTTTATGGTAGATACACAGCTGAAGTTGCCTCTACAATCTACACTAAAAACATTTTTGAAAAAGCATAGCGCCATCTATTGAATTATTATGGAACAATTTAATGTACAGTACAGAACATAAGTTGCTATAGAGCGCCATCTCTTGTCGAGTAGCTATCTATTATCTCTAGAACTGTCAAAACTGTTTTAATAGAATGCAAGGGCCATACATGAGAATGCGGAAAAGAGATACCACTTTATACAAAACATCTTTTTGTCTCGCTCAAGCACCGTAGTTTTTGAACTTAAATGCGAGAACAAAGCACATAAAAAAACAAATGTCATTTGCTGTGGGGTGATAAATAGCGTGTTATTTTATTAGTTTTTTCATTATTGTTGAGAGATTTCCAGTAATTATTTGAAGAGACTGCGTTTGAATAATTTATTGTCCCATAATTGTGTAAGGAAGTTAGTAGGTAGTGTACAAAAGTATCTGTAAAATATTTTCGCCATGTCCACAAGAAGAGCTCGGATAAAAGCCGTTGCTGCTCTACCACCGAGGAGAAAAAACCAAGAAAATGCAGATGCAAAAAACAAACTCAAAGATGGCTTTGAGCAAAATGCCAAAAGTCCAAGAACTCCCCGCGGAAAAACCAGTAAAACAGAAGACAAAAGTTCGCCGTCAAAAAATACCTTACGGAGTCCTCCGCCTTTATTACCGATAAGTTCTTTATCTAAAACACCTATATCTGATAGAGTACCTTCTCCAGCTAAAGCAGGAAGCCCAAAACTGGTTGAAAAACCTACCAGTTCTCCGAAACCTGAGAAAGTGCCTGTCATAACATCAACACCTAGTATCAAGAATGTTTTTGCATCGCCACAAGCCAGAAGTAGCCCAGACAGAAGACGGACAGCTTCGCCACTGGTTTTACCTTCACCGAAACCTGCAACTAGTACTGAATCAGCTATTCCTCAACTAAATAAGGCTCAAAATTTTATTGAGAAAAGTGTGGAAACTATTCTTACCAAAAAACTTGAAAAAATTGCCAGCAATCAGAGCAGTGTTGCTTCAAATATAAGTAATTGTGTCTCTGCTGGGGAAGACAAGAAAAGCAATGTTCCTGATGGTAAGTATTGAATTTCATTTTACATAACCGGTCAACTGCGGCAAAGCCCTCTGGGGGCGTCGGTCAAAAACCGTCAACTGCGACAACGCCCCCTCGGGGCGTCGGCGCTTACAGCTTATTTTACCGCCTTTAATTTATTCTACACTGAAATTAGCTGATAATGAATGAAAGAAATGGACTCATAATTAATTAGGGATTGATAAAATAGCAACATTTCGCATTCGCCCATTGACAATTAGTTTAAATTCATCACTAAAGTAGACCTAAAGATGCACCATATTTCTTGGCGGCCGCGCGAATATCAATATTTACGCATGCTCGTCCTAATTGAGTGTTTTCACTAAATAACTTTAAAATTATGTTTGGCCATGCGAAATAAAAAAGCTTTTCTAAAAATAATTGTTTTATTCAATAGATATATGGTTCCAAACACAAAAACCCGGGTAAAAAAAAAAACCTGCTACTTTAGCTAAAGATTGAAAGAATCTTATAGCGGCTCGTGTTTATATTATTCAACAACAATGTAGCCTGCTTTATTACGAACTCAACGATATATGAACCGACACTTATCGCTCTTTAGTTTCGTAGAAATGTTTGTTTATGTTACGCAACTCGAGTCAAGTGGCCGCCACCCGCCGCGCGCCCCCCAGATGCGTCACTTATCGCTCAAGGGCGTCCCCAGGAGAGCGGTTAACTATGTTCTTATAACTGCATATTTTAGCCAAGGTACATGGTAAATGGTTTTGTCCTAAAATGTAACAACTTAAACTATCCATAACCTGTCCTTTGTCAACAGACTACAATGTCCCGAGTGTGCCAGAAAGTGTCACAGAAGAAACAATAATGGACGGAATCATCCCCCTGCAGACTGCGAAAAATGCTCCCAAACCTATAGACATGCTGAAAAATGAGATTATTTCTGATAATGCTGAAGTATTGTTTGATCCCATTGTGCCTCTGCCTTCTCCTAGTAAAGTCAGGCCCAAACTACGACCAGTTCCTCGATTGGCTCCTCATAGAAGAAATAGTATACAGGTAAAAATACAAAAATACACTTCTTAGAGAAATCAAGACACAGTCATTTTTATGATTTGATACACCAAACCTATACAAAACCTATTAGATATTTTAATTATAATTTATAAACCTTTTTTATTTTACATGATATCAGACATTTAAAAATAATGTGACTTGTACAAACAATAAAACTTGCAAGAGTGCTGGATTTTTTAATGAGTTTTAACAGAACAGGACCACATATTTTATTATTCTTCAACTTCTTCCAATCATTTCAATAATTTATTTATCAGTTACCCAGTTTTGAATATTCAGATACATATTGCATAATCCAAATTGAACCATATGTTTGGACAGTATTTTCAAAAACACCTGAACAAACTTTAAAAATAGTCCATTTAAATGATTATTTGAAAATGTATTGTTCTTAACCATCCTTGTTGACCATTTTATAGTAGTAGGATTTATTTTTGGTACCTATAGACAAGGTTCAATATGAGCTTAGGGGAGATATGCATTAAAAGGGGAGTTGTTGTCAAAAATTTACTTTCTTCTTCTAATCAATAAAAACAACTATATTTTATTGGATCAATATTTGGCTATATTGATTGCCTGATTGTTAGCCTCCAGCAAGTCCATACTGCAACCGCTAGGGCAGTTTGGGCAAGAGAACCATTGTTTGCCCTACACTGCAATCATACAGATCATTGTCAGAGAAACCCCACTACTGAGTTTTCCGTTCTCTCCGCACCTTCCAACACCAACCTGTAGCAGACAACAGGTCTCTTAACAGAAAGAGACTTCTAGACTGTCCAGGGTAGGTCTACCCCAGGTGGTAATGTCTCCGCCAGAGGATGGTGACGTGATATAGAAGGGTCTTTAAAAATTTACTATGATGGTTTTATCACCTTTCCTGTAGCATATTTGGTAGAGAATTTGGCTCTCAGTATGTGAGTTTATCATGAGTTAAGCTTGTTCATTTAATAATAAAAATTTACTGTTTCCTTTCAGGGCAGTGCGAGTGAATCGGAAGATGAGAGTCGGCGAGCCTTGCTCAGTGGCAGCGCACCGACGCCGGCCGCGCCGCCGGCGCGCCAGCGACACGACTCACAGGCGACAAATAGCTCCATCGTGGTTCCGTCTGCCCCACCCAGGTATGCCACATACAGCAAAGAAGACATTGGCTAACGAGAAATTAGACAGAAGAAATATTACTTTTTTTCATTGACAATTTTGTCTTACACTGACTAAAGTACTAAAAAGTTATAATGTAACTTCTTCATAAATAAAACTATGTTGGGATTTAATTGGTGGTGGATTAAAATTAATTATGGAGTAAAAACAATATTATTAAATATTTTCGTACAAACAAAGGTAAATTTAGATGCAGAAAACCGGAATGCATTGAAGTACTAACTATGTTTAAACACCATACAATATTTAATATTTGTATTTATTTTCAGAGATGCAAAGAGAATCAGGAATGATTCAATAAGTTCGAGTGTCAGTCAAGTAGCGCCACAGCCGCCGCACCCGCTCCCTACATTGTCGCCTGTCAAGGAAAAACACTTCTCCAAGTAAATACATACATACACATCACGCCTTTATCCCTTGCGGGGTAGGCAGAGCAGTAACTGCCTTAAAGATACTACTATATTTGCCACATCTGACAAATATTAAGGGCTCTTCCAGATTCTTCTTCTCTTCAACACTATTTCTGCTGCATATCAACGACATGCTGACGCCCGACACCTTTGGGTACGCAGATGATAGCACGGTTGTTGACAGATACCTGTCCAGTGCAAAGGCCAGCAGTGAAACCACCCAGTCTTGTCGAGAGTCCATTGTCCAACATCTGAACTCTTCACTCAAGACAATATCCGAGTGGGGTGATGCCAATTTAGTGAAGTTTAATGCATCAAAGACACAGGCTTGTCTATTCTCGACTAAACGGAGTCCCTTCACACTTACTCCGACTTTCCGAGATGTATCCATACCGATTTCTGACCACCTTGATCTTCTTGGCATGACTCTTACGTCAGACCTGAACTTTGGACGCTACATAGAATCTTTGGCCACGACTGCAGCAAAAAAGCTTGGTATCCTCTCAAAGGTTAGGCGCTACTTTGCACCAGAACAGCTTCTACAACTCTATCAAGCTCAAGTTCGATCTTGCATGGAGTACTGCTGCCACCTTTGGGATGGATCTGCCAAATACCAACTGGCCGCCTTAGACTCCATTGAAAAACGCGCCAAGAAGCTTATAGCAGACGAAGCACTGGTTGAGACTTAGTTGCAGAGCCTTGAACACCGTCGTAAAGTAGCATGCATGTCGGTATTCTATAGGATACATTTCGGAGAGTGTGCTCAATCACTCCACGACCTGATACGCCTTCCCCATTCCATCTCCGAGGATCGAGGCGCCGACTGGGGTTCCACCCTTATGTTGTAGATATACCTCTGATCCGCACTAAGCGTTTCGCTTCAACTTTTATCATGCGTACGGCTAAAGAGTGGAATTCCCTGCCGGCGGATCTTTTTCCGGAACAATATAACTTGGGCCTTTTTAAGGCAAGAGTGAATAGGCATTATCTAGGCAAGCATGTACCATCTTCGTCTGCATCTCCACTTACCACCAGGTGAGATGGCAGACAAATGCGGGCCTATTAATAATAATAAAAAAAAAAAAATGATTAGTGTACCACCATAGTGACAAGTTGTCAGCCTGTGGTAAGTTGTAATGGGTACACATGAATCCCTCGAGTCCCTTAGTCGCCTCTTACAACACCCGCGGGAAAGTAATGGGGTGATGCTATTCTAAGCCGACATCACACTGCAAAAGTATGTAAAATGAGTAACATAACAACTTTAACAACAAACTAACATTTGAGAGCAATGTTTATAGATGACTGATTTCCATAAAACTCTCAAATCGGTTGCTAAAAACGCTAGCTACATTACCTATAGTATTTGGGCCGCCAGAATATACAATTTGTACGCTTAAAACTATTGTCCAAAAATACTACGGACATCATTCATAATTTTTCAAAATAATCAGAGTTAATAAAACAGAAAAATTACATAAAAGTAAGTGTTCTGACGCCATCCAAAATAGCAATTTATGCCATCATACATCTCTATTTTCATATGAAATACAGTTTTAAATCATTTTAAAATGTGGCTCATCTGCCCTGCCAGTCCACACCATATTCAGTCGAATTCGTTAGTTTCTTGGGTCATTAATTATATATAAAAGTTTTACATTTAAAACTACTATGCAATAATACTACGGACTTCATTCATAACTTTTCGAAATATTCAAAGTTTGAATTAATAAACAGAAAAATAATATAAAAGTAAGTGTTTTGACGCCATCCGAATACTTACGACGTGACGTCTTACTTCCAGTTCTTCATACAAAATACCGTTTTAAGAAATACCTCATTTGACCTGTCAGGAATCTAGCCTATTTAATACTTACTGCTTTGTTTCTTCCAGCAAAACTCGCCGTCAAGAGATGAGTAAGAGGTCGTGGTGTCGCAAGAGGGAGATGAAGCGAGACGCCTTGACCATGTACGACTTGATATTCTACAACCCAACCACCAACCCTATTGTGTAAGTATGAAATATCCTACTAATATTACAAAATTATATTGTTTGTTTGTTACTCCTTCATGCTCTCTCTACCGGGTAGATTCAGTCCGATCCGTTCTTCCCAGAACAACTCCCTAAGCCCAGCCTCGCCCCATGGGTGAGATTGGGCTGGTTGTTTTAGCCATATTCATTATGAAGCTACATGCAATAAAATTGTTGTTATAACCACAGAATTCTGACACCAGGGTTCATCGGGCGTCATTGGATGACTCATCCTACACGAAAAGAAGAAGTGGCAATTACAAATACCAAAAATACAGTATAGCTATTTTTCAGCCCCGACGAAGACGAAGTAAACGCCAAAGAGGCGAACGCAAAAGAAGAAGCAGAAAGAAATACAAAAGCGCAGGAGAGTGAAGAGGACGCAGATAATCCTCCAGCCAGCGACGCAGCGCCGGTACCACAGATCAAACTGGGTCCCAACGGGGAGATCATACTCGACGAACAGAGCTTGGTAAGTTAATATAGTGTGTGAAAGTGAGAGAGGGAGAGATACAAAAGCGCAGCAAAGTGAAGAGGACGCAGATAACCCGCCAGCCAGCGACGCGGCGCCGGTACCACAGATCAAACTAGGTCCCAACGGGGAGATCATACTTGACGAACAGAGCTTGATAAGTTAAAAACGTGTGTGAAAGAGAGATACGAAAGCAGAAGAGAGTAAAGAGGACGCAGATAACCCGCCAGCTAGCGACACGGCGCCGGTACCACAGATCAAACTTGGTCCCAACGGGGAGATCATACTTGACGAACAAAGCTTGGTAAGTTAATAACGTGTGTGAAAGAGAGAGAGAGATCGATACAAAAGCGCAGGAGAGTGAAGAGGACGCAGATAACCGGCTGCCAGTGAAGCGGCGCCGGTACCACAGATCAAACTGGGTCCCAACGGGGAGATCATACTTGACGAACAGAGCTTGGTAAGTTAATAACGTGTGTGAAAGAGATATATATATATATAAAATATATATGTATATATATAAAAGCGCAGGAGAGTAAAGAGATAATTAATTCGTCAATTATTGACGAAAAAATCTTGGTAAGTTAATAATAACCATGTGTCAAAGATAAAAGATTTTTTCAATATCGCAATACTAAAAATCGCGACCGCTTCAAACTCCTGTCATTTTATTATTGCTCGAAGATATTTTTTTATTGACTTATGCTATAACAAAATAAATAAAATAAAAAAATCTGTTTATTGCTTATGAGCAATTTAGAAAATTGACAAATGACATTATATAATTCTAGACATAGGTACATAAACGATAAGCCGTGACTCAGCTTAGTCCTGCGTAGAACCAGTCAGGCTGTACGCAACGCGCAACGCTGATTTTCAGTCACCTCCTTCTCCTAAAGTTGTTTGGTGGGAGCTTGGGAAATGGAGGGCTATCTAAATTATACATACAAAATGTTGTTTTTGTGTTTGCACTAAATTTAAATTTTTCATGTTTCCAGGTGATAAAACAATCGGACACGCGCAAGGTCTCGTCAGTGGTGCGCGAGGGGTCCTGGGCGGGGTCAAGCGGCGGCAAGTACACGCGCTCGGCCAGGACCGCTGAGTGGAGCCCGGCAGAGACCGTCCGCTTCTACAGGGCTCTGGCTGCCATTGGAACCGATTTTACGCTGATGGCTCCTTTGTTCCCAGATAGGAAGCGAAAGGATCTCTATTTGAAGGTATGTTTGACAATGGAATCTCTTCTTATAAGTATGTTATACAATGAAAGTGCACTGGTCGGCCAGGACCGCTGAGTGGAGCCCGGCGGAGACCGTGCGCTTCTACAGGGACTTGGCTGCCATTGGAACCGATTTTACGCTGATGGCTTCTTTGTTCCCAGATAGGAAGTGAAAGGATTTGTATTTAAAGGTAACGAGTATTTATGCTTATAAGTATTTTATAATTTCTACTTATAAGTATTTTATACGGAATCTTAACTTAACAGTATGTCGACAACAAGATCCCTACTTATAAACAGTACTTCACAAATGGAAGTAAAACATCACTTATTTCTCAAATTGCAGTTCAAAAAGGAAGAACGTGCGAACGGCGCTCAAGTGGACAAGGCTCTGACCGCCGCCACCGCGTGGGACCCTATCGCCTTAGAGGAGGAGTTCAAACAGGAGAGGGCAGAAGCAGCCAGGCTGGCGGAGGAGGAGAGGGCCAGGCTGCAAAAAAAGAGGGAAGAGGAGCGCGCCAGGATGAAGGCTTGCAGACACAAGACTAGTCAGTACTCCTGTGCTCCTTTGGGAAATTTGTTGATAGATGACGTCGTGTGATGCCGGCTTAGAATTGTATCACCCCATTTCTTCCCGCGGGAATTGTAAGAGGCAACTAGGGGTTTCGTGTGTATTACAATTTTAGGCGACAAACTGATAACCTGTCACTATAGTCAGGCTAATACACGAATCATCTGAAAGGGTCAGACGTGGCGATAACGACCGTGATTTTATTATCGTTAGCGCTCTGCCTACACTACAGGGGATAAAGGCGTGATTTGTGTATGTAAGACGTAGGTATGTAACATAGGCTGGATCACGTAATGAAAATTTTTCAGCAATTTTTATACCGTTACTCTGTTGAGGCAACTAAACACTGTATACGTGTGAATTTGAAGGATTTCGAATAACTACGCGGTACTGAAATATATTTTTTTTTACAGGCAAATCCGCTAAAGCACTAGAAACTCGACCGGCTTTCGGCGCAGGACACCCGGAGCTGACCGCCGACGACTTCATACAGCGCACCCTAGCGGAGCGAGCACGCGCCAAGCAGGAACTAGCCGAGGCCAAAGCGAGAAAAGCATTAGCGAAACAACACAAGAAAGTCTTAGACCCAGACTTCGTGCCCCCGCCTAGACTAAACAGCGGACCGAAGATCCCTCCCGCGCCCACACAAGGCTTCGCCACACTCACTCTCCTAAACAACAACCCTGCCTCCGTACAGGACAGGCCTTCCGACGATATAGACGTCGCGACGATATCCAAACTCGATCACAATATGCAGCCTCAACAAGTCAGCTTGAACGAGGTGGCCGGCGTGCCTTCTAACATCGAGACTGGCTCTTTAGTCGTCCTACGAGTCAACGACCCCACCTCGCCTAACAAGACCATGTTACAAACATACATAGCTCATGGCGAAGGCAAACTTACGCCGGTATCTCTGCCGCCTACTTTCTTGAATTCAGTCGTAGGGTATATGAAGAAAGGTACTCCTAAAAGTACAATTTCGGACGCCTCGTCGCCTCAGTTGACCTCGCCCGGGAGCGTGGCGAGCCAGGACAGTCGATCGTGCACTCCGGGCGTCATACAACTCAATCCAAGCCCCAGGAAAAGAACTAGACATAGTTCGTATAATATAACACCACTTTAGATATTACTTTACGCTTCTCTGTCATGAAAAAGTTAACTCCTACCAAACTACGATATACTTCTCATCAAAGAAATCGAGTCATTTTCGTTTTTATGATTTGATAAAACACGAAACCTATAAAAACTATTTCGTTTTTCATTAATATTTACAAACCTTATTTTACTCACTATCACACATTATCAGACGTAAACGAAAATAAACACACTTTTTAAATAATGTGATTCGTACGAAACATAAACTTGCAAAGTGTACCGGATTTCTTTGACCAGAAATATAGATGATAATAGGAAAACTCTTCATATGTATAAATTCCCACGGGAAAACGATTAGCAACGGGTGCAACATCTGAGCTGGCCTCATTTGGTCAGAATAATAAAAATTGTTGTATAGACTTCTACACACATACATAGATACATATATCACGCCTTTATCCCTTGCGGGGTAGGCAGAGCGTTAACAGCCGTAAGAATACGGTCCGCTATCGCCACGTCTGACATTTTAGAGGATTGTTTTCCAAGGTTGTTTCAGAAAACATGTGTATCACTATAGTGACAGGTTGTCAGCCTGTCGCCTAAAAATTGTAATACACTAATACTCTCGAGTCCCTTAGTCGCCTCTTACGACACCCGCGGGAAGGATGTGGGGTGATGCTATTCTAAGCCGGCATTACACGGCATAGACTTCTACAGACTTCTATAGACTTCTACAGCGATCAAACTTTTACTTTGGTAATTTAGTTAGCGCATTACCTAGTATTATGAACATGTGTACATATCTCGATCAGTTCCGAATTGGCAACATTATTGTTTGTCTCTCTATCAAAATACAGGGTGTAAAAAAAATTGCTGCGAATACTTTGAGGGGTGATCCAGTCCATGAAACTGAACAACTTTCTCCAAGGAACACAGGACCAAATATGAGAAAAATTACTGGACCTCCCATACAAATTGACTCGGTCGGCCGGTAATTTCGTATGGGAGGTCCAATATTTTTCTTCATATACTTTTTTTTAATTTTTTTGTTCCTTGGGGAAAGTTATTCAGTTTCATGGGCTGGTTCACCCTTTAAAATATTTGCAGCTAATTTATTTACACCCTGTATATGACATATGAGCGGGATGTCAACAATACTGTTGCCCTTGCGGGATCGTTTCTTATAAAAATCAAGTTATAATTAATGTTGTTTTAGTTTCTTTTTTAATATTCACGAATGTTTTTGTGTGCAAGTTGTTTTCAACAGCCAATCCTATTTGGGTTGACTTGCTGGGCTTATGTCATGTGATGTGATTTTCCACTACTGCCGACAAGCAATATACCTAAGACCTATATGTATGTTACAATTACGTAAAACTATTTAAGGATTTATACTGTTTATGCATTAAAGAAATTATAGTTTTTTAATTAACTGTATTTTTCTTTTTCCCAATTTTTTTAAGGTTTCATTAGCTCCTAAATAAAACAGATCAAGTTCAGTCTTAAAATTATATTAAATATTTACAATTCAACAACATACAAATCAATTATACACGCAAAATTTTAAACGCCAATGATCGAGTCATTCAGGTTCAACATAAGAATATATGAATAATGTTAGAGAGAATTTATAACATATTACTTTTTCAGAAGGTTCTAAATATCGCAAAATGTTAGAACTGCTAATGCAATGTGTAGAAATGGTAAAAAGACCCTTTGTTCCCATTTATCCCCACAAAATCTGTCACTATGTAGAACAGCAACTGGGTTCTGTACAGAAATTGAAAGAAAACTGATTATCTTCACAAGTTACGTCAGAAATAGAAATTACACCTCCATGTATTTGCACTTCTAAAAATTACAACTAAACATAATAGATATGAAAGTGCGTCCGCGTACGTCCTATCTATTTCAGAGTTTTCTATTGGCCTATTTTTCTTTCCCACGCGAGTAAACGAGAGATCCGACTATTTCTAAAAAAAACCGATCGTATGCGGGTGTGTTTATAGTTAGGCCAGTCTTTGTTTTCAGTGCACCTCGACGACCTCATGCGGAAACCATTGCGAAGCCTCCAGCGAGTCCCAGAGAGACAGCTCGGGCTCCAAAAACTCCTGGTTCATTGCGTCCACGTCTAGAGACTTCTTGTGTTCTGGAAATTGGATAAAAGTTTCGATTTAGAAGGTATTTTCACAAGAGACCTACGTCACGATCCATTTACTTTCCCCGTAAGTAGAGCGATGTTGATTTCGTCTGCTGTACTGCAAAAGATTCCATTTTATTAATATTTATAATATATTAAATTCGTTTAGTACTGTGCCCAAAGTTAGTTAAACCGTGTATAGAAAAAGGTATGGCTATGGCTAGGATACAGTGGAATTATACTGTTTTTTTAGAAAGAGTAAATTGACATATTGGGTTGCCAACTTTTTTTGAATCTTAAATATTGCCAAATAACTATGTGCCAATCATCTGTCAAGTTCAGTGCATGGTAAAAAAAGCATTCCCCTTTAAGGTGCGTTTTTGGGCTTGTTTGTGTACCTCTAAATAGGAACAAACTGTGAAGTTAATATCATCACAACAGAATATGGGCAAAGTATAGACACAACACAATCATCACCAGTATAATAAAAGTAAAGGATTGGTAGGTATATACAATAATAACTATAAGTTCCAGAATAACCCACCAAGAAAAGAACACAAATTACCTATTGAGATCCTTTGTACTGGCTTACTGACTTAGAAACAACTTTTAAAAGATTCGAGCAGAAGGCATAATCTGATGATAAATATGCTACACTTTGTAAATATGTCATTACTCTGCATTCATCTAAAACTTGTAAAAGTAACAGTTTGCCATACAAAAGAGACCTCAAGTCCCCAACTCACCAACGAGCGCGAGTTCATCAGATTGCGCTTTGACGGCGGCGGTTTGCGTGGCGTCGGGCTGCGGCGCGGGCACGGCCGGCGCTGCCGCCGCTTGCTCTCCCTGCCCATAGTAGCCAGACCAGGCTGAATAATTTTGCCAATAGGCTGACGGATCATAATATTGGTTGTACTCCTATAATCACAACTGCTCATCATTAATCTATTAATTTCAGTGACAAACAGACAATGCAATGCATGATGTAGCATATGTATTTTCTAGCAAAGCTAGCTTTGATTGCGAGCAATATATTTCAATGGCAATGTTTGCTTTGATTCAAAAACACTCATATTAATTTAGTTCAAGCACATCTTACAGTTTGTAGAAGTTTATAGAATGTAGCCAATTGGATGAGCTAGCAAGCGGTAACCGTTGCTAAGTACTATGGTTTCATCATACTAACACACAGGTATAGGCAGTTGTAGCTGTAATAATGAATTAGCCATCTGCTTTTGGCAAAATACATCAACACAAACATCAATTTGGTCATGGTTACATTTAATTTACTTGTACTTTTTTGAGGTTTAACCTTAATCAAATAATTCTTTCAAATGTAGCCATGACCTTATTTGAAGAAGTATACTCAAAATTATGTAGTGAGCATTCCCCTTTAAAATGTAATTTTCCCTTTATTTGTTCAGATCATGCTCACTACATAATTGATCATATCAAATTCTCTAGCGTAATTCATAAACAAGGTTAAAAACAAAAATCTTTTTATCACAATCAGGTAACAACAACCTTTGTAAAGATTGTTAAAATCTGTTTATATGTTGATTTTTTAATACCAATATCAAGTTTTTCAAACATACCGTGCCACTACTGTAGGCTGCATTTGATCCGGCAGGGGCTTGGGCCATTTGTTGTTGATTGTTAGCAGGTCCTTTAGGCTTAGGCACTGCTGTGCAAATCTTTAGCGGCTTAGTGCCAAGCCCCGTGTAACCATTCATAGCATATAATGCATTTCGCTGCTCCTCTTCATTGCCAAATCGTACAAAACCATAACCCTTTGTGTAACCTGAGGCATCCAGAATTACTGAAAGCATACAAATGTTATCAAATTCATATTCTTTTTTAGTTGAGATATACAGGGTGACTAATAAACATATATGTAGGCTGTAAAAATATTTGCTGCAAATGTTTTAAAGGGTGAACCAGGGCCTGAAACTGAACAACTTCCCCTAAGGAACATGGGTTGATATAAGAAAAAAAAAATTCTGAACCTTCCATACAAAATTACCAACCACCCAAGTCAATTTGCATTGGAGGTCCAAATTTATGCATATTTCAACCTATGTTTCTTAGAGAAAGTTGTTCAGTTTCATGGGCTTCACCCCATAAAATATTTGCAGAAAATATTTTTACACTATATTTCCATTACCTTTAGCTGTTTTGATGGAATTATACTTTGAAGCAAAAACTCTGTACAATGAGTAATCATCAACATCGGGGCTCAGGTCACCAACCCAAACGGAGAACTCTCTTTCCTGTTGCATGTTAGCACGGGCTTCCCTTGATGCAGTGTTCAATCTGAATCTTACAACAGGGAAAGTGCCTGGTATCGGTTTTCCATTCAATTTGTGCATAGAGTCTATTGCTTCTTCATCAGTCTGAAAATAGTAGTATTTCAATGATTTAAGTGGGATGAGTTTAAGGAAGCTGGTAAATAGCAAGATAATGAAAAACATAGCCGTTATGTCTCCTCCTTCTATGCAAAGGTTCCAGCAGTTTGGTTCTAAGATTTTGGAATTTGGCTGTTGTCGCACCCTTAGCTAGTTAGATAGGTTTTAGTCATGTTCGTTCATATAATATTCAAAATACAGATAAGTTTACTTGTGTGGTTGTAAGTGTCTTAAATCTTGGCTTGTAAGGCCGGTTTTTCCCAATCTCCCACCTTGAGACCCTTAAGGAAGAGGAGGATTAGGTTCTGCCTCCCTATCTGCATGATTTCTGTAGATGTTATATAGGTATAGTACCTGGAAGTGCACAAAGGCATAGCCAGCGGGTTCCCCTGTGAATTTGTTTCTCATCACCTTGACTGCAAGTGGCCGCTGTCCCATGCGGTGGAACGCAGCCATTATGAAACTCTCGGTCATGTTTGGTTCCAACTGAAAACAACAATATAACTAACATGAGATTGATAATAGTCAGAGTATACTTTTCAATAAATGAATTATTTGGGGTTAGGTTGGGCTGCACTGCTAACTGCCTCTCTGAACATTGGAGTCGGCTATTTAGAAACAAGAAGTAACTATATATGAAGGGCATAGAACACGAATATACCCTAACATTTTAATATCAATAAGCGTATCAGACAGAAATGATGATTGGTTGGATACTTACACTGCCCATCCATAGTTGGCACTGCATGGCCATTTTCTTTGAGGTCCTAAGTTATTTCACTACCGCGTCGGTACACAGTGGGGACCTAATTCACTTGCAATTAAACTTATTGTATGCCAAATAATACTAAAATAAGCATCTCACGCACAATCACCGCACAATATACGAAACGAATACCACAGAGTACCTTTCTTTTTTTTCACGCTACAATGATGACAAACCTTGTGTCAAACAAAATAGTGATGTGCGAGCATTCTCAAAGAAAACATTCACTCGTTCATTCAAATGATTGAATCGATTTAAGATTTATCGATATTTTAAAATGGCATTACTTCTATGGACGTTACTGTGCATGTGTCATTCGTTGTCTTCGTTGACTAACGACTGACGCAATCAACACTGTAGTCAACTTGATAAGTATTTCTATGTGATGTTTTTATATAAAAATAAATTGAGTTTAGAAAATAGAAATATATTTCACAAGTCTCAGTAACAAAGTGAAAGAATAATAAGCGACTCAAGACATAAAGTTTGGTAAAAAAAAAATTAAGGTACGTAACCAGGTCAAGAAAACAGGCTTATCTTAAAATGTACAAAAGTGACAACGTAGATGCATTGGAAAAGCAATTAGCTGATCTACAAATGGCAAATGATATGAATACTTCTAGTCGAATAAAAAAGGTACCACCAGTTGTGCCACCTAAGAAAAAGGCCCAGCCACAAGTTCCTCGTAGTGCAATGGTCAACACGCTATGCGAGCCATCATACTCAATGAAAATATCTCCGGTATTGAACAACAACGCCTCAACTTACCACAACACAAATTCAAAAAATATACGTCCTGAATATGCCAATGTAAGTAACATTAGCACAACCTGGAAACCACATCTTCAACCACCAACAAAAAGTTATAACGTAACATATAGTAATATTCGATCGCATCGTAGTGCAGATGATGACTTACCACCACCACCTCTTCCTCCTCCGCCTTCTCTTCATATAACACCATCGAAAAGTTTTGAAAACAACAACACCAATGAAGATTATTTACCACCTCCATCATCACCTGTCAGCTCTAACTACAGCGAGTTAGCTCGAGCTACAGCAAACTTAAATTTTAACCATGAGAAGCAAGCTTATCCTCATATTTATCAGAATGAATTCTCTGATTACCGAAATTCACAAGCTTCAACTTACGAATCACTTTATGAGCCAATCGATGCTCGTCCTAATAGCAACTTGTCAACTCATACTAATAATTCGACACAAAGCTATAAAAACAATGTCTCTCCTGGTAAATCACCCCTGCCTAAAGAGGAAGAAGTGGACGCACTGACGGACCTTCTAGTCCAATCGATTTCAGACAGTCAAGATTTAGATGTATTTGGAATATGCATTAAGTGTAATAAGAAAGTTGTTGGCGAAAATTCTGGCTGTTCTGCAATGGGAAATATGTATCACGTGAAATGCTTTAGTTGCCATCGTTGTGATATTAATTTACAAGGCAAACCATTTTACGCCGTTGAAGGACTAGCATACTGTGAAGCTGATTACTACGAGACTTTAGAAAAATGTTCAGTGTGTTATAAGCCCATTTTAGACAGAATTCTTCGCGCTACTGGAAAACCATATCATCCAGCATGCTTTACATGTGTTGTTTGCGGGATAAGCCTAGATGGTATACCTTTCACTGTAGATGCCATGAACCAGATTCACTGCATTGAAGACTTCCATAAAATGTTTGCCCCTCGATGTTGTGTTTGTAACTATCCAATAATGCCAGAGGATGGTGAGGAAGAAACTGTTCGTGTGGTTGCATTAGATCGCAGTTTTCATGTCAAATGCTACAGGTGTGAAGATTGTGGTATATTGCTGTCATCTGAAGCTGAAGGACGGGGGTGTTATCCACTTGATGATCATATACTTTGTAAGACGTGTAACGGACACCGAATTCGAATGCTTACAAATGTTATGACAACTGATCTGTAAACTTTTATAATATTCTATATGTTAAATTAGTAAATGGAAAAGTTAATTTTAATTTGGAAAATTATTTCAAGTCAATTCAGGCCAATACAAGATTTTTCTTGCTTTTCTCGCTAATATTCATGCCTTTCAACGTTAGGATCCTTAAAACCTTAATAGCTGTAAGATAGTAAGCGGTTCTCAATGTATCTATTAGACCTATTATTTAATATCCCGTAAACTTTATAATAGGTATAAGATTACAATACATACGAATACGAATTAAAAATATATTGATGTTACCTATGTTAATGATAATGATTATTATGATTGATTAGATACATTCGTAAGTATCTACTGCTTCTGTCATTATTATCAATATTATTAATTTCTTAAGTTTAGACTATCGCGGGGTAAATGTTAAGGGTTATAATTATTGTAGCTTATAAAATATAAATATTTAAATTATACATTTAATTAAAACTTTTTATCTCGTAATTTATTAATGTATTCAAATGTTTATTCAGAAAGCCAACCAACCATAATGTATCTTGATTAATATCAAAATTCTAAAATTTTAGATTGAAATTAAATTGTGATATCACTTTTAAAAAGTGAAATGTATCGAAATTTTTAAATATTGTCGGAACTATTTTATTTTATACACTTTGTTAAACTGCATTCTAAATGCTTCATAAAGTTTATTAGAAAATTAGGAATATGAATATTTTTTCCTAAAAATACTAATTGCAGCTATTTGCCATAATGTATCTAATTTTAAGATTATTTAAACTATTTATTAATGGTATTATTATTTAACAAATAAATATATTTTGTTTAAAAAACTTTTTTATTTACTAATGTTCATTAAACTAAGTATTGTAAAAGTATTAAAATTAAACAATTCTTATGACAAATAATATGAAAAGACAAAATCTAATTACATTAAGCACTAATTATTATAGTCAATATTGCTAAAATTTTAAATATGACTGACAAACCGGGTGAAAGGCACTTATAACATCACAGATGAAAGGATAAACTAAATTATCCGAACCCCCATCAAAATTTTTTATTTTGTTTCTGAAAGCTCTAGGAAATCGAATCCTTATAGCATAAACTAAAGAAACAATTTTAAATGTTTTTAATCACAGTAGCGGCTGATATCATTTTATACATTTTGGAGAGGATTGCATTGCAATCACAGTTGACGGACGGGCGTGAGCAATAGTGAGCATAGATATCAAAAAGGGAATACCTTTCTTTATCTCTGTGGTCGTAAGTGATCTGTCGGCCTTTGGGAATTAATCTACCGTACGTAAGGAGTCAGTACAGTCAATGCTACATCGTCAAAAAAAACATTTTTATGTAAAAAGTGCGTTCATTTGATTGATACAAATCAATGATCAGAGAAAAGTGGCACTGGGCGTCTTAATATCTAGAAATAGTCAGCTGTCTTACAAGAATGGCATTCTTGTCTCAAGTTGAGATCATCGTGTAAAGGACTTTTTAAAAATAAAGTATTTTTACCTCAACTCAGTTACCTAATGCTTCCGTATTATCATCATAGATAGAACTAATACAAACAGGAACTATGTTCAAAATGTTCTAAAATGTAATATCACTTACACTTTGTATCGTAGCTTCGTGTTAAATTTTGGCGGACTTAAAACTTGTTTCATAAATATACTTCTTTTCTCCTTTATATTCTTGGACAATGATGAGTCTACACCGTGGGCGCAATTTTTTTTATTTGAAGGATTTTCTTCTGCCTCAACTTGCACATTTATCTGTCTAGACTGGCGACATCCGATTTCTGTGTCACCATTCATATTAAAATGATTTACAACGTTAAGAAAATTTGAATCACTTCTACGTAAAGCATTATCTGAGCCTTGGTACAATATTTCTTCATCTGAATTCAAGTTAGCTTTTGGTTCAAATCTTTCTCTTAAGATTGAAAACTTACGCCGTGGTTTGCTTTTAGTACCTTTTTTCACATTCGATAATTTTGTCACATTATGTGTGGCTGCTACTGCTTCAGAGACATCTTTCTGTATAAGTGACTGCATTGATGTTGATATTCGGCACGATGAAAGATCTTCGTTTGAACTGATCGGTAAAGAATTGGAGTTTTCTGATACCAACTGCCATAAAAAATCAATATCACTATTTGACAAATCTTGCAAATGATCATCAGTTTTGTGGTTATTCTTTTTCATCTGTGTTTTAACACTACTGGCACTTGATTTCAGACGTTTTCTTAAATTTTTACTGCATGATAAAACGTTTGCCGTATTGTCTAAATGCAAAGGAGCAGATACGTCCAAGAAGTCTTTGTTATTTGAACTATATTTCGGTCCATGAACAGTAAGTATGTTTTCTTTTTCTGGAAGTGATTTCATTGTGTTGCTTGAGTTAAATTTACTTGGCTCTTTCCATAAAGCATGTTTCAAATTGTTTTCTACTCTTGTAGATGAATCAAATTGAGGTGAATCCCATACTTGTGTCCTATGATATAAATTTCTTGGTGAATTAGTTACAGTAACCTTACGAATTTCATCTATGGTTGCAACAAGAGAACTTTCTGAATTAAGTCTTTTTTTATTCGTAGTATCTATATCTCCTAAATCGTCTAACTCCTCCATGATTGGTTCTAACTGATTAGGGTCTTTACCGGAATCAATTACGCAAGGTTTTGCAAGAAATGTTTCATCATTTGATTGACAACTTACAGAGTTAACGTAATCATCATTACTTTTATCGAACTTTATAAAAACGTTAGAATATGTGTGAGGTTTTCTTGGAAAAGGAGGAGCTGTTGTGATAGCATTTTTTAACTCTTGGGAAATACAACTGCTTATTTCTGTACTTGCTGAAGTTAGTGTGTCACGTCGCCTATCGCGAACAACACTGCCATCATGGACCCAATTTTCAATATCACAGTAACCATTCCATGATCTTAATCCCCAAGCTTCTCTTGCAATGTTAACAGCACAAATATTTTCATAATCGTGAACTGATAATATTTCAGTAGGGGTGTCCTGATCCCGTTTCGTTAGAGAACTTGTACGAATACCGCTCTTGTGTTTATCTTTTTTTGTGTACATTTCTTTCAGAATATCTAAAGCTATTCTCTGAATGTTTTCAATGTCAGCATCCTGATTACCAACTTTGATGTTCTTCAAGGCACTTAAGCAAAGTTTTTGAACTATATTTTCATTGAAAGTATTTATATCCGAACTATTAATGTCACTAAAACTTAAATCCAAATCCATGTCAATAGAGTCGGAAGAAGTTTTTTTATTTGAGCCATCAGTTTCATGGCTTATTTCAGAACTGTAATCAGTTTTAAATGTTTTGTTAAAAGCTGCTGTGATAATATTGCATTGGTCAAGATTTAAGTTAGCTAAACCTTCTCCTAATTCATCGGAAGAACATATTCCGCGCCGTTTCTGTGATTCAAGATTCTTAGAAGTTATTTTATCGATAGAGCTCTCCAGATGCTGTAATGCTGATAATTTTACAGTAAGTTCTGTAGGCGAATAGATGATAGCTTTTTTCTTAGGAGGTTTTGGAGGCAAGATCAGAGATTGAGGCGTATTATCCACAGTATAAACCTCTATGCTTGATGCTTCCAAGCTTAGATTGCCCACAGGTGCAGATGTAAATGTTGGGGTACCTGACCTTGCAATCAAATGATCAAGAATGTATGTTTTATCAGGACCATTACCATCGTTTTCATTTTGTGAATATTTTTTGGCATTTTCATAGCTGAAAATGAAAACAGCAATTAAAAACAAGTAAATGGCATCTAAATTATTTGGAGTGGCGATAAATAAATTTAAGCTCTAAGTACCTACCTATCTTTGACGTTGGTATCATTTTCCTTATGTGCACTTTTAAACGACCTCACATGTTTAAGCTCAGCGTTTTTACTGTTGTTATCAGATTTCTTTACAGCAACTTTATTATTCAGCTCAACATCATCCTCAGCAGTTTTCCACGTTATCGGACCTTTTGAATGAAAGTATCTATAGTATACTATCATGGCCAATATTCCTGTAAGAAGTTTTTTATTATAAGTTTTACTGCTTATGCACATTATTAAAAAAGAAATTAATAAACTGCTCCAGTAAAATTACCTATAATGGTGCCGACTATTATGCAAAATGTTGCACCAATAGACCACCATTTCTTTTGTCTTTCTGAATCAGATATGAGCACATATAAAAATAGACTGCCAAAGTTTTGTGTCAGCATCAAAGTATAAAACAACAGGATACGGTATCTTGTATGGCCTTCTCTGAGATTAATGTAACAGAAACAATAAACAAATCCCATGACAACGTTATACAAAGTTTCTTCTACTTTATTTGGACAAAATGTAGTGTTTTGTATCACAATCCAAAATGTCATTGCTGTCCAGTGTAAACCTGAAACACAACGAAAAATTTTGGTATCTTTTTTTAATGTTTGCATGCCATTTATACCTGAAATAAATGAATCGTGTAAACCGTGACTTAAAGAATTCAAACAATTGCAGTAAAATCATACCTAATGGAAGTAATGTCCAGATTCCAAAAATAATGGTGGATAAAAAGATGCCCGAAACTCTTGCCAGTAACATACTAAAATGCCACACAAGCTTCAGTACAAGGGACATCCACCGTGAATCCTCATTTTTAAATACCATTATACTGTAAATATATGTTGCGCAACCCCAAATAACTGAAGCATTAGAGGCTGCTAAAGCAAATGCTGAAAAAATTAGAAATAACATTAAATCACACGTCAGGTTTGAGCAATAAACCGGTAATTTATGAATGAATGTTCACTTCCAAAACTTAAGGAGGGCTACAGAAATGTGTCATTAAATCACTAATAACATACCTTTCGTATAATAATTTTCATCTAATGTAACAATAGCATAAGATTGCAATATAATTTGTGGGATAGTTCCCGTAAAAATGTACAGAAAATGTAAAAGACTTAAATCATTTCGTTGTGATATCAATTTATGCGTCTTAACTTCTTCAAAATTCTGGCAAGCAAAAATTTCTCGAAGAAAAAGAACATATCTGAAAAGAAGTGAAAAACAGACTTTAAATTTTAGAGTAGGTAATAATTCTTATTTTATATATTACGAGTACACACACGCTCACAAAATAATTAGAAATAAATAGTTTGATAAAGTATCTACCTCTCTAGTACACCGAAAAGGCAGCCATGAATAATCCAGTGCTTCAAATTTGATTTTCCATCAATGATAAACCATCTCATTGAGAAAATATTTATTAAAATGTTCGGAGTGAGGATGAATATAAGCGTTGCTGCAGCCCAGTACATGTATCCATCTTTGCAATATTCAGCAAACACAAGTATCTCTAAAACACAATCGAAACATAATAAAGCAATAATTAAGACTTAAAATGTTAAGTTCTTATAAGGTTTTAAATTTCTTTCACTTATATGACATGACATGAACATGACCGTTACTTATTGTAATTAGCATGCTTATTTTTAATTTCATAGATGCAGATACAAAATATAATGTTTAACGTACCTGTGGTCAAATCGGCAAGGATTGTTATTAATGATATAAATACACACAAAACACTGAACACACAAAAGTTATCATCTTGGTTGATTGTATTATTTCTCCCTTTAAATTGATTTGCGAGTCTACAAGCCTCGGCCATTGTACATATAATTCATAAAACACATCACAAGGCAAAACAAAACAACAAACATAAAGCCTTTCCGGACCATCCACAAAACAGATGATAGTTTACCCAGACAAGCAAGTTTAGATATGTACGTACAGAGGTATAACAGAGGAGAATGGTGGAGACAAAACAAGCCGAATAGTATAGTAAGCAACTAGCTCTATCAACAAAAAACGACCAATGAAAAACCTAGCTAGACTCGTTACTCAAAGCGCCGGCGCGGCGCGGTGGCGTGGTCGAGGCGCAAGCGCAGCTTTTTGAGCTTAATTTTATTTCATTCATTCGCAGGCCTTAAATCGATTTTGAACTATCGAAAATTATCGCGAAGCAACCGTGGTGACGATTCTGCAAAATATCGTGTTCGGATACAATCAACAATCTAGGGTAAACCGGTTGCACCGCTTGTATTCTGTAATAGATTCCAAGCCAGGCACTTATTTTGTTTATCATTTTCCTCTCGAACGAAAACATATGGAATACCTTATTATCTATAAGAATAATGCATTTTTTCTTATTCTTATTCTTATTTAATAAAATACTTATAACTACATAGAGCATAGAGAGTCGTGCAAAGCTTGCGCTTGGGCCTTGGGTGGGTTGAGCCGTAGTGGGTTTGGCAGGATGATGCTAGTTTGATAGAATAAAATCATCAGCTGGCTCTATGCTGGTGGAAAGGTCGGCATCTGATGGTATGAAGGGCAGCCTATACAGGGTGTAAAAAAATTAGCTGCAAATATTTAAAGGGGTATACCAGCCCATGAAAATGAACAACTTTCAACAAGGAGCATAGGTGGAAATATGAAAAAAAATTTGGCCCCCATACAAAAGTACCGACCGACTGAGTCAATTTGTAATTGTATGGGAGGTCCAAAAAATTTTCTCATCTTTTGACTTATGTTTCTTGAGGAAAGTTGTTCAGTTTCATGGGCTGTTACACCCCTTAAAGTATTTGCAGCTAATATTTTTAAACCTTATATTTCAGCCTAGGTGCATCTTTGTTCAAAACTTCTGAGGACGAAAAGTGTTTGTATTAAATCCCTCTACACGGTAATAATTTATATATTTAATTTTATATTTTATATATTCATTATATATTTCATTTATATATTTTCTTCATCAAAGATATTCTCGGTTAAAAAAAAAACTTCAAGGGCTTATATAGTGGGTGGATCTTAGCCCGAAATCGCATAGGAAAAAAAAGTAGTAACATTTTCCATATAAAAGCCAGCATTGCGTTTTAGCAAATGAATCAGTGCCATCTGTGTGATACGTGAAAAATCCTTAGAAAAATCTCCCAATTAGTATGTGCGTATCCAAATTTAGTGTTGGGACGTATTCTAGCTCTCAAAAAGAACGAATGAGATCGAACGAGTAGAATTATGACATTACAACGTTTATCTGCGTTTGTTTGTGTTTAGTGCACTGTTTGGTTGGTGGATTTACTGGGATATTCAAATTATGAAATTTTGATCATTTTTCTTTTATTTATTAAACCAATAGAAAATGATTCACGATGCTCTATTGGTTCTATGGGACTGCACACAAACAACTATTCAAGTAAGATTCGACATTTAACTATCACAGCATGTTATTTTTCAATAGAGTAGGTATATATTTTCACGGTAAAATAGTGACTTTGTGGAGGCAAGTCCTGTTCTGAAAACGCCTGTTACCCTATAACTCTAACCTGACAACTACTTGCTTACACATGGTTTAATTTTACCCCACTGTTATTACTTTATATTAATGTAATTTGTAATCTTCTAGCAAAATGTCACGGAATGTGCATTTTCAAATCCAGGCGATACAGAAGTATATGCAAGGATTTGTGAAGTAGGTAAAGGCCATCACAGGATCCAGAACTTTGTAGCCGCAACAGGATTCCATGCTCGGAAACTGAAATCAGGTACCAGAAGCCGAATCCTTTTTGGGTATATTCTGTGATTCACAAAATAGTTTTCACTGTAAGTCTACATCACATATGATTACAGAGCATACTTTTCCGGGTGGTGAACTTGTCACCCATCACCATAAACCAATATGTACAAAAACTAGTATAATAAAACCTTTATTCTGAGATAATGCCGTGTAGTGCCAGCAGAATAAAATATTACCACCCCCTCTCTTCCATTGGGGGTCGTAAGAGGCGACGGTGAGATTGACCAGACCCAGTATTGTATCATTTGTGGCTGACAAGCCAGGGAGTCCGCTGAGAGTGGCACAGGTCATGGGCAACCCTGCATTTTTCATAATTGCAGGTAATGTAGTGTCTATGCTCTTGCCTCACTGATTAAATTGTCTGTCACTGATGTATGAGGCCAATGATCATGATCGTGAAATTCTTTCTTTAAATCACAATTTAATTTTTAATACTTTTCCAGAAACACACAGTCGATCCAATGGCCTTTACACCCAGGCCCTAAGCGAAGGCCTAATAGAAGTCCTTGATACCTACAAAAATACTATAGTCGAAGTTGAAAGTTTAGTCATTGGAAACCACAGCTACACCCTATCATTTGTATACAGCTATGTTGAGAAGTACAGAGGATTATTCAATACTCTTAATCGGTTGATATTGACTATCAAAGAAAGGAGATTGGTCGGGTGCCAAATATTGAGTCTTGTGCATCAATATATTTTGAATGGGAATGAGATGGTTCATGATAGTGTAGTAAAGTAAGTAGCAACCATCATTAAACTACTTAGATACTACTAGTCATTTGAACAATACTATTAATAAATAAAAAAATATTTTTAAATGTATACCAAATTGTAATCAGGCACAGTTCAGTCTATTAAGTAAATTTTAGAAAAATATGCAGCAAAATTAAAAAACTGAATATTTAATATAAAAAGCACACTCAAAACAAGCAGAACACTTCTTCAGGAAACCAGTTTTAAGATTGATTTACTTACACTTTACATTTAAGATCAATTTACTTACATGATACATATACATTCTTAGAAATAAACATTGATTGATCAAATTGAAGACTTACATATCACTATATAATAGGTAAAATAGTAGGCAAAAGTTATACCAGTACTAAGTTAAAATTGCTTTTAAGTATTTTTTATTCCAATTTAAAACTGTTTCCAGAATATTCTGCAATCTGAACAAGGTGTTCATAAACCAACTGTGCACTTGGCTGCTGTATGGAGAACTGAAGGATCAATACCAAGAGTTCTTTATTACTAACACAGAGAAGGGATCTGACACAGTGTTTTCCATACCTTCTACCACCAACACTGGTGATAAATCTTTAGTGTCTACTGTAAGTATTCCTCATAGAAATTCCTTCAGCTTGACACTACATATGAATGTTATTTCTAAATAAAAGTCATTATAAAACACCATGAAAAGATATAGATCTTATTAAACCACAAAAAGACCACGCAAGTCGAATGTGTGTCTGAATTGAAGATATTTTTTAAATATGCATTCAATACATTTATGCATTTTTTTTTTAATATGCATTCAATACATGCCGTGTGATTAGAGATGGGTAGCGGGTAAAAACCCATTCAACCCACCCGGGTAAAAACCGGGTTTTTACCCAAACCACCCGGTTTTAACCCATTATTACCCAAATTGATGGGTGAAAACAGCATAAGTAAAAAATAATTAAAAAATGGTTTTTATTCCAAGCAAATCTAAAAGAATACAATGAGTATTTCACAGCTTTCTAATTATTTCTTTCTTTATAGTAAAAATGGCTAATAACAATCATAATAAAAATCACCCGCTTGATTAAATAAGCTTTAGGCGCTGGGCACGTGCGTGAAAAAGTCATTTTGGCTACTAAAAATTATTTTCATTTAGAACATGTTATATTTGCAGTCATTCAAACATACTGAAGTTTACTAGAGATGGGTCATTTTAGCTAAGGTACCACTTAACCTAGTATTTGCTTTTTTATTATGATTTTATTTAATAGCGAGATTGCGACCATAGACCTTTCCAAAGCTCTCTGAGTGACATGTTTTATTGCTCGTTTCTCAACTCCGTATGTCATGACCACGATTGGTAGAACGCACTGCTCGAACAACATTGTCTTGAAACATAGTGGCAATGCTTTTTAAAGGTACCTACCGCTTAAGTCAAAAATACAACAATACAAAAGCATATAAATTGTTAAAAGGCTTGCGCTGATGACTTTTACCTGGAAAACAATTGTAGGTTCTTCTTAGCGTGTCGATGGCAGACACTACACAGTCGCAGTCCAGAACTTGGCCGCATTGACAGCGCTGGCAGACGCTGTCATAAGATCGTCCTTTGTGCAGGTGTTGGGGCACGCTGGACACGATATTAGGTGGTGCATTGTTTGGACCGCACCACACAAACACCTTTCGTCGGCACCCTCCAAGAAGCTCCACTTGGCCATGTTTTCCTTGCTCCGGCCAGTTTGTGTCCGAAGTCTATTCAGGGACTTCCAAACCGGCAAGCTTTCAGCGATAGGGACGAAAGGAGCTGGTAGGGTTACCTTTTCCTGCCAAAGTTTGCACCTCGCTTGTTTGGGGTCGGTGCAAAGAGGAGACACGCACTTCACAAAGTTATTGCGACTTTTCAACCGTTGTGGCACTGGGATGTGGTCGTGTAAAGGGTGCCGTGCATCTGATTCCATCCTTGCTTTTTCAAGGGAGCTAGCCACAGTCCTGCGAACAGGGGGGGGGGGGGGCATACCAGCCAGTGGGTATAGCTGGCTAACCGGGGTCGGTTTCAGGCAACCAGTTATGATCCGGCAAGTCTCATTTAAGGCTGTATCCACTAGCTTTGCATTGGCTGAACGACTCCACACTGGGCTTGCGTACTCACCTGCAGAAAAGGATAACGCCAGCCCAGTAGTTCGCAGAATATGAGGTGTTGCTCCCCATCCAGTAGAAGTAAGGCGCTGTAAAAGGTTATTCCGAGCGAACACTTTCTTTTTTATATTTTGGCAGTTCTTACTGAAGGTAAGTGACCTATCCAGAGTAATGCCCAGATATCTCGGATGTTTATTGTGAGCTACAGGCAAACCTTGCCACTCAATATTGAGCCTACGATCTGCTTGACTGTTGCGAAGATGGAAAACGCAGGACTCAGTTTTTGATGGGTTGGGTTTCAGTGAATTTTCTCTATAGCGTTTGCTTAAGTCTTTCAAAGCGTCAGATAAGTTCACCTCAACCTCCTCAAAACTGGTCGCCTGGGAAGTCAGTGCAAGGTCGTCGGCGTATAGAAAGCGGCACGTGTTGGGACAGGATGGTTGGTCGTTAGTGTATATGTTGAAGAGCAACGGGGCAAGAACGCTGCCTTGAGGCAGTCTTTTGCGACCTCCAACGACTTTTGTCCTTAAGAAGATGCACCTGAAAACGGCGGTTATGGAGAAGTTCTCGAAGAATTGAGACGAAATTAAGATTGCCTGTCATCGTCTCCACTTTCCATAACAGCCGCTTAAGATTTACTGTATCGTAGGCTGCGGACAGATCTACAGATACAGCACCGGTTACCTTCCTCAGTTCAAAACCATCCTCGATGTGTTGCGTCAGTTTCAGTGTCTGGCTGCTGCAAGACTTGGCCGGTCTGAAACCCGCTTGTTCTGGGATCATTTTGGGGTCAATGAAGCCTGTTAAGCGGGACAACAGTAGTCTCTCAAAAAGTTTACATGTGTGGCACAAGAGTGAGATAGGCCTGAAGTTTTTGGGACTGTCTGTTGGTTTTCCGGGCTTTGGAATGGCTATGACCTTTGATTTCCTCTAGACACGGGGGATCGAAGCAATTGTAGGTGAAAAACACGTTTGCGAATCGTCAAAATCTCCCGATAAAACCAAATGCAAACAAAGCAAGTAATAAATCATCCGAATTATAAGAAATTGGACTTGTGCTAGATACTATTTTTTATTATGTGCTTGTACATACCTATTTACGCCTTTCTTCGAGGCGTTAATAACCTATTCTAAGAACATGTTGCATTTTAAAGAAGTATCTATAAATATTTTGATAAATATAAAAGGTCAACAAGAAAGCAAAAATCAACCGATCACTTAATATTATTTTGGATACTAAGCTATTCTTTCTTTCTTTCTTTTCGTGTGGGACACTAAGGCGTCCAACGACCCAGTGAACCCTAGTGTCAGAATTTTTCAACCACCTTCTACAAGTAGCAGACTTCTGACATGGTTGTGTAACGACCGCCGTCTAAGTGGTACTAAGCTATAACTGACTGTAACATCACTAGGCCTTAAAGGTTCACCGATGTGCCTAACATTTGAATGTCGGTTTTATATTAATTTTTAATTATAATGGCAGATTCCAAGTCAATATTTTTATATTCTTGAAAAATAATTTCGACTAAAGTGTAGCAGCGGGACAAATTTATTCGAAGCAAACTCACCTTTATTACATGTTTTATGTCATTAGGAATAATAAAAACAGGTATTGTGTTCTTATCATACTTAAACTATGATTATATTTAACATTTGCCCTTGCATCTTTTTATTTTTCATCTTATTTTGGTAATAAATCATTTAAAATTTTACGTCGGTTTTTACCCAGTCATCGGGTGCTTTGGGTGGATTGAAATGGGTAAAAACCGGGTTATTACCCAAGCGTGGGTTTTTACCCGGGTGGTTACCCATCTCTACGTGTGATGCCGGCTTAGAGTAGAATCACCCCACATCCTTCCCGTGGGTGTCGTAAGAGGCGACTAAGGGACTCGAGAGTATTTGTGTATTACAATTTTTAGGCGACAGGCTGACAACCTGTCACTATAGTGATACACATGTTTTCCGAAACAACCTTAGAAAACAATACTCAAAAATGTCAGACGTGGCGATAGCGACCGTATTCTTACGGCTGTTAACGCTCTGCCTACCCCGCAAGGGATAAAGGCGTGATATATGTATGTATGTATACGTATGTATGCATTCAATACTCATGTATTTTTTTTTTGTTGTAAGGCCCAGATTTTGTTGGAAGTAATAATAAAAGAGATAAGATTTAGGTAGACTGGCCTTGAGCATTCGATCCAGTGTATGTATACCATTAGAATTTTGACCAGGGAACATGCTGGCATGCCTTTTCTTCGAAAAAATGCTAATTGCCAAGTTTCTAGGTCCATAGCACCCTTGACTTTCGTTCACTTAAGATCCAACTGACTAATCCAACCACGGAGGAGAGTAACCAGTGGAGAACGCGTCGGTACGATTTTGTTCAAAACCAAGCTCACTGGTTTTTGCGGGGGGAGAGGTAATTATCGCTAGACGCAATTGGCTTTCGCAATGACCGCATATTTTGTAGAGATGGGAAAAATAAATATGTAAAATTGTATCGATATTTTATATCACCGTTTAATAAGTTTACTCATATTATGTGTAAGAAAATTTATTGAAACATGTGCATGCTAATATTAATATAGCGATATATGTATAAAAAAAAAAATAAGTTCCTACTTACATTGTAATTTTAGGGTATGTATTGAAATAATTGTACCGAATTGGAAACGACCTGTTACGATCATTTTGGATGGTAGGGCTGGTTGGCGAGACGATGCTGGTCAGCGGACAGACAGACGGACATGACAAGATGATATATTGACCTACCTATTGATATTTTGTTCTGATTTCATAATAAATTAAATAGTTACAAATTGACTCGAGAGTGTTGGTGTATTTTTAGGCGATAGGCTGACAACCTGTCACTATAGTGATGTGATACACATATTTTCTGAAACAACCTTAGAAAACAAACATCAAAAATGTCATACGTGGCGATAGTGGCCGTATTCTTACCATTGGCCATTAACGCTCTGCCTACCCCGCAAGGGATAAAGGCGTGATATATGTGTGTATGTATGTATGTATGTATGTTACAAATTGATATTCGACTAGCGCAAGATCTTTTATTTATAATAATGAAACACGAAATTTTGGCGCGGGGGGAATGCGTCCGCCCCACTCCATATACCCCGAATGCATTCATTCATATAATATACATTGTAGGTAAGTTGTTAAGTACGTACATTAACATAATTCTTTTATGACGATCCCAGAATTATCGATAAAATCATTCTATACTTCTGAGAACAGTGGTATAGCACTAATATAAAGAAAGAGCCAGCCTACGTATGGACACACCCGTGCGTTAGAAAGGGATAGCAATGAAAGACATCAACGGGAGCGCATCAGAAATTATAAATATGGAATTATTTTTCATTAAAATGAAATTTGGAAAGAATCAAGCATAAAAATGTTTACCTATAAAATGTTATCCCGTCTTTTGCGGAACTTGATGTTGTACTACGCTTTCCACACCATTTCACTGCACAGGAAGGCATTCTTGATTACGTTTATACGCCAAAAAACGAAGCGCGGAACGTCCGTTCTTTCGCACAGTCTCAACCCGACTAATCAAAATTTTGATACATACATATATCACGCCTTTATCCCTTACGGGGTAGGCAGAGCGTTAACGGCCGTAATAATACGGTCGCTGTCACCACGTCTGACAAATATAGAGGGCCGGTTGAGATAATTTGTGTATCACTGTAGTGACAGGTTGTCAGCCTGTCGCCTAAAAGTCGTAATACACCTGAAACCCTCGAGTCCCTCAGTCGCCTCTTACGACACCCACGGGTAGGAAATGGGGTGATGCTTTTCTAAGCCGGCATCACACGGCACAAAATTTTGATGCGTCAGCCTTATAAAGCATACATCAAGTGAGTGCGGTCGCCCCCGCATGCGTTCTCCACTGGTTATTGTCCTCCGTGAATCCAACCAAAGCGCCAACCGATTGGCAAACGACGGGCCAATTCAAATGCCTTGGCGGGCCACATAATGCTCCACAAACTTAGGGTTGGACGGCCATAGGGGGACCCTGCTTCAACAGGTCATTAGGTGAGTCTCCATAGAGCGAGCAGCCTCAGATGCTCACCGCCGCGCACGGCATACGGGCGTGCCGCGGTTGGTGTGGACATGTTTCGCGTGACGTAGCGCATGCTCAATTTCACATGCTCGGGCGAACACGTCCACACCGACCGCGGCACGCGCCGCATGCGCGCGGCCGTGAGCATCTGAGGCTGCTCGTTCTATGGAGACGCACTTATTCATCAACCTGAAGTCTCACACAACAACAGTAATTTGGATAAATAAATAAAAAAATAAAAAAAAACACCATCCGAGATCAGCAAAACAAAGTTCACTATAAAATATTTACTCAAAAATCTTTACAGCTCCAAGATACAGCCATTGAGTGTGGTTATAGCATAAGTAGCAACATGATCCCATACTACATGCCACTGTCACTTGCTCAAGAGATATTGTTCATTGGCAAGACAGTCATCTTGTTCGGCTTCGACCCTCGCCAGGTCAAAAGGAATAGCAGCTTCTTGACCAGCAAGTCGCTTATGCCTTTGCAGAAAATTGGCAGTGATGTTAGAAGGTAAGGAACCGAAAATTGCAGAAAAAAGCCAAATGGTTATGTAGAATATTGTACGCACACCAAAGCACTTAGTATACATAATAAAGTAAAACACAAAGAACGCACAATTTACACAGTAAGGCCTCGGTCTCGGGTTTTGAGAGCAGCGGGGCGGCAGCGGCAGCAATATTTTGCATACATTCAAATAGACCGGTTCTCGGAAACAGCGGCGCGGGAGCGGGCAACGAGCGGCGCACTCCCTAGAAAAAAAGCCGAGTTCGCTGCCGCCGCAGCCGTCCTGCTGCCCGCAAAACCCGTGAGCGGGGCCTTACGTGGCTATACTGCCGTTAACGGAATTTTATGATCAATAGAATACCGCGTGAGCCGGCTTAGAAATGTATCACCCCATTTATTTACGACTCGAGGGTTACATGTGTATTGCAATTTTAAGTGACAGGCTGTCAACCTGTCAATATAGTGATTTATCTAAATCGCCCCACAAATATTTGTCAGAAGTCGCCAGACGTGGCGACATTATGCGGTCGTTAACGCACTGCCCACCCCGCAAGGAATTAAAGTTTCTTTTATGTGTGTGGAATTTTATGATTGATTGACGATTTATGATTATTGGGCGAATTTGTTTCAAACAGGTTTACAATATGGGATGAAAAAGAAGCTGAGTTTCACGAAAAACTCCAGAAACTGAAGAATCCAGAAATGTTGGAAGTTTGTCATCTCAGAACTGTTGTTAGAGAAATCAAAGAATGTGTCACTAGGGTAAGACTTCTTTCTACTTTTTTTTACTGATATCGTTTTTTTGATTCGCCTCGACACGCAAAAAAGAAAAAGAAGGTAACCAACCAGCGATTTCGTTTCACTTGCTGATAAACCATGTCATCCTGCGGTAAAAAGTAGGTACGTTCCTCAACAACTTTCCACAGTAAATATTTTAAAATGTGTTCTTTGGCTTAGGAATTGTTTGTCACTAGATGGATGTATAGAAACTTACGGAGATCTGCCTTGCGGACGCACAATTTAAATATCAATTAAAATATCTCCTAGCTGTTGATACTCTAGTCTAAGAAAAGTATCATATTTCCAGCATTTATGGATAGTGGCAGTTGAAGAGGCGAATCTAGTCCATGAGCTGAAGCTGATGAAGGATTTCTACTTGCTGGGGCGAGGGGAACTGTTCTTGGAGCTACTGAGACTTACAGCGCATATCCTAGACAAGCCCACCACGAGAACTGGCACTAGAGGTAAAAAATACTCTTTTTACAATAGGCTACATTCCTGATAGGTTAAACGAGCTACTTTTTAAAACGATCTGAATCGGTATTTTGTATAGAAAGCTGAAAGTATGACGTCATGCCTTAAGTATTTAGATGACGTCAAAACACTTACTTTTATACTATTTTTGTGTTTATTAATTACAACTTTGATATTTTTTTTAATTATGAATGAAGTCCGGACTATTTTTAACCTGCCCTAGCGGCTGCGCCCGCTGCAACTAATTTTCCCGTGGGAATAAGGATTTTTCCCGGCAAGTATTATACATAAAAACCTTCCTCTTGAATAACTCTATCTATTAAAAAAACCTGCATCAAAATCCGTTGTGTAATTTTAAAGATTTGAACAAACATACAGACAGACGCGAAAAGTGACTTTGCTTTATACTAAGTAGTGATTATTCACCCAGGAAACTAGCGAATTGAGGGAGGCCCATGTCCAGCAGTGGGCGATTGTGGCTGCTCTAGAAGTAGCTTCTTCTATTGACCCTCAACGTAAACAGGGTGTAAAAAAAAATTGCTGCAAATACTTTAAGGGGTGAACTAGCCCATGAGACAGAAAAACTTTCTTCAAGAACATAGGTCGAAATATGAGAAATATTTTGGTGTCCCATGCAAATTGCTTTGGTCGGTTGGTAATTATGTATGGGAGGTCTAATTTTTTTTCATATTTCGACCTATGTTCTTTGAGGAAATTTGTTCAGTTTCATGGGCTGATTAACCTCTTAAAATATTTGCAGCATTTTACACCCTGTATGTACAAGGCAAACATAAGTGTGATGTATGTACATTATACGTTTCAGATATGAACCACGCGTTCCAGCTGGCCGCCCGAGCCGTGTTCCTCTCCAATAACTCCGATATAGAGAAGTTCAGCTTCGAGTTGCCGTACGTCAAACCGGACATATCTGTCAACTCCACTCTAGAAGATGATAGTAGCACGGGTAAGTCAATGGTGTCAAGCATCGAGAGATTGAGAAATTGACGAGGCCAACAGGTGCGTCGATAGCTCAGTGGCAGAGTAGGCCGGTACCCGTGTTCGATACCCGGTCGACGTTTGTCAATTTTTCAATTTCTTATTTTCATCAATAGTAGTCAATTCGGCAACATCTTCATTGGCCTCATACGTCTGTGACAGACAATTTAATCAGTGTCTGAGGCAAAACTTGTGTCCGCATGGCGCGGAAGTTTCCTCTCCACGGACACTGCGTTACCTTAGACGTAATACAGATCATATAAAGAAAATCAGCTTATATAGCCACGAAAAGTCTTGCCACAGACACTAATTGGATCATCTGTCACAGACACGTATAAGATGATAATGATATGAGCTGTGAACTGATTGCCAAATTTCTCAGTTTTCCTTCAGTAGGAGACTATTTCGTAAACTCTTTCCAGTCGCCGACGGGTGGTCCACAATAATCCTAAAGTACGACTTCAAATGGCCGCTGCACCTTCTGTTCACTCCGGAGGTGCTTGCCCGGTACAACGACGTGTTCCGCCTTCTCCTGAGGATCAAGAAGACGCAGCACGACCTGCATACGCTCTGGAAGACCTACAAACAGTCTACTAGGTTTGTCTTTGTGTTAACAAATGAAAAGAAAGTAATAAAGTACTATTATTATTTATGTATTCTTATATTTTATAAGGCTCTCCGAAGAGGTAAATTTTGCACGGGCCGAGGCCAAGTGCTAATGTGAATCTATTGAGAGAAATTTCCTGACTAGTCTGCAAGTATTCAGAATTACTGCCTTTTGTAAAAGTATGAGTGTGGATGAGTTCATTTTCAGTGTTTGGAGACTTGTGTGAAGAGTTTTTGGGATGACACCTGTGGTAGAAAGTATGACAGGGACAGTTTTTACAGAGTTCACCTGCCACTGCTTTTTTATTTCAATGGAGAGTTCGGTATATTTGGCAATTTTTTCAGTATGTGTGGCTAACAAGTTATGAGTATTACATATTGCAATATCGACAAGAAGTACTGATTTATTGTTTTTATCCAAGATGGTTATGTCAGGCCTATTACAGTGGATAGTTTTGTCTGTAATAATTGTGCGGTCCCAGTAAATTTTATAATTACTGTTTTCTAGTATTGCTGCGGGTTGGTATTTATAGTAAGGTTGTTTTTCGGTCACAAATTTGTACTGAAAAGCAAGATTTTGGTGAATTATTGCTGCAACTTGGTCGTGGCGATGTTTATAATCTGTCTGAGCTATGGATTTACAAGCACCGGTAATGTGTTGGATTGTCTCTGAACTGCTATGGCAATGTCGGCACCTATCTGTAGGTAAGTTGGGGGATTTGAGGATATGTCTTTTGTAATTGCGAGTATCTATTATCTGATCTTGGATTGCCAACATGAAACCTTCAGTCTCCGGGAAGAGCTCACCTCTCTGCAACCATAAGTTCGACGCAGCTTTGTCGACATGAGGTTGCTCGAGATCGTGACGGTGTCTTCCATGCAGAGACTTCTGCTCCCATGCGGCTATTTTATCTTTAACTTCAGTTGTGCGTTCATTACGCTGTACATTTTGGTCGTAAAGGTTCAGAGGTGTTATTCTTTTATCAATTTGAGAAATATTTCGGTGAAGAGTTGAGTCTTGTGCTCGTTCATAAAAATATTTTCGGAGTGACTTTATTTGGTTGTTGTGTAAATTAACTATGTCTATTACTCCCCTACTCCCTTCTTTTCTACCTAGCGTAAGTCTTTGCACGCAAGACTTTGGATGATGTTTGCGTGACGCTGTGAGTGAGGTATTTATGAGGCGCTGTAGCTTCATGAGATCCGCTTGAGACCACGTTATGATGCCGAAGGAGTATGTTAGAATCGGTATAGCGTATGTGTTGATTGATTTGATTAAATTGCGTGAATTAAGTTGAGACCGTAGTAAGACATTTAACCTATGCTTAAACTTCTTTTTGAGATCTAATTTTGTTTGGTTTTGCTGAATCTGTTGTGCCTGTTGGAAACCTAAATACTTATAGAAACTATTTTCATCTAACGACTCTATAGATCTACCTGATTCTAACATGTAGTTGTTATCTGTAATAGTACCGTTTTCAATTGTAAAAGTCTTGCACTTATCTATGCCAAATTCCATTCGTATATCGTTAGAGAATCTTTCTGTAATATCTGCCAGTATATGTAAAGATTGTGTTGTGTTACTATATAGTTTAATATCGTCCATATACATGAGATGGGTGAGTGACGTGTTAATAGTATCATTTTGGTTTTCAATAGTTAAGCCGTGACATGAATTGTTGAGCATTTGGGAGAGCGGATTCAAGGCCAGGCAAAACCAAAGTGGGCTAAGGGCATCACCCTGGAAAATTCCTCTTTTAATAGGTATTTCAGGGGTTTCAAAATTTGTGCAGCCTATAATTTTTAGCTTGGTTTTCCATTGGCTCATTGATTCTTTGAGAAATGTTATGATTGTTAGATTAATTTTGTAATGTTGTAGTATATGAATCAACCAACTATGGGGGACTGAGTCGAATGCCTTGCGATAGTCGACGTACATGGTGCTTATGTCTTTTTTTTGTTTAAGAGCTTGACGCATAGCAACAGAATCAATAACTAATTGTTCTTTGCAACCTTTACTGTGTTTACGGCAACCTTTTTGTTCCTCTGCAAGCACTTTATTTGTTGTGACATGTTCGTAAATAAGTTCTGCGATACAGGCTGTTAGTATTTTATAGATAGTTTGGAGGCAAGTAATTGGACGGTATTTCGCGGGGTTTTGACGATCACTATCTTTCGGTATCATGATTGTTATTCCTTCGGTAATATAATTCGGCATTTTGCTTGGGTTTTGGATGAATTCATTGATGCTATTGTGAATTAGGGGTTGGATGCTGGTAAACTTTTTGTACCAAAAGTTGTGTATATGATCGCTTCCTGGTGCCTTCCAGTTGTGAGTCTTTTTCAAGACTTTTACAAAAACTTCTACCGGTATATGTTCAAACATCATTTCAGGAATCGAGTCAGTAGTTTCAGAGTCTTTTTTTAACCATTCGGCCTTTTCGTTATGTTGGACTGAATTTGCCCAAATATCCGACCAGTAACGATGCATGTTATCAGACGAAGGAGGAGGTGAGTCACTATTAGAGTTTTGAATATTTTGTGTACCAGCAGCCAAGTTTCTGTAAAATAGTTTTTCATTGTTAGTAAAAACAGCATTTTGCTGTTTGCGTTTTGTGCAATTTATGTACCTTTTAAGCCTGCTGGTAGCTGCGTTCAACTTCTGCTTTAGTGTATCTAGGAATTGTTCATCTGTCAGGTTTGGCCCTTCGTGAATGGAGTGTATTCTGTATTTGTGCTTTATTAGCTGAACGTGGTTGATGAGTTTTAAACTTCTTTGTCCTTGGGTGTATTGACTCAATCTTCCTATGTTTCTCCTAAGGGTGTCTATTTTAATTTCCAATCTTTTCTGCCATGCTGGAGGCTTGTGGGTGTATCTTTTCTCTGCAGGAACAATGTCTCTTATTTTAGTGCCATTGCATACGGCTGCTGTATATGCCGCGCAGTATATAAGTGTTTGAGTGGTTAAAAAATCCTGTTCTCTATCAACATACTTTGGGAGAATTTCAGTATTAAGGATTATGACAATTTCAGCAATTTTTTTGGAAGAATTTTGCTTTGGTATGTTTGGCGATAAGTAACGGTACTCGTGGGGGGAGAGTTATTGAGACGATCACTCCATGGTTAATGCACATTTATTGATCTTAAACTATGGCTTATATACTAATATTACAATGACGTAAATCACGTAGAGAGGTGATATCTGTAGCTAGCTCTCTACGTGACAAACGTGTAGGAATTGCTGATGTTGCTTCCGCAACAGTACTCCCCCCTTTTGAAAGAAAAACTCAAAAAATATTATGATTACATAAGAAGATAAACATAAACCGAAAAAAACTGTAAAAACAGATATAACAGGGTACGTGCTGAATTGACTCGCCGCCGTCGTCGATTGGAAAGCGTCGCTGATCAAGCAGATTTGCCGTGACTCCTTGTTTTGCCAACTTGCATTAATTTCTTGAAGTAGTAGTAGTAACATTGACCTTGCTGCATATATTATCGTCATAATCGATGCGTCGCGTTGCTTAATAAAATGATACTGAGGGAAAGTTTCATCCTCGTATCTTGGCGTGCTCCAGTCCGGACCGTGGACGAGCGAAAATACTCAAGCTCCTTTTCAATTAGGGCGAGTTAAATCTCAACTGACTGTCCGCCTTTTGCTGTAGTAAACATGACTACGCAATTCCGAGTGGCGGCGGCGCTGTGTCAGGGAAGTGCGGTGCGCTTGCGACGATAATAATTTCTTCACAATTCTTCAGAATTTGTAGCTTTTCGACGATATGTAGGTTCTGTGACGAGAGTGAACGTAGCGATTGCAGCATGTGAATTTTACAGCGAGTGTGCGGCGCGGTATGGGACGACTATAGGTAGGCAGGCGATACTTTTCCTTCTTCTGTTGTTGTTGGGTAAGTAGATTCCTGTCTGAAGTGGTGCATTGGAGTGACAGTCGATGAAATAAAATCAGACAGGCGACATTGCGTAGTTCATTGTTGTGTCGTCATCGTGTTCATCGTGCGTCGTGGGGCTGGCAGTGAATGCAGGCGAGCAAACTTCGGTGCGCTGGAGCAGGGCGCGTAGCTGCTATTTCAACCGTGCAGAGTCCAAAACTTCGGGTGCGTCGACGAAGTGTTGTGGATCAGTAGCAGTGTGCCGCGTCGGTAGGCGAAGAAACAAACTTTCAGCTAAGTGCGGTGCGTATGAAATTGCTGCGATGAAACCGCGTCTTCAGCGTTGAAGGTTTTCTTGATCCCGCCGTAGCGCGTGACGTTGTGACGACTATGATGCGAACTGATGTTGTCTTGACTCCAAATTCTTGAGGTAGACAGCGCAGCAGCGTGGCCATCACTGAAGGCTGCCATGTTCCTTGCGGGGTCACCACTTTGGCGATAAGTAACGGTACTCGTGGGGGGAGAGTTATTGAGACGATCACTCCATGGTTAATGCACATTTATTGATCTTAAACTATGGCTTATATACTAATATTACAATGACGTAAATCACGTAGAGAGGTGATATCTGTAGCTAGCTCTCTACGTGACAAACGTGTAGGAATTGCTGATGTTGCTTCCGCAACAGTATGTATGGTCGTTTGGTTGGATTTGTGTTTTTATATTGTTGTAAGAGATTTTCAAATGTATGATTTATTTTTTCTTTGTCTAATATTATATTCCTAATCCATGGTGAGCGTTGAGATAGGTGAGTGTCAGTAGAATGAATGTGATTTTGTGATTGTGTTTCTGCTTGACTGTTTGAGGTTTGCACGTATGTTAGTTCACTTTCAGAGTCATTACTATTTTCATCAAGTGTGTGTGGCTGAGTCAAATTAGGAGTTGGAGCTATGAGAGTCTGTGAGTGAGTCTGAGTGTTGACGTGATTTGTTTGGTGTGAGTAGTTGGTTATAGTTGTAAGATGTTGTCTGACTAACTCCGCTTTGATCAAGTTTCTCTCTTCCTCAGAAACAAGATTGTTGTTAATAATTGATCTTATTTGATCTGATAATCTTTGTTGAGATAGAAAATGTAATTCTGGATGTGTTTCTAAGAAATAAGCGTGAACTGTTGGTCTGTAACCGGTGACGTTAGATTCGTTGTTAGTTGCTATGTAATAACACCTCAAAAGGTCTTTGTTTACATTTTCGGTCCATTGAAGTCTTTGTCTGGTTTTACCAGCTTTAGTAGTGAGAGGTCTTATCTCATCTAGTATGTTGCTATCGCCAGTGTTACCTAAGTTAGGGGAACTGTTTTGTATACTATGAGTGGTGTCTGTATTTTTACTATTTAGTTCTTGCGTGGTTCCGACAGCAGTCGTCGCATTTTGTTCATGTGTTCGTGTTTGTAGGCTTAATGTAACTTCAGTTTTAATTTCTTCGAGTGTTTCGACGGGCAGCAATTTATTCTTAGTTAAGGCTCTTACTTGTTCTCCTATTTTTTGTTTTGTGACTTGCAGTTCTGGGAATTTTGCATTGAATTGGCTTTGTACTTTATCGAGATATCCTTTCTTTTTTTGTTGAATATTTGTAGCTATAAGATATGTTCGCCAAATGAATTTATACATGTCCTTGGACCAAGACTTCTTTGTGTGGCGTTTTTTGCTTGTAGTGGGAACTAGTTCAGTGGCCTCTGCCTCTAGTTCAGCATCTACAGACAAACTAGGCGTTACAGTTGATGAGCGTGATTGGTGATGATATTCAAATGGATTGGGAGATGAGCTGGGTGATTGGAATAGACTTTGCGTGGATGAAATTGGTGATAATGAGAGTGAGGTTGTAGGTTTATCTGATGGAACATTTTTCTGATCTGCAACAGTTGAAAACTGGGCAGAAAGCGATATGTTGCCCCCCTCAGATACGATGGGGCTGCCCGACCCTGGAGGAACGGGGTGGGATTCTCTCACCAGTGGGCGAGTACCCACCTGAGGTATATGCCTATTTCTAAGCTTCATATCGCGTTTGGTGGTCTAGAGCACCGTTGGTCACTGGTGAGTTATAAGCTAAGAGCTGCCAGTGTCCGCCCCCCACGTGGCAACAGATGGTCGTGCCGGACGTGATGTTAGATTTGTGAGGGGCTGCCAGTGTCCGCCCCCCACGTGGCAACAGATGGTCGTGCCGGACGTGATGTTAGATTTGTGAGGGGCCTATTATTATTATTATTATGAGCCTGAAGTGTCCCACTGCAGGGTAAAGGCCTCCCTCCCCTTCTTCCATTTATCCCTGTCTTGAGCCACCTTCATCCAGTTTTTGGCGTGGGCATCTAGTTCGTCTCTCCATCGTTTATTATAAGCACTTGGGTCCCACCTAACGCGAAACGGGCTCGCGGTCGACCACGAAAACGAGCCCGTTTCGCGTTAGGTGGGACCCAAGTGCTTATAATATTTGCCCATAGTGTGTTTGGCATTCTAGCTGTATGTCCAGCCCAATCCCATAAAGTACTAATTAAAATTTATCTATTATCTAAAAGAGGGATGTGGACTGGCAGGTAAATGAGCTACTTTTTAAAGCGATGTGAAACGGTATTTTGTATGGAAATTTGAACTTATTGATTGCTATTTTGGATGGCGTTTGAACACTTTTATGTAATTTTTCTGTTTATTAATGCAAACTTTAAATATTTTGAAAAATTATAAATGAAGTCTGTAGTATTTTTTGACAATAGTTTTAAGCGTATGTGTAATAAATATACATTCCTATTTTCATACAAAATACCGTTTTAGATCGTTTTAAAAAGTATCTCATTTGACCTGCCAGACACAGTTATTTCTTTTTATGGCGTCACATCTCTTGATTCGAGACGTGTTTTGCCAATGTCAGACTGACGTTCATAATTACTCACGTAAATGTAAAAATTTCCAGTTTCTCCATGTGCCAGCTGCACAACAAGCTGATGTTCCTCATGGAGAACCTCCAGCACTACCTGCAAGCAGATGTCTTGGAGACCAACTTCTCCCGCTTCATGGACGCCGTCAACAAGACCAACGACTTCGAGAGGCTGAAGAAAGCCCATGCCGAGTTCCTGGCTGATGTACTGAGTCAAGCGTTCTTGACTGTCACTAGTGATACGGTAAGTTTGACATGACCATACCTATGTCCCCTGCGGGGTAGGCAGGCTTCATGGACGCCGTCAGCAAAACCAACGACTTCGAGAGGCTGAAGAAAGCCCAGAGTTCCTAGCTGCTGTACTAAGAAATAGGAATAATTTTGCAAGAATACATATCAATATCAATACATAATGAGATCTTAAATAAAATTCAAGTACAGTATTCTGTTTGGATCAAGCGTGCAAATTCAGGCCAGTCAATTCAATTCAGTCGGGCCTTCTTGACTGTTACTAGTGATTCGGTATGCTTGATACTTTACTACTGCCAAAATTGGCTACAATAGCCATCTCCGGGCGCATCAGTGCCGATCTGATTAGGAGTCAAAGTGGTCGCCATGGCTGAAATCGGTCGGAGAGATCGTCATCATCATCATATATCATATTATCGTTTTTCTCCAGTCATCCGAGATTAACAACTCGTCGGACGGCGAGTCTCTGAACAACCCAGTCTTCTGCAACATGATGGAGCTGATCAAACTGTGCCACTCGTTCTGCTGCATGAGCCAGCTCGCCGCGGACAGAGACGCGGAGCACTACTACATCACAGGATACTCTGACAGGTTGTCAAAGATGTAACTTTGAAAATGCTAACTTCGAAAAAATTTTTTGGACCTCCTATCCCGTCAATTTGTATGGAGGTACAAAATTGTCTTTAATGTATCGACCTATGTTCCTAGGGGGAAAGTTGTTCAGTTCCATGGGTTGCTTCACCCCTAAAATATTTTCACTTTTGCTAGTAATTCTACACCTTGTATAAAAAACTTTTTTTATCCTTGGACTGAAGTTTTTTTCAGTTCGGGGTTCAACACCCATACGCATTATATTTATTGGCATACTTTAGCGTATAAAAAATACATTTCATTCATTAAACAGCTCGGTGAAGGTCGTTGTATGGTGGGATCTTAGACCATACTGATTAATGCATGTTGCATGCATCTCATCTCGCTATTTTAGATGGTTTCAAAACACTTACTTTTATATTATTTCTGTGTTTATAATTTAAAAAAAAATGCTGTGTGATGCCGGCTTAGAATAGCATCACCCCATTTCTTCCCGCGGGTGTTGTAAAAGGCAACTAAGGGTCTCGAGGGTTTCATGTGTAAGTACTACAATTTTAGGTGACAGGCTGACAACCTGTCAATACCACTGTATTCACTGTGTATCACTATACACGAATCATCTGAAAGGGCCCTCAATACTTGTCAGACGTGGCGATAACGACCGTAATTTTGCCATCGTTAACGCTCTGCCTACCCCGCAAGGAATGAAGGCGTGATTTGTGTATGTATGTGTATATTATAATTCAAACTTTGAATATTTGGAATGGAGTCTGCAATATTTTTAGACAATAGTTTTGAGCGTACATTTTTTTTTGTATTTTATCAATGACCCAGTCATCTAACGAATTATCTCTTTACAGATTCAACAAACTGGTGAAACAACTAATGCAACTGCTAGTTTCTTTACGGGAGCGTCCTTGCGGCGTCCACCTCGCCCGGCTTCTGATGCGTCTGGACTACAACCGTTGGCTCAGTGGGGAGGCTCAGCTGACACAATCAGTCACTAACATGCTCCGGTACTGACGCAACTTTCCGCGTCTGATGCGTCTGGACTACTATTGATGCATGTGGACTACAACCGCTTTCTCAGTGGGGAGGCTCAGCTGACGCAGTCAGTCACTAACATGCTGCGGTACTGACGCAATTGCCCGCGTCTGATGCATCTGGACTACAATCGCTTGCTCAGTGGGGAGGCTCAGCTGACGCAGTGAATCACCAACATGCTTCGCTACTGACGAAACTGCCCGCGTCTGATGCGTCTGGACTACAACCGCTGGCTCAGTGGGGAGGCTCAGCTGACGCAATCAGTCACTAACATGCTCCGCTACTGACGCAACTGCCCACGTCTAATGCGTCTGGACTACAATCGCTAGCTCAGTGGGGAGGCTCAGCTGACGCAGTCAGTCACTAACATGCTCCGCTACTGACGCAACTGCCCGCGTCTGATGGGTCTGGGCTATAACCGATGGCTCAGTGGGGAGGCTCAGCTGACGCAATCAGTCACTAACATGCTCCGCTACTGACGCAACTGCCCGCGTCTGATGCGTCTGGACTACAACCGCTGGCTCAGCTGACGCAATCCATCACTAACATGCTTCAATATAAACAAAATGGTTAAGTCAAAAAATTAAGGTCTGAACTATTTATTAAAACTATTTTTATATAAAACCATCTTTTATTTCTCAACATATTTATTTTTATACATCAGATATCTGCAAGGTATCTGACTGATTCTGTAGTGTTTTTTATATTTTTTATACATCAGATATCTGCAAGGTATTTGACTGATTCTGTAGTGTTTTTTATATTTTATTATATTTGTTAGCTGGCTTTAGTAAGTTGTGGGCATTCATCATCATCATCGTCTATCCTGTCTTCCTCTAACACGCCATTTTGTTTCTCAACCGCCGTAGCATTCTCGACCGCCATGTCGTCCTCTCGTCTCTCCGGATGTTCCTTGACGTACGCATTGATTAGAATGCACTTGGTCAGGTGGCATGGACAGCCGATTGGATGTGCGACTTGCTCTGGGTCCAACATGGTTACTGTAATTTTGTATCTGGAAAAGATAGATTGCACGCATTAAGCCATAAATTAAACCGTTGTTAGGCAGAGCGTTATCAGCGGTAAAAATATGGTCGCAATCGCCACGACTGACAAATACACTTTTCATCAGAGAAATCTTTTTTGATTTGATAAAGCACGAAACCTATAAAAAACTTTCTGGAATTTGAGTCATTTTTATTAAGATTTATAAACCTCATCTTATTTACTATCACACGATACCAGACAGTTACAAAAAAATAAACACACTTTTGGAATAATGTGATTCGTACTACACATAAACTTGCAAGGCGTCCCGGATTTTTGATGAGAAGTATGTTTGAGGGCCTTCTCAGCAAGTCGAGTAACACGTCACTGTGATGACAGATTGTCGATCTGTTGCCTAAATTTGTAATAAAGACACACCCTCAGGTCCTTCAGTCGCACCTACGACACACGCTGGAAGGAAATGGGGTGCTGCTATTCTAAGCAGGCATTACACAGCAAATATAACTTACCTTCTAAAATTACTAGTATCCCTGGACATATCCAGTTTGAAGGCAATAGGCTCATCTACGTCGACATCTTGTTCGGTGGGCAGCACTATGACAGTCTGTTTCCAATGCGTCGGCGGGTCCCGAGGGCCGGTGGACAGAGCCAACTCGGGCTGGTCTTCAGACCCTGACAGGTTGGGGAACCGGCACTCGAACCAGATGCACAGACCTTGGTAGAAGCCTCTCCTCTTTGCGACTGGAATAATTGTAAGGGTTGTTTAGTTCAGCCACTTACCTACTTACACTTAGCTACTGTAACTGCTGAAACGTATCGCTGCTGATGTGCAAATTCCTCCTTAAGCCTGTCTTTCAGTTTATAAAATAGGAAGAGATAGAAAATCGAATAAATGCTGATTAGTAAAATTAGGTACAACTTATAAGGCACAATATTTTACTTGGAAATTATAAAGTGGAAAGTTTGATTAGTAAAATTAAGCAAACTTATAAAGTTATCCTTAGAAAGCACAATAATAAGAGCTGTATTTAGATATGTCTTCTTATTTTAATTCGAAGTTATGAAGTGGTTATCTTATTCTTAAAACCAACTAAATTATTTATATTAGTTACAGAACTAATACGGACTTTAATCGGCGCCCCATGTTATGAAACTACAGGCTACAAGTCTACAGGTATGATTCGATGTAGGACAATACCTAGCAGGTGGGTCATTATGAATGAACTAGGTTTCTTTAACACTCAATTTCTTGAGTGTTACAACACTCGGTTTCTTCAACCCACTATGCAATGTACTAAGAATCTTATCTGTAGATTACAATAGCTTAGTACTTAATAGCTTGTACTTACAATAAAGTCTAAAAAATAAAGTAAAAAACAATAAAACAATAACAATAAAGTCTTGCATAAGTCTTGTAAAACAACAAAGTCTTGCGCTTTTCACCTCCGGAACAAGGAATCTCACAGGAAACTTAAAGTCAACTGGCACGGGGTCCTCATTGCCCATAATGACACGCCGAAGTACCTGGGGATATCCTTGGATCGATCGCTCACGTATAGGGATAACTGCCGTAAGGTGAAAGCCAAAGTGAGTGCACGTAATAATATTCTGAGGCGCCTCACTACTACCCTGTGGGGAGCATCCCCAACTGTTCTTCGGACGAGTGGCCTGGCTTTATGCTACTCAGCAGGGGAGTATGCGTGCCCAGTTTGGTCACGGTCGGCTCACGCAAAAGACGTGGACACGGCCCTTAATGAGACATGCCGTATTATAACTGGTACGCTTAAGCCTACTCCTTTACAACAACTATATTCCCTTGCTGGAATAGCGCCACCAAGCGTTCGCCGAGATGTTGCTTCATCTGTTGAACGGAGCAGGCAGGTTGAGGACAAGAGACATCCCCTCTTTGGCCATAATCCACCTCCACCCCGGCTCAAGAGCCGACGTAGTTTCATGCGTTTTTGCCAGCCTCTCCGAGACACAATGGCATCTAGTGCTCGTAAGGAGCGGTGGTCAGCTATGTACCCTCCCACAGGTACACAAATTCCCCCAGATGAACATCTCCCCCCAGGATACCGGCTGCCCTGGGGGATATGGAAATCCCTAAATAGACTCCGCGCAGGCGTCGGCAGGAGTGGGGAAAACAGGAAAAAATGGGGATTTTCAAATGACGACAAATGTGTCTGTGGGGATACGCAAACGATGTCTCACCTGCTTGTCTGCCCAAACCTCCCCGTTAAATGCACACAGGAGGACCTCAATGCGGTCAGCCCAGCAGCAGTAGCCAAGCACTGGCAGTCATTAATTTAATATTTTTGTACACAATTAAAGCGTTGGGAAACGTACATTGACATGAGAAGAAGAAGACTTACAATAAATGTAGCAATCGTCGGGCAATGGATGTAGAATAAAATCGCTATAATTATCTTTAGGTGGATATAGTCTTTTTATCTCACGAGTGCGCGTTAGCCATACTTGTGTGGGTTATCGCTCTCTCCCTTTTCGTTAGACGACTCGGTGTCTAAAACGAAAAGAGATAGAGATAACACACACAAGTAAGGCTAACGCACACTCATGAGATAAAAGGTCTAACACAAAGTAGTGACAAAGTTTTCTGCTCACCTGCAACATGGTCCAATTCAAACTGGTTCACTTCTGTGGAGTTAGAATACCTCAGGTCTATCCAACATAGAGCTTCTTCAGGCCCTAGGAGGTCTTCAGGCTGGATGGTCATGATTTCAGGTTTATCTGCCTTTGAACGCAGCGCTTTGGCAAATGTTGACATTGATACTCCATACTTGTTATCCCAGGATGCGTAGAGAGAAGGTACACTGGAATTATGAGAAGAGTAGCTAGTTACACTAGTTAGAGCTAAGGTCTTCTGTAATTAAAATATCCGTTGTTCAAAATTCAAAGTACACAATACCGAGAATATCAAATCCCTTGTTTTCTTAGAATTTATAATAGGATCGGGATTTAAACCCAAAGCATACCATGGCAAATGTATTTCTTGTATACAGGGTGTAAAAATATTAGCTGCAAATATTTTAAGTAGTAAACCAGCCCATGAAATTGAACAATTATCCAAAGGAAGATAGGTCGAAATCTGATAAAAAATTTGGGACCTTCCATACAAAATTACCAACCAATTTTTCGTATTTCAGCTTATGTTCCTTGGGGAAAGAAAGTTGTTCAGTTTTATGGGCTGATTCACCCCTTAAAATATTTGCAGCGAATATTTTTACACCTTATAGTATAGAAATGTAGTTTATGAGAATTTTAATCTACTTTGTCTAATGTAATGTCTATGTTACCCGTTAACCATACTAATAAGCTCGGTCTAGGTTAACATTACACAAAATAACAACCATTTGGAGCCGGCTTTGAATAACATCACCCCATTTCTACCCGTGGGTGTCGTAAAAGGAGACTAAGGGTAAAAAAAATATATGGAATGGGCAGCAGCGTTCCCTATGTATATCTACAATATCTTGCACTGTGCTCGGCAATCTGCCTGCCACACGTGGCGAGTATGGCAATACTCCCCCAATTGGGGGAGGCCTATCTCCGGTAGTGGACTTTAGTGGCTGTATAAGTAGGCTAACATTCTCTGGTAACTTGTAAGATCCTATGTTACAAATTCTTACCTACATGGAGCAACATAGACCATGGCAGTTTCAGGGAACAATCTTCCATCTTCCTTGAGGAACCTGTCCCTTGCTACGAACACGGAATCCAACATTCCCTCATGGAACAGGTAGAACCCCATCCACTCTGACACTATGGCATCCACTTTCACATTGTCTGGTAGGACTAAGTCCTCGACTCGGCTTTGGATCACCTGGAAATGTAGTTTTTTACATTGATTATTATTTAGAATTATTCTAATCTTATAGCTACCACAAAGGGTTACAGAGGGTTCAAAATATATAAGGTGTAAAAATATTAGCTTCAAATATTTTACGGGGTAAATCAGCCCATAAAACTTAACAAGTTTCCCCAAGAAACATCTAGGTCGAAATATGAAAAATGTTGACTCGCTGGGCTGCTACATTTTGTATGAGGTCCAAAAAAATTCTTTTATATTTCGACTTATGTTCCTTGGGGAAAGTTCTTCAGTTTCATGGGCTGATTCACCCCTTGAAAAATTAGCAGCAATTTTTTTTACTCCCTGTACATTAGATATTTATCTTGGTTTCAGAAACTATAGGTAGGTTATTCAGTAGGTTTATTCTGTATGTGTGATATCCTGAGCATAATTTATTTACTTATCTGTTTATACATTTTTTTAGAGAGTATCTTGCTAAATATGTTTTTTTTTCTTACCTCTATAACATTCTCAAAGTTGTTTTCTTTCACTATATCCTTAGCTAAGCTGGCTAGGTTACTTGCTTCAACAGCGTATACTTTTTTGGCTCCTGCCTGTGCACAGAATAGAGACAAAATTCCAGTGCCGCAGCCTACGTCCATCACCACTTTATCTTTAAAATAATCCTTGCTTGACAGGATAGCATTTCTGTACGCTTCCGTTCGAGGATGGTCTTCAAGCATTAATCTGTGAACCTGAAATCATGGTACTACATGAGTGATACATGCAAGAGGCTTCTAAAAACGGTTTCCCTCCCTTTTTTTAACTAAAAATGCTGGCAGCAGATCTCGTTCAACTCTGCCACCTACATTGATTCAAAATAAATGGTTGTGTTATAATTATAATATGTACCTCCAAATCCTCATAGCTAGAGAAATATCTGTTTATTGCAGGGTCCACTTCCATGTTCATTTTATTTTGAGGTTATAACATCTGTATACAAGGTGTGTACGAACAATATTTTTACTTAGTTTGATTAATAGTTGAAACTGGTTTAAATCAAGCCTAAGCAGGACACCTAAATAGCAACAAGTTATTAAAATAGATAGAACGGCCGAGAGGAAAAATAATAACCTGTGAGAAATACACAACGAAATGACAGAAAATTCCCTCTTCCATACCAACGTGAAGCGAGCAAACAGTTTTAACAGTTCCGGAGATAATAATAGCTACTCGATAATAGATGGCGCTGTTGCACAACTTGTGTTCTATACTGTACCTTATACAGTACGAAAATTGTGTATACATACACATCATCACATAAAGAAACTATCTGTAAGTGGCGGCGGTTACCTAAGTGTGAGGGAAAAAGCATAAACTCTTGGTATATGTAAGAGCCTCAGTGGGAGAGAAAGACAATCGGCCGCCATTTACAGATCGTTTCCTTATTCGAGTAGCGAAATGATGGGGTAAATGATACGCTTGCGAACCATTTCTGGAAGTCGAAAATATTTATTGAGTACCTATTACAATTTTGTTAATTTCATATTTTAAAAAAATAATATTCTTCAAAATTCTTTTACCGTTTAGCTAGGTAGGTACATATACTTAAATGAATTATTGTAATTGTGATGGACGTAGGCTGCGGCACTGGAATTTTGTCTCTATTCTGTGCACAGGCAGGTTTCAAAAAAACATCAATAAATTGTCATTTTTTTACTGGAAATTACATACCTATTACCTACACATAAAGCCATACACATATCACACCTTTTATCCCATGCTGTGTAGACAGAGAGTTAACGGCCGTAAAAATCCGGTCACTACATCTTTTACTGAAACGAAATCAGCCTAAAGAATTTTCAGGGTCGGCCGGTACGAGAATGGCAATAAACTTACTCAAGGAGATTTTAATGAGTCCTTCCCAAGGACTAAGGCATGCCTTACCACACCTAAGCCCAGCTTAGAGGTCCGTCATCAACAGATATACTACCTACATACTAAAATAATAAATGGTGCACACTTGGAGTAGGCCCGTGTGCATCTTAACACCACCGGCAACAGTAGTAGCCGAGCCTAAAAAAAGGAAAAGAGAAATAATAATAATATCGTAAAACTATATTCCAATTTCACGTGCTCTTGTTGATTAGGCAGATAAACATTGATAAAAAGCAGATAAAGAACCCCAACATGCCTTCATTCAATGTATATCTGCGAGCTCAAGTTTGATATGTTTGTGTATTACTAAAGAATAGATTGATCAAAGTATTTTTTGCTTTTTGTGATCATGTATCTCGTATCTAAGTTTTCTTCTTAGAGCGGTATAAATTATTCTTATCCAAGTGCTTACACGTAAGAAGACAGCAACATTATGATTTATAATAATAACAAATTAATACAGATATATAATCGCTTATCCCAAAGATTAACGGACTTATTACACGGTACATATTGTGCGGTTTTAGATAACATTTATGTAAAAAAGTATAGGTATGTATTAAACAAACATAAATCTATATTCAGACAGAGAATATGTTTATAAGGCTGTGATAAAAACTTTCAAGATGGTTACACTAGAGGGAAAAACAGGTAAGTATTCTGTGAAGAATCTTTTCTTCAGATCTAATTAATTTACTACCTTAGTATAATGTATAATTAAATATTTTATATTACAGTGTTTCACAAGTTATGGTATGGTCTTCGCAAGTACATTTTAGTTTTGAAAGCATTCGACCTATTTTTACAAGGAACTCTACTTGTGGTTACTCTGTTAGAGACAAATGCATTACTACTCTTGCGACGCGATGCTGGAACTGGGTATTTACGATCACTGCTTGAAGGTATGTCTTATTATTATAATCGATCATTTATTTATATAGATAGGTCCATTAGAGCGTCGGTGGCCAAGTGGTTAGGAGGTCTTACAATCGTGAGATCCGAGTTCGATCCCCGCCATGTACCTATGTGTTTCTACTCACGTACATTTACGGACTGCTCTTACGGTGAAGGAAAAAACATCGTGATGAAATCCACATTCAAATAAAATTTGAATTCAGATGATATTTGAATGTGACTTAACCTAGGATTCGGGCCAGGTTAGCCTTCGAGTTGCAGAGGTCAGATGGCAGTCGCTCTGTGTAAAAACTTAGTTCCAAGTCAAATCCCTGGGTCAAGTTCCCGCCGACCCCGACAGAGAACGGGATAAGGCAAGCAGAATGAGATTTAATATGTAGGTACATATTAGTCTTCCCAGTAATTGAAGAAACAAAATAATTACTTTGCTTGCAGGATGGGCGTTAATGGGAGCATCTTCTACAGTATTTGTTTTAGGGATGATATTGGGATGGATAGGCAAAGCAAAACGACAGTATACACTGGCTGCGTGTTTAGGATTCACGGCATTAGCAGGGTTGCTTGTACTAGCTTTCCCTTATAAGGAATCGATATCACCTGCTGTTGGTTTGTAACTTTCTTTTTCTTCTTCTTCTTCGTCAGCATGGTTTCTTTTTATTATGCACATAATATATTCAATAATTACATAAGCATCTAAATTATTTGTATATGATATACAATCTTTGGATTAAACTGTTGACACGAAGAAGATTTTATTTTATTTTTATTTGTTTCAGAGCTATGTGGCGGAGGTGTTGTTACTCCATACACAGAACCCATAGTAACGATGCCAGGAGGCACACTTAGTACAACTACCGATAACTTAGCGCCTTATAGAATAGCTATGCTGATAATAACTGTGATTATGTGTGGACTCAGCACAATTAGTATTTGGGCACATGGTCTCACATACTTGGACGATCATAATCCTCAAAATGGAGCATATTTTTATGGTTTGTAAGATATTTTATGTACCTACTGTATTGACTAAAGTTCGTGCAATGATTTTGTTTGTGGGCGAGATTTAAAAGTTCGTGAAAAACAGTGAACTTCAATATAAAAGACTGTTGGAGATCATGCAGATGAATGTCTAATAAATGTTTATATTTTAAACGATTTCAACAGGTATTCTTATCTCAATTCAGCTGAGTTTGGGGCTGGGTGGCAAAAACTGGCTAATTGCTACTGCATTCAAAAGCAACTGGTGGCAACCGCAATTGTCCTTATCCATGCTGGTTTTGATGTTTTCTATACTGTTCACGCTCTTCCCGACTGAAATGCCCCAATGGAGATCTATTGAAGCAACTGAAGATACAGGTAGAAACCTATGCCTTTATTAATTCTTACTTTTTTATTTTTAAAATGACATATTATTATGTATCGTATATGTATTTATGTTGTTGACTTCTTTAAATCTCGGCTTATTAGTGTGGTTTTTCTAAATCTTCCGCTTCAAGACTTATGTATTTTCTTATTACATACCTACATATTACATCATCACATCACATCAGCGCCTATCGCAGTCGACTGCTGGACGTAGGCCCAGTGTACGCCACAAGGAACCATCTCCCATTTTCGCCATCCAGTCGCTACCAGCCGCTCTCTTTAAGTTATCGGTCCACCTAGCCAGAGGGCGCTTAACGGTACGCCTGCCGAAGCGTGGTCTCCACTCCACACAATTTTCTGATTTCAGGTTTAGTTTCATCTGTCAGTCGAGTGATTCGAAACAAGGTTCTGTGCGTGCAGATTTTCGCGTTATCTTTACTCTACGCTGCGCTATTTGGTCTTATTAGGTTAGACGAAAATTATGTGCAAGTAAGTTAATTACTGAATAAATCAGCTATCTTTATCATCTGATTTTATCAATTTGTATACCTTTACACGAAAGCACTGTAAAAAATATATATTAAAATGTAATACAATTCTTTTAGGCTCGATTTCACGTTGAAGCTGTTTGGACAGATCCACAAACCTCACGAGGAGTCAGTGAAATTTTCCGTACCTTGACAGTGATATGCTTTACAATGGTAAATGAGAGTAGATACCTATTTTACTTGCGTATTCCCATCGCTGAGTGTTTGATATTTCTTAAGAATTTAATCAATCAAGTTAGATTTTCAGGCTTCGCTTTTCAATCCGCCATGATGGTGTCAAAGCGAACACGGCTGCGAGAGTTGGCGGCGTGATTACTATATTCATCGCTTTGTTCTTTGCTGTGATAGCTATCCTGCAGTGTCCAACAAAACCCATTGCTGGCTTGGTAGAGAGTGGATGGCAACAACCCCCATGCAGCGGGGAGTGTGGGTAAGATTTGACTAAATTGGCTACTAACAAGTGACTTACCTATTAAGTGAGCTTCTTGATATTTTGTTTTTATTGATAATTATTATTTTATTTATTATTGTCGTGTGATGCTGTCTTAGAATAGCATCACCCCATTTCTTTCCCGTGTGTGTCGTAAGAGGCGACAACGGAACTCGAAGGTTTCATGTGTATTACAACTTTTAGGTGACAGGCTGACAATCTTTCACTATAGAGGTATAATTTAATACGTGAATTATCTAAAACAGCACTCAATATTTGTCAGACGTGGCGATGGCGACCATATTAGGTACTACAGAAGTCAGCGCTCTCCCTATCCCGCAAGGGATAAGGGCGTGATATATGTATGTATTATTTTATTTTCCAGGTGCGATTCGTCAAAATATGGATTTACACCAGTATGTGATGTGGATACGGAAACCACCTATTTTTCTCCGTGTACTGCAGGATGTAAGGGTTATGAAAACCTTAACTCCCTCATGTAAGTCACTTTATTCTCACAGATATTATTTTAATATTTAATTTTACTTTTTATTAATGAACATCTATTTATTTCCTAGCCTTTTCAACAATTGCAGTTGTGGTACAAATCGCGTTGTTAGAGGAAGCTGTACTTTGCCATCTTGTAGATTGGCATTTTCTGCGTATCAAATATTTTATCCTCTAACTATCGCTGTCAGTGGTGAGTACTACGAATCACCTTACTTTTTTCCATGCTTTGATAATTAATAAATTATGTCAACTTTTATGTGTGATTTCAGCGGCGGCATTTATAATGCAAGGCATGGTAGTATTGCGTGCAGTACATCGTTGGGATAAGTGTATTGCCCAAGGATTTGCATTTTCCACCATGCTATTTCTTACTAACGTACCAGGCTACTTATTTTACCAGTTTATAAGTGGTAAGAAGATTTGAATATTATTGTAACCCGGATTTATTAATAGCCTAAATGACTAAAAAGAAGCGAAAAATGTTTAAATGACCCTTATAAACGTCACAATAAGGGTCATTCAAACGTTTTTCGCGCGACTTCTTTCGCGGCGCGAACTCTAGCATGGATTTAATTTTAACTTTTTATCTTTTTTCAGATCTTACATGCGCTAACGCAGGTAATGACAGTACTACCTGCATTTTCAATCACTCCTCACTATGGTGGGTGGCAGCGACTAGTGCAATATTCTCACTTTCATCAGCAATTCTAAGTTTAGTATCAAGCAAAATGCATCGAGATCTTGGACGAACGACTAATTTTGATATTGATAGTGTAGACCAAATTAGAATACCGACGACTATTTTATAAGTTAAATAAAAATAATTAATTTAATTAATGAATTTGTATTTTATTGGAGGCAGTCCGTCCATAACTGTGGCACTTACCTCACTGTATCTGACAGATCCAGTGGAGAGATCAATGAAACGAGATTTAATTTATTTATTTTTTTATGGCTTCAAAACACTATTCCATTTATTAAATTTTTGTTTCTGTTTAAAAATTCTAACTTTGAATGCCTATTCTTCTTTTTCTATGGCCAAATTTTTTCGTTTTTAGCTTTTGCAAACAACGATTTGACTTGCATTGACAAGTTCTATCAAAGAGTTCACGACATTTTAGCATGCAACTTTACAGTAGCCGATATCGTTTTTCTCACCTTTTAAAGTATAGTCGCAGAAAACTATGTCGACTCCCCTTATCACCACTTTGTCTTGGATCTTAGAGCTGACACTGCGTCACGTCACGCGTTTAGTGCGAGCGAGTAATCCGCGCTTATAATGCTCTTTGCTTTTCAAGCGGTTCAGTCCTTCAGTCAGATTAATTTCGCGTCCGCATAGACAAAATTTGGTTACAGCTTAATTTGTACTTTCGTGCTGTCCGTGCGACGAAGCAGAGCGTTAGCCTCAAGTCAAAAGTACAGTGAGTAGGTAGATAGAATTACAATGTCGTACAATAACATGTCGGGCAATAATAACTTGTCGGGCAATTTTATGTTTGCTGTTTTCCATTCGTTCCGTTCCCATTCATTCGTTCATTAATTTAATTTACTTGCATGTTGGTTGCGGTGTGTGTTGTGATTTGTATCATGAATTTTATAAATTAGAAATTATTTTAGGTTCTAAATCAGTTTCAAACTAACACAATGGCAAAGGAGGGGGATATGTCCCTTTTTAACGATGTCTTGGAGCCGTTTCGGCGGGTTATCAACACCGACCCTCCGAAAGACAAGTTGTCGGCATCTACCAAGCTAAATTTCTCAGATAGCAATCAATCTATAAAAGAAGGTAAGACTTTTAACTATGCTCGGCATGTCTTTTATTAGTTGGACTCACTTTTGATGGAATTTTGAATGATTACAGGCCTTTCTAACCTCTTGTCAATGGGGAAGCGAAAGTCAAGTATTGGAGGTTCTGACTCTGGGACGCCCCATAAGCGGGTGCGTACAGACTCCAATAACTCGACCAGCGGGCCACCGTCGCCTTGGGAGGCTAAGAGAATGAAAATTGACCTAATAGCAGCTAAAGCTCAGGTAAACAACATCATCTTACTACCAATCTTGCATGATACATGCAATTGTTTGTTTGTTGAGGAAATAAACAAATTTATTATTATTATTTATTATTATACATACTGTATGCACGGACTGTATGTAACACACAGTAGTCACAAAAGATCACTGCTGGAAGTTTTTTGTCAGACTCACTCAATTTGTACAGTTCTGGGATTCTTTATTTAAAAATTCAGGGGTACATTAACTGAAAAAATACCAGAAACTCTAAAAATACTGTACTCTTTACAGTATTGACAGGCCAAATATTGTACACACTGCATTCCAATTCAATTCATCCCTTTGTGACCTTAGTTTTTGTTTAGAAATAAATTGTAGAAAGGTTCTTTGTATTTTTATACTTCTAATTTGAATAAATGATGATTAAAATAGTACAATATGAAGAAACACATATCCTCGTAAGGCCCAGAGCAAGATATCTTGCATACTCATTGTATCCCATGGTCCCTCCCATGGTACTTAATTTTTATAGTAGTTCAGGCCCAGCGCTTGAATTAGAGATATTTCACTCAATGTTTATTTTATTGTAATATTGGTTTAAGGGTACATTGTTTATGGTACTTGATGGTCTCTAAGTGTATTTTTCTTCAAATTCATTAAATAAATAATACGAAATATTTAGCTGTCAATTTCCATAAGCGGCAAATTTGAAATCACTACGACGCAAAAATGAATAAGTACCGCAGGCGCCACCTTGGGTTTCTATGAGTTCTTAATGTTAACTTGTGCTGGGCCTGAATGACTATATTAAAAAGTACCACCGGTGACCCCTTGGGCCTTACGAGGATATTGATCATAACATGTTACATTGGTTGTTTGCTATAGATAACAAAGTTAGAAGCGCGAGTCAACCACCAACACACAATTCGGAAGGAGATGCAGATATTATTCGAAGAAGAAAAGCAATCTCTACTCGACCAGAGGAAAAGAGATGAGCGGGCTCTGTCTGAAATGGAAGACAGGCTTACTCTTATTAGAAGAAGGGAACAAGAGTTGAAGGATGAATTTGCTGAGGTACAAGATCTTTTTATTTCTTTCCTGATATCTGCAAACAGTCCACAAACTATGAGCAGATAATATTGGCTTTATTGTTGAGAGGTGGGTTTTCATTGGCAGCCTTCCTTCCTCAGAAGAAGAAGCTATCATACATGGAAAAGGAATATGGATACATACAGTTACACCCCACTTTGCATGACCCATTTTTGGTTTATTGTAAAAGAAATTTACATATATTTCAATTGTTTCCCACTTCTAGGTATAACAAAGCAATGGTTTGAACAATTTAGAAAAAGACTGTGATTTATTTTGTCTTACTAAACCAATAACAACACGCGTAAAGCGAGGCATAGACCATACCTTAATATACTGGACAGATGCTCCTCTCATCATTTAAATGACTTTATCAAGTGTGTTTATTCATTAATTGATGATGTAGTAATTTGTCAAAGACTCTCAAACCAAGATTGTAGAAAATGGTTACTAAATAATGTTTTTATAGCGTTTACAGTCAAGTCTTAAGCAGAATATTAAACATGACTAAACACAATTGTCTCAAGCAGTACAAGGAAGTGTCTATTATTATCTCATAACGCTACTTTTGTCTCATAACTATATCATTATTGTGTCATAACTATATTCTAGGCAGCAAAGGAGCATAAAGAAGCCAAACATCGGTGGGAGGCAGAGAAACAGGAGCTGCACAAACAGATAGCTGAGCTGAAAGACAAGCTGTTGGAAGCTAATGTCAGCAGCAAGGACCAGCTCTCTGAGATGAAGAAGGATATGGATGAGCTGTTACAGGTATTACTATTTGGGTGAATAGCGGTTGAAGACCAACTGCCACTGTGACCTGTTCAGATCTAACGGACTTGTGCCCTACCTACTCTACAGTACAGTACTATAATTCTCATCAGAGAAATTGGGACACTTTCGTTTTTATGATTTGATAAAACACGAAACCTATGGAAAACTATTTCGAATTTGTGACATTTTCCTGAACTCCATTTTTCTCATGTTTCACGATATTAAGGATTGATTAAAAAAAAACACGCTTTTTAAATAATATGATTAGTACAAATATAAACTTGCAAGGCGTCCCGGTTTTGTGATGGGAAGTGTAGTAATTTAGGTGTGTATTTATCAAGAAACAGTTTCTCGAGTGTTTCGCAGGAACGTTCAACAAGTAACGTGACAAAATGTCGGCGTTTTTTGTTTCGCAAAAATGTATCTCTCTACTCCAGATAATGTTAAGAGACTGTTTTACATGTTGGCTGATTAAAAGTTATAGTATGTAAAATATAGGATGGTCCCTGTGACGTTTGTGACCCTGGAGCAAATAAACAGTAAACAAAGGAAATTGACCTTATGTCATAGCATTTGCTCCAAGTAAACAAAGGAAAATGGACCTTGTGTCGTAGCATTTACTCCAAGGTCACTAACATCACAGGTATCATCCTATATTTTACAGACTATAAATAACCTATTTCAGGCTCTAGAAGGTGCCCAATCCGAGGTGGAAATGCTGAAGAAAGAAGTGGCGAAGCAGACCAGCCGCGCCGAACAATGCACTGCGCTTCGCACACAAGTGGAGAAACAGACGTTTGAGCTGCAGCAACTGACCAGCAAGCTGAAGGAGATCGAGTATGAGAGGGATTCCTACAAGGATTGGCAACAGCAGGCTAAGGTACCCAAAGGACTAAATAAATTAAAACAACATTTTGTCTGCTTAATAAATTTACATTAAAACAACATTTTATTATGTTTACTAAAAAATATTTCCTGTCCAACTTAAGGTGAACGCACACTTATCCCTGGCGAACGAACCCATTGTTTCGGTGGCCTCGCACATTATCCGCACCGAACGAACCAAACGAATCCACCGATCTGAAAGAACAGTTTTTATTTTCCTTTACATATTTATTCGCAGCGTAATAACGTGAATTATGAGTGAACCTGCCTCTACTCCACCAGTAATACTCATTTTTGTATTGATAAAAATAAAGAAGCATTGCTCAGTTGAACTCAACTGTGAGAATATAAGCGCATCATTCAAACCAAACCCAGTGACGTCATCCGAATTCCCATCTGGGAATTCTGGGATCCTGCCGGATTGAACCGATTCGATTCGGGCAAATGTTCGAGGTTTCGTTTTTCAGTTTTCGGATTTCATATAAAGAATTCTAAAATTCGGTTCGTTTGGTTCGTTCGCTGCGGATAAGTGTGCGTTCACCTTTAAATCTCTTTCAAACATGTACTATTAAACTAAGGCTACTCGTTTAGGACTTTTGTATCTTTTAATTTCCTTATAAATAAATTTAATGTAAAATAACAATATTTTCCGTAAGATTTTCCATAAAAAATACTATTTTTCACAACAACCGGAAAGCGCGACAAGACCACAGCCGCCTGTGATTGGCCAGCTGCAGCCATTTTAAACTTCTGGATTCTATGGTTTATTTTCTGCTACACTAGCGCCATGACTTCTAATTATTTCTTATCTTCCTATTTTTGTAGTAAGATGGCGCTATTAGTTTTTATCTTTAACAGTAAGTATATTACAGACAGCGCAAAAGCGGCTAAGCAACATGGCCGAGTTAGAGAAGGAGGTGACGCGGCTGCGCGCGACGGAGCGCTCCCTGCGCGACGCGGTGTGCAACAAGCTGCTGCTGGAGGAGCAGGTGCACCAGCTCTCCTCCAGGGTCGACGTGCTGCAGCCGGTGCAGCACCAGCTACATGAGGCGAAGGTAATCATAATCAACAGTGTTATCACGGACAGCACAAAAGCGGCTAAGCAACATGGCCGAGCTAGAGAAGGAGGTGACGCGGCTGCGCGCGACGGAGCGCTCCCTGCGCGACGCGGTGTGCAACAAGCTGCTGCTGGAGGAGCAGGTGCACCAGCTCTCCTCCAGGGTCGACGTGCTGCAGCCGGTGCAGCACCAGCTACATGACGCGAAGGTAATCAGGATAAACATTGGTTTTAGTTTCCTCCTAAAGACAACAATAGTTCATTTATTAATCACAATGTACAGGATGTAATTTTTTTTATTAATATTTAGCAAAATATTTTAAGGGGTGAATCAGCCCATGAAACTGAACAACTTTCTCCAAGAAACATAGGTCGAAATATGAAAAAAATTTTGGACCTTCCACACAGTTGAATTGCTCGGCTGGTACATTTTGTATGTGATGTCCAAAAATATCTTTCATATTTCGACCTATGTTTCTTGGGGATAGTTGTTCAGTTTCATGGACTGGTTCACCCCTTAAAATATTTGCAACATATATTTTTACACCTTATATTATTCTCATAAATGAAAATAAGAAATTGGTACCCTACGCGGCCCGGGTTCGATGTCCAGTCGACGCTTGTAAATTTTTTACTTTCTTACTTTCATTTGTGATAATGATAGTAATAATAATAACTTTTTTAAAAGGGAACCGCCTTCAAAGAACGTGGAAAAGTGTGAAACTCAGTTTTTATTGTCAGTTAATATGCCTTGTGATACCGGCTTAGAATAGCATCACCCCACATCCTTCCCGCGGCTGTCGTAAGAGGCGACTAAGGGATTCGAGAGTATTGGTGTATTACAATTTTTAGGCGACGGGCTGACAATCTGTCACTATAGTAATGCACATGTTTTCTGAAACAACCTTGGAAATCAATCCTCGAAAATGTCAGACGTGGCGATAACGACCGTATTCTTATGGCCGTTAACGCTCTGTCTACCCCGCAAGGGATAAATTCGCATCATAACTGGTTCAACCCAACGCGAGATTATCGCGGACAAATATACATAAGGCCAAACTGAGAACCTCCTTTTATTTTGAAGTTTGTTAATAATGTTCGTAGGTGAAGATCGCGTCACTAGAGTCGGCCCTAGAGGAGTGGACGTCGGCGGCGCGCGCGCACGGCGTGGACTCGGCGAGGGCGCTGTCGGCCACGCTCGACTCCGCGCTCAACAACCAGCTGAGCGCCGTCGCCACCAGCACGCAGGCGCAGTCGCAGTTCGCTCAGCTCTCTGAGGTGACATATATGATTGTTCGGATTACGTATATTGAGTGTCCTGGAGTCGGCGAGGGCGCTGTCGGCCACGCTCGACTCCGCGCTCAACAACCAGCTGAGCGCCGTCGCCACCAGCACGCAGGCGCAGTCGCAGTTCGCTCAGCTCTCTGAGGTGACATACATGATTGTTCGGATTACGTATATTGAGTGTCCTGGAGTCGGCGAGGGCGCTGTCGGCCACGCTCGACTCCGCGCTCAACAACCAGCTGAGCGCCGTCGCCACCAGCACGCAGGCGCAGTCGCAGTTCGCTCAGCTCTCTGAGGTGACATACATGATTGTTCGGATTACGTATATTGAGTGTCCTGGAGTCGGCGAGGGCGCTGTCGGCCACGCTCGACTCCGCGCTCAACAACCAGCTGAGCGCCGTCGCCACCAGCACGCAGGCGCAGTCGCAGTTCGCTCAGCCCTCTGAGGTGACATACATGATTGTTCGGATTACGTATATTGAGTGTCCTGGAGTCGGCGAGTGATGCCGGCTTAGAATAGCATCACCCCACATCCTTCCCGTGGGTGTCGTAAGAGGCGACTAAGGGACTCGAGAGTATTAGTGTATTACAATTTTTAGGCGACAGGCTGACAACCTGTCACTATAGTGATACACATGTTTTCTGAAACAACTTTGGAAAACAATCCTCAAAAATGTCAGACGTGGCGATAGCGACCGTATTCTTACGGCTGTTAACGCTCTGCCTACCCCACAAGGGATAAAGGCGTGATATATGTATGTATGTATGGAGTCGGCGAGGGCGCTGTCGGCCACGCTCGACTCCGCGCTCAACAACCAGCTGAGCGCCGTCGCCACCAGCACGCAGGCGCAGTCGCAGTTCGCACAGCTCTCTGAGGTGACATACATGATTGTTCGGATTACGTATATTGAGTGTCCTGATGGCGTAGTGGATAGTGTCTTCTACGCCGAGGGTCGTGGGTTCGATCCCCACCGGACACAAATGTTGGTAAAAATTATGGAAATCAGTTCTCGTAAATTATGTAATTTTGTATTAAAATATTTTAAATATAAAATATTAAATACTTTACTTGAATTAAAAAAATATTTCAATTCGTCTGGAGTACCCCTGCTGACCTATCTCCGATGCCGACTGTACCGACTTTTAAAACTAAAGCTAATTTATTAATCATTTCCCCAGGAAATAGCCACAGTGAAGTACGAACGTGACAAGGCGACCACCAAATTGAACGACCTGATGTCTGTGCGTAAGAACCAGGAGAGCCTCATACACCGTTTGCAGAAACGACTGCTGCTCGTCACCAGGGAAAGAGATAGCTATCGGTAAGTACTTGGCCATTTTTGGTGACTTCAAAAAACAATTTCACTACATATATTTTTGTTCACTTCTTCACTATCCAAAACCACTTCACTACTTTCATTCACATAATTTTTGGTCACTTTACTTTCTTTTTTAGTATTTTTTCTTTTACTTTTTTCTTTTTGGTCTTCGTCTTTTTCTTTTTTTGTTCAGTATTATTGTAATTTTACTCTGTTGTAGGCTAGGAGCTTTGCAAATTAATATTACCTCCCTTTGATTGTATATGAAAGGATTATGTTCTAGAGTAAGGTATATTTGGAAGAATGTGGGTCCTGAGATACCGCCCTGAGGCACAACTTAGAACACTGTTAATCATTTTCGATTTTATTGCACATTTATTATTATTTTTACAATCATTTTTGAAAAGCCAACTACTTTTATAATAAAAGCATTATTTGAAAGAAAAATTTTGGCGGAGTGTAGCAAAACAGTGTAAAAAGCTTCATAGAGATTCTACGTTTCATAGTATGTGTTACTTTTTAACCATTTTGTGATAATTTTTTACATTCAACCATTGTTTGTCATGTATCTTAATACTAGCATCCACCTTACAGCCAACAACTGGACTGCTACGAGAAAGAGCTGACAGTGACTCTGTGCGGGGAGGCGGGCGCGGGCAGCGCGGCCTTGCTCTCCGCCCGCGTCGAACAGCTGGAGAAGTCTCTGCAGGGGTACCGCGACTTGCTGGCCCAGCACGACCAGCAACAGCATGGCAGGGGTAACTATCCACACATACAGCCAACAGCTGGACTGTTAGAACTGACGGTGACTGCGTGGAACAGCTGGAGAAGTCTGCAGGGGTACCGCGACTTGCTGGCCCAGCACGACCAGCAACAGCATGGCAGGGGTAACTATCCACACATACAGCCAACAGCTGGACTGTTAGAACTGACGGTGACTGCGTGGAACAGCTGGAGAAGTCTGCAGGGGTACCGCGACCTGCTGGCTCAGCACGACCAGCAACAGCATGGCAGGGGTAACTATCCGCACATACAGCCAACAGCTGGACTGTTAGAGCTGACGGTGACTGCGTGGAACAGCTGGAGAAGTCTCTGCAGGGGTACCGCGACCTGCTGGCTCAGCACGACCAGCAACAGCATGGCAGGGGTAACTATCCACACATACAGCCAACAGCTGGACTGTTAGAACTGACGGTGACTGCGTGGAACAGCTGGAGAAGTCTCTGCAGGGGTACCGCGACCTGCTGGCCCAGCACGACCAGCAACAGCATGGCAGGGGTAACTATCCACACATACAGCCAACAGCTGGACTGTTAGAACTGACGGTGACTGCGTGGAACAGCTGGAGAAGTCTCTGCAGGGGTACCGCGACCTGCTGGCCCAGCACGACCAGCAACAGCATGGCAGGGGTAACTATCCACACATACAGCCAACAGCTGGACTGTTAGAACTGACGGTGACTGCGTGGAACAGCTGGAGAAGTCTCTGCAGGGGTACCGCGACCTGCTGGCTCAGCACGACCAGCAACAGCATGGCAGGGGTAACTATCCGCACATACAGCCAACAGCTGGACTGTTAGAGCTGACGGTGACTGCGTGGAACAGCTGGAGAAGTCTCTGCAGGGGTACCGCGACCTGCTGGCTCAGCACGACCAGCAACAGCATGGCAGGGGTAACTATCCACACATACAGTCAACAACTGAACTGCTACGAGAAAGAGCTAACAGTGACTCTGTGTGAGGACGTGTCTTTCCCATGGGTCTTTCCCGAGGGTGTCGTAGGAGCCGACTAAGGGACTCGAGGGTTTCATGTATAGTTTCATGGCGACAGGCTGACAGCTTGTCACTATAGTGATACGCGACATATCTGAAACGACCCTCAAATATTTGTCAGACGTGGCGATAACGGCCTGGGATACAGGCGTGATTTGTGTATGTATGTATGTATATATTTTTTTTCTGTTTAATTTGTTCAGCTCTCGAGACGCTCCGCAACGAGGTGACGAAGTGGCGCGAGGAGGCGGAGACCGCCAAGCGCGACGTGCAGAAGCTGCGCGCGCAGCGGGACAGCCTGCAGGCGCACGTGGAGAAACTCACCGCCTCGCAACCCACTAAGGTAACCAACCACATCATGTGAAAGATTCTGTATAACCACGAAACCAATAAAAATCTTTTTTGTATTAGGCTCATTTTCGTTAATATTTAAAAATCTCATTTTACTCACTATTACACAATATCAGACATTTATTCCAACATGAACACAATTTAAAATGATAATGTGAAATATAAACTTGGTGTCCCGGCTTTTTAGATGAGAAGTGTATAATACGTGCTGGCAAAATGTCTTATTCCCATGGGAAAACGCTTAGCTTAGGGATGCGGGGCTTCTATGATTTGTATAAAACAAACACGATTATTTCTAGGTACTACACTTGACTGACAACCCTGCCGCTTTGGCGCAGAAGCAAGTACAGTCCGATCTAGAAGCCGCACAAGAAGAGGTAATACTTTTTTACACATCACATCAGCCTATAGCAGTCCACTGCTGGTCGTAGGCTTCCCCAGTAAGTTCCAAATATCTAACCTCTAGCGTGAAAATTCTAGAAATTTCCATACAAACTTTCACCCCCCAATTTCAGGGGTAGTAGGGGCAACTATAGTTGGCAGTTGTTTATATACTAAACATAACAAATTTTAGCTTTCTACAGCTTTCAATTTCAGGAAGTGCCCAAACATTTTGATGATCATCAGTGACGAAATTGGCGTATTTTAAACATCAATAGAATCGAAAGTTTATACTTTAAATATATAGTTTGAGCTATAAAATTGGAACTTTGCAGGTTTAATAATATTACTATAGACAATTTAACCGAGAATTGAATCTGTCTAGTAAATCGGAAACCAAAGTTGGGGGTTCAAAAAACGACGAAGCACTTTGACAAAAGGTAGCTTCGCGCTGCTCTTTTGATAATCCTTACGAAACATAAACGTGCAAGGTGTCCCGCATGTTTTGATGAGTATTTTCATTGGGAATGTTGTGGTTGTAGATAAAAAGACTGAAGGCCGCGCTGCGCGGGGGCGGCGCGCAGACTTGCCCCGAGGAGGTGACGCAGCTCAAGCAACAGCTTGAAAACAGCCGCATCAAGTTAAAAAGGTGCGTACAAGCATGAGGAAACTTGTTCAGTTTCATTGCCCTAAGAATATATCGCTGTATTTTTAAACATCTTTATATAATTACCTAATATTAACCTTTATGCATTAAACTGTGTTTTTTTTAAAAGAAAAGTCATGTCAAATGTCTCAGAGACATATTTCGAACCATCCACTAGAGTCAATTGTGGCGAGACCATGTCTCTGTAAAAGAAATCGTCTCCCGAACACAGGTGAAGTTGTAGCGAAACACGCGTAAAATGTTGATATACTAAAACCTGTTTTTTTCTGAGAGATAGTAAATTGGCATTCTGGGTTGCCATTATTTTTACAAATCTTAAATAGTGTTGTGCCAGTACCGGTAACTATTGTTATCGAAATGGTTTTTTTTTAATCTGTTTCTTTTAGTTCCTAGTAGATGACGCTCGTGCGGATGATGTAAAAGCTCATGTGTTTTCCATAGATCGGCGTCATAGTTATTTTTTATTATACACTAAAGTTTAAATGTATACAAGTTCGGATTTTATGGGAATAATCGTATCATCAGTATTCCTTAGGACATATAGAAATGTACCTTGTATTTGTAATTATTCAGAATCCTTTGAAACGTTTTCTGATTTCTATTTGCAGAATGAAAGAGGAGTTCACGTCTTCCGCGCAAGAGTATAGAGATGTTTGCTACATGCTGCTAGGATATAAGGTGGACAGAACTGGACACAAAAACTATAGGTAAGTTTCTCGTCTCTGGTTTGTCTAGCAGCTTCTAGTGTGGCTTTTGGTACAAAATTGCAGTAAATGTGGTCATAAAGTTGATATCAAATGGTCACACACATTTAACCAATATTAAATTAATTGGTATACAAATATAATAGAGAGGCGAGCTTTAAATAACTCATTACACAGTAAAGTATATTTGGAGCGAGCGATTTGAAGCGTCGCGTCGGTAGCCAAGTTAGCCACTTGGTCAAGCCAAGTGGCTAGAACACCCCGCCACGTCCAAATGTGTTTTTACTTACGTACATTCACCGACTGCTCTTACGGTGAAGGAAAAACATCGTGATAAAACGCACATTCAAATAAAATTAGAATTCAGATGATATTTGTTTGTGGCTTAACCTAGGATTCGGGCCAGGTTAGCAGAGCAGAGGTCAGATGGCAGTCGCTCTGTGTGAGAACTTGGTTCCACGTCAAACCCCCTAGGTTGGTAGCCGATACTGGCAGAGAACGGGATAAGGCAAGGAGAGTGATGATGATAGTAAAGTATATTTGATTTGATGTAAAATGATATGTTTCCTTGTAGAATATCAAACATGTACGCGGAGTCTGCGGAGGAGTACCTCACGTTCACGCTGGACGACGACGGCATCGAGATGGTGCACACCGACTACTCCGCCACGCTCGGCGAGCTGGTCGAGCTACATCTGCATCAGCACAGGTATGCTTTCAATTCAATTGTGTACTGGGTCAATGGTCAAATAGTAGATTACGTACTTAGATATGTAAGCTATCAATAACAACCGAGGTTTTTTAACGGTGGGTACCTTTCCGAGGTTGTTATTGATGTTACTTCCGTGGTACGTATACTGCTTTACATATCGAATAAAAAGTGAGTAAAATAAAGCGGTAAAAACAAGAAAACGATGATCCATAAATGATGGCTGTATCGTCTGGTATTCAAATTGCACCACTAAACTTTTTTTTCTATGATTGAAAAATATTGAATTAATATGAAAGAAAAGTATCCTTACATAAAGTAGTCATTTTTCTGATCGTTGGGATATTAGTAATTTTTACTTTTTTAGTTGAAATATTGAGTAATAATTCGACAATCTTGTTTATAAAGCTTATAAAAATACAGATTAAAAATATAATTTCTGCGTTCAAGCAACACAATTCCTAGCGGCCAGTTCGAAATTTAAAATCGTATACAACTAATTGACAGAAAATAAGAAGAAATTTATTTTAACTTTTTAATTGTCGCGATTCTATTGGTCCTTTTTCCAGTTTGTGCCGTGTGATGCCGGCTTAGAATAGCATCACCCCACATCCTTCCCGCGGGTGTCGTAAGAGGCGACTAAGGGACTCGAGAGTGTTGGTGTATTACAATTTTTAGGCGACAGGCTGACAACCTGTCACTATAGTGATACACATGTTTTCTGAAACAACCTTGGAAAACAATCCTCAAAAATGTAAGACGTGGCGAGAGTGGCCGTATTCTTACGGCCGTTAACGCTCTGCCTACCCCGCAAGGGATAAAGGCGTGATATATGTATGTATGTATGTATGTATGTTTTTCCAGTTTCATATTTAAAATTACTTACAGGCTTAGTTTCAAAACCTCGCCTGTAAGTTGAACTTACAGATCGTGTTTTTTGTCAGTAATGACCTACTTTCAGAGCATGAGATATGTAATAGTAGATTACGTACTTAGGTATGTAACCTGTCAATGACAACCGAGGTTTTTTAACGCCCGAGCGGAGCGAGGGCGGTACCTTTCCGAGGTTGTTATTGATGTTACATCCGTGGTACGTATACTGCTTTACATATCGAATGAAAGGTGAGTAAAATAAAGCGATAACTACAAAAAAACGATCCATAAATGATGATTGTATCGTCTGGTATTCAAGTTGCACCACGAAACTTTTTTTTCTATGATTGAAAAATATTGAATTAATATGAAAGAAAAGTATCCTAACATAAAGTAGACATTTTTTTGATCGTGGGGATATTAGTCATTTTTACTTTTGTTATTGTAATATTGAGTAGTAATTCGACAAACTTTTTGTTGAGGTTATAAAAATACAGATTAAAAATATAATTCCTGCGTTCAAGCAACACAAATTCGTAGCGGCCAGTTCGAAATTTAAAATCGTATAGAACTAATGAATGCAACTCCTATTAAAAATAAGAAGAAATTGATTTTAACTTTTTAATGCCGCGATTCTATTGGTTCTTTTTCTAGTTCCATATTTAAAATTACTTACAGGCTTAGTTTTAAAACCTCGCCTGTAAGTTGAACTTACAGGTCGTTATTTTTGTCAGTAATGACAGAGCATGAGATATGTAAATAAAATTTAAAAGTTGTTAACTATTGTCCAAAAATGCTGCTAATTTTTCAAAATATCAGAAAATCATCTGTTAATAATCAGAAAAATAATATAAAAGTACATGTTAAGTCTCGTTGGAATCTAACCGTTTTGACGGCCATCCAAAATAGCAATTAATGAGGTCAACGTCATACATTCCTATTTTGATACAAAATACCGTTTTAGATCGTTTTGAAAGGTAGCTAGCTCATTTTACCTGCCAGTCCATGAACCTATAGACGCCAAGCAGGCCGGGTGCACAGCTTAACCTTTTGCAGCATGATTTTGTGTAAGTCAGTGTAATAAAATACATGTCGTGTAATGCCGGCTTAGAATACCATCACCCTATTTCTTTCCCGCTGGTGTAAGAGCCGCTTAAGGACTCGTGGGTTTCATTACAACTTTAAACAACAGGGTGTCAACCTCTACAGTGATATAATATACGACTCATCTGAAAGTGCCCTCAATATTTGTCAGACGTATTTTTACGCCCGTTAACGCTCTTCCTTGCTTAATCGGCATTACATGATCAAATAATATGTTTAGAACATACATAAATACATATATATGAGGTGTCCTGATAGTTACTAAACGAACTGGTTAATAATTTTCCGATTTCACCTATATCCCCGTTTGCAGATCTATCCCGTTGTTCCTGAGCGCGCTGACTATGGAGCTGTTCACGCGCACCACCATGCAGCAAACTGTACAGTGAAGTGTGAGTGCGATAGAATATCTCAAGTGCTGCGAGAGTAAGTGAGAAAGATAATGTTTTATAAGGGAAGGTCTCTCTTTCACTCTTGTTGAAAAGAGAGGTCTATGTATTTGGATTTTAGAAAATAAGAAATTGAAAAGTTTTTAGCCGTGGCTGAGCCGGTTGAACCCGGGCCACGTGAGGTACCGTCCAACTGCTCTACTAACTGAGCTATTGGCGCCTCAACCGACACTGCCGAATTTTCAATCTTGATGCTAGACAGTGCAATTAGTTTTCGACAAAAATCCTCTAATTTTTGAGTTTCATTGACACCCGGCTATATACCTATGTTTGGTATTGTTGGATTCGTCGTGATGCCCTGAATCAGGATCCGGAGTTGTCAAGAAATCGTGTGGTGGAGGGGAGAGAGAATGGGTCTTAAAGATGGCAGAATATTTTTTTATTACTGAAACTTTCGTGTGGTGTGTCAACTGAAAATTTGTCTAATCATTCCATGTAAATTTCTTTTAAAACGTCAGAGGTGAGGTTCTAGTGGACCATTCGGAATATTTTTTACAGAATATGCGCTAGTTTTGTACCTAGAGGCCCCCCAAACATACCATTTTTGACTCTATTAACTTATTTAAAAAAAGGTGTAACTCAAATATCCTACTGCGATATATTTTTAAAATTGATATTGAGGATATCCCACATGATGGCTCCATAAAAAAGAAATTCCGCCATCTTTGATTTTCCCTTTCTCACCCCTCCACCACACGATTTCTTGGCGATTATTTAGCGATAGTCTCAAAGCGGCTAATTACCGATATCAAATAGAAGTTTATTTCAATTTATTGCTTAGATTGCAGTAGAAATTCTATAAAGCTATTGTGAATATTTTTTCAATTTCTTATTTTTTGTAAAAGTGTAAGAAGTTGTCATCGTCTTTTCGTGTGGGACGCCGAGTCCTCCATTGCCGTGTGCGTTCACTTTTACATTTTTTTACGGAGCGACCTTTTCGCGGTCGTTTGCGTTACGTTATAGAAATCAATACGTACTGTTTCCATGCTTATTCCTTATGATTTGTATAGTTCAATAGTTCGATAATAAAAAATCGCATCTTCCTTTTTTCTGAGACTACTTCGAGTTTTAGGAATAACAAAAACATTTGTTAATTTCCGACGTGTAACAAGCAATATTATCAATTATAAGTATTTAAAATTGTAATGCTTAGCATCATTGAAGAATCTTATAATTTTCAATGTGTAAATATAATAAAATATTGTACCTCCATAACTTGTTAAATATGCCTAACAACATTCCTAAAGCTAGCTAGCTCTTATTATTACGGGATGTATACTATACGCATTCAGTTTATTGAAATAAAATAGGAATTCAAGAAAAAGTTAGTAATGTTTTTAATTTCAAACCCTACTTCAAGTAGACTCTAATAACATCTTGCATCATTTATTTATATGTTAAATATCTGAATTTAGATTTCTTGGATATCCAAATTACATAAATTTGATTTTGCTGTGTTCTCATCAAGGGTATTTTTAAACCAAAATGAATATTTTTTGGTTTACATAAGTGAAAAACCAATTCTCTCTTCGAGTGGGACACTGAGTCGTCTGCTAAGACCGACGAAAAATCAATAAAAATCCAGAAATCAGTGTAAAATATTTATGAAGAAACAAGGACAATATATTATACAATCATCTAGCGTCGCAATGAGTCCAACTACAACAATTTAGTACAGTAAAGAAACACGATACAATACATTAACAACACTAATAGCACTACAAGTAATTGACGAGCGCCTAACACGTAGCTAATCCATAGAGTCCACATTAGAGAAAAAAAATGTAATAAAGAATGTATGTACAATAGCTCGAACTATTTTTCGCAGAAACAAACTGTTTAAAAATATACAAATATTGTTTTCGATTGAATGCTTAACTTCGTTGTTATAAATTATTTCAAATTCTTGTGATTTTCTCCAGCCAAAATTGATTATTATTATTGAATAATTTACCCAAAAGCTTTAAATAGGAAAATAACAAAAAAATATGTTAATTTTTTACTTTAAGAACTCATAGAAAATGAGGTGGACTTGAGAAAGAAGGACAGTTACTAAAGTTTAAATTTAAACTATTTAAAGCTAAGCAGGACGCCAAAGTCAACTCACGAGACGATACTCTTCGACACGAAACACAAGTAATACAAACAGATACTCGCAAACGTACAACATAATCCTTGGAAACATTTTGGAAACAATTTTAAAGCAACAATAAATTACTTTGTTCTCTACAGTCTATTATGATCACCAAATTTTCATTGTAAACTTTTCGATAAGTTATAATATTTCTATTTCACATACACATACATAATACTGAAAAACGTACTCATCATTATCTCAACACGCTCTCAATTTCATTTTGAAGATCTCTGCTATAGTCAATTCGTTTCATAAACAAAACAAACAAAATTAAACATAAATTTCATACAATTTTCAATAAAATTATTGCACTAAACTTCATATTTTATAACTTAATAATAAATATTGCATTAAGCGTTAAAACCACATTTCGTGAAGTAAAAATTATTTAAGTCTTAAGATACTAAGGAGTTATTTAATTAAGAACAATAAGGTCAGTCCGATGAAGTTACTCATTTCATCCTACAAGCTTCGTTCACGTTGCGACGTATATATAACAAGACGGAAATTCGTTTTTCTCTATATAGATGCACAGTAAAAAGAGGTTCATACTTCTTATTTAGGAGAGTGTTCGTGTACCTATCTTTTGTAGCTTTTTTATACTACAACAATTCGTAAAACCGCGTAGTCTACAATAGCAAGTAGAATTATTTATAACTTTTTAAGCTCTCACGATGTGTTCACACATTTTTATGTAGCGATATTTTTTATGTCGTGTCGTGTGCCGGGATTATGTGTAATGTTTAAAAACAATCAAAATTATTAAGACAATATGTGGGTAGCAGAAGACCTAGTCGCCTACCGCCTATAGTCTGTAAGTTTAGGTATGTACTTATCTTTTTGTAAATTAATATTGTATTAAACTGACAGTTCTGAAGTGTCACTTTCATACAAAGTTTGTTTACAAAAATATAAGTACCTAAACTTACAGACTATAGATCACAACAACTCGCTGGTACTTTAGTCTACTCGCGACCACAGCTGATGTAACTCAGCTGAAACGACGGGCCAAAAGTAATTTTGTTTATATTACCCTATAAAATATCGTGAATGACCCGGGTTAATCATAAATATGTCATTTTTATCCTAGCGGCCATCCTTAAACGCGGTTTTATGAACTGTCATCGGAGAAAAGTACGACGTGCCGAAGAAACAACTGGAACGCACCGCAATAAAATGTGGTAGGTATCAATACGACTTTGTCCTGAATGTCTGTCTGATCAGAATAAAAGTTAGTATTTGTTTGAGAAATGAATGAAAATTACACTTGTGTTCGATTGGCTAACGCATGTTTTTTTTATCACCTTGATTCAAATAGTATCATTATACAATAAAGAAACGTCAATAAATCGATATCAAACATTTATAACAAAATAAACACACTTTTTAGGTAAGTAACCAATGGTGTCCCGGATTTTTTGATGAGAAGTGTAAGTATATGTTAAATGTAGTCAAACTCTTTTTACTGTGCCAGAAATAACTAGTATATTAAATATTGTGCTAACTACAGTCCCTATGTATAACATTTTGACTAAATAGTAAATATTAAGTACGATTTGGTGCTCAAATTTTATAATGTAAGTGTTAATAATTAAAGACTAAAGAATTATTATTTATCTACAAAGTTCGAAATGTGCTGCAGGTTCAGTAAATTTATCTAATCTACAATAGAAATAACTACGAATTTAATGAATTTAGAGGAACCTGGCACGTTGTTGACTTGCGAAGCCCGAGCTTCGAAACGACGATGGAATCTCTTTGACACACTTACAATTACTAAATTAAATAATTTTGGTAAATTTTGAAGTTTCCCAAAAGTTTATAATTCTAAGTACCTCAAAGAAAAACACATCTACAGCGCATATAATTTAAGACACAAATTGAACTAAGCGCTTTTCTTCAAAAACACTGAACAACTGTTGCCTTTTCCAACTGAGACTTTATGTTTATTTGACCACTCGCATTGATGCATTTTTTACGCACCTTGCAGGGTAGGCAGAGCATGAAAACAGTTATCGCCACTGCTATCAAATATTTGATCATTTAAGATAAATTATTTACCGGAACGTCATAAATGATGAAATTTACGTTCAGTCTTGGACTCTTGGTATTCTACTGAGTTGAGGACTGACTATTTGTGGTCAAATAATATAAAGCCGCTCATCCACCGCTAAGTCTACGTCTATGACTATAGGACGCGAGCTCCGTCCACACTTTTCCCAAACCTCCCTCCCTTGCCACCAGTCACTCTAATGTCCGTCACGTTTTTACCTCCTGTAAACAAAAATATTTCAGATTAATTTAGCTTATAATTATAATATAACTAAATATAAAAACAGCTACGAGTGCCCGTTTAACTGTGATAATAGTTTGACACGAGCATTCTAATGCCTTCCCATTATATTTTTAAATTACTATTATGACGTTTATTGTTTGTTTTAATTATTGTTTTTATTGTGTTTAAATTATTGTTTCTCCAATTAGCTCGGAAATACCGTCATTATTTTAAAAAATATTACGTAAATGGCGTCGTTAAGTCGTCGTGTTTGCAGAAGCATGCAGACGACATTAATAAAAATACAAGGCCCTGTCCAAATTAAAAAAGGTTCGAAAACATCACACTATCATGAATGAGGTGTTTTATGGTTCACAATAACAGGCACAAGAACGTTTACTCCGCGCTTTAAGTTCTTATAGAAACGTGTTAAGTGCGCATATTCGTTGCTATAGTTTATAAAATATAGCTTTTAATACCTGCGACGTTTGACAGATCTATACTAAAAGAGAAATAACGGAAAATGTACCTTATGTTATAGCATTTGCCAAATTTTTGCTAAATTACGATTTGTGAATATATTTTGTCGTCATTTCAAGTGGCAGACGTGCGTCACTCATTACAGATTTGTATCGCAATGTATTCACGTCATGTCATTGACATGAGGCAATGAAAAGCAAATTGCCAATCTGTCGCATGGAATATGAATAGTTGAATACAAAACAGGCGTTGAGATTGAGATGCAATAAAGAAATTGAATTGAATTGAATTGAATTGATGCAGTTGGCAGTTGCACAAAGGACTGGCAATGGCATGGCAACACATGCAGAGTGTTGCCGCTCGATAGTACTAGCGGTTGTCTATCGATAGTTAAAAACATAGCAATACTATCGATATCGACAATATAGTTGCTCGTAATTTGAAGAAGAAGAAGAGTTGTAGGGCAAAGGACATTGGACACTAGATATATAAGTGTAAAAATATTAGCTGCAAATATTTGAAGGGGTGAACCAGTCCATGAAACTAAGCAATATAAGTCGAAATATGAAAAAAAATTGGACCTCCCATACAAAATTACAGACCGACCTATGTTTCTTTGGGAAAGTTGTTCACCTTCATGGACTGGTTCACCCCATAAAGTATTTCAAGCAAATTTTTTTACACCCTGTATAGCTCCAAATGAATGATACCTGCGCATGGTCCGGGATAGGTCCGTGCGTCCACACCGCTTATAGGCAGTTGTAGGTCAAGGGACATTGGACAATACCTATAAGATGTAAAAATATTAGCTGCAAATATTTTAAGGGGTGAATCAACCCATGAAACCGAACAACTTTCCTCAAGAAACATAGGTCGAACAAAGAAACTTGGTCGGTCGGTAATTTTTTACGGGAGGTTTAAAATTTTTGTTCATATTTCGACCTATGTACCTTGGGGAAAGTTGTTCAGTTTCATGGGCTGATTCACCCCCTAAAATATTTGCAGCTAATATTTTTACACCATAGCTCAAAATTAATGATACCTGCGCGCGTTCCGGGGTGCATAGGGTCGACCACGCGCCCGTGGTGGCAAGCGTCTGCAGTCTGCACCAAGAAGGGTAGGTCCTTGCGTCCACACTGCTTATAGGCAGTTGTAGGTCAAAGAACATTTGACAGTAATGTATAGCTCAAAATGTAAGATACCTGCGCATGGTCCGGGGTGCATAGGGTCGACCACGCGCCCATGGTGGCAAGCGGCGCGCTGCAGTCTGCACCAAGACGGGTAGCTCCTAGCATCCACACCGCTTATAGGCAGTTGTAGGTCAAACGACATTGGACAGTAATATATAGCTCAATACCTGCGCATGGTCCGGGGTGCATAGGGTCGACCACGCGCCCGCGGTGGCAATCCGTGCGCTGCAGTCTGCACCAAGACGGGTAGGTCCGTGCGTCCACACCGCTTATAGACAGTTGTAGGTCAAAGCACATTGGGCAGTAATATATAGCTCAGAATTATACCTGCGCATGGTCCGGGGTGCATAGGGTCGACCACGCGCCCATGGTGACACGCCGCGCGCTGTAGTCTGCACCAAGACGGGTAGGCCCGTGCGTCCACACCGCGTATAGGCAGTTGTAGGCCAAAGGACATTAGATAGCTCAAAATGAATGCTACCTGCGCATGGTCCGGGGTGCATAGGGTCGACCACGCGCCCGTGGTGGCACGCCGCGCGCTGCAGTCTGCACCAAGACGGGTAGGTCCGTGCGTCCGACCCGCATAAGGGCCGGCGCCCACCGCCGCCGCACGCGCCGCACGACACGCAGCGCGCCCCGCTCGCGCCACCCACGACGCAACGCTGGCCTGCGCCGCAGCTTATCGATGCGCAGGTTGCGTTCGCTGCAGAAATACAAAACTTTGTAAATAGATAAAAAGTATTTTATTTTATTAAATGTCAACAACAATTTAAAAAAAATACCAAATGGTCAACTTAAAAACTACTTAAACTTAAACTATTCAAACAGACCGCCTCTTAGGTTCCCTCACACTAGCATCTTTCGAGCGTCGTCGTCTTGCCGGCCCTCACGCAACGTCGACGAGACGCTGGCGCGACGTCGTCGCGATGCCAGCGCTGAACCACTGCCGAACGCCGGTTTACGCAGCGCAGGTAAGGTTGGTTCTTTAGGATGAAAAAGGTCCTACTCATTAGTGGCCTTCCATGCTCCAACGGCAGCACATTCTCTTGATCAAACGCCGCTCGACTGAATGCGTAAGCACCGGCGCTACTCATCACTGTCCAATCTCATCATTCTCCTCGCCTTATCCCGTTCTCTGTCGGCGTCGGCTACCTAACCTAGGGGCTTTGACGTGGAACAGAGCGACACCCAATATACGTTTTAATTATTACTTTATTCTTACCTATACAAGGTCCTCTATATGCCAACGGCAGCGCCTTGCCTCGTTCGCACGCGGCCCGCCGCAACGCACAGGCGCCCGCGTACGTACGCCCGTCGACCGCGCAGACCGGCGCGCCTGCCACGTTGCACGCGCCGCAACGCACGCAATGCGCGCCCAGCTCCGCGTCCAGCACGCACCGCTTGTCGCCGCCGCAACGCACGCCTTCACAGCTGCCCACTGTTGATAAAAACATTCGTGCTTAAATACATTTATCAATCAACTAGCGGCCCGCCGCAACTCATTTTTCCGTGGGAATAAGAAGTTTTTCCGACAAGTATTATAAGTTGAAACCTTGCTCTTGAAACACTCTATCTATTAAAAAAACCTGCACCAAAATCCCTTGTGTAGTTTTAAAGATTTAAGCAAACATAAATACATACATACGCGAAAAGCGACTTTGCTTTATACCTACTATGTTAGTGATATTCTGCCACATCAACACACGAAAAACGAATCTCACTTTTGTATTTTCATTTCGAATTTCAATATTGTAGGTAACTTACAAGTAGATAATTTATCATTAGACCCCTTATTTACCCGGTAGGTTTCGGGACGCTATGTGGTGCCGGTTTAGAATATCATCTTATTATTGTGATGCATCCGTGGACTTCGCAAAAACCGACTTAGGAATGTACAATTTTTTGGGGGAGGTAGGTAAGGCTCTATATCCATTGGTTGTTCCTAGTCCAGCCCCTCAGCTATATATTGTAAGGAGTTTATAGTGAAGTAAATGCGGACTAATTCCACAGTGAATTTCGATACTCTTGTTAGTAGGAAACAAGCACTTAGCTGTATCCTAAGTTGAGATATCAGGCCATCAGACATTCGACTAGATGGGCAAGGCGGCAGGCGGTTAGGTGAGACGGCCGGTTCATGTCTAGATACTATCTCTTAGATAAACCCCCGTAATCTGAGCCTAGGCGAGCCACCTAGCCACTCGATGGCAGCCGTCTACTGTCTAGACTGGGATAATTAGTGCTACAGAATACTTGCTTGATCAAACAATGGCGAGATTGTTTTGGTACGTAGTGTACAGAGACTAGACTAAAATACCGTAGTATTCGTTTTAAATATTTGTTGTCTCGAGGTCTCAACGGATTTCGGGCAGGGCGTAACTCAACTTTTCATATCGAACATTCGTTTTAAAAGTTAACTGAAACGTTTAAGTAGGTACCAAGTTAAAATGCGACTTCTAAGCGCAAGTTTTAGGCAACAGGCTGACAACCTATCACTTTAGTGATACATAAATTACCTATCTTAAAACGGTGCGGCCCTCAATATTTGTCAAACGTGGCGATAGCAGCGATCGTATTTTTCCGGCTGTTAACTCTGTCTACCACGCAAGAGATAAAGGCGTGATATATGCATGTAAGTGTTGAAATGCTGTGTGATGCCGGCTTAGAATAGCATCACCCAAATTCTACCCGTGGGTGTCGTAAAGGGACAATTTATCCAGGGAATGCGCAGCAGCGTTCTCTGTAGAAACAACACCTTGTACTGCGCTCGCCAATCCGCCTGCCAAGCGTGGTGAGTATGGCAATACCCCCCAATAGGGGGAGGCCTAGTCCACCAGTGGACTGTTGCGGCTGTTTATTTCTAGTTTCCCACAATTTGGGTATAGGTACTGCATATTATAAGTTGTTCTTTTTCATGGTCTGGTCATGCCTTGAAAGTTTTCTGTACCTACAAACACCGTTCCTTACATCCGTTATTCTCGTTTATAAACAAATTGAGAATATCTCTTTATAGAATGCTTGGCAGTACTCCAGCTGTATGGTCTTGTGATTTCCTACAAGCTTAACACTCAACAGGCCATCCATCATAGGCTTGTTCATTTGATAGATTGCACATGCACTGACGACGTGCACACAATGCACCGCAATTACTGCACTTTGCTTAATGCATGCATTTGCCTATGATTGAGTAGTCACTGCTAATTCGAAATTGATGACGGGTTAATCTTTTAAGGATTATTTTAGCTCTAACCATAAAGGAAAGGAATAGATTTCAGAACAACACAATGTAGTACAATGTACTATTGTTTCTATTTATTTATTCGTAAGTATCATATACCAATTTTGGAGGGAAGCATTGCAAGCGCCTACCAGGATGTAGCAGAAAAGCATTAGGTACGTTGACATGTAATATATTGAACTTTTAGGCCCCCGGTCCACATTGGATAGGTATTTGTACAATAGCAGTATACAACGAGGTACCTAGTTCAAATGCATAAACGACAAAATGTGCAAACGTCAGTGTCAAAATGAAAAAATTATATCAATGAGATTATACGTTGATACGCCCCCACTATCGCGAAAATATGCGAGAAAAATAGTGTTGTTCCAAATACAAAATTATTCGGCAATTTATATTTAGAACAGCATTGGGCGCAGTAACCGACATAGCGCGAATTTGCGAGCCCACGCACAAGCGCTCGTAAAACGCAGTGTTACGAGCTTTTGAACGGTTATATGCGCTTGCGACGACCGAGACGCTGGTCAGGTCAGATATTGACGTGATGTGCTTTGTCATAATATAAATGTCGTGACATTAGAAGTCCATAGTGTTCACGGGTGACAGAGGCACTAATATCCCACATCACGCACGTCGTCACACTTACAATCAGTCTTACATTACAATTATCTAGAAAGCTGATTGACCAAATGGGACAAATGCCGACCCGAACTGAATTATAGCGTATAGTGTTTCTAAGACTAATACCGGCCGGAAACCCAACCCTCAGCAAAATCCATGCCCGGACCTATTGAGAATATTTTGCAGATTTTCCATAGACGAAAAATCATATCCCACATCACAGCTTATTTCTAAAGTAAAAGATGTCTACCGTCACATTACAATCATCCTTACAATACATGAATGTAGAGCTCTGATTGACATAAATATATTGCCATTCCATAATATAGTACACTATTTACTTACAAACACAAAACATGGCCAAAAATGGAAGACGTAATCGAAATTGGAAGAATTTTCAAAAATGCAACCTGATTATTACGAGTAGTAGTTATAGGTAACTTTAGAAGTCTAGAAACTTTGTAAAATAAAAACCAATATTACACGAAAACACCTATCCAAATGCAAAAAAAAAATATAAATGTGATCCAGTGTAGCGAAGCTGCTTTGACAGAAAACTGATCGCTTCAGGTTTTTCCTGACAACTTCGCTTTTTGCTTGCTGGCAGTCCGAGCTGCCGAGAGTTTAGATTGTAAAAATAATTATTTAAACTATTCTTTATATATCATAACTATTAAACAATTCCCCATATATAGGTATAGGTATATATGTATAGTAAGTATTACCTAAGTATCTATGTAGTTATAATATGGTAATTGTACCTACCTACCTTAAACCTGCGCTAGCATCTAATTTGCAAAACGAACATAAAGAAAATACCTAGTAAACTATAAAAGAAAGAGTTGTAAACTCTAGGAAAAAATAAACTTTTGCTCTTAATTGCATAGATAAATAGTTGCGCGGGCCGAGAAGTGAGTGGCCTGGGTGTTTTGTTTTATTTAGTCCTCCATTGAGCCCGCCAGCCGGCCTGGCGATGAGACTGCAAACATAATCCCGTCAACGAAGATTTTTTTCTTGTGATAAAGAATATTTTTTTCTTGGGTATTATAGAAGAGTATTTCAAAGAACAGGCACATACCTGACTTAGCTGTCAAACGAAGCCTCGACTGGTAGAGAAATATATGTTTAATCATTTTCTAATAATACCTTCATCTCTTTTACAAAATGTCACCCTTAAAATTATTATTAAAGTTCAGTTGGCGCCTCAAATTATAACAATCATCTTATTATATCTTGACCATGAAGAGTATATAAAAATGAGGGCGCCACTTTCTTCGCGATCTGTCAAATCTGACAGATAACGCTAACTATAGCAACAATTTTTCATGCAAAATTTTTAGTTCCATTTTATTTAATTTCTACTTTTTCTGGCCAAGCTGATTTATAGCGATGATTATGTATTATAATACAATAAAATATTTCTTCAAGGAATCGCCAATATTGACAAGCCATAAATTGTTTTAATTTGTAAAAAAAAATGGTTGAGGTTTACAGCCCTTCGTTGACCGGAGTATAAACAAGGTAACGGTGGCGGCACACGGCCGGTTCCTGTAATTGCACGTCGCCGGAGACATCCTGTGTGCTGGCACTGGCTGCTCGCCTTGCTTGCATGGCTCGCCTGTCTCCCAGATACAATCGCACCACTTTAGAACGAATCCTTGCCACACGACATAATATGCAGCTTTTGTGGAACCGACGGGGGAACAATAATCTACATAGAGACAGCGCTACGGGGTCGCAATGAAAATTGGGCTGAAGTTTGATATGCCTGTCTTCTTCTTTTCGTGTGAGACACCGAGTCGTCCAAGAATCCTGGTGTCAGAGTTTTTTAAGTAGGTACCTACTTACTATAATATTATATTGAACACAGTTCAATTCGAGTAAAAAAAGTACCTACACTAGGTAACTACAATACTTAACACAAAGTTAGATATTATCACATTTATGTCAACTAAAAATACTATGTACATAAATGTTCATAACTACCTGCTACCACTACTACTACTAACACTTATATTTACGACATTGTTTACGCCAACCGTACAAACCTAGTTTATTCTCTATAGAATATCTCGTAAATATTATCGCTAATAGGGCTGCTAAAACAGGTGAGCAAAAACGTGCATAGTTATCGTATTTTCCAGCGGGAACATGAAATGTGGACTCATTACGCGTTTGCGTGTAAAATATAAGCAGTGCGCGGTTGCTGGTTCGCCTCAATTTACCTGTATAAAACATATAAGGTCTTTATCATGTATAGGAGTAGGAAATGGCCGTGTTCTGCCTACCCTGCAAGGGATAATTATAATATTGTAATGAATTTGACGTTTTTAATATTCAATACGAATAGGTAAGATATTTATTTTTGGTTGACGTTCGTTATACCTGAAAAATACTGAAAATAAACGTTTTTAAGCGTGGTAAGTAGGTATACTTATGTAGGTATGTAAGAAATATGCTTTAACCCTTTTAAAGGCAATTCAGGTATCTAAAGTATTGTTTGTATTATTATAAGCCTTTGATTTATAGTTTCAATTATAATGTGGAGTCGATTTAAATTGAATAACGTACAATAACTGCAATTGATTACCTAGTAAAATCAGTACCTACTTACTTCAATCACGACTAAGTTAAGGTACCTACCTGAGTAGATGTTGGTAATATCAGTACCCATGCAATGAAACTACAGGCTACAAGTCTACACGTGAAATTCGATCTACATTGTGTAGCCGATAGGACATCCTCTACGTAACTTCACCTGTAGACTTGTAACCTGTGGTTTCGAAAAACGGGGCACAATTTTTTTATTAAGAGTTTTTTGCCATAAGGCCGCGGCCGCATAAGGCTTTTATAGAGGTGCCGCGAGCGCACCTCTTTACTCTTAAACCACGGAAAGGGCGAAAGACCCAGTATATTCCCTGGTTGTACTATTGTAATTATTTACTAGTGCGCTCGGGGCGCGCACTTGGCCAGCCAACAGCCAACAGCACACCACACAGCAAAAAACAAGCCGATCCGTAGTTGCAGACGCGGCGAAGCGTTACCACGGGACTCTAGCGAGGATATTTACGATGTAAAGCTTACGACAACTTTTTGTAAGCAAAACTATAAAGAAGATAAACATAAACTCACAGAAGGCAGAAAGAAAAGCCCACTTAGTTTTTTCTCGGATATTTGCAGTACAGCTGAGTACCGTCAATACTGCATGGAATAGCACCACATTCCGCCGATTTTCTAAGGTGTCGCAAAAGTCGTCGGCGTTCATCAAGTCTGTCATTTAATCAGGAAATTTAGGGAAGGACTGTGCTGATTTTTAGCCGGAACAACGAAAAAATGCGTAGGTATGGTGTTGAAGAAACTTTTACAACAGATGGCGCTGTAGGTTACTGAAACTCTTTATAGAGATGTCTACTTGTAAACTACATATATGGCGAAATAAATAAAATATTCAGTTCCTCATTACAGGTCAAAATGTGGCATTATATATAATGGAAGTGTTAGTAACCAGTGCTAGTTCCAGTATCTTCATATGGAGTGTCCTACGGTCCTACGTTCCTTAATCGGAGCAGTAATCACAATCAGTAATGTCTGATTGTTGTCCTACTTTCACAGCATTAATTTAAGCAAGTAGGCACAGATTTATTGGTGCGGCTAACAACAAGAATAGCGCGAGAACCAGTAGTACCGTCTCTCATTCACATCCACGCACCCGCGGCGATGCGTGCGCGCAGCCCGCCGACGTATCGCGCATCGCAATAGCCCTATTCAGCCCAGCCGCGCCCCGATGCCAATAGAGATGTAGCAGGAACCAGCAATTTGTTGCCGATAGTAGGGGAGGGGCCGCTTACGCAGGTGGACGCGGATTAATAGGAGAATATGTAGATGAGGACAAGTGTTGCCAAGCCGACGGTGTGATCGTCTTCGCGGCAAAAAATCTATACAAATCATACCCATGTACAGCCTTGCAGGCGGGATATTTTTAAAAGCTGCGATTCAATTCAATTAAATATTTATTTAAATCAATATCATAACAGTCAATAATCAATCAAGAATCAGTCAATATCATCAAATGACCGAGGGAAGTCGCCAAAGAACTCATCCAAAGAAGCCCATTCTGAACTCTAGCTTCATTATACAATACATAGTATTCCCAGAAGCTATATGAACAAAATTTTATTAAGAAAGTAAACAAGTAAAGTAAACTAATTATTCAATGTAGAATGTTTCAAATGCCCTACATAAATGGTCTAGAAGTAAAAGCATACCCTTCAAGTCTTTTCGCTATCAGTGGAAAGGGGACAATAGCCCTACACGTGCCCTACACAAACTCGTGACGAAAAGTTCAAGCAGAACAATGACTGTGACCTGCAGTAGTGGACTGAACAGAAACAAAAAGATACAATAAAGGAAGATCTCAGTCAAAGCAAGGAAATATTTGAGAGGGAACACTAAACGAACGAATAGTTTGCTGAGTGAAGCCATGAAAGCTCACCATGACTCTTACATACATGCCTTCACATATCACGCCTTGGAAGGTAGCCAGAGCCTCAACGGCCGATTAAATACAGCTGCCATCGCAACCTCCAGTAAGTGTCGAAGTAATAGGCGGTTTTGTTAAGTTATAATATAAACGACTAAAGCAGGTTTTATCGGGTTCACGACAGAATAAATGACCTGATTACATAATCAAGAAATATTCAGTATACACTAGTTTAAAGTAGCCACATTGTCTGAATAAAAGATTTCCAAGTGTTTGAGCGCCCAAATGTCATTTGTCATGTGTAATTGCGACGCGATTTTTATAGCTTCACTCCGGTTGTTGGTAGAGACCCGTCTGAATCATTGATCCTTGGTCTGAAAAGCACCGAGGAGAGGAGGTCAAGTCAAAAGAGTTTTCTTTTTCTTTTGTGCTTACATTCCAGGCTTTTCATCTGCAAGCTCTATTCATGCTAGTAGTTTTTTTGAGGTCACGTTTTTAAAACCAAAAGCGAACAATCTCATATCTTACACTTAGCAAAAACGCTGTTCCATATTGGTATCTAAAGTATTATATTGCAAAATAACTTTGATGCTGTTATAAAGTGACATATGGAAACAGAGTTGGACACTGGTTAGTGAGAAAACATAAAACAGCGCATCTCATTTTGTTGAAAAAGTGGTGCAGCGAATTTGAATATTTATTTGCTCATAAATAAAAAGACAAAAAGAAAATCATTCGATTCCAATGACCCTTTCATTACAGCTTTACCGACGCTTCGACCAACTATGAACTATTTGTAAGTAAGTACAGTTCAGCTCCATTAGTTATTCTATTCTATAGCGCTGCCAATCACATTAGATGTAGCATTAAATGTCGGCCGTAGCGCTCCAGTCACCACCGGACCCGCTTCAGTGATTTTGTAATCAGGCATTGACTTTGATGGACCTTTAGAAAACTCCTTAACAGTTACTAAGGAGGTGTACAAGAACTATTATAGTTCCTCATCATTGGCGTTATACGTCTGTGATAGACGATTTAATCAGTGTCTGCGGCAAGACCACAGATACTGCGTTGCCTGGGACGCAATTATGGGAAACACAGGGTTGCCCAGGACCTGCGCCACCTTCTCGGCCTCCGTGGTACTGTAATTGTCTGAATTAGACACTCTGCTTCAGGTAGGTGTTACTCACAGCCCGATTACCTATCTGCTAGAAATCGTAGCATGCATACAACTTACGAGTTCTCTAAGTGAAACTCTTTCTGAACTCTTAGCTTTTATAAACTTACCTCGACAAGGCCCTGGGTAATCCAGAGTGAGGTGCTTAGCAGGTCGCCGGCAGGACCTCCGCCGCAGTCGACAGAGGGACTTGTAGGTCTTCCCGTCGCTCCCACAGACCGGGCCCGCTCGACGGCACGTCGCTGCGCACACGCATCGGGCGCGGCCGTCGCGCACCGCGCACCGCCGCCCGGCGCCGCACTGGACGCCTTTACACGACTCTGGGGAGGAAATGAAACTTCAAAAAATGTTTAATCATTGCGCCAGTATAGAGCGTCGGTGTCTGTGGCCAAGTGACCGGTATTACAATCGTGAGACCCGAGTTAGATCCCCGCCATGTACCAATGTGTTTTTACTCACGTACATTTACCGACTGCTCTTACGGTGAAGGAAAAACATCATGATGAAACCCACCTTCAAATAAAATTTGAATTCAGATGATATTTGAATGCAGAGGTCAGATGGCAGTCGCTCTGTACAAAAACTTGGTTACACGACAAATCCCATAGGTTGGGTAACCGACCCCGACAGAGAACGGGATAAGGCAAGGATTATGATAGCGCCAGTGTAGCAACGACCTTCCGACTTCTTTGTAGGATCGTAAAAGCACCAACCAAATGAGTGCTTCACACACAATGACTACGCTACATAGTCAGCTACATAGAACGCGACATGAATTTCACTAGATTGTTCCATCACTGTTACAATGTTGCTGGGCTTCATTTAGATTATTAGAACTGTAACTCATTAAAGAAGCTGTCCCTTAGTTTGATATCCAGTTAATTACCTGTCTACGCTTTATTCATAAAACACTTGAACAACACAAGAAGCAACACTATTTTCTAAATGATGTTTATAATACAGGATGTTCTCTGCGAACGCCAGGATGGCACATGTAGGCATTCAGATTTTAAATAAAAATGGTACCGGCTGATTTTTTTTCCCTTTATGCTCTACTTGGTTGAACTATTGTCATAATAAATACTTGACGAATAAGTTGCCTTGAATCCGGTTGTAAACTGGGTCAATAATAAAATATAAATATATAATAAAAATTAAAGCTATTGTCCAGAAACACTATGGACTTCATTCATAATTTTTGAAAATATTCAAAGTTTGAATTAATAAACAGAAGAATTACATAAAAGTAAGTGTTCTGATGCCATCCAAAATAGCAATTAATGACGTCTTAAATTGTTATTTTCATATAAAATACCGTTGAAATCGATTTAAAAAGTGGCTCATCTGACCTGCTAGTCCACAACCCTATTGCCTACTTGATCAAAGGTGTTAAAATGAATACCCGGTATATCTAATGCAGTATCTGCAATATTCTCGGGTGCTGTGAGAGAAATGGCAGGTGCATTAGCCAGCGACTTTCGATCGATCAACCCGTGCTGGCAGCCGCTGCCTGCAGCGGGACAAAACATAACTGGACCTCAATGCACCGGCTATAAAGGATTATGATGTTGCCATCCATTATAGATAAAGAATGGGGAATTCACGATGCGACGTCTTAAATGTTTTGAAAACATTTCTCAGATCAAAGTAATCGTTCATTGAGCTAGATTTAGTATTGTTGCACGACAAGTGAATAACGAAATAACGTTCTACATGACATGACTGACAGGTGAAATCGAAGGGTCAAATGAATTACTTTATTGAAAACGATCTAAAACGATATTTTGTACCTATGAACATTCTGAAAGTATAACGTCATATCATAACATAATATGACGTTAGCGCATTATTAATGCGTTGTTTCGGATGGCGTAAATCACTTACTTTTATATTATTTTTCTGTCTACATTAATTCAAACTTCGTATATAGGTATCGAAAAACTAGGAATGGAGACTGTACCTAGTATTTGTGGACAATAGTTATAAGAGTACAACTTTTGCATTTTATTAATGACCAAGTCAACTAGCGAATTGTAACTTCTTATCTTATGAAGAGAGTCATCATAATATAGAGCAAAAGAGATATTATCTCACAAGCATATTATAGTACCTAATGTCACAAACATGCAAAGCAAATCACGACTGTAGCTGTTCCTGCGGGCTACTTATTCTCAGCAAGTAGATCCGCTTCATCCGCAAGATTATTGTGTTTTACATTTATATCGCATTCTTGTCACGATGCCAAACCATTTCTGCAGCTGAATCGGAGTTTGTTTATCTAGGTAGCTATCGGGCAATGCACTCGGCCTAATTTTGTAGAATGGATTAGTATGGGTATATGTCGTTCAGAATTTACACGATAAGAAGAACTCATTCTGTCTTTCACGCCAGAGAAGAGGAACAATTACGACAACGTTTGTGACCAAGAGACCAATATCCAATATAGGTTTTTATATTTTTGTACATATCCGTTATTTTGAGTTGTTTTGGAAAACCTAGTCATCCCATAGCCCCCACTCATATAGACTTTTTGGATTTTCAGCCCATATGTAGGTGCAAATATTTGCAAGGAATTCTTGCTTTCTGACAATTAACTCAACATCGAAACCACGAAACGGCTTCAACCGTTTTATTTAGCTAAACGTAGCCATTTTTCAACTGCATGGAATAGGCCTGATGTATTCAAGTTGTGAGCATGTTTACTTCAGTATATAGCTGCTAATGGCCGCTATTACGCCGTACAGTAGTGCTGTAGTGCGCGTCTAGACGCTTCAATAAAAATTATGACCATCTGCCTACTATTGTGCGCCTGGTCGAACACTTCAGTCCAACTGCCTGTTTGATTAACACGTTCAATGACTTGAAGTATCGAGCGTTTGTGTGTATATTTGTTTATTATCGACGGCGTGAAAATTTTACAAAGGTCAAAAAGATCTGTATCGGAATGTTTTCATTTTGACTCGTTTATTTCATACACATTAATTGCATATTTTCTTATTTAGAAAATTCGGTTGAGTAGGTACTGCGCATTAATTAAAAAGTACCTACACACCGGGATTTTAAAAGGAACCTTGCTTGATATATACTCTGCTAAAATACCAGGGCTGCATAGGCTCTTACAGCGGCACAGGTAGGTATTTGAATGATGCGGGGTTCTTGCATATAAACACTCAGCTGTACCTGCAGTACCAGGGTTACATACCAGCAGCACAAGCAGTACACGGCACGCCACCAGATAGCGCCTTCTAGAAGAATATTTCCCAAAAAGACCCCTGGGTCGGGCTCCAGGCCGCGCGCATCTTGCTTATTAAACTCTCAGCTGAACTGCAGTACCAGGGTAACATACCAACAGCACAGGCAGTACACGGCACGCCGCCCGACAACGCCTTGTAGAAGAATATTTCTCCCGAGTCGAGGTCCCTCGGGCTCCAAGCCGCGCGCGTCTTGCCCGCGCAGCACTCAGCGCGCTCCACCCGCAGGGATGCAACTGAGCTGCACCGCCCGCCACGCTCCATCCCCGTCCAGCAGATCCCGGCTGCAACAACAGGTATTTTGATCATTACAGGAACTAACTAGGGACCTAATAGGTATAGTTGTGTACTAGCGGATCGCACGCTTGACGCCCGACACGAACCGCTAAAACATCGCAGCGATCTGAAAGATCCATACCAGAAATGTCAGTCCCCATACTAAAACCACTCTACCGCTGTCGACGCATCGCTATCGCAGTGTCGTCCGTCGAATGTGGTTTTAGTATGGAGAGTGGAGACGTTTCCAGTATGGATCTGACAGACCACTGCGATATTTTTGCGTCGTGCGATCCGGCTAAATGTCAACAAAAAAATCCAACACACGTGGTCGTCGTTATGAATAATAATAATATCTAAACGGTCAAATGTACCTATGTCAAAATTTAAAATAGTATAAATAAAAAAAAAAACCTCCAAAACTTTTAATATTACGTCTAAAATCTTACCAACATTAATTAAAAAAGTAGAGCCATCCATCAGCCCGTCTAGTTGACTCACAGATTTGACACGAAGTAAATAAATTGACAATGAAGTAGGTGGCTCCGAAATAAATATTTTATACGAACACTCATGCTATAATTTACAATTTTACTAGCCATAATAAACGGCCTTTCAATATCAACGTTTATAAAAGACAATTGCAACAATTTTCTATGACAATAGGAAAGGTTAACACGTCGGTCGAGTCGTGACGATAAACATTGTAATAGAAAACACCTCGTCAATAGCGGTTTGTAAATAAATCGCATTTTTATGTCTAATCCCCAGACAGTGTTTTATGATCATCACGTGCATCATGTAGGTACCTCTGTAGATGGAGAGTCATGCACTTTTAATAAAATAGACTTACAACAAAATTTAAATACACGAAATTTTCCGAAATTTTACGTATTTTTCGCGTTAATAACGAGCATGTGCGAAGTTGCGAAGAAATCATTGAAATGAAATTAATTAAAAATATTTATCGGCCTCTATATGTTGGCTCCAAGAAAGATGTGTGTCCAGCGGAATACCGATGCACACATTGCATTGTTTTAAACAGACAGTTTGTGATACCTACTTACTAACCTTTTCTAAACGGGATAATAATAGTTTTTTTTTTAAGTTAAGAGATATTAGCGAATAGACAAGACCATCATTCTTCGCCTGACGTGGAAATCTATGTAATGCTCGTTATATGTGATCAAAGTAAAATTGCTGCTTTTTAAAACAAACCGGATCAGACGTTCCAAAAATAAAAGCTGTAAGTAAGCAACCAATAAAAAAGAATGTAGAGATTTTTTGTTACGTGCATTTCTTGCGGTATTAAAAACAGACTTCGCATCCTCCAGACTAAACACTAAAAAACCAGGTGTACCAAAACCTGATGGGTGATAGGGATGCCAGCAAACGGTATCTCTTCACCATTTCAATACTCTAGCTTCTTTTTTCGAGCTATAACTACAATCATATTGTTGAAATGTTTCATTTAAACAAATTTTATTTGTCTTTTCATTATCGTATTTATTGTCTATGTTCTCGTGGTATCCCTTCTTCCCCACATTTGGCTACATATAAGAGCTGTCTTACTTATAGAGAAAAGCAGAAAATTCCAAGGTCAATTTAAGATGTCTCCAGACATTCAATAAGAGTCAAACCCCTAGAATTTTCTTCTCTTTCAATAGCACTCGGTGATATCAGCAAAAAAATACTTTAAGCATCATTGTATCATTTGCTATGTGCTATTGCCTGGTATGGTCAGCCACGGCCAGCCCTATGCAGTCTGTATTCGGTTGGATTCCCGCGTGAGTCACAGCCCGCTGCGCCTGCGCCGCCGCCGCCGCCGCCGCCGGCTAGACGACGAGCAGACGCTACTTTTCAATCCGGTGACGCGGCCGCTTCACCCGCCCGCCGCTCACAGCCTGACACGACCATGCCATAAATGAGCACTGGCTTAAGGTCAAACCGCACTATGACTGCACTGCATCGGAGCGGCGCGACGCTGCACGGAACTGCACTGCATCGCGGCGCGGCGTTTTCGTTATTGTTATCTATGGCGCAGGTAAAATATGCTAAAATCTTGTTGAAAATTAAAAAAAATCAAGAAAATTAAATAGAAAGAAATAAATACTATGTCAATTGCTGCTATTTTTTTATTAATCTTCACCGTTTGAACATGAATCCAAAAGTGTTATCATCACGCACTTGCGGCACAAACGTTTTGACAGGCGCCGCTCCGATGCAGTGTCTGTGTGTTAGGCGGATCGCACACTTGACGCACGACGGAGCGCTAAAATATCGCAGCGGTCTGTCAGATCCATACTGGAAATGTCAATCCCCATACTAAAACCGGTCAACCGCTGTCAACGCAGCGCTATCGTGTCGTCCGTCGAGTGCGGTTTTAGTATGGGGAGTGACATTTCTAGTATCTCTCGGACCGCTGCGATATTTTAGCGCTCCGTCGGGCTTAACGTGTGTGATCCGCCTAACTTCATATTTCTGATTCTGATACAAGTATCAGTTCTTTTGGTGCCGCGCCGCTCCGATGCCGTGCAGTCATAGTGCGGTTTCAACTTAAGACCAACGCTTATATATGCAGGTATTCCCAAATTTACATATTCAATTTTGGATAGATCCGTCCGCGGAATTTTTAGCATTCTTTGACTATCAATACCAATACATAATATAATGATTTGGTTTTGACTCTACGGAACTGATTTTTATGCGTTTTTGAATAGGTGGAGTGAAGAGGAAGTTTTATGTGAATAATAATTGTCGGGAATACGTCTCAAACTTTCGGAAAAACGGTTAGCAGAGTGTGCATCCGCTAAAAGGATACTAGATATACAATTAATTAATCTTTCATGGTGTACTGTCTCCTCCTTAAACATTTTTTTGTTCAATGTTGCATGTAAACTCTCTTATTTCTTCTTTCTACATAATATCATTTAAAGGTACTTATTTGCAAAAAATATCATCATTTTCTATATCCGTGTTTTTTCCGCCAGAAGATTTGTCAGTGTAACAAACTAGTTCTAATAAATAATAAGCGACACAAATTGGCTATGTTGCCGATAAAGAATCACCTATCATCAATAAATAATATAAAACGAAGTAGCTTTTTGCGTTCCTCTGTCTGCTTTTCATAGACACCTCCTCCTAAACTCGCAACGGATTTTGATGCGGCTTCTTAACAGGTAGATTGATATCAAGAGGTTGGTGGTTAATATAAGCCGGGAAAACGTTTTTTTTTCCACGGGAAAACGTTTAGCAGCAGGTGGGTGGGCCACTAGTTATGTACTTAATAGTAGAGGGCAATGACTTGCTACAACGATTTTATAGATTGAAAGATCCTATGCGCTGCGCGGGCGCCGTGTTTTTTGGATAGGCTCAAAACATATCAAATTCCAATCCACATCGATCCGGATTTCAAAACTATTCACGCGATGGTAGTTACCACATTAGGTCCGGTACGGCGAAAAAACGAACAAGCCATAAAAAACAACATGAGCTACCGCGTTACGCATGGGCATGATATAGCGTATAAGCTAGTGATGTAACGAATTCAATTTTAAGCATTTGCGAATGCGAATATCTGCGGCTCATATTCGAGAATGCGAATGCAAATAAGAATGTTTAGTTTTTAAATTTAGCGCCGTTTATCTGTGGAAAAAAAATAGTTGCTGATTTGCCGCACCCGTTGTTTGCAATCGCATTTAATTCCGGTAATTGCCGAGATGATACGAATGAACACCTACGAACCCGTTTTAGGAAAAAAAAGACCGGCTCTTTACGCTTACAGGTGGTAAACAAAAATCTACGAACCTGATTTAATGGATATTCATATTCGCAAAATATTCGCAAGAATTTTGCGAATACGAATGCGAATGTGCAAAAACATGCGAATATTCGAATGCGAATGCGAATATTCGTTACATCACTAGTATAAGCGTGTGTGTTTTTTAAATTCCACTTATGTTAGTCGTGGTTCGTATAACTTATCTCCCAATCCGTTATGTATGTAGGTATTTCAAAGGTGCGTAATCTTTGTTCACATTGTTATCTGAGCAAACATTCTTTTTATTAGGCTCAATTGAAGTTGTGCCGAAATATGTACGCAAATGGCAATTACCATGACCAATTTCGGTACTTCCCCACGGCACGAGCTAGATCTGCTAATACACAATAAGTAAGTTTATATAGTTTCAAGATTGCAAAGACAACAATAATCGATTAATCTAATGAAAATATGGATTGGTCCTAAAATAAGGAAGGCTTGTGGGACGTCAAAAGGTAAAACAAACACTTTCATCAATCATCGTGGATTATTAATTACATTTGAAACATTGTCAAGTTCTCCTCAAAATAAATGTATGCTCAAATGAGATATTGCCAAGTCCACTTTAAATAGATAGATAAGTTGTTTATGCAATTATAAAAACAGTACATGGCATATATAAGTACCTAGGTTTTTATTCACAATTTAACTACAAATAATAGTTTAGGATGTTATTGAAACTTAACTTACTTTAAGGTTTCAGAATAGTCCGCTAAGATAGTACTTTTCCTTTTATATTTTTCCAAGTAAAACTAATTACGATTCGTTCTTTAGATAAAATTGACTCACTAAAAGTTTCGGTTAATATATCGTGCGTAAGGTGGGCGCTAAAGAATAACAAACACTGCTATTTAAGAGTCAAGAACGGACATACAGAAATAGACGCGCGTTATTTACGTGCCGCTCAAAATACTATTTACGCACGGTTCAATTCAATGGCCTAGAATTGGAGAGGACTGGGGTGGTTATTCGAAATCGCGTTCTTCGGCTGATTCCCGTAGTCGTTTTCATTTCTCATGATATGACTTAATGTGATACTCCAGGTCAAATTCTAGTATAAAACAAAGATATATACGTACTTTAAATAGGCACTCATCCAAGAATAATATTTTTCGAGATATGGGCATTTAAAAATTATCCGCCCACGGGAATCAGATTCTGTGACACGGGAATCAGAAGTAGGATATTTCTGGTAATAATTGTGTGAAACTATTGGTTAGAAAATAATATAAAAAAGTAATGAAACAAATCATAAGTACTTAGGTAACTAAGTAACTAGGTATATCGAAGTAGGTGACAAGAGTACTAGGCATGTTAGGTAAATAAGCAACTAGGCAAGTATGTCATGTTAGGTAGATAATTAACTAGACAAGTAGGCACTTAACTAGTATAGATGTGAAACTATTTATCTAGTTACCTATCTAATTAGGTACTTATTTAATACCCTAACAACATAGCTACGTATCGATATAACATAATAGGGACAACGACAGGGAAAAATATTGCGAAAAAATATATTTGCAAAAGTGAAATTTTGCATTTAAGATGTTTTTACAAAATATACGTTTTACGCAAGAGGACAATGCTTCTCCACGATTTAGGCACATACAATGATAAGTCTCATGTAAAATTTAGTGAAAAGCTGATTTCCGTTGTCTTTTATACACGGGAATCAGTGTGACGGGAATCAGAAAAAATCGAAAAATGGCGATTGTTGCGAATTGACGCAGTCTTATGCTATAATTAAAACATTTAAGTTAGTAAACCTTAGGGTCTTTACATTAGGTATGAAGTAGTCACCTTGTTACTTTTACTTTAATTTTAAACCAACAAACGGGAATCAGTTTTCAACCAAAACAAACACACGGGAATCAGTTTCGAACCTTCGTAGTTCGGGAATGCTGCACAAGCGGCAGCTCTGCTTCCCATGGTGCACAGAGCACTACTGGGAGATAACGATGGGGGATAGAACTCACTTTCGGGGCGTTTAATTAGGGATGCGCGGACTTTAGTGACGTTCCACGGGAATCAGAACTTGTTGCCGGACATTTTTAAATTAGCTTATAGAACAAAATCTAATATTTTCACAGAAATGAAATGTTTTTTTCCTTGACTATTGTACCTCTGTTTTATCATGTAGAAATAGTTTGAATAGATAAGTTATACAGAAAAAAAGATATAGGCATTATTGTATCGATTTTTGCGGCGCGGACACGTTCCGGGAATCAGATTTCGGCAGTTTGATTTTTTTTTTTACTATCTTGGCATGATCCTATACTTAAGTTTCATAATGTCCCAGTTAGAATCAAGTATGAACTATCCAATAAAAAATATATCGTGTCTTTGTTTTTAAAAAACTATGGTGGTTTGGCCCCGGACAATGAAAATTTACGCTCCGAAGAAGCACCCACTGTTTCTTCCATTTGCACGTAAATTATCATTATAAAAAAATACTTAAAAGGAATCATTCTAGTCGTCATGTGTGCACGCAAACACGACAATAATGAAATTCCATGCAATTTTTCAGTCCTGACTCCTGGCCATTCACACTTCGTGAAATTAGGTTCTTTAAGGTATACAATATGTTAGAAGTTTAAAGGCTGAATCAGATTTTTCAGCGTGTTTTTATTACCGTTGCTAACTCCAACGCATGCTGCTTGCGTATTTCAAAATTTATTTCGATTAAAATGTGAATTTGAGATTTTTCCGCGCAAATGTAAGAAAAGCATTATACTAGCCTGAACCTGACTCGACCAGAAATTGGTCTATTTTTGGCTACTGCCGTAATGTATTATAGTAAGGTCTTCAACCACACTTTTGTCAATCGTCAACCAATCTCTCCGTTGATACTGACATCACAAACAGGTTTTTAAATAAACACTGTTATTTTGGATAAGTATTTAAGTATGTACACGTAAGTGTCTCAAAATATTTATTAGTAAGGCAGGTCTTTTTCTGTCGCGTGAGACACCTACGAGTAATCAACGAACGACGAGGTAGGTAAGAAGAACGAGACTGTAGAGTACATTATTAAGTATTAATTAAAAAAAATACTTCAACAGTCTCAATAGTCCATTGCTGTATAGGCTTCTTTATTAGGGGCTATTTGCCATACCCACGTTTGTCGCATTGGCAAGCGCAGTGCAAGGTGTTGTATTCACGGAGAACGCTGCTGCCCATGCCTTGGGATTCATCGCTTAGTCGTATGTACGACATCCAAGGGAAAAATGTGTTGATGCCATTCTAAGCCGGCATCACACGAAAAAGAGCCATATTTGCAAAGTGTTTATTCAGTATCCATTTTCGATATCTAAAATAAGTAACGAAAAGTATTTTTAAAAGTTTTCGAAAGTTGATTTTAATTATAATGTGGATGATTTGGTTGGACATTAGCCAATTAATCAGACGAATGAAAAATAAGGTGGGTTTAATTAGAATTCCAAGAAAAATATTGTTGTTTAAAAATATATTCCGGATTTCTTTTGAAGCTCCCAAAATTTCACGTGGAATTTATATCGGAACTGAGGAAAAATCTTTGTGAGTTTGAAAGTGGTTAAGATTTTATTATTATAGGTATTTTGTTTAGTAGCACTTTTAAGTAGGTAAGTGGTACTTAACTGAAGAAAGTACAAAGATTTCATATACATAAGTGCTTATACTTTGCATGGTAACAAACTAAATTTCATTGTAAAGTGTTCAGAAGCATCAAAGTTTCACAAGTTAGTTACCAAGTGCGCGCAACTTTTACGACGCAACTGTAGTCTTTAATAGAGCCTACAAACTTATCAGACAGACGCAATAAAAGCCCGTTGCCAAGGGACCTCTTTCACAGCTAAAATGCATTTAAAATTCTGTCTAGCTAGAAGTTAGGGCTAATTTAAAATTGTGATTGTCTGTCTTCGTGACCTAGTTTCTCGAAGGGCGGTTAAGCAGGTGTCTGGAGTATAATGGCACGGTTTTGCATAACTCTAGATCCATTCTGCTCCGCCCCGTCTAGCCGCCTAGTTATTGGAATTACGCTTCTTCGGGTTAACTGTCCCTCACATAATTTAAGTCTGCATATAAAGTGGAACACTTCGGATAACTGTTAAGTAAGCATATTTCTTATTCAGCAAGGACTCAACCGCAATTTGAATACATTTTAATAATTTTAAACGAGTAGGCTGGAAATCTTAAATGCATATATTGGAATCTTTATTATAGGCTTAGGTGAGCCTGATAGAGACGGGCAAAATCTTGTCTTATCGTCGTTTAAATGGTCGCTTCGAAATTGACTTTCGAAAAATTCAGTCAGAAAGTAGTTTTAAACAAATGAAAAACACTGATCCGGAGAACCACGATCACCAGAACACGGTCGATATTTTCGTCGAAATAAACTGTAGATTTTGCAAAAATTGCACTGCGATCGTTTCGGACTAATTTTCAATTAAAAATACATGATATTTTTAAATCTTCGATTGGGAAAACGCTTTAACGAACGTAAATGCCTAGGCCTACTAAGGATCTTATACATCACATTATTCTAAAATTCAGAATGCAAATACAAAGAGGGAAATTTCTTTTCCTTGGAAGTTGGTTAAAAATTAATCATTGTCGAAAAATAAAAGATTCTTAGGTATGGTGACAGATGAGTACAGGGTGTTAGGAAAAGTACTAACTTCCTTTCAAGGGATGAACCAGCCCATGAAACTGAACAACCTTTCCCAAGAAACATAGGTCAAATATAAGAAAAAAAATTGACCTCCCCAAATTGGCTTGGTCAGTTGGTAATTTTGTATTGGAGCTCCAAATTTTTTTCATATTTTCGACCTATGTTCCTTGGGGAAAGTTGTTAAGTTTCATGAGCTAGTTCACCCCTTAAAATACATACATACACAAATCACGCCTATATCCCTGGCGGGGTAGGCAGGGCGTTACAGACCGTAACATTACGGTCGTTATCACCACTTCTGACAAATGTTTTATGGGTCATTTTAGATAAAATATATGCAGAATTTTTTTTTACTCTGTACGTATATGCAAAATGCTGTGGCGTCAAACGGTGACACGGTGTGGGATCTTGGAATTCTGACGACTGCCAGCAGTCCGGTGGGAATGCGACAAAATTAGCTGACTGACACCGCGCTGATGCAACTCAGCGGCTCCAGGCTTCTCACAAAATCGTATTTTTATTTTATAAACGCGAAAGTTTGCATTTTTGTTTCTCTGTTACTCCTTCACGCAAAAACTACTGAACTCATTTTCATGAAATTTGGCACACAGATAGAAGGTAACTTGGATAAACAAACAGTTGTTATCCCGAATAAATGTTCAGGTGGGATGGATCAAAATAGACTTCCACTCGGGCGAAGCCGCGGGCGCCCACTAGTCACTAGTCATAATTTTAAACTTGGTCGTCACAGTGTAGTGATAAAACACGCTCTTTATCAGTTGTACGTAACTAACTACCTAAGCAATGAAATCACGGTGTGATTACAAAAAAGTTAGACGCGTGTTTAGACAGTGTTTTTTGACTCAATCGTATATTCGTATGACATTTTACCACATTGTACAAAAGAAATTTGCGTTTTTTATTACGATGAATTAAAATAACTGGATCTAAGATACCTACTTATAATACATTCTTTCACACCAAGCGAACTATTTTTTCCCGTTATAACCTCCACATTAAAATATCTCTTTGTTTCAGAGAATTCTGAAAATTTCAGCACTAACGAACAAAGCGAGTGAAGTGTTAACGAAGGTGAATAGTTAATTAAAATAAACCCGCCTCAATTTTTTTAAAGAAATTCAGACTATTATGAAATTAGGTACACTTCAGCAAAAAAGAAGTGACAAAAAAAGGGTGCCACTGTCGTCGCGATCTGTCAAATCTGACAGATAACGCCATGGATAACGCTTAAATAAGGCAACTAATTTTTTATACAATGAATTTAGTTCCATTTTATGTTATGTCTACTCTTTTTTGTTTGACTGTACCTACCTAGGTATTTTCAACTGTTTCACTGACATGTACAGATAACGTTTTTTTTCATAATATATTAGCTAGTTTAGGTTAAGTAGGTAAGTCTTAATTGTTTAGAAAATAATTAAAACACTTTTTATAAATAACTTATGATTTTTAGGAAACTTCGTAAACCTACGATTTTTAGAATAAGTATGTATTTGGGAAATTTCCTACCGCAGACAGGATTTGAATCTGCAACTTTCGTTATTAATACTAGTGAATCCTGTAAGTGTATTTATTTATTTACTTATCTTTTTAAGAAGAGTTACCTAACACTACAACACTATTTGACTGTCCCGATGGCGTAGCGGATAGTACTCCTTCTACGCCGAGGGTCGTGGGTTCGATCCCCACCGGACACAAATATTTGTTAAGTCTTTTCAAGTATTTGTGTTTAGTCTGGGTGTTTTCAATGTATAATATGTATTTATTTACAAAAAAGAAGTATATAAGTATTAGTATCAGCTATCTAGTTCCCATAGTACAAGCTATGCTTAGTTTGGGCCTAGATGGTGCTGTGTGTATTGTCCAGGATATTTATTTGTTTATTTACTAGCCGAGAAAATGCATCAGCTATGAACTTTTTCTCATTTTTTTGGTATTTAATAAGTTCTCTACCTTTTAGACAGGTAACCGATACTCCGAATCCGTAATGTTTTGGTACAGGCGAAAACATTTGCATGTGTAAATAAATATTAAAGTCGTCTGGTCTGGCCAGCGCGGTCGCGGGCACCTGCGGGCTAGTGCTGGGACCGGACTCGATACATCGATATCGTATTAAAAATTAGCAGCTTCATTTTGGTTTTATTTAAATTTAAGGTAACACGATAAATTTTCTTTGATCATTTGATAGTGTTTTATGGACCTGAAAAGTGTGGTCGTTTAAGGTCTGTCCAGTGCGATATGACAATATGAGCTCGATTAACTAAAACTATTGTAAGTAATAAAATGTCGATAAACAAGTAGGTTTGTGTCAACAACAAAATGTCAACATTTGCGGTCACTGTACGCTAGGGTTGTTGAAGCAAACCAGCAGGCTAGGTATTAAATTGAATATTGGATAAGTAAGTATCCAGTAGAGTGTAACGTAACTTTGTGGGCAAAAAAAATTGATTAAAATATTCACTGGCAAGCCAAATGTGTGTAAACCCTTGACTCGCCAGACCAATCGCAATTTATGTAGTCGTCGCGAATCACACTCGAATGCTAAACGGCTGCTGCAGTATAATAGTCGGATAAGTACCTCATTGTATCCAATATGCAATGCACATTACGCAAGCAATGTATTTGTATCGTGTTGTGCGTCTGCGCTAACGGGTTTATTGCTTCGCAATGGACTGAGCCGTCTGCATGCCAAATGCCGATTCCTGGTGATCGCCCCCTATGAATTATGCGCGCACGCATTCAATCGTCTCGCGAGATATATTATGCTGGTCTCGCTCGCTTGTTACATACAAATGTTTCCGTGAACTGTGACATGAGTAAGCACTGCTTATTCCTACAGTATAAGGGTTTTACGTTCTAATCTCTACTAGGGGGTTACTATCTTGACGTCTGATAATGTTGGCACAGAATTGACGATGGTGGAACGAGCTTTTTCAGAGCCACTGACAAGGACAGTGGAAAGAGTTCGTAGGTATCGATAATATCGATATTGTCGAATTTTTCCACCACTGTTGCGAATGTACGGCGAGGTGGCAGTGCTCGCTGCATCAGCCGGCTCGCACTATTGTTTCAGCCTCGCCAGCATTTCAACGAGAACTCCAATTTTTTGCGGTTCCTACCTTGTGAACTGACCACGCAATGTTTATTGAAAAAGTGAAATATCACTGATATTACTGGTATGGTAACCGTCAACTGGTATATGTCAAATTCAAGTCGAAACAATATTCAAATGCGTATTGCAAAAAGTGTAGTCCGCCAGAAAATCCCGGAAAACATGCACCCATCCTTATTATTTGCTTATAGTAAGTAAGCCCTTAAGAAATTCCTAGTCATGGGTTTAGTTTAGGTACCATAATTTTTCTTTTTTTTGGTTATACATTTGTTTGCTAGCTTATCTAACGGCCTGTGTGTTTCATGTCGCTAATTCTTTTAAATTTTCAGGAAGTTGTCAGGAGCATGCATGGCACAAAATACAATATAACATTTTGGAGTAAACAATGTTTCAAATTTTAATCCTCATGCGTTGGGTTATTGTTTAAACATATTTTTATTTTTTGAGTGGTGGCTAGCGGCGGATGTAGTCCAGACAGAAATATTATTTTATTCACGAAACAGTTGCTAACTATATGGTTAATTTTCCTGAGCTGTCTGTCTGTGCACCAGACTGGTTTAAGGCTGATTATGCGCGGAATTGGGCCAAGAAATAGTTCAGTAGTTCTAGATAAAACGTCTTAACTGTAATCTTAAAGATTTTGTAAAATATATACGTATAGGTATTTTTTTCTATTTCGATATTATCTTTAATCAGTTTGTGCCGTTTAATGTATGTTGTCCGTTTAACCTCTCCATATTGCAGTGGTAACAGGAAAATGACAGGTAGCTTAGTAAATACCTAACTAACCTCCGTTCTACACATGTACATGTCTCAAGATTTTACAAATCAAATGATACACGTGGATTAAATTACTACCTACCTATAACATTACTGATGATAATATTATTACTACTCTGTTAATTGTGATAGGGATATTCATTATCACGGTTGTGAAATAGTAAATATTTAAATATCGTTGAATTGAAACAGAACGTTATTGTCCCATATAAAAATACCAAAGGAACAGATAGAGTAGGATGGCATTGTTTTATCGTGCCTTCGCCTAGAACGTTTAGTCTCGTCTTGAGTACTTTTTATTAATTTTCTATGATCCTCTAGCTAGTTGGATCGTGGACAATTCGCTAAAACTTTTTTGTTCTGAAGTCTTTTTTGGAAAATGTCTATATTGATTTATAGCCGAGCCGATTACCCCATTACCTATAAATAAAAAATAGAGAATTTTGTATGTTAAGATAAAAAATATTAAAATTATCAAAATAAATAAATACTAAGACAAATTCACATTTTTAGACGTACACTCCTTTACACTTGGTCCAGTTTACCTAGGTCCGACAGTCACAGATCTAAATCTAGGTTTACGCATTCAGATAAACTTCAAACTGCGATACTAAGGACACAGCACTTGCATACTACACCTACATACAGAAATAGCTTCGACTCAGATCTCACGCTATCGTCACGTCTAACAAAATATTGAGGGCCCTTCGGATGATTCGTGTATCACTGTTGTGAGTCTATACTTATAAAACAAATGTCCTCATTCATTCACTGACTCACTGATTCAAGAAGGCAGAGCATAAACTACTAGAAAGAACACAAATTTGGGTGGGCAGTCGGTTCATTTTTACCACGTAAACATCCTATAAGAACGGATTTTTAGAATTTCCAACCCTAAGAGGGTAAAAAGGGGTGTGTGGTTGGTATGAAAGTTTTCGGTCTTTTTGCAAATGTGTCTCAAAATTAGTGATAATTAACATTTTTTATTAAAAAAATTTATAACATGTTTCATATTTTTTTAATTTACACCCCTATAGGGGTAAAAAGAGGGTCTCAGTTGATATGTAAGATCGCGGCTTGTAAAATGCAATTTCTTTCAAAATTGGTTATTATAATATTAGACAAAAAAATAATAATAATTGAACACTTGTTTCAGGGATTTTTAATTTTCAACCCATAAAGGGGTAAATTGGGAGTTAAAGATTTGTATAAAACTCCGTTTTCATTGATGCAATCTGTTTCAAAAATTGTGATTAGCCCAAAAGCGAAAATTACAAGAGTTTCAGGGGTTTTTGATTTTTAAACACTTAAGGAGAAAAAGAGGGATTGATCGTTTGTATGAGAGTTCGTGTTCTCTGGAGCGATCTGATTTATATTTTGATAAAGAACTAAAATATTTAAACACGTGTATCAGGTGTTTATGATAGTTTGTGATCTGTGAAGCGATCTGTTTTCAATTTTGCAATTCGGTAAAAAACTAAAATAGCGAACACGTGCTTCAGGGATTTTTAATTTTTAATCTTCGTTAATAATTGTTATTTATATTATGTTTTAAGAGCCGACGATGTTAGATTAATACTAGAGCAGTATCGTCAAAAACAATGAAGTGGGTTACTTTTTTTCTTCCCCCCCTTGTCTGGAGATAAAGATACCTACATGTATACCGAAATTTCTAAAGAATGTGATGAATTTCAATTGCTTTGGAATATTCTAACGACACTTGTTACAAATCGTATAAGTTATCAACTGACAGACCATAGAGTTAAGTTCACTGATGACACAAGTAAGGATAATATGTGTTTTGTATTTTTTTTGTGTTTTCCTTACCATAGCTAATCTTACTTTAAATTCTCATGAAAGAAAAAAATTAAAAATGAAAATCTACTTAAGTCAAACTTGCTAGTTTTCTCTGATGAATAAAATAATTCACACAATAAAACAATTTTAAACGGATTTTAGTGGGACAAACACATAAAAATATGTTTTCTGTACTTAGACAAAGCATTATAGAGTGAGCGAGCTTGCTGCATGTTAATGAAAGTTAGTGGCCCTAGTTACAAGTTTACGATCAGCTCCTAGAGCGGATATCCGCTTTAGTCACACACTATAAAGCAGGTACCTATAGCCGTCTACAATAGGACAGGATATTAGTTCAATATAAAAGTAACTGCCTATTAAAACTATTGGAATTAGGGACAGGGCGATTTTGAAGTACTTTTGCACCATCAAATTATTACCTATTATATTTTTTCAAGTACAGATTAATGATTGCTTTTCAAGTTAAACTAACTTACTTAGGTAGTAGACGCGCATCAACTTAGACGAAAAACTTACTTGAGAAAAAGTTTTGTACAGAAACTAACCTACCGCAAAAGTTATGAAGTCTATTGCTGAAATATATCTTGTTAAATTTAATGTGGGTTAATTTCCAGGATAATTCCCTAAAAACTTGCAGGGTTGCTCTGTATCGGACAACAAGTTGAACCCATAAACTTACCGAAACGAAGAACGGTGCACTTTTAATGCATGACAAAATTGAAAAAAAAACCTGTCGTTGCGCCGCTACCGGTCAGGCGGGATCTGCCATTAATAAATTCAAATTAGGAACACTGATAACACTGTACCTGCTGCCGGGCGCGCGAGCACGAGCGGCAGCACGATGAGCGGCAGCAGCGGCAGCCGCATGCCTCCGCTAGCGTGGCATCGGGCGCATGGCGGCGCGTGCGGCACTGCGCTCGTCGCCGGCCGCCGCGGCACTGTGCCGGCCGCTGCCGGCGCCCGGCCGCGCCGCGCCGCGCCGCACGTGCTCGCTGCTCGCCCACCGCCGCGCCGCGCGCCGCGCCGTCGCCGCTCGCCGCGCACACGTGCCGCTACGCCCGCAACAAGTTGCCACGCGGCCCGCTCCGGACACTGTTTGCCGCGCAAACCGCCGCGTGCTTAATCTACGGTCTTTGATCCAGTAAATCACCGAAGCTTTTGAATCGCGCGAGTATCGAACATCCCATCGAGAGCAGTCCGAGGGACGTGTGGTGGGCCGAGCGATCTATGCGACAATGCGAGGTTTAGGCGTTGTTGTCGGCGTGGTAACCTCCCCGCGACTGGGGCGCTGGGGCGGCGCGCGCGCGGTGTGACGCTGCAGGCGGCGCGGGCGCAGCGTGTCGACGACCGCGCGCTCTTCCGCCTCGCCGGAATGCGCCCGACACCGCCGCCGCAGACGCAGACGCATCATCGCCGCCACTAAATAACGAGCCTCTACACTCTAGTAGACTCTAGTACCTATTTACAAAGTCCTCATAGGTAGATAAATAACCAAACGAAACACAATCGCTGATACGACTATCAAAGCAATGCAGTTTGTGTAGGTATCTAATCAATCATTACTGATTACTCAAAATTGGTTCCGCTCATATTAGTAACTTCACTCTTAACTAGGCAACATTTATAAGAACCTACCTAATTATCGCTTGGTTAAATTGATAAACCAGAATTTTCAAAATTTGCAGCAGTAGCACTTATTTGCAATGCTTTCGGGACGAATTTGGCTGGAATTCCCGAAAATGTGATGTTCCGCTCATTAACATGACAGATTAGAATTATACTGGTGACAAGGAATCTATTTAACAAACCGATAGTTAATTGCAGAATTTCGAGTTGAAGAACATAGCTATCTACATTGAATCTTTCTTCTGCAAGCATGATTTTAAATTTTTTAGTGTAGTCAAGTTTTTATTTTATTTTATATTCGATTTTATAGTTAGAGTCTACTTTAAAACAATAAACTAGAATTGTACGAATTTGCTGCAGTAGCACTTATTTGCAATGCTTTCGGGACGAATTTGGCTGGAATTCCCGAAAATGTGATGTTCCGCTCATTAACATGACAGCCTAGACTTATACTGGTGACAAGGAGTCTATTTCAAAAACGGATAGTTAACTGCAGAATTTCGAGTTGAAGAACATAGCTATCCACACTGAATCTTTCTTCTACAAGCATATAATTCTTGTAGTTTTATTTTCCAGTGAAGCCAATTTTTACTTTATTTTATACTCATTTTAACATTAATAACAATAGTTTTGCATCGTTCGGGATATGAGGTCCCATAAATAGTTACTTGTATATAGTATACACTCAATAATAGTTGATTTCATTATGATAAGAATGTGATTCTCTAAGAAAAATTCTCACTCTCTTCTCTGATTCAGATTCACATAAAGTCGGTTCCCTTTTTAAAAAACTTATTCCAATAATATTTTCCTTGCTTTAAACGTTATTAAATAAATTCGACGTAGAACACATTCTCACTAAAAAGTTAATTTCAAAGTCATAATTAGTGTTTTAAATCCGCCATTTTAAATTTATGAAATTTTGATTTAAGTAAATAAGTAGCCAGTGTCACTCGCACTACTGATACCATTACCTAACGAGTCCTCAAATTATTATATCAAGATCTGTCTAGACGCTTGGGCTGAACCCTGAACTAAATTTAAAAAAATTACATGTCCACATACAAACAAACCTACCCTCGAAAATCATAGCCCTCTTTCTGAGGCAGTCGGGTAAAAACAGTTTTATTTGTAACAAAAATAGGTATGTGGACGGGCAGGTCAAATGAGCTACTTTAAAAATCGATCTAAAAAGGTATTTTGTCTGAATAGGAATGTATGACGTCATACGTTGCTATTTTGGATGGCGTCAGAACACTTATTTTTATATATTTTTTCTGTTTATTAATTCAAACTTTGAATATTTAGAAAAAATATGATTGAAGTCTGTAGTATTTTCGGACAATAGTTTGTGTTTGGCGTACAACTTTTGTAGTTTATTAAAGACCCAGTCCACTACAACCGAATTAAAAATACATTTTGTAGAAAAAATATGCTCGCGTTGATGTCTTTTGTACTAGAAGCAAGAAACATTTTTCGAGCGACTTGTCTTGGCTACTATAATACGTTATTATAAAATTAGAATCTTCAGTTACTAGGTCTGTTTCGCAGAAAACCTAAACAGTATGGTATTGATAAATCAATTCTCAATATCCATAGTTTTTAAATATCAATCAATCAATAGTTTTTTCGGCATCGTAATTGATTTCTTACGCGTCTGCATCATTAGTGAATGGCAGTTGTCCGTGATCTCAGTGTCCTGAACGTCGAATGTCATTTTTTATGCATGTCTGAGAAACCTCACGTCATCGCGGGATGCACGTAGAACTGCATCCATAAATGCCGGTGCATGACCTAATTCAAAAGGAAGGCGGATAAAAAAGCAGTGCTTTATAAAACCTACGCGGTTTTGGCGACTCATTAGATTTAAATGGCATTGATGACTACGTTGAGCCAATGCCAACCGTTCGAACTGGAATACATGTTAGAAATACATGTGTATATAAGTGGGCATTATAAGTTATTATATCTTTATAAAGTAGGTCTAACTTTAGAAAAAAATGCTTTTTACCCAAAGTGTAATTCTATCTTCAGACGCTAAATTTGACCTCTTAACAATAACTTCATATCAATGAAACAACACCAAAAAATAATGCAGGAAAAGATTACTTTTGTGGGCCTTTCAGAATAACTATATTTTTAATTTGAACTCTTTTACAGTGTAATGTGTAATCTACTTCTTAGTTTTGTCTTTACGAGGAGCTAGATTATTTATATTGTAACCTTACGTGGTAGCTTATAATTGTCATTATTAATTATCTATCTACTTTACTACATTGAAGGTGCTGTAAGCTCTCCAAACATAATAAAATGTCCCATGCGTTTTGCCTAAGATATACGATGAGACGAAAGGCCGATTTGACCAAATTCTTGGCATCGCATCATCTTGTGCAAACCCGCGCTGTGGACGTATGCTGAATAGCTGATGCATGCGCTAGCTGACGCGCTAACGGCCGGTCCGCTGATGCAATGCGCGTGATTTATTTGTTTGTGAAGCAGCTTTGTGCGGCTCCTCATTTGGAACTGAAAATTTTCTAGCTGATGATTGTGTTATTTATTACATCACTGCTCTCCTTATGTTTTTAAAGGAGATATTATTATAAGCGGAATATACCTACGTAAAACGTAACTAATTTCGCTGGCTTGTTCTTGCATAGTCAAGCCTTCAAAAACATTATTCGTCATTATTTCGGAGCCTCTTTATTTGAGATTCTGACACTAGGGTTCATCGGGTCGGTGGACGACTCGGCGTCCCACACGAAAAGAGAGACTTATTGTGAACGGAGTAGCACAGTTTACAGAAATGGAAGACCTGATTCTTGTTTGGTGTTTCCGAAAATATAGTGACATTTCTAGGAAATCCAATTTTAGACTGGTCTTGAGTAGTGTCGATATACCTAACTAAAGGTAAGAAAGTACGTAACTATTATATACCTACGTAGGGTAAGGCCAGACTGGCGACCGCCGTCGGACGCTCAATATCGTACAAATCAAAATAATAAAATGACGATTGATATCTGTGAATTGATTTATTAACTTGTTTTAGACGTCCCTTATTAATCACCAATTTATCAGATTACTGCTGTCATTCGCAAATTACCAGCGTCGAGTATTAGAAAATCAACAACAGTCCACAGCTGGACATGGGCCTCTCCCAAATTGGGGGATATTGCCATACTCACCATGCTTGGCAAGCGGATTGGCGAGCGCAATGGAAGAAATTGTAGATATTCACAGAGAACGCTGCTGCCCATTGCATGGATGCAATGTCGCCTTTTACGACCCCCAAAGGTAGAAATGGGGTGACGCTATTCTAAGCCGGTAGGCATCGCTAATATAATTCTTATAAATGCAAATAAGAACTTTACAAAATTCGACGAGCATCAAGAGATTAAAAACTTGGCATATCGGTTGGCAGATCAGTGGGACGGTACCTCACGTGTCCCGGATTCAAGCCCCATTATTTCGCATTCAAGAAAAGTCGAAAAGTATTTACTACAAGTATTTTCCTACGTAATGCTTACAATCTTTATACTTACATTCTATCCTTTCTATCAGCAAAATTTCACGAATCTATTTCTACGCTAGGCTATTTTTAGCCACCAGTTTTTATAGACCTGTCGACGAAAATACCCAATCCTAGTACGGAGGATGGACAAAAACCAAATAGGTACAAAACGTAATGAGCTCTAGCCTCACGCAGTGCAACGTCATCTAACTCTAGTTGCCAGGCAGAAGGTCACAGATTCGATTCATGGAGTTCAATTTTAGAATTTTCGAATGCGGAATCTGCTAGGTACTAATATTGTGCTCGCGTTGTACTAAAGTTATCCATTCACATATAGGTAGGTACACTAATAGGTAGATGTACACTAGGGTGTTTCATTTTTCCAAAGTTGTGATTTCCACATGACTTTGCTTTTCCCCTGAGTCTCAGTGTTCCCAAAGATACGTTTGCAAAATTTTATTAAGATTGGACAACATTTAAAGGTTGCGCACATTGGTCACTTTTATCCTATAGTATTTTTTTTGATAATTTTGGTTGTACTCCTATTATTTTAATATGTTTAATTTTTTCTGTCGTTTTTAGTATGTAAATATGTTTATTGTTTATCTGCGTCATATAAACAATAAAAAAACCACACAATAAAATTAAATAATCGGTTCAACATTCAGTATTTCGCATTCTCAATTGCAGGTAGAACAGAATTTTTTTATCGACGACACTAGCACAGCGAATGTCATTCCTAAGCAAGCGCGTTAATCGTTTATTCGTCATTTTAAGTTAAATACCAAATAAAGTTTAAAATGGGATCCAAGAGAGGTATTTGGTTGTTAGAAAAAGTACCCAGTGATGAGTTTTTAGGAGCTCGGCTTCCTTCAAAAGAGCAAGTACTTTTAGTGTTTATTTATCATCACAAGGAAATGAAAGAAACTCTTTCTAATGCTGCAAAATCTACTAGTGCAAAACTAAAAGAAATTTGGAGGAAAGCAAGTATTCCTGTTAAAACAGAAGAAAATATACGTGCTGGTATACAGAGGTTGTACAAAGAATACCAAAACTTGTGCAAAGATAAATCGAGAAATACAGATAAGTCAAATATGACACGGCAGATTTGGAAAAGTGACCTCGTTGAATTATTTGATATAGCTAGACAAAATGTGATGGACATGCCTAGCGTCTTACCAGAAGACAAAGAGTTTCTCAAGTCACAGAGAGAAGATCGTATGAGCTCGTCTATGAGTGGAGCAGACAAGGTTTTTGACTCCAAAATACAAACTAAACGTTTAAAAGAAGATAAAATTGAATTATTTAAGAACAAACATTACAAAGATATCGCTGAAATGAATAAAATCGTTGCTTTAGAAGACTCGTCTTCATCATCAACCTCCCCTAGCGACGAAGAGGTTATATTCTCGCCACCTGCGATGAAAAAACCATGTTCAAGTTCTAAAGTAAAACCCCTAAATCAGTCACTTACTTCCACTTGGGACCGAGAGCAGCTTTCTATTCGCCAAGCCAGTACTTCATTCATTGCTGCTGCAAAGAGTCTTGGCCACGATGTTACTCAAATTTCTGTGTCTCCATCCACCGTTTATAGAGCTCGTGTGACCAATAGAAGTAAACTAGCAAAGAAAATTGAAGAGTCTCTTTTTGAAAACCCTCCGCAATTGGTCTTACATTGGGATAGTAAACTTTTGCCATCAGTTGCTTATGGGAGTGTGAAAACTTTGGAAGATAGAGTAGCAGTTCTAGTGACTGGTAAGGATTTTGAGCATTTACTTGGCGTTCCTGTAGCTCAAAAAGGCACTGGAGAAGAGATGGCTAAAGTAGTTGTTCAGGAAGTGGATCGCTTTAATTTACGACACAGTAAAATTGGTACTTCTTTTGATACTACTGCATCTAATACTGGACTGATCCAAGGCGCGTGTACCAGAATTGAAAAAGAATTTGGACGATCATTATTATGGTTGGCTTGCCGGCATCACACCCATGAATTAATATTAAAAGCAGTGTTTGAGAAGTGCTACAATTTACCATCAAGTGGTCCAGATGTCCAAATCTTCAAAAAGTTTCAACGTTGGTGGGATACGATTGACAAGAACTTATACACCACAATGTTAGATGAAGAAACTCCTGTTCAAGGATTTGTAGAAGAACAACGCGTGGCAATGGTTACATACATCCAAAACGTCCTGAAAGATAGTAGTCACCCAAGAGAAGACTACAAAGAATTATTACAACTGTCACTCCTTTACTTAGGGGGTTGGACTGGTGGTGAATTTAGATTTCGGATTCCAGGAGCTTTGCATCAGGCAAGGTGGATGGCAAAAGCGATTTATTCTCTGAAAATAACACTTTTCAATAAGCAATTGGATATTCCTCAACGCGAACTGAAAGGGATGAATCGGGTAGCTGCTTTTGTCAGTCTTATTTATGTTCGTTTTTGGCACGAAGCAAATGTAAGTCGATGGGCTCCAAAAAATGATCTGGATTTATTACAACTACTCGGCAACTACCCAGATGCAGACGTCAAGAACAGTGCGCTTACCGTATTAAAAAGACACCTTTGGTATTTGTCGGAGATGAATGTAGGATTGGCCTTTTTTGATGAACGCATTACTGAAGAAGTTAAAGAAACTATGGTTCAAAACTTGAAAACCAAACCTGCTAAAAAAAAGGAATTGAAGCGATTGGAAGGAAAGAGTTTGGACTTTGAAGGAAAGGACATTAGTCATTTTGTTACACAAAAAACAAAAATGTTTTTCGAATTATTTGGCATCCATGAAGTGACTGATGACTATTGCAGTGATTCTCTTAAAGGTATCGTGGATGCTCTAAAAGTGGTCAATGATACTGCCGAAAGAGGAATCGCGTTGATAAAGAAGTTTAATGAATCAGTCAGAGACGAAAAACAGAAACAATTTTTGTTAAGAGTTGTCGAGCATCACAGAAAAGCCGTTACCAAGCGAACAAAAGAAGGGGTAGTATCTTATAACATTGATTAGAATAGAAATGTTGTACTTAAAGATGTTGCCTGCTTATCTTGGTATTTACAGTTAATTATGTTAAGGTTTTGCATGTCAGTTTTTCTAATAAATATCATGAAAATTTTAAAAATCCTCTTTTTTTCGAAGGCTATCAAAGTGCGCAACCTCTAAACATCATCCAATTGTCATGAAATTTTGTATTTATGTCTTTGAACTTACTTAGATTTAAGGGGCGATCAAAGTCTGTAAAAATTTTAAAGTAATTAAAATTACCTACATAGGTGGAACACCCTAATGTACACATACGGACATGCCCTTGATATCAACAAGTTCAAGTAGTACAAAGTATGTATGATACATATGATGGTTAGAAAGACCGCCGTGTTGGAAATCACCGTTCCAGATATTGAGCTCCTGACACATGAATTTTATAATATTGTATTTTTTTTTCTTGAATTTGCTCTTGTATAACCTGGGCAAGATCAGCGGGCAGATAAAATCATCGTTGACGATGGAGCGGGATCTATCAAACGTCTACTTGGGCGTTAGTATTATCTCGTAGATATGGATCAAAAGTAAATGAATAAAAAGATACTAGGTACCTATATTATAGCATAGCAAAAATTTAATTAGTATTGGCGAATCGCACACTTGACGCACGACGGATCGCAATAATATCGCAGCGGTCTGTCAGATCCATACTAGAAACGTCACTCCCCATACTAAAACTGCGATATTTTAGCGGTACGTCGAGCTTGTGCGATCCACCTAAGGTGAAGATGTAACAGTAGGCTTACAATGTAGAAGTTTTCATAGATATGTGTCAATTAATACGATTTAAAGAAATCTATAGCATTTATTAAATCAAGAGAATTTTGAGAATGGTGTAAAGAAAATTGAAGTCGCATTGCGCATCATAAGCCTACTGATGTCAATTCACCAAACGACGACAATCAGTTAAAAAACACGTTTAAACGTAGTAACAGCCGCGATGTTATCATTCTTCAAACGATACACTTGTTGTTGATACACCATTCCGGCTGTATTGACAGTATTGTTGAATGACCTTTGCGAAGCGAGCATTGTGCCACACTGTCTGCCAGACTTTCTTTGTAACGAGGTGTTTGGTCTGCCCAGGGTTGGCAAACAGACAAGCCGATAGAAGATCCTCGCATTTACGTAGGTAACCTAAAAAGTTGCCAAAGAAAGTTAACCTGTAATGTCACCAGGCATTAACAACTGTGTTAAAGGTTCGAGTCCAGAGTCGTACCTAATAGGTAACTAACATGAATACCTACATGTATTCAGTCCTGGAACAGAGCTGTCTAATGCTAAAAATATTTCTCAAGAGAAATCGTAGCGCTTCTGTGACTATTCTTCTTCATTTATTTCGTATGACCATTGTCACATAGGTATTCTACTAGTAAAAAGTACCTACTTATTTCCACATTTTAAGTTTGACCGGTCTTCAGTCTGCGACCGAATATTTCACGACGATGCCTTTGTCATGTAATCATTCATTACGTTTAGACCATGAAAATGGGCATCCTTGTCTGTTTGTTTCTCACGAAGCGTGACGTCACGGCGTGCGCTGCGCCCGCGCCGGAACTTGATACATCTGCCGATGAAGGGCGAATCTCGGAAGAGATTGTGTTCTGTTTACCAGAAGTGCACCGTGTTGAGTCTAGTGGTGCTCACTCGGAATTCAGGGTCTAAACAAAAAGTTCTCACAGAGAAAGATGGGTTCGAACTTAAGTGTAGGTACTTTTTCAGACTGAATATGACATGAAAGCTTAATTCCATATCTTCTTAAAAAGCGCTACAGCAAGGCCAAGACGGCCGCATTACCTGCAATCAATCTTGCAATCTACATATCGATGCATATCCTAGGTAAACTGTCTACTACTGCTACTTCCACAGTAGTAGCAGTACACTGCTGGGCATGGGCCTATCTACATACCTAGAATTCCACGACTAAAGAATATGAATTATATAGGGGCCATCTTTTCTCTTCTCTTGAGATCTAGGTAGGTATATACTAGCTATCGAGTCGAAACTCATATATTTTTGTAATGTGTTTCTTCTGAATTTTATTGATAAGTTATTTAATGATTATTACATCCCGACGCAGGACGACGCAACAAAATATTTTGTTTGTTTTATAATTTGTTATTGATGATGTTGTCTACAAACCAAACAAAAATAAACTAAATAAAAGTATAAAAGTTGACTGTTAGCTGTTCGAGAGACCTAGAGGTCCTTAATTGACGTGCGAAAGACGAAAAGCAATAAATTGTGACATTGAACACATTAATACATAGGACATATTAAATTGGTTTTATAAAGTTGAAAACTATAAAACATAAGTCACTATTAGACAACGGAGTAGGTGCTTTTTTGTCTATGTATATACTCTGGTAGGTACCTATTTGTTTGTCCTTTCAGAATTATTTCGCTACCTAGCTGAGCCAATAGGTGGATGGCACACTTGACGCACGACGGAGTGCAAAAATATTGCAGCGGTCTGTCAAATCCATACTAGAAACGTCACTCCCCATACTTAAACAGCACTCGACAGACGACACTGCAATAGCGCTGCGATGACAGCGGTTCAACGGTTTTAGTATGGGGATTGACATTACTAGTATGGATCTGACAGAACGCTGCGATATCTTTGCGCTGCGTCGTGCGTCAAGTGTGCGATCCGCCAGTAAACAACAAGAATTTATATTTACATCTTTTAATATGATATTCCGAATAACAACCTTAAAGTTCATCCATTCTACAACTACACGTGTAGCCAATACTTTGACCTTCCTTTCCGATTTTGAACACGTGTGATATAATATTAAATTAAAAATCAGGCCGATATAGAATTGCTTGACGCTCTGTGGAGGTAGGGCTGGCAGATCTAAGGGTCGAAACTTACCTCAGAAAATCTTCAGAATGTGTTTTAAAACTAAGCATCTGTTTGAGTGGCCAACCATTTTATTTAGCAAACAGAACATTCATTAAAATTTAAAAAGGTTTAAAGCGAACTCAAAGCTATCAATGTCCTCAAGGTGCCTAGATTCTACTTCTAGCTTCTCATGTAGATCAACTTTCTACATTGTTCGTATTAAAATATCTTTAGTATTACCAATTTTCCTAGCCTATTGTGGTGCTGGAGGAGGACGGAGAGGACTAGTTGGACAGAAAAGAAGACAAACGTCGAAGTGTTGGCGCTGGTTGCGAAGGAACGTTGTCTTTTGAAGACCATAGAGAACCGAAGAGGAAAGATGATTGACCACTTGCTACGACACGCCAACTTCTTGAAAAATATTATTGAAGGGAACGTGCAGGGAAAGAGAAGCAGAGATAGACCTAGACTTACCCAGATAAAAGAAAAAGTATGTCGAGTCGTACCGGGAAATCAAAGCATTAGCAGAGAAGAGGAAAGATTGGAAGTTACTCCACGGACAAGAGCTTGACTCTTCAATTCGAAGAAGACTTAAGACTGGCGCCCTGGCAGCCCTAGCAGACATATGTATAACATACAAGATTACACCTACACCATATGATTATTCACATCGTAAATTACAGTAACAATTGTTTTGTTTTCATTTATTGGCTCCGGCTAATCTATTTCTTCATTTTCGTTATTTATTGCCTACGAAATCGGCGCTCCAGGGCTTAATTTGTTAATATTATCCACTGAGTTATGAGCACAAAAAGTGAACGATTTACATAATATTAGTGAGTTAGTTATGCGGATGCTGTAGGAATGTCGTCGTGTACATATTTTTATTGGTTCCCTATCTATTTGCATAAAAATATTAGGCATAATATAGATTGGCACAATGTACATTGAACTAAAGATACTTACGGATAAAAATAGTAGGCATAACACGTTAAGCATAATTTATTAACCTAACTTAACTTAACCTAACCTAACCTAACCTAATGTCTATAAAAAATTGTTAGACATAAATAAACTGTATTATGCCACGATAAATATTATGCGAAAAAATGTTTATGACAAAGATATAAAAGGGGAAAAAGAATTATGCGAAACATGTTATGATAAAACATATTAGTGGAAAAAACATTATGCTAACGAAAGGGATCCCATTTTTATTACACCTACTTCATTATTGTTATTCACGTTTTAGATTAGTTTTCCGTCCAGGAAAATCCTTTTCTACCTTTAAGATTGGATAGTAAGTTAAGTATTTACTTAGCTACGTCAAGCTAAATAATGACATGATAATAACTGAACAGGTAAATAGAATAATCTTCTATACATATAATAAAGCTCAAGAGGACCGAAAGTCTGTACACACAAGATATCCAAAAAAAATTGTTTCGTGATACTTAATATTGATAACAAAACACGTTTCTGCAATTTTTACAATTTTTGTCTGTTTGGATGTTTAGATGTTTAGATGTTTAGATGTTTGAATGTTTGTTTGTGGATATGCGGAAGCATCACGCGAAAACGACCGAACGGATTTTGATGCAATTTGTACCAAAATGTCAAGTAAATCACCGACCAGGTTATAGGCTAAAAAAAAACATACCCCTAAAAGGGGGGTTGGCTGCTACACATAAAATAAGTTTGTAAATCACGTAAATTTCATAGTGCCGCATAGTAAAAAGATGTGTATGGGCTTATTGGACCCGAGATTGATTTCAAATTTCGAACTGGCCAGCACGAATTGTGTCACTTCGAATAAGCGCGCAGAAAGAAAAATAACATGAGGCCGTATTTATATTTTTAATCTATATTTTTATAACCTCAATAAATGAGTTTGTCGAATTATTACTCAATATTACGACAAGAAAAGTAAAATCTACGAATATGTCTACGACTACAAAAATATCTCTTTAATATTGGAATAATTTTAACTTTTAATAATTCAATATTTTTTACACTCGAAAACAAAAGCTCCGTGGTACAAGACGTGTAAGTTGCGTACCAGACGAATCTTTATTTATGGATCGTTTTCTTGGTGCGTAATCTACTATTTACCGCGGGAAAATTGCAATAGCTTCAAAGCAAAGGTTTGTGTGAAGGGATATCCTTATTTTTGCCGCTCCAACCATAGTTAAAATGGCTCAGCGGAAGTGGATCTGCTTATGATGTAAGTCGACCAGGGGCCCGAATCTGTTGCAGCATTTTGACATATCGTGAAAGCGATATGCCCTATAAGGCTTCGGTTACGGTTTTTACCATATTGGGAACAGTCCATTACAGTTTTTGTTACCAAAATCATACTCAATTTGCTTAGAGCCAGCAATGTAGGACCTTATCGCAAGCTATAAACCGTAAATATGCGCGTTTAAAAAGTTGTCATCTAACTGCCAAAAAAAAGAATAAGTCGAAAAACGGTATGGGCCTATTCTGGCTTGATTTTGGTGTAATCGGAACCAAATCGTATACACCGTCCTTTTCAGTATTTATGACACCGGTAGAAACAGAAAACATTTCCGCATATTGGTTCTAATACCGGTCACTCATAGTTCTTTCCATTCATTCAATTTCCTGTCCTAAATTTTCTTCTGTCAGTTTTAGCTTTGTTTACTTTGCAATAAATTGTATTTGAGTATGTGAAAATTCGAAATATTCATTATATTTTATAAGTAATTGTTATAAAAGAAATACACATGGGTTTCACGGACCACGGATACATACATACGTATTATAATATGTACGTGCGACGATGTCTGTGTCGATTGTTAAAATAGGTACAATTTTTTAAAAGTATTTTGCTTTAGTTTTTTACTTATATCCCCCTCATCCATTAACATGATGGAGTGTCATGCACAAATCGAACCCCGAAAAGTATACTCTGAGCGAAGGTTGGTACTACATTGAGCTAGAGCCTGATAAAGTGATAATGATAAGTCACCACGCTAGGATCGGTTCCGGAACAAAATATCAGTTACATTTTTTGATATAGTGGCAATTTGATGAAATGACTGTCTTTCTCACTCTGTATGTATGTAATCATTGAAGCATTGCACCGATTCTTATTTTCTTTGCTTGAGAATCTTACTATGGCTTATAACCCATTATTGTCTCTACCAACTTCAGATATACCTACGCTATGAGCCTGCCTACCTTACAAGTAAAGATAGTAAAGGGAGTAAATTTTGTAAAGGAGAACTTCTCGATGAATAATTTGAAAATAAAATTTAGTAAATAAAACTAAAAAAGGTAACTTAAAACTATACGATTAGAATTTCTGAGTAGGAGCACCTGGAGCTCCATTTCTGAAACGTCGTAATTCGATTCATGCTGTAATTTGTTTCCTTCTAATTATGCTTGTATCCCACATTCTACTTTACATATCAATACCCACATATCCTTATAAATTCACAGAAAGGTGAGAATTAAATCTTAGAGTAATAGAAATTATAATACATTGGACCGGTCGTTGCGGACTCCCATACACGGAATCAAAATAAGCAATTTATGAAAATCTTTAAATTCTATCACAGTACCAACTGATTTTGATACACACAACAGTCTAGCTAGCATAGTACAGTTACAGATCACAGCGGCAGATAGAAAAAAGAACAAAGTAATAATATTAATTTCTGATTCCATTTTAGTTGTCATAAAGTGGCACGTGCGTTCTACCGATGAGGAAGAAGATTGTGCCGATTTCATTACCGAGTACCAGTTTAAACACAGGTGGTACGGATGGTATTCGCATTTAATCCACCACCACTGCAGCGAACGAAAAGCAGTGCTTCTTTTCAATTTAAAGGAGAAGCGGAATGCCTACTGAAAAAGATATCTCATCTAAAGCGTTTTTCGGCTGGAATTGCTACGTGAGGATGATAAGAGAAACCAGGAAGTAATAATAGATTTCGTCGCTGTTGACCAATTGTAGCATTTCCAGTAATCATTATCGACGCAAACCTTGATTAACTTAAAAACAAATTGTTTTTACTGACGTGGTTTAATAATTCTTCACACATAATAATGTTATTTAGCGTTTGATCTTGTATTTTTTTTTCTATGATTGTTGGTAACCTGATGAAAATATTTTTTCCTATTAATTTTGTTATTCTGTGTAGTCTCCTATAGTATTCCTCGTAAAGTCCAGATGCTTTTTAAAAGGTATGTCGATCTATAGTGGTGCAAACATCACTTTATAAAGCAACCTTATAGCTATAAACTTGGGCATAGTGTTTATCCTTTAATTATGTAAAATTTTAAAGTACATATCTCGTCTATTAATATTTTGTAGTTCAAACTAAGTAATTAACAAAGGGCTCTGCTGGAACTGCAAGTTTCTGGAAAAACGGTGAGCTTATAAGGTTAATTTTCCATTGTAGAATCATACCTTTTAAAAAGTCATTCGGGCCGTTATATGAAAAATTCTCACGAACTCCTGAGCCTTACGAGGTTAAAGTCCTCCTATAGTAGCATCATAGATACTACAAACACTTGGGCTCCTAAAATTATGAGACTACGACAAGAACACGCATTTCGTTCTTTTCCTTTCTCTATCTATTCGTATGCTGCTGGCACAAGGACATTGTTATTTTGAAAAATAGATAACTATGAACAAATAGGCACCGAAATAAGCACTAAAAGTTTTAGAAACCCCTAAACGATATTCCTTCATATTATAAAAATTCATAAAAAGCAATGAAATAACAGCATGATGTGATACATATTATGATTCAATAGATGGCACTGTTAACATTTAAAACGCGATATCAAAATCAATCCTATTTAGAATTATGGTTTCCTTAGCCTACTACAAAGCCTATTATGCTTTAAACCATACTACCTCCTTATAATTTTGTTTAATTTGTCTGCCTGTGTTCGAAAATGTCCGACTCCAATTCCTTCGTTAGTTTTACACCTATGTAGTTTCATAAGAATAGTATTGAAGTAATTTTGGAACCGTCAGCAATAAAATAAAAAATGTTTGTTGAATCTTCCCTCATACATACAAGTGTTCAGACGACAGGAGCTACCAGTATTGTTAGTCGATAAGCAGCCTATTTTGTCACGAAGTTTTTTGTAACTTTATCATCTCGGTGAAGGTCGTTGATGGCGGAATCCCCTACTATATAGGGAGGGCAATCAAGGCAAACGCCCTTCAACTCTCCGGTAAAATTGTTGAGTAGGAAAACAGATTTTATTTCAAACAGATTTTTTATTGGATCAATAACAGACTTTAGCCCAAATTGACTTTTACCAGCAGTTCTTAAAGTAACTTCTTTCAGAGAGCAGCAGATGTTTTCTTATATAAGTTTCTTATTATTGTATTTGAAGTACTTGCAATTAAAGCAATATTTTCATGTTTTGTAATAAGAACAGTGCCAGATGTTCTAAGATTCGCATTTGTATATTTTTTTGAGGACATCGTTCTGCAATAAATAATTGAAGTTTGTTAATATTTGGTCAATATTCTCACTAATAATCTACTATCCAACAATATATTCAAGCATCTAACCCAGTCGTGATATTTGCTAGCGTTGCTAGCATAATTTTATATTTTTTGTAAAAAGGTATAGATACATACAAAACACCCAGACTGGATACAAATATTTTAGAATTAACTTAACAAACATTTATGTCCTGTAAGGATGGAGCCCCCACCCAGGAGGAACCCAAGAGCGTCGGTGGGCAAGAGTTCAGGACACCGGTCTTACAATGTAAGAACCGAGTTAGATCGTCGCCATGTACTAATGTGTTTTTACTAACTGCTCTTTCGTTGAAGGAATAACATCGTGATGAAACCCATATTCAAATTAAATTTGAATTTAGATGATATTTGAATGTGGCCCGACCCTCGGCGTAGAATAGAAGGCAGGGGTACTATCGACTTATCCCGATAGCATAGTGAACCACTTCGGTGCTACACCATCGGACAATCTTCACAGCCAGTCAGTCAGCCCTATCATTATAAAATTCAGCACAAATTTATGGGTTACGGTAGCTTAGCTAGCAGTAGTAGCATTTTGCCATACTAAAGATAAATTTTCACAATTTAGTTTATTTTTTTTGTTTATGTTTTGATTTTTTAGACATTATGCAAGACGACAGCTCTATCAAAGACATCAACGTCAATCTTCCTTAGATTTCGTGACACGAAGTTACCAAAAAGTATAAGGAGGAAGTGTCTATGATTTGGCAGTCGTGTAAAAAGTTCTGTGGCCACGGTGGTGGCCCCGCCAAAGCGAGAAACGTGATAGTTTCCGATATACTAGACTGATCAAATTCTCGGGATATATTGTCAATAGTAATTTCATTAAACAGGCAAAGTTTCAGTTTTATAGCTCTTATCTTTTTATTATTTTAACGATGTCTAAAATCCGCCAATCCAATTTAGTCATTGACACACTGATGATCATCAAAATTTTTGAGTACTTCCTGAAGTGCCAGAAAGCTGAAATTCGTTATCGATTGTTTAATCGATGGGATGTTTATCCCATAAACCCCCCACAACCTTCCAAATTGAGGGGTTAAAGTTTTAATGAAACTTTCTAGGATTTTCATGCTAGAAGTTAGATATTTGGTATAAGGACATAATATAATACAGTACGCGAATCAGTATTTTATAAAATCACTCTACGCTCTTCCCTCTAAGAAAAGGGGGGCGGAAGTGGTTCCCCTTCACTACAAAACCAATGAAATCCGACCAAAAACATTTAAATGCCAATTTCTTTTATAAACCCTACATATTTGTTAAATGTATGGTTTGCTGTTTCAGCAGAATGAAGACAATAACAATTTGACTGCGGAAATTAGACTAAATGCGCCTTTTCGAAGGAAGAAGTTTTTCTTCCGTTTGGCCAAGCCGTATATTTTAACTAAGATGTAGGTAAAGTTTGTAAGACAGTTGGTGTACTTAGGGCACGTAGATTGAGAAACTTGGCTCTATTTTGAGGTCTGATGTCTATTTGTTGCGCTTTGACTATATCTTGACATGAAAATGTTTTTGGTGGGATTTGTTTTTCGTTATATCATAGGTTTGTTTAACGTTTAGCAACACGCCGGGACTGGAGGCCGTGTTTACCATGTTGACTATATCGACGTATCTATCAAGATTCTGGAGTATCAGATTTACACCATAAAGAAAGTCCACTATAACAAAAATAAAACAAAAACATATATTTTGATATCGCAAAGGGTAACTGGAAGAGATCTCTTAACGGGATAAATCCGCCTTTGCGCCTTTTATGTTTTACAATACTTAAATTAATAGTATTAACAGGATTATCACCACGATTATGTTTGTTTTTACCTCGATATTTCGAATCGGTTTCACGCTCCATGGTCACGAGTAGACTGTTTTGGCGAATATTGTCATCCTGCTAGCGGCAAACCTATCTGTCTACCCTCTTTCTGATACATCGAATGCGATCCGTTCGGTTGCTCGTACCACTACTATCTTATGTTTCACTTATTTTATTGCTACTGTTAACTTCTGTGGTACAATGAAGTTATTACATTCTGCTACTGCTACAGCTACATCAGTCCATTGCTGGACATGAACCATACTCACCACGCTTGACAGTCGAATTGGTGAGCGCAGTGCAAGATTTTGTAGATATTCAGCGGAAACGCTGCTGCTCGTTCTTGGATTCATCCCTTAGTCGCCTTATACAACACCCACGGGCAGAAATGGATTGATGCTAATCTAAGGCGACAGCCGATGTTATTCGAACTTATTACCTCCATAATATAAAAATGGAAGCCGATATCAGATTGTCGATCAACTAAACTATCCTACTCTTCTGCGGAGACTCAACATTCAAAGCTAAAGTTGTTCAACATAATGAGATGTTTTTGCAGATCCATAGCAAACGAGCATCGTGTTGTTTAAAGTCTGAGAGCTCATCACTTCATAGTATAAAGCAAAATTCGCTTTACGTGTCTGTTTATTTTAAAAGATGGAGTGATTCATGAGGAAGGTTTATTTATATGTACAATATTGGCACAAAAACGACTACTTTCAACAGGAAAACGAGTTACAGCGGGCGGAACGACTAGGCGGGTGGCTTGTCTTACCTAGAGATATCACTGCTGTGAATAGAATGTATAAAAATGTCTCAGTTCTGCGGAAAACGAGTAGAAGAAAACCGCCGCAAAATCCCTTACGTAGTCTTAAAGATCTCGTATAATGGAACCTTGGTAAATAAACAGACATAGTTCCTACTCAATGGTATTCTTGACGTACAAACAGCTTTAGAAATAAATACATATCGGGACTGAAGTTTGCACCCATTTTCAAGCAACACTATTTTTAGTTAAACATTGAACTTGGCTACCAACTTCTACATTTATGTTTGTGGTGGGACTATCTTTGTTTCAAAAAAGCCTTACTAATAACAATTCTCCTTGTTCAGTCGATCTTTTTTGTAAAAAAAATTGCCCAACACTTCGCCATATCGTTTTGGACCCCATCACTAAACGATATCGTTTTTTTGACATAAAATAGCTATTGCAGTGTATCTTATTTTGACGTAAGTTTATGCCAAAAATATGTCCTTATTCGGGTAAATCATTCAAAATTGAGTGAATGATATGAATTTTTTGACCTACGATTTCGAACACACAGACATATGCAAAAAAAAATTTTGTATACATAGACTGCTATTAACCATATCTTTTTATTGTTTACTACAAAACTATCAATGTACTGCTAATTTGGCGCGATTTGTCGTCAATTAGCCAGAAACCACCCATATGGTTTTCGATATCGTTTTTTGACGTATCGTTTTTCACACAGATTCGACCCCCAGCGAAGTTCCACAATTTTTTATTTTTTATTTTTCTTGCTAATTTTGTTAAGGCTATTCTTTATATCTACGTTACTAGACAATGTTGGTCTGTTACATACTGTTATTATATGTTTAGCCGACAATACCAACATTATTTTCAGGGTGCGCAAACTTTATTCTGAAACATTAATTCGAGATATGAATAAAAATTGGACTACTCATACAAATTGACTCGATCGGCTGGTACATTTTCTATGGAAGATAATTTTTTTCCATATGTTCTGTAAAATTTTCCTTACGAAAGTTGTTCAGTTTTATGAGTCATTATCATCGGTCTCAAAGCCTCATACGTCTGTGCCAGACGATCCAATCAGTGTCTCAGATAAGACTTTTCGTGGCTATAGGTATAAATCGATTTGGAAAACGCCGGATTGCCCAAAACAAGGCCACTCTCTCGGTCTCCTTGGCTGACTCCACAGGAACGACGAGTCGATACATGCGGAGCCAAGTTGGCTGCAGGATAGACCTCTGTCACACGCGCCTGACAGAGACCCCGTTCCGGGTTTGAATGTAGACTCTGTTGTCCTTCTCCAGAGCCGGTCTTGGGTCGGGTTTCTCCCTCGGTTGATTCTTACGACGCGACCCCCACGGGAAAAGAGGAGTTATTCTACTCTGCCGGCAGCATACGGTCTTAACTAAATAGCCTTAGGTACTTAATTAAATGTAACCCTAGCCCGGCTCCGCCCGTATGGAAATCGGTCATCCCGTGGCAATCGCACAGGAACTTTTTTTTACGATAAAAACTTTCCTATGTGTTAGTACAAGTTACCCCTTTTATGTCTGTGCCTATACATACATACATACATATATCACGCCTTTATCCCTTGCGGGGTAGGCAGAGCGTTAACGGCCGTAAGAATACGGTTGCTATCGCCACGTCCGACATTTTTGAGGATTGTTTTCCAAGGTTGTTCAAGAAAACATGTGTATCACTATAGTGACAGGTTGTCAGCCTGTCGCCTAAAAATTGTAATACACCGACACCCTCGAGTCCCTTAGTCGCCTCTTACGACACCCGCGGGAAGGATGTGGGGTGATGCTATTCTAAGCCGGCATCACACATCATCTGTGCCCAATTTCATGAAAATCAGTTCAGCAATTTTTGCGTGAAGGAGTAACAAACAAACAAATCTTTTGTATTAATATATTAGTAGGAAGTAGGATAGGATAGGATTTGTACTAGGATTACTTGGTTTTTAATAAGCTTATGTTTTATTTATTCACACTCATGAACTCGGTCCCATTCATCCATCACAATGTTAAGAAATGTGGCATCAGTCTACTTCACGGAATTGATACCTTTGGAAGTAAACGCACGGTTTAAAAAAATCTGCTAAAATGAACTGGAAAGCGAGGATTTGGAACAGGGAGTGACTAATCTGTAACCTGATTCAGCAAATTCAACCTACAGGATTCAAAAAGACCAAACATAAAAGAACCACCGTTTGCTTACTCTTTTTTGCATGTGGAAGTTGTAAATTTAGGATTTAATAGTTTTTTTAAATTACTTATAAAGTGTAAAAAAATTAGCTGCAAATATTTTAAGGGGTGAATCAGCCCATGAATCTGAACAACTTTCCCCTAGGAATACATAGGTCGAAATATGAAAAAAACATTTGGGCCTCCCATACAGTTGACTTGCTCGGCTGCTACATTTAGTATGGGAGGTCCAAAAATTTTTTCCATATTTCGACCTATGTTGCTTGGGGAAAGTTGTTCAGTTTCATGGACTGATTCACCCATTTAAATATTTGCAGCTAATATTTTTACACACTATATAGTCGGCGAAACCAAGTTTTTGGGTACCTATCTACCAACAATTTAATATAAGCTTATAATATATTATTTTATGGTTCTTAGAGTCTATAGGGGAGGCCTATGTTTATCAGTGAGCTTCCTTTATATAGCTGATATGATGGATGATATAATATGGCGAAACGAAGTTCGCGGGCACCAGCTAGTAAGTAATATTAATGATTTTTTGCAATTTATCGATTCGTTCATAAACTGGATTTTACTTAGAACGTTTTTCAATCGTAGAATTGGGCGTAGGTACCTAACTATCTCATACGATAAAAATAAGAAGAAGAAAAACTAAGCAGGTAAGAAACTGAATGCCGAATTGCAAAACACTACCCGTGTTAAGAAGAGGCGTTGCCTGTAGGTACCTATTTATTTATTTTCCTGAGTATCTATTTACTAATAAACTATATATTTAATATTATTATTGGTGGTATAATTTATATATATATAATAATATATATATATATATATATATATATATAATAATATATATATATATATAATTTATATATATTTATATATTTATATATATATATATTTAAACCACTTCTTCTTCTTGAATACCAATGCACTGCTCTGTTTTCTTCACAGTTCTCCTCTACCTAAAAGTTGTCTGGAAGAGATCGCACCGCCTTTGCGCACTTTAATTTTTAAGATTCTTTGTAAATTTTTGTTATTTGTGTGTAATAAAGACTTACTTACTTACCTACTAATGACGAAAGTCGCAGTTGATACTGTTTTATATATAGTCAATTTTCGGGCAAAGCTCCTCGGAAACCCGAAGGCAAAACCCCGATGCACCCAGTGGTTAAGGTTGCTGAGCTTCCTTGGGGAACTAGGATGGCTCGAGTAATGAGCCCCCACCCTGAACGCAAAATAGGCGCAAGCAGACATCAAGTTGCGGAAAACAGCCCGTTTTATCATTACCATTATAGTCAATGGAAGAATGCAAGTTACAACTGTGACTTTGACATGCGCAGGAGACGCAGACACCCATTATGTCATCATGACGTCTAGACCAGACTTTGCCCGCGATGACAAATGCCCCAAGTTTGGCCCAGACGAGCCTTAGACTATAATTTGGACACTAATTTGGTACGTTTTCTTTGACGAGACGAAGTTTTTGTATGTAAATATGTTTTTATCGTGTCTGGTCTTTTTGTAAATAAGATTCAGTACCTATTGTTATACTTGGTGTTCAGTAGCTCATTATAGGACAATATTAGTTTGGGGCTAGATGGCGCTGTGTGAATTGTCCAAGATATTTATTATTATTTATTTACTCGTATTTATTCCAGTTAAACCAATTTTTACAAAATAAACACATATAAATATCATATCGCGTACATTGTTTTGAAATGTTTTGATTTTCTCATTTCCCATTACTGTAGATTTTTAGCTTTACTTTTATTTCTAAATTTCAGTTTCATGTCGGATAAATTTAAAGAATTTGCCAGTGTTGCCAACAACGACGTAAAGTTACCTACTTCACGTTAATAAAATAAAAGTCAAGATAATTCAGATAGCTACCTACTTACCAACTTGGACGTGCGCAATGCGCATTAAGATAAGGCATAGGTCATCTTAGTGTTCATCTAAATACCTACCTGCCTGCCTGCAAATAAAAACCTATTAAAATTCCTGTCATGTTTTAAGCGTGTCTATGTAAATGTGTAGACGTAGAGTCGACAGAAGTCTCGTGAAAATAGTTTAAATGACCCTTATGGACGTCAAATTAAGGGTCATTGAAACGCTTTTCGCGGGACTTCTTTCGCGGCGCGAACTCTAATCGGTCTGCATACTGCATTACCTACAAGATAAGCAATACTTTACGTAAATTAGGTATGTTGCATTTTGCCTTGGATGTTTTGGTTTTTTAGTTTCAATATCTTAGCCCTAACTAGCCTGTAATTGTATTTTATTTACAATTAGAAAAAAAAGTTTGTTTTATGGGCCTATACCTAACTAAAATATCCTAGCAGCTCATGTCTGTTCGTACCTGTCCAAAAATACCCATTACACTGGCTGCTTTGCAGCTTAATATAATTCAAACAGTTTTTAACATAGACTATGGAACATACTAGCGTGTTTTTAAGAATAATGAATTGAAACTACGAGCAACCAAGCTCTAATCAGGATAGTTTTTGTAAATCAATCAACTTTAACAATTTATGCAATATAGACAATGATATTTAATATCGTTACTAATGTAGATATATCCAACAACATCACATCAGATGGAACACAAACACGCCGGACTGCCTATGCGGTTAGGCATATACCTATACCTAACTACGAATGAGAGGGCTAGGAAAGTACTGGAAGTGATAATAGTTACCTATTAGAACAACAAGAGTTCATTTTTCTTTGAGCGCTAAATTTTGCATCCCGAGGTAGCGAAGGACACTACATATAACGAGTGATGAGAGGGATTCAAAAGCACGAGTGGTAAATAAAGCTCGCGTTTGATATAATACAACTTTTCATCTCTACCTCATTGTCTTGCTCATTCTGTTGAACTGATAACGATATAATATTGATGGCTGGATATCTCAAACGACTATATTCTTAGTTCTTTTCAGATTTATTGGGATTTACCGCACTCACAGTGCTATATTATTCTCATAAATGAAAATAACAAATCGATTAAGAATAATCTTTTCAGATTCATTAAGAGATCCAATTTTGCCTAGGTAAATCTAGATAGTCCTAGGTACTGATCCTGAGTGAAAAAAGTATTTTTTAAATATTGTACATTCTTTTATAATAGGTAGGTATGTATAAGTATTCGCATAAATATTGGTTGCCTATTCTCTAAGCGTTTGAGATGTCGTGCTGGAGAAGGATGGAGAAGATCAGTTGGACAGAGAAGAAGACAAATGAGGAAGTGTTGGCACGAGATGCGGTTTCGCCGAGGATCATTGTCTTATCAAGACCCTTGAGAATCGTAGAAGGGAAACGATTGACGTTTTCATCAAGTTATAGGTTTTTAAGTGCTAGATGCAGCACCTAGCCCCTCAAATTGGAAAAAGCGGTCGAAATTAAGTAAGCAACGAGCAAATACGGTGTTTTTGCTCGGAGCCCACAATTTGTTCGACTCCTTGCACACGACAATTGCTTTGTTTGTTACCTATTTAGACGATATTTTTTGTTGTCATCGTCTTCGCTAGTGTTCAGACCTTATTCTAGTTTATCATACATAGATACATACCTACATACTGTTTCACGCTCTTATTTACACTACCGATTAAATAGGCAGTTGATTTGTTTTTCGTTTGTTTGTATGTAATCGACAAACTGGGTAACTATTAATCACCCCATCCCTGAGTAACATAAGCTATTTGTTACTACGACATAGTATCATATTCCCTTGGCAAACAGCGGATAACAACGGAAAATTGTTGGGCTAGGCGCCATATTACTACTTTGCGATCAACTTTCTTAAGCGATCGTCGCGAAATTCGGCACTCAGATTGCTAGCTTATCGCAGACGGACATGGAATACTTTTAGTCAGAACGAGGTGAAATCGCTAGTCGCTAATATTTTTATATTACAATGATAAATATAACACGACGATCTATTGAGTCGCTAGATGTAGCGGAGGAAGGTATTTTTAGAACTTAATTTACCATGACTAATCAAGCCTTATGATTATGATTTATATGACACATCCAGTCGCGACCGTGTGAACTATTCTAGCATCTACGTAGAGTTCTCAAATGTCTGTTCGCATAGGCCTAGACGGAAGACAAACAAAGCGGCTGATTGTTCTATAGGTCTAGCCTAGTTCTAGGTAGATCCAGTATCGTCTGGCCGTGATGTATACTATGACTAATTGCTGGGCCATCTCCGTCTAGACTAGAAGCTGTGTTGCTAGGCTAGGTATTAGCTTTTAGGTCATTGTACTGCACGCCTCAATGATACAACGTAATAAATGATGATGATCTATATTTTATGTAGTTTTTTCGTTGTGCCTGGAAACATGTGCTCACTAGCAAAATAACTTGCAAAGTATACATTTTAACAAATTTTAAAAACGCGTCAACAGTCCATTGCCTGCTAGGCATAGATAGGCCTTAGTCTTCTTACATCATTTCCACATAGGTGTAGGTAATATGGTTGTGGACTGGCAGGTCAAATTAATTAGCTACGTTTTAATGTTTTCGGAAAACTTATATACTTTTCTGTCATTTTGCTGTTTATTTATTCAAACTTTAAACACACACATATCACGCCTTTATCCCTTGCGGGGTAGGCAGAGCGTTAACAGCCGTAAGAATACGGTCGCTATCGCCACGTCTGACATTTTTGAGGGTTGTTTTCCAAGGTTGTTTCAGAAAACATGTGTATCACTATAGTGACAGGTTGTCAGCCTGTCGCCTAAAAATTGTAATACACTAATACTCCCGAGTCCCTTAGTCACCTCTTACGACACCCACGGGAAGGATGTGGGGTGATGCTATTCTTAGCCGGCATCACACGGCATAACTTATTTTGAAAATTATGAATGAAGTCCGTAGTAGGTATTGTTGGACAATAGTTTTAAGCGTACAACTTTTATATTTTATTAATGACCCAATCGACAACCAAATTATGTGCGAGTCGAAGACACATTTCAAATACAAATTTCCTAAAACCCAGCAATGTGAGGTGTGTTGTGCACCATGCAGTTCTTTTTTTGTGTGTTGGTTGAGCGCATGCGCAACAGGTGGGGGCGCAGTCAAGGTCGCTGCGCAGACGCCGCAACCGCAAACCACGCGTGCGCCGCAGACTGCAACTGCGCCCGCTTTTGTTATTGCACTAAGCTGCAATCGACTGCGTTGCTGGTGCAAACTTTGCAATTGACGGTTTCGAAGTTTTTGAAAACACTGAATTAACATGTAAGAAAATTATTCTAACATAAAGTAGATTTTATTGTAATCGTAAGGATATTAGTATTTTTTCTTTTGTTATCGTAACATTTAAGTTTCAGTTCGAGTAACTCATTTTTTAGGCTTTAAAACTACACATTATTAATCCTCCTTCCTATTTTATTTTTCATCTGGTGTCCGTATTCAAGCGACACAATTCCATACTGGCCAGTTAGAAATTATAGAAATAAAAAGGATATTGTCGATTTGAAATAATATCGAATGTCAAGCAAAAAATAAAAATATTGAAAGTGATATGGTTTAGTGAGAGTTCTATATTCAAATTTATTTACAGGCCTTTCTGTGAATTTAAATTACAGAGGGGGTTTTTGGTCAGTATTGGCCTATTTTTAGAGCATAAGATTATGTATAGTACATAAATTAAGTATTAGGAGCGGCGGGAGTAGCATTTTCAAGGGCAAACCGCAGACGAAGCGGGCTCCCGAGGGATTCGTTTTACTGGATTTTCAAGGACACCTGTTGAAAATACACCAAAGAATAAAAAAAAACATCTACTTTCACAGAAATAGTGTCCGATCCGATTTCAACGTTATCAATTTAGTACAGAGATCATGATTCATGACACAAATCAATTCTTCGGTAAGAACCCGTTAAAATTATAACTATAAATTAGTACATAGAGTCTGACTGCGTCAATTTTAGTTTCCGTTAACGGTGTCACCAGCAGTCATAGGTCTGTCGTTAATTAATTGTTACCTGTAAGGTTAACGTAAGAAGTTTGACGTATTCTGTAATCTGTAGTATTCTGTTAAAGCTTACTTGCCTTCTCTAATAGGTGTAGTACATCTATGTTTATCGTCTATTTTCCCGGAACCAGAACTCGCCTAGCGTCACTGCCATAATCAAATTCTTTCTCAGTTTTTGCTGTCCTCGTAGATGACGCTCGGGTTGAATTATACGGTGCAATATGATAGATATGAGTAATTAATTAACTATTGTATAAAACCTTAATTTTATTTATGAGAATAAATATTTGAACGGTGACGCATTAAAATCCCAATTAAATAGAGGTAATAGTTTTTATTTGGTACTGAACTTAACTTTACAAATTCCTCACTCTGAAATAGCGCCACCTAGTTTCTAGTTTTATTCTTTCTCATTTCACAAAATACACGAAATTGGTTGCGTCATATCTGTCCTTCCTACGTACTCTTGACACTGGCAGACAGTCGGTATGTTATGTTTACCGTCTGGTCTGCCGGCTGCCGGAACCTGAGTAGGACGTCCCAGACTCCCGGCCAGGGGTCACGTCCTTCCCTTCCTGAAACTGCTGTGTGTAGGTATTCTCTTACTAAATACAGGCTGTAAACAAAATAGCTGCAAATATTCTAAGGCGTGAATCACTTCATGAATCTAAACAATTTTCTTCAAGGAACATAGGCCGAAATAAGTAGAAAAAGTTTTTGGACCTCCCATACTTTACCGATCGACCAAGTCAAGGTCCAAAGATTTTTCTCATATTTCGACCTATGTTTCTTGGTGAAACTTGTTAAGTTTTATGGGCTGATTCACTTCTTTTACACCTTATAATAATAATAATAGTAATAAATAAATATCCTGGACAATTCACACAGCGCCATCTAGCCCCAAACTAAGCAAAGCTTGTGCTATGGGAACTAGATAGCTGATACTAATACATATATACTCTTTTTTTTGTAAACAAATACATATTATACCTACATAGAAAACACCCAGACTCAACACAAATATTTGAAAATTGACTTAACAAATATTTGTGTCCGGTGGGGATCGAACCCACGACCCTCGGCGTAAAAGGCAGGCATACTAGCCGCCGCGCCATCGGGACAGTCGTTAGAGTGATAAGAAATCACAACAAATATTTTGTTGGAAAATAGGTGCTCGTCTCTTCTCGTCTTCGTCTTATCCCAATAAATTGTATTGATCAATTGTAGGTAGTTGATAAGTATGGTCGCCGCTACCTACAATGTGTGCTTTTACACTTTCCTATTATTGTGCTGGGTTGCCTGGAAGAGATCGCTTACATCTTACAGGCCGCCTTGACTTGTATTATGGTAAGTACCTAGATACCTATTTGTTTTTGTTCTTGTACTTTTAATAGATATGAGCCATAAAGTGTTTCTGTCCGTACTGGGCACCTATAGCTACTTCATTCATAAGCCTATTTGTAAGTTTTTTTTATTAACTTTAGTCTAGTTCCGGCCTATTTAGAACGATATGTGAACTTTTTCTAATCGCCGCGCTGCCGAGATGTTGGCTGATGACTCATCGGCCTTGTGAATGAATGAATGAGTCTGGCTGGAATTAAAATTAGATCTAGTTTTTCTTTGATGTGATTAAATTTTCGAATTAGTGGAATTGTTCAGACGTGAATCGGCTTAGTATTTCGGCAGTTCCGCCTAGATAATGTTGGATACACCTAATTCAGTCGTGGACTGTATCATTAATAAAATATAAAAACTAAAACTATGGTCCAAAAATATTAGGTACAGGTTCCATTTATAATTTTTCAAAATATTTAAGGTTTGAATTATTTTTTTTTATACGTAGGTGTTTTTATTGTGTATTTTAGGTAAAAATTTTATTTTCAGGTTTGAATTAATAAAAAGAAAAATTATATAAATGTAAGTGTTCTGACGCCATTCTAAATAGCAATTATTGACGTCATACATTGCTATTTTCATACAAAAACCGTTTTATATCGTTTAAAAAAGTAGCTCATTTGACCTGCCAGTCCACATCCCTATTCTGGCTATCCTCTTTTATTGCATAGCTTATTAGTATTACTACACTTTCCATCGAAAGAGCGGATGAAAAGAAAATGTTTTTCTTTGCCAGCCAGCATCAGCATGTGTCTCGTGTGGTTAAGCGGGGCTGCGGCCACAGGAAGCGGCGCAGACAGCGCTCTCGCGGCCGCTTAACTAATGCGTCGGTTCGGCCGCAACGCAGCGCCACCTGCTGCCCTGACTGAGGTCACCCCGACCTTTCACAGATAATCTTTTTCACTCGCGCGGAAACCTACACAGGGTGTTGGGAAAAGTACTAACTTCCTTTCAAGGGATGAATCAGATCATGAAACTGAACCACTTTTCCTGAGGAACATAGGTCGAAATATGAGAGAAAATTTATTGTGATTTACCTACCGCACTCACAGTGCCTATATTATTCTCATGAATAAAAATAAGAAAAACGAAAACTTTACAAACGTCAACCGGATAACTGAAAAAAATTTTGGGCCTCAATACAAAATACAAAATGTACCAACCTACTGAGTCGGTTTGTATGTGAGGTCCAAATTTTTTTTTATTTCGACCTATGTTCCTTGCAAAAAGTTGTTTAGTTTTAGTCCCTTGAAAGGAAGTTATTACTTTTCCTAATACCCTGCATAGGTACTGAAGAATTTTCTTTTTGTGTGTTATAGTAAAAAAAAAATACATACTCCATCCCGCTTAATCCACAGTCTTTCTATATTTCGTATGTTACGTTTTGTCTGGAGAAAGTTGTGAGAATTGATTCTTAGGCTTAGTCTCTCCAAAAGTCAAAAGACCGCGCCAAGCTTCCTATAATGAGAAACTATGCGTTATTTCCAAGACTCATTAAACGCAGTTTTGTGTCGTTAAGGCATTTTCTTAAAACTGTTAAACCGGACGTGGGAACATACCTATTGCTAGAGAACAGTTCAATGCCATATTTCCAAGAAATCTGTGCGAAATTATTTCTGAAGAAACAATTTATGAACTATAAACAAAGTATTTAATGCCTGGAATGTAGATTAGTCTGAATCACGATCTTTGGATCTTTGTGACTCAAGATTTTATCAAAAGCAGGAAAAGGTGGCAAAGACCCAAGTCGTCACCTTTTCCGGTTGGCAAATATCGCAAGTCGTAAAAAAGCGACTTCATTTTATATGTACTTAATTAAGAAGTAATGTACTTACTTACTTATTAATATGATAACCATTTACCATTGAAACATGGCATGCTATCTGTGACATGGTATAGCTCGAAATATGAGCTCTTCCGTAAAGATAATAGAAAATATTTTCATGTAAATGTTGCCAGAAAAGAGCATGTCGGTGAAAAAGATTTAAGATCTTATGTAGATCTAAGCTTCTAAAGCTAAACGCGCTAACTATGCCAAACCAAAACCTAAAACCACTTCAACAAACTCTACATATGAATCAGTCAAAATGTATGGCAAGCCTGTTTTGGATACTAGAGACGTCTCTCTCTCTTTTTGTGTGGGACACCGAGTCGTCCAACGACCCGATGAACCCTGGTGTCAGAGTTTTCCGAGAAGTCTTTAGCGTGTGTGAATCGGCTATTTCATTTAAAACTGTTTCAAAGGAAACGACATCAGTTGGTCAGCTAAGAAAATATAAAAACGGACGCGTTGGTTTTTTAGCCATATATTTAGCTAAGCGAAGTTGGCACAGACTAGACATGCTGCACGAAGATCTGCTGACATCTCTACACGTCAAAATGCGCTGCGGCAGCCCAGAAAAAATCATGGCAACTGCGGCTGCTCGCGCGCGCTTTGTGCGCCGTGCTTTTTCATAGTGATGTTCTGTGGAATAAAAAACTAAAACTTGTCACGCCACCAATAACAGCCGGCCAGTTTTTCAGCCATACGAGAAAAGAGCTTTTCCTTGTAAAAGTAGCGTGTTGGTGCTAAATAACGGGACGCAGACGATCGCGTGAGCAACCTCGTACTTAGAAACCTATACTAGCCAGATTAACTAAATACTGCCTATCACGAAGTCTAGACTTTGCTGTGCAGTGTGCAAGCACCTAAGCTGACGATCACGCAGCACGGAAATACATAGGTAGATGTAGGCAGCTATGAAATGTAAAAAAAAACTGGCCACATTCGTACACTAAAAGACTTACTTATGACTGACTTTAGACTACCATTACGTAAAATAAAGAAAAGTGCTAGGGTCGGCAAAAATAGGTACAGTTACCTACAGTAGGTATCTAACTATTATATAGGTACAGTTACCTATAGTAGGTACCTAAACAGGATGAAAAAAAAATTGCTGCAAATATTTTATGGGGTGAACAACCCCTTGAACAACTTGCCTAAGGAATATAGGTCGACATACGGAAAAAAGTTTTGGACCTCCCATGCCTACAAAATTACTAACCGACCAAGTCAATTTGTATGGGATGTCCAAAATTTTTTCTCGTATTTCGTACCTATGTTTCTTGGGGAAGTGGTTAAATTTCATAGGCTGATTTACCTCCTAAAATATTTGCAGCTAATATTTTTACACCTTATATCGTTAAGCAGACTCCACTACAGATTTGCAGTTTTTCTCATGCTAACATTACGAACGAGAACAAATCCTAGAAAACGAATGCAAAACATGTAATTTGCATTTCCTCTGAAGAATAGCAATTATTGGTTAGACCAGCGTTTTCCCACAGTAGTGGACGAAGGCATACCACAACGAATCCCCTCGTATTCCAAGAATTCCCTCTAGGGATAATTGAACTACTTTTTTATCTATCCATATATACCGTGTGATGCCAGCTTAGAACAGCATCCCGTACCCGTACACGTAGAGTAGAGGATTTTATTCAGCGATTGGGCAACATTATTCTTGCAATGCGGTCGCCATGCCAACCCTCTTGTCTATACAAGTCCTACAACGTAGAGGAATCTTGGACAAATAAGAACCAACCAGGACAATAAAAAATTTAAAACACTAGTTAGTGGATACTGTCAGCAATTCAGTATATCCACTTCAGGGTTCAACCTGTAATAGTTCATCTTCTTATGCACATCGCTAACCAGCGTGTGTTGATCTGTTTAATCAACTTTACTAACTAACTATGTACGTACTAACTAATTTAACTAACATGAATGTCTTATAGCCAACTTATAGCATGGAGTTTGGTACTACCGCCAGTACATAAAATTACTCATTTAAGGGATCATCTTCTACAGATTTTTCTTAGTATTTGTATGAAAAACTTGCATAAGTAGGTCTCTTAATGGGTGGGTCGATGTGCTGGCAATATTACATACAATACCACTGTCTGTCTATCTGCGCCCTCTCGCCCTGTCTCCAGTCCATCCGCTTGTCATTAGCTGCTTCTACGAATCCAGCGCACTACAGAGGACGTGTGAATAGCAAGTAATGCCATTATGCCCCGTTTCCACTGCTAAGGTGCATCGACGCGTCGACCGCGACGAGACGTTGCGATGATATTCTTTCTTTCTTTTCGTGTGGGTCACCGAGTCACCCAACGACCCAGCGATGAAATGGAATCCCTACGTTGCATTGCTTGCACTTCGCCCAGTGGCTTAAGTCTTCTTAGTAAAAATTGTTTCAGTTGCGTCGCGATAGCATGTCAGTTGGCTGGTACGGTTTAGTAGTTTCGTAGTCTGCTAACAGTTTGTAGTATAGAAAATCACAGTGGCAATGGAATGACAGTTGAGTGTCGATGGCGTTACAAATTGCAAGTTAGAGATTGCTGTCTCATTATCTAAATGCCATCACATTTCACTCATATTTAGTAAATTGCCCCCTGTCTTTCGAAACAATTTTGTAGCTGAACTTATCTCGACAACGCCATTTTATTTTCACCTGGAAATAAAATGGTATTCGAGGGTTAGGTATTATAGGCAAAGCTAACCATTGGTATTAGAGACATTCAGCCACTATTAAGTCTTCTTCGTCGCATGTTTCAAAGCACTTTTGAGTCGACATTAGGTAGTATTTTTATCATATCATCTTCTTACCGGTGGTGGGCGCGCATCTTTGCCGCTTCTGTACTTCACATATTAGATCAATTATTGCGTTTTGCTATAATAGTGGTCCTGCCTGCGTTAGGGTAATGCTGCGTTTCCTCAATTGAGTGGTTATTATAACCAGCACCACCGCACGATTCGCAGAAACAGAAACTCGACAAGTGGTCACATAGTTTTGTAACTACTGGAGTAAAGTATCGACTCGAGTATAATTTTAATTATAATGGAAACTGTGGTTCATGATCTGCGTAGTTTAGCGTTTACTTTAAATGACTTGGTAACCCACGTATTTTAAACGCTTTAAAATTATTACAATAATAGTACAAAAATGGTACTTACATTAGTGTTAGTAAGACGTTTTTATTTTCGAAACTAGCTAATTGATTTGCATCACCTTGTATTAAACATAAAACAAATTTTAAATAATTCACGTTGCAAAATGAAACACTAAAATATAAAGTTTAACAACTCATATTTAATTCATATTAAACGGCGGATAAATTGTATGTTAATATTTACAATTAAAGTCACATTTAAGCTAAACATTAAAATTCCTTTCAGGTATATAAAATGACTGACTCATTTTAAGACAAAGTAATTAAATTATAGTTCGTGATTAACATACTTGAAGCCTAAATAAAAGAGTAAAACCAAATAAATATTCTCATAATCAACTTACGTCACATAATTCCATCCATAATTACGCCCATATGTACAAAATTAGCTACAAAATGAAAATATTATTCCCTCAACAAGAAATTGGATACATTTTCAGGTACACTATACACATTATCAGTCTTTATAAGTGTAACAACAAGTTGGACACTTGTTTTTCTTTTCTATCGGCTTGTATTGTATTAAATGTTCTTTCTTATTTACGAGTCCAGGGCAGACAAAGCTGAGACCTGACAGAAAGTCAGCTATCTAGAAACACACTAGAATACCCATACGAATACGACATACATTTAGCGCTGCACTGACTGAATTTTGGTTCTAGGCGAGACCTTAGAGCATAGTTTTTTATTTTTTTATTTAATCAAATACCACTATTTAGATTCTTCTATGGAGATCATTCAGTCCAACACAATGCCGTGTGGTACCGGTGGCTTAGAATAGCATCACCCCATTTCTGCCCGTGGGTGTCGTAACAGGCGACTAAGGGAACGGACAGCAGCGTTTCCTGTGAATATCTTACAAAATCTTGCACTAAGCTCGCCAATCCGCCTGCCAAGCGTGGTATGGCAATACCCCCGCGATTGGGGGAGGCCCATGTCCGTCATTGCATTATGGCTGTAGCAGTATTCAGTCCAATTATTCGACAGCTTCTCGACTTCTTTATTCAGATTCTTCCTCATCATCGCCTAGGAATGCTTTAGCCGGCGCCTGCAGCAGCTTGGACTTGGTGGCGAGCCGCAGCGTGGCGGGGCCCAGCGTGTTGCGGACCTTGGGCAGGGGCACCATGACCGGGGGCGCCGCGGAGCCCGCCCCGCCCAGACCCACCTTGCCTTCGTTGCTCACCAGGGGAATCTGGAACAAGTGATGTAATCATCAGTACAAAGAAACGATGCCTTGTCTCTTTTCTCTGTGAGGGTTGGCTGCCTAACCTAGGGAATTTGAAGTGGAATCAAGTTTTTACACAGAGCGACTATTATCAGACCTCTGCAACCCGAAAGCTAACCTAGCCCGAATCCTAGGTTAAGTCAAATTCAAATATCATTTTAATTCAAATTTTATTTGAATGTAGGTTTCATCACGATGTTTTTCCCACACCGTATTTGTGTAATGGATTAAACGGGGTAATTCAACGGGCAGAAGTTTTTCGTCTACCTAATGCTATCTTATTATTCCAACATTAAAAAATATCCAATGCTACATTCATACACAAGAGCGTTAAGGACCTTAAAATTACGGTCGTTATCGCCACGTCTGACAAATGTTTGAGGGTTGTTTCAGATAAGTCGTGCATCAATATAGTGACAGGTTGTCAGCCTGTCGCCTGAATTTGGAATACACATGAAACCCTCGAGTTCCTTAGTCGCCTCATACGACACCCGCGGAAAAGAAATAGGATGATGCTATTCTAAGCCGGCATCACACGGCAAGACGTATTTGTGTAATGGAATAAACGGGGTAACTCAACGGGCAGCCGCTTTCCGTCTACCTAACGCTGTCTTAAAATTCCAACATTTAAAAATATCCAACGCCCCTTTTTTATAATTTATTGATTTTATAGACTGTGCGTAACGTTCTAGAATATTTATTACATAAGTAACCTTTTACAGCAGTCAACAAACGCTCGCATTTATATCCCATTTGGATTCAATCAACCAATTCGTAGAGAATGGTTGCGGGCGATTCAGAAATTATTAAATTACATTACTCCTCCCAGTAGTGTTGCTATTTTGTGTACAGAATAGTATTTAAAACGGCTTCTTTTCTTCCAGTACCAAAGGTAAATGGTATACGCGCGGGGTTTAAGCGTCCCGAATACTGATAGGGTGCAAGCAGACCATGAAACTGAACAACTTTCCCCTAGGAACATATGTCAGGAAACGTCAAAAAAATTTTGGTTTCCCATAGTAAATGCAGTTAGCTGATCGCTTTTGTTTGTTTCCTGACATATGTTCCTAGGGGAAAGTTGTTCAGTTTCATGGTCTGCTTGCACCCTTTCAGTATTCGGGACGCTGTCCATTACACCCTGTAGAATATGGGAATAGTCCTTATGGATAATAGTAAGTCAGGCAACTTGTATATTTACAATTTTTTGTAATTGTACAAATTTCAATTTGTGTTTTTGATAAATATGTTTCAAGTACATACACACATTTTCATATAATCAAAAGATCAAAACAAATAAATAAAGCCAGCTGCAACGCAATTGCTTCACTTATAAATTTTAAAGTGTAAAAGTCCATAACCATAAAGTAACGAAAAGAGGTGGCATATGTTTAACAAGCTTTTACACGGCATATGTTAATGGTGGGCACTTGGACAGCCATCTTAATATGGGCATTAGGGACAATTACAGTTGGCTGGGTCGTAACGTGATGTAGTTTAGATATGTACGTCTGGTGGATCGAGACGGAGTGAGCCTTTACTGCCGCAAGGATTATTTTTAAAACATTTTGATATCAGGGTTGTCTTGTCACTGATCTTTTTCGTATGGGACACTCCGACGTACCGTAAAGTCAGTAAATCTTTTTTGTAAGTTTGTAATCCGTTAGGGCCGTTCTTTAACTATAAAAAATAATCGTGAAAATCCTATTATATATCTTATCAGAAGCCTGTTACTTGAAGAGGCGGTTGAAAAATTCTGACACTAGGGTTCATTGGGTCGTTGGACGACTCAGTGTCCCACACGAAGAGAAAAAGAGAGAGATCTTGTAAGCATATCGTGAAAATCTTTATCTAGGTACCAAATTTTTTGATAAATATTATCCCTTGACTTGTTCTTTCTAGAAAATAGTCACTCCTGATTGTGTATATTTTAGTGACCGAAAAAATTACTTTAATTGTGTTCCTGACGAAGATTTTTTACTTTTCTTTAAGATATTGCGCTTTCTTTCTTATTTTTTGGGAAAACCTGCAAAATTTTCCACCACAGGCTGGATTTCAACCAGGGACTTTCGAAATTTAGTACTGGCGCTGCCTCTTCCATCTGGGCTACCGCGATTCAATCTTTACCTGCGAGTTTTGTAATTGTACTTTGGCAAACTTACTTTTATTTATTCAACAAAATACCTCGTGTAAAATTTAATAACATCGTATAATCAGGTCAGAACCAACCCTATCGCATACAATGCAGAGTAGTAACAGCGATCTACAGTTTTGATAGCGAGTACCTACACAGTGCAATTTAAATTAGTCAGTGTGGGAATACTTCGCTGAGGCTGATGATATCTCTCAGATCCGTCATCGGAGTCTGCCAGCCTTGAGATCACATCTGCAAGCCCGAGTCCTGATGACTTTAGATGATAGCTTACGAAAAAAGCTATTGTCTATCTTATTGTTATTAACTGACTTCAAGGAAGGTGGACATTCTCAATTCTTAGGCTCGTATTTGCCGTGTGTTGCCGGCTTAGAATAGCATCACCCCATTTCCTACCCGTGGGTGTCGTAAGAGGTAACTAAGGGACTTGAGGGTTTCAGGTGTATTACAACTTTTAGGCGACAGGCTGACAACCTGTCACTATAGTGATACACAAATTATCTCAAACGGTCGTTAACGCTCTGCCTACCCCGTAAGGGATAAAGGCGTGGTACATGTATGTATGTATTTTTAAACCGCACTCAACTTTGAGATGGGTTTTGAAAAATTTCAACCAATACTAACAGCATCTTAAAGTCGCACTCAAGATCGATCTCAGAGTTGAGTGCTGTTTATAAATACGGGCTTTCGTGATCTTTGTGATCTTTTTATGCATGTGTACTGTGATTATTCAACAAGGTCCTTCAATTTAGGTTAGCCCCATAATGTGAAAATCCATGTCGACAGCTGTGGACTGTCGTGCCTGTTCCCGTCTCAAATCATCAAGTATTGATCATCGTCATCATAATCACAACCATAGGACGTCCACAACTGAACATAGTCCTTCCCTAAAGATTTACACCTTGTCCGATTAGAAGCGGCCTACATCCAGCATTTCCCCGCGGACTTCACCAGATCGTCTGTCTATCTAGCGGGGGGCCGTCCTAAGCTACGCCTGCCGGTACGTGGTCTCCCCTCGAGATCTCTCCTGCTCCACCGGTTTTCCTTCGAACAATGTGGCCTGCTATTGATATGATGATGGAACTCTTTCCGTACCAAAGAACAGTTGAAGCCCGTAACAAAACGTTTTTAAGTTTAAATATATTTTATAGTTTTTGGGATCACGTATTTATACTACTAAATTATAGGAGATTGTGTATTCAGATAGAGGTTTGTAGTTCTGCCCAGTAGCCTCAAGAGGCAGCGGCATACAAACTTTACTGTTTTAATTTCTAATGGTCAAAAGATATTACATCAGTCGGCTTTACTTATAAATTATCAACTTCCTTTCCTAAGGTATTGTAACTACGAGCACGTATTAGAAAAAATGGTCTAGCCGTCTTCTGGACGGCATACGGCATTGAACACGCCGTATTTGGAGTTGTTTTGACCTGTCGTGGCATCGCCCTACAGTCAGACGAGACTATGCGAAGCACGCGACCGCGTCTGCGCATGATTATGATCCGACTCTATCCACCAGCTAAAATGGGATAGCCATCTTCTGTGCTACATGAGGTATATTTAAGTTGTTTTGTCTCTGGTGGTCGCTCCTCACGGCAAGAGACGACACTAGACAAACCCCGTGACTTTGTGTTGCGTCTGGAGAATGTTTTTCGCCGACTATTTCTATTATAAAAAACGGTCTAGCCATCTATGCGACATTAAACACGCTGTATTTGAAGTTGTAGTGACCCGTGTCGGCGCCCCGCAGCTAAAGGCCACATTATGCGTAGACAACGACTTTGCGTTGCGTTTGCTCATTGTTTTCAGACGACTCTATCTTTCTTTCATTTAAATCTTTAAAACTATTGCCACTAAAAGTTTGAAATTGCGCAGTATTATAGACTACTCGTAGTTATTGTTTAAAACGAGTTGTTTTGGGGTTCTGACATTTCCTGGTTTATCAGTGATCATGTCAAAACCAAATGTCAAAAAAAGGTGTATCGACAACCAAAACACTTTAACTCAGCAAGTTCGGTATTTTATTTACAGATCATGACCACTCAGTACAAACTGTATAAACTAACAGAATTATTTATTTATTGTCATATACATATCGTGCAGTCCACTGCCTGCAAGGCTTTTTTGTCTGAAATGGATGAATCAAACAACAACAGCCATTCACAGGATACCTGATCTTCCGGTGGTCTAGTTGGGCTGTTTACCACCTCGCTAGACAATCATCTATTTACACTGAGTGTAATCATCTATTTATACCTAAAGTGTATTATATTGAGTGTGTTCAAATGAATAGTGTTCTTATTTTCCTGTACAGTCAAGTTTAAGCAGCTGAATTATGGTAACTACGGCGTGTGTGTATAAGATAAGCCGCAAGCAAATACTTAGTAAAACGCCTTTGGTTTTAAGATTTGAAATTAAATATACGCCTAGCATGCTTATAAACCGAAACATGATACATGTATAAATAATAGACTAATGAGATCCAAAAATGATTCGTGTACATTTCAAAATAACTCAAGTCTAAAATAGCTAGTTGGACTAACTATGCAAGGCTAGCCAAGTGTTGCGAAATGTCCGACAGATCACTCAAAGACTGCACTCTGTAATACGCGCATAAATCATTTCTTGAGACGCGCGTGCGCACCACGCATTGATATTGTGTCGACTACGGGGCAAAGAATTTATTTCACTTACAGTGCTATATTATTCTCATAAACGGTTTTTTTAATAAGAAAAAAGACTTACCAGATACTACTACTGCAAACTTTGTATGAAACTGACAGTTCTGATTTTCATACTAAATTTGTTTAAAGTACCTAAACTTACAGACTATAGATATCGTTATGATCGTCGCTTCGAGACGAGCACCAAAAAATTGAGCAATTGACGAAGCCAAACGTTGCGTCGATAGCTCATTGGCAGAGCAGTGGGCCGGTACCCCACGCAGCCCGGGTTCGATTCCCTGTCGACGCTTGTAAAATTTTAAATTTCTGATTTTCATTTATGGGGCAAAGATGTTGACCAGACTGTATACAGAACGTTCAATAACGTCCTATTAGGATGATTCACCTCAAATCCATTCGAGGGTACACCTAAACCTGAAAGGCGACTAAGAGATAATGGAATGAGCAGCACACCTTTTACGAGTGGTGACTAGGGCCAATAACATGTCCGTGTGTAACCAAAAGGGGATTGTTAACTACATTTTTAAGTTATTTCTTTAAAATAGGTTTGCCATCTGCTAACAATTTAACAGCCTTTATCTGATTTCATTTCTTATGCTTTCAGCTTGGGTTTTCAGTTTTTGGAATATTTTTGTATGAATATTCAATTTTTCCCACCAGTCAAATCTTAAAAAGCCTATTACAACATAAACAGCGTTTAGAGATATCAATCGACAGATAAACATCAGGTAGACCGGAAAAGCCCTAGGTTATTTAGTGCAAACTAGCCCACAATTAGTAGGACAATAAAATTTTAGTGCATTCTTACATATTGCTGATTACTAGCGCAGGGCGTAATCCAAGACTTGTAAGCCTATGTCCACGCTGGACCTTTTTTTTACCCATGAGTAGAGTTAATAGACAATGAACTTTATAGCATCGCTACATTCGCAGTACTGAGTGGATAGTATCAACTCAGAAAAAGAAGATTAAACATTTAAGATCATATGCCAAATGGGGTAAGTAAGTATGGACAACTAGCGGGCGTCCGCGGCTCCGCCCGCGTGGATGTCGGTTTTAATCGTGTAGCACCCCACCTACAGGATTATCCTATGTGTTAATCCAAGTTACCCTATATATGTGTGCCAAATTTCATGAAAATCGGTTCAGTGGTTTTTGCGTGAAGAAGTGACAAACAAATAAACAAACACTTAAATTTTCGCGTTTATAATTTTAGTAGGATAAAATTCCCCACAATGTAAAAGCCCCCGCTGTGAATTGTCGTTCGTGATTCACGATACATACATACATATATCACGCCCTCATCCCATGCGGGGTAAGCAGAGAAATGACGGCCGCCAAAATACGGTCCCTATCGCTACGTCCGACATGTTTAGGGCCGCAGATAATAAGTGTATCACTATAGTGACAGGTTGTCAGGCTGTCGCCTAAAATTGCAATATACATAAAAAATTTAAGTCCCTTAGTCGCTTCTTACGACATCCGCGGGAAAGAAATGGGGTGATGCTATTCTATGCCGGCATCACATGACATAAGTAAATAAGTTGTGATTGTGTACACAGGCTTGCCACGTATTGCAGACACGCTGGAGGCAGGGTGGTTTTTAAACGGTTCATAATAAGTGCAATTGTGCATGTAATTGAACAGCAACAGATGCCAGTTGTGGGTGAAACTACAAGTCACTTGATATTGAGAAATGTCTTCGGATATTACGATAAGAGGCAATAATATTTTCACTTTGATTCAGATCACAAAGTTTATAAATACGATAGTAGTTTAGTAAGTGTTTCTGTCTGTCTGTGTCAACTTTAACGAATATATAAGAGACAAACTACAATCTTGATGCTAAAACGATTCCATAGCCGAGTTATTTTACACATGCTGTGTGATGCCGGCTTAGAAAAGCAACACCCCATTTCTTCCCGCGGGTGTTGTAAAAGGAAACTAAGGGACTAAAGGGTTTCATGTGTATTACAACTTTAGGCGACAGGTTGACAAAATGGGCAACTAAGGGACTCGAGGGTTTATAATTTTAGACGACAGGTTGACAGCCTGTCACTACAGTGATACACGAATCATGTGAAAAGGCCCTCAATACTTGTTAGATTTGGCAATAGAGACCGCAATTTTGCGATCTTTAACGCTCTGCCTATCCCGTGAGGGATAAAGTGTGAGTGTGTGTGTCAGATTCACTCAACTTACTAAGGCTTTATGGACACTGTTCGATTTTCACAGATTTAAAGTGTTATTGAAGATGATGTGTTAGACGTACAATAGTAGTTTTTGTGACAAGGGAATAAAATGATATATATATAGCGAGAATATTATTTTGACTCACGAGCGGAACGAAGGATTTTAGAGTAAAATCCCGAGCGTAGCGATATAATATGACTGACAACCTGTCACTATAGTGATACATGACGTACCTGAAACGACCCTCAAACATTTGTCAGGCGTGGCGATAACGACCGTAATATTACGGTCATTGACACTCTGCCTATACCGCCAGGGATGTAGGAGTGATTTGTGTATATATGTAATATGACACAAGTTGGTATGGATCCAGGTCCAGTACTAACATTTGCTCGGTCAACGCATCAGCACGTCCCTGGTACAATATTTGCATGACCGTCGGTCGCACGTCGCCGCCACATGCACGCGCAACTCACTCGTGGCGAAACACGGAATAAATATGTGAAGAGGACTCTTCGACTGATGCACTTTCTGTTGTGTCTTGCTTAGAAATATATTAAAATAACCAGAAATATAATTTAAAAGTAAGTGTTTTGACGCCATCGAAACTAAAGACATGACATCATCTATTCATATTTTCATACAAAATATCGTTTTAAAAAGTAGTTCATTTTACCATCGTGCCTACGGCTGGGTTAGACAGTTTGGACTCTTGAACGTGCGTATGATTTAATTGGTAAGACTTGCATTAGAATTTCGAGTGTCTTGTCTGTACTTAAAAGGTTACACAGTTTTGTAGCCAGAAGAAACCTACTTGGTAGGTACTTACAGATTATTGAAGCCGCATGACGTGTTGTGAGTGCAGCACATACAGTCGTAAACCGAAACAACTGGAGAGTGACAATTCGTATGCAGATGCAGCATATGCAATGCGATCGCCGCTGACTGCATCGCGCATTACTGTTGGGTATAAACTCTTGTGCGATTAACAGCCTCCCCAACGTTAAGTGGCGCCGTTATTGAATAAAAATCTCAACTCACTCATTCAAAACATGAATTCAATTGGATTATAAGATTAAAACGTATTATTAGATATTTACGTACTTAAAGGATTTTAGTACCAACACTTATGTAAGGCAGTGAAAGTTGGGTATGGCAATAAAAACCGACGAGCGTGCATGAAAAGAAAAGACTGATGAATGTAGAACAAGCGAAAGAAGTATGCCAGCAAGTCGGAGGAAATAGTCTCTGCCTACCCTAACAGGAAAGAGGCGTGATTTATGTATGTAAGTAAAGGCCATATACCGACGAGTTACTGCTGTTAACAAAATATCGTGAAATGAAATCGCTAATGCCGGTTTCGTGTAACTTACGTTTATTTTCATTATGATATGATAACCTAGCAATACTAATATCAGAAGTTTGGACAAATTGTGTCAAATAACATGAAGGCGCTAGTTTTTTTAGGGAACCCCTTAATGACTGCTGACTCGCCATCTTGTTTTCACGCTGGAGGTGAGTAGAGTCAATTTTACGACGACTCTTTAGTTTTTATACCATTTTAATATTCGGATAAATGAAACCTTGTTGGGCAATAAACTTCAAAAATATCACGAATTACTTACACTATTACACGGAGTAGATTCTAACACATTTTAAAATAATATTTTCGAAAATATAAAAAAAAAACCTAATTCATTTGAATTTGGTTGCAATATTTAGTTCGCCACACTAACCATCAATCAAGTGCCTTTTAATTTTAAGTTTGGCTGAGTATTCAAATGTCTGTGCATTAGGCAATAACTTAACAGGCATGAAATATGACCTATCAATTACAAACCATTACTCAAAAAGGGTTAAGTCCCTTCACTTGCATTAATAAACTTTGCATTTCAAGCAAAGTGTTATTAATAGCTGGTACTAACATGAAACCAAGCCCAGAAAGCTGTTAATAACAGAAATTGTGCGTCAGATCATATGTTAACAAGTTTCTAAACTGAAGATTTTATTGACCTAGTCTGAATAAGTACCTACTCGTAGAAGCCGTAACTGTATAGGAAAGTACGAGGTATTGGAAATAAAAAGCTAGAAGAATACGCCGGTCTGCTATGGTTTGATTCTTGGGTTTCGTAGTCTACTACAAACGTCACTATCACTACATTACAAAGATGGTATAAAGCAGAGTCGCTCCCCGCGCCTGTTTGTATGAATGATTAGATATTTAAAACTAGACAACGCATTTTGATGCAGCTTTTTTATAGTTCAAGGGATTGCAGTATGATAGTCGCCGAGAAAACAACTTATTTCCATGGAAAAATTGTTACAGTGGGCGCAGGTATTCATAATTGGTAAAAGGGCCCCCCGTCCGCAATAACTTCGTAAGTTTTACACCTATGTTATGACGAAAAATCGTATTGACCAAATAAATGTCGGCAAAAAGTATAATTAAGTAGAGCCAAGCCTGTGAATCTACACTTCCTCCACCAACCCACAGAAACTCTGCATCCGTGGACATGATTTTACCTGATCCGTGGACAGCCTTACATTGTTACAAAACAAAAAGGTCTACTTATTTCAGATACGTAAAACATTCTACTACACAGGTATGTTATGAGGATGGCTCCACTACTATTTTGTGTTCTTGACTCAGTTCAACGTCGATAAAAAATCTATAAAAATTGGAAATCGGTTTGAAGATCCTTCTTTAGCTCGTTTCATGGGCCTTGGACACGATCGTTCCCGGTTTATGTCGCAAGAATGTTAAAATTGTTGCTGTTCAGGTAGTTTGCATTTCAAACGGCAATACGGCTTCAAATAAAAACCGTAATGGATACATGTTTTGGATCACTTTACGAGCCCAGCACGTAATCTGACAGCGACCAGAAATACAAATACTATTCTGAAGAGCATTCGGGGACTGAAAAATGTATGTATCTTCTTATCTTATAAATATGTAAAGGAAATTCGGTGAAACCTGTTGTGGAACTTAGGCACTGCTAGGAAACAAAGTTACACATTTGACCCTACTAAATATCATGTTATCTGTCATATTAGAAAGATCATAAAAAAAGATGCGAAATTGTCATCCGTCGACTGACTGACCTTTTTTCCGTGCGGATTAAGTTTATTTTCATATACAAAACATGTCTTGTGATCAACTATTTCCTTCTGTAATCTACTTCCATTTTGAAATATTATTATAAGTACTTATTTTCATTTATTGTCTCCGTTTGGTTCTCTTCAGAGATAAGCAGTGCCAGTTGTGTCATTTTTCGGTCTGTTAGGTACGTTTCTTGTGGTTATATTAAACGATTGGAATAAATTTTGTTTAACAAATTAATATGCATTCACTTGCTATTCTACATGCAATATACAAAAGAAATGTTTTCAACATGTCTGGATCCAGATTTTACAGTCAGAAACTACAATACGGTGTGGTGCACCGACCTCAAAATGAAATGCATCTGTTGAATGATGAAATAATTAAACAGTGTGCATTGCAGGATTGTGTAGGGCTGCCTACATTGATGATATGCTGTTTGTCTCCCCGACTGACCGTGACAGTAACTTACTATTAACTATGGCACTTCAAAACCAATTAACAGACAGTATATAAAAAGCTTGGCAATCGGAGGAGTGTCCGTCCATATCTCATTCCTATTAGGATTTAGATTTGATCTCTTCATACGACACATTAGCCTTTCTTTTCATTGACTCGGTCTACCTCTTCGTCTTTTCTTCGTCTTCGACCTTCTCTACAAGAATGTTATTTATTAATTCGTCGTATTGCATCACAAAAACTTATTAGCAATGCTTTTGTACAGACTTTAGATTTCAGGGAGTCATGGTCAGTTCTTCAGACCACATAGTTAAGAGTGCCGAACCGAATAGCCGGAAACTTGGTACACCATCATCATCTGCCTGCCCTTATCCCAATTTATTTGGTGTCGGCGCAACATAGTTGTTGAATTATGCCTGACCGTGGTACAGTTTCATCCGGGATTGGCATTTAAGTTTCGCCCGCTTGATGATATAGCTGTTGTGACGCTAGCCCTGTTTTAGCTGTATAACCCGCGGGTGTGGTCAGCGTGTCTGGTCGTCCGGTTGTCCGGCGGCGGGTATTCGCATTGTGTCTGGCAAGCGGCGGGTCCAAACCGGCCGCCGATGACAGTGTGGCCAGATGTAGGTAAAAGGCCCTATTATGCTACAGTTTTTTTTAATTTGCGAAGACATTAGAAATTACTACTTACTTCTTACTTGCTACAGTTTAGTCCGGGATGAAAATGCATTTGTATTGTATTGGATGACCTTCTTAATTCTTTCTGCTTGATAAGATTCTAAGCCGGTGTGACGCTAGCCCTGTTTAACTCCCGAATGTGTGGCCAAGTATTGGTAAATCATGTTTTTATGATATTCCTGCAGACATATCAGCTAAATAGCACGCTTTTCCAAACAGAAGCTGTATTTTTTCTGTATTTCATGTATTTTCGGTAATAAACAATTGTTTTTCTACGGTTTACGAATAGGTGGAAGAAGATAAAATACCTACTTGGACAAGTTGCTCTAAATAATTAATTTAGGTATATTGGTATTTTACTATAAGAGAACTTTTTTACTTGACACATTTTTGACTCGGATTGTGAAATTATAACAACTTTCGACATTTTGGTCTATTTTGTCTTGCGGAAAGACTGCCGAAAATGATTGAATTTATTTTTATTTTGCACCGTTAGTTAGTTTTATAAAATCTCAAATAGATTTATAGGATTTCAGCGGTTTGGTCCAAAAGGGACTGGCCACCCTGGCTGCGCCGCCGTCTGCACTCACTATATAATTTTATTTTAATTAACGCACCCGATGCGTTTACCTGTTGCGGCTTCCAGAAGCACGCCCTGTTTGAATATCGAATTTTAGTGTGATTGTGCAGTTTTTTATCTTTACAGTATATTTGTTTTTTGTGATGTGATGACCAGTATGTAAGTATATTGCTGTCATTATGCACCTGTATGATTTATTTACAGGATGATACAGGCTACGAATAACATCATCCCATTTCTTACTCTTGGATATCGTAAGAGGCGCCTAAGGGACTCGAGGGTTTTTTGTGTATTACAATGTTAGGATACAGGCTGACTATAGTGATACACGATTTTTTATGAAAGAGTCCTTATAATATTTGTCAAACGTGGCGATAGCAACCGTATCTTTCGGCTGTTACCGCTTTGCCTACCCTGCAAAGGATAATGACATGACATGTATGGTACTGTAGCTATCGGCGCATAAGCCGACTCTATGTTGCTTACTACTTGCGAACTGGCTATCCAGACAAGCCGCCGTATCAAAAGTAGATTTTAGAAAATGTCTGTGGATTGTCAATTCGCGATATGAAAGTGAGGCGTGCACGCACACAGCCAGTTTTTGTGATAGTTTATTTTACTTCTTTTTACAAAAAATATTATTTATATGACACTGAGTTTGTGCATACATGGTACATACGGTGACCTCCGCTATCTACGCTTCTACAGTACTTAACTATAGGTCCTATACACCATATAAACTATGTGCCTACTATACCTTACCTTGAAAACTCTATTTAGACACAAAAGGCTAACGGTTTAATATTTCTTGACATCGTGGTATCGTAGACTGCGGTCGGGGACCACAAAGTGTCTTTGAAAAGCGTTCACACTACATTAAACTGGGGTAAATTACATTGCAGTGTCGACTACAGACTAGTGTATAGTTACCATCTTTATTTCAGCTATCGATACTACAAAAAAAAAAATTACACGTAAAATGGCAGCAGCGAAAAAAAGACGATGTTGGTTTTCTGCCTTAAGTTTGTTTCACAGTGAGATAGAATAATCGCTAAAGCTGAATAGTCGATTTGTAGTCAAAAACTGTATTCAGCAATTGTACGGCAAGACTTCACTGTGGTCCAAATCCTGGTCTATGTGACATCAAGGAAAAAAGTATTAGTGATGTTTGTTTCAGCGTCGAATAATAGGGAGCTCAAAAGATAACCCATTTAGATCAGAACCGTGAATAATCTAGATACTCGTAAGATGGAGTAATCAACTGCGAAAGTGTTTAATTTTGTGTGACATTATCGATACCTCTACGCAGGTCTACAATTTGGGCTTAGCACTTAACTATAGCAATTATTAGAATGTTAAAGGCAATTATTATTTTTGCGCCAACCTATCAGTACGGCCCCATAATTTTAGGGTAACATGGTGATATTTTCGCAGTAAAGTGGTCTGTTTATAAATATTTATGAGATTTGAATATGGCTTGACAAAGCCGAATGGCAAGTCTGTTAGAATGTAAACTATCAGTATAATTTAAGCAACAGATTGTTGGGCATACGACTTTGAAAAATTGCGATTTGACTTAAGTTCTATGTAAAGCGTAGTATTTAGTAGGTATGCTAACCGGGCAGCACACCTTTGTTGTTCAAATGGCATGGATAAGTTATTAAAAAATGTTTAAGTATTTGCCATAAAGGTTACAAAAGACAAAACCCAATTGGTTACTTATGAACTCCGCACTAGGCTACGCCTGTTTCGCGGCAGTCCATTCGACTCTTACCAATTTAGATTATTACACTGTTTTGCAAAAATTTAAACGTACAATTTAAAAAGTCAGGTATTATATTGTATTAAGTCAACAAAACAATCTTTGTCGCGGTACCCCAGATGCCAATACAATACGTAATAGGACTGACACAGGATCTGAATCTAGCGGAAAATCAGCGCTGCAGCTTTAAGCTAGAGCCTATGCTGAGCTGAATTCAATCAAGTGTATTTTGAGAATTGCTATTCTTTGAAACATATAGCTTACGGTTCAAAATACACGATAAGTTCTTATAATATCAAAATGAATAATTTAGCGTATGCGGCTACTTAAGAAAATAAAACAGAAACAGGATGAGTCTACAGATACGTCTTGAAATTGATTGCATTTTAATCGCGATGAAATTGTACCTTCTGCATAAAGCCGGCGCATGAAGTTTCAGATATTTTGTGATTGATTAACATTATACAGGATGTCATATCTTAGTTTAAAACGTAGGTACTTTCTATCTGACAGTAAAGATCGAGTCTCTTTTATAATTTCATACCAGATGGCGTTGTGTTAAGTTGAAATTTAAGTTAAATCATACTCAACTAGATAAATTATATTCTTTAGAAAGTGCAAACTTCTCCGAAACTATGCAACGCGGATCTGATGCGCTTTTTTAACAGATAGAGTGATTTAAAGGAAGCTATAACACATGCTGGAAATCGATTTGCTGCAATGCAACTGCTGGGGCCCGGCTGCTAATATAGGATAAAGAGTTAACGCACCCTATCAATTTGCAAATACTATACATTACACCCTGTATTGTAGCTGAATGATCGCTTGGAGTACAACAGTAGACAACCCTTATTACGCGAAACTACCGACAAGGCACGAAACACTACTACGACAGAGCCCGATGCGGCCGTCATACATTGCTGCTGCACACATGTGAGTGTCATTCTAATCATCATCATCATTGGTCTCATACGTCTATGATAGACGATTTAATCATCGTCTGAGGCAATAGCACAGACATACTAGGAAAACACAGGTTGTCCAGGACCCGCGCCACCCTCTCGGCCTCCCTGGCTGACTCCACAGGAACGACGATTCGAAACGTGCGGGCCAGATCGGCTGCAGGATTCTACCGCACGATAGACCTCAGTCACACGCGCCTGACGGATACCCCGTTCCGGGTTCATTGTTGAGTTGTCCTTCCCCAGGGCCGACAGGGAGGGTCGGGTTAATCCCTTGGTCGCCCTCTTACGACCCACACGAGAAGAGAGAGGTGATGCTATTCTACTCTGCGGACACCACCCGGCACATTGTAATAAACTCGAGATAAACTGCAATGTATGCTGAATCGGTCTCGTCGTCACTGTAGTGTAAATAGCCGTTATACCGCAATGTGCAACAATGTTGCGTTCTCAAAGAGCGAGCAGCGCGTGCGCAACGGCGGCTATTTATCGTACACCTCATTCATACACTTCACAGTGGATTTAATTCACGCCCATGATAACTCATAAATAATGTTCATCATTTATTTGTAATTCGAAAATCTGTGATGCACGCGCCAAGAAAACGTGTTGGAGATATCGCGCAAAATGTCTTGTTTTAAGCTAGGTAATTCGTTAAACGTCGCGGCCATCATGAAATTATAACTGGCTTTCAGCAGGCTTCAGGCTCGTAGCAATTAATTATTTTAATAAGCATTTAAGAAAAATTTTAAATAGGAAATGGGGACTTTTCTAAGCTTTTCTATCCGACAGATCTCGACTTAGTTTATGATCTCATACCAAATTTCGTTGCGTTAGGTTGAAGTTTTGACATAATATGAGTTATATTGATACTTAACGAGACAAAACACATTTCTTTGGACATAAACTTTTTCAGCTTAGCTCAGCGTCATCTATGCACACTAATTGAAAACGGGCTAGAAAATTTCCCAATTGTGACACACCACATATTTATTATCGCTGGCAATCTGAAGCCTACTTGCTGAGCTGAAAACAGTTACCTTCGTCTCGTCAGTGAGTGACGATTATTTTTACCATGGTATGATAATTATTTATCCTTGGTTAGGAAACGAAAAATAATCGTACCTATAAGAATACTAACTGATAGAAAGGAAAACTCTTTAGATACCGAATTGAACTACCTGTCTACTATAAACTATGAGATGTCTGTCTCAACAGTAGGTACTATTACAATAGCTACTAACTCAGAATTAGTTTAGAAATGGGTGGGATCAATGGGTGCAGCTGTCTCGATGGTGTCTGGCTGAACAATGCCACAACTGCATGCAACATTGTTGCAGTGAATGTAGCTGGCGAGCGACCACTAGACTGGACTAACCGCAGACCAGACGTATTTACTTACCTCAATCGGGATTTATTCCATACGTATAACGAATTTCATTTCTTTTATATACATACATACATATATCACGCCTTTATCCCTTGCGGGGTAGGCAGAGCGTTAACGGCCGTAAGAATACGGCCACTATCGCCACGTCTGACATTTTTGAGAAATGTTTTCCAAGTTTGTTTCGGAAAACATGTGTATCACTATAGTGATAGGTTGTCAACCTGTCGCCTAAAAATTGTAATACACCAGTATTGGTATTGACTCGAGAGTATTCTCGAGTCCCTTAGTCGCCTCATACGACACCCGCGGGAAGGATGTGGGGTGATGCTATTCTAAGCCGGCATCACACGGCACTTAGCCGGCATCACACGGCATTTCTTTTATATACCTACCTCATTCAGTTTTTACGTGTGTTCATTGTGAAAGCCATGATCATTTGTATATTTTCTCAACACGCATTGTTTTTATAAAACAAGATACCTAACTTAAATGCATACTACTTTTACAGTAACAACAGTCCACTGCTGGACACGGACCTCCCTCAATGGGAGGGTAATACCATACTCACCACGCTTGGCAGGCGAATTGGCGAGCGCAGGTGCAAGATATTGTAGAACGCTTCTCATTCCCTGGATTGGATTCATCCAATGGTCGCCTTTTTCGACACCCGTAAATGCATATAACGTATGTTTATTTGTTACCCGATATAGAATTGGAAAAAGTTTTTATTTGTCAGGGATACCTAGCCCTCGAAGTGATCTTCGATGATTTCGTATTTGTAATCTGAACATTTAAAAACGAGTGTAGATAAAAAAATACCTCCATTACATATCTACAGCTACGAATGTAACGCAGCGCATAAACGCTGAGCGAAAAATAAGCATAAAACGAAATACGTCTGCGGTCAGTCTGTATACAGTGTGTTGCCGGCACGCAGGTATTTATTCAATCTGGCGATTCTATGTATCTATATGAACAAGTTTTACTATATGGGGCCCTCTGTGCAATCAGTCTGTTTCTGCTAAGTTTTTGCTAAGGTAATGGAATCTACTTTATACCAGACTATTTTAATGCAAATGAAGGGTTGGTTCTGTGATCAACAACACGGTTTTTTACCTGGACGCTCTACATGTTCAAATTTGGTAAATTTCACATCACTCATCTCTGAAAAGCTAGATCGTAAAGAGCAAGTCGATGTTGTTTATTTCGACTATCAAAAAGCTTTTGACCAAATTGATTGCGATGTTCTTTTGAGTAAATTGGCCGTGATTGGTTTTTCAAGGGATCTTGTGTATTTTTTTGCCGACTACTTAAAGGATCGGCAACAATTTGTAATGTACAATCAATGCCACTCCACATCCTATTTAGTTAATTCCGGAGTTGGTCAAGGTACATGTCTTGGTCCTTTGCTATTTCTTATAATAATCAATGATTTGCCTTCCGTTATAAAACACAGCACGTGTCTCATGTTTGCCGACGACGTGAAGTTGGCAAGACCCATAGGGCAGGCAGTCGATTGCGCCCTCCTTCAGGAGGATATTAATAGTGTATGCGCTTGGGGGCACAGCAACAGCCTCACATTTAATATTAAAAAATGTGCTATTATGACATACTCCCGGGGATATAATCCATTGGTAGCTAACTACACTATTGATGCGTCGACGCTAGAGCGAACCACGAGTGTGAGGGATCTTGGAACATGGTTCGATACACAGTTATCTTTCCATGACCACATATCTAGAATGTGTAGCTCATCTCGCAAATGCCTAGGTTTTGTACTACGTCAATCAAAGTATTTCCGGTCTACTGATATTCCTCGCTTACTTTATAATGCCTTCGTGCGAAGTAAACTGGAATCCAACTCCATGGTCTGGAATCCTTTTCACTCGAACCTCGTCCTAGATGTCGAGAAAGTGCAGAAATCGTTTGTTCGTTTTCTATACAAAAAACATTACGGTTATTACCCCTACCTCTACCCTACGTCTTTCATACTTGGTATGGTGGGGTATCAATCTCTGGAGGTAAGGCGAAGCTTATCATTGCTGAGTTATATATTTGAGCTGGTACGTGGTAAGATCTACAACCCATCCTTACTAGATAGAATAGGTTTTAGCGTGCCAAGATCGTTTGCAGTCCGACCGTGTAGGCGAGAAGTATTTTCTATGCCTACCATGCGTTGTGTTTCATCGAGATTTGCTCCTCTACCTAGAGCTCTGAAACTGATAAATGATGTATCTCTGACGGATCCAGAGCTTGATATTTTCATGTGCTCACAAAATCAGTTCCTAGCGTCAAGCAGTCGTTATCTAGAATCGTTGACCAAAGCGAGCAGCGCTGTAGAAACTTTGTAAGAGTAAATAATTAGTTTAAATCATAAGACTCTCTCAGAACTAAATTTCGCTGTTCAACTATGTCATGTTTATTATGTTTAAATTATTTTACTGACATTAATTTATTCGAATTCTTATTATTGACCTTTTGTATGTAAATTCAACTTGATTTGAAATTGACTTAACATTGTGTGCGCTTGGTTTTTTAAACTGTAAGCCATATGTTTCGTATCTAATAAATGAATTGAATTGAATTGAATCACGAAAAACTAATCAGCTCGTCAATTGGAAACCTAATATCGACTCAAGCAAAATTTATATGGAACACATACATACATACATATATCACGCCTTTATCCCTTGCGGGGTAGGCAGAGCGTTAACAGCCGTAAGAATACGGTCGCTATCGCCACGTCTGACATTTTTTAGTATTGTTTTCCTAGGTGGTTGCAGAAAACATGTGTATTAATATAAGACATTATTACGGGTTTTAACTCACGGTAGGGATATATCGAGCACCCAATATTTCGGCGATGTTGCAATCGCCATGATCACGGGTAAACTGGAGCGGCTGCGGGTGACGGCTAAGGGCAAACATATCTGTCTACCCTCATTCTTCTGCGTTTTTTCGGAACACTTTAGTACGTGTTGAACATGTTGCAGTTCCTCATGAAGGTGTTCGTTATCGCAAAGGTCATAGGCGCGATTTGTTAAGGAGGTAACCACTGAGTTAAGCTGTCGCGGATGTCGCAGTTTCTACGGTCACCAAAGGATCGATTTCCATTAGAATGTCCAGGGGTGTATAAAATAGACTGTAGTTGTGGTAGTTGTTACATTGGTCAAACTAAGCGGACCATCTCCATCCGTGTCAAAGAGCACATAAAGGCAGTGAAAAACAATGAAGCACATAAGTCTGCCATTGCGGAACACCTGCTTGAGTCTGGTCCAAACCACTGGATCGAATTACATAATCCAAAAGTACTTTCGACCGAACGCCACTACATACCAAGACTGGTAAGCGAGGCTATTGAAATCACCAAGTACAAAAATTTCAATAGAGAAGATGGCTTCAAATTGTCAAGTACATGGAATCCAGTGGTAAATTTGTGTAAAAATAAGTTTGTGTCTAAACCTGCAATAAAATCATGCGATACCGTTAGTGTGTGTTGTCGAGATGACTTTCGAGTGAGTACCGATAGTGACCAAAGTGTTCCGAAAAAACGCAGAAGAATGAGGGTAGACAGATATGTTTGCCCTTAGCCGTCACCCGCAGCCGCTCCAGTTTACCCGTGATCATGGCGATTGCAACATCGCCGAAATATTGGGTGCTCGATATATCCCTACCGTGAGTTAAAACCCGTAATAATGTCTTATAGTTTTAGTGTTAATAACCACGGAACCTTAAAATCAAGTGTTGTATTAATATAGTGACAGGTTGTCAGCTTGTCGCCTAAAAATTGTAATACACCAATACTCTCGCGTCCCTTAGTCGCCTCTTACGACACCCGCGGGAAGGATGTGGGGTGATGCTATTCTAAGCCGGCATCACACGGCACATGGAACAGCTGGTCCCAAATAAATATAAAAGTTCGTGATAACAGAAAATCCTCCGTTTTTTTCATTGGTTCAAAAGTTGCTCATAAGTATATATAGATGGCTACAATGAGAAGTTTGAATAAATATCCGTGTGCCGGTAACACACTGTATGGTCCTGTATCGGTGATGTGCGGTTGAGTCTCTGCAACAATGTTGCTACCGCAAGATCGACCGTCTCATACCACAACCCTTTCATTTCATTCACCCTAATTAAACACGTCATTCTACATAATGAGATTTTTTTCAAAGTTATTCTGCAAGACGGCGTAACCGTAGACTACTTTTTTAATGTAACAAAGTTTTAAATGGATAGGTTCTTTGAAAAATGGATCCAACGAAAAACATAAATGTGAAAATTGGTAGCCATGTTCGTTCAACTGATAAAAGTATTGATGCATATATGGGTGCCAAATCAGTGTCTTTCATGGAAAAACAAAAATGGTTATTTTTCGTTTTATAATTATGTTCTGAAAAAGGAAAATAAAATAGGCATGCCTAGTACGCGTAATTTTTATAGAAAAAGGATTTATTATAGCTCTAGAGGTTTCTTCCCGAGTAGGTACTGACTCGGGAAGAAACAAGGGGAATACGTTTGTATGAAAAGGCTGAAAACCCAGAGCACTAAGGAATGCTCTTAAGCTACAATGTTGCAGCCGCAAGACCGACAGGCACGTGCATTACCAGAAGCTCCGGTATACTGTATTCACGTCACCGCATATTAAGGCAGCACTCCATTTAGAGAATAAATGAAAAATAAAAAAATCACCAAGAGTATATTGTAGTAAAAAAAATATGGATTGAAATGTAGATAGCTACTTCATTTTCTGCTAACATTTCTAGACCCGAAATCAGCTACACCACACCACTCGAGTCAATAGGTACGTGAAAAACAGACGAATTGATTGTAGACGGCGAGACGTAACCGGCAGGCATACACAACACAGTTGTTTTTTTTTTTTATGAACTATCACTTTACTTAAAAAATGTATTGGAAGATATTTATTTCGTAAACCATGAATAAAGTTAGAACCTTATCATGATCATCACAGAAGCATCATACTTCAACAACCACAACAAGAATCATTGGTAACAATTCCACTATAGAATCATCACTCATAATAATATTAACCCATAAAGTTGAGCGTAAGCATCGAAATCATCGATGTCTACTTGCATTATCTCGTGTTCGATATATTTGCAACAATCTGCATGCAACATTGTTGCGGAAAACAACACGCCGCTGCTGTTCCAATGTTTCTGCTTTCAGAATAAATTGCTGCGATTAAGAGCGGGATGCGAGAGAAGGGTCGCACTCAGATTAGACAGACGAAGAGTTTTTTTTATTTTATTGCTTTCACATAATTCAAATTGATAGTGAACAAAGGCACATATCCTTTGAACACGAAACATATTTTTCTATACACTCGTTTCGTTTCGAATAACAAATTCGACAGCAGTTGTATTAAAACCTGCTTTATGCATTTTGCCTCTAGAGCCACAGATAATATAATACTACTAAAGTAGTACAGATACCTAACGTCATAGAGGGAGTTCGATTGCCCTAGGACGGCTATTGGCGGGCTATTTGATATGTCGACTCAGCGCGTGCGTTGCTAGCGACATCTAGCTTATTTATTGGACACTTCGTATTGACGACATTAGATTGAAAAATATTGCAAAAATGTGAATAATTCGCGTGTTTTCCGTCACAAAATATCTTAAATAATGTATTTATAATTTTCCAAAACTTTGTTTTTGTAAATTTGCTTTTATTCCAGTCTCTTAAGTAACATTCGCGACCCGTAATTTCTTTTAGTAGGGAATGAGACCCCATGTCTAGAACTAACTCTCTCTGAATAATAGTATAAATAAGATAATTGAATGAAATTAATAGAATTTTCGCTATTCTTTAAGATTATCGAGTAAAAGGAAAAATTATACGCTACACAAGGGTTTTTGGTTGTCCTCCGGCATGAGTTTGTGTTTGCAAGATCGTGAGCTCTACCACAGCTGTACTTCTAGCATTAGACTCTCTAGGATAGATATACTGAGTGCACCCCTGGGCTCACCCGTTGGTATGAATGCGGCTGTCAAGTTTAACAGTTAGCACCAGGAAAAGCCGTACGTTAGCTATCTGAGCACCGCGGGTCGTATCACTGTTTGTCTAGCGTTTTATTGTTGTTGTAACCGTGATTGAAACAACTCTTTTGGCCAGTGAGGTACCTAACTGCAATATGAGTCGTCTGGCGCTAAACTCAGTAATCTAACCTAAGACTTGTCATAGATATTTTCTCGTAATAAAGGTAGCTTTTGTAACTAACGGCTGTAGCTTTCTTATCGTAGTAAAATGTTTGAAATCGATTCAGTAGTTTCGGAGTTTCTAAATTATATAAAAAACTGATCTTTCCTCTTCATAATACTAGTGCACTAGAAATCTAGACAATGACCAGTTTTACGTAGTTAATGTTAGTAAACTATAAAACCCCGTTCAAATATCTTTAATAAGGAAAAGCTGAGTTTTTTTTAGGTTACAAAAATGATCCCAGGGTATCTGTAAAGATATCAGATATCATTATAACCTTCCCCAAAAATGGAGAATGGTATAAAAATAAATTTTATGACAGAAATTTTTCATCAAAATATATTTCATTGCTTATCTCGGATGGTAACTAATTTTTAGTGGTCGTTATATCTTTTAATGTGACTCTTTATTTATTGTTTAATTAAGTTTAGTGTCATTGAAACTTTGTATAAAATGCTTTGTATTTAAAAGCAACATTAACAAGAAAAATGTCAAGTTATTAAGCTCTGTAGATTTGTTATTCTCCAATGAAGATAGAATTTTACCGAAATATACTTTAGTCCAACTATTCGCCAGCCATTATATTTATTTAAATATTTAAAAAAGAATTCAATTTAAAAATTCTTTATTTAATTATTTTTTTAAAATGCATATTTAGGACCTGTACGATTTTAAAGTTATGCTGTTGCCTTCGTTTACTTCTCTCTTTTAATATGAATCTAACAAACGTTACAGGTATCAGGCTAGATTTTACGGAGTCTAGTAGGATAGGTATACAGATTCCACGCATTTTAAGGAAAAATTAAATTATGAAATGTTGTTGGTACCTACCAGCTGATGAAATTGCCATAGATTTACTATGTTCAAAGCATATTAGTTTGCTGTTACAGGTTCGAAGGCAATTTAGTTAATAGTTTAATGTTGGTCTCAAATGGACCATAGACTATCTCAAAGCTTCACAGAATTTTCCTATTCTAGCGGCAATCACAAAAATCTGGTAAATTCCAACCTAGTTTCAGTCGCAACAGCAGACCCCGTTTAAAAATTTTGTAATACCAGCTTATTTATATAAACATATTTTCTTCGTATAGTGTATACCACAGCCGGAGTCGACAAACGACCCGATGAATCATTGAAAGGGAGGATGATTGATTGAAGTCTTCCTCAGAATGGCATCAAAATGTCCATATTATTTTGGTTGTTTTCCGTGGGAATAAGACGTTTTTTTCTAGAATCAATTTGTCTTTAAAAAATTAACCACATCATAATCCGTTACATACTTTATTAGGAATTAATATTCCGTGATTCGAAAATAATACGAACACAATAATAATAATAACAAAAACGAAGACTTCATATTATACGGGGTTTAAGGGACAGCGTCCCGAAAACTGATATAGCAAGCAGACCATGAAACTGAACAACTTTCCCCTAGGTACATATGTCAGGAAACGACAAAAAAATTTCGACCTCCCATACAAAATCGCGATCAGCTGACTGACTGCATTTACTATGGGAATCCGAATTTTTTTTTACGTTTCCTGACATATGTTCCTAGGGGAAAGTTGTTCAATTTCATGGTCTGCTCGCACCCTATCAGCATTCGGGACGCTGCTGTCCCTAACACCCTGTATATTACTAGCGGGTGCCGCAGCTGCACCCGCGAAGAAGTCAGTTTCAATCCAGTAGCATCCCATAGGAGCATTTTTTTGGGATAGCAACTATACTATATATTAAGTAACCTTCTATCTGTGTGCCAAATTTCATGAAATCAGTTAAGCAGTTTTTGCGTGAATGAGTAACAAAGAAACAAACATAAAAATTTGCGGATTTATAAATGCGAATATTATAATATTAGTGGTATTAATATACCGCGTCTCCTCCAACATAGCTAATCTGTGTCCGCACGTACTGTTTTGCACGTCGTAACTCAGGGCGAACGAGCCGGCTTACTTACATGTCATTATGGTATTTACATCGATTACCGGCAATTTGCCGCCCGCCATCCGCCATCTTAGGCTAATGTCCAGTGATTTAATCAATCCACCGCTCGTCTCGTGAGTTATGTAGGCAGTGTTTAGGTTAGTACCTCGATGTTTTGCTTTACTTTTGTGCAAGGTTATGAAATAAAAATGAATTCTGATGAAATCATAATTTGGGTATCTGTGTCTGTGTAAAAAGCTCTATCGAAAATAATGTCTATATCTCAAAAAAAAAAACAAACAATAAAACCTCTTTAGTTCAGAGGTAGTTGAATCAATTTTCGGTACCGGTTACTGCGAGTTACTTTACCGGGTAAAGTTTAGTCCTAGGGGGTAACTCCTGCCCAAGATTTGATTTCCTACCATTCCTAAACCGTCCGAAAACAACTACCAGGAAAAGCAAGTGATAGAATGACTGATTCAATCTTTTTCCTGATTTGGGCTAAAGTACGGGGTACCGTAGGGATAAAGTAAACCCCACTGACGGTACACTTTTCTCGAACAATGTCATAGACGATTGGCACAGAAGGGCGGTCATATATTTCGATGATTTAAATACTGTGCTAGCGTACCTGCCTGTACGTACATCGAATAAATTTACAATCCTCTTAAGTTAAGCAGGTTATGTTCCTTAAGTAGGCAGGTTAAGCATGTCATACATACTGCATACTGTAAGTATACAGGGTGTAAGGAAAAGAACTAACTTCCTTTCAAGGGATGAACCATCCCATGAACATTCTCCAAGGAAAATAGGTCGAAATATGAAAAAACATTTTGGACCTCACATACAAACCGACTCGGTCGGTTGCAGTTGATACATTTTGTATGGTGGGAGGGTCAATCTTTTTTTCATATTTCAATGTACGTTCCTTGGTGACAGGTGTTCAGTTTCATGGGATGGTTCACCCCTTAATAAAAGTTAGTACTTTTCCTAGCACTCTGTACAGGGTGTTAGGGACAGCGTCCCGAACGTTCAAAGGGTGCAAGCAGACCATGAAACTGAACAACTTTCCCCTAGGAACATATGTCAGGAAACGACTAAAAATTTTCGACCTCCCATACAAAATCGCGATCAGCTAACTGCATTAACTATGGGAAACCAAAAAATTTTTGACGTTTCCTCACATATGTTCCTAAGGGAAAGTTGTTCATGTTCCTAAGGGAAAGTTGTTCAGTTTCATGGTCTGCTTGGACCCTATCAGTATTCGGGACGCTGTCCCTTACACCCCGTATACATACACCTGTCGTATCACTTGCGAACAAACAAACAACAAGTATTACAAGTGTTGTGTCAACATGTCGGGCGTCTCGAGAGCTACTGAGCTGCCAACTTACGTGTCTTAACATTTAAGTAAGTATACAAGACAAATAGTAGAGTTTTACATAAAAGAAAACTACTTACTTAAGTGTCTTCAAAAATATTAGTTGGATACGTACCTACATAGAATGTATGTCTTTTTTGCATGATTATAATATAATCAACAAGCATGACATAGGTAGGCTATAAAAAGCTGCGCTGATTAAATATTTTCCGAACGATTCAAGTAGTAAATAGAACTAACGACTTCATTAGGTATTTCAACTTTAGATTATTTCATTCTTTTCCAAGCGTATTCTCTGCTTTAAAATATGTAGGTACATGATCCAGACAAGAAAAAACAACTAAGGGTTACGTTACACCCAACCTTCTTATTTAACTGCCATGACTTTTATTTTTCCTCACCACAGCAACTGACAATAAACTTAATTTTGGGACTCAAAAAAGCCTCTTCGAATTCACCCCTTTTAGTTTTATTGAAACCGGTCCCGGCGGCGAAGAAACTACATTAAATAATATTTTTAGGATAAGTAAATATGTTTTAGCATCAATCTGTGAGGAACCCAAGTTATTGTCCCATAAAAAGTCTGACAGTAAAAATGTTTACTTGTGAATTATTTGCCAGACTTTTAAGAGTCTTTTTAATGGTTATTACTGGAGAAAAGAGACTAACAGAAAAAACACAAATTGAGAATTTTTAAGCGGATTAATGTAGTGTCATAAGTTGGATCTTTACTTGATGATTATTCTAATTCAGCCATAATTCAGCATTATAAAGAGAGAATGATTAAGCAATACCTTTTATGCTGAAGTATAAAAACGTGTCTAGTGATACGAAAAAAAAAAGTCGTAATAAATAATTTGCAGCGTTCACCAGAGCAAATCCTGTCAAGGCAGCTGCGCCATTTCTCTCGGATTTCAAAAAAGTGTGCTTCCTGCGGGCGGCGGAGGCTGCAACATTGTTGCTGCAACCGGAGTTGTTTGCAAATCGCCTGTCGGGCTGCCCCGGCCTCCGCCCCCCGCGCCCCAAGCCAGCCTGTCTCACGTCACTGCACGAACGTCCCCTTTGGCCCCCGACTCGATTCAAATGTAAGGGGCGGAATATACCACACACAGTTCCCACAATACTACTATTTACTACACCTACTCTGCCTAAATGCAGTTACCAAATCTCAAGACGGAGTTCCACAGCCATAATTGTCTAAATAGATAAGTTTACGGTTTAGGAGTTTAAAAATCGTTTCAAAGTTTTGTCACTTCTTTTTCGTTTCAGAGTTACTCTTATTATTACAATACCGCCGCTGATACCTAATATTTTCTAATACAAACACTTGAGAATCCAATATCTCCAATATTCTATCCAATATCTAATAACTTGCTATGTGTTCCACCCTTAACCAACATTCACCAGCTCTTAAGATGTCTAGCTTTTAATCCCTTATTCACTGAAGTTTTGTTTCTCGTATACATGCGCGCGCGCACTGGGCACGACCATGCGAGTCCATTACAGAAAAAGCTAATAATGCATAGAGTATGTAGGTTTGCGCGACTTACTTGTTTGTTATTTGACTAAGGATATATGGAGTAATACTTATCCGTTTAATAATTCATCTTTTTGTCGATTCAATGCTATCTGTTTTAATTTTACGCGCCCACAATTCGGCTACTTGAACCGTTTCTGCGGTAGCGTAGCGGCCGATAATTATTCCAATAATGCGTAAGATTATTAGAATCATATTTTCGTGGTGGGTTTTTCAAGTGAAACAGTAATACGAGGTATAATGGTTTAAAACACACAAACGCACATGCAAGACACAGTTAAAAAGAACCGAGAAACAACGATGTAAATATTTTCTGTGGGACCTACCTGCTTGTCTTAAAACATTAATAAAATGTGGCAACTGACTGATTATTCTGCACTTTATTTAATTTACTGATACGGATTTTAGGGCGCTTCAAAAATGACTTCACAAATGAAGTTTTATTGATAAATTAATCATTTTGATTTGAGTGGGATTTGGGACCCACCCTACAGTAAATAAATAAATTGCTCTTATTTTGTAACGTTAACGTTTTTTTTATACTGACTAAGAAATTAAAGTGCATAAGTGCCCAGTCTTCTTTTGAACCTGCTGAAATGCACAAGTTTTGTTTTTTACACACATTGTTATAAGTATTATTATGTTTGTCAAATTGAAGGACGTTTAGAACTAGGGAGGTGACATTAAAGAAAAAATACCTAACCCCGTAAATGTTTTACCAAGGCTACTATACTTCAATGCAAAAAAGCCACGTCATATATTAAAATCCCGCAGCTCGACGTGACATTGTAGCACCTCGAGAATGTGCCAATACACCTCCAAATTAGCATAAATAACAAAAATTGCAATGAAAAAGGAAAACGAGCGGAGCCACGGGCGGTCCCTAGTTAGAATAAAGTCGTTAGTCATCGGACAATGTCGAGAAAAACGGCAAAATGAATTATATCTCCATTTGGGATACGACGTGACTAATTAGTTCAGACCAAATATATCTTTAACCTTGCCATGGATCGTAAAACCTAAAATGTTGAGTTTGATGTATGATCCAACTTGAGGGTTCTGTGCAGTGTCTTGTGAAGAAAAAATGCAGATAAAATCCAGATCTCCGGAAATTTTCGTACATAAATATAGGTAGGTAAGGTCGCTAATCTGTCACAAGCAAGCAAACGTCTATGAGTTTAACTTTTATTGAATATACTTGAGGTTTTGCCACAAATAGTTAATTCGATGTCAGCAGAGGTAAATCGTAGAAAGTAGAGAGACTGAAGGACTGTAATACTGAAATCCACTATGCATTCTTAAATAAGTTTGAACCAACGGTTTGAACGATGACAAACACAATGAACACACATTATAAATTGTGTCTGTCTGTCAAACTTTGCATATATCGAATATTTAATTTTCGAACGTTATAACACAGTAAGTCATAAATGTGTCTGGCTCTCAGGCTTCATACTTTTCGTGCGTAACTCCGAAACGCGTTTTTTTGTACATTTTTGGCAATAACCGTCTGTAGGTCGCGGGGACGCGCGCGCGCCTACCTGCCCATTTAAAACAATTTACACACTCGTCGTTTTGCTCACGGCGGCATTAGCCACTGATGAGTGTACGATATTAGTCAGACGACGTCTGCTCTCTAAGCCATAATCATGTTTTGGACGGCGAGCCAAATTGGCAGAGTTTTTTTGAACTTATACGACTGGTGTCCTTGTTTTTAGGGTTTGCTAGTCTAATACAAACCCTTATAAATGAAAAAGAGAAATTGAAAAATTACAAGCATATTGTCAACTGTGTCTGTATGGCCTGCCTTAAAGGCAGATCTTAGTTTTGTTTTAGTGACGGAAATTATGAAATGGGGACAAAAATAATTAATAATAAAATAGTTGTGTAGGGCATATCTTTTTAGGACATGTAAAATTTTGTGTAAAGTTTCCTTGGATTCAAACAAGTTATTTACCTGCTCCTGTCTTCAACATTTGCGTTTGGACAGGGCGTTTTTCGCCCTAATTTGTTTCAGCTATAACTCCCAAAGTATAAAATATGATTTGTTTTTTTTTTATAATGGGAAAATGAATCAAATAAAGCTGTAATCTTGTAGTTTTTTACATCGTAAAAACTATAATGAAATCCACAGCTTTTTTTTAGTTTAAGAAATAATTTGTATAATACATTTTTTACTCACGAAAATTGTCAAAGTAATAAGGAGCATTGAAATAAGGTTAAATATATGTGATATGATAACTACGAAACCATATGTTCGGTGGTGTCCGACACGCTCTTGGCCGTTATTTTTATGTTCGTTAGCTGACGAAGAAAGTAGGCAGGCACACGCTGTTCCTAAGCAAAAGTCGGGTGCTCAAAAAATTTTATGAAGGTCAATAGGACTTTGTAAGTTAATGAGCATCTTAAACGTGCGTTTCGTTCGTTTTACGTGACTACCCAGGTAGGTACCATGGTTCGTACTATAATGTTCTGACTCTATCTTAAGCTCCAGATAAGTTTGTCATGTTTCGCCTTACCAACAGGCTAGGCGCTCAACTTCTGAATTGCATGCGGAAGTCTGCTACTAATTATGCTCATATCACATGTTCCACTAATAAAACTAATCCACTTACATATAGCCCAGACATTAAAAAAATATGTATATACCTAAGGTGTAAAAATATTAGCTGCAAATATTTTAAGAGGTGAATCAGGCCATGAAACGGAACAACTTTCCCCAAGAAACATAGGCCGAATTATGTGAAAATTTACCCATGCCCCATACAAAGAGAATTAATTGGTCGCTCGGTAATTTTGTATGGGAGTTCCAAAATTTTTCTTCATATTTCGACCTATGTTCCTTGGGGAAAGTTGTTCAGTTTCATGGGCTAGTTCACCCCTTAAAATATTTGCAGCTAATATTTTTACACCCTGTATATAGCATAAATAGTGATACGAGTAACGACGACTATCCGTTGCGGACTTACGTGGACGATTTAAGAAGTCACGCTTTCAAAATTTGCTGTGGAATCTAGCCAGAACAGTTTATATAAAAAATAGAGTACTTACCGGCGCCGTATCGCCCTGGTTGTCCTTCCCGAGCCCCTCGCCCTTGGACCAGCCCATCTTCTGCAGCAACTTGAAACCCTTGTTCTCAGGAGCTATGTGCCTGTGAAAGGAAGAGGACGCGTTCCACGATTAAGTCATTAAAAGAAAGTCGTTATATAGGATAGGTCCCAGACTACTACCCTGAGGAATTCCATACTAAAAAGGCTTTTCGAGACTCAAATTTAAGCCAATTTTTAAATAATTCGACCAAATACTAATTTGTTTTAAAATACTTACAGTTAGTTTAGGTTCTCACACCAATATTAGTAGCTGTGTCAGTTAGCGTTGAATTTAAACCGCATCATAAGCTTCAACGGGATCCATAAAGAGCTTCAAACTAAAATGTCACTAAGGTGACTTACGTTTCAGTATCAGTAGACTGCGTCTTCTCAGAACTATGCGAGGAGCCGACAGCTTCCCTCCTTGCCTTGGCGCGGTCGTTGTACGACCCATCTTCTATCATCAATGGTTCCGGCTTGTATTTGTTTTTGAGCCGAGCCAGTTCTAGCTCGTACTGCTTTTTAACGTCGCATGTGCGGGTGTAGGCGACCTTTTCTTTTTCTTGGGCTGTGAAAAGAAAGAGATTAGATGTCGTGGCTTATACATAGGTAGGTTAAAAGAAATGTAAGCTAACCACTGGAACGAAGTCCAAAATTCTTAATTGACCATACTTTGTCGGATTTTGCAGAACTGCTAAACTGTCGGGATTCTGCCTACCCCGTAAGGTAGAGGATATAAGAGTACTAACTTTCCATAATAAGTCCCGGTTCGCAATGTCCGCAAGTGTCGTTTCCTGGATGTATGTGACAAAGCAACTTCGTCTCTCCGAGTTGTAAGATGCTTCCGTGTATTACCTTTAAATTAATCAATAGTTTAATATAAAGACAATTAAGAAGGTTATGTTCTCAGGCAGGTGTGACATGGGTGATTTTTTGCGCCTATTTCTGTGTATGTTATTACACCGTGATACAGATAACATTTCTTCGAAACGATGGGAAGGACAGAATGTTTTATCGCTGTTCAGGTTCAGGTCTGCACTGTATTATACACACATACATACATACAAACATCACGCCTTTATCTCTTGCGGGTAGGCAGAGCATTAACGGCCGTAAAAATGCAGTTGCTGTCACGATATCTGACCAATATTGAAGTGATCCATTCAGATGATTAGTGTATCACTGCATAGTGACAGGTTGTCAGCCTGTCGTCTTAAGTTGTAATACCCATGAACTTAGCACATGAAACTGTAATATCTTAAAGTAGTAAAATAATATCACATTTCTTTATTAGTATTTCACCAACAAGTTAAGAGAGAATGTCCATACAAAAAGCAGTTGGTACTTTCTGGTTGTAAACAGCAAAACCAACTTAATATTTACCTCCATAGGCAGACTGACTACTTGACTCTCAGCCATCAGAACGCCGTTGAGAAAAGAGCCGTTTTTCGAACCTAAATCAGTTGCTGTGTACATTCTCTTACTCATGTCGTATTTGATTTCTAAGTGGTTCTGAAACAATAAAAAAAAATATTTTAAACAACGCCGACACAATCACATTTGCTACAAATTCGGCAACTTTTGTTTCGCGACATGAAGGAACACGTTTTTGGAACAGATACATATTGCGGTTTCAAAATCTGTTCACTCCTTTTTCCCCAAAACGCTAAGCTTAACACGTCAAAATAATAAACTTTCCTCAAGACACATGGGTCAAACCCATAGCCATTTTTTTAATACTTTCACCTTTTGTCCCAATGCAAAGTTAACCGTCAATCGGCATATCCTGCATACATACATACACAAATCACGCCTTCATCCCTTGCAGGGCAGGCAGAGCGTTAACGGTTGTAAAACTACGGTGTAAAGCTAATACACATGAATTCCTCGAGTCCCCTAGTTGCCTCTTACAACACCCGCGGGAAGAAATGGAGTGATGGTATTCTACATATATCACGCCTTTATCCCTTGCGGGGTAGGCAGAGCGTTAACAGCCGTAAGAATACGGTCGCTATCGCTACGTCTGACATTTTTGAGTATTGTTTTCTAAGGTTGTTTCGGTAAACATGTGTATCACTATAGTGACAGGTTGTCAGTCTGTCGCCTAAAAATTGTAATAAACCAATACTCTCGAGTCCCTTAGTCCCCTCTTACGACACCCACGGGTAGGATGTGGGGTGAACTATAAATAAAATATCCCTACCCTAGAGACATTGACATCTCTAAGAAGGATGGTGTGTTTGCCCTCCCTGCCGACGGTGCCGCCGTCTTTCGTGATCAGGAACAGAGAGCCGACCTTCAACTTGGGTAGACTTGTCTCTCGAACGATCACTCGCATACACGGCGGGTGGTGCTTTGCTACCGTATCTGAAACAAAATCAATCAATACAAGTCTTGTTTTGATGGTAGGGGTCAATACGACGGTGGCCAAGTCGATAGGACACCGGTTTTACGATCGTGAGACCCGAGTTCGATCCCCGTCGTGTAAAAATGAGTTTTACTCACGTACATTTACCGACTGCTCTTACGTTTTACTTGAAGGAAAAACATCGTGATGAAAACCCACATTCAAATTAAATTTGAATTCAGATGATTTTTGAATGTGACTTAACCTAGGATTCAGGCCAGGTTAGCCTTCGGGTTGTGGAGATCAGATGGCAGTCGCTCTGCGTAAAACATTAGTTCCACATCAAACCCCCTAGGTTAGGTAGCCGACCCCGACAGAGAATGGGATAAGGCAAGGAGAATGATGAATGATGAATGATGGTAAGGGTCTATACAATTTTATAGGGCCTCATCCTATGATCAAAAGATCCTGTTATAGATCTAAGAAGGCACGAATTGTACATTATTATTCTGCTTACTTATATACCAAGGCATGTGTGTATATGAACATTTGTTTCAAATATAAAAGATCTAGTTTACATTTACCATCATCACCCAAACTAGCTGTACTAGCGTTAGATTCCTCATCACTAGATTCTTCTTCTTCATCCCCTTCTTCACTGGCTGTGTCACTACACTCCCCATCTTCTAGTTCCTCAGCCCCATTCTTTTCACCATCACCTTCCTCACTTTTGGGATCACCATTAGATTCATATATTTCTATAACACTTTCACTTTTGTCTTTGATTTCTTCAGTGTCTTTCTCATCAAATATTTCAGTATCTTCACTACTTTTTTCTGTAGGTGTTTTGGACATGTTTTCTTTTTTTGTTGACACCTTTTTCTCTTTTTTCTGTTCCTTGTTCTTCTTTCGTCGCTTAGCCTTGTGCGGTCCGTCCCCCTGTGAAAACACGTGAAACGTTGGTATTGCGCGGTAACTGGGTAGCATTGTATTTACCTAAGGCGTCTCGGCCTCGAAGTGAGACCTGAGATAAGCTCTTTGCTAGGCTGTTGACCTCCTCTTCCTTTTGCTGCGCCTGAAAAACACCAGTTGCATATGAGCGTAAAGTATAGAAATAGTTAAATTAAATAAATAATGAAACATTGTATTTTATAAAATAAAAGTAAGACTGAACAAGTCTCATAAATAACATCTTTTCAAAATACAGAAAATAATTGGGACATCTTATTCAAAACAAAAATAATCTAAATGATGTACAGGTGGTTCCAATTATTTCTGTATTTTATAAAATATGTACGTACACTTGAGTAAAGTACATACAAGACATGAAGATTAACATAAGACTGTGTAGCAACATGAAAATTTTGTACACTTTTTATATTTCTTTTAGAAATAAATCAATTGATGAATACCTTTCGTTGTTTCCTTGCTTTTCTCTTTTCATGGGCTTCCAGTGAAGGGTTTACAGCTACGGCACTTCTATCAGGGTAAGAGTGAAATGCAAATTCTTTTTTGTCTTCATTGTAATAATAGTAACAATTTGTATCTGTATGGTAGTACAGGCCCAATTCCTGCAACATAGACATAATTAACCTAGTATGTTGGCTTAAAACATTCCAAAAATGCAATAAAACATGGAGTATTCTATGTAGGATTGGCTATTATACAAGTCAAGTAAATCACAAAGGAAAAAATACCAAGTTCAAAGACTGTAGAGTCATTCATTATAATCCAATTTGTAGTATTTGTTGTTATAGCAACAACAAAAATATGACAGATAGACATCAAAGTCTCTGTAATAGGGTTCATGTTTATAGCATATGGATACCGAACCCTAAAAACTAAAGTAATACTCATCATACTCACAGAATTATAATAATATCCTGTCTTGTAATCATAGTACATGCCAGCGGATTCTACATACACCATCCCAGACTGCTGCAAGGCACTTTGAGCAGTCTCCTTAACTTGGTCGGCTATGCTTTTACCTTCCTCATCAGGTTTCAGCTCCCAGCCAGAACTGACTTCCTTAGAATCAGAAGTTTCAGTTTTTTCTCCAGCTGGCAGTACCTTGCTTTCAATTTCGTCAGGATCATTCGGTTTCACAGTTGTTTGAGTAGATGAATTGTCGGTTTGAAGTGTTAGGGGATGGTCCGAATTTGTTTCCTTATTGGTGTTTTTGGATAGTGCTTCTTGCATTGTATTTTGCTGTAAACAAAAATAAATGTATCAAATTAAATAACATGTGAGATGAATATGAATGTCTATATAAATTACAGTCAAGATTAAGGGCTCTTGTATCATTCATTCCCGTTGCCTTATCACATCTCTGTTGGGGTTGGCTATCTAACCTCAGGGATTTGACGTGGAACCAAATTTTTAGACAGAGGGAGTGCTATTTGATCTCTATAACCCCAAAGACTAACCTGGCCTGATTCCTAGGTCAAGTCACATTCAAATATCATCCAAAATAAAATTTTATTTGAATGTGGGTTTCATGACGATGTTTTTCCTTCAACGTAAGGCCTTTTATATAGATGCGAAGTCCTGTCTAATAGAACTCTGCTTCTCATGTAGGTAAAAGGTAACCTAACAGCTGACAGTTACTTTGCATAAAGTTATCGGTCAGAGTATACTTTTCGGGGTGGTGAAGGGCTATACGCTTCTGGGCCCTATGAAACGTCGAGAAAACATGAAAAAATTTTTGCGACTTAGAAAAATGTTTATCAAAATTTTTTTTTTCAAAAATTATTTTTTTATATTTTTTACGGATACGGGGGCCTAATACAAGCACTTTTTGTCCTTGGCAATTCTGGGCTAGGACGCACCTAGACCGAGATATAGGCCCTCGAAAGTCAAGACCTAAAACTTCAAGTCCTGCACCTAGCGCTCCGAATGGTAAACTCCAACCATCTAAGTTTTGATATCGATACTTGATAGAGAGTACTTGATATCGTTCGGGTGCACAAAAGGTTTTCTGCAGCAATAATCAGAAAAGAAATAGGATTGAATTATGGTTTGTAGGTTAGAATTACTTACCACTTCTTTCAGTTGCTGCTTCAATTTATTGATGATTGCAGTTTTCTTCTTGATGCATAGTCGCATTTTCAGCACAAGTTTCAAGATTTTAGGTCGGTATTTTAAGGATAAGCGTAATCTTCTCAAATTAAACTTCTTATGTTTTATCTTAGGTTTTTCGACAACTCGCTTTGTATCGGGGCTATTTACTTCCATTTTTGTAACTATAAAATCACTCGAAGTCCCTGAAAATTACTATTAACTCAAATTAATGAGAAAAATACAAATTAAAATTTTGCCGATTTTCCTTGACAATATTTGACATTAGCAGCGTTAGTGCATTTTTTGTTAGAGAAAAAAGGACAAAAACATCAATTTGTAGAGCAACGTCTCTTTCTTAAACTTTACCTACGACCTAAAAAAACACAATGTTGGCGTGTGCGTGTCAACAAATAGTACCTACGGCGTAATGTTGGCTCCCCTGTCTGTCAACACCTCAAAACTTTATACGTGCTCGGAGATTTTCTTACGATATAATTAAAATTAATAATTCCAAAAAAAGCAGAAGTGGCCAGAGAACAATTTTGCTAAATGTGAAAGAGTTTTGTGAACGTGATGTCCAAGTTCGGGTTGCCGCCAAACAGGTTTGTCAAATAGGGTTGCCAGCTCAGGGCGGATTATTAAAAAAAAAAGAACTATTCTATTGATTTAGGTAGTAATATTATGAATGAAAAAGTGTTTATTTGTTTGCCTGTTTTGCCTGTTACAACGGCTTGATGATACGGATATATATATATGAGTATGTATTTTTTCATGTAGTTAGATAAGAGGCTGGAGATTGACATAAGGTACTTTTTGCCGCAGGGATACATCTAATTTCTAAACGTGAAAATAGCCACGGGTGAATTAAACATACAAAAATAATTCAATTCATTATTATTAAATAAATAAACATCCCACACGAAACAAAAAAAGAACAGTAAGAGAGTGCGGCAACACTCAATTGCAATACTGCCAACATGACGCTACAGGAACTGTTCGTTGGTGGTAGAAACCAGTTGAAACGCACTCTGCGTAACGGTCAAAATAAATATAAGAGAATGAGACTAGCGGGTAACTTGGGACATGGTAGACACCAGTAGACACCAGCATTATGAACCAGCTATAAGCCTATAACGTTATAATAACTAACTGGTTGATAAATGTAGAATCCAAAGTTTTCAACCAGTTACAACATTATAGCTGGTTCATAGATGCTGGTGTCGACCATGTCCCAAGTTACCCGCTAGTCTCATCCCCATTTGACCCTAATGGAACCGTGGACGACGGATTTTTGTTCACGGAAATCCACGTAAAATCAGAAATTGAGCTCAAGGACCTCGAATTTCGCTACAAAAGATAGATAGGTGGCGTTAATCAAAATTAAACAAGGAAATCACTAGACCATTTTATTTATTTAAAAATAAAAAGCTCAATAATTACATAAATTATGTGCGTACATCAGAATGTTTAAATAAAATGCTGCAGCGGATAAGTATAAAATTATAAGTGGTTCGGTTTTTAGTGGACAACTGTTAAGTACTCGCTCATTCGTTCATGAAAAAATATAAGTAAAATAAAATGTTACAAATGTTATTTTGAAAGAGAAATAACACTAAAAGATCTATAAATGCAAAACTCTAAAAGAGTAGGTATACTCACTGTAGAAAAAAATACTTCCAAAGGAAAAGTTACTTTTGTATAGCTCATTTCGTTCAAGTCCCTAGTTTACACAATTTGTTAACCTTATCGCCTACGGTAATAATTAGACAAGTACAAAATGATATTTTATTCTTAAAAATATCTATTCGTAGCCTAGAACTATAGTCAGTTGTATATTTCAATATTAATTGTAATAGTGTACACAATCTAGTATCCAACCCATGCAATAGCGATTGTTTAAAGTTTCGTTCGTACGCAGGAGCAACTTGTATTTTGAAAATAAATCTAGTTTCGCGGCCTTAGATTCGTATTCAGTCGCTTATATTGTTTTGAACGGAGAATATTAATATTCGTATCGGAACAGCATAATAATTAATATTTAGTACTAGTCACAACTCGACAGCTGTCCCGCAACTTGCCACTGCGTGCGAACGACATAATTTGATACTTTACATACAAATCGGCGCCCAAAGTAGCACCTACTTCTAAAACAACCCCCAATTATTTTCACACTCTCTACTTAAGATACGTCGTGTATGGAAGATCTACGCTAAAGGCTAAAACGTTACACTTTCGATATGTTTTTAATTTTAAATTACAGTATTAGATAACAATTTTCGAAACAATGGCACGCGTTTAGCCAAACACCTTTACTCGTTATTTTGGTCTGATAAATAAAGACGGTTTATAATTGACGGCTATTGTCAATATTTATTGTTAATATGTATATAAATTGATTAAGCATGCGTCTAAGATCGAACCAATTTTTTAAGCTGCACTTGTTCGAATAAGCTGTAACAAAGCTGCTTACGTGAGTCATGTTTAAACGCATCTGTATAAAAAAGAGTAGTTATGTAAAACATCGCCTTAAACCTAATAGCTAATATAACTTTACCTACTTCAACAATACTAGATACAACTATTTTCTTTTGAAGTCTCCAATTTTTGCCGTTTCACAAGTCTACTACACATTTGCCGCCGACTTTCCCGTTTTTCGTAGACAATACAATAAGCCAGCGTTTCTCAAAGTTTTCTGCTGGTGGAACTCTTTTGAAAAGCGGAATTTTTGACGGAACCCTAAAGTAAAAGAAGGGGTTATGTCCATTCTTTAAATTTATTGTTATTAAAGATTAATAATACGTGATGAAATTACTATGTAAGAAATAAGAAATAAGAAATAAGAAATTTTATTTGCAAGCAAACATGGTACATATAAACAGATGGTAAGTGTATAGGTACTAATATAAGGTTTAAAATATTAGCTGCCAGTATTTTAAGCTCAGTCCATGAAACTGAACAATTCCCCAAGAAATATAGGTCGAAATATGGGAAAATTTTTTGGGCCTCCCATATAAAATTTAGCAGCCGATCGAGTCAACTGTATGGGAGGTCCAAAATTTCCTGTATAATCGATGTATATTTCGTAATGTAACCGAGTGACTAACGGGATGTATCAATTGTCGATATTACGTTTAATCGAAGGGATTTACGGAGCCCCCACAAAGGCTTTGGGAACCCCAGGGTTCCGCGGAGCCCACTTTGAGAAACCCTGCAATAAGCCGTGGCGGGAAGTGCCGGCGGTGTACTGTGTAGGAGACTTTACGGCTCATCACTCCCTACTTCGTGGCTCCGTTACAAACTATTTAAATATGAAATTCGTAGTCACACCGCTATGTGAACAATTCCTTGCGTTGACGAGGTTCACCTTATAATTTTAATAAATGCATCCTCTCATAACTAAATTACTTCGTTATGTAAATGCTCGGTTTACTAATATTTTGAAAATAGGTAAAATGCTGCAATGAATTCGTCGATGAATTAAATTGGGTAAAATGATAATTATAACATTATAAGTAGTCGACTAGGAAACCACTAAGTTAATTACAAAAATATGGATAGGTCCTTAAAAAAATGCACTGAAATCTTGCGTTGTGAATAGCTCGCAGTTTGGCTCAGTTCTTTGATAACTGGCTCTTTAAGTATGAATATTCTACTTGCACTTTTCACTGCCATTGTGTAAAACTACTGGCAGTTTTAAAGATCAAACCAGTTTGCCCAAACGATTACTTTCAATATAAATTATCTTAAGGTACTAACTAATATGTTATGTCAGGGTTTCGTCAATCGCCCTTTCGTAACTACGAAGCCAAAGTGGAAGCCAAAACACTCAACTGAAGAAAAAAATAACGGCGTAATCAAAATATTCATAAAACTGTTCGCTAACTCGTTTGTTTTCGTTGGACCAACCTTCTCTTTCCGTCTCAAAGAAATGGATGGTCAAAATTTTTGCGAAATTGCTGTATTCCAGCATCCGTATATCGCGATAAAAAGTTTTAAAGGTTTCATTATTGTCCCTTTCACGCGTGCAATATGTATAAAAGCGAGAGGGCAATAATGTACCGTTGACTTTAGCCATCGATCTTTTAAATTTTCTTCAGCCAGGCGTTTAGTGTCCCATCATTGTCGTACGACGTGAGTGTCTATAGCTAGGTGTTACTGTATGGGGATTAAGGCGGTACGTATGGCGGGGGTTTGCGGTATGTGGGCGTGGCCTTGGGCCGCGGGGGGGTGCGGGACGCGGCGAAGGGGGGAGGCGGCCGGTACGGGGCGTCCTCGCTGCCTGACCTGAAAGAGAGAAAAAAAGAGAATATTTAGTCAGGTCACTCTGATAAATTAATAAATTTGAATGTGACTTATCCTATGATTCGGGCCAGGTTAGCTTTCGGGTTGCAGAGGTCAGATGGCAGTCTCAGTCCGTTCAGTTCTAACCCTCAGTCCGATCCGTTCTTCCCACAACAACTCCTAAGCAGAGTCTCGCCCCAAGGGCGTGATTGGATAACCCCTCGCTCCCCACCAAGCCGACAGGCTTTTGAGGGCACCGGGGCCGAAAACGTTGAGCCCAACACCAAAAAACTGTGTAAAAACTTGGTTCCACGTCAAATCCCAAAGGTTAGATAGGCGACCCCGAGAAAGAACGGGATACGGCAAGAAGAATGATGAGAGTACCTGTAGTCGGGCGCGGGCGGCAGCAGCGGCGGCTTCTCCTCGCGCATGATGACGGGGCTCTTGTGCACCGGCTCGGAGTCCCCCCGCTCCTCGAGCTCGTCTTGGAAGATCACCGGGATGCCCTTCGAACGGAACGCTTGTCTCTCTTCTTCGTCGCCCACGCTCATTTTACCTGGATAGTCAATTCATCGTTACTATTATCGTAAAAATATTCACACACTCTTATCCCTTCCGGGGTAGGCAGAGCGTTAACGGCCGCAAAATATGGTCGCTATCGCCACGTCTGACAAATATTAAGAGCCCTGTCAGATGTGTATCACTGTAGTGACAGGTTGTCAGCCATGACAATACATAATACACATGAAACCCTCGAGTCCTTTAGTCGCCTCTTACGAAAAACGCGGGATAAAATGGGGTAATTCTAAGGCGGCATCACACGGCAAAAAGTTCGCTGGGAGATATTTGCAGACCTTTAAATATTCACCTTCAATAATATGTAACTAGAAAAAAAATTAAGTGATGGTTTGCTTTGATTTTTACTAAATGATTGATGCTATTTAAATCGTCATGAAAGTGAATATTGCAGGAAGAGAATGACTCATTTTCGGAATACTATTAATTTACTCGCGTGAATGATATCAAGCCAGAATTTTAGGTGATTCCGTAATTGTGAATTTTGGGTTATATCTACGTTCACTTGTAAAATACGATAGCACAGATTTAGCGCAAGTGTTACAAAAAATCTACCAATATTAGGAATAACAATATTTCCAAAAACTTATTTTAACTAGAAAATACTTATTTTTGGAACACACAAACATTAATAACGACATAAAAGTGTATTTACATGGAAAATGGAGACACAGAAATCTGAAATAGCGTTTAGCAAGCAACTGCGATTTATTTACAAAAATTTCACTTTCCAAAATGTCAAATAGTTCCGAAATATCAATTTCTCAAATAGCATTTTATCCTGAATGTCATTCGCTGTAAACTAGTTGGAAATCATTATTTAATAAAAATAATCACTTATTTTCTGTACCACGTATTTTAAATTATTGCGAAAAAAAAGCAAATAGGTGGGTCTCCATTGAACGGGCAGCCTCAGATGCTCACTGCCGCGCGCAGCATGCTGCGCAATGCGCGGTCGGTGTGGACGTGTTTCGTCTGAGCAGCGCATGTTAAAATTCTCATGCTCGAGCGAAAAACCGTCCACACCGACCGCGCATTACGCCGCATGCTGCGCGCGGCAGTGAGCATCTAAAGCTGCTCGTTCAATTGAGATTCAGCTAATGAGAGTTTGACATTTTGATTTTTGAACATTTTGGAAAATTTACGTTCTGTAACTAAATAGTGATTGGTTGACAACAGTGAATAGCTTGGAACACTAATATGGATCAAGTGACGTCACCTTTCTCAGGCAATTGTCAAGTGTTTGCCTCGTTGCGCATCCGGCAACAGCCTAGTATGCAATTAAAATTAGTATTAGTAGTTGGCAATGAAGATTTTTGTTAATACCTATATGAATTTTAGTCCCATCGACTTCTTTAAATTTAAAAATAAATAACGCAACTGCTAGGTTTATCGCTTCAATAATCCAGTCACGACAGAATTGCAGTCATTTCATTATCATGGTTGAATATGCATTACTCTCGATGTATTCATTTTTACATTCTGGTGTAATATCAGAATTGTTACTTTTTGTCAGCCAACCATTTTGTACAATGTAAACTTATCAGTCATTCTTACTTAATTCATTAGGCACTGTATAATACAGGGCGTTAAAAATTTGCTGCAAATATTTCATGGGCTGATTCACCCCTTTGAATATTTGCAGCTAATATTTTTACACGTTATATTTTCACTCTGTATTATCATTAGTCACAACCACGGGTAAGAAAACAACACAGCAAACACGACACTCACCCGTCCGTCTCCGCCTGTAGAGCACGCAGGCGATGATGCCGGCCACGAGGATCATGCAGACGACCACTATGGCAGGTATGATGAAGGTTACGAGGTACTCCGTGTAGCCGGCGTCGGCGGCCGCGCCCTTGGGGCCGGCGTGCGGCGGCGGCGGCGGCGCCATGCCGATTGGCGGCGGCTAGGGGGAATGATAACATGATTGTGTAACAAAATGTCGGGTAAACCGCATTGTCACACTAACAGACACATAATAAGCTATTTTTATGTTTTATCGTCATAAAATAAAACTCACTGGCGTCATACGTCTGTGACAGACGATTTAATCAGTGTCTGAGGCAAGACCTTTCGTGGCTTTCTAAGCAGATGCGGGAGACGCATAACTTTTCGCATCATGCATAAAATAAAATTAAAATATAATATACTTATAAAAAAAAACTGCCCCGGCATTGCAAAGAATCGAAGTTATTTATCACAAGTTGAAAGGTACCTACACAAAAATGGCCCTGGCATAAGAGTATAAGACTGCTCAAGGACTTTTTCGTTGCCATTCCATAATGGCGGTTGTAAATTGGTTATAATTTGATTTTTCTTGTTTATTTGAGTGTTTGGTGCATAAATCTGATAGTGTTTTAAGCAACAAATGATTCTTAAAGTGATCATTAAATAGAAAATTATAATTAATTCATATATTCCACATTGTGTATTAGTGACGAGCTGTCCACCACGTGGTGCAGAAAATTTTACTATCAAGTTTCTGTTGCTACGTAATTCTGCGCATCACAGCCCCTAGTCGTCAGACTAGGATCTCTGTGTTGTGGACTCTCCCTCGGCTTTAATGCCACTTTTACTTATTTTCACTACGACACTGGCGAAATCTTAAATGGAAACGCCATACACAAGAAATAGAATAGACTGCTCAAACTTTAAATACGTACAAACATATTGAAATATTATACAAAATGAAAATATAAATATTACGGAAATCAGCTCTCGTAAAGGAAATCATTTTGTACGAGAATTTATTTTAACAATACTACAATTTTAATTAGTAATAAAAATATTTCAATTAGTTTGGTGTATTTTGCAGCTTATTCCTTTGCTGTGTGGACATTCGTCTGATGGAATATTACACAAAATAACACACGAATATATATTGCAAAACTTACGCTATTGCAATTTTTGTCTTGTTTTTTTACTGACAATTTTTAACTTTGTATTTGCTGCACTCTAAACAAACGACGGGACGATTTGATAGCCAAGCGATAAAGTGATAAAATAGATTTGAGAGCATTTATCGGTAGTAGAAAATATTACATTGCTGATTGATCTCAAGTTCTCTTATCTTACAAACTTGAGACGTATTTATACATTGAGAGGCCGTTCGCGAATTTATACGTTCGCGATTCTGAAGTGATCATCCGATTAATTGACGACCATTCGGGGCCAGAGGGTCAATTTATAGACGAGTTATTGTAGAAGTATATAGTAGTTAATCAAATGGGGTCAAAAGAGTTATATTGACGATCGAAAACGCTTATATAAATTAATACCTACTCGGCAAAAATGTACGGAACACCCACTTTTTTTGCGGTTTGGCAGGTGGCGCCATAGTAAAACTTCAAGAATCACGAGCAGAAGCACCCTACAAAGTATGTATAGTGACTAAAAAATTACCATTATATAGGAAGTTCAACCATTATTAACTATATTATTATGCTCGTTACTCGTTGGTTATTTTTAAATTGACTCCACAATAGACCAAAAATATTGGATGAATCAAATATACCTACAGTAGCAGTAGCAATTAGTAGCAGACGACCGAAGTGGCGCAGTGGCCTAATGCGACTGCCTTTGTCACAGAAGGTTCAGGATTCGATTCTCGGTGGGCCGGGCTGACGCCATCCAAAGTAGCAACGTATGACGTCATACTCTCATATTTCCATACTTAATACCGTTTTAGATCGTTTTAAAAAGTACCGCATTTGACCTGGCAGTCAACTAGTATTTTATGTATATGAATTGGCGGAGTTTGGAAACTGTTTCTTACCTTATTCAAAGTCTTGGTGCTCTGTTCGGCGCATAGGCCCAGCGGGATCAGTCTTATGGACATGACCTTGAGGTCCTTGTCGAACACGTGGTCCACGTTCTCCTTGAGCGCGGCGCCGGCCGACCCGCGCGACTCCACGATGATCATGCGACGGAGGTCTTCTATCTCCTTCTTCGGGCACCGGTCCATTGGAAGACTTGTGTTGTACCTGAGGAAACATTACACTATGTAGGATACCGTATATTTGTGAGATCGGCATTAGACTATGTATGATACCGTCTATTTGTGAGATCGACATTAGACTATGTATGATACCGTCTATTTGTGAGATCGACATTAGACTATGTATGATACCGTCTATTTGTGAGATCGACATTAGACTATGTATGATACCGTCTATTTGTGAGATCGACATTAGACTATGTATGATACCGTCTATTTGTGAGATCGACATTAGACTATGTATGATACCGTCTATTTGTGAGATCGACATTAGACTATGTATGATACCGTCTATTTGTGAGATCGACATTAGACTATGTATGATACCGTCTATTTGTGAGATCGACATTAGACTATGTATGATACCGTCTATTTGTAAGATCGACATTAGACTATGTATGATACCGTCTATTTGTGAGATCGACATTAGACTATGTATGATACCGTCTATCTGTGAGATCGACATTAGACTATGTATGATACCGTCTATTTGTGAGATCGACATTAGACTATGTATGATACCGTCTATTTGTGAGATCGACATTAGACTATGTATGATACCGTCTATTTGTGAGATCGACATTAGACTATGTATGATACCGTCTATTTGTGAGATCGACATTAGACTATGTATGATACCGTCTATTTGTGAGATCGACATTAGACTATGTATGATACCGTCTATCTGTGAGATCGACATTAGACTATGTATGATACCGTCTATTTGTAAGATCGTTCCCATGGTATGTCAAGTTGTCCACTTAATCCGATGACTCGTAAATCGATAACCCATAACAGCTACTCAACCCAAAAAATAAAACTAGTTTCAGGACATTGAATGGTTTAAAATTTTGGTTGATATTACCAGTAGCTTAGAGCAAAATTTTTGAAACGTTCGTGTACGTTTCATGCGAAAATCTGCTACCTATTATGCTTGTATCTCACGTTCTACTTTTATTATATTTAGCTGTTCGTGATTTGGGTCTCCCAATTTTTTTGCCTGACTGTTTTCAGAGAAAGGTTGTTTGATATTCTGGCTAAAGAATACTTACCAAATGATAGTAGTAGGATTATTCGTGATGCTATGAATCCTGATATTGTCGGTCTCGGTCTGGCCGAACAACGCCGCCAGTTTCTCCACCACTTTCCTCTTGTTGTTGGGTTTGTAGGCTAGTTCTTGGAACGGATATTCCATAGTCATCTGGAATTCGACTGTGGGTCGGATTGTGGGAGCTTTTACGACTTCCACTACTAAGCTGTCGTAGGCACTCTTCTTGCTCGAGTCTTCAGCAATCTGGAAAAAGTTGCTTCTATTAGGAATTGTTATTATTAATCTATTTTTGAATTTTCGCATCCGAAAGTCTGCTACTAGTTGTGTTTGTAGTTGCAGCATATAAGAAATACTAGTAGTTGAAACTACCATGAGGGGTTAGACCAGGAACTCAATTTCTGAAACGTTCGTTTTCATTTCATGCGAAAATCTGCTACTTATTATGCTTCTATCACACGATCTACTTTACCTATCAATTCATACCCTCATACAAGCGTAATAAGTAGCAGAACGACACTACACGGCAAGAGATATAGCTACCTCTGGTGACTACAACATGAAGCTCACTCAAGTGGTTCACAAGCATACAAGACGCAACTGGAGTTCTCAACATATCGGAGAGATGGCGCCACGTGACAGAACAATAGGCCTGAAACACGGTATCGAAGTGCTCACCGTGCAACGCATATGTACAACTTCTAATCAAATCCAGGTGGATCCGTCGGTCCCCTGGCCACAACACCCGGTCAGGCGGGTAGCTACCCTTTTCCCGACACCACCTGGATCTCTCCTGTCACTCACCATAGAGATAAGTTTACCAGCTGATAGTTGACGGAGCCTTCATCCCCAGGGCCGTTCAGTCCGTAGAACTCCTGGTTCTTGCCATCGAACTGCCTGCCAGTGCCTTCGTTTTCTCGGTCGAAGTCTGTATCCTGGGATGTGGCTGAGAAGCTTACCAGCTGATAGTTGACGGAGCCTTCATCCCCAGGCGCGGGCAGGCCGTAGAACTCCTGGTTCTTGGCGTCGAACTGCAGCCAGTGGCCGGGAGGGATCTCGGAGCGGTCGCTGTAGCGGAGCGATAGTTGCAGGTTGCGCGTGCCGCCGTCTTCCGGGTCGAAGAATGTGTCCTGAAATATGATATAGTAGTAGATTACGTACTGAGGTATGTAAGCTATCAATAACAACCGAGGTTTTTCAACGCCAGTGCGGAGCGAGGGCGGTACCTTTCCGAGGTTGTTATTGATGTTACATCCGTGGTAAGTATACTGCTTTACATATCGAATGAAAAAAGAGTAAAATAAAACGATAAATACAAGAAAACGATCCAAAAATGATGATTGTATCGTCTGCTATTCAAATTGCACCACTAAACTTTTTTTTCTATGGTGCAAAAATATTGAATTAATATGAAAGAAAAGTATCCTAACATAAAGTAGACATTTTTCTGATCGTAGGGATATTAGTAATTTTTACTTTTGTCATTGTAATATTGAGTAATAATTCGACAAACTCATTTATTGAAATACAGATTAAAAACATAATTCCTGCGTTCAAGCAACACAATTCGTAGCGGCCAGTTCGAAATTTAAAATCGTATACAACTAATTGGATGCAACTCCTATTAAAAATAAGAAGAAATTGATTTAAACTTTTTAATTGCCGCGATTCTATTGGTTCTTTTTCTAGTTCCATATTTAAAATTACTTACAGGCTTAGTTTTAAAACCTCGCCTGTAAGTTGAACTTACAGGTCGTGTTTTTTGTCAGTAATGACCTACTTTCAGAGCATGAGATATGTAATAGTAGATTACGTACTGAGGTATGTAAGCCATCAACAACAACCGAGGTTTTTTAACGCCCGAGCGGAGCGAGGGCGGTACCTTTCCGAGGTTGTTATTGATGTTACATCCGTGGTACGTATACTGCTTTACATATCGAATGAAAAGTGAGTAAAATAAAGCGATAAATACAAAAAATCTATCCATAAATGATGGTTGTATTGTCTGGTATTCAAATTGCACCACGAAACTTTTTTTCTATGATTGAAAAATATTGAATTAATATGAAAGAAAAATTAATATGAAAGAAAAATTAATATGAAAGAAAAGTAACATAAAGTAGATTTTTTTTTGATCGTAGAGATATTAGTCATTTTTACTTTTGTTATTGTAATATTGAGTAATAATTCGACAAACTCATTTATTGAGGTTATAAAAATACAGATTAAAAATATAATTCCTGCGTTCAAACAACACAATTCGTAGCGGCCAGTTCGAAATTTAAAATCGTCTACAACTAATTGATGCAACTCCTATTAAAAAAAGAAGAAATTGATTTTAACTTTTTTATTGCCGCGATTCTATTGGTTCTTTTTCTAGTTCCATATTTAAAATTACTTACAGGCTTAGTTTTAAAACCTCGCCTGTAAGTTGAACTTACAGGTCGTGTTTTTTGTCAGTAATGACCTACTTTCAGAGCATGAGATATGTAATAGATATTTACAACACGTTTGGAATACCGTTTCATTGCTGTACAAACTAGGCTTGCTTTACACGCATATTTTTTGATCAAAGATTTGATTAAATAAATAAATAAATAAATAAAAATATCTCTGTCAATAGTAAACATATACCGAGGATAGGAATATTTCTTTACCATACGGCGTGAATCTTCAGTTAGAATTTAATCTGCTTCTAGTAGTTTTTGACACACTTCGGGAAATTTGTAAACAAATGTCGAACAGTTGCAGTACAAAAATCCACTCGGTTCCTATCTTAGGCAGTCTTTGGTGTTCAAGCAGACTCTGGTCACATCAAGCTACACCATTAAAGAAGACTAGTGATTTTCGGCTAGTGACTAATCTAGTTATATCTTACCTCGGGCACTTTGTAAACCAGCAGATGTCCAACAGTAGCAGTGATGAGGTCCACTTGGTTCCTGGGCACAGGTGGGTAGGTGTCTGGTGTCCTGGTAGCGGGCAGGCTCTGGTCGCACCGGCCGACGCCTCTCCACGAGACGGCGCTGATTTTGAGTTCCGGCGCCATAGCGCGCACGAGCCGGGCCGACGGGGCGCCCGGTTCAGTTTCCGATTCCATTATCTGAAATTTATAAAAGACCAAATTGAATACGATTAATAAATAAAAAATTTCGTGTCCAATAACTCGATGAACACTGATTTCCGAGTTTTTCAACCGCCTACTACTAGTAGTAGTAGCAGGCCTCTGACATGAGTGTGTAACGATCGGCGTCTAAGTAAAGTCGTAGATATTTTGGTGATGGAAATACCTTTAACCGAACTAGATAAACGGCTGACAAACTATTAAAATTGACTGGTTATTTAGCTATTGATATTATATAAGATGTAAAAATATTACCAGTAAATACTTTAATCGGTGATAATTCACCGCAGGCCTTTGAAACTGAACAACTTTCCCCAGGAAACACAGGTTGAATTACAAGATTTTTTTTATGGACCTCCTATAGAAATTGACTTGGTCAGTTGGTAATTTTGTATAGGAGGCCCAAAAATTTTTTTTTTTATTATATTTCGACCTATGTTTTTTGGGAAAAGTTGTCCAGTTTCATGGGCTAGTTCACGCCTTACAATATTTGCAGCTAACTTTTTTACACCCTGTAGACTGGTAAATATTGTGCATTATTAAAACAAAAAAAACCTAGGCGAACCTCGTTGTACTACAAGAAAAGAAAATCTATACTGAGGTCAGTGGCCTATGCAACGAAACAACAGGCTACAATTCTACATGTGAAATTCAATGTACATTGTGTAACCGATGGGACACTAAAAAAACAGGATTCTTGACCCGCTACGCAATGTACATCGAATTTCATTTGTTTTGGCACAGGTTATGGATGATAAGTTGTACCTTCATGAGCCTGTCGATCTGGTCCATGGGGCAGGCGGCGTCCTTGGGCAGCGTGTCGTTGGTCCACACGAACTCGCACATGTCTCCCGTCTGGGTCGCGTTCAGCACTGTGATCTTGTCCATGTCCGTGTCCCTGAGAAATTTATGTTATAGGGTGTTATGACCTGTATTCACTTTTGACTGTGAGTGCAGTTGATTAGTGCATGAGTTTAGTTAAATGCGAAGTAAGAAGAATAGAAGCGAGTTCTAATTTTTCCGAGTAAACTGCGAGTTTCTGAAAAAAACTTAAAGTATGATGTCATGCCGTAAGTATTTACATGGCGTCAAACACTTGCTTTTGTGTAATTTTTATATTAATTCAAACTTTAAATATTTTGAAAAATTATGAGTGAAGTCCCTAGTACTTATGGACAATAGTTTTAAGCGTACAACTTTTATTTTTAATTAGTGACCCATGAAACTAGCAAATTGCATGATGAACTGGACTGATAGTGTTGCTGCTCGCTTAAACCAGTCTTACTCCTATTACAATAGGTTTGTAATCATCATCATCATCATCATCAATCACCTGAACAAGTTGACGATGCCTTCAAGCACCCTGATCTGCCAGCCAATAGCGTTGGGATTAGCCCTTGTTGAGCCGGAACTACATGATGAACTAATGGTAGATAAGTCTTATTTCCATAACACTAGGTTTGTAATCACCTGAACAAGTTGACGATGCCTTCAAGCACCCTGATCTGCCAGCCAATAGCGTTGGGATTAGCCCTTGTTGAGCCGGAACTACATGATGAACTAATGGTAGATAAGTCTTATTTCCATAACACTAGGTTTGTAATCACCTGAACAAGTTGACGATGCCTTCAAGCACCCTGATCTGCCAGCCAATAGCGTTGGGATTAGCCCTTGTTGAGCCGGAACTACATGATGAACTAATGGTAGATAAGTCTTATTTCCATAACACTAGGTTTGTAATCACCTGAACAAGTTGACGATGCCTTCAAGCACCCTGATCTGCCAGCCAATAGCGTTGGGATTAGCCCTTGTTGAGCCGGAACTACATGATGAACTAATGGTAGATAAGTCTTATTTCCATAACACTAGGTTTGTAATCACCTGAACAAGTTGACGATGCCTTCAAGCACCCTGATCTGCCAGCCAATAGCGTTGGGATTAGCCCTTGTTGAGCCGGAACTACATGATGAACTAATGGTAGATAAGTCTTATTTCCATAACACTAGGTTTGTAATCACCTGAACAAGTTGACGATGCCTTCAAGCACCCTGATCTGCCAGCCAATAGCGTTGGGATAGTCCTTGTTGAGCCTGAACTGCATGATAAACTGATGGTAGATATGTCTTATTTCCATTACAATAGGTTTGTAATCACCTGAACAAGTTGACGATGCCTTCAAGCACCCTGATCTGCCAACCAATGGCGTTAGGATAGTCCTTGTTGAGTCTGAACTGCATGATGAACTGATGGTTGATAGTACGTCCGCTCTTGTGTTGTTGCACTGTGATGTCTAATGGACCTCTGGCGGAGAGACCCTCGCTGTCTGAAGCCTCCACCACGTAGTTGTGACGTGATACGTGGGCGTCCAAAGGCCTGGAATAAGAACAATTCAGGTTTAATGGGAGGTCCTAAATACAATTCTCATCAAAAAACCCGAGACACCTAAGTTCATGTTTTATACGAATCACATTATTTAAAAAGTGGGTTTAGTTTGGAATAAATCTCTGCAAAATGAAAATCGTTTCAGTTCGATGTCAATTGGTCTCAGTTGTCTCGATGATTTTCGTAGTTTCGTAATCCGCTAACAGTTTGAAGTATAGACAGTCACAATGGCAATGGAATGACAGTTGAATTTCGATGGCGTAACAATGACAAAAAATAGCAGACTTGGTGTCCTGATATCGTATAATAGTGAGTAAATCTTATTGAAAATGTCCCTTAGAAAAATACTTTTTTATGTTTCGTGTTTTATCAAATTATAAAAACGAAAGTGTTGAGATATTTACCTGTTGAGAAGTATATTTAAACCTATGTTTCCAGTTGAAAGTTGTAGTTAGTAAAATGGTTGAACAGACCAGTTGGAATACCAATTTGCCAGTTTTACATTCAGTGGTACCATCCAAACGTCACTTTGATTAAAAATAGACTTTAGTCGATTCAATGGCTATCTTATCAACTGTACTTAAAAAACCACTCCTCACTCATTGTGTGTCAAATGTTTCAGCATTTTATAAATTTAAGCACCTGCTCGGGTAAATAGAGGGTTCAAAGTTTGTAAAGACTACTTACAGTCCATAGACCTCTCTGTTGGCAGGGATGAACTGGATCCAGGAGGTCTTGCTCAGCGGTAGGTTTTTGTCGTCATACATCGTGAAGGTCAGATTACTGCCCTCTTCTGGGTCCGTGAATAGGTCTGCTGGGATAATGTATCTGAAAAAAGAAATGCGTTGTAATATGAGTACAGTAACTATACTGTACTAAATAAATAATATGGGACAAATAATATTAGGAGATCATGGCGTACCCTAGGGGAGGCCTACGTTCAGAAATTAACTGCAATAGGCCGATGTGGTGACCACTGCGCACGCATCTTATAATTTAGTAAATTGTACGAACAACAATTCAATTTCTTCAGTTCTGCTTTTGGTGTCAGTTTTTCTACCACGTTCTACTTAGGGTCAAGTGGGCCAAGGGCAATTCAATTCAATTCCTTTATTTAATGGCGTTTATGATTTTGCCAGTGTCAGTAAGTAAGTTTCGAGCGCAGCTGCGCCGGATGGTCGCTCTTGTAGGGTGATAGTATCATCTACAGGATCCGAGGGCCTCCCCTTGGTACCACCCGGAAAAGTGGTGTCGGCTCTTCAACTTCTATTCTTTATTCAATGGTTGCACTTGGAGGGCCAGAATAAAGGACAAGCTACATATTTAAGGGATAAGTTGAGTAACAGGGTAGAGTTCATCTGAACTCTATTATATCCTAAATGGTTGTAGTATGGTCACTTCAATGCCTGATGATTCGAAATGAAGATGAAACAACCTAGACCTTTTGGCTTCGGTGTTTCGGTACTCAACGTTTCAGCTTAAGTTCTGTTGAGTAACGGTTTTACAGATCATTACCTGAATGCTTTGCCTGCGGTGATGGCAAGCTTCTTCATGTGGTGCCTGAGCGAGGGCGGCTGGTTGACAGGCATGGCGAATGTGACAGTTTCGGTCGTGCGACCGAATATAGTGCTCGATCGTTCTGTCGATGGTACGGTCTCCTGCAATGCGCGGGCGGGGTTTTATTGTTAGTGAACAATTTTGTTTCCATTTCAATGAGAAAAGCGATAACAATGATTGTTTTTAATAGGCTTGTATTGACTTTAAACACAGTGTGAACACTATGATATGAATAAAGTAATTATCGCTTCTCACACTATCGACAAGTAAATGCTAAGTTCCTTAGTTTTATATTGCTGAGAATTTATACTGTTCTGACTAGAATTTTCAGTAGGTAAATATGTGTACTGTGACGTGAATCATTTTTGTCTCCGTAGCTAATAAATTTGGAATTTTGAAAAATGTTAATGTTAGTTTATTAAGCCAAAATGATGCCAAATGCATGAATCCAATACCGTCATTATTTTCGTGAAATTAAAGTAAGTATTCATCTAATGAAGTGATTCAAACCCATGACCCAAAATCTAGGTGTATCAAACATCACTTGATCAAACTTTACAGTAGAATTCCACCGTGCTAAGAGAGACGACAGTCGTGCAAACCATTCCATGTGCAGTTTCATTTCACGCAGTGATCAAGGGTATCGTTTATTACAATTTTGGATCGGCCAATAAAGTTTTTACTACAAAATTCTGATTATTCGTCTTTTATATCTACAATTTAGCAAAGATTTTTCTTGACATAAGTAGACCTTGCCATCTTGCGAAATTGCAAATACAAGACATAAATAAACAGAACTTTATTAGCCGACATACAAACCTGCTGCGTGACCTCCTCTAAGGTGGTCTCGGGGAGTTCCGTGCTCGTGACGAGCACCTCCGGGACGATAATGGTCGTGGGCACCGTCGTCGGCGGCGGCGGCGTCGTAATAGGCGCGGGGGTCGCCACCGTCGCCTCAACGGGAGTAGTCGGTATAGCTTCAGGCGTCGTAGGCGTGACAGGCGTGGCAGGCGTAAACACGGCGGGTGAAACAGGCGTAGGATCGGTGGCCTCGGTAGGCTCTTCTTCGGGCTCGGGGCGAGGTGGGGGGGGCGCAGGTGAAGTGGGCAGTTCGGACGACGACGGAGGGATTTCGTTGGACGCTTGTATTATTACTGTCTGCTGAAAGTGCCATGCGGACGCTCACACAGTGATTGATGGTTAGGACGTAAAGACAATAGAGTAATTTATACAGAGTTCAGAAGAAAGGGGGCAGATATTGGGGAATATAAGAGGTTTCATAACCAAACCATATCCATGTTTTTTTACAATCTATTTACAAACAAGTATAGTATATTTACAAAATTCTTAATTTTCCATTTCGTGAATAACAGCAACTCCTCACTGCTAGACCCAGGCCTCTCTCAATTTTACCATATTCTAATTTATTACTGTTTTTTGTAACAATATCTGTAGTTATGTAAACAGCGCTTTTAGAATGAAGTTTTTTATTATTTTAAAAATCAAGTTTTTTGTCCTGTCAAGTGTCAAAGATATAAAGACAATATTTACAATGTCACGAGTTGTCTTTACGTCACCAGATTAGTTCAAAATGGTTTACAATTCTACCAATGGGGCGTGATGTAGTTATCTCTAATCTACCCCCACCCTGGTTAACCAATCCACACGGTTGATATTATTAGACTAAAGTCTACAAGTCAGAAGATGATGGGGTTAAAGTTAGGAGAAATCTTCAATGGTTCCAGGTTTATGATGGATTGTGCTCAAAATACAGTTTAATTTACTTGAAAAATACCCACATAACTAATATTTTGTTTTACCCAGTAAACCTCTGAACCAGTACGGCCACAATACTTATTTTCGACATGCCGGCAACTGCAAAGCTACAGTTTTCCTAGCTATTAAAATCCCAAAGTCCGCGCGAAATGAGATAATATCACGTAAGTCTTTTGAGCACAAACCAACAGCTTTGATAATCTCAACACTTTTTTAGTAAGCGTACTTACCATTTCCGGTTCAACCGTGGACTCTTCTGGCCTGATATCGATGGGCGCGTGCCCTCCGATGCGCCGAGGAGTTTCAATCTCGGCTCGAGTGATATTCACATTGCTAGCTTCCGACGCCTGTCCTGTGTACGGTGTGATCTGTATCTTGTCGTCCTATAGGGAAAATGTGAAGTAAGAATCGGGACTTGTAAAGGTTAAAGTCTGGAAATAAAACATGCTGACTACTTTCAAGCTCGTTTTCTAAAGTCATGCTGCAATCTTCTAATTAAAAACTCTTTTTATTTCCATGAGATCCAAAAATAACAAATAAAAATCTAATAAACAAGGGCAATAGACTCTAAAAATACCTACAGTAAATACAAATAATATAAAAAAGTAACATATTGAAAAATGACCTAAACAACAAGACAACAAACAAATCTATGCTAGTTAGTAACAATACCCGAAAACAATGAACAAAACAATGTTATAATTTTTAATCAAACACACGAACAACAAATTAACATAACAACAATATTGACATGCGACGTACAACACAACACACAAAACAGTAGGTAAACTCTAGATCCATTTCATACGAGCAGATATTTTAAAATACTTACGGTGAGTAAGTTTGGAGTTTAACATGGATTAACTAATTCACAAGCTCTCAATTTGGCAAAAGTAAACTTTCATATTTACAACAAGAACCTACCAAAATATACACATAATAAAGTACTGCAAAAATCAATAGGTACTTGTTCTTATCACATTTTTATATCCCTCATTTTCGAGTGACCCGGGTTAACCATAAAAATGTGCGAAAACAATCGCGAGAGCTTAAACAGTTATAATACCTGTTCTTGTAAATGGTGAAAAAAAACGAAAATATGCTTCGAGTTTATTTGTCGCGAAACTTCATAAGCAACTTAATAAATAAGTTTTGTTTTGTTTCGATGATCGCAGTCAAGTGTAAACGTGCTATGCGGAAGCTTGAAACAAGTGCTACGCGAAAAGCAAAGCTACCTTCATTTAGTTACTCCATGAGTTTAGTGTCGCGATCGCGAGTTGACCTACTGTTACACTGGACACAAGCCGAGAGATACGGACAAACCTCCGGGGTGACCGTATTAGTGGAGGCGGGCACCGGGACCGTGGTCGGTTCTTCCTCTGTCGGTTCCTCTGACTGGGTTACAGGGGTGGAGGAGGCAATAGTCAACAACGTTGAAGGAACAGTGGGAAGAGTTGGCTCAGTAGCGGGGGTAGTTGGGACTGTAGTGGGGATAGGAGTTGTAGAAGTAGTAGAAGAAATTGTTGTTGTAGCGGCGGTGTTCTCGGTCTGAAATACGTCGGTGGTGGTGTGTCCGGGGGTCTCGCCGTGGTGGTGACGGTGGGGGTGTGGGGGGTCGGTGGCGGGGGTGGGGGGGTCCACCTGGCAGCGCGTGCCCAGACATACACACTAGGTTAGTTCTGCCACCCATTGTACATATCGGGTGGGCCCTGTCTGTGGTTACGTCGTTTTATGAGATGTCCACATTTTTCGTAAATCAATACGATTGGATTCTTTTGGTGTTTAGAAAAACAGGGTTTTAGGAGAAGTACTAACTTCCTTTCAAGAGATGAACCAGCTCGTGTAACTGATTAATTTTCCCCAAAAAACATAGGTCGAAATAAGAAAAAAAAATTTGAACCTCACGAACTGACTCAGTCGGTTGGTACATTTTGTATAGGAGGCCCAAATTTCTTTTTGATATTTCGACTTACGGTCCCTGGGGAAAGTTGTTCAGTTTTATGGGCCTGTATAATTAACAGTGACATATTTTTGGTATGTGGATGAATCATAAAACTTTTGTTATAAAAAAGTGTTTTGTCAGTAAAACAATTCGTAAGCATCAAAATTGTGAAAGTGCTGAAAGCCCCTTGTTAAATAACCACACACAAAGCTCACACTTGAAAAGTTTAAAATACAATTAGTACATTGTATGGAATAAACTTTTTATGCGATATGTGAGTATGAATGAGAAGTGATTTTGTATGAATGGTATGAAGTGATTCTCGAATTGAAATGTATTATTTGAATAACAATTTTATGAACACAAATAAAACCAATCAACACCCTTCCCAAGGACGAATAAAGTACATTAAAACTTTTAGTAAATTGTCTTTCACAATTTTAACTAAACACATTGTTAACTCTTTCTCTGAAAACAATATCTTGTAGTTTCTTAAATAAATGGTTCCAACCCTTTGAATAGTAGACACAATATAATGGATATAGAATATAGAGAAGTCATTCGACATTCCATGCTAAATGTGTTCCCTATGGATGCATGACGTGACATTTAGGTGCAGGGTATGCATTCCTATTATATTTATGGACATTATGCTAGATATTCAATGGAAAATAGAATATAGCGATGAATTTGATGTACTTAGATCTGAAGATAAGCTACCAGTAGTAGCGTAAAGTTTACAAGTTCTGATTTAAATCGTAGATCCCATTTTCCAATGAATAATGAAAATAGTTTCTAACATGACATGGATGACAGTCATACCAGGAAAGGTGAAATGACAGTATGGATAACTCTTATGATCAGATTATTAAGCCTTATAATTAGGTGTATATGATTCATATTAATACCCCCTTAGTGAGCATTTTTAAGCTGTGATTATGACAACACAGTAACACAAAATTTATTGGTTAGCACTGTTGTGTTTTGAAAAGAAACATAGAAAGCTCATTTTTTTTCAGGCTTTCGCACAGCTTTTTACAGAGCTGCAGTGTTAGTATAATTTCTCATGTTTATTTTTGTAGCTGTCAGACTGAAAAGATATTCGTAACATTTATTATGAATATGCAATCAAGCGCAAATACTCAGAAAATTTAAACACACTTGTATGGTATTTTTGGTAGACTTATCCCTATCAGATCGCTGCTTCTGTTTTACTTAGTTTGTCGCGGCAATGATGTGGATAAAAAGTAGGTCAAAAGAGCCTGTACGAATATGAAGTATCAATTCGTTTGACATTACTGGCATTGACTACTTTAGACGCATATGGTCCGCAAAACGTCCGTGTGCTTATAAATGGTGCCATTTTTATGTAGCACCCTTTGAAAAACGTCTCTTACTTGTTTTTTGGGATGGACTCTACGTTTTTGGCCTCGGGGCCATCAAAACTACGTCTGTCGGCTTGGTGGGGTGCACGTGCTCACCCAGAAACACCTAATTGATTGGTTGTTCAAACAACCAGCTCAATAACGCCCTAGGGGCGAGGCTGGGCTTAGGAGTTGTTCTGGGAAGAACGGATCGGACTGAATCTACCCTGTATGTGCCGGTAAAACGTCTCTTACGAAGGCCATTTCAAATCTTCCAGCTACAAAGGTGCAAGTTTGAGAGTGCAGTGTAAATGTTCCTCTACTCACGGCGTCTAAATCGTCGTCGGGGCGTCCGTAGTCGTTGTAGTCCTCGTCGTCGTCTTCGTAGCCGCTGTAGTCGCCGCCGTCGTCTTCGCCGTCGTAAGTGTTGTACGTGCCAGAGCCGTCGTCGAGCTCAGACTGGAAGAAACGTACGATACATAGCGTCATCATTCTCATAGCCTTATCCCCCCGTTCTCTATAATTGTCGGCTACCCAACCTAGGGAATTTGGCCCATAGCTTTACGAGTCAAACGCATTTTTTTGTTAGAAAAGTGTTCTTCTTAATATGTGTAAAGATATTTATTTATTTAAGTAAGTATATTTATTTAAGTAAGTATGTATGTTATGTTATTTTATAGCATTAGTTATTCATTTAGTTTTTATGTAGTTTCTTTTATTGCCTAATTGCCCCAAAATTTTAGATTCTCTCACAACACATGGGTTGGCTGGAAGAGATCTCTCATTTAGAGATAAGCTCGCCTTTGCAACAAATTTTCTTGTATTAATTTTCCATATTATTTATGCAATAAAGAATAAATATTAAAGATACGGCCTAAGTCAGCAGGCACCAAGTATAGGCGTGATGACTTGCTGGGGCGAGGGGAACTGTTCTTAGAGCTACTGAGACTTACAGCGCATATCCTAGACAAGCCTACTACGGCACCACAGGTAAAAACTAGTCTTTTTACAATAGGCTACATTCCTAACAGGTCAACTGAGCTACTTTTTAAAACGTTCTAAAACGGTTTTTTGTATGAAAATTGAAAGTAAGACGTCATGCTGTAAGTATTTGGATGGCGTCAAACCACTTACTTTTATATTATTTTTCTGTTTATTAAATCAAACTCTAAATATTTCGAAAAAATATGAATGAAGTCCGTACTATTTTCGGAGAATACTTTAAGCGTACAACTTTATATTTTATGAATGGCTCAATCCACAACCGAATTACATAATTGACCTACCTGCCGTTTGGCTCTGGGCAACGGTTTTATGGAGACCAAGCGCCAACCTAACACTGGCAGTCGTATGGTGTGCGCCAGGGTTCCATCCCTTGACTGCTCCCTTAGACCAGACACCAACACCTTATGACGGGTCCACAGCTTTTCGCCGCAACCCACCTGGAAGGAAAAAAGAATGAGGTTAGTTTTTTTGTGGAAATTTTAATGGTCATAAAAAATAAAATAAAAATAAAATTTCTTTATTTAGTAAAACAACATTCACTTTTAGCTGGGGCTTCCCAGAAAGTAGTCGAAAAAGACACTTGTGTCGGAAAAGCCTCGCTCTTCGACAGATTCGGCACAGCAAGATTTACAGAAGGTATAAAAACTAGTAGATACTAATTTAGATAAAGTTGCATACTGTGACATGATATTACTTCTCTGCTCCGGTTACACTACATACCTAAATAACGTAAATAAATTACACATTAGCCTTGAAAATTTAATGTACCGTCGACACGCTAAGATGAAGCCGTGTGAATATAGGTTATTTGGTTTGACAGATGGTTTAACGGTTGACTGATTGGCATCCACTTTCAAATCAGCTGTTGCGATCGCGCTACGCCATGGGTATAGATCATACATTTTGTAGTACAGTATAATACTCTCATAGTACTGATACTGTACTATTAAATTGCTTAACTAAAATTATACAAATGTTTTTTGAAACAACTTCAGAAAAAAATCCTCAAAAATGTCACACGCGGCGATAGTGGCCGTATTCTCATGGCCGTTAACGCTCTGCTTACCCCGCAAGGAATAAAGGCGTGATATAGGTATTTATGTATGTACCTTTACTAACATTTCATGACTTTAAAAGGATTCTATTTACCAAATACGCGGCGCGGTTTCGCCCGCGTGGAAGTCAGTTTTTATCCCGTAGGCCGTAGGGTTCATTGGGTCGTTGGACGACTCAGTGTCTCACACGAAAAGTGAGAGAGATCCCGTAGCATCGCACAGGAATATTTTTACAGGATAACAAATATCCTGTGTAAATCCAAGTTATCGGTGTGCCAAATTTCATGAAAATCGGTTTCGGCAGTAAGTATTTGCGTGAAGGAGTAACAAACATACAAACTTTCGCATTTATAATATTAGTAGGATTGTTGTCTAAGACAGTCGAGTAAAAAATCTATTACAAAAATAAATTGATATAACTTACATTAAGATAGATGGCAGTAGTGGCGTCGCCTCGTTTTCGCTGAGTGGTGCCCGGACCACTCATCAAGACGGTGTGTGTATGAGCTATCTCCGCCTTATACGGCTCCATCCAGAATTCATCCTGAAAAAAAAAATGGTTTCAGATGGGGCTACAAAAGGAATCGCATACACTTTCGTTTCCTATCCAATAAAACTAATAGAAGATTCTTATATATTTGGATGGCGCTGATACAAATCTGCTATGTTGCTTGGACAAAACAAGATATTTTGGATATGAAATATTGCAAATCACGCCTTTGTCCCTTAGCGGGGTAGGCAGAGCAATAACAACCTTAAAATTACGTTCGTTGTCTGACTAATATTTGAGGGTCGTTTCAGGTATGTCGTGTATCACTATAGTGAAGTTGTCAGCCTGTCGCCTTCTACGACACCACGGGAAAAAAATGAGGTGATGCTATTCTAAGCCGGCATAACACGGCATATACTAAATAAAGTACATTATGTACGTTCATATCTGTTGCGCTTAACACTTTACGCTGTATTGCAAAAGCATCTTGATTAGCGCAATTTGTACTTACGAGTTTGAAGGTAAAACTTTGGTAGTGCTAACTTAGGTAAAACAAAAGTTTTGCAACTACATGGAAGGTGAACATTATGTCGAACGTTCGATCATCGTGAATGAGGTACAACATATTTTTGTAGTACGCCGCTTACGGTTGAATTCAGCGTCGACTTAACTAACTGTGTCCCTTACGAAAGGTACAGAATATTTTGTAATGCAATGAAAACGCTTAGGACTAATGACTAAGGGACTCGAGGGTTTCATGTGTATTGCAATTTCAGGTGACAGGCTGACAACTATATTACTTATATTATACTACTTATCTGAAACAACCCTGAAACATTTGTCAGACGTGGCGTGACGTCGACGTAATTTCACGGTCGTTAACGCTCTGCCTATTCCGGCAGGGATGTAAGCATGATTTGTGTATGCAAATGTTTTATCGCTCGCGGTCACGCCTAGCCTGCAGTAAAAAGCAAGTGCAAGCTAAGACTAAATCATACGAACCCTTTCTAAAGCCATGGAGTGCGCCATCTGGTGGGAAGCGCCATCTACAAGGATCGTGAGCACCTGTTCTCTCCAGTCTTGCAGCTGCTGTACTGTAGTGTACACGAACCCCTTCTAAAGCCATGAAGTGCGCGATCTGGTGGAAGGCGCCATCTACAAGGATCGTGAGCACCAGTCTGTTGTTTCAGTCTTGCAGCTGCCGTACTGTAGTATATACGAACCCCTTCTAAAGCCATGAAGTGCGCGAGCTCCATGAGCGCGCGGATTCGCTGTCTCGGCGCGATCTGGTGGAAGGCGCCGTCTACGAGGATCGTGAGCACCAGTCTGTTCTCTCCAGTCTTGCAGCTGCCGTACTTCGAGTGAGGCTTGTCTTCGGATTTCTTCACCTGAGGAATAAATACAAGGTAGAAATAAGGGTCCAAAGTATTTGTAAATAACTGGCTAGAATAGGAATCGAACGAACCATATTTATAAACTCTAATACCTTATAATATACAGACAAAATACGCCAGCCGAATTACCGGCCCGTCCAGACGTGACATGGCGAATGGCGATAGATTCCTAACGTGAATCTAGGCACAGATTATGATATGGTTTAGATAGACGCTAGGTTTGTTGCATAAACAGTTCTTGAAAATTGCTTCAGCCATTGGTAACCTAAAGTTTGCATAGACGTCAAAATTCACTATAGTGTGTGCATTGGAGTTCAGCGGAAAGAACGCGGCATCGTGACTTCAGCCGTTTTAGAACATCAACTTCTCAAAACATGAAAGAAGAAGGGCTGCATTATAAATAACAGAAAGGTATGTTATTCACTATCAGCAGACGCAATGGTCTGATAGTGTAATATATATAGCGGCAGCAGCGGCAGGCGTTGCGTGTAGGAATGTCGCTCGCATACATCGCACAACGCGCGCGGTACCGTCGCCTGTCACGGCGAGCTATTTCCTCCACTATAAAACTTCAAGTCGTGAAATATTGGAACTGTGATAGGTTTCGTGTGGAATCCCTGCTTGCTTTCGCGTCGAGGTATTGTCTGTCTTATACTCAGTGAAAAGGATTAGATACTTTCCTTACAAATACGTACCTCACGTAGAGCAACTGTGTTCTAAATTATCCAAATCCTCTTACGCTATGTATAGACTTTCACCTATAGTTGACACCGCTACGGTTGTTTCAGCCTACCATGCTTTGGTTGCATCAATATTACGTTACGGTATTGTTTTTTGGGGTAATTGTACTGAGAGAGAGAGAATATTTAAATGTCAAAAGCGATGTCTTAGGTCTATGTTTAGTTTAAAACCTACTGATAGCTGTCAGCCCTTTTTTATACGTAACAAAATACTAACATTTCCTTGTCTGTATATTCTTGAGATGGCTTTGTTTGTGAAACAGAATCCTAGTCTATTTGATAATATTGTTGTAACAACAGCGCACAGCCTGCGCCCACGCGATACAAGTAAAATACAACATCAAAAGGCTAATACGGCACTCTTGTCTAAAAGTGTATTTGGCATGACATCTTTATTGTATAATAAAATACCAAGAGAAATAAGAATGTGTAATTCAAATATGTTTAGGAATAAGTTAAGGGAATTGTTACTTAGAAAATGTTATTATAATTTAAGGGAATTTTTGAACGACTCACTATAATTTTATTAATTTTAATTAAGACTTGACATTTATTTTCATTTTAATTTTATTTTTAATTTTAGGACATAAATTTGTAATTTGTATGCTGGAAGGCAAAACATGGAGATCTGTAATTTATTTGACACCAACAACTGTATTTTTATATTACCCATGTTTGACAAATAAAATATCTTTATCTTTATCTCTTTAAATACATAAGTATTTTGCATTGCATGTGGTAATGAGAGTGAGAGTAATGTCTTGTCTTTGTTTTAGTGCGTATTCTATTCTCTATAAGCTAAATGAGCAAAGACCATTACTTTCCAGTATAGAAATTCGCAGGGTGAGCTCATATAGGTACCTAACCTAGGCTGAAGATTTTAACTATGTGGCAATCATTATCGGAAGAACTTCCGCCAAGAAACCTGCGCAAATTAAACTTATCAGCTCATTAAAATTTCCACTTCATTTGTTGTTTGTTTTACAAGTCAGCCTGCAAGCTTGATTAAAGGCACAGTTGAGGTATAAAAGCGGATCAGGCAGACCTAAGAACATAACATTCAAGGCGTGTTTCGCTCGCCTGCGGGATGTGACGACCCGATGAACCCTGACCCACCTCGATGGTGAACGAGTCGGTGGCGGTGAGGCCGTGCGTCCTGCCGTGCGCGGTGACCGTGAACGTGTGTGCGCCCACATCGCTCGCCTGCGGGATTCCGCTGATCAGCCCGTGGCGAGAGTCCACGGCCAGCCAGCTCGGCGTGCGCCGGCCATTATCTAGACGGACCTGGACAGTATGGAATGTAAATAAATAATTAAATATTCTGGACAATTCACACAGCGCCATCTAGCCCCAAACTAGGCAAAGCTTGTACTATAGGACCTAGATAAAATAAATATCCTGATAAATTCACATATCGCCATCTAACCCCAGACTAAGCATAGCTTGTACTATAGGACCTAGATATCTGATACTAATACCTAAATACTTTTTTGTAAATAAATACATATTGTACATAGAAAACACCCAGACTCGACACAAATATTTGTATCCGGTGGTGATCGAACCCACGACCCTCGGCGTAGAAGGCAGGGGTACTATCCGCTACGCCATCGGGAGAGACAGACAATGTTACAAATTACAAGAAGAAATCTCTAAATAGTGACATAATCTGTCACTAAATAGTGTCATTTTGCGACTAGGTCACCACATCACATCACTTTATAGCAGTCCACAGCTGGACATAGGCCTCCCCCAGGGCTCGCCACAATGAACGAACGCTTTCGCCATCGCTACTTTTAGGTAGGCCTACTTTTTTCCTGTTATCCGTAAAAAACCTCGAAACGTTCCCCTGAGACCAACGTAATAATATCAAAATAGTATGAGCCCATGACAACCTTGATGTCATCTCAGCTTCGGCTTGGACAGGTGGTATCTACTGACATACCCGCTGGGGAGAACCCGTCCGTTACTATAATACAAAAAATAAAAGGGAAAAATTGGTTTGACGTAACATTTTGTTCCAAACATCATTTGCTAAATTGCTTGGAAACTTTGGGTTCCATCGAATATAAAAACTTCGGATATCATGCGTAGATTCGATATCAAAAACTAGGTCAATATTCAAATTCAGGACCCACCTTATAAGTTTGCACTTTTCCCGAGAAAGCTTCTTTAGGGATTTCCATTCGAAATAGGTGACCTACATAGGCCGACGTGTCCGGCACCCCCCACAACCTTCTTAGGCCATTTTTCGCTATTTCCGAGTGATTCGCTGTCAGTTCCACCTGAAATGGCAAAGAATAATGTGATTTTCCTGTTCGCATCGACCTAAAAGCCATTTATGGGATCCTAGCAAACGAGTTTTTCCAACCGACTCTACTGAATACCATGAAGTACGGCTAAGAACGAACAAGTTTAGATAGCTGTCAGAAAATCTTAGCTATCAAAGTATGATCTGAGTAAGAATAGAATAATATGATGGCACTAATGTTACACCTTGCCTGAGCAGAATCGAACAAAGCAGCGACCGATTGATTGTGGATATACACCATCAAATAAATTTTTAATCTACTTAGTGTGGGGGCGTTGGGTCTTTATTTTCGGTTATTTGTTTACAAATCGACATATTCGTTGGAGAATAAACGTCGGTGTGCCGGAACTTTAATATTTACTTTGCATTCGAAAGAATGCTTTTAAAACTCTGAGTGGTTTTATTGGTTTTGTCCATCAAAAGCGCTTATAAATTATTGGTAGAGCCATCGGATGATTGCCCTTGACGGTTCTTTGCATTTATGTTCTGAATAAGCACTTATTGTTTTGAAGCGATTAACATTATTTACGGTGACTGAATATTTCTACGCTACAATGTTGCCATCGCTGTCTAGTTTTATGATCTTCAATGAATGATCGTGATTGCACTTCGCGTGTTAAGTTTTTAAATGAAAAGAGAGATCATTAAGTTACAGCTATTCAAGCGAAATTTATTATAAAAATTTTTTGATTTAGATTTAGAAATTCCTATTTCACTTGCAAAATTTTTATTGGAGTAACTTCAGGCTCATAATAATAAAATAGCGCAACGTTGATTGCTTGCTTTATTAGACAGAGAAAAATTACTGCTCACTTGACATATCATCCTTTATAAGGTGAACACACGCCTACCGGCCGGAGGCGAACGAACCGAACACACTAACCAAACCGAATTCTACGGAGGCTTCGCTCACCATACCGAATGCACCGAACGAATCGACCGCGGCGAAAGAATCGTTTTTATTTTCCTTTACACCTTTTGCAGCGTAATAACGTGAATTATCAGTGTATCACACATTTTTGCATACATACATACATATATCACGCCTTTATCCCATGCGGGGTAGGCAGAGCGTTAACAGCCGTAAGAATACGGTCGCTATCGCCACGTCTGACATTTTTGAGAATTGTTTTCCAAGGTTGTTTTAGAAAGCATATGTATCACTATAGTGACAGGTTGTCAGCCTGTCGTCTAAAAATTGTAATACACCAATACTCCCGAGTCCCTTATTATTATTCCACATTTTTGTATTGATAAAAATAAAGAAGCATTGCTCAGTTGCACTCAACTGTCAGAAACAAGCGCATCGCTATTACGAATTCGGTGACGTCATCCGAATTTCCGTCTAGAAAGCCTGGGATCCTGCCGTTCGATCATATCAACCTGGGCAAATGTGCGAAGTTTCATAGGATATCATATACTTAAAGAATTTTAAAATTCAGTTCTTTCGCCTCCAGTAGGTGTGAGAGTTCACCTTTAACTTTCTGCTTGATACATACATACATACATATATCACGCCTTTACCCCTTGCGGGGTAGGCAGAGCGTTAACGGCCGTAAGAATACGGTCGCTATCGCTACGTCTGACATTTTTGAGGATTGTTTTCCAAGGTTGTTCCAGAAAACATGTGTATCACTATAGTGACAGGTTGTCAGCCTGTCGCCTAAAAATTGTAATACACCAATACCCTCCAGTCCCTTAGTCGCCTCTTACGACACCCGCGGGAAGGATGTGGGGTGATGCTATTCTAAGCCGGCATCACAGGGCATGATTGGTGTGCAGCATAAATCGCAATCATGACGCTCTGAGGGAATCGATGCGAGATGGCAGGTGATTGATTTTATTGTCGAATTAACATTATACCCATGTTACCTGAAACTCCTCGCTGTTGTCGAAGCCGAAATCATCGTCGTGCCGACTGAGCGCGAGCGGGCACAGCAGCAGCAGCGCGCACGCCGCCAGCCGCAGCCCCCCTCCCCCGCGTGACATCTCCCTCCCACCGCCTCACCCCCGCTCACCCCGGCGCGGCTGCCCCAGGCACCACAACTCTCATAAACCTCTCCGCACGGTCATCTACAAAGCAAATGAAAGACAAAACATCAATACATACTCGGCAAATACAATTAGAGAGGCAATGTCAACATGTGTGTTTTGGGTAAACAGAGAATACATGTGGTTGTTTGGATACTCCGGTACAAGGAGGCCACTCGTTACCTGGTAAAGGCACTTCCGGCAGTTGGCAATACTGCGCCCTTAAAAAAGATGAGGCTTAATTTGAACCAGACACGGAAGTGCTGTAAGACCCAAATTCGTTTTCAAGTAGCTTTACCAAAACGTGAACCTGTTAAAAATAACAGTACTGAAGAAGGTACTGCGAACATCTCGTTGCTAAATTAGGAACTAGCGTTGTTTCCAAATGCTCAAATTAGTGAACTCTCACAGACGTCTTTGAAGGAAATATTGTCTACAAATGGGTTTAATGAAGAAGGCGTTCGGATTGGAAAGACGTGGATGCGACACAGTAAAAGAAAAAAAAGTACGACTTTCGATGAGGCGTGTTTCTAAAATATTTATCTCTACAATTATGGTGCAGTATTAGCCATTAAAGCGCCACTCTACACTTGACAGATGAATTTAAAAAACACAGTACGACTACTGTTACGGGGAAAAAATACTGCTTTGCAGATAGATGAATGGAAAAAGCACTGTGATATTCATTTACACAGGGTAAGTTCTGCCAATTCTCTGAGTTAATTTCTTTTCTTAGTGGATTTTACGACCTTCATAACGACATGGGGTGATGAATGACATCACATGGGGAATGATGACTTTATACTGTTACTTTTGCTTGTACTGCGGCTTGACGAGCGGAAACGGCGCGGGTACTGTTACACAGTCGGAGGCGCGTGCCGCCGCATAATGATCGGACGCAAATAGAACGAGCTTTTGAACCCCGCCTTCCTTAGCATGCTGTCGCGAAACCACTTCAGGGAATTCTCGAACATTCCATTCAGGATAATGTGCCCACTCGAACCGAAAATTCTATTTTTGGAATCAATTTCATTCAAGACTGCAGGTTACCGTGTATGACTCCCGTGGGCGCTAAACTGGCAGGTTGGCATGGGTTGGCATATTTCGCACTGTGTCAAGGGGCACCCTTGTCAAGTAAAAAACATCCTTGTGTTCTGGTTTTGACAATAGGTACTTCCTTAGCGACACACCCACGTGGACGTCCATAACTTTGTAAAAACGTCGGAGTTTCGTCATAACATAACTTTCTCCAAACAACATCGTTCATCAACGAGTATTTTTACAAGAAACGGAACATAATATTTTTTACGCAAGTGAGTAATGATAGGTATGAATAACAATTTAATTTACAGTAAAATCAAGGCCGAGGATTTTTATCAGAAGTGTGTGAGTATTCGTGAGGCATCAGGTGATCTTAGGTCTGACAGCTAACTCGGTCAAAGGTAAAGAGGAAGTGCAGGTCGCGGAGATTGTATTTTTATATATTTTGCATACTGTGAAGTAATAGTTTTTCATCTTGTTTTTACTTAAATGATTTTCATAGTGCCACGTTTTTTGTTAATGTTTTTTCAAGAGAGATTTGCAATAAGAAAAACATATCTTTGATATTTCTACTAAAAAGTAGAAACTTGCAAGTAGTAATTATAGTATTATTCGTTATTAAGAGGTTATTATTATATGCCTGGAAAGAGAGCGGGGAGGCCTTTGCCCAGCAGTGGGCCAGCGTAGGCAAAATTAATAATAATTATTATATTATGTTTATCAGTTGATAAGTTCCCGTGCGGGAAACCTCTTATTAAGTAACAAGATGCGTTTATAATTATGTAAGGGCAAAAGATATGTACCTACTTCGTTCATACTACTTCTTTATTTAAGAGCCATGCTACCGCGGATAATTAAGTTGAAGTAAATTACGTAACCTCTTGTTTGGTTACGGGCCCCTCTACGAATCCGATACAATACTTTACCATAATTTGGCGATATTCCCATGAGTCGCCATCGATGGTAAAGTAGACGAGACAGCCGTATCGAGAATCAATTTGATTTCAGACAAGACTGGGAGATGCTTAAAATTAATAAACGAAATTTGATACAGAGCTTAGTAATAGGTATCAAAAGATAGACCATTAATAACAACAATTTAAAATAGAAATAACGTTGGTTTCAAATACGAACAAAACGAATGCTTGGAATGATTTAGATTATTTGCTAAACGCCGGCATAACTAACGGGCACTCCAATTATTCTCGAAAAGGAGACGCAGAAACATTTGGGAGTAAGAACGTGCTTCAGATAAATGCGGAGGCTGGAGAAATTAGTGCCCAAACGTAATATGCTCCGGGAAAATGAGCTCGTGCACACGAAATTATTTTACCTGAAGCTGAAATGTAAATTGTAAAAGAACTGCCAGTATTTTTTTATTTGTGTCTTAATTATATTACCAAGCAAGTTGCGATTCACTAAAAAGCAATTCGATGCTATCAATACGTTCAGTAGTGTGTGGTACTGTGCATCACAAACTGAAAAATACCGAGAGTATTATTTTAAACCCATGTCTGAATGTATAATAGATCAAACTATTAAAAATTAAAATCGGATACAGATCACAGATACATGAAAACATCGCATTATTTTAAGATTCTCAGACAATACTGAGAAGTTAGCGGGTTACTAGTATGTAAATCACTGTTATCGACTAACTGTTAGCTTTCCTGGGAAAGACAGCGTACCGCAGTTGACTATAAACCGAACGTTTGCTATGCAGGTACCTAATAGGTAGATATAAATACGTTTGTTATCATTTGCAAAATGTAAATCACAGAACAAAGAGGAACATTGAGTGACAAAATAACTTTACCGATGTGAAACAGAAAATAAAGGGGAGCTTGGATTAAAAGAATTATCAATTGGCACAAAACACGTTTCCGTTCGTCGATTTCAGCCCGCGAAGTTAAGTAGATTTTTCCTTCTTATTCTTTAAGACATATCCGGAGATAAAAACAAAGGTAGACTTCTTTTTAAAACAGTTTATTCTGTGGGCACTCGAGTCGGTATCTCGCGGCAGAGTTTTGTCGGCGGTCGGCAGCCACTCCGGCTTACCCTTGGTTTAGCAGGGGGACGCCTAAGAGGGTTAGCACAATGGATCTTCCCCCGACTGAATCTCGGCCTAAAACAAGTATATACGCTCTATAATTCTCTGTATATGTCGTGGCAGTTCACGAAATAGCTCGTTCGAATCAAGCGTGAAATTCGTGAACTTGCGCTCGCTTACAAAGTCTCTACGAAATGTTTCTATACAAAGCTCTCTCCCAATTTAATGTTACATCCTGCTCCGTATTAATCACTTCCATTTTATAGCGGCCTGTTCGTAGTCATTGCATTATCTATAAAATGGAAGATTACCAGGAAGCCATTTGTAAAGTTTAAGTATAAGACAAAGTATTTTCTTCTCAAAATGTTTTACTATGGAGTTTAGAACAGAGATGACTCTTTTAAAGCAAAAGATTAAAAGACCTTTGTCAAAAAACCAATATACATTATGTACGGAATGTACCTATAGGTAATACAGGTGTTAACTGTGTTTATGAAGTCAGCTGTGCGTAATTTCTAATACAAAACCACTAAAATAAACATCTATTCATCGAATTAAGGTCTCAATATGTGCTAGGAAGGAAACGTTTACTCAACTATAGTTGCTAATGTTTGGCAAGACAAACAAGGAAAATTGACACGAAGTCTTCAATCTGAGGGGAGGGCTGTTAATCGAAAATACATTCTTTGAAAACTTTCTCAGCTTGGGGTTCCGAACTCGAACCCTCTTTGAGGGTTATAATTCTATTAAAATTGAGTCTTATAGTTACAAGTAGCTTAGTAGTATATATATATGATTGTAATTGTATTTTATAGTATACTAGCCGCCCGCCCGGTTGCACACGCTGCAACTAATTTTCCCGTGGGAATAAGTTGTTTTCCTGGCAAGTATTATATGTGTAAATCTTCCTTTTGAATCATTATATTTACAATAAAAGCTGCATTAAAATCCATTGAGTAGTTTAAAAGATATTCATACATACAGACGTGGAAAACGACTTTGCTTTATACTATGCAATGATGGGGGTAATTGCCTCTACAATTTAAGAAAATTTCGATGGAATACATAATGCTCCATGTTACCTACTTATTTATTGAAGAAGCAATTCTACGTAAAAAAGCAACGAAAATAAACATGTACCTGCTACTAAACGAATGTTTTATTTTAATGAGACCCTTGTTACGTTACTTTTCAAGTATTTTCAAAAAGTTTGTGTAATATTTTCTTGACATTATTTTAGAAACATGCCCGAATATAATTATCTTGTACCTAATTTAAGTAGGTACCCACTCGTGAATAATAATACGAAGTACAGTGTGGAATGTATTAAATTCACTAAACAAAAACTACAAACTATAAACAATTTTTGTTTTCTTTAATACAGTAAAAATGACAGCGACAGAAAATCTGATTCCGAAAAAGATTTAGTTCACCGCCATCAAACCGTAAAAGGTAGGGATGCCAGGCGGCGTTTGAACTTTGAATAAACCCGAAAAGGTTGAAAAGCTTTAGAATTTGAACCCTGGTTGGGCAACGCTTTAGGGATTTCCTTCCTTTCATAACCTAGAAAATGTACCGCGGGAGACGAGTGAGTCGGAAATTTAAACTTTAAATTCTATAAGCGCTAGCTAATCTTTACTAGCGCAGTCCTAAAAGCGCAGTTTCCTAAGTAATTGTGTTTCACTTTGACACCACTTACAGAAATCCGGACTAAGTTAACTAGTTGACTATTTTTTCCAGTCTGTTGTAATCTGGCACCCCTAGTTACGGGTAGGCGAAGGAATAGGACCAGGGTGTCTCGTGTCTCATTCCAATCAAGTCATGTTCCGGGTTGGCACCTTTCCATTTGATTGACGATAACGATCCCTATTAAATCGGCGACACGTAATTACGACGTGTTTTTCCATTTTCGCTTTGTCTAGTGGAACGTATTGGAATGTCTCGATGGCGCCAGGACATGGAACAAATAGGCAATTGCCACTTTGATGCCGACAATGATTGGTAGCTGTTAGAATTTAATAGCTATGCAGCGAGTGTCCTATTTAGGGCATATGTTTTGCGACGTCGCTTCGATTTACTAGTAGGTACCTAATACAATTCTATAGAGACATTGAAGGAAGTTTGTGGTACCATCTTGGGGTGCCATAAGTCTATCGGTGTTATGGACGGTTGTCACGTCATGAACAAGTGTCATGGCATGATGTGTCTGCTTTCCATCAGACTGTCCACCTGTTTGATTAACTAACAATACCTATACCTATGTGCAGTGCACCTAAAATTGGCAGTTTTGTTTTTTCAGGTACTGTCTGTCATGTGGCAGCACACCTAAACCAAGATTCCAATCATTGCCTATATTCGTGTTCAAAATAGCTCAATCGCAAAAGCAGAAGCAGTTGATTGAGAAGTAATTTTAGATACTGCTACTACTGCTCTAAATCTAAAATTCAATCATTTATTGTGAAATTGACGGCGTCGTATCCTAGTTGTAGCGAATATTCGCAAGATTCCGAATCGCTCATCCGCTAAAGCAGTTTCCCTGTTGCGGGCGGCGGAGTACCAGGGTGCCAGGCATGTCGAGGGGTAGGGGGCACTACATTCCGCGCGGAGTAATTTAGGTCAGCCGGTAATAAGGTTCGTCATAACCTGAATTATTCACGAGCTCACTATCTGATTGAATTTCACTGCTGAAAACTCGATAGAGCTTCTGCCGTGTTCTGTTGCCTTGGTAGTTCTGGGTGACTTCCTGGTCTAGATAGTTTACTGAATCTGTTTTTACTTTATCGACGTTTTAAAATTCATGGAATGTGTATCGTTCACGATTTATATTAAAAGCTAGTTTTAATTTCGAATGAAATGAAAATTCCTTGTGTGTGTACAAAAAGCTTGTATGATCTGAGTTTGCTGTGCGAGAATTCCTTTGTACGTATGTTGGAAAACCTTACTTATTACGTTATTACTTTAGAATTTTACGTTGAAAATTATTTTTCTATAGCATTTGCGTAGATAATAAACTAACTCCACTCAAGACGCGAGCGAATTTCCAAGAATTTCTGGATAGACAAATTTTCATCAACAAGGTTATTTGGTGACTTTTATGAAAACACTTCTATGAAAACTTGTTTATAGATCTATCTACTTCGCCGAATCTAAACAAAGATTATTAAAAAGAACATCGGTCTTCATTACATTTTATAAGGGAAGGAATAATTGGTAGAGTTCAAAGAAATAATTAATTCTTCAAAAGGGAACGAGGAACGCGGCCCGAGGTATTTTCTTTTATGTTTTAACCTTTCTTTAATTTTATTATCTTTCAGGTCTAAAACAAAGGTTTTTATTGGGATGAATATTTTAATAAAGGCGTTATATTCAGGTCGTATTAAAAAAGACCATAACTGTCTTGAGTAAATGTTCAGTTTATTTACTAAGAAAGCCTGTAGAAGGAAAATTTACTCATATTTTTACTTCACCGTCGGTTGAACAAGATAGAGTAAGATTCTTGAAAATATCGAGAGTATTTTCAGATGGAGGTGTCGAACGCAATCGCGAAACGAGCGTGGAGCGTGGCGTATATTTTGTGACACTAAAACGAAGCACGAGAGAGCGAAAACTAAATCAATTCACATTTTTACGATACATTCAGAAGGGCAGTCCAAAGTACGTGTGTTTACTGTAAGCTTGCATGGACTAGAAAAACGTCAGTGCTAAGAATAGATACCTAAATACGTAGTTGTCTACCGCTAAGCTTCACAAAAAACCCAATTTGTCACAGACTTTTGCCTACCCCTTTAAACACGTGCCTAGATTAATTTGTTAATAACTTCGGTAACAATCTATTCTTGTGTATACTAAATGCCCATAACATGTTTTCTTGAATTTCCAATGCATAACAGAAGAGTCGTTGCAGACGCATCGCAGTGCAGCGCAGGCGTCAATCTATTTCGACAGCGGAAGTCACGTGCCGGCGGGTGCGTGTGCGCATCACAATGTGTCATAGTTCCTCGTATTCACTGGGTTTAAGAATTTATACTGCGTTCAAACGTGGTTCAAACCTTTTGACTAAGAAATTAATGTTTGTTCCAAATTCATTAAATAAAATACATGTAACAGGAACAGTTTTTGATCTTTGTGGAAATGGTACGATTACATTGATGACAAAGCGCTTATGCCCGGTGGCAAGAAATGGACATTATAATATCACCAAGTGTCGTCACAGAATTGGTTTGTAACTTACAGAATGAGTGAAGTAATTTTTGAAAACTTGCAATTTTTTTAATGGCGGGTTGGATTGAACCAGCGACTATAGCTATCTGTAGGTATTGGCGGCGCCTCTACCATCTGAGATACAGCGCCTCACTCACAGCCCGCGTAAAATTGCAAGTGTTTCTGATGCTGCTGCGCCGTACGTATCTCTTTCATACCGCTGCCAAGGTGTTATAAATATGCAGGCCTGTTTGTTGCTCCATGCCGGTAGCCAAATCGGTATCGGTAGTTTGTAGGTAGTGTAGTAGTCATTGATATACGCGCCCACCCAAGCGGATGATTCCGACAAAGTCAAAACCAATCACACGAAATGTTGCCACATCTGCGGTAGCCCGTTTCAAGTTTAGCCAGTCCGTTAATCCTGAAAAAGTTTTGCCAGAAAATAGCGGTGCTTTCCTATACTACTGGCGTCAAAATCGAACTCCGAATAAGATTTTATGTGGCAATGATTCGCGAATTGTTTTCCAACATGTCGTAATTTTATGTGGCGAAATAACAATGCCAAAAATACCCCCATAGTGTTCTGATTTATGAACTGCAATCACAATATTATAGACGCTTTATTTCTTCCACCGCAAAAATATGATAATCGATTTTTTCTTGTGTCCCGTAAACGAAACATGGGGTAGAACTACGGGTGAAAGCCCATTGTTTCTCGCGTGGGGTATAAAACAGCGATTACACATCTGTAACCATCGGGCCTGATTTGGCATATATTGCGGGTTGTTTTTTAGGCGGCATTAGGGTACAATGAAGAGAACCAGCAATGTACACCGAATCGGGAACGACGAATCGTGTTGTATGCTGAATGCAGGTGACGGGTGTAATAAATCAGAGCTTCGAATGCCGTGACAGATATACGATCCTCGTTATTCACACACATTTCAGTTTCGTAGTTTAAACTTTTTTTAATAAACTATCGTTACTACAGTCGCGTGCCACACCTTCCGCATTTTTTATTATTATTTTATGAATGTAATAAAGATTAACAGTATCATAAAACGCAGGTATTGTGTTTACGATTATCTATCTAGGTTGTTGGCAAGCAGCTACCCATTTTACCGCTTCGCTAGAATACTTTTCCGGGTCGGGTTTTAGGCTAAATGCCTGGCAAATTCTACACAAGGCTATAACAGAGGATATTAGAAAAAGTGGAATGTTCGCAAGCTCCAAAAGACAGTTGAACATATCCATTAAGTCCATCTTTACTGGCCGTTTCACTATCGTAAGATTATGACGTGGTCTGGAAATGGCCGCATTTGGGGAGATGTGAGCCGTTTCCGAAGCGAAATGGGTTCCCGGTCGAAAGGATGTTGAAGATTAACGTTGAGTGCTGATGGGCTTGCAGAGATGGGTGCTCGCCTGATAAATTTGCGGTCAGAGACTTCAGAGGTTTATGACCGGGCTTTAATTGAGTCGCCGACGCGTTGACTGATTGTTGGTGTTCATACCTACTGATGTGCGGGCTACACTGTGACAGATGCTTAAAATTTCTGCGTCAATGAATAAATTAACAGGCCAATGCCCTTTGCACCCGAAAGATTAGTCTGAGTAGTTGTTTAATCTAACTTCTTGAATTTTCTATGTTTGCACTGTGTCGGTGCAATTGCAAAGGGAATTCTTTACCTCAGGGCGGACACTGTAGAGAAACTTTCCCGCACATGTGATGCTATTAACCTTACGGATGTATGTACGGAGGTACCTCAATGTGTAACCGTGTAATTACCTTCGTCTGACGTACTTTTTACGATCGTGTCAAAATGGCGCAGTTCCCGGGGCGGGAGTTTATGTCGGACTCGTAAATTATCGCCGCTGCGTCAACCCGGTGTTATAGTGTTATTGTTGGAAAGCTAATCTTGTAAAAGTAAACTAAAACTGAAACTCTTATTATATTTGGTGCATTATCATAATTGTGCTCATGTTTCGGCTACTACTGCGGTAAAAGATAAAATGAAATACTTTTTAGGATCGTCTACGAAAAAGCTTGATACTTAAATCAAACTTTCTAACAGTGAAAGAAACAAATACACACCAAATAGCTCTTACTCACGTCAAATTGAAAACTACTAAACTAAAACTATTCACACGAGATATTAATTACTGGTGGAATGGGGCGACTTTCAAATGCGGGACAAAATTGATGATAACAAAAAATAATTGTTATTAATAGAATACATGCTAATAATATACACGAAACATCTGAAAGGTCCATCAACACTTGTCAGACGTGGCGATAAGGACCGTAATTTTACGATAGTTAACGCTCTGCCTACCCCGCAAGGGATAAAGGCGTGATTTGCGTATAGTGGATTGTATTGTACATGCTAATACTGAAGTAATATTGTTTTTTTTTACAAAGAAAATTTCCCCATCTTGTCATCAGGTGAAAGTGCGTGTGCGTCGCTCCTCAAGTCGTGCAGAAAAAAGGATTTTATTTATTGCCTTTCTTAAGGTAAGAATAAAATGACTATTTTTATTTTTTACTTTAATACCAGCGAGTCGATTTTCGAAATTGGAGGTATTTAATATACACAACTAATTCAAAAGTTACCAACAAGACTTGTTTGTTAAAGTCCAATCAATTTAACCCCATTCCACGCACGAATAAAAACAAAACTACATACCCACTGGCGGACGCGAAACCCATAAAATTGCAAAACTTCCTGAATAACAATAAAAACAAATAGCATTTTATATTATACCACGAAAATGAGTAGGAAACTTTAGCATACCGTGCAGCCCAGATTTCAGATTTTAGAAGACATTTTATACACACGGATATAAAATACAAACTTCCGCGACTTTGCCAATATCATGAATATCTCAGGCAAATAAGTTAAGCCTCTCAGCAGACAGGAACTTTCTTTAATTTTATGACTTGGCTACCAGAATATTTGCAACACTATCTTGTTAAGGACTGTATGTATCTTATTATGGAACTTGGCAAAACTTGCAGTTCTAACACAAATTATATTGGCGGCCGTTATGATGGCGATGTAAGCCGTTAAAGATCAAAATTTTGTATTAGATCTTCCTTGTACTTGGTTAAACAAGGACACGTGAAGAACTTATTATGCCTGGCACCCAGGAAAAAGAAGTAGATCACTCCTGAATTTCAAAAACCGTTACTGTTATTTTGTCTATTGGCAAATTCTGGACAACTTCTGAATCCGCCACTAATGTAAGTAGTTAATTTTTTTACGTTTCCAAGGGGAATTTCGGCGGAAGATATCACGTAGCGCACTTAAATCTTATTTTACTTGAAGAAATAACGAAACCACTCGAAATGTAAGTCTGCGTGAAGCAGAAGTAGATTCTCATGAATTTCGCAAGTCGTATCTGGTATAGAATAAAGTTATAATAACTTAGATCCTTCGGTGGAAAAGCTAACTTCGAGAACACGTTCAACACTTTTATTTTTATTTCGAGGCTTTGTGTGATGTTCAGAAAAAGGGTCTATAGAAAAACCTTCCTCAGTTTACTTTAGAAGCCGCTTTGGTTGAACTCTCGCCAAAATGCAATACGAAGGGGGCGAGGCTTAAAAAGAGTAAAACCGTTTCCGCCATCGCCACCCATACACAATAACATATGCGGGCCGCACCGGCTGGTTTTTTCGCCAAAAACTCACTCGGTTCATGTTGAAAGAATATCAAGGAATACAACATTAAATAGAAATTTCATTCAGCATAACTAAATACGCGAGACGAGCAAAACTAGCAATGCAAGATGAAAGTGAAATAACAACAATAGGAATAAGTCTTCTTTTATTTGAAAGGAAAATGTTGAAGTAGGTTAATAAAATATTAAACTTCCTTTATAGTTTTCTAGATGAGAAAAATGCAAAACAGGATACCAGTTTACGAGCTAACAAATGAGAGTAAAGAAAAAGTGGAGAAAAAGATAATTGAAAGAGATTGTGTTGAGCAAGACAAACTTGTTACGAATGCAAAAGAAAAAATACTTGCAGATTAATTTTCAATAAAAAGTTATATTCAGATAAAACAAGTTGTAAAGCGAGTCTTGAAAACAGACACAGAGTAAATAGATTACATCATCTACTAGGATAAAATGGAAAAGCAGCTGAATTAAAATTCTTAGAAATTAAGACTGCGGTTACACTAAATTCCAAAATTTATTACTCGTTAGCCATCTGTCTCCTTTTGTTTACGTACCTATTCCACGGCCGGTAGTTTTTTAAGTCAAGGCCCCAACTAAAAAGCTGAATAGATTCGAGGAATTTGGTGCAGCTTTTGAAAGTAGTGGCAATAAAGTATTGTTATCGGGTGAGGTGATCTCATGTGGTGCGCATTGGACGGTGCGTCGCTCGTCGTTTGTACCGTAGTAGATTGCAAAGCGATATTACATCGGTACAGTCTACAGTGTGGCCGGGCCGCGTAAATACAAACCCGACTACAACACAGACATCCATACTCTGTGTTGTAGTCTGGTTGGTACAGAGTTCTGACGTACAAACCCGACTACAACACAGAGCACTCATACCAGCCTCTTCGCAATTACATTAGTTTTGAAATGCCCTGTGTCGGTTCTGGCACATCGCCGGCCCCTGCCGGGGCACGCTCGCTCCGCTCGCTCGGCTCGTGCGTTGTGGACGCAGTTCTAACCTAACCTAACCTAACCTGGCGTTGACGCCAGGTTAGGATAGGTTGTGCCTAACAAACCTATGTTTGAGCTTGAGTTGCTTTTGTATTTATCATTAAAATATCATTAATCATTAAAATATCATTAATTATCAAAATATCATTAATCATTAAAATATCATTAATCATTAAAATATCATTAATCATTAAAATATCATTAATCATTAAAATATCATTAATCATTAATATATCATTAATCATTAAAGTAATTAATCATTAAAATGTCATTAATCATTAAAAGGTCATTAATCATTAAAATATAAATAATCATTAAAATATCTTTAAGCATTTACGTGTGATTCGTCATTAAAATTATCATTAATCATTTCAGTAATTATTCATGATTGGTTATTCATCATTAAAATATCATTAAACTACAATTTATCATTAAAACATCATAAGGTAATCGTTAAAATAATAAAAATCACAATCGTTAACTCAGCATTGATCATTAATCGATGATGTCTGTGTTGTAGTCGCCTTTGTAGCATAATTTAATGTTCCAACCCGACTACAGCACAGACAGTCCCCTGTCTGTGCTGTAGTCCGGTTTGTATTAACGCGGCCGGGCCGGCTGCAGAATCACACTCCGTGATTTACACGGTCCGAAAACACCTCCCGGCTGCAAAAGCATTTCGCCGAATTTATTTGTCTGCTGCTGAATCGATTATACACTTTCCCGCTGTACCCGTTCCGGCCAGCATGCATTATTGTGGTTTTAAAAAGCTGATGTTCATACATTAGCTTTTTAATTCTGCTCATGAATTGTGTGTTTATTTGAACGCTTCCCTGTTTGCATCGTCTAGACTTCCGACTATAACTAGATACTTTGTATCCATGTAGTTTGCCGTAGTATTTTTTGTGTTGTGACTTAGGTACTTTTATTGGCTCTTTCATAGCTTTTTGATGCGAATTCACACACTGTGACTGATGACACCGTCTGGCAGAGCAAATAAAATAATGTAATTAAAAATTCCATCAAATCGTCCGTCACGTTTACGGTGCCGTCGCAATTAAAATGCCTCGCGCTCTTCGCGACGGAACGGTCGTCATCTCGTCACCGACCAGTAAATCGAAACGTTGCAGTTACCATAAAGGCATAACCTGCAAGTAAAATTCTCCATCGCACCGTAGAGAATCTCTAGGAAGGGACATTTTAGTTCAGGTTGTTTGAAAGGGGCGAGTTGCAAACGATCCTTTAGTTCCGCCTGTAGAGCGAAGTGCTAAAATAGAGGGTGTGATTTATATGAGCGCCTGCGCCGCACTCCGGCCGTCTAGACGCACTAAACCTAAAATCCTTTACATATAGGTGCCTACATACAAACCCCTTATTGTCATAGAGCAGTGCAGACACTTCCGACCCCAACTCGAGGAGGTCAAATGAATATGATAATCCCGCCGCGAGCTCAGCTATAACCATCTGACAGAAACGTGGTCGGGATAGAAGACTTAAAAGATACGAACGAGATTGAAAACGGATGATCAGATTATGGGACTGATCTATGAGAATATCTTGAGAATCGTGATTTGGAGAAGAAAGTTGTGTCTTTGAAATTACAACATTTAATAAAAGCAAGAAATGGACAGACATCATGAAAGGTTGTCTCAGACTTTTTTAATGCATTCTTTGTTACCTGGAGTACTTTAGGCGTTTAAGATTGAGATTACAGTCGGCCATATTTGAATTCAGTGACGTTAAAACAAAAAGTCAGTTTTCTTTACTTGCCGTAAATATTTTAAAGTAAATATTTGATGGTACTCCAGTTGGCATCATTTCAAGAACACTGGATATGGTTAGCAATAGAAGTGGCATTACGCGGGATATTGCCCTGATATCGGACATTATGGCCAGGCGTCGCGGAGATGATAAACTTCCTAATATATTGCAACGGTGCGGGCATACAACAAGAGTGGGCGTTTTACAATTCCATCCTATTGAAGTCACACAACGTATATTGTACAACTTTAGATTGTAATAATAACGGTACCTTACTTACATGGTGGGCTTAATTCTGCCACGAAAGCACACTAAGGTTAGATTAGTATCGGGATGTGCTAAGAAATGAACACAGAGTACTCCAAGTGTTTACGTTTTAAAAACCCACAAAAAAGTTTGATTGCTCATATAGGCACATAAGAGGATGTATCAATATTAGCAAAATAATTTAGCAATTCTGTACAAAAACATTTTCGAAATTATTTTCAATGTGTCCGAGCCCACTGAAACAATTTCTCAGAACGTCATGTTCGAAACAGAAAATTGAGAACAAGTCAACAATACACTTGGAAGAAGCTACGGCTTCGGCAGCAAAGTTGGAAGTGAACAAAGTGGGAAACACTCGATAAGGAAGCCGAGATGTTTTTAGAACGGGCAAGATTTGGAATCTAAAGCGATGGCAGTAAAAAAGTCAACCTTCCGCAGGCACCAAAGTGTTCGGAAAAGTTTACACAGAACTGACTGTACGGTCGATAGTTTGGAAAACAGTTGCTAGTGTAGCACTTACTTGTTAAAGTTTCTAAAGCCGCGACGGACGGTATCACAGGAACTTTGACCTGAAAAACAAATAGATTACGTAAATTACAGTTCGAAACAAATAACATACTACAAAATAATTAATAGGAAAAGATGACGTATAATTTAGTGAAATGTAAGTACCTAAGTAAAATAATTATAGTGGTGCTAAAAGACTATTAATTATTCATATTACCGTCTATGAGAATGTAATTATAATGTTTAGTTTAGATAGTCATGTTATTAGTTTGTTATCGCTTAAAGGTCTGGAACCCCGCCACGAATGGAATTATCGGTATGATATCGGTATTGCTCGTTGTTCAATTAAATCACAATGTTGCGCGGTGTGATATGTGCCGAACAGACTCGACAGCTATAAAGTCAAGTCCAAACATTTTACATCGACTGCTACGAAAATGTTTATTCTAACTTTGCCCAGTTTCAGCTTCGACAGCCGGCCGAAATAGCGGCGAACTGCGTCCGCTGTTACCAAACTTTATCCCAGATTCAATCCTGAAGTCCTGCTCCACTTGTTCACTACACGCCATTGAGTTTTCCTGTGGAAACATTTGTTTTTACTTCAGTTAAACGTGGTCTATTTAAACTTTGGTATTGCGTACCAACATGTGTTACAAGGCAAACTTCAGCCTCGCTATATCCTGGTAGGTTTTTATTGCGAAGTGAAACAATGGATTTTATTCCAGTCTATTGAATTTCAACTTCGCCTAGAGGCGAGTGCAGCTTGAACATCCGTCGCCAGTAACTTCATCCTGGGCCTGATTCAATCCAGGACTCGTGACCCACTTGCGGCTGAATACGAAAATATGAAATATGGAACGTTTGAAACAGAATGCTACACGCTGTTCCATTTGAAATGATGCGTGACCTAGTAAGTTATTAATTTATGACGCCTCCATTACGGGAATTGACAATGCAAATGACATCATTCTTAATGACAAAAGTGTATTTCAGTGTTATCTGTTTGGGTCATAAATTACATAAAACATGATAGTATAGCTCATTCGCGTTGGTAGTGTCGCGACCATTGTAACTAGACCTCAATGCTCAGTACACGCACGTCCACAGTTACGCTGGTGTAAGCGAATGAAGTATACGTCTGATTTCTTTCTGATGTTTGAATTAACAGCGTTAGTTGTAATTTTTTTTACGGAGGAAAGCCAAAATTTTTGGATGTAGTCCAAGAACAGCATTAGGGTAATACTGTTGGAACTGCAAACAGTTTTGCAGAAGCGGCGCTAGTCGTGCAGTGGGCGTCGACTTGCAATAACGAGTGTTTGCATAAGCTCCTGTGCCAGTGCCTTTGATGCAACATGCGCTCAGACTCTGGTAAATAGTTCTATAAGATTAAAATGTGGCAGCTATGTATCGCAGTTGTTTCCGAGAAATTTGACATTAGCATAAATAGTAAATTTTTGTTCGTGATACTGTTGCAGAGAGCAATGTTGAAACTTTTCCCAGAATGCTTACGCTCTGATTCGTTTTCACGTACTGTCCATTTCGTTTGGCTTAACGGCCGGCTCGCACATAGCTTGCATAGCCGTTTGCAGCCATGCGATGAACAAGAGCTGTTACCGTGGAATCCCTCTCAAAATGACTGACTAAAACTGCAAAGGTAGGGACAGTCAGACTGTAGAATGTCGTGACTTTCATCTGTGTAGTTCTGTAAAAAGTGGCAGTAACTTGAGTTACTTATAGGGTCCACCCCTCCTTACCCTACCGGTCTTTCCACAGAGTGCGGATGTCATATCCTGGCGGCCGCCGCTACTAGAGGCAATAAGGAAAATATTGCTTGTAATTATTAATAAAAATTGTTTATTCCATTACTACTAGCGAAAATTTTAACGACTTGAGGCACTTTTTAGCGTCTCGTATGAGTATCTATTATGACACGCTCGTATTGCAGTTACGCAGTTTTAAATAAAATCTCTGCTCTGGTTAATGCGTGCGCGAGGATGACATCTGCGCCGTGTAAATTATTTTTGACAACTGTATGGAAAACCAGTGTACCTACGTGGATCTCTAAAATAGTATCCCGAGGCACTGTGGGCTGTATAGCCAACTTCACTTATCGCTCCCGGCCGCAGCCAACTAACAGCTAAAAGCTCCTCGCATATTCATTCGAAACTTTTGCAATTACCTTTGGTTTGCAGTTCTCGCTTGAATATTTTATGTTAAACGTTTTTCGTGGTCAATTTATGGAGCATTACTCGAAGTTTTCCTTTAAGTTTGTGTAAGTATTCAAACATCGTTAAGTTTCCTCTGCCACGATGTAAATATGAAATATTAAAACGTTTACTTTTCAATACTCAAGAAGTCATTAGTCTTTGCAAAATATTTATGTTCACAATTTCCAGCTATGAAATTTAAAAAAACCAACGTTTCAGTTATTATTTAAAGCCATATGATAGGTATGAATCACTTCACCATTATAGAGATTATAGTAATAAAAAGTAAATAAAGTGTCAACTCAGATCAAGGTTCAGAAAGAATGACCTCATAATTGTACATAACGTATGATAATGAGTGCGTTGATGTGAATCACGATTTGTAAACAACAGAACAGTGAGATAAGCTATTAATAAAAGATAGACCAGGCCTACATCACAGATAAATTAGAAACTTCTTGCAAGAAAGAAAATGATGCAGGAATTCAAGTATAAATAAACTTTTACAGTCATTCTTTGGTCAAAATTCCTACTGGATATACCACGGAATATTATGACGGAATAGTTTATGGTTTCGACGAGCTACCTAAACTAAACAAATAAAATTTGTAACGTGTGAGTGCGGTAATCAATTTTTCTTCAAATTGGCTTAATTGGCTCGTAAATCGAAAGCGCAGCTGTTACCCGAAATTAATTTAAGGGCCAATTTAGACGCATCGAATTAGGGATGTAGCGGTCGAACTGAGAGCACTTAGCGGTCATCCGATGCTAGTTTTTACGGTTATTGATAATAAACCACTATAGCTCTATGCTTCGTAGCCTTTGACCTACATTGATGATGTTACGACAATTAACTTTATGAATCACATTAAACTGAGCTCGGTGCTATTGGTCAATACGACGTAAACTTTTCAGGGATAGGAAAAGAGCCCAAAGCGCTTTAAGCAAAAGTTTCACGGCCCATTAACAATACAGCCTACTATGATTTACGGCTCGTCTATTATGCACAGAAAAACTTTGCCGTCCATTAGGCGGGTTTACAGGGCGTAGAACATTACACTCGGGAGTGGCCCAAATTAATACATCGGTGGAAGTTTCGACACCATCGATCTGGCTATGCAGTATGTCGTCTATATAAGGGCATGCGACAGATGACATCATCTGGGCCAGCCTGGCCGGGCAATTGTCGCCGACCCGAGATGCGTTACGCAACCAACCTTATTTGTTGAAACCACTTATAAAAGTGTCGCCTTTTACATTTCTATTGATTGAGTTGTCTATAACATGCGATCTGTTGCAATATTTTGATTGGAAATTGCATCACCACTTTCTGAACAATGACTAACACTGTTATCAGACATTCAGACATCATATCAGACATCTTTATGGTCATATTTATGAGCCTCTTCAAACAAAGCTACTGTGTAACAACCTGCCAATTACAAGATACCATTCAACGAACTGATTTATTCACATTACGGCAGATAACCTCATGGCACTGAGCTCCATGGCTTTGATATTTGAGATTTTCGTCAATGCCGCTGTAAGCTGAACTGGGTGTAAAGCAAAACGGCTACTGATTGGCCAGTTGATTGACAGAACGGGAGTGAATATGTGAGTTGACGAAAATAAACATTCTCTTTAATCTTTATTAGGGTCGACGATATATGAAGATCGAGATATATATATGAGCCTCTGAGCCATGTCGTTGTAGTCACGTACAACTATAAGGAACAGAATGACAGTAAAACCCGTTAATAGGAGCTTGTTAAAGTCTACTTAGACGACAACACAGACAAATACATTCTGTTATTTAGATATATATAAGCCTTTGTGTTGACATCCGGATATTTCCACAAGTTCATTCTCTGTATTGGTTTTTTACAACACAAAAATCATAAAAGACTAGGTATATTTGGCCCGGGGGCTTGACTGAAAAGATTTCAAAGTTGTTTCTTTGGCAGATTCTGGTTTGTTTTTTAGTTGTCATGAATATTAACTTGAGAATATTATCAGAAAACTCTGAAGAAGTCTTCGTACTGTATAAAAAAGTCATGCCTATTTTGTAAGTGATTTTCGTCTGGGGATTACAAGTAAGAAAGTAGGTAGGCAGGTTCGACATCCGATTTTCAGTATTTATCTTTGCCGGTAAAACCACGTACACGCAAGCGTCGTCGAAGAGAAACTTAGACGCAATTAGTGCTATGTGGATGTGACATCGCAGAAGAAACCCGTCGAATTATCTAGAAAACTCGTTTCAGCGGATTTGATTCTTGGAACACAAAAAAAGGAATTGGTGGAATGTGATCGGCTTCATTCCTTGATGGCGTCAATCCACGTCGTCACGCACAGACGGGCACAGTCATAAGATGACTTTGTAGTTTGTCTGCGCTGCAAACTCGTGACTATAACAGAGAGATCCTAAAGCTTCTGGATACATTTCACCCCGTAGAGTTTGTAGCGCATAAATGAGCAAGTTGATTAGTTTGCGAGAAAAACTAGATTTCCAGTTTTACAAAACGGAAAAACTATTTCATCAGTAAAGAGGTCTTCTAACAAACATGTTTCTGGGCAAGGTAAGACCTAAGATAAAAAAAAACTTTGCACAAGTTTCTGCGACGTGAGTGAACTCCAGGTATAAAACGCATCGGCTGTTAGCCCTCGCCCGAATGACCTGCTTTCGAGCTTCAGCTGGTAGTTTTTAAGCCCTGCTAACAAGGCTCAATTGACCATCGATTGCTGATTATTTTACGTATATCATTATAGTAAGCTCAGGATACCAAGCAATGTATGCGACTCATGCCCTTTGGCAGGAAAGGCAACATTCGGCCGCTTTGTGCCAAGCGTCGGGGTGAATATTCTTGACGGATAACGCAACTCCTTGGCCATTCGCCTGAAGAAGAACATTTTTGTAACCTACTTGTTCTGACATGCCATTTAGAGGGCTTTTGTTTCGGCGTATAGATCGTTACCATTCATAACGATAATGTAGTATCTAAAATTTATTCATAGCTTTGGTCAGGACTTAGAATAGCATCACCGAAACTCTACACGTGGATGGGCAGCAATGTTCCTTGTGAATACAAAATCTTGCACTTCTTCTGTTAAGTCGAATACAACCAGAACCTCTTTCACAAATTACACTAACAATGGCTTCCATTAAATTGAGCATTAGGTAAGTAGAATGTGTCTCAAATCCACAGCTCAAATCATTAATCATTTCCATATTGGTAGGTTGTGGTAAAATGGACTAAAGGATAGTCTACTTTCGACTCTATGTTGCTAGCCGCAACAGTGTGCATTCAAGCCTTAAACCAAGCACCCCGTGTCCTGACTCAGGAGTCCTGAGCCAGATCAATACTTATCTCATTAAGCTGCAAACTCGACACGACAATGTCCGATTAGCTCATTAGTTCCGCATACAAAGGGCATGGCGGATGAAGTTAATACGTAAATAATTGCGCAATTCAGGGGTTAATAGGGTTAAAGGCGCCTAGCTAAACTAGCGTGGAGATCCTTAGCAAACACAGTACTTACATTTACTTGCATAGTTTGTAGTGAATGTCAGGTTTGCTTTAGACTAGGCTTAATCTGGCGGAAAGACTGATATTATAAGAGTCGATGGAGCGAACTTACTCAGAAGTCCAAAAGTCCCCACTGGCATTACTACACAACGGCGAAACACAGCACGCTGTTGGCTGGACTCAGTCGGAGGGTAATTGCAAGCTAGGCAAATGTATTTGTAAGGTGATGGAGAGTTCAGCTTGTTACAGGTCAATACCATTGCTGGAGCATGTAAGCAATTACGTAAGCATACATGCTTGGTGCACTAAGTACGATGTCGCTTGCTTACACTCACTGAATAAACAGAGTATTTTCTTTTACAGTTTTTGAGACATCAAACAGCTAAAACAGGCTGGCATCATTAAAAAGGGTTTAATATTTGCTCACATAAGCTCAGCTACATCAACTTTTTGGAATGGTTTGCGTTGCGGTTCATTATGAAATTCTGAGAAGGAAGTTCAGCTAACTGAAAATGCGGTCTTTTGGTATAACTCAATAGATGATTGAATTAGTTTAAAAGAAAAAACACTAATATATTAGTTATAAAAGAGAATGTTTTAAAGTAAGTACATAATGTACCTAAATACGGGCTTCGGTGTATGAAAATGATTAGTTGAATTCATTTCCTACCTATTGCAAAATAACCAGGTGTATGAATGAAAATAGCATGATAATTTTTTTTTGTGATAAGAGAATGTAATTGTATAGTAGACCAGTAAAGTCATGATTTATCGACACGCACGTGGTCGAAGAACAATCAACTTGATCTGATAGAACAATTTACCGTTTTATAACCTGTAAAAATCACTTACATTGTATAAGACAGATATTTTCAAGCAGTATATGTAATTCTTATGCATAACATGATTATGGCTATTTAGATACATACCTACCTGGTAGAACATGCATGTTTTTCTTTGGTTAGATTCTGCTAACTTATCGTAACATTTGTGAATATACATTATGTATTGCGTTAAGAGAAACCCAGCGTATGCCAAAAATCTTAACGTTAGGTAGGTACCTAATTACGCAGTTATATGATCCTGGAATAATATTAGTTTTCTGGTTGGATACCGAAAGCGCCTTGTTATAAGTTTGAATTTCACAAGTAATTAGCAACTCCGTAGGTACTCGGCGCCGGTAATGCGCTTACCATGTGCTAACCTGCTTAGTTCGGAGATAACAATGGCACACATGCGTGGAAACGGTTGTTAGTTCGAAATTACGAATACTCCATCAATGCGCACCTCTTTACCCACTTAATTTTAGCAGCCAAAGAGTATAATAATATCACTTCGTTTCTATTAGCAGCGTTCATATATTAGGTGTAAAAATATTAGCTGCAAGAAACATATAGATCGAATTATGAAAGAAATTTTTGGACCTCCCATACAAAATGTAGCAACCGAGTGAGTCAACTTACATACTAATTTTTTTTTTCATATTTCGACCTATGTACCTTGAGGAGAGTTGTTCAGTTTCATGGGCTGATTCATCCATTAACATATTTGCAGCTAATTTTTTACACCCATTTTAGTATTATTGCAGTTCTTAGCAATTTCTCTCTTCTTGTCTTGTGGGTTAGTCGAAGACCAGATCAAAACCAAATGAACTCTGGTGTCAGTTTTTAAACCGCCTAATACATGTTAATCTAATTGACGAGCGTGTACGAGGAAAGATGCAAGTGTAATAATGAAAGTTTTCTTTACACAACCTAGTATTAAAAATAATACGTCTTCAAACATGCTTCTCTTAGTGAGTTCCAGAGCTGATAAGATAATACTGCTCAACTAATATTAGGTAATGCAAGTAGGTAAACATTATGTCGTAGCGGACGCCCTAGTTATAATGTAACCATAATCTCTCCCATGCCAAAACTATGCAGTTCAGAAAAATAATTAGCCATTGCGATCTACTTAAGGCCTCACATTGTTCAACTATAAGATATATCTAAACATTTACCTACACAAAAACTACACTACATCCAAAAGATTTCCGACGTCTCGTTAAAGAAATCGTCGAACAAACATTACACCGATAAACATTACGTCGATAAACAGACGGCTCGCGCCGGGAATCGGAGAATCGGGAGAATCCTTTGTAGCGCGTTAGACCGTGCGCAAACAAACGGGGCCACCTGTTTTGTAATAAAATAGAATATTTAGCTGAGAACAATCGATACCGTGGATCCAGGGTAGTAGGGCTTAAACAGGGCAGAGCCTGTCTTGAACTTTGTGCAATTACAGCCGTAAAAACACACAAGACTGTCGTCCTGCCTAATCCAAAAAATGATTAGCCCGAATGCCCAAATGTGTATCTTTCGAGATCTTGCTAGCTATGTTCAAAATTTTAATTTAGATACATTGAGTATAATGAGTGATAGCTTAGCGACATGTCATGTTTCCTCGAGACGATTATAATTTTCTTGTAACGATATTATCTGAAATTGGAATTGGTAGTAAACACACCGGAATCTTGATGAGAGGCATCTTGACGATAATTAATCGCCTATTCCGACTATCGCAAGTCACTCTGCGACGATCGAAGCGACAGATTGGGGGTAAATTCTCCCCTCATGTTATTCAAACTTGCGCTTGGCTACTATGAATACTTGGAGATTCAGGGTTAAATCTTTGGATGTCTTGTTAGCAAGAAATACAGATTGTAATATTTTACCATTGCGGTTGTCATTCTAGTGACACTGTCCCAAAACTATTAGAGGAACATGAAACAGCTAAAACTAAAATCTTCCAAATAAAATTCTATCGATACGCCACCGGGAAGTTCTTCATAAAGCAGTTTCGGGCCCAGAATAATCTGACAAGACGCAATAGAAAGTTTTCGATAAGCATAGACAAAGTAGTGAAGAAAGACGACCCCAAATAATTGAAAGAAACAAGTATTCAACTTAGAATTGGAGTCTCGTAATTTCCCCCAGAATAACACACACCCTCTATTTAATTATTTACTGCACATAATGAGCAGTTCGTCCAGGGCGTCAATCCTGGATTAAGAAAATGCCGTTTTCCTCAGTTATTCAGCGGGGAATGGATTTGATCAAATAAGTTTTCGATCAGCATAGGCAGGAAGCTTTTGAAGGATTTGCTCAAATTGGACAACACTCTTTGTAGCTTTATATGACAAAGGGTTCCGAAACACAATGGAATTCGTAATGTTGTTATGTCGATGAAACAGTTTATAGGCGTCTATAAAATAGATAGACAATTGAAGACAAGGAATGCAGCGACAAGTGAAAATCTAGCGCAAAAACTCTTTAAGTAATACTATCAAAACTACGATTAAAGCGATTAAAAGATAATTACAACCGTCTCGTATAACTTAACGACAACAAAGTAGTTTCATTGTATCGTGCGTATCAATTATCAGTTCTGCGACTTAGCCAGCAAAAAATTGACTCCGTGAAGTTGTAAAATATTAAGCAATAGACCTTTTGCCATTCTGCAACTTGAAAGAAAATCCTCCCGTCTTTGGAGACGAGTTCTGCCGGTTCAGACTTTCTCATTACAAGGGGATAAGCTTTTTCCTGGGGGAAATAAATTATTTATATTTCTAGTTAATGTCCAAGCAAATTAGAATGACTGCTTGTTGACAGGGAAGTAAGTAGGTACGGAACAATAGCGTGTCGGGTACAGTAGACTGGTGAATAGACAAGTCAGGTAGGTATCAAGTTTTGCCTTAGTAGTATCGACGTGTGCGTCGGCGCATGACGGCATTGCGTGTCTCGCGCATGTTGTCATGGCAACACAGTTTTCTAAATATGCATGTCACTAACACCGGATGAACGGGAAGATTTTATTTTATAGGTTGATGACCGCTGCGACTATTGGGCATCGAAATCATTTATATAAAACCTGAGTAGGTAAAGAAAAGCTTTCGTCAACGTAAAAGTCGCGTAGACATTGTTGTTACCAACGCGTTCGCAAAACACTGATTTGTTAGACGGTAATAGATTTTCACAAAGCCTTAGAAATGATCGCGTGCCTTGTCTGTTATTATACGAAACTAATGATCGGCTACCGATGATCAATAATGTCTAAAAATCTGTCCAAATAGTAAGCCGATACATAGTCAAAGATTAAAAGTCACGTCATCGTTAGTCAGAGTTTAGCGAAGTGTTTACATCAAGGTTCTACACTCGGTCAATTTTTATTGAAAGTTTATGTTAATTAAGCGCATAATACCTCCGTTAAAGTATTTCTCATTTATTGTGAAAGCTACTTAGTATAAATTATCTAATGTATGACTCTAATCTTTGTACGGAAGGTACTTAATATTAATTTCCGTATAAGAAAGTTAGAGCTTATGTTAAGAAAGTAAGTATGGTTTAATGGATTGTTTGAGGGATGTGGAGCTTCCAGGAGAGTTTATGAATTATATCCGTCAGACTGACTGATCATCCTCACAGATCAGCCTTAAGGCAATCTGTGTTACCCTCGATATATGAAGGGCAGCTCTCAATATGCGGATTTTATTGGGGTGCGAAATCAATAGCCGTCCCGTACATTTTCAACCCTCTCGAAATGTTTATGTGCCCTATAAACATTATAGCGCTAGCTGACTAATGCGTTTTGTAATTGAAAAATAGTCATTCGTTTCACTTATTGGAAAAGCACGCCTTCTTTAGCTATTAAAATTATAATGTTATTTTATTACAACACTGCTTGCAGATCACCGGCATAGTAGTATTTTACAAGCAAATGAAATATGGATTTAACTAAATACAAAAGCAATAACATTACGTTTTACCTACCTGAATTTACAAGGATAAGAACTGTCTTTACTTCGAAGAGTTCAGACACCTTGAACTGGCGTGCCGGCAACTCCTAGTCAGTTCAGAAACACAAAGTTTTAGAAGAATTCCACTTCGTCACTGAATCAACACTTAAATACAATAGAAACTTCACTTATTCAAAGTCACAAATGCCGGTTGGTGAAGGCAAACGTGTCGGTGAGTTGACGTACGTAGACGACCGTCTGGTGCGGCCGCGGTCGGGCAACTGGCTAGCACCGGCTGGATGGCTGGCGAATGCAGTCCCCCCGCGTCTTGCATCACCCATGCCATGCCCATGGGATCAGCTGATAGTCCTCACTTTGTACTTACTTATGCCATGGTGCGTTTGCTTGGCTAAGCCCAAGCTCTTACTACTTACCACTGTACATCTACATCAGCTACTAAAATAAGGTAGCTATCTATAAAAAAGTTATCTTTTCAAGACTTCGATGTCCCATTAGCAATTGAAATAAGTTGAATACACTTATTTGTATGTACCTACGTAAACAACTAATTTAATTTCCTAAATTCACGTGTTCTGAACCCACATTGTTATTTTATTATCTATCACAAAGGCAGAGAAAGGATAACAAAGCGAAGGAAGACACAAACATGAAAAAATAATATTACTGCGAGCGTTTTCTTCGTGAATGGACAACGTTTACACAAAAGTTTACGTAAAATGTAACAAAAGGGTGGTTTTACAGCTCTTCTGGTCATGCTTCGATTTTTGCACTAATGATGACGTTCTGGTAAATGTATTCTGCAGCCCTTAACGATGAATCTAGCTAGACGCTACTGTGGTAAGCCTTAGTCTACTTTTGTGTGGCTTGTTACTGTATTTCAGCGTGAACGATCATCTAACAAATACATAGCATAATTTTCATATGGAGCTTAGTGAAATTAATAGTATGATTCAGAACTTTCACGTGCCAAGAAATAAGACGCTTGCTTGTAAATAACATCGGGTTCTCTAAAACAAAAAATACATACTCTTTCTAATTTGTTACGAACGAGAACAGCGTGTCTGTTTGCATCTGTCCGGCGTTTTTCAATTTCGTCTCGTCGTTGCAACTGCCTTGACCCAGTGCCTCTTTCCACATAGTTTTGTTAATATCTGTGGACGTGACATACCTACATTTAAAACGTCGCATTTTACAAACATGTTTCAGACAATTATAGTCAAACTATTTATTAAGCAAATACGTAGTGTAAAGTTATATTAGGGAAAGAAATGCGGCCGCCTAAATTAGGTTGTATTTTTGCAGAGGTAATCAATCATTGTGACAAGGGAATCCGATCCTCTGACCGAGTAACATAATATAAAAGGTTTGTTTTTCCTTGATTTTACTCTTTTACCGAAAGGAACTCAACCGAAAGCGGTTTATACATTGAAAAAACTTAAAAATAGTTGCGCTTACAGACATTTTTATAAACAATTTGAAATGCCATAGTTACCATTTGAGTTTACTTTCACAAAATAAATTTAAGATTAAGAAAAATTATTTCAAATATCCGGTTATCCGGTACATTACACACCATACCGGTATCTACATCATAACCATCCATAAAATTGATGTATGAAAGAAAAAAGGCAAACGCCAAGTTGATGTATGAAAGAAGAAAGGTAAAATAGTTTCCCGAGAGTTTTTGCCTGACGTTTGATTGAGTGAATACGGCAGCACCAGCGCCAGGAGCTACTAAAAGTTGATTTATGGAATATCTATCAGTGTCTTCACAGAATATTCTTCAAAAGGAAGCTAAGTCACGCGAACGTGTGCGACCAGCCAACCAAATAGGTGATTGAAAAACATACCGACACTTGCTTATTAATAATAAGTGCAATTTGAAAACGTACCTACCTACTCACTAACTGTGCTGCAAAGAATAACTTTACGCATTTAAGTAAAAAAAATAATAATCAAAATACGAATCAAAGTCGGAAAAGGTTGCAAAAACATTCGCAAATAGAGCGCCAATGTATTATTACAATACGTAGCTCTGTGATTATACAAATTACAACCGGGCCTCAGATGCTTCTTTGAAGTCGAATTAACCGAAGAGAGGCGACGGAGCTTTTCATTATCAACTCGGAAACTCAGTGCAGCAAATAATATTGTTTAGAAAGAACCGTTTGTACAACCGAAGTAAAGTAACGTCAATATCACAATCAATATTGTGTCACAGTTTTGCACTTGCACACACACGCACGATACGTACTATCTGTCTGCCTATTAGCTTATTAGAGCCATGTCCTTTACTTAGGTACACGCCTGAACAACAAATTTGTTAATACTTGCGAATACGTAGCGTTCTATGGACATTTTGTATTTTTGTGATGACGTGTAATGTAGGAGTGTAGATATTTTAGAAACCTCTCCTTTACTTACATGCCTAAAGAATAATTTTGCCAATACTACCCAATATGTACTTGCTGATACGTAGCTATTGTTGTTCTATCTATGGTGACATTTTGTATTCTTGTGATGACGTGTAATGTAGGAGTGTGGATAAATTTGACATTGCTGCTCTGATTGTTCGTGGAGTTTCCTCTATCTAATGATTTTTCTTCTTTGAGCTCGAAAATTTAGGACGCTGGTGGCAAACAAGAGATACCTACCCGCACATGACAGCGCTCACGTAATGACAACTAGTCTGTTCCATCCACAGGTTCCACCAGATTAAATTATACGAGGCATCTGGTTTATGCGAAATTCAATGATTATGACTTGATAATAAAAGCGGTGGGGCTAGAGAAACTGGAGAAGAGAGAATAAATGGGATAGTGGTTGGTTGATTCAATCCTGTGACATATTCAGCACTGCTGATACCTTCTTAATTTGGATCTCTCCGAATTTTCGATTGACATAAAAACGAATGCAGGGAAAAAGAAACATAAAATTAAGATGATAGGCGAAACTGGAGCTGCTCATTAGAAAATACCGATCATGTAGATAAGAGTACGTTTACTTCATTGCAAAACATGTTTATTTCTATTTGATGATCTCTCGAACTCCAATGAATACCGTCAGGCGGATTTTTATCCTCTTTGAGGACGCCACTTTAGTCTGACGTTTAGCTTTAGTCTGGGATTCCGGGTACTCAGTTAGAATAACTGAATTTCGACGAGAATATTGGATTCGTCGAGATGGTTCCAGCAAAGGTCATAAACGTACGCGAACAAAGACAAACACTAGCATTTAAACTTTATTAGAGACCGTTGCGGTTACAACTGAAATTACATCTCTTTGTTTCCTTCGTGCGTAATCTAATAGCGTTTGGCAGTCGCGGTCCGTTGAACGAGGAATGGGAGACATGAAAACCTTCCTGCATCCATGTTAGGTTCAAGTTCGTATGGTAATGGCTATACGTTTACAAAGTTAATAAGTTTCAAAGTTCTCTTTGTCCAATATCACAATCACATCAGCCTATAGCGTGACATAGGCCTCCCCAAGGGTACGCCACAATAAAGAATCTCCCGCTTATATCACAATATCAAATTAAAAATTGAATTACTATTGGCTATATAGCGTGGTAACGAATCTGTGAACGGGAATGAACTTGCTGATAGTGATAAATTCCAAAAAGCGTAGCTAGTTGGGAATTTTATTTCCACTGTAAGGTTGTGTAGGGTAAAATATCCTAAAAAGCCACATTTCGACCAATATTACCATGCACCTAGTTTGGTGACCGCAAAAACTTTATCCAATGTGCGTTTACGCAACAGCTGGGGTAGCGGTCGCCGCTCGCAGCACAAGTACCGTTATACCGTTGCATGCTGTATTGCCAGATGATATAACCCTTCAAAAAGACGGCTTGATTGCTGATTTTACACACAAAAAGACGAAATGGGGCGGTTGTTTAAAATCACTTCATCAGCCGCATTTTCAAAGCTGTTTCTCTAGATCGAAACCACCGGACCGAACCAAGAAACACACGGATCGAATGAGCCTGAAATGTTACTATATTATTCCGATACACAGTGATAGACACACTTTGTAGAAAAGAAGTCGTAGATCATAAAAAAGTCGATATATGCTAAGGGACAAAAAGGTACATACTTCATCGCCAAAAGGGACGATAAGCCGACTGTATTGTGATGGTCTGGCAATAATAACGCATGCATCGGCAGGTGCGACCAAGTTTCAAAAGTAAAACGCAATGAATGGAAATGTAAGCACTGATAAAGTGATAAGAAAACCTGTTTAAATAAGCGGTTGATAGATACGTTGCATATTAAAAAGCCTGAAGTTAAGGGACTCCAAAACGTACTCCTATACGTTACGTAGTCAAGGAACCTATCATATCACCGCTTTGGTCATGTTACAGTAGCTAGATTTTGATATCGACCAACTATTCCAAGACTAACAAGGGCAAATTATAAAAAATATTAAGGCCATCAATACAAAATTGTCAGTTAGCTGATTGGTAGAGGTATAACCAAAGTTCTTTTTTACGTAACGGACTAGTGACACCACGGATTTTTTTTCATGATTATGAGGCATTAAGGACAAATAGACACACCATGTGTACAAACGAGACTGTTCTCTAGAACTCTAGTATACATACCTTAGTCACGATTTTCAGCTTGATGAAGGTAAGCTTGTTAACGTCCACAATGAAGACGGTCAACAAACAGATGGATTTCAAGATTGTTGTGAATCCCAGTGTCGAGTTCACCATTAAGATTCAATTAAGCCGTCTATTTGGCAAAGCGATGACCTAACAGTCCCAAGAAGGGCTTCTCGACAATGCTACCTTAATTAGATATCATAGTAAGTATTGTCGGAGTTGCCGCCAATAGGGACTTAAACAAAATTCCTAGGAACGTTTATTCGAAAAACATCTTGTTACAGGAATTAGTTTGAATTATAAATTCACTAAGTTTTTAAACAAACTCGCAAAGAGAAATGAACTTGCGATCTATTAAAACTCTTCAAAGCTGAAGTTCCTTCACGACTCCAAGATCAAAGCGCTCGGGGAAGAGCATTAGGCGTATTTTTTGAGAAATTTGCCTTCCAATCTGTCAGGAAGCTGCATTTCAAGGAAAGTGCGGTCGAATAGCGTAATTAATAAGCGAAATGGAGCCGAACAGGAACTCCTTTTTATATGACATTGGTAACTATTGCGTGAATCAACTTTTTCCGGTTCCAAGAAATTATTTGAATATCTTTTTTCTTTGTTGTTTTATGTACCTAGGTAAAAATTAATTTATTTTATAGAAAGTTAACTAATTTTTCGAATTTATAAAATACGTCTACAAATATTTTGTTAAAGTCTGTTATCCAGGAGATAATGCTAGTACTCCGGTTTTATATCTATGCTTGGTATCGTTGAATTCGTCGTGATGCCCTGAATCAGAAACCGGCGTCGTCAATTTTTTTAGTAAGGGGAGGGAGGGGGAATCAAAGATGGCGGAAGTTTTTTTTAATACTTTCATGCAGGGTATAAAATGAAAGAACTTCGCGAGACAATTTCAGCAATGTATATTGTATTTCGATTATTATATTCGGTTGATACCTCACACGATAATCTTTAGCCTCCACTCTCATCTTTAGGTAATTGCACTCACCATCATCAACCCCCACTCCCTCCACTGCATGATTTCTTGACGACTCCGGATCCTGATTCAGGCCATCGAAACGCAAAGATACTAAACATGGGCCTATAGCCGGGTGTCACGCGAAACTAAAACTTGAAGACTTTTTATCGAAAATGAACTGCACTAAATTTTTCACTTTTGGCCTCTTCTTCTATAAAGTTGGTAAAAATAGAAAAAAGCATTCTTATCAAGAAAGTCGGATTAATTAATTTCCTGTATAAGCACATGTAGATATATTGTGTGGTTAAAAAATCTTGATGATAAAGTGTCTGATATTGCGTGATAATTACAAGCAAAAGTTGATTCACCATAATAACAAAGTCATGTTTCAGTTGACTGAGCAAGTTAAGAAGATACCCAATTTATTATCAAGCTGTCGTTTTTTTATTTATTTAGAAGTCCATATATACTTACTTACCCGTCATTATCATTATCATTACCGGAATCATTCCTCACAACTGGCTTCTGTTGAGGCCTTTTCTAAGGTGGGTAGGTATCGGTTAGTCCCTAAGTTTTCGAAAATAATTTAATCATACAACAGAAACTTCTCTGAGAGGTAGATCAATACCGTCGCGAGCGAAAGCGGACGACCCGGCGGTAACGAAGTAAGAATAAGCCGAGCCGTCCCAAACGACGTCGACTCATTTCCCGTTTTAAAGACTCGGTTATGATCTCCCTCAACGCAAACGAAACCTTCGAATCGCAACTGTTTGATATGCAAATATGAACGAGAACAATAAACAGACACGCAAATCAGTCGAAGACTCCGATTCGGTATCAGCAGTTCTCAGAAATACCGGCAAAAAGTTACGGTCCAAGTGGAAACCATAAATTCTAACACAAACAATTGTAGATGAAGACACATTGTGCTCAAACAATAGGTAAACAGGGCCTCCAACCAGCGACCCTTAGCGTCACGGGATGAAAGTCCTTTGTCGACCTTTATTTGTAGCAATTCACGCACGAGTAACAGGACTGGTCAAAATTTATTATACGTGTACGGAATTCTTGATAATTATTCAGATATTCATTACCATTACCACCACAAATATAAGCAGTTTCTTCACTAAATATATCAAATACCTCTAGTTCATGGAAAACGCTTATTTCATAAGCAGTAACGACGAAATGGATATCCGTTAAACCAGCTCTAGATCAAATTTCCGGAATCTAGTTTCCAGCAGAAGCAGCTGGTCATTTGGGGGTTAAGTGTGGTTGCTCCCGCTTGGCAGATTAGCTGTTAAGCTCTTCTCGTGTAGGAAGCACTACAGTGGGAAATCTTTTATCTAAACTGAGATTCCGGCGCTATAAATTTGGTAGAATTAATAGCTGCCATGCATCTCTATGCAGATAGCTGGCGGTCAACGTCTCGACCAGAAATAGATCAGAGCCTGGCCCGTGTCTGTCGTCGGCTGCACTTACCGATCCGTTTCAACATCTCGTTAATATGTCAACGAGGTTATCGATAACCAAACACGTCACGTCTCTGCCCACTGTTTACGTTCCAGTGAAATTCTGAGGGGAACCTTACTATGGCCGTCAGCGTCACCCAACAATTAGTCAAAGATTTATTCCAAGCTAGTCTCGGCGCTTTGAAGACCAATCTACAAATACAAACTATAGGCTACTTTGTATAATTGTATAAATCAACACAGAGAAGAAATAAATAACAAACATAAATTACAATAGAAGCAGAGGCAATCGATACGAATATACATTGTAAATTGTAAATTGAGACCATTCAATGACATTTATCACGCACTAATCGTATAATGGCTTCTATAAACGTCTAAGTTTTTTCCCTTCCTCCGTAACAATTGTCAATTGCTGATTAAATGTCTTCGGAAAACGAGCGAACCCGCGGGTCATTGTACGCTTCATGCCACATACATACCGACCTATATTTAGAACATAAATGGGTATTAACAATCGCATCGCCCCGTCAATTTATTTGCCTTGACAATCTAGTTGGCATTCCGTTCATAGCAAGCATAGTTAGTGACACCGAATCTGTTGATATGGCTTTTATTTAATAAGTCTACAGATTTTTTCATTAACTCAATTTGGTTCACGTTTGCTCCAGAAATGTTCAAAGCCACAAAATGACAAACGGCTAAAAGGGAAAAAAACCTTCGTCAAGTCATTCATTATTGGGTAGGTTTTGAATGACCTAATTTGGTAGAGCTAAAAATAAATACCTGTATAATGGCACAATAATTTATAACGAATCTGATACTGTAAAGTCAAAAGCAGTTAAAGAGAAAAAGATGGAAGATATTGATATGTAAACTCATTCGTAGATTAAATGGTATCTGGTAGAGGATTTCCCTAGGGAGACGGATGAGCTAGACGATACTACTCTGATTGGATAGTGACGACGGCTGTTCGTATCGAGACAATAGTCGAATCAGGCAAACCTTTAGACAAGGAAAATTCCAGAAGGATCTCTACCAACGCCGAGAATGAAGATATTATGGTAATCTCGTCTCGGTCTTCTTCTTCTTTTTGCGTGTCGATGGTTTCAAATATGCATAGACCAGTGTTTAGCCACGGTCAGATTTGACTAAAACGTTTAATCTACTTTATGTTCAAAAACATGAAATTGTCAAAAAGTGACACGAGAATCTAAATGAGTCGAGTTTCTCATTACACTTTTGTGGATGTTTGCAGAGTTCTTCGGAAACAATTATTTTCTGAAAAGTAAATCCCTGTGTGCTTCAGGCTCTTACTTATTGCCATTGGATTCGTTAGCCAATCCGTATTCGAGATGGAGTGGGTACCGGTGCATCCGGATTTAGATTCTCGATTCAATACGGAAGCAATGCAGATAGCTAGTATTAGTTCGCATTGCCACATCAATTTAGATACAGTATTGTTCCATTCATTACAACAATTTATTCTAATAGCTGTGTGCAGTATGACCAAAATGTTACAGCAACAAGCAGGTTGCACAATGACTACATTAGGAATGTGTCACAAATTACGGAGGTACCTAGTTATTCGCGTGTTCAGCCCGGCAGTTCTATTTGAAGAATGTTCTGTGACACATATTTTTGGCTAATTCGGGAGTGTTATTCACGATAATAAAGATCTCATTACTGCAGCACTGCAAACACGAGGCCATAAATTAGCCTTATCTAGACAGTGCCTATATGGCTTCGATTCATCACTGTCACCGTGTGGAGCGTCTGCTTGCTTGCATTAGCGAAAGTGAATTGATCCGAGAAACAATTATTCTCTGATGAATCACTTGCCAACATATGGGACACCCCATTTTAAAACTTGGAATAGTTTACAAGCTAGTTTCCGCAGGTCTCTCAGAGATTTTCTCATAACACGGTAGAAAACTGCCAAAGTTTTGCCATATTTCACAAGACGATTTGGAGCAGAAAATCTACCAATTGCTGGAATACTGTTTGCGTGAACAAGCTGTGTGAACTCAGCCGAATTGCAGCCTCTGCGCAGTTTCAAAGATAAAATAAACACGAAATAAATTGCGGAGCACTAAAAGCACTAAAGGTTTTCAGCGGCTTTCTAGTACTCGAAAAATGTAATCGGATTTCATCGCAGTTCTTGTATCGACAAGTGCCACCTAAATATTTACTAACGAAGAAAATGGGAAGTATACGACTCAATTTTACAGCCATCGTTATGGAGTGTTTGTAGCTCAATTGATAATCTATTACGTAATTCTCCGTGAGAAACATCAGCTCTCCACTAAACATTTAATCAATTTAATTAAATAACGATTGCATAGGCATACGTACGTAAAGTTATATACATTTTCTTGGCGATGCTAAGGTAATAACAAGAACAACCAGGGATGAGGAAGTTTGCAACAACGGGATACGGAACACTAATGCCCGATTGTACCAAACTTGGGTAATTGAGTGTTCGCCCGAGTGGATCAACGGGTTTCACTTCCTTTGGAACTGTTGCAATCAATGGCGAGCAGTTCTTTGCTATTCTTCGCCGCTGATCGACAAAGTTTGGAGGACAGCTCGTGGGGAGGTTTCTACAACCAAACAACCTTGTGAAACTTTGTTGCGAAAGACATTTTTAAGTCTGCTTGATACTTAATCGGGATCTATTCAAAGACTTATCAATCAAGTCAATGATTAATTCATTGGCATCTAACCAGGAATTAGGGGAGGTAGATACTAATTAAAAGATAAAGTTGACATTTTTGATAAAGTACAGCTGCTATTTGTTTTGGTTGTTCTGAAGTTTCTGAACAGAACACTTTCATTTAGGCACATGGCGTTTCATAGCAGCGTTGTAGCTGTACCAATTATTTGTTTGTTATATTAGTTTAGCGCTAGCATGTCCCGGGTGGCCGCTCCGAAATGAAACCAGAGACGTGTGGAGTGCTCGCAAAATAACGGCATTGTGTAAGCTTGAATGTAGTATTATTCTAACTCGCTGGGGCTAAGCAAGGCTGGCAGGCAGGCAGCAGGACTATTCCCTTACATCAAGCTGTGAGGGATTGTTCAAATTAGTCCACATGTTTTGTTCCTCTTTCATGTCAACTGGTGCAGCTGTGTCAGCTCGCGCAATTGTCCGCATTTGTGTTGCAAGTTAGCTTATTTGCCAACTGCGTTGCTTAAAGAGAGAAAAACCACGACACAAAAAATGCTGAACAGTAAAAGTTGCAGCTTGGCACACATACTCCAAGCACTTTGAACGAATAATGCGCATCGTGTAAGTATTTATAACTCCTCAAAAATTTCATTTGCATCCGCTCGCTTCCAGCAAGCAAATTAAATTCTTTCCTTCCGCTACATCGCCCTACCAAGTACTTACAACGTGTGGGAAATCGTCACGTGACTTTCAAGTAAAATGTTTAATTCTCCGTGTATGTGTGTAATGTAATGTATAAAGTCAGGGATGGCAAGTTTACGTATGTCTTATAATAGACGTTTGCCCCTAAAGAGGGTGCTTACTCAAAAGCCACAAAGGAACTGCCAAACCCTCACAAAGAGACGGAAAGACAGAACACAGTAACCCTTTCATATCAGCGCCCAGACTGTAATAGATCTCTATCTCATCACAAGTAACGAGGATAACTTGGGTGATTAGGCTAGCGAAGTTTCTAAAGTAGGAAAAGTATGACTCATCGATCATAGTAAAAGCCTGTACTCTCTTGGCAATCAATAGTTCAAATTAAAAGTACTGTAGTGTAGAATCATGAAGCCATACTTTTTTGATGCTCATTCAATTGGTAGGGGCCATCTCTGTAATCTTGTAATTTACATTGCGCGCAATTATCTATTTGTGCTTAGCACGCAAGTATGGGAGGCGCATAGCAGCAGACATCTTGCGGCTGTAATATCAAAGACCTGCGTACCATCCCTGGAAGCATAGGGTGTCGCAGCACTAAGAGCACGTCTCGCGCTATTCACAGCCGGTTATTGTATGCAAATGACGTCGGGGTATTTTTCAACCGCCGACACAATGGCTAGACAGGGTCGCGCCGGTCCGACAGAATCGTGAGCTTTCATTAGAAGAGCAATAATGGTTTATCTGGATTTACTTTCACGAGCTCTTAGCTTTTATCTTGATCCAGGATTTTCGAAGTGCCTACTCATAATTCTAACAGAGATAATCAGTGCAGAACAGGTGTAGTTGGTCGTATGAAAGAGACATAAGTTGGTCTACATTTTTAGAGACACTGTTATGCAAAATATAAAACTATCCAAGGACGATCCTTACTAAATACGATTGCTTGGTAGTTTGTCAACGTCAGTGGAATTCCCAACCAGCAGGTACCTTTTATCGAAGTTCGGCAGTAGACAAAAGGATGCCTGATGAGCCCGGCCTCTGGAAGTAATCAATGCGACCCAGATACTTAGGCCCAGACCACGAATAACGCCGGATCTTGTATTTATGGGCCTACGTGAAGGGTTTCCAGCCACAGACAGACACACATTGCGGTTTTACTTCCATTGTGGTAAAGAATTTATTACGCAATCGCAGTAATGGATGCCACCGACTTTGTTACCAAGTTTTCCAATTTGTCAGATGGAGACGTGGGAGATTCTTTTATTGAATTTTTATTCATTTGTTGCACGAAACTGTCTAAAGTAAATGCTGCGAGCGAGAATTCCAGTATCTAAAATTCTAAGTAACATAAATTAAAATTGAAATTGAAAATACACGAAATAGTAGCTCCTAAGCTTTTTCGTGTGTAAATGGAATTAGAGCAGAAGCAAACCTTGTGATAAAGACTGTACTGTGGCCAGACCACTTTTTACAAACGGTGCGTGTTGCAATGAAGGTTGGTGATCAGACCACAATTCTCACAAGGAGTTCGGATGGCTATTGATCTTGCTCTACAAGTTCTGACTGCCATTCTTCTCGGCCATTAGGCAATTATCTTCTGGGACAATGGGTAATCGGTATAATCGAAGGGGTCCATTTAAGTAGCAAAATTAATGGAATACTTTGAAACAGTAATATAATCTTTAATTACCTAAAGTAACTTCCATCAATGGTAAGTTAGTTACAAATGGGCTTTTAATAAAAAAGTTGTATAAGTTTGACTTTGTACTCTGACCTATTGAACGACCGACTGGAGAAAGGGTTCAACAAAGTTGAATTTTGACTTGGACAAATTTGTGATTTTCATAACATCCTTTTTCCTAGCCTGGTCGATAGGTGATATGATAGGTTATAGATGGTTTAAACCCCTGCATATTATATGTTTAGTTACCTATTTATTTATGGTGCAAAAGTATTATTTCGACCTGTTTTTCTTAGGTAAAGTTGTTCAGTTTTATAGGCGTATTCAGCCCTTACAATATTTGCAGCTAATATTTTTACACCTTATATTAACTTGATGCCGACAAACTAATAGTAGATTCTGTTTTAACAATAGAAATACAAGAGTACGGGTATCATCGAGCAGTAGCAACAAATTAAGTTTCGTTAATTATAATGGAGACTTATATTAATGACTTACAATAATTCGTTGTACAGGTCTATTACGGTTGGCTTTCACCGTTACATGTAATTACTATGCATGTGCCTGGAGCACAATACTCACATTACCCCTGAACTACGTACTACAGTGTAAGTGTAACACGTCTATTTCAGCTTTGATACCTATAGTTATTAAGTACGGCTCGCGGCTCACAACTTATTGGAGTGGTTAATGGTGGATACGTTGGGTTATGCATACATATTCTTCTTAAAAGTATTTACCTAATGGTTCATTGAAACAATGTCCCTAAAATCTTATAAAAGCACCCCGTGTGGTTATTACACGTTCCGCGCCATAGTTTCGCCACCCCTGTCCTAGTGCCATTTGTCAAAACAAAGTGGGGTGATTCTGAAACTAGGCGCCGGCATGACTGCCGAACAGTGCAAGCCACTTTTGCGGCTGTCATCGACCAGTAGCAGCAACTTAAATGCTACTAATAATAGGTACATCAAGATAAGTCGTCTTCTTTATGGAAGCTAAAATAGGTAATTGGGGCTACGTTCACAAGAACGTACCCTGTACACGTACACCACGCGGGACTCAGGTAAGCAGGATCGTCAGTTTCACCATTCCTGTGTCATGGTCAAAAGATGTCTTTGAACGATGGTTTCCCCATTCGAAAGTTTCCTTACTTGTTATAGCTGAAAGCTTCCGTCAAACAAGAGACAGGCTATTTGAAATGAGAGCAAAAACACAGATGATCAAAGTCGTTCACCCCTGATCAAACTGATTGTCCGATGTTATGATTCGCCGGCGCTGTGTGTGCACGCATGCTCTTTAATTGACTTAATTGCTTGCCAACACGTTCCAGCTACTGTCTCTGTGAGTTCAATCGCAAGTTTATGTGGTCAAAGCGGATTGAACTAGTGTGATAATTGCTGATACCGAACCCTCTACCAAATGTAAGTCGCATGAACACACGTAATGCATGTCTTCTTCACTCTACCACACTTCACCTAATTTGAGTAGTAAGGCGGTCCTGAATGCGAAAAAATTGAAGGAGAGGTAAGCCTTTGCCCTGCAGTAGGACATATCTGGCTCAAACCGGTTTAGTGATCCGCATCAGATATACATGAACCGTAGATAATCCTCTATTGGACCACTGCCAACAATAATCGTCTTCCACAGGTGGACATGAGCTTCCCTCAGCCCAGGCGATACTATTGCCGTGTGGTGCCTGCTTAAAATAGCATCACGCCTAGTACGTAAGAAGGAAGAAAGTTGTCCGCAAACTTAGAAAGATGGTCAACCTGGTATGGTAAAATATCTAGTGATCTTATAGGAATACTGTTTTTAACATTATTTTATCCAGCTTTTACAAAGACCGCGACAAAATTGAAGTTTTACTAATGCCATTTGTATGCTAGGTAATATAAAATAAACTAATAAATAATATACATATATCCATACATATATCACGCCTTTATCCCTTGCGGGGTAGGCAGAGCGTTAACGGCCGTAAGAATACGGTCGCTATCGCCACGTCTGACATTTTTAAGGGATTGTTTTCCAAAGTAGTTTCAGCAAACATGTGTATCACTATAGTAACAGGTTGTCAGCCTGTCGCCTAAAAATTGTAATACACCAATACTCTCGAGTCCCTTAGTCGCCTCTTACGACACTCGCGGGAAGGATGTGGGGTGATGTTATTCTAAGCCGGCATCACACGGCTAGCCGGTATCACACGGCAAATAATATACTTAGGCATCACAAATAATATACTTAGGTAGTTTTTAACGTAATAATTACACTTGCTATAGGCAAATAAATTGAAATCATGCAGTCAAACGATGTAATACTTAAAAGATTTCACGTTAATTATCGATTGCATGGACATTATACATTTATTTGACCCGCCCTCTATGAATAAGCTGTTCGCGTGCGTTTGTATACCGCTGGATATTCGCGTGTGGCCATCGTGGCTAATTCTGATCGATCGCGTCGCTAAGAAGTCAAAGCGCATGTCGCATTCATTCGGGACGCGTCGCGTGCGCAGGAGTGCGCGAGCTGGTGGCGTTAGCGCATTCACGCCGCTCGAAATAACCTCTGAGTAAGAACAGAGCCCAGCAGGAGCGGTACCGTTTCATTCTGTTTATAAATCAAACGCCTTGTGAACCTAATTTCGACGCTTAGTCACAAAATATTAACTGCATTCTCGTCAGCACACTTCCTAACGATCACGAACACAATGGAGCATAAGTGAGCTCGTTTGTAAGCAATCGTTAGCTTGCAGAGATAGTGAAGAAGTACTAGATTGTCCTTATTTGGCTTTCAGACGACCGCTGACGCCGACAGCACCTAAAATGGAAACAGGAGTAGGCTCTTAACAAGCAGACGGCAGGATAAGGACCGAACCCTTTAGTGGGGAAAAACACTTAACTTCCATACAGGCCTTTCATCCTTATCTCTCGTATTGAGGATGAGAGGGACCGCATATGCCGTGTTTATTAGAACAGATCGGTGTACTAGCACCCGAGATAAGTGAAGTTTACGATTAGGTTAGTTAAATTTGAATAGTGGGCTTATCTACTGATCAAAGTAATATTCTTGGTGTGTCGTAAAATTGCTTTTACGTGAGAGTTTTCGAGTGCTCGGGGTGAAATTATGGGAGAGAACACAAGTACGGAGATAAAGTAAAGAGTAAAAGAAAAAACAACGAAACTAAGTATACCAAGAATGTAGCAAATGCTACGAGTTTTTGTTGAGTAGAAAATGAAGATGGCCTTTGCCCAGTAGTGGGACTGAGGACGGGAAGACGGCTGGCCATATTGAAATGGTAATGAAGTGTAGTGGTCTATCCGAGTGTTATATAGTTGTCTACACGCCCTAGCAATACTGTCCTTATCTGAGAAGAATGACGAGCGGGGTCGCATGCTCTCTCTGCGTATCAAACTATCAATGTCAAGCTTCAAGTCTCCAGGGTCCTTCGAGCTAACGACGCCTTATCGCCAACTTGCTCTGATTCTATACAGGATGTAAGGGACATTGTTCCGAATACTGACGGAGTGCGCACAGAAGACGAAACTAACAAGTCTATACAACTTTCCCTTAGGAACATATTATGTCAGGAAACGACAAAAAGAAAACAATTTCCTTTACAAAATCTCGATCAGCTGATTTTTTAAACTATAGAAAGTCGAAATCATTAACGTTTTTTGAAATATTTTCTTATAGGAAGCTGTCCTTCACACCCTGTGGAACTGCAATTATAAAGGACACGTGTTGAAGGCCCTTAGTAGGTAACAACATACTTTCTCTTTGAACAAAGATTTTATAAGAAGTTCTGTCTGCGAATATGAGATGTTCAGAAGTTCTGGGAAAAAATATTTTGCGTCAACTTTGTAAATAAATTCTTGGAAAATGTGCCTTTGTGGGCTTTAATATAGGTATTGGAAAAGATAACTTCCAAGGCCCTTGTAAGTTATTAGAAATATATTGAAATTTCTTTGTGTATTAGAAATATAATGATTACAAATTTAGTCGCTTTCCGGTCAGCAACCGAACGTGATCAGAGGTTAATTATAGAGTCAATGGGAATTGCATAAGAAATTCTGGAGAGCATGTTTAAATATTGATAAGGAATGTTTTGAATGTTATATAATAGCTAATGCCAGAACACAATAGAAGATATTCGTACAAAACATAAATATTACAGATTTTTCGACGCAGTGAGACGTATCCACACGTATTCTACAGAAAATAACGGTCGCCTAAATTCACTTTCAAAGCAATAATACAGGGTAGTCGTAAATTTTCCATTTAATATAACTTGAGTAGAATCACAAGTAGGTAGGTACCTCCATCTCGTGAGCGCCCAGAATATTGCGCTGAGAAATCACGACGCAATCGTGTTAAAAGCTTCCTAACAAAATACTCAACAGTTACAGTCACCCCTCAGCGAATTTAGAATTTCATAACACAATATTATAATGCAGAAAAATCCTTAGGTATATACAGTTTACAAATTACTTTTTCTTGCTTTCCAAAACGTTTTTTTTTTTTACAAAATAGAAAACATCCGTGGCAAAGACAGAAAGAGCCAAGACGGAGCGAAATACTGGCCACTTGATGGCTAAAGTAACCAAGTATTTCCGCGAATAAATGTCTTCTTTTTCCTTTTGCGTTAAGGTTAAGGAGCAACATCAGCGATACTGGTGCCGCTCTGCAAAAGAAGTTTCATACAGGCATTAAAACATTTCCTCACAATTTATCGGTGACCTAAATTACGAATTAGCGACTAAACATTAGAACAGAACATGTATAGAACGAATCTCTGTTTTTATGTTTTATGGGACACCGAGTCTATTGTACTTAAAATTGTATGCTTTAATTATCCTTGTGTGTAAAACATTACTAACGCCAACAATTTATTTGATTTCTGGATGACCATCGTTTCCAGCTAAGGATTTTTTTTATGTTTGAGAGCTCCACTAGTCAGACGTTAACTTGGAGTCAGACGGGAATATCTTTGTAGGTAAAGTCGGTTGCTAAGTAGGGAACAGTAAAAATTGGAGCGTCGAAGAAACTCTCTTTTCACCGTCCATTAGACCGCGGCGTAATCTCGGCAGTCGGCCCTCGTGGTAGCGGGGACTCGGGAATAAAGGCTTACCACAGAAACTAATGTAGAAATGCCTACAACCTCGCATGCTAGGATACACTTTGTAGTAAAAACACTAATCAAGACGAAAAATTTTAATAGGTTTGATTCGTTCGTAGTAGGTGGCGCTGAATGCGAATGAAAGCTTTGTTTTAAAAGCTCAGCAGCGGTTTCCTATAGATAAAAGTCACTGAACATGACAGATAATCACTCCATCTGCAAAATTGTCAACAGACAACTGTATGTTACTGGTAAAATTTCTCCCTATAGGAGGAAAAATGCAGCAGAAGGAAGAATTAAAAAACATTACGAGAGACCTAGTTAAGATGGATCTGTCCTTCATGATGGACGGTCAGATGGACCGATACAATACAGCAGGCAAGCAAGGCCACTCTGCAGGCGTCGGTACACATGGCACAAGACCGCGGAGCCTGGCGAAATTTGGTGGAGCAGAGGCTTCCCATGGTAACGACCCTCAGGGATGAGGCATCGACTTAAAAGAAGAAGTTAGGACAAGTGCTGTTATCAGCCCAAAAATCCTCATTGCAAAGATCTGGATGTTAGAAGACGATTACGAATGACAAAAGTGTGGAACAACGTGTCGTAGACATTAGGATGGTAGTTTTTAGATCTACGTGATAAAGTAATTTGCAGGGTTCGAAAATATCCGATATTTATAATAAATATCAAAATATCGGATATTTATGATATATATCCGATATATATCAACTTTGATATATATCCTTTTTGTATGAACTTCAGGTTGTTATTTTATAGTATTATTTATGTATATTTGTTGCATATGTTTTACATAAATATAATAAATTATAAAAAAATGTATTTAAATTGTTAAACAATAAATTAATAATAATAATAATTTTAAAAAAATTAAATGTTTTTAATGGTTTTTTATACAGGGTGTTAGGAAAAGTACTGCGTTACTTTTCAGGGATGATCCTGTCCATTGAACTGAACAACTTTTGTTCTACGACTTTTGGAAAATAGGCAATTTTTTTTTATGTAGTTATTCTTCGTTTTATTTATTGAAGTGCTTAAAATAAACAAAACATAAGTCTTCTTATTGATTTATTCGATCAGGCAAAATAGTTGAATGTAAATTATTCGTTCTACCCGCGGGTAATTCATAATATCCATATCTAGGTTTATTTACTTGATTTTATATTTGTTTACCAATTTTTCGTTACTCATTTATTTTATTGTTTATTGCGTAATACCGATTAACATATAAGTAAACAAAAAAGTTTGAATTATAACTTTACTACTGTATGTACTATGTATGTACCACTAGATGGTGTAGAAGTAGAAATACACCGAAAAAGACTAAAAAATATTGATATATATCACAAAAAGTCGTTGGATATATATCGGATATATATCGGATATATATCATGATATATATCCATTGATATATATCCTTCGAACCCTGGTAATTTGGTTGCACTTATTAATAATAAAATGTTCAGCGCCAACATAATCAATTTGCTTGCACAATAGCTTTAATCACATACGAATATCCGCAGTATTTGCATATTTAGCATAATTTATTCTTGCTTGCTATTGGACTGAATATAAACTCCCATTATACTCGTACGTGGATTGACGAGAAATTAATGCATAATTCGTGAAACAGTATTTTGCAATTGATATACCTAGAATGCATTTAGAATGCAATTTTATATAGGTACCTAGAATATTCAACATTCCACTATGAATGCATTTTATTGTATTGTGTAATATTCTACTTCCTTATCTACGAAGAAAAATTGATCTTAATCGAATTAATTAAAAAGAGTAAAGTAAAAAAGAAGTATTTTTTTGTAATTGGCTTCACGGATTTTAGATTTCCACTTCCAAACAGTCATTCTTATTTCTGTTGCCTTCGCTAACTTTCCTTAATACAAGTTGCGAATTTCCAGACAACTTACACTTTAAATCACGTAAGCTTTGTTAGGGAGTTGTTCAAATGGTACACCTGAATTATTGGTTATATGAAACATAGTTAGGAAATAGGATTTTACATCGTTGATCTGGGTTTCTACCGAGAATCAGCTCTACCTACCTTTACTTCTTCTGTCTTCTTTTATACTAATATCAGGTAAGTACTAAGGTAGGTACTAGGTAACAGGTAATTTTTAAATATTCAGGTATCCAGATGCAGCCTAGCGACTCAAAGCCACAGCTCAAGTTTCGTAGGTAACAGAGCCTAGCTATTGATTGTATGAGAGTCTAAGAGGTCTATAGTGGTCAGGTTACTCACAGAATGGACTAGGTAAATGCCAAACCAAAGCTCTGTATACTACTTTTTATACCAGCTTAGCCTTCAGCACATCAGTTCGGAATTTTCATTGTGTGGTATCCAGGCTGACATCATCCGTGACGTATCGCTTGGTTGTTATGTATTCAGTCTCAGCAAACCAATATCCGCCTAGTAATGGCTATGCGTCCGATCCGTCCACGCAGAATACTGACACGCCAGTCGGCTTTTATTCGTTTACTTTTTCATGTTGAAATCTGGCATTCAGACAGTTCTCATTTACTGCAAAATTGCGCGCAGCAGCGGAAATGTATGAGCTACAAAAATATGGAGCAAATAAGTAATTTAAAGTAATGAGATCCTTACGCTTAGCGAAATGTAAGCGCTCATTTCGGCTGCAGAAATAAACCTACGAGACGATCATATTTGCAACATTGTTGTTTTCATTAACGTGTGGCAAAGTAAATGTAGAAAATTATGGAAGTGGAAGCAGCAATGAATGACATTACTGTAGGTGCCGTCGTCGAAGGTAAGTAGGAGTTTGAATGTGTATAGGAGGGAACTGCTATGTAACATGCTTATATGGGAATGGTGGTGTAGCAAGAAAGAGACAACAAGTCTAAATCTGAGATACACAAAAGGTAATGTGGATTTTACCAACTCTTTTTGGGGAACGTATGCAAATATTTACATAACGCAAAATGGTTTCATCCAACAGGCACTTAAGCAAGATGGAAATATTTACCGATATGAAAAAGTCTGAGACATAATGCCAACTTCCCTCTAGTTTCATCAGGTTAAGTGCAATGTAGAAGGTGGAGCTACTCGTGCAATAGTAATCTAGCTGGAGGGAATCTAGACGATAAATGTGTTAAACGTATTAGATAGTTCCTACGTGAACGATGTGCTTGTGCTTACATATTAAATAAATTCCCGTTGACGCTAAGAGCTTGGATATTCGCTTAGTCTGGGAGTCAGGACACGAAGCTAACACGCCTGGAGAGAGTAAACATTGTTCCCTTAATAGAGTTTGTAAATATACATTTAGGCAAGATATTTTGATACCAACCCAAGTTTCCAAGATGTCTGAATTAAATAATACTGTTTGAATGTTGAAAGCGGAGCAGAATGCGAAAAGTTTCACAGAACACAGTTATGAGTTGGGCCAGAAAATCAACGAGTTCAAAGTTTGTTTATGTTTATTAAACAATTAGGTTTCCGTTCATTAATTAGATGTAAGCACAGGGTGTAATTTTAGCTGGAAACGAAAGGAGATAGCTTCTCTCAGATACGCGGAGCTTAAAAATACATCTCGGAAAAGGAGCTTCCGAGAGAGCTTTTCAATTACATTTCTTGCAGCTTTCTAAAGGTCCGGAAATGTATCTCAGCTTAAAGCCGTGCTAAGCATAATGAATTCCCAGTACCTACCCACGACGGTTGCAGAGACATATTAATATAACCCTTTATAATATAAACAAAAAATTGGTCAAACTTTGACGCGACAAGACGGAATAAGTCCCAAGATAGGACGACAAGTACCTACGTCGGTCGTCTATACTTAAAGGTAAATTAAACAGGGTGCAAATAACGTAAAAACAACATTTCCATTCCACTTAAAATAGAAATCTAAGTTGAAGTTTGTGCCTCCTGATTAAGACGCAAATTACAGACAGTTTGAGAAGCTGAGCTCCCTAAACTATTCCCCATGAGTCGGAATGTTGGTATTGCGGCGGTGAAAGCTTAATGCGCCCAGAGAGCGCTGAATTATTAACGGCTGTCTCGAAACAGGACCCGTATTGATACATAATTAAAGGCACACACTGCCCCACAACATTTTGGAGGTTAATGTAAGTGGCTGATGAAATCGTCAGACGGGATTCTGCGAAGTATCGTACGGGCGACTTAGTTCGGTAAGGAAAATTATTTCAAGTTTCAATGGTGTGTTCTGTTCGAAGAGTGGTTCAAATTCAAATAAAATTTCAAATTTCAATCGTTTATTTCCAAGTAGATTTACAACGAATACTTTCAGAAAGTCAAACATTTACAATACAATACTGTCACTAGAAATAAATTAGTCATTGTAAAAAAGAGAAAATTGTCAGACACAATCTTCTCTTTTTTATAACAATTTTATGTTCCTAGTAGAAACGCGGCACGAGTGGGATAAAAAAGGCACTGCCTCGGGGCCGGCCAGGCTGACCACACAGCATGTAACTTACGCCACCACCGTCAATGTACGAAGTCAACCAATTAAAGTGAATATTAAAAAAATATATATATTTACATGTGACATGTAAATGAGCCGGACCCCCTGAACAGGAAAACCACCCAAAAACCTGCTCAAAAGTGCTCCTATTCTCAATTAACAATTTGTACCATAGGACCTAAGCTAACCTAGCTAAAGAAAAAGGTTGGTAAATGGTAAACTAATCACGGAGAACTTCTGCGAAAGATACTGATTGACGGAATTATTAAGAACTATGAATATTCTATCAATGAAATGAAGGGTCTCTAGTGCGGTCTGGTGGTACGGGTAACTTCCATAAAGTAAGCTAGATCAAGAATTAAGTAAGTTTGCTTTTTCATTTTGTGTGGCAAACCGAGTCGTCTAATCCAGCGGGCTAAGTGATCAAAAAGGAAAAGAAATCGCGAAGTGAAAGTCTTACCTTTACACGAATGACGTAGGAATCTTCTTACATTAAGGTGTAATAATTGACCTGTAAAAGAAAAAGCTGTATAAACATAAGGAGTCAGAGCAGTAATAAACAAGAACGAATGAAGAGAGAAAGAGAGATAAAATGAAGTAAAGGGATAATCCCTAAGGTGTGTGACCGGGATCCTGAAATCCTAACAACATAAACACGCTTCCAGCTCAAGATACTGACGATAACGTCACAATGGAAAGACATATTACCGACAAGCCAGGGTTGCCAGGAGTCTTGCAAAAGCGGAGTATATTCACAATGAAGTAAAAAAAAACAGGATTATCTCCAAATATACCTATATTGCTCAATTTAAAAAAAAAAAAACGTACTCGAAGCGCTATATATGCCTCTAGTTGTTTATCAATCCGAAAGGAAGTGTTATACCGTCGTCTCAATCCATATGGTCAAAATGTATTGGAGCATGATTTCTAGATGTGATACTAAAGATATTCAAATGAAGTCTCAGCTTTCTTAGTCATCTGGTAACCCTGACCCAACACAATATCATTCACGTTAGGTTGCAAAATTAAATTCCCGAACACGAATATTGTGTACAAAAGGGAATTCCGGGCGCAAGCCGCATAATCAATAGTCATTTTATGATTGGTAATTAATTCTACTCATATCATGGTTGAATCATTCACAAAAGCAATTTTGGGTATGATATTCGCGACTGATTTACTAATGCGGGCATTTTAATCAAACACTCGCTCTAATTAATATGACAACGCCGATATTCTGTACGCGGTAGGCAAGCCATCATCAAACAGCCTTTTGTAAGATCATCATCATCATGCCGTGTGATGCCGGCTTAGAATAGCACCACCCCATATCCTTCAAGGGAAAGAAGGGCGTGTCACCCCCCCCCCCCCATATCTTCTTTCCAGAGAAGTATTTGTCAGACTTAGGAGAAGGTTTTAGGCATATAAACTGATAAAAAAAATGGCGAGCCTCCATTAGTACGTCCGTTGAAGTCGGTTCTCTTTTTAAAAAAGTTATCTGTTCGGCAGAAACTGTCTAAGAGATTGATGCATAAACAAATATCCTGCAATATAGATAAAAAATCCGTTGTGTTCGGATGCCGATATATTAAAATGTAGATAAATGATGACGTTTATAGCGCCAGAGATATATAACGCGATTTTTTATAAGTTTACACAGTGATTTCCATAAAATTTGACCTAAAGGCATGTTTTATATCACATAGAACAAAATGCGGTCACGAGATGAAACAATAAAATTACATGTTTCCAGAGAAACATTTAATTAAATGCTTGAAAAAGTTTCCAAGAATATTTATTTAGGTCGTTACCTTAGCTACCAAATGAAAGTGATTGTGGGAATCTATTGAAGTAACTCAAAACATTCTTCCAAGATGTCTTATGATTTTAAATACATATTTTGAATGTATAAGTTAAGTTTACGCAGTGTGCCTTCCTTGTAATTTTCTATTTCTTTTTAATTTCAACGAGTCGACTAAATGCTCAATAAGTTTTAAATGTAAAAGTAATTTTTTTTGGAATTAGAAGACAATATCATGAGTTTTGTGTACAAAAAAAAATTATATACCCTACCGAAACCTTTATACCCTTCACATATTGTGATAGATAGTATACAGGGTGTGAAAAAATTGCTGAAAATACTTAAAGGGGTGAACCAGCCCATGAAATTGAACAACTTTCCCCAAGGAACATAGGTCGAATTATGAAAAAAATTTAGGATCTCCCATACAAAATTACCAACCGCCCAAGTCAATTTGTATGGGACCAATTTTTTTTTATCATATTTCAACATATGTTTCTTGGGGAAAGCTGGTCAGTTTCATGAGATGATTCATCTCTTAAAATATTTGCAGCTTATATTTTTACACCTCACATACCCTACTGATACCAGTAGGTAACCTTTATACCCTTCACATATTGTCATAGCTAGTAGGTATATAGGCAGTGTAGCATGATTTTAATGTCGGGGAGGAAGACCTTCGGCATTCACGACTGACCCGCGCTCGCTTAGGCTGGCTAATAGAAGTTATACGGTATCGACCAGAATAGCATCACAATACAATGTCACGGGAAAACAAAGGTCACTGCGATAAAAACAGTGATACGACGGAGAGGGTTGTAGAGTCTATGAAAGATTGGTGAGCCAGTAAATCAAATTGCCCGCCCGACCCCGCCAAAATTGAATCTGAGTTTGAGAATGAAAATAGTATTTATCTAGTTACTCATTTAACTTCTCGACACGACATACCAGACCTTAGTAATTTCTTTATCAAAAGAAGTGCCTAATTATATACTTATTAGGCGTTTGGCTACGAGACACGTTACAAGGTGATCGCCGAGGGAAATGATGCAAAAAACTGTTTTATTTAAGAACGCACTTACAGAAGTGCGTACAACATATTATTGGCAGGCAGTAGAGGAGGCACATCCACATAATACGCAGAGATCTGCTGAATATTTGATAGAGATTTCGTGAGCAGAATCGCTGCTCTGGAACATTTATAGCCGATGATTTTTTATTGCTGCTTTCAACAACGGGTCGGACACTTCCGATTCGGAACGGTTCGGTTGCATTTTGGGGGAAATCATACGCAGTCGAGTCAAAGTACCTACATTTATGAAAAGCAGGCATTTAGCAAATAAAACTTTTATTCCATCCGTTAAGGAGTAAAAAACATCTACCTATTTTCACCTAAGTTCCCGCCAAAGATAATTTCGGTGAGCAGTATTAGAGCTTCTTTTATTTATTTAAAAACATAACACAGATTTTTGTAATAGGAGAGATTTTACGTAAATAATAATGATCCCAGAGCAGGCGATCACCATTTAAAAGTTGAATGAATGAATGTGTGGTCGTTATTACCATGGGATAAGCTGTTAATATATGACAGTTTGATCTCCGGTGGGATAAGCTACCAGAGTTCATAATTGCGCTCCTCATTAAGCGGGGGCGCCCTTATCACACATTTCTTATACGGAAATCCCTACGTGGATGATACCCGTTCAAGTAAGAACTTACGAGGTACCTACATTTAACCTCTGGAGCTTTATTTAAATCCTAACTGAATCTTTGCCTACAAATCTAACCGATTATTGTAATAAAATGTTGACAACTGCTTTGAATTGTCTCAAGCTTTATGGTGATTGGGCAGCAAAGTATGTAGCTACGAAGAACCACAAATGCATGTACAAATCACTATGTCGTCATATTAGACAGAAGCTTTCAGATGAGTGCCCATATTTCGAGTTTTCTAAGAGATAATAAAGATGTAACGAAATAGACACCCGATTACAAGATTTACACGCCTTATTTTTAATAAGATGATCGGCACATCCTGTCACGTGTTTCCAATGATAGATGGGTCAAGAAACTAGGCCTTTGTCGTTTGTTTGGTTTCGTCGAAGCGTTGATGAGATCGCTATCAGTACCTATCTGGGTGCCTACTATCTGGTCTAGTATGTAGGGCACGGTGGTGTTTGCGCACGCGACGTAGAAATTACCGCCATGAATCTCCACCGCGCGAACGATAACCATCTTGACATAATAAGTGTAGGGGAACGCCGGCTGTTTGGCTTCCACTAACTTACAACACGCTACAAATGTTGGAATTAATTCGAGCCGTGCTTTACACCTTTACCGAATGATAATTGAGTCAGCGTTGGAACTAAGCCAATGAGATTTCACGGTACAGCTATTCGAAATCCGGGATTCAGGCAAAACATCTATTTCGCGGGTAATGATGAAAATGCGTTGTCAATTATTTGAAGCGAAACGCTTCGGAGCTTTTCTAATGAAAATGTTGAATAAATTCGTCGGCAAGAACCCGTTAAAATCATAACTGTAACTAGTATATTTTGTATAGGTATCACGCGTAGTGCCTAGTTATATGCGAGTTTATGTACGTAAATAAGGGTAAGGGTTATGTTAGTGGAACAAAGAACTCCTTTATTCGAGCGTTCTAATTTCTAATCTAGCAGAGTAGCTCTGTTCCGTCACGTATCACGTCAGGGAGAGCCTCGCATGCTCGCTAATCAGAAAACTTTCCTTCGGTATAATACTTCCAAACGAAGCCTTTCCAGCCTGGATCGATACACGAATAGTGTGTGAAATACATAGCAATTTGCTTACAGTAATTTGAAGTAAGTTTCGAACAAAGCGTCGCCCCATTACTACGTGCTTTGTGGCCAACTCACGAATTAGCTTCACAATTCAACTGAGCTTTGGCCCATAAATTCATTATTGTCGCGGTCCAGTTTTACTCACATTGACAGCAATAACGTTCTTAAACAATTGTACCCCATGTTTCATCGACTAACATCAATTGAAATTCTCTGTATAGCGCCACTTGGGCACTGATATAGACGGTTGCTCATCAATCTGCGGGCTGACAAGTCAATAGGCAATGGACACCAATAAAACCTGATGGGTGCCGAGCTGAACCGACTTGCATCTACCGTATGGCGTTGCGTCGAAAGTGGACAGAACGACAAGTGACTCACGTTCGAGCTGTCACTCCGTGTGTGGTCCGATGTATGTGTTTATTTAACAACTTTAAAACTTTACACGGTCGTATAAAATCTAAAACGCATCAGATGGCTTACTTATAAATATTTGTGAAACATATCACTTGTAAAACAAAATTTATCGTTGAAAATATGAGCGAGAATAAAACTAACCTATATCTGAAGCGATTCTTTAAAAGTAAGACACATCGTTTATTACAGTTGGCTCGGCTTAGATATATACCGAACAGATGGCGGCCATATTACTGGATTATCACGTTTCATTCACGACACAGAATTAATAAAAATCGTAACACGGATTACTGAACCGCTATTTTTAGTTTCTGAATCAACTTAGGGGGTGGCTCTGTCTGCTTTGCCTACTGCTTTATTGAAATCGCAATATTCTACGTGAGTTCACACACAGTGCAGGGATGAATACAAACAACTCTCTACAGAGGTAAAACAATCGTTTTTGTTGGTGTTCAAGGACTCCTGGACCAACAACCAAAGCTTACATTAAAAGATTGGAAGTGTCAAACACATGTGCCGACTCGAACAAGTTCATTAAGAAAGAAAATAACGACTTATCAAAACTTAAGCTTTACTAAGCCATTTGTCATTTCACTTTTTCTGGGGTGAGACTTAACTGTACTATGAACGCATTGTTGAAATAAGACAAAAAGTATCCGACTCTTTATAAAAAGTGAGTCTGAAATATTAGGCACATGATTTTATTATGCTGAGCGGAGTTTGAGAGAATAAAAACAGTAAGACAATGGCGGAGAGACAATGCAAATGATAAAAGCTACGTTTTCTTCAGTCGCTCCAATTCTTGTCATGAAATTTAAATGATGAACGCCTAGTCCCTGCCCGTAATAATATTAATTGTTCCGATACATATTTGGAGTAGAACCGGCGCCGTATCTAATTTGTCTCTTGAATTCATAATATGGGAAGGCAATGACATGTATGTGCTCCTACAAATATGGTTGGGAGTTTCAATGGCGTCAAATACATTGTTCACGTTTGTATGGTCGAAATGGGACGAATTAATTTGTTCATTGTGTTGCAGCGCAGTGTAGGTATACTGTAGTGACAGGATATTGTGTGCTGGCATCATCATTTGAATTCTGATTTTGAAAACGCAACACATTCATACAAATGTCCGTATTTCCCTCGTATTTCCGCTAAGAAACTTGTCACTTGCTGCTTGCTCCGACAATAGCCCGAGTTTTCTTTTTTCTTAGCAAGCAAATAGGTAAGGCAGAAGGTATATTGTTGATTTATTGTTGCTACACATAAAATAATTTATCTCGTCAAGATGTCATATTATAAGATCTCTCGATCGTCTTTGCAATCGATACTCGAATACAAATCTATAAACCAAAACGAAATCGTAGATGATGCGCTCTTAGTGAACCGCATTAAGAGCAGATGCATTTAGCTTGTGTAACACTATGTACAATACGTATACAGGGTGTTGCAAAACACTTAACTTACATAGGAAAAAGGGTAAATAACAGAGTGACAGATGAATGCTGGACTTAAGAGACAGTCTTTATCGGAAACTGTAAATCACTATTAGTGACAAGTTGTCAGGTCATCACCTAAAAGGAAACAAGTGTAAGCTATAAAATTTGCAAGAGTTTGGTAACTCTGTAGGTGTTTTATTATATTGGCCTAGACTAGATCTACATACTGCTGATTTGCGATCCTACTTACTATGACCCTTATGCTGAGCACGATGTTGATTTGGATACTTTTGACGTAGTTTTACGCGTATTGCTAATGTATCATTATTTGTACAGTAATTTTACGAACACATTTATGATCGTTCGTTTTCAAAAGTTATTTTATGATTTGTTTTGATAAAAGAGTCAGCATAAGTCCGTGGGTCACAGAGTCGTGAGTCTCCAAATTTTAACCCATTACTACCCAATATATTTTGTTGGCCCATTTCGTACCATTGAACTCTACTAAAAAAAATTATTTCAATGTGATTTCAACTTATTATACCTGCGTATAAACATGGTTAACAAAATCTGCCTCAAATCCGCAAAGATGAAACCATATTTCACTGCCTTATAAGTTTTTAACTATATCTTATCGTCATGATAGATGAAAGTGCGCGGTGACAAATGCGACTATTCATAACATTACACATTTGGATCCAGATACATACGCATACACAAATACGCCTATATCCCTGGCGGGGTAGGCAGAGTAACGTTACGGTCATTATCGCCACGTCAGACAAATGTTTGAGGGTCGTTTCAGATAAGTCGTGTGTCACTATAGTAACTACAGGTAGCGGAAGTAGATGGAACGAAGAATAGTAAGAAAGTCTTTGACGAAGAATGTAAAAACGAATCCACGGTCGTTTGTTGACTTGGTGTCCCATACGAAAATTTTAACTTACAATTTCTCAGCCAGAGTACGGTTGCAGATTAGTGCCACTTATTCATGAAAAACCTTGACAGCAAGTCTGAATAAGGAAAAAATGTACAATTGTCGAAGAATGATTCTACTGTCATACAATGCTACGTCTAAGCTTAAGGCCTCGGTCTGAAATTTTGCGGGCAGCGGGGCGGCGGCGACTGCGACCCGTTTGATAGGGGAGTACACCGCTTGTTGCCCGCTCCCGTGCTGCTGTTTTCGAGAACCGGTCCAATTGAATGTATACAGCCGACAATCCTGCCGCTGCCTTAGGGACAGCTATTTATACATTCCGTTAATTTTGTTTCTCCCACCCGTTTCTTTTTTCTGTGCCTTATCTTATAAAAACGCGATGCGAGGAAACCTCTTCATAATAGTATATAATAACTTTCTCTATAATACTATCCACTGTTAAAGATAAGAGTGTAGTGTCATGGTGTGGGTTTCATTGATACGGAAATCTCATATAATGTTGTAACTAGCCAGAGGTAGAATCTGGTCGTGTGGGCGTCCGACGGAGAACCTCGTGGGCTACAGCGGCCAGGGATTAGGAAACGTACAGGTTAGGTTTCCACTCGGATAATATTAGGCTGGATTGTCCGTGAACGATTAATTGTTTATACAGAATTTATGTAGACAGACGACGAATAAAAAAAAGAAGAAAAAAAAAATGATGTGAAAAAATTGCCGAAACTTGGAATTAGTTGGTTGCTGAAAACGAACACTCTTTTAGACACCGGCATGACGATCTCATCGTAATTATTATTATGGTTCATCAGGTCTACACGCGGAATTCCAACTAAGCTACTTCTGAAAAAGATTTTCATTTTATTACTACCGACCGATTATAAAACAATTCACAAATTGATCTACAATTATAATAGCTTTGAGCGACCAGAACATCTTTCAATAACAACTGATTTTAATCACGATAATGTTACGAGCGCACTCAGATTTAACCAAAGCCCTTAAGGTCGTTGCCCTGCCATGAAGATAATGTGAGAATAACACATTCCCTAAATAAACCTTAGGACAGTTATCATAATATTTCGTCGTTCGTACTAATGGATATGTTATTTAATACCGCTCGTTGCCACGCACCGTAAAGAAACAGTTTATATCGATCGCCGAAGGTTATTTTAAAGGTTTAAGTGTTATTCCCTTGATTTACAGTTACAGAAAGTAGATCATAATAGATTTTTGTGAAAGAAAATAAATAGTACTTACGTATTATGTAAATAAAAGTCCAAGGTAACGTTTCCTGATTGAACCGTTTCAAGAGGTAGACGAAAAATGTATAAATAAGATTCTAGTGAGATAAGATTCAAGGGACACTTGAAAGGGTCCAAATCAATATTCTATTACTGAACAAGGATAGAATACTGACGAGTTTTGATAAGCGTACACTACATCTACATAATATGACGATGAAACTTCGATGTATATTTTACGACTAGTTCAATTTTACGAACGGAAAGATGACGTCTGTACTATAACAAAAAGTAATATAAGAAAGTGAAACTATTATGCCGGATCCGCGCTATCAAGCAGTCGTAAAATGCTACCAAACAACTGGTATAGCATGAAGATCACCGCGATCACCATAAAGCATCCAATCCAGATTTCAATTGCCGAATGTATGAGGAAATTATCGAAACTCGCGAGATGTAGCGTTTTACAGCTCGCCTTTCCTACAGGCACAGATCAATACGACTTTAATTAAAACACAAACAAAACAGGGAAAAGAAAATATTCCTGTTATTAGTACCGCTCCATTTTCCTGATGTCAGGTTATTGACCGAATAAACGTATAAAGAATTTTAATAAAACGCCGCAAAATAAGCTCTCGGTGCGGCCTACATTTCGTGTAAACAATGTGGGTATTGACAACATCAAACGTTCATAAATATTAGAAGTAAACATGCGACAGATATTGAACAGTCGAAATGGCATGCCGTAGGTAGTTAGCTTTTGTTAATCGCTGCAACATTTGTCAATCGTGAATCCCGATTGTGCTTGGTGCGGCGTATGACGTCACCGCCACGGTTGGCCGCCAACCCTAGTGAAGAGTGGCCCTAATTCGGAATGGATCGGCGGAACACATATGGCCTGAATTAATTACTTTATTGGCCACAATGGCCGACTGGATGACAATGCCAACGAGTGGGATGGACGCAGGGTTGGTCGCCACTCTATTGGCATTAAGTAGAGCGTATGTTGACCCCAAATCTTTGTTTAAAGCGCAATGTAAATAGATGTAGCGGCGTGCAGAGGAAGAGTATGTTTGCCTGGCCTAGTTTCAGGAATATTTGCTTGGCTGGAGGTGGGCTCTGGTCTGTGGGCGGTAAGCACTGCACCAGGTGTGGCCGGCGGCTTTAAGCTTAAATGGAATTTCAGTAGTTTAATTTACTGCTTTGTTTCAACATTTCCGTGACATTCAGAGTGTAATTACTCGGTCCCGGTAGATCAGCTCGGTTGGATCAGCTATTGTCATTCAAATTGCAGCTTTAAATCAGTTTGGTATTTTAATTGGACGTTTGATTTAATGTTCAATGTAGTTCTTACTGGATGTTAATACTAAAAGTAGTTATTTTCTACAAAAAATAATATATAATAATGATGAAAAGCGTTAAGCGAAGACATACATAACATTCTTTGTATCTTTTAAGATGTACCTACTCTCTTTGATTGAGCGTCGTCCTTTTAGCTCTTTGGTCAGGCCAACGCACTTTCATTCACTACGCACCATCCTTTGTAAGATTCTGTATTGTTAAAATGACTTGAACACTTCGCAACTTACATATATCACCCTGTCTTCCTTTTTCTGCTCAATGGATTTCAAACATTAAAAAGGCTGGAAGTTTGCTGCCTATAAATTTTGATGCCCACCGAAACGCGCTTGTAAAGCTAACAGTTTGGTAAAAGTTCGCATTGGCGGATTTTGTAGTTTATGAATAATGCAAGTAGTAGTGTGGTTCGGTAGTGAATGTTTACTATCAATCAAACCGTTGGATTTGCGATGTTACGTCACGAATCATGAGTTGGAGCCAAGCGCAGATTGATACGATCACTACGCAGGTAGGTAGGGAGGTTAATGAACCAATTATTATACATCGGATTTATAACAATTTTTTGCTTGTAGAAAAAAACTAACAGTAGAAAAAAGGCAACACGCAATCCACAGAGATCACAAACTGACAAGAACACAAGAGGTTGATAAATTATAAAGAGTATCTTTTACCTTCATGATTTTAATGGAGAAAGTTTTAAAAAAGGATGCGTATCAGCGGCGGTACTGATTATGTAAATGTATGCATCGATTTTCACTCAATTTTCATATTAAAATATTGCTTTAAAGGAGAATGCCAATACCTGTGCTAACAAGGCGTCTTGCTTGCGTCGGAAAACAAATGAATGCAAACATCAGCACTATTGTCTCTTTGGATGCCCACCATTAACATTCAATAACTCCAAAACTTCTATCCTGATTAAAATATCATCTATTTTAAAATCTTATTATCACATACACACAACACATCAGCCTATAGCAGTCAGTCCATAGGTTGCTGGACATAGGCCTACCCCAGGGTATGCCACAATGAACCACGATCTAAAATGGTAAGCACTAATTAAACTCTATAATTACATAACTTTGTCTTTGATGGAAGGCCTGCAAGTAATGACGCAAGACTGATGTCAAACAGGACGAGTATCCAAACAAGACTAGACATGATCCTTTTCAAAGGACAGGTAAGAAGGCAAAATGCAGGGAGAACAGGAGAAACAGACAGAGCTAAAAGCGTGCTAAGTTGTAATCAATCAGTACAGTCAATAGTCGTAACGGTACCTCACATTGTTACGTCAGTGCGGACGGATGGTACAGTACAATATCTACGATGTAAGATGCGAATGCTTTGAGAACAGACCGCAATGTGGCTGCCAAGCATCGGTGAGTCATCTGCCTCACCGCCTCGCGTGACTAATCATCACGCTCGTCTTCAACTGCAGACAATATAACCAAGAAATGCTGACTACGATCCACTAACTCTGGTAAAATTAAACGATAAACCATGCACTGCACTACTACTAGATATGTCAATTTGTTTAGATCATAACTAGCGACGGTTGCAACTGCTGTTTTTTTATCAATATTTCCAAAAATTATTTTTTTCCAAAGAGGTGAATATGAAGCGTAAAATTAATCCCTAGCGTGCGTAATGAAAAAAATGGAATATGAACTATATCTACACTGTACACGGGCTGCATGACATTTAATTACGTGCGTCTCGATTGCATTTTGAAGTGAAATACATTTGTTTTGTCTGTTTCATCTAGTTCATAAAAGTATTCATTGTGATAGTGAATCGACTGAGAAATATTTTTTGAAATCTTTATATTTTAAAATGTGAATAGTTCAGCCTCAAAACAGGCAGAAAATATGAGTCAAAAGATGTTCTTCTTCTTTTCGAGTGGGAAACGCACGCTGAAACCGCACGATTAAGGAGTCCACAAAATTATTTCCAAAAGAGGAAAGGAAAGAATTGACGAGAAGAGAACATTCTGAACCCCCCAGCCACAATGATCTAGATCATGAGTCGATACGTACTATAGTCTCCTCTCCTACGCTACGGTCTGAAGTGGGGCATCGGGCCTAGGAAAGGGATAAGACCGAACCAGGTGAAAATAATGGTGGTTTATCAATATTCATATAGCCGTGTGATGCCGGCTTAGAATAGTACCTATCACCTAAACTCAACCCATGGGTGTCGTAAGCGACTAAGAGGCATGGTGAACTGACTGAACTGCTGAGTATGAGAATACACCCCGTTAGAGGGAGCCATGTGCAGCAGTACACTTTTATGACCGTTGTTGTCTCAAAATAAGCATCAAATTCCGCAAATAGTGATGACGATGCATTTGTCTGACCTATCTACAGTAGGGTTGGAAAGCGGATGGCGACCCAGTTGTTTCCATTTGCATGTTTAGTGTCAGGCCGTGCCCAGTTCAAATGCATCCAATTGTAATTACTCGATTGCTAGTGGTCATGTGTTTTGTTTTTGGAAGTGATGAGATTTTTTTTTTCAGATATAGAAACGTAACAGAAACGTAGCTCATTGAATAATTTGTTCTATAGTGTTACGACTCTTGCACTTAGCTATATGTGTGTGGCGTGTGTTAGAGACACTAGCTAGAGACGAGTAAAAAAACATGTTAAGAGTTTATAAATATGCACAGGGGCTTATCATCAATATTCAAATGGAGTACGTTGCATAAAGAGAAATTATAATAAGGGAGTGATGTAAATTAGATCTTATCACAAAGTGCATTTTAACAAGAACACGAGAGAATGAATGAGTAACAGTAGTCTTTCATGTTTACAGATTATATTGCACAAAACAACATAGTATGTGTACCTATAAGTACATGTCTCTCTATGTATAGCCAAAGCCAAGCGGAGACAATAGGAACTCGAGTCAGGGCAAGACATAGTTTGATTAAGCAAACATTTGGGTGAGACTTGTCACAGCCGTGGAGGTGTTTGAGTGCATTCCTGAATGTCAAGTAGACAACTGGTGCAAGTTGAACCAGTAGGATGCAGGAATAATTCTTACGCCAATCAAAATGTCTGAAGCAAAGCTTTCTATTACTAATCGGCATTCTTCTTCTTTTTGTGTGGGACACCCACTCGTCTAACGACCCGATGAACCCTAGTATCAAAATTTTTCAACCGGCATTGCAGCTACTAAGTGAAAAGAGAATAGTACCTACTTAATAAGTTTCGAATAAAGTCATCAATTAAAGTTAAATAGGTTAAAATTTCATGTTTTTGTAAGTACCATGCATTTTCTTTTCTTTAGAAAAGTAGGTTAGAATAGATTGATATTAATAATACAATATCATTTATTTAGCTTTCCGTGGCAAATTACGTGGCTGCACTTACAATTGGTAAAGCATTATAACAAAAAAGCGCTAGAATATTACGTATAAATAGGTTATATATAGACTTGCAACTTTCCAAATGGCAAAGCATTTTTTGCTGACAATTCACTTTGCCAACTTTTGTGTTGGCTAATACCAAGTCGGCATTTACCTACCTGCCAACTCAAAATATCTTTGCTCTAGTTATTTCAATATGAAATATCGTGTTGGCGGTTGTAATGGTCGCGGACATTGACTTTTACACATGGCGAGCATTATTTTACATTTTGGGTGAGGTCAGTGCCCTCGCAAAAACGTGACTAAGTTTAATAGAACCTCTGTGCACATTATTTACGATAGCGCACCTATTAGTTAATGCTTACTCATTAATATAATGGACAGAATCTAATCTACCTGTTTAAGTATCTTTTTCGCCAACAGAGCCTAGAGATTTTTGGTCCTTTTTATAATGTTAATTGGGTAGGTACCTACTTATGGGTTATAGAATGTGTAGTGTGTTTACAAGTTATATATTAACACCTAGTAGAAATATAATAAATAGTAAAACACTAAAATTTGAATGTGAATTATCCTTGGGGGGTAGATAGGCAGCTTAGATTACACAGTGACCTCTATTATACCTAGTGTAACTTAATCCAATCACATCTGTTGCTGATGATAGATAACACAATATCTAATCTATAGTCTTCCATTGGCCCAAACATTGAGTTATGAATGATAGATGGATTGTTTGTTTACCAAACTATACTACAGTTTTACCTACTAATATATTAAAGTATACAGGATGCTTATTTTGCATAGATATTTTTTAGAAGGTATTATGAGTTGCTTTAATCTAATGCCTTTAAAGGAGCAACAATTGGTATATATAGGAATTAATATCCATATAAAAGCAATTAAAAGGCTTAATTGTTCATGGATTCACACAGGACCTCTACACTCGCTATCCCTCTTACTTTTTATATTAGAAAATGACTATGATATATAGGGTGTATGGGAGATCGATGACATCCTTTCAAGGGGTGAACCAGCTCATGAAACTGAACAACTTTCCCCATGGAACATAGGTCGAAATATGTAAAAAAAAATTTGGAACTCCCATACAAATTGACATGATCAGTCGGTAATTTTGTATGGGTGGTGGACCAAATTTTTTTTACATATTTCGACTTATGTTCCTTAGGGAAACTTGTTCAGTTTCATGTGCTGGTTCACCCCTTGAAAGGATGTGATCGATCTTCCAAACACCCTGTATAAAAAACCGCTTCACTCCTTGTTTTGACATTCACAACAAGCTCTAAGTTCACAACAATTTATATACTAAAACAATGCCTTTTATCCAGATAAATATTCAGCAAGTTTCACCAAATATTTGGTAAATCTGATAAACATGCCAAATATCAAACATAAACTGATTATTCGGCCCACGTCTAATTATTATGATTATTTATTTCAATTCAATCAATATAAGGATTGCATCTACTACACCATTATTACATTAGATGAATACCTATTTATAATTATTTTTAAGAATGGGCTTTTTTCTATTAGGAATGTGTTCTAAAGGTGAATGAAAACTTATCCACACCAAACAAACCAAATTTGAGAATTCTTTATATGAAATCCTAAGAAACCTTACACATTTGCCGGATTGGATTGATTTGGTTTGGGCAAATATGGGATGTTTCATATGATGTCATATAAAGAATTTATATGAAATCCTAAGAAACCTCACACATTTGCCGGATTCGATTGATTCGGTTTGGGCAAATGTGGGATGTTTAATATGATTTCATATTAAGAATTCGAAAATTCAATTTGTTTGGTGCGGATATGTAAAAATAATATGGCAAGCACTATCCACTATGCCACCAGGACAGTCAAAGTGCGCTCAACAAGGAAGGAATTGGGGAAATGTCCAGCAAAATTTTACTGCTACATTTATCAACATCAATGAACTGTAACTTTCTGAAAGTTTATACATATCATGCACATGTAAAGGTATACATAGGTTTGCGATGGTAAAGCATACTCTGAGCGACTAGGAACTTTGTAGGTACTTAATTTGCCTTGAGATACTACGAATATTGTAATGGGAAAGTCAACATTGTTATATCAGGTCGGTGACTTCATTCGATCACTGTTTACTTGAAGATCGCGTAGGCGTTTGTTGTCAATGAAACGCAATGTCTCGCGCCGTTGTGTGAATGACTGTATGCTGCAGTAAGTGCGGCAGCAATAAGAAATATAGCTAGAGAAGTTTATAGTTCGTTGCACGCAATACGCATAATTTATACATAGGCACGAGTGCTCCAGGCGTGAATCAGATGACCAGTGTAGGCTAAAATAAACATTAAAATAACTTGCTTACCTTGTGCTTCGTTTGTTTCGATGTCGAAATACAGCAAACCAAACGAAATAATAGGAGTTTAATTCATAAACACTACACAAACCACACTCGGATAAAATTCCTGTCCACAACAACCCTCGGGGTAACAACCCGGCGATCTTTCTTCCCGAAAAAAGCCTTCTGTTTCTCTGTCTGTTCAGTGTTCTGTCTCGTCTGTCAGTTTGCCAGCCAATCAGCCACTCCCAGCTCCCAATTTTTCTTTTTCCCTTTGGCAACACAACTTCAGTTACAGCGTCATCTATTTGCCAACTGAGTAAGTAAGTTTGAGCGCCATCTGTTAGTGTCTCAAAATAACATTAAATATAGAAATAACTCATAGATGGCGGCACCAGTATTAATGTTAGCAAGCTACCAAGTTACTCTCATAAATAGAAGCACAAGTTTTAACTAGTCACAAGTTAGTGGCGCTACTCGCCGATAGATGGCGCTACAAAAAATGCGACTACTCATTCATAGATGACAGCACACTATTAAAAGGAGGAAGAAGAAAGAAATACTAACTTTTATTTTACAATCAAGCAATGTAATTATTTCAGTACTTTTATATCAACTAACAATGGAACAAACGAAAGATGGTTATCTTCTCAAATCTTTAACAGTACTTAATCACGCGGCGGGTCCCGCACGTGAGACGAGTGGCAAAGAGGTCACTTGGCCGGTTCCAATTCCAAGACCTAAATCAATTTCGTTTGGTCGGTAAGTATTCTGTTTCGCGTAGGTATCTAATAAAAAATAGGTACCTGTAAGACACGGCGAAGACCAACACACCTTACATGCTATTTTGGTTATTTAGTTTAAGTATTTTGGTCTATCAAAATAAAACTCCCTCCAAACCTTTCGCATATAAACAATCCTTCTTCCGCAGAAATCACTCCCTTACTAATGCTCGATAAATTCCCATGAAGATTATTCAGATGCGAAGTGACAGCGAATCGGCCAGTATTTGCATATTTCAAGCTCAAGTTGTCTACTTAACCGAGCAGAAAACTTACAATTAATATTAAAACATGCGCAGTAAAATGAAGGCAGGCAGTCGGAAGGCATTCGAATCAGTCCACTGGCTGCTGTTGACACGGCGATTATTTTAGTTCAATACACGTGTCGTACCTTGTATAATATTATGTTGTTACAAAAGGTAGGTAGTTCGTAGCTCGAGCTCGATTTTTGAAACTTCGTAATTCGATTACGTGCACGGAAGTCTGCAACGACTGGTCTAACCACACGTTTATAATGTCTTCTACTCGATGTTTTATAGCTAAGGGTATTTGTGAATTTACTAGGGTATGTGGAAATCGATAAGTAAAGTAAAACGTGTGATACAAGCATGGTAGGCATAATAAGATTTTCGCGTGAAACAAAAACGAACGATTCAGAAATGTAGCTTCAGTTTTGATTTTTTGTAGGAGTTCCAAGGTGTTCATTGGAACCGAATCCAATAAACCAAAACCGAGCGTAAAGACGTTTTTTTGTTAGGTAAGTACCTACTCAAAAGCAGTACAAACTTCACACTAGGCAGTTGAGTGAGCAACGGTATAAAAAGCTCTCCTCTCGTACCCCTAGCACTCTTACACGGCTCTTATAGCACTCTTATGGTTCTCCTAAAGTGCTCCGAGTCATACGGACCGCAGGCCAGCAATCACGGCGAGTGCATGTATGTAAATTCCAAACCGAGTGAGATTTCTAATGTAATGACAGTGAAAATGAGATTGTTTCGTTCGTTCCGTCCGACTATCGATTGAACTTTTAGGTAGAGGTGAGAGGAGATCGATTGGATATTGTCGAGTAAAATAAAGAGGAAGATACCTAACTCCATAGCGTCGGTACCCAAGTGGTTAGGACACCGGTCTTACAGGCGTGAGACCCGAGTTCAATTCCCGCCATGTACTAATGTGTTTTTATTCACCATTTACCGACTGTTCTTAGTTTCTTACGGTGAAGAAAAAACATCGTGAAGAAACCCATATTCAAATAAAGTTTGATGTTTGAATGTGACTTAACCTAGGATTCGGCATAGGTCAGTTGGCAGTTGCTCTGTGTAAAAACTTAGTTCCACGTCAAATCCCAAATCCCCCAGGTTAGGGTAGGCGACCATAACAGAGAACGGGATAAGGCAAGGAGAATGATGAGATACCTAACTACATATATTATTTTTTAGATAGTATCGTGTAACATGTAGCTATTACATATGCTATGTGATTTGATTATAAAAAACATAGGTAATCGCACATCGTTTCTTAATATCGTAAATCATACCTACACGTGATGATGTGACGAATCGAGTTCGCTTTCCCTTTATACTTACTTACCTACTTGCCTACCTACTTGTGTATTTTTATTAACTTGTTTAATACACTACATTACAATATTATTTAAAATAGTCTTATTGTAAATTGGTGTTATTTCTTCAAAAACTTATTGGAATTATATATATGTTACTGAACAAATTAAATACAACGCATGTATGAGAATATCATTGAAAAAAAATTGATTCACAAAAAAATTGCTCTGTGAATGTCTTAAATGATAAATGATTTTGTTGTTATGTTTTTTGTTGTGGTTTTTTTTTTACACTGAATAATTTGATCAAATATAATGTATGTATGAGAATATCATATAAGTAAATAATAATAACTGTTAATTTGTTCAGTACAAACAAAGTTTGATTCACAAAGAAATTGCAAGTTGATGTAGAAGAGGAGATATGAACAAAAACGGCTTTACTTACCACAAGAAAGTGTCTAGCGGATATCTATATATAGACATATTTTTAAAACACGCATTAAACGTAGGTATCTACATTTTTTGTGGTAAGGCACAAAAATTCTGCCTTACTAAATACAACAATGACGGCTGATAGAGACGGTTATGATTGCGATAGAGTTAAGACCGTAAAAATGAATTTTGAAAAGGTACGGTAATTATTGCGATGAAGACGTGTATAATAATCGCTATGCAAAAGTTCACTACTTTCACGCAATAAACGACTCTTACTTGAATTGTTTTTACAGTCGAAGGGGGCACGGTTTGTTGGAGATGGAGCGATAAGCGTGTCATATCGTATCGCATCTCGTGTCATTTGTTTTTATTACTGCATGACGCAGGACATGGGACAGCCCTCGCGCTATCTGTGGATGAATGACAACTGTGGCCTCAGTCTCGAATTTTGCGGGCTGCGGGGCGGCAGCGGCGGTATCTTATGCATACATTCAAATGGACCGGTTCTCTGAAACAGCAGCGCGGGAGCAAGCAACGACCTGCAAAATGGCACGCCGCTCTCGCTGCCGCCCCGCAAAATTCGAGAGCAGGGCCTAAGAAAAAAGTTTTTTATAGTGGATCGTCAATTTAAAAAAAAACAACAAAGGAGAGGCGCACGATGGATTCCGTACAAATTAAGTGCAAACACTACAATATATTTTATTTCGTATTTGAGCACTGGTCCCATAGGGAAAGTGTTCAGTATGATGGCCTAATTAACATCTCTTATGTGCCTTCTTGTGTTGTGATACTTGTTTAGTTTCACATGAGCATGCATTCTAAAGAATTTCGACCTCCCATACAAAATCACGTTCTTCTTCACGTTAGGACTGAATTTTTTTAGGAAAGTCAAATTTTTTTTGGGAAGTTGTTCAGTGTCAAGGCCTGAATGCACCCTGTCAGTATTCGAAGGGTTGTCCCTTACACCCTGTATATTCCATGAAACAAACAGCTACGATTTCAGGATGAACACAACAAGCAAGAATGTAACAAGCCGAAACAAATAGTGTAACTTTGTATATTTTATAGAGGTTACAATTTACAAGGTGGTAAACCTCGCCGACACGACGCGGGCACGAACCCCTTCACTTCGAAACCCTTATTGAAAACAGTTTGATTTATTTGCTAAGGAAGTAGTATTTTTGAGTACTACATTATAGTTTTATTATAAATCATCTGAAGGGGCCCTCAATACATGTCAGAGAGGCGATAACAACCGTAATTTTACTATCGTTAACGCTCTGCCTACCCCGCAAGGATAAAGGCGTGATTTGTGTATGTATTTATTATTTTTGCATTTGAAGTTAAAAAGCAAGGAGGACAGTGCGTAACTACGCCAATACTACACCTAGAATAAGCTTGACATTTCATGTTTAGAGTCAAGAGATGATAAGTTACATCAAAATTACGCGAAGTGGGAGCGAACCGAGATTTTACGGTCTCTCTCTTTGTGAGGAACACCGAGTCGTCTATCGGCCCAATGAACCCTAGTGTCAGAATTTTTCAACCGCCCTGTACAAGTTGCAGGTCTTAGACATGGTTGTGTAACGACCACCGTCTAAGTAATTTTAGATAGCAACCGGTACCTACGGTTTACGTGCAATCCGAAACACGGAACTATCTTTCTTGCCAACAATCGGGTGGTTCAGCCCACAATGTCATAACCAGGCTGGGAACAAATTCACAAAGTAAAAGATCAACTTTGTGAATGACCCACCGAGAATCGATCCCGGGACCTTCTGCATCGCAGGCAGTCACACTACCACTGCGCCACATCGGTCGTCAATTTTACGGAAAAAGGCAAGGAAGGTGTGACAGGTACTGCAAGCGAGGCGGGTTCGACATTCAGCTTTAAAAAGCAAAGAAAGCGCTAGAGAAAGAATTAATGTATTTTCTTCTTTTTTATCTCCTTGGACATGTATCAGAAATTAAAATAAACTTTGGTAATGGTAGTCGCGTGAAGAAGCAGGTAGATTCCATCTTTCCGAATGTCGCTTGGTTCGGTCACCATCACCAGTGCTCGAAAAAAAGGCTATTTTAACGGATTAACTTTTAGTTCCGGATCTATCACAACTTATACTTTTAGATATCTTTAAGTTAAGGGGTAAGTATGTGTGAATGGATAAGTTTAGTAGAGTTTCCATACGAGCAAGATGAGAAGCAGAAATTTCTGTATGCAAAAGTACCAGTTCCTCGTTTTTCGAAACTACAGGCTACAATTCTACAGGTGAAATTCGATGTTCATTGCTTAGCGGGTCAAAAATCCTAGTTTTATATTGTCCCACTGGCTACACTATGTACATAGAATTTTACCGGTGTAGCCTGTAGTTTCGTTGCATAGGCCACATGTATTTTTTGGCTAAATGAACGTTTGGTATCATTTTAATAGCGAGCGGGCGACATTTGATCAGTTTTAGTGGTTCACTCGATTTACAGCGGGTCTTAGGAGACTAGGCCGGACCCTAACAGTTTTTTTGTGTAGGTGTAAATCACAAACCGTTTTTACGATAGCTTAACCAGTGGCATCAGTGGTATAAAGAAGAAAAGTTGGCGGATGCGATGTTCACATCACTAGGTGCCTATTTTGAAGACTACTAGACAGAAGATTACAGGCAAACTTTGATGTACATTGCGAAGACGGATAGCCATTTTGACCCGATTTTTAAACCAGCTACGCAATTTAAGAGTTTTAATTGCAGACTTGTAGCATGTACCTTGATAATATAGGGTTATCTAAAGGGATGCTTTCCAGCGACAAGCATGAATAATTCCTTCCCTTTAATTACTTACTTAATCGCACGATTTTCCGGTGTTCCTCGGATCAGGTTTTTTGACAAAAGAAAATGGTATCTCGTAGAAATGTGTTACTCAGAAGTGTGTGTCAGATCCACCTCAATAAAGTTTACTAATTTAGGGATCATCCACATGTAGGTACCTATGCTACAAAAAGTACACGTCGGTCGGTAGGTAGGTATTTACAACACTCAGCCCGATGTGGCGCAGTGGTAGTGCGACTGCCTTTGACGCAGAAGGTTCCGGGTTCGATTCTCGGTGGGTCACTCACAAAGTTGATATTTATCACTTTGTGAATTTGTTCCCAGTCTGGTTAGGACATTGCGGGCTGAACCACCCGATTGTCCGTAAGTAAGATGGTTCCGTGTTTCGGATGGCACGTTAAGCCGTAGGTCCCGGTTGCTGTCTATGATTTCTTAGACGGCGGTCGTTACACAACCATGTCAGAAGCCTGCTACTTGTAGAAGGCGGTTGAAAAATTCTGACACTAGGGTTCATCGGGTTGTTGGACGACTCGGTGTCCCACACGATAAAAAAAAAGCCTAGGGAGTCACCGTAAAAGCTTGTGGTTTGATCTAACCATGTCTTGACCATTTCCGTGGTATAGTAAAAGTACACTTTTAGGGCTCGTGAAAATTTTTAATGTGTACACGGGCAAGTTAAGATTTAAGGGCGTGGCCTCGATTTTATGACCATTCTTGCAGAACATTCCCTAGTTCCCCATTTTGTAGGAGTTGACTTGCGAATATGTACGGTCAAATCGGGAAATGAGACTAGCGGATAACTTGGGACATGGTCGACACAAGCATCTATGAACCAGCTATAACGTTGTAACTGGTTGAAAACTTTGGGCTCTACATTTATCAACCAGTTATATCGTTATAGGCTTATAGCTGGTTTATAGATGCAGGTGTCGAGCATGTCCCAAGTTACCCGCTAGTCTCATTTCCCCCCATTTGACTGTATATATTTTTTAAGCCCACCATGTTAGTAATGTAATAAAAAAGTACCTAACGACTTAGGTTGAAATAAAACACCTATTTTTATAACGCGAAAAATGACAACCAACGTTAAGTTAATAATAATCAGGTAATTTTTTAAGGGCAATTGAGTTGACTGGGTCAAAAATATAAAAGGTGTACGCTAAAATCTATTGTCCAAAAATACTTCAGACTTCATTAAACATTTTCCAAAATATTTAAAGTTTCAAATAATAAGCAGAAAAATACATTGCTATTTTCATGCAAAATACAGTTTCAAAAAATAGCTCATTTGACCTGCCGGTCCACATTGTTACAAATTAAGCTATATTAACAAATTTAAAATATTTACCCATTTTATTTTTCGTGCCGTGTGATGCCGGCTTAGAATAGCATCATCCCATTTCTGTCCTGTGGGTGTCGTATGAGGCGACTAAGGGACTCGAGGGTTTCGTGTATTACATATTTAGGCGACAGACTGACATCCTGTCACTACAGTGATACACGACTTGTCTGTAGCGACCCTCAAACATTTTGTCAGACGTGGCGATAACGGCCGTAATTTTACGGTCGTTAACGCTCTGCCTACCCCGTCAGGGATATAGGCGTGATTTGCATATATATATTTATTTCACATGTTTAATATTTAAATCAATAAATACCCGAATCTGAGAAGAAAAGACGGTTTATGAAAATGAAAAGGTAATAAAATAAATTTATGTTTTGACGTTTCATGTAGGTACGACCTAAAAATGAAATACTTATTTTTATCAAAGAAGTTGTATAAAATATTTAGTTAGGTACGATATATTGAAATATGATGTAGAATAAATATTTAAATTTTCGCGTATTTATTTTATTGTGCTTTTATGTTGTGAGTACGACTATGAATTTAGGTATAAATTATGTATAAACTATGGATTATGGATACATTTGTACTTTTGACGTTGTTATTAAACCATTCTTTGGCAGGTAGTATATTTTTGCTTAGTTCTAACAAGATGCCGGCAATTTCAAAGTCCAAGTTATTTGACATATCAGTATTATCGAGTTGGTAGGAACAACACACAGACAAGGGATGTCATGCGTGCGCCTCGGCACAAATGTCACTTTTGCTCTGTGGAACAACCCATGTATGTACGTAGGTTTAGTGTTAATAAAATATAATAGTGTAGAAATGTTACATTGACATGTAAATTTTCAATATATGCAAAATAACTGAATCTGAATTTGTAGACTCCTACCTACATCCATTGCTGTAGATTTGAAAGCGTCTCACACACATACACACAGTCACACGGCTATATTGTTATGTATTTTATTTAAAACGTATATATTTTTTAATTAGATGGATTGTAATTAATGTTCCAATGAAACATTTATACTTTTAACTTCCAGATTCCAAAAATGATAGTATTATTAATGAGGCAGACCTTGAACTTTTTAACATTGATAGCATCACCACTCCTGCCGAATTAAAATTTTGGTAAGTTGTATGAATTATTTTCTTTATTACATAAGTCGCAAAGTCTACACATTTTTTTAAATTTAGTGCCCTCTTTTAGGTCGAAAAACCCCGTGTTTGACTTGAAAGGGAAATTACCTCTGAATTACTATAAGCGGAAGATAAAGAGAAGTATGCTGTATGGCGATCCTAACCGGAAGCAGTACCGCGCTGATAGGCGGCGCCTACTTAAAGATTCCCGCATGTACGTAGTAAAAGAATAACTGTCTGTTAAACCGTATTTTTGCGGCCGTTAAAGCTGCCTACCCCGCAAGGGATAAAGGCGTGATATCTGTATGTGTGTATGTTTATTAGGCTCTGTTTTGCTATATAACTTTTTGGTTTTGGTCCTAGGGCAATAAAACCTTTACCCGGAAGAAGTTAAGCAGCCAATCACGGTCTTGCTTCGCTCAAAACGAAATTTGGTTTAGGAGTTGTTGTAGAATAACACCACCCCTCTCTTCCCGTGGGGGTCGTAAGAGGCGACCGAGGGATTACCCAAACCCAAGATCGGTCCTGGAGAAGGACAACTCCACATTAAACCCGGAACGGGGTCTCCGTCAGGCGAGTGACAGAGGTCTATCGTGCGGCAGACTCCTGCAGCCAACCTGGCCAACCTCGTCGTTCCTGTGGAGTCAACCAGGGAGGCCAGGAGGGTGGCGCAGGTCCTGGGCAACCCTGCATTTTCCATAATTGCGTCCCAGGCAACGCAGTGTCTGTGCTCTTGCTTCAGACATTGATTAATCATAAATCTTTACTAGCTCTTATGTGGTGAAATACAGATGTGACTTATAAATAGAGCACACACGATACCCTGTTAGTTAGGGCACTGCTAAGTAGTAAATAATAAACTATACTAGCAGCATTATAATTTATTACCTATTTTACTACTTTGAAAAACTCTTTTTAGTTTTAAAAACAATTTTCTATTAAATATTTTAAAAAGCTTATTTATTAACTTTTCATCATTTTCTTGTAATGTGATCTCTTTGGGAATTTCGTTATAAATTTTTATGGCCATGACATGACATTATTAAGTGCTACTACTGAACATTTCCAAATTTATGGAGGGTAGCGATAATGTATTTTCATTGCGTAAATTTATAATTAAATCTTCTGTCACAGACGTATGAGGCCAATGATAATATAGAGTGTGCGCCGCGAATGAAGTTCCGCGAAAAAAGTTCAAATGACCCTTATAGTCGTCAGATTAAGAGTCATTGAAACGTTTTTCGCGGGACTTCTTTCGCGGCGCGAACTTTAGTAGACAAGACAGATTATAGACGTAGGTACATAAAATAACCTTGTAATAATTTTCTAGAGCGGACATGGCACTTCAATATCGCCGTATGAATAACATTGTGAATGCTACTAAGAATGCAACTGGAACTACACCAAAAGTGTCACCAAAAGTATCGCCAAAAGTATCACCAAAAGTATCACCAAAAGTATCACCAAAAGTATCACCAAAAGGATCACCAAAAGTATCGAAACCAATAAAAAATGTACCACCTCTACCAAAATTTATAAAATTGTAAGTAAAAAGCCACGTAGCAACTTCGGACCGTACATGTGTAGATAAAAGTACCTAGTATTTTTTATACATACCTCCTAGCTAACCGGTACCTACATTTACTAAGATGTAGAGTTTATGAAATTTGAGTTGGTGGACTTAGGGCGTGTAGATTGAGAAGCTTGGCTCTATTTGAGGTCTGATATCTTTTTCTCTGGTATTAATGCTGGTGTTGTAATTATTACATGCTAATGTTTTTGGTGGGATCATACTTACCGAAAGATATGGTTCGTGACAGGAGCCATACAAACGACAACCTGTGGCAGCCGCAATTTTGGTGCTGTGACGTGTGCTACAACATGGCATCCGGTTTTTGTATGGGCCGGTATGCTTAAGCAGCCTATCAAGAGATGATGATGTTGTTAATGTATATCTAACCAGGCGGTGGTTCTTCTTCGGGCGGCTTTTGTTAGTGAATAAACCATACAAAAACTTACGAAAGATTCTAGAGGAATTTTACTCTAGAATCCTTCGCTCCACTCATACCACACCACTTTAGTCCCTTGTCATATAACTGCTATTTTCATGATACCAGGAGAGCATCCACGAGCCAAAGTATTATTGCTGCCAAAGGGAAAGCTGAACGAAAGGGAAGCGAAGAAAATAAGTGAGCATCAAATTACATATAATTACGATTTTTTTTTTGTCGGCGATCATGCAAAGGAAATATGTATTAAATGGTATTACTTCAATGTCAGGTTTATTTTTGCACTTTTTCGCCTGGTGTTTAGCAATCTCAACAACATCTCACGTTATTTTAGATCTATTTTCTCACAGCTTTATGTTAACTTGTTTGTATACCGGCCGGGGAAGAGTAAAAATCGTTAAAACATGGCGGTCCGCTTTGTTCTATGATTGTAATAATAAAATATGATAAAAGAGTTTCTAACAATACATGAAGTCCAGAGATGAAGACGCTTATATCCATATCTACGACGGCGGAATATCGAGCGGTACTGCATGCAGGCTTATTTATAGACAGTCAAATATCTGTAACTACACAAAGTGTAAACTAATTAACTAATTGTTTTCATTTCATAGTACAAGGGCAGAGGAAGAAAAACCTGGGTGAGTGAGCACCTTTTATATTTAAAACACTATTTTAAAACTACATATTCTGTACAGGGTGTTAGAAAAAATACTTACTTTCAAGAGATGAAATTTCAACGCATGAAATTGAAAGAAAATCCTCAAGAATATAAGGTGTAAAAATATTTGCTGCATATATTTTAAGGGGTGGATCAGCCCATGAAGCTAAACAACTTTCCCAAGAAACATAGGTCAAAATATGACAAAAAAAAAATTACCTCTCATACAAATTGACTTGGTCAGACGGTAATTTTGTTCGGGAGGTCCAAAATTTTATTTTCATATTAAAACCCCTTAAAATATTTGCAGCAATTTTTTTTACACACTGTATAGCTCGAAATACGAAAATAATTTTTGGACCCACATACAAACTGACCCCGTCGGTTGGTACATTTTGTATGGGAGGTCTAAAATTTCATTTCACATTTCGACATATGTTCCTTGGGGAAAGTTGATGAGTTCTATGGGCACCAGCCAATGCCAAGGGAGTTATTACTTTTCTCAACACCTTGCTTAATAACTAGCGGTCCCCCCAGCGGTTGCTGCTGCTGTAACTCAATTTTCCATGTTTTTTGACTGGTTGTAGTTTTGCCGTGTGATGCCGGCTTAGAATAGCATCACCCCATTTCCTACCCGTGGGTGTCGTAAGAGGCGACTGAGGGACTTGAGGGTTTTAGGTGTATTACATACAACTATTAGGCGACAGGCTGACAACCTGTCACTATAGTGATACACAAATTATCTCTAACGGCCCTCTATATTTGTCAGACGTAGCGATAGCAACCGTATTTATACGGCCGTTAACGCTCTGCCTACCCCGTAAGGGATAAAGGCGTGATTTATCTAGTATGTATGTATGAATGAAAATATCATTGTAAAAAAAATTGATTCACAAAAAATAGCTCTGTGAATAGTCTTAAATAATAATATAATTTTGTTGTTATGACTTTTGTTGTGGTTCTTTTTACACTTGTTTTTATACACATACATACATGTGGACGTGGCAATAGCAACCGTATTTTTACGGCCGTTAACGCTCTGCCGACCCCGTAAGGGATAAAGGCGTGATATATGTATGTATGTAAGTATGTTACTCCTACTATAATATTTTTTTCTTACGTTTTGCCTTTACTATTACGGTAAGTTTACACAATCCTTTAAGTAAGTTTATGCTAAGAATTTTATTTTAGGAAACTCAATTTAAAGGAACCTACTCCTCTCAGCCCTTACAGCGTGAGTAAATTTACCTAATACACTAGTCATTTACGCATAGTACGGCTTATGTCAATTAATTTGACAACGTAATACAACAAAATTACAAAAAATAAATAAGAATGAAATGAAATGTCAAAGTTAAAAAGGACAAAAAATCATCACGTGTATAAAATGGACGGCTTCTAATTTTCTTTACAATTTTATGTCAAAAATCTTGACTCTTGAATCTTGATAAAATCCATACGATTTGAAACGTGTGAAGTTTTCTCGCGTGCGAGCTTATCATAAGCGCTTGTAGGATCCAGGTATCAGTCAGAATGAGTTTTGTATTGGAACGGACACTGAGAATTCTGACCTTACGACCTATGTTCAATATTTTCAGATTTTGCAGCAATACAATGAAATACTTTTACCTGAATTAGAACATATAGGTGCGAATATCAGCCTAGAAGTGCTGGGCCGGACTATGGAGTATAACGATATCGTGATGATCAAGGCATCGGCGCCTGTGCCTAATCTAGAGAACAGATTTAGGGCAATTGACGATGACAAATTTGACGAATATATACCAGAGAAAAAGATAGTTCTGATTGTCCACGGACTTGTTGTGATGGGGTTCAACCGTTTGCCATGCTTAAAAACATATGAAGGACTGACTATATTGATATCATTTTACCTTAGCCACTTGGACAAGTTCGATATATTCATTATACCCATGGCGAATCCTGACGGAGTAGCTGCGTCACTAACGGTAGGTCTTTTTTCACTACTTAAGTGAAGGTGGCAGTATGCTGGCCACATCTGTCGTAGGACCGATAGACGGTAGAGTAAGCGGGTTCCCGAGTGGAGGCCATGCGTTGGACGCCCATCGACCAGAGAAGATCGGTCGATCAGTGGAGTGGAGTGGCAAATAGCGACTGGGTGACAAAAACGATCAGAGGATCCAAGATCGTGCCTTGTGGTGACCCTGGAGAAGTCCTATGTCTAACAGCGGACTGATATAAGCTGATGTGAGTTGACTTAGTGAGGAAGCAGACCCTTACAAAGGTCTAGCCTGAATTTACGTTGGCATAGGAAAAACAGTTGAAACAAGCATAATTATTAAGAAAATAATAAACTAAATAAACGGGTGTGCCGTTTGCAATGATATGTAATCATAATACAGGGTGTAAAAAAATTAGGTGCAAATATTTTAAGCCCATGAAACTGAACAACTTTCCCCAAGAAACATAGGTCAGAATATGAGAATTTTTTTTGGACTTTCCATACAAATTGACGTTGATAATTTAGTATGGGAGGTTCAAATTTTTTTCATATTTCGACCTATGTTTCTTGGCCAAAGTTGTTCAGTTTCATGGGCTGATTCACCCCTTAAAATTTTTGCAGCTAATATTTTTACACCTTATATATGATATTAATTAATTTAATTATATATTGTGTCACTTAGACAGTGTCAGTCGAACATCTGCAATTATTCCGACGACATTTCATAATGTCAACATCCGTCCAGTCGTTTGGGAGTCGGGTAAAAATTTGAAATGCCAGCTACCTACCGAAAGACTTCAAATTTTGATTCATTGTTTCTAGAAAGCCTACTGGAATAAAAACGTGTCGCCTCAGAGTGGGTGTCCTGGTGTAGCTTTGGATCGTAACTTTGATATTGCATGGAACAATTCACTTAGTGAAATAAGTTCGTGCAACCAACACTACCCGGGCCGGGATCCTTTCTCCGAGCCAGAGACGCAGGTCATCAGGGACATCTTCCACAAGTACAGCCACAGGATCATCGGATATTTCAATGTTCATGCCAACAGTTATTCCGGGGATGTATTTAAGGTAGGTCCTGGTTGGGAACCATCCCAAGGGTCAAACGGGATCTATTACTGGGCCCTAAGTCTGCTAAATGAAAATCGTTTCAGTTGGATGTCGATTGTCAGTTGGATGACTTCGGTGATTTCGTAGTCTGCTAACAGTTTGAAGTATAGAAAAATCACAATGGCTATTGAATGGCAGTTGAGTTTCGATGGCGTTACAATGTCAAAAAATAGCAGACTTGGGGCCTTGAGACTCTGCGTGGATTTTACCGTCTATTTGTCTGTCACAGATCATTTTGATAATGTATAAATAAATCGAATCTATTCTAATCTAGGCTGACACTTATCATCTCTAAAATTTACACATTTTCACAGATGATTTGGGATACAGCATTTTGGTACGAGTGTCACATTAAATCTGTAAATTAAATTACATACTTTTATTGTAATTTGTAACTGTTACCACGAGTCGGATTCGTACACGAAGGGTTCCGTACATTTTGTTTTGTAAAAATGTAGATTAAGCCGCCTCAATTTGAGAGTCCAATCCCCTATTGTACTCTCTACTTGAGGCGGCTAAAAAATATTTGATGGAACATAGTAAAAGTACTATCGCCTGCTCTAACGGTGAAGGAAAAACATCGTGTTGACACCCACATTCAAATTAAATTTTAACTCAGATGATATTTGAATGGGACTTAACCTAGGATTCGGGCCAGGCTAACCATCGGGTTGCAGAGGTCAGATGGCAGCCGCTCTGTGTAAAAACTTGGTTCCACGTTAAATCTCTTAAGTTACGTAGCCGACCCCGACAGAGAACGGGATAAGGCGAGGAGAAGGAGGAGTAAAGGTACTGCAGCAGACTAAGCTACATAATACTTTTTTTATACAAGGGCGATGGTGTCTTGTACCCAAAGGGCTACACTGATGTTTCTCAAGACGATGACCGTTACATTGATATAAAGGGTGAAATAGACGAGAGTGTGAAGAACGCCAGCTTCAAGTACTACTCAGTTGGCATGGAAACTCTTAACTCATGGTACGGACCGGTCTATGGGACTAGTGTGGACTTCGCACATTCGGTAAGTTACCTTTTCAGCCAAGGGGTGTGTAATGTGTATATGTCCCATTTCCATATTATAATCAATTATTTGGTCATGGACCGGTAGATGTCAACACACTCAATCTTTATAATAACATTAACATGGATTGACCCAGCTTTTTTATTAAATACCTGAACTATTTTAACTTTAAGATACTTGCCAAAACATAGATTTGCAATATAGTTCCACAACAAAATATAGGCTGCTTATAGAGATAAAAAAACAGCTTTGTTGCCAAGTGTCGCCACTATTCACCGACACCTGTCGACGACTGTCGTTTTCGGTTGGCGGTAGCCACTGTGTCGACATCTACTGTTAGGCCTTTCTCACACTTAACGTTCATCGCTAAAATAACGCTGCGTAACGCATGCGTCTGTCCGATCCAAACGGCGAAACGTCATTTCCCATATTAAAACTGCTGTTGTTTTAGTACGGGGAATGACGTTTCTAGTACGGATCTGACAGACGCACGCGTTACGCAGATCAAAAGTCGTATGTCTGAATCAGTCTGAAGCAGCCTATTTTATCATGATCGTAAATGTTGGCAGAAGTTGTTCCTTTTACCCTGATATACCCTTTGCTTATATACAATCTTGTAATTTTGAGATTTTAGGGACATTTTAGTTCAAAATATCCTTCAAATAACTGACAGTTGCCATTTTGTATGTGGTTGTCAAGTTGTAAAAGTATCGTTGTGTGCTGTAAAAAGCCCCCTCCCGAAAAAGTGGTAGAAAAAATTGTTCGGTAATTGACTGTGTATCATCTTCATAGGTAGGGAGTTCTAATATTATGTATGTGTTTGGTTTTCAAGGCAAAGTATTTAGTAAGCTATTTCTAGGTGTACGGCGTACAATTCGCTATGGAGTTCGCGATGCAGATTTTCAAAGATAACAAAGATGTCCTGGAACCAGAGAGCCGGGAGAGCTACACAGATCTTACAAGTATCTGGAGGAAGGTCATTGACATCATTTTCGAATACATGTACAAGACTGTCAAGCCGCCAGATAAAAAATAAAATAAACACTGGATAAGTAAATGATGTGTATCACTCAGTTTTAATGCCGTGTTTTGAAAATTTCATAAAAAGTATGCCCTACTAATATACCAGCGTTCAGCAGTGGACTCTTGTAGTTGTAGGTAGTAGTGCTTGAAAAAACCTTATAAGACCAACTTGTATCGATTTTATTTGCCACCAAAGCCGGACAAACAGAATTTTAAGAAAATCGTTCGAGCTGTTGCCGAGACCCATATATTATAAATGTATGTATGTATATTCAGAAAAATACGGTTGCTTATTTACAGATAAAAACTGCTAATAACAAAATTACCTCCATAACAAAATTGACTAAGGTTTCTGTAAAAAACTCGCTTATTCGAACATGATTTATGTTATCGGTTTGGTATCGAAATTGTATTAAAACTTTATTATACTTAGGTACTATACTTGTACACTTATTTTATTTTGTATAAATTGAACAATTTCATGTAGGTGAGAAATATTATTGCATCAATATTATGTTGAAATGTTTATTTTTCATGACTTCTATCTAACAGTGTACTTGCAATGCCTGCATATTGTACTATTACTGTTGTCTCCTTCTGGGGTATACACCAATGAAATACAAAAATCGTGAGTAAATAAGTCCGGATTCTATCTTCACAATGCGGCTGTAAGACTTTTGATTTTTTTTTGTCGTGTCGATCGGCTTTGGCGTTATTGTATTAATTCGGACCAGAACTCAGCCAGACGCACTGCGGCGTCAGTAACTTTTAATTTGAAGAAATTTAAATAGATAGACAGACAAATATGACAACTTAAGGCCTTTCCCACACTTCAGCGCAATGAAAACGCTACGCTAACGTATGCGCCTGTCATCTGACAGTGATAGAGGCTAAAATGTAAAACCTTTGATGACATATTAAATATCTGCACCTAGGGTAAAAAGAATGTTGCTTTCGCAAAGCTTTATGCCAGGAGGCTGATAAGAAGAAGAACATGGCATAATTTTAAATTATATAAAGTAACTAGCGGCCCACCTCCAACTCGTTTTCCCGTGAAAATGAGATGTTTTCCCGGCAAGTGTTATACATAACAACCTTCCTCTTGAATCACTCTATCTATTAAAAAACTGCATCAAAATCAGTTGAGTAGTTGTAAAGATTTAAGCAAACATACATACAGGCAGACGCGAAAAGCGACTTTGCTTTATACTATGTAGTGATATCACTTGCCCGCCTTGTAATGAGTGTCAGTCAATTTTATTTGAATATGTTAAACGGTATTCTATCTTACGAGAATAAAATATAGTATATTTCGAAATTAATCATAAGTTCAAATCGACGTAGAATTTTTATAAGATTCATATGTTTTGAGCTGTAGGAAGAGCAGAGTTATATTTTATAAGTTTCCTGGGAAATCATAAAGTTGCCTTTAACTATCAGCTGTTAATGTTTTAAGAATCGTAACGCTAACATTAATACACCTACAGAATGCAGTAGGTATAGTAAAAAAAACGTGAAGGTTTTGTGTTTTCACCTGGTCTTTAGTAAGGAGAACAGTACTGAAATCTCCAAAGAATGTGCTGATTATATTATTTTACAATACCTATCCAATTTCTGATTTTTTGTAAATTTTTGTTATTGATATTCTAGCGTAGCGACAGCTGTTATAATTCGTTTAAATTATTCCCCCTGTTTTATCTATTCACTAGCTGTTGCCCGCGGCTTTGCTCGCGTTAGGTCAGTAAATGTATATGTGTTAAGAAAATTAAAGCGTGGTTTTTTGGTATACGTACTATCTCTACTATAAGCTTTTATCATTTCGTCAACTCTGTCTGTCTGTCCATCTGACCCGCCTTAATAACTTCGTCGGTTTTAAAGCCATTGGCATCAAAGATGGTGTGAAGACCGTATATTGACCCTTTATATATGCAAAAAAAATATTTACTAGTTTTGGATATTTTGGACCACCTCCCAAAAGTACATTTGCGAAAGGTAGCAATTATTTAACATACACACACAAATCACGCCTTTATCCCTAGCGGGGTAGGCAGAGTGTTAACGGTCGCAAAATTACGGTCGTTATCGCCACGTCTGACAAGTATTGAGGGCCTTTCCAGATGATTCGTGTATCACTGTAGTGACAGTTTGTCAGCCTGTCGCCTAAAATTGTGATACACATGAAACCCTCGAGTCCCTTAGTTGCCTTTTACAACACCCGCGGGAAGAAATGGGGTGATGCTATTCTAAGCCGGCATCACACGGCAAATTTAACTTTACAATAAAACAGGTGATATTTTGGTTTTAGATTGACTATGAAACCCTATTTACGTGCGTTGGTTCGTTTTTGTTAAGTATTATTTACTGTCAAAGATATTTTTTTTTAATATTTACCCCAAAGGTCAAAAATAGGTCTAAGGTTTGTATTTTTTTAAGTGGAAAATAAGTGGTAATCAACTCTCAAACCAAAAAAGGTTGCAACAAACATAACGAATTTGCGCATACAAAAGTTTAACGCCCTTTTTAATCATCTAGGGGCTAAAATTAAAACCCCCAAAACACGTGTTTAAAGATTTTAGCTTTACTGTCTAATCGTAAATTTGGAAACAGGTTTCTTCAAAGAATAATGAGTTACATGCAAATCTATAACCCCTAATTTACCCGTTTAGGGTTGAAAATTAAAAAACCCTGAAACACGTATTCAATTATTTTATTTTATTAGTCAACAGATTTTACAGATTTCAAACTTCATTTCTACTTCTTCTTATTCTTCGTTTTTCTTCCACTAGCGCTGCTCTAATCCAATCCTTACTAACCTTACCTAGCAGGTACTCTGAAGAGTCTGGCTAGCTACGTGTCTAGCTGATCACCTATCTACTACATCTATGAAAACTCCGGTTGTTCAAATTTTTTGCTTTCTATTACAAATCCCTCAGGTGTGATGTGATCCTAGCTAAACCGCTATATTTTCTCTCCTCATGAAGCGCGCTTGACGACGAAAACTAGACTAGGCGCGCGCCGTTCACCTGCGCACACGTTGATTCGCATTCGAGAACAAAGCCGATTCAAATTTTACAAAGTAACATGATCGTAATCAACGATTGTTGCCTGTGCGCAGAAAGACGCAGAGAGTACTTTATATAGTCCCTATAAGTTGCTTATCTACACTGTACATACCCATCTCAATTTTCAGAGAGAGTAATGAAATTCAATACATAAAAGGTCCTACGGATTATACATATGATTCGTGGATGGAGCAATATCCGGATTATGGGTAGGTTAAATGTTTTTTTTTTCAGTGATAAGGGTAATAGGTATGATTAAAATAACCTGCACCTGGTAAATTTATTTTTCAGGTCTGAAAATAGAATTGATGAAAATGCCAATGATTTTACGAGTGTTCCCGAAGAAAGTCAAGCCCAAAAACAATCTTATGAAAAAAAATTACCAGAGTAAGATGTAATTTTTGAACATCGAAGCAATTTTTACGTTGTGATTGTTGTATATGGTTAGAGAGAAGAGTAGCAAAGCTTATTAACTACCGAGATAAAACATAAATTCATTCATACCTTTGAAATGCGAGAAAAAGCGCATGATGTTATTTTTTTATTGATTTAGATTTATGATTTTTTAATTTCTTATCAGCCAGAGATAAACATACACATATAAATGTATAAATCACGCCTCTTTCTCGTTGGCGTAGGCAGACACTTTTTTCTTCCACTTGCTACTATCCTGGCAAACTTAGATGTAATTCGATGATGATGATACTTTTGTTTATATTTCATTCTCGCATCAGAGATAAATAGTGCCTCTTATATGATGTTTGTCTTTTTACTGTTCTGTTTCTATATACAATTAATCGTAAATAAATAACTTAGCAACATATAAGCAAGGTAAAATAATAAAACGTTGTTTTTAGGTCATACGACAATAAACAAAATTTTTGGGAGCAGGAAAAACATACATCATCTCGGCTCACTGACCTACCACCGGAAGAATATAAAGTAGAAAAACTGAACTTTAAGGTATTACCAAATGATCCTCACAAGGAGAAGACCTTTGATGATGGACATGACCGTCATCTTAAGACTAATTTTCACCCAAAAGCAAATCTATCGTCAATAAAGCCTCGACATGAATATCAGGGTCTAAAAGAAGGACATATGCACAGGAAACATGTCTCAAATGTGCACTTAGCACGAAATTTAGGGACAATCACATTATCTAAAGGTAATGAAACTTACAAAACTCATAAAAAACACGTAGCTACCAAAATGCACAGCGGAAGTAAATTTATGATTAAAAGTAAGAAAAAACAAATAAATAACGAAATGCCAAGTAGTTATAAGCATAAAATTAATTATAACTACGACAAGACAAATAAAAATAAATTAAAGAAGCATGAAAATTACCTTACTAACAAGAGTAAACCAACTCCAACTCAGAAATTTGAAGAAGAGGGGAAAAAAGATTATAATTACTACCTCCAAACACTAGGTTCTGTAAAATCGAACCAAGATAAAATAAAACATCAGCCACCGATTCCAAAGTCTCGTAATGAAAATAAATACCCACCAAAAATGATGAGTACTTCAAAAACATTGAAATTAACCCACATACATAATGATAAACATAAAAAATATGGCGACAAAAGATATAGAGAAAGCGTAACTACTAAGACAGTTAGACATGATTTCAAAGAACCAACCAAAGGATACCAACTACCATGGGATAAAAATAATAATAAACAACTTCGAAGTGCAGATCACATTAAAAACGACCGAGAAAAGCTTAATGAAATTACAAAGAGTCACAATCGTCCAGAAGAACATAAAGGGAAAAATGGGCATAAACAAAGCTATCATGTGGCCAAACTTACAGCACTTAACAAGCACCACAAAGTTACAGTATCTGATAAATATGTACATCGCAAGAAGCCTGAAATACTTACAATTAAACCCAGAGTGACTCAAGGTATTAATTATTCTGATAAAAAAGTTGTCCATCATAATAAAAAACGCAAAAAAAAGCTGCCAGACAGTTACGAATCTATTGAAATGATTGACAGCAGTGATGATGATTCAAAAGTAACTGCTGGTGCAACGCGTTCGGGTAGCAAAGGGTATGTTTAGAGCTCGTTTTGTAATACTTATACTTAACAACCAAGACTGATAGAAATATACGCTTCCTTTAAACTTCCTATCGATCTTTCTTATATTTTGCTTGTCTAGTACACTATGTTTTTAACGCTTTAAGTGTAATGTGACTAATGGTTAGAAAATAATTTATAAACATATTTTTAGGTCAAAAGCGAAAAAAGATAAATCATCAAAACCATCACTAATAGAAAAAGATGTTTTGAAACCATTTAGTGTAAGTTTAAGCTTTACGCTATACACACACACATCAAATCACACCTATATCCCTGGCGGGGTAGGCAGAGTATTAACGACCGTAAAATACGGTTTTTATCGCCACTTCTGACAATATCTGAGGGTCGTTTCAAATAAGTCATTAGTCACTATAGTGACAAGTTGTCAGCCTATCGCCTAAAATGCAATACACACCAAACCCTCGAGTCCCTTAGTCGGTTTCTACGACACCCACGGGAAAAAATAGGGGTGATGCTATTTTAAGCCGGCATCACACGGCAATTTACGATACACCTATCAAAATATTATGAACTGAGCGAAGCAATCTCTTAAATGCTGATTACTGAGTGATTATTGATTTTCATCTGGCATAAATGCATGGACTAACCAAATGCGTATCCATTAATATGTACACATAAACATTTCAGATTGCGGCACAGTTACGATGTCTAAGAAAAAAGCTAGATGACTACGCGATCATTGAACAAGAGGTCATCGGCAAAACTGTAGAATACAATGACATAGTGCTCTGGAAAATTAAAGAAAAACCAGATTTTAGCGATGAGGGTGCTACCGCTTATTTCCGATCCTCTAAAACTAAAGCTAAAGCTAAATTCGCCGACGATCCACCAGAAAAGAAAATCATACTTATTGTTCATGGCCTTACTGTTATGGGCTGGCATGATTTAGACTGTCTCAATAAAATAAAGAGATTTGAGACATTAGTGGGATACTATATAGAGAATTTAGATTGTTATGACATATATTTGATACCAATGGCTAATCCTGATGGTGTGACAAAATCTTTAACTGTAAGTCACCTAAGTATATTTAAACCCTACCTAACATAAGAATGTTGTAAAATAACAAACTACGAAAGATTAACAATATAACGATTCAACGTAAGAAGGATAAAGTAATATTTATTCATTTAAAATACAAACTGTCATGCCAAAATTAAATTCTATAAATTAAAATTACGATAAACAAATATTAAATTAAGTCTAAAACTCCACCCCGTACCATTCCCGGCGCAAAAGATCCCAAAATGCTAGAGACGTTAACTCGCTGAACAGTCAAGGAATAACTTTGCACCAGAAATGAACCGGAGCGGGGATCACCGCTTCTTCAACGTATTATTCTTTAGTAGGTTATTCTTATAAAGAACTTTAACCGTCAAGTAATCTACAATAAGCTAAGTTACAACACAAACCAGGAAGACAGCGCGCAGGCGTCTTTAGTTACTAGATCCATCAATAATTCGACTTGATATGATAATGGCAATCTTTTTTAGACACAGCCATGGAATAAAAATATTTCACCGCAAAATGCATGCCCCGGAGTGGCACTAGATAGAAACTTTGATGTGGAATGGAACAAGAATACATCGAATAGTAGTTCGTGTCGTCAGTACTATCCCGGACCAGCGCCATTCTCTGAACGAGAGACCCAGGCAGTCAGGGACCTTTTCAAGAAATATAGTCATAAGATGGTTGCCTACCTACACGTGCATGCCGGAAGTTACGACAGCACTGTATTTAAGGTAATCAGTTAAATTACATTAAAATATTGTAAGTACCTCATTTTATTTTTCTTATCATACATGAAAAATATCGAAGTCTTTGAAATCGAGGCGGCGTGCACAGTTGTCCGAAGTACTTAAGGACCTTTAAGGCCAAAATTGGCTACTGCAGCCACATGCGAGCACACGAGCGCGCGGACCAACGAGACGCCAGCTGCTGAGCCTGTCCAGCAGCCGCTGTAGCTGAAATCGGCTCGGACAGATTATTATTATCGTTACGAAATAAAGGTTCAGGTCGTGTGGTAGCAAGATTTACCTAGGTTTGCTTTTTCCGCTACATTCTTTCACTCTTTGATGAGCCTCCATCAAAGGCGGTTACCCTTTTGTTCTTCTATAATGTTGTAATTCTTACTAAAAATTTTCACAAAGGGAGACGCTGTATTATACCCAAAGGGCTACACTGACGATACCTCGGACGACGATAAATACATCGACTTGAAAGGCGAAGTTGAAGAAGCCATGAGGAACGTCAGCTTTAATTATGTGTCAGTTACCGTAGATACGCTATACAATTGGTATGGATTGACAACTGGTACTAGCGTGGATTATGCAACAAAAGTAAGTATTTATATTTATTGACTTCTGATTTCATTTTCATGACTCCTACATTTCATTCCTCATGTCCCATATTATATTTATTTACAAAAAACAATAAACAACTTCGTTGGTATCCATATTTTTTATCCAAGCGACGAGACTCTATCATTATTTCATACGTATTTTTGATCGTCATTTCTTTACTCCGGCATCCTTGGGATGATTTTCTTACATACCTCCCCTTGTCATGGGGTCTCATTCCCTACTAATGAAAATAGTCCAAAAAAAAACAATAGATGGCGATACAAGCAGCGAATGTAACTTAAAGAGTCTGAAATAAGGCACATTTACGAAAACAAAGTATTGAAAAATTATATATAAATTATTTAAGATGTTTTGAGAAGAACAACACGCGTTATTCACATTTTTGTAAAATTTTTCAATACAAATGACGTCAATACGAAGTATCTATTAAATAACCTAGATGTCGTTAGCAACGCATGCGGTGAGTGCACATCTCAAATAGCCTGCCAATAGCCATCTTAGGGAAATTGAACTCCCTCTATGATGTTAGGTATCTGTACTACTCTAGTAGTATTATATTATCTGTGCCCTTGTCCAGGTCTACGGCATACCTTACGCGATGGAACTGGTAATGCAGTTATACGAAGACGATGCCGAGGTCAAGGACGAAGATAAGTCGGTACAAAACGCAGCCCTCACTGAGATTTGGCAGGTTGTCATTGATGTCGTATTTGATAGCATCTACAAGCACACCATACAACTCGAGGAGTCGTGATGTTTGCTAATAAAGAACTGCTTTCCGTTGTTGGCAGGTATTTTATTAGATTCTTTGTTTTAATATGGAAGTTGATGATAGGCAAAGGGAGAAGACCGCCTTTCACTGAGATTTAATACTAAGTGTCATGGTCGCATTATTTTTAAAAGCATCACCTGTCACCTGTCACAATGCATTTTGCATGCATTCAATCTTTAGTATATTTGTACGGGGTGTAAGGGACAGCGTCCCGAATACTGATACGAGGCAGACCATGAAACTGAACAACTTTCCCCTTAGAACATATGTCAGGAAACGACAAAAAATTGCGGTTAGCTGACTGCAATTAGTATGGGAACCCAAAATTTTCATTAACTTTTTCTGATATATGTTCCTAGGGGAAACTTGTTCAATTTCATGTTCTGCTCGCACCCTATCAGTATAAGCAAACATTTATCTACGTACTACGGTACAGCTGCACCAAAAAAAGTAGATCAAAATAAATTCAAATCGACACCTAAAATGCATAACTCCAGTGGCCTATGCAACGAAACTACAGGCCACAATTCTACAGGTGAAATTCGATGTACATTGCGTAGCCAGTGGGAAATTATAAAACCGGGACTTTTGACCCGCTACGCAATGCACATCGAATTACACCTGTAGAATTGTAAATTGTAGTTTCGAAAAACGAGGCACAGGTGCTGCTGCTATTTAGGTAGGTACTCGGCAATGACTTCCGGTTGCCTTTTTATTTTCCGGTGGTCATGGCTGGTAACACTTTCACTCTATAATGAGTCAGTTATTTAGTATACAAAATAATAATCATATCTAAATATATAAATGCGCTGACCATTGTTGATTTAGGCGTTTATTTATGGACTTATTAACGTAATGGATATTATGCATAAAGCGTACAAAACTACTACATAACGTGTTGTCTTCAAATGTTTAAATAAGAAATATGTCAAACGGTGCGGCATAAAATTGTTAAAGCCCATTTAAGTATCTATAAATAAAATCACTGAAAAATATGTAAACATAACCTTTTATTTAATCTTCAGCATGAATATATGATTACTTATCGAAAAGCCACTAAAATTAGCACCTTAATTAAAAAATATCTCATTGGAAATAATTTTACTACAATTAATTAGCTAATCAACTAATTAGGTAAGTAACTACTTAATCACAAAAGTAATTAACCAAAATACAAATAAGTAGCCAAAATTATACTAGTAAGCCAAAATAATAATAGGTAAAATACTTATCTTCTATAATCCTTGGAGATTGCACCCTTAGAACTCGGACAAGTTACTACGAAAGCGTCCAGAACAGAACTGTCCCCCACAAGGCCCAGTAGGGCTTTTATAACCCGATCAAAACAAGTTCCGGGGTGGGAGCGACAGACAAACAGGACGTGACGTCGCAACAGCTTGTCAAAGTTTTGTATTTTATTATTTCCTTAAAATATTCGATTTAAAAATATAATTTGTGTATTAATATTATCACTGATCATTTTACATCTTTTAACATTTTGTTACAATTATTTTTAAATCGCAAGTAAAATAAATGCATAAAGGAAGTCAATGCATAGTCTTTTCACCCTTAATTCGTCGAAAATCAATTGACTGTCTTTTCAATTATTTAAATTATATAAAAAATTAAAATTGAAAGTAAAAACTTATCTTTAAAATTAATAGTATCATTTATCATGCCTAATAATTCGTCCATCCTGACCTCTATTTGCGTCCCTGCAAAAGAGAAAAGTGAAATGAAAATTAGTATTTTGTTATAAAATTATAATATCATACAGAAATATAGACTTTATCTATTAGCATCATTGAGATAAAATTTCCAAATTAATAATTTGTCTATAACAGAATGAATAACTTTCATATTCCGATAATATTTAAAACAGTCGTCATTAAGACGGCCCACAGAATAGTCATTCATCACTTATATCATGATATGCAACATGATTTTAGTGATGGCCCACAGATCAATCACCATACATACATTATGGCGGCCCAGAGATCAGTCATCACAACAGCAGTTGGATGGCCCATGAACTGAAATAAAACAAATCTTCATTCATTTTAGATCACTCGTCACACTCTAAAAATATGTGACGGCCCAAACATTAAACAATTGCTAAAATTTTAGCAGCCCAAAAATAATCTTTTCCTATGAAAATTTTACCATATGAAAAATTACCATTTAACTCTCCAGTAAATCTATAAGTTCTTCAGTACTGTTCACACTTGAATCACTTGAATTTGTGTCACTATCTTCATCATTTGTCATTCGCCTTAGAACATCTGTTGATACTACAGCTTCGAATTTTTTGTAACCTTTCAATCCTTTCAAAGCTGTTATAATGTAGCGGTCATTCCCCAAGACCTTCTTTACTTTGTACGGTCCACTGTATTTTTCCTTTAGCTTCCTCCTGACGTCCTTTGAACCAGCTTCAGAATTATTCCATAATACTAAGTCGTTTATTTTATATTTAGTAGGCTTCTTCCTCTTAGAATCAAACCTCTTCTTCATATCTGTAGCCTTCTTACGAATATTATCCCTTGCTTTGTTATAATTGCTCTCAACAGTCTCACTATCATCAAGTGTGTTTTCTGTCATTCCTTGTAGTAAGCCTCGCGTTGACTTGAACATTAATCTATAAGCACAAAAGCCAGTGGTTGCATTTATAGTATTGTTGATTCCCCAAACAACTTTATTAAGGCAAATGTCCCAATCGCGCTCTTCCTTCGTGCTTTTATTAATAGATTCAATGAGAGTGCGATTAAATCTCTCTACTTGTCCATTAGAGCGTGGTGACGCGACTGCATTTAGAACGTGTTTGATTTGATTGGAAACACAAAAGTCTTTAAACGTTTTACTTGTAAAAGCTGAACCACGGTCAGATACAATTCGTTTTGCATATCCAAATTGACTGAAAATATCCGACAATTTCTCGATAGCTTCTACCGATTTAGTGGTTTTGCATGGTTTAGCCCATACAAATTTAGTAAATGCATCCACGACAACAAAAAAGATATGAATTTCCTTTTCGACTTTTGCAAAAAGGACCAACATGATCAATATGGAGTGTATGTAATGGTTCACTCACTTTTTCTATTGGGTGAAGCTCACCTTCCAGTTTGCCGTACTGCCCTCTCTTGTATACACAATCTAAACAGTTGTTTACGTACTTACGAATAAAGCGAGTCATTTTTGGAAACCATACGTTTTCCTTTATCAGTGTTTCACATCTCTTTAGCCCAGGATGACCTATGTCATCGTGGTATTTCCGCATCACGTTCCATCTCGCATGTTTAGGTACTGCTAACCTTAATTGGTTGTTGGTGCATTTCCTATAGACTTTGTTGTCCCTCAGAACATAGTTATTTGTCACATCCGGATCATTAATATTACCTTCGAGTTTTTCTCGAATAACCTGAAGTTTAGAATCCTGATTTTGTAAACAGACAATCCAGTCTAAAAGGTCCAGTACCAATACGTGTGGCCTGCTATTATCTGGAGGAGACTCAACGGGAGCTCTGCTTAAAGCATCCACATGTTTATGAGTACTTCCTGGCCTATGAACCACCGTGAAATTGTATTCTTGAATACTGAGCCACCATCTAGCAATGCGTGGTAATAAATCTCGTTTTTCGAAGGTTTCTCTAACCGCAGAACAATCAGTGACTACCTTAAATTCAATTCCCGCCAAATAAATCCTGAATCTCTTTAAAGACTCTACAACTGCTAAAGTTTCTAACTCATATGAGTGATAAACGGATTCTTCTCTAGATGTCTTTCTACTGAAGTATGCCACGGGTTTCATCTTGTCATCACATCGTTGTAAAAGAATACCTGCGATGCCCTTACTTGATGCGTCCGTGCGCACTTCAGTTTCAGCTTTGTGATTGTAAAGAGCCAACAATGGTCTAGATGTCAAAATTTCTTTAAGGGTGTTGAATGCTTTCTGCTGATCTATTGACCAAACCCATTGTTGATCTTTCTTTAGAAGCTTGTACAAATCATGAGCGATTATTGCGTATCCTTTCACGAATTTGCGAAAGTACCCTGTTAATCCGAGGAACATCCTAAGTTCATGAATGTTTGTGGGCTCCTTAAATTTTGTGACCGCATCTATCTTTTTCTCTCCAGGTCTAATACCTTTTTCACTGATGTCATAGCCAAGGTATTGGATCTCTGTCTGCAAAAAACGGCACTTATCGATATTCAATGTTAATTTAGCATCTCTGACAATATCCAAAACAGTGTGTAAAGTATCTAAAGCTTCTTCTTCATCAACAGAAGCAATCAGAAGATCATCCATATATGGCAGTACTTTGTCAAATCGTAAAGATCCCAAAATTTTATCCATTAGGCGTTGGTATACACATGGCGAGTTTGCTAACCCAAAGGGCATCCTTAAGAATTCATAGTGACCTTCTGGGGTAATAAAACCAGTCTTTTCAATTGATTCTTCAGTTAAAGGGATTTGGTAAAATCCTTGACTCATATCAAGACTGGTAAATACTTTCTTCCCGCACAATTTTTCAATCTGTTCTTCAATTATTGGCAATGGGTATTTGTCCTTAATAGTTATGGAATTTAATTTTCGATAATCTACACATAAGAGCTAGTCCCCATTTTTCTTGCGGACCAAGACAATTGGACTGGAGTAAGGAGAACACGACTCACGTATTATATTATTGTCAAGTAAATCTTTCACCTTATCCCTCACTACAGCTTTCTCGGGTTGGGACATCCTATATGGTCGATAACATATAGGTTTCTCCGAGTTCAACTTGATGTCCATTTTAATTTTATCAGTGCATCCTAATTCTTCAGTAGATGAAGAGAAACAATCTGAATATTCTTCCAACAACTTGAGAAGTCTCTCCCTAACATCTGTGTTTTTTGTGTCACACTGTATTTTATTTATATCAAGAGTCAGTACATTTACCTGATCCCTATTTATTCTCTCGGAAACAAAGGTAATTTCAGGATCTTTGTCGCCTCTAGCTAACAAGTGCCCTTTTTCTAATAGCAGTGGAACCTGTGAATTGTTCTTTACATTAAGGATACCTGAATTTCCAGTAAACAAGGTTGTAGGAATTGTATAATCTCTAATTTCATAACAGTAGGAACGTGCTTCTACATAAACTTCTTCTTTAGGTTTTGTATTATTGACAACCACGTTCACAACTGCCATAGACAGTGGGGGTACAATTGTGTCTTCGGAGCATTTCACTTGAACTCGATTGTCAGAACCAAAAATGTCTTCAATGGCCAAAATGTCAGCTACAATATCCTCTTTTGGAACCTCTTCTATGCGCAGTGTTGTTCCGCTGATAGTAAACTCGATTCTAGGATCATTAATAATTGGCTGTCCAATTATCAACTTATGCTGAACCTTTGTGTTTGCAATGACCAACTCCTTTATGAAAACAGTGCCATTAACAGTAATTTCGACTTCGGCACATCCAATAGCTGGTGTGTGACTTCCTCCAAAACCGCCGATAACCATATTGCAAGGCTTTAAAGTTAATCCAAGTTCCCGTGATATTTCAGGAGAAGCAACGTTAATTTTGGCCCCAGGATCCAAATATGCAAGAAATTGTTTTCCATTAATTGTAACATCCTTAAAATAAGTTTTATCTACCTCGTTTGTAATATAGTTAACTGCGGTTGTTGCATTCGATGCTCCATCCGGTTTCGTGGTTCTCAGGTAGCATGTTTCAGCAAGATGACCAATTTTCCCGCAATTGGTACACGTAGGTCGATTCTGATTTTTCGGACAGCGTCGCACGGTATGTCCTGGCTCATTACACAAGAAACATGAGATAGCCTTTCTATTTAGATCTCTTTGTTGATTACTTTCGTTTGTTTTACCATCAGTATTTTTCTCAGCATGGTTTCCTCTCTTAAAAGGTATTTGTGTATGTTTAGACTTTGAATCCTCCATAATAGCCAAAAAGTGAGAGTGCAATTCCGAGGGAGTCTTATAATTTCCGGCACGGGCTGCAGCTTTTAAATAAATGGGAAGACCATCAATTATGCATGCAACCGCTTTATCTCCAGTTATATCAAGCTTCGTTAACAGGGCGTTCTTTTGGTAATAATATTGAGCCATGGTCTCCGTTTGAAGCTTTCTCCTCGCTAACATTTCTCGCAACGCTTCGGCATAGTCAATATTGCAAGGAAATGCTTTCTTCAGTTCCTGTTTCCACTGTTCCCATGTTAAGTTATAATCCTGTAGGGAAGAGTGCCATACTCGTGCCATTCCACCAAGCCTTGACTGCATATAGTAGCTTTTTGCAGTGTCAGACCAATTATGGATCACAGCGAGTTGTTCTATTTTGTTAATCCATTGGTGTGCAAATATGTCGGAGGTCTCCGGATCAAAAATTGGTATAATTTCGGCCTTGACAGCAACGTTATCTAGATAATATGGTTGGATCTTACCAGGAACATCCAAGGGCTTGTTAACTTGGGCCGCAGATGAAGTGCAGGGATCCAAAACCTCCTCTGCAACCAACGCTTGATCATCTCCACTCTGTGCTGAACGCCAAGGTCGCCACTTCTTAGCAGGCGGCAGCTCCTCCACCATGAAAGACTCCATCATCGGACGACGAGAGCGCTTCGGCATCGTGGATCCCACTTCTGAAAATTGTTAAAACCCATTTAAGTATCTATAAATAAAATCACTGAAAAATATGTAAACATAACCTTTTATTTAATCTTCAGCATGAATATATGATTACTTATCGAAAAGCCACTAAAATTAGCACCTTAATTAAAAAATATCTCATTGGAAATAATTTTACTACAATTAATTAGCTAATCAACTAATTAGGTAAGTAACTACTTAATCACAAAAGTAATTAACCAAAATACAAATAAGTAGCCAAAATTATACTAGTAAGCCAAAATAATAATAGGTAAAATACTTATCTTCTATAATCCTTGGAGATTGCACCCTTAGAACTCGGACAAGTTACTACGAAAGCGTCCAGAACAGAACTGTCCCCCACAAGGCCCAGTAGGGCTTTTATAACCCGATCAAAACAAGTTCCGGGGTGGGAGCGACAGACAAACAGGACGTGACGTCGCAACAGCTTGTCAAAGTTTTGTATTTTATTATTTCCTTAAAATATTCGATTTAAAAATATAATTTGTGTATTAATATTATCACTGATCATTTTACATCTTTTAACATTTTGTTACAATTATTTTTAAATCGCAAGTAAAATAAATGCATAAAGGAAGTCAATGCATAGTCTTTTCACCCTTAATTCGTCGAAAATCAATTGACTGTCTTTTCAATTATTTAAATTATATAAAAAATTAAAATTGAAAGTAAAAACTTATCTTTAAAATTAATAGTATCATTTATCATGCCTAATAAAATACAATAAACAGAAGAAAATAAGATGTTATGATTAGGTACGTCAATTATTTTACGTAAGTATTTGTTGCCCTATAAACAAGTGATGAAGCAGAGCTAAACTATATATTTTATCCAGATAGACTAAACTGACAGCCTAGAATGGCCTTATTTTTTTAAAATGTTGCAAGCTGTATTTTAGTGTTGTAGAGAAGAAATTCATTCAAGAAAGTAGTATGTTTGTCTTTTAGGCCGATTTACGCAAATTGAAATTAACTAAATTATGTTCATTTAGATTCAATGACTATCTTTGAATCATATAGCTTGATCATTCGGGGTACAACACAATTTTTTTATTATTTTTAAATACAATAACGTGACAACCCACCAAATGTCAATTTAGTCTATCTGGATAAAAATTATGGTTTAGAAACGAATTTGAAAACTTGGAAGCATTTGAACACAGCGAAACTGTTTAAAACTATACCTGGCGGCCTCAATCTAAACAAAGTCATCAAGCGAGATGTGGAACACATGACAAAGCCGTCAGACTAAAGATCCAACGACAATGAGTCTCCGAAGCCGTTACCTTGCGTGGGTGTAAAAGCACAGCATATCCCGGTTCAGGGCTGGCAACTATTTGAATATGAATACTATTTTTTTTATAAGTGATAAAAAAAAATTGGTATGGTATGTAAAATTTTTAGAAGATTTGTTGTATTTACTGCCACAGGATTTAAACTTGGAGTTAGTTAGCTTCAATTATGATTAATATGATTGTAACCAAAGTACTTGCTTTTGTTAGATGGTTGAATTGTGTGAAAGAGCGAAACTTTTATGTAGGTGATATAAAAAAAGTATATATAGAAGAGGTTCTCCTTATTAAATCCTACCCCGATGGTCAAAGGTCCCGAGTATAAATAATAGAGGTACTTACTTACTTCCATGTTGTGCTCAGTTTGCTGGAAGCAGGCTTTTGGAGTAAGTGCAGGTCCTTCTGAACTTCGAACACAAATAACTGTAACCCGTATAATTAGCCGTATAATTAGGTTTTCTTATCCGACTTCCACAGGTTATTATTTTTTATTTTAAATGAAACCAAAATATATAACATCTTAAAATTCAGTGTAAAGATCAAATACACAGTTAACGGCAGTCCCTATGCTACTGTACAAAAAAAAATGCTAGAAGCAGAGGCAGCCCTAGCGCAGTTCAACAAGGTTCATCCAAACCTGCTCTTGTCAGAGTAGCAGGACTTCATGTGATCGATCTAGATCAAACACGAGTTATTTATGCAATTTTTTATATAAATTATTCTTCACTCCACTTATACACCACATCATATTGTGGAAGAATCTAGTCCAAAACTCATAGGTACCTATTATAATATCTTGCATGAATATAGTGTTGTTGGACGACTTGGTGTCCCACACGAAAAGAGAAAGAGAGAGAGAGTGTTGTCCTATATGTATTTCTCATTTCCAAGTCAAGTTTCCAATTTGAAAGAAAGAAAGAAAGCTGTTAGATTAAATAAATAAGTACAATAAACTAGCAATTACATCTATGCAGTAAAATATTCGGACGTTTTGGTCCAATCGGCGTCCCACACGACAAGTAGAAGTAAGATGTTATTTTTATTTGAACCTTATTTAGAATATAATGAGAAATAACTTATTGATCTTCAAGCCACAATATTATAAAAACTTGATAAGACAAATAGAATGAAATAATGTGAGAGTGCAGGGAGATATTTAATATAATGTAGCTAAAGCTAAAGGCTCTTAATGATGATGAGCTATTCCACATATGCGTATGTAGGTACCATTAAAATAATGAAAAATACGATGGTTAATTTTACTAACCAGTAGTATAAACATATCGGAAAAGGAAATTATTGGCATTTTTTCTTGCCGTGTTGTTCTGGTAGTTAATTTCTACAAATGTTGGTCATAGTCAATCTTTAGTAGAAATAAAGAAATGCATTTACGTGGCGTTGATTGTGACGCAAAATGCAACAAAAATGCGATAACGATGCGTTGCTTTTGTAGGATTATGATGTATGAAATAGAAAAAATATTATTGTATCTTCACGCCTTAGATAAAGTCATCACCAAAATTTTAAAATATTTTGTATGGAATATATAATATACTGTGCACCTCAAGTTGTCAAATTTGTATGAAGCCAATTTTGGAGTACTTTAAATTGCCGCATTGACAAGTATACCGGCGGAACCTGAGCCCCAAGTCTGGTATTTTTTGTCATTGTAACGGTTGTATGTAACGCCATTGAAACTCAACTGTCATTCCATTGCCAGTGTGATTTTCTATATGTCAAACTGTTAGCAGACTATGAAATGACGGAAATCATCCAACTGAGATCCAATAGACATCCAACTGAGACGATTTTTATTTAGCAGACTTGGGCCCAGGTTGAGTGAAGGAAACATAATTTTTAATCTAAGATTAGAACTTTCGCAATCAGGTAGGTACTAACAATGCGATAAATATTTGATTATCTTATGGTTGTTAATTATATTATGGTTGTTGATTAACTTAGAATAGCATCACCCCACATCCTTCCCGCGGGTGTCGTAAGAGGCGACTAAGGGACTCGAGGGTAGTGGTGTATTACAATTTTTAGGCGACAGGCTGACAACCCGTCACTATAGTGATACACATGTTTTCTGGAACAACCTTAGAAAACAATCCTCAAAAATGTCAGACGTGGCGATAGCGACCGTATTCTTACGGCCGTTAACGCTCTGCCTACCCCGCAAGGGATAAAGGCGTGATATATGTGTATGTGTGTGTGTGTTGTTAATTGTACTTAGTTCTTTCATTTGTAATAAAAAAATGTATGTCGAGTCGTAAAGAAAAATGGTGTGTCTTGGTTAATAAGATTTAAGTACATAAATATGAACATTCGTCCTTGTAATTAGGATAGTCAGTACCGTTATGTTCCAAGGTTTCCTCAATGCGGTTCTGTGTCATAGTGTTGCCAGCTTCCATCGTTTTCTGCTAGATTATATTTAAATAGACGTCTAGTTAGTTGCTTGTTGCGTAAAAGCAACTGAAGGATAAATTCAACTAGTGAATGGGCAAAATCATTCAGTCAGGCATCTTGCCCTGCGCACGCTAAATCAAGCGTGGTGAGTATGGCAATACCACCTATAGGGGAGGGATCCACGTCCAGCAGTGGACCTCTTTGATTGTTTATGTAACGCTAATGTATCTAAAGTGAAGTAATCGAGCCTAACGTAAGAATTTTCAAATTGTATAATTTTTTTAATGCAGTACAAAAAAATTGTCAGGGTGTGTTTAAAAAATGAGCGTAAGTATTTAAAAAATCGCCGTAAAACCAAAACTTTAAACACGCGTTCGTTCGTCGACTTCCCGTACGACAAAAGAAGAAGACAAGTTTTTTGTTTTATCCTTAAAATTTAGTGGATGCAGGCAACCCTGAAGGCTGGTGGACTGGTCGCGCAGGTCAGTTCCCACAACGCGCGGCAACACCGCGCACACTCACCGGCGCAGGCGCAGGTCATCGCGCCTCAATGAAAACAAACTTTGTAAAGTATAATTTATATTTTAACTGATAATTTCGGAAAAATTGGACACTATTAGTGATTTGATCTATAAAATGATGGCGCGTTGGTTGCATGTCTTGGGTAAGTGAAATTCTTGTTTTGTGGTTTTGTAAGTCGGTAAGTACAAACAACGTTCGTGATTTTTGCTGTGTTACACAAAGTTTTACAAATGAAAAAATTGGCTTCCTAAACTAAGTAGGTATGTCTTGAGGTGATTGATATATACGAACATCATTGAAAGAAACAACTTTCTCCAAACAAAACTTCTTTTTCCTCATGTTGATACGAGGACTATGAGAGGTTTTAGGTGCAAATGTTTAGATTATTTCGTTTTTATTTAAAAAACAAACAATTTAGTGGCTTATAAGTTCAACTTATATAAGAAAACTATTTGATGATTGAGACTTTTGAGATGTGTTAGTCTTTAATATTTTTACGTGGAGCCGTTAAAGAAAGATTTCCCTATTACCTGTAGCAGTCTCTAAAACGTTTACTGTATAAAATAGTAAAACAAAATACTTTTTCGTGTAAGTTCTAATTAATACATTACGGGAAATAGTTGAATATTATACTTCATAGAAAATCATAAATCTAATACCCTTGCAACAAAAGGAAAATTAAAAATAATAATAGATGAAAAGTTAAAAAAAGGACAATAAGCAGTTGTATAAGGCAATAAATGATATTTATTTTAAACATAATTTAAGAGATCATCATCATCCTCCTTGCCTTATCCCGTTCTCTATCGGGGTCGGCTACCTAATCTAGGGGATTTGACGTGGAACCAAGTTTTTACACAGAGCGACTGCCATCTGACCTCTGCAAATGTACTAGTTAAAAGATAAATGTACTAAAAAGTTAATTAAATTCTTAAGAATCTATCGACTGGTTGTATAAGTGTAACCGTGATAAAAAAATAGTAATACCTATTTATACCTACATAATAAATTCGTTATGGCACAAACGAGCATTTTTATTACCCGCTGAATTTGATTAAAAACGGGTCATAATATTTTTAAATGAAACTACATAATCAATATGATTGTAGCACGTTTGAAACATACTTGCTAAAATTCATTACGTGATAAAATATGGTTTATTCCTAACGAGATGGGGAATTGACGTGTGATGCCGGCTTAGAATAGCATCACCCCACATCTTTCCCGCGGGTGTCGTAGGAGGCGACTAAGGGACTCGAGGGTATTGGTGTACTATAATTTTTAGGCGACAGGCTGACAACCTGTCACTATAGTGATACACATGTTTTCTGGAACAACCTTGGCAAACAATCCTCAAAAATGTCAGACGTGGCGATAGCGACCGTATTCTTACGGCCGTTTACGCTCTGCCTACCCCGTAAGGGATAAAGGCGTGATATATGTATGTATGTAGATGGGGAATTCTTCTTGATTTCATGTCCAACGACCTTATGAAACCTTAGAGTCAGCATTTTTTAACTGCAGATCACAAATAGGTAGCAGGCTTCTAACATGGTTCTACAACGACCGCCGTCTAAGTAAGCATAGACAGCAACCGGGAAGGTTTAACGTGCCGCCCGGAAACCATTTTTTCCGAACAATCAGGTTCAGGCAGCAATGTCCTAACTAAACAGGGATCAAATTTACTATAAGTGATAAATGTCAGCCTTGTGCGAGACCTACCGAGAATCGAGCCCGGAACCTTCTGTGTCGCAGGCAGTCGCACTAGCACTGCGCTACATCGGTCGTCGGGAATTAAAACATACGTTTTTTAGTAGATAAATATGAGATTAGATCTATGAGACCAGCGACAGGAGCTTTACCCAGCAGTGGGTGGTTGGATGCGCTGAAGCTCAAATGATAATGACGCAAAAAAAAAAAGTATTGGACGGTATTTTTTTAAAATAAATAAATAAACCTGTACTTGCATTTGTATACCAGAATTAAACAATGAACGAATACGGTTATTGCTGTATTCATGGTGATTTTCTTTGGCTAGATTGATGTTTGGGTTGCCAACATCAGAATAATAAAAACAAAATGAACACGTCACAATGGAACAATTAAAAATAATAAGACAATATGTAGCTAGCAGAAATTCTAGTCGCCTCCCGTCCAGAAGTTGGAAAGTTGAAACTTCTGATGAGAATCACATAAGGGTAGCAAGCAGGAGGAGATACCTTCCCAATATCATTCGACCAAAACTTCGAGTAGTTAAGCACAGCCGACGTTATCAGGCCATCAAGCTTTTCAATAACTTACCTAAGGATTTAAAGGCATTACTTGATAGACCTCTGATTTTGAAAAGAAAATTGAAAGCTTTCTTAATGCTAAAATGTTACTACTCCATAGATGAATTTATTGTAGATAAGAATGAATAGTACAATCATATTATGATACAGATAGATGATGACATTAATTAATGTGTATTGTGTTTAACTTTTTGACTGTGTGAATTGAAGTGTATTTTAATTTTATTCATATAGTTTTTTAATTAGATAAGGTTGTCATTTTTAATGATATTCTTACTATATTAATATTGCTTTTGAATATATTAGGCATGTTCTCATTGATGAGGGAACTGGTGAGTGGCACCAAAAAACTCATTGATCTGAAGATAATATATTTTTCTCAATTTTTTTATTGGAAGTATAGACCTTTAATTCCTTAAGCAAAGTCGCAAAATGGTTCTAATTATTACAGATATTTCTAAATGTTTTTTTAAAACGACGTTCTCTCGATTCCGTAGGTGGTGTCCAACCCTACTTTACAAAGCGGAACCAAAATAAGTTCTGTGTTTTGTTCAAACTTGCATAAGTTTATTTACATATTGTTGCATAGTGATTTTAAGTATCTTATGGTGCCATTTTAAGGTCATTAATTCATTCTTTTACCATAGACAATTCCGTTTAAACATTGGTGTCACAAACTACTCTCATATCCGAACGCACCCTTTATGGTGCTTGTCAATCTTTGACAGTTAGAGTAAGACATAAGATAACCCTGCCTGCACGTTACCTTAGTCGCCTCCCAGGAACTGAACGAGGCAGGCACGTTGCAAATTCAAGGAAATCCGCACAAGAAGGTAAGTCATTTCAGATCCGTAATTTTGTTTCATGATTTTGTCATAACTTTAATTGCGATTTTCTCTTATCATGTGTAAATATAAGTTTTTGTTTTAATGCAATATGATGTACCACTGCTAAATGAAGGTCATTGTGTGTAATAATCGTAGTTACTTGCTTTAAGTTTGCCACAAAGCTAAAAAATATGCTTTGGTTATCAGATCCCTCATATCAGATCCATCACTTTCCGTCATCGTGGCAATGACGGATCTGATAAGGTGATGATGGAATTAAGAGAATCGATATATGTGGGACTTAATCGGTGCCCACAGTTGGGCAGTTCGTATACTTAACTAAACTTTTTTCTGCGCAAAATATATCTTTGGGATCGTGTATGTACTTGTGGGAGGTAGAAATGAATATTATTTTTTAGCCATACTTATATATATATTATATATTCCAAAGTAACTCTGTCTGTCAGTCTGTCTGTCTGCGACGCTTTCACGGCCAAACCACTGAACCGATCATCATGAAGTTTCACACAGAGATTAGTAAGATACTGAGAACGAACATAGGCTTCTCCTTGTCACCACTAGAGGGTCTGAAGTACATTAAGTAGACCACCAGGTACATCACCAGGAACATCAGTATTGAAGATACAGATATGGTACTTAAGCAGAAGTTGTTCAGATTGATAGGTAGCTTCTGCTGGCCTAGGTATATAGTTTGAAGGTTTGGAGTACCTGATGTAGACTACCAGGTGCACCACAAGGAGCCCACCTAAACTGTAGGAGATACAGATATGGCACCAAAGCAAAAGTTGTTCAACTTGATGAGCCCCTTATGCTGGAAAATAGACATCAAAGGTTACGAGTATCTGATGTAGACCACCAGGAGCACCACCAGAAGCGCAACCAAACAAAAGAAGATACAAGAAGATACAAGAAGATATGGCACAAAGCCAAACTTGTTTGGCATGATGGGCCGCTTCTGTTGACGAACTGAACTGTACGAGATACAAATATGGCACCAAATCAAAAGTTGTTACCAAAAGTTGTTGAGTTTGATGAACCACTTTTGTTGGCAAATAGAAGTTGATGGCCTGACTGAACTACCAAATGTAGACCACCAGGAACAACACCTGTGGTCAATCTTTCCTTTGATAAATGTGGTTGCTACAACAGTTAATCTAAATAGATACTGTTTTAGTCCCAAAGTATGTCAATTTTAGGATACGGTTGGGAAATACGTTCCTTTATTATTTCAATATATTAAGTCAGCGAAACGAAGACGCGGGTACTAGCTAGTTACTTACGTATATATTAAAGTGGTGTAGGTCTGTTTAATTATAAAATATACAGTTTAAACATTTGGTTAAAAAACATAAATATACAGATATTTCAAGCTAAAACAAAATATTAAAATTTAAATAAGCATAAAATATTTAATTTCATTTTATATACATTTCATTACATATTTACTTCTATATATTTATATTTTATTAAATACAAGCGTACGAAAGCCACGTCCGACACAAACACTATGACATTTTATCAGATCCGACACCGAAATAGTGGGCATATTTATCGGATCCGTCACCTAGACAGTGGGACTCAATTTTCTGTATGAAAATCAAATTATAACTCAAAACAGATTTGAAATTTTTCTTTACAACACAAAACTTAATGTTTATGTATGTATACTTCTTGTCAATACGTATAAAAAAGGCCACTAGAATTAAATTTGTAAGTTTCCGTCATAAACCGAAATCAGTTCTCTTGATTCCATCACAGCAAATAGTGGGCTAGCTATAACTTTGTAATGATTCATCCAAAAAGTGGGCCTTTCACATAATTTTATCTGTATTCCTCTAAAGAATGACCCCATGTCCCCAAAATACCAAAAAAATCTATTTGAAAAATGATGACGGAATTATCAAGAGAACGCGTTTCGAAGAGAACAAGCCATTATTGCTTTACAGTATATATATTTTTTTGTTTGTATCTACTATTGAAATTTCCATACAATGTCATATTGTTTTGAAATAAATAAATGAAATGAAATGAAGATAGGTTCTTTTTACAGCTTATTTATAGTCAGCAGAATTGTCAGAAACTAGGTAAATCGATATATACATACATACATAAATCACGCCTCTCAGCCGTTGGGTAGGCAGAGACTATTTCCTTCCACTTGCTACGATCCTGGTATACTTCTTTCGCTTCTTCTGCTGATGAATGTACATCAGTCTTTTCATGCACGCTCGTCGGTCTAGGGTACTTCTGACCTGACCTTTCTAATCAATATATATATTTTATATAAACTATTACATAACGCTCTGCCTACCCCGTAAGGGATAAAGGCGTGATTTATATATGTTTGTATGTATAGACCACGGAGGACAATAACCAGTGGAGAACGCATGCGGGGGCGACCGCACTCACTTGATGTATGCTTTATAAGGCTGACGCATCAAAATTTTGATTAGTCGGGTTGAGACTGTGCGAAAGAACGGACGTTCCGCGCTTCGTTTTTTGGCGTATAAACGTAATCAAGAATGCCTTCCTGTGCAGTGAAATGGTGTGGAAAGCGTAGTACAACATCAAGTTCCGCAAAAGACGGGATAACATTTTATAGGTAAACATTTTTATGCTTGATTCTTTCCAAATTTCATTTTAATGAAAAATAATTCCATATTTATAATTTCTGATGCGCTCCCGTTGATTGCTATCATTTCATTGCTATCCCTTTCTAACGCACGGGTGTGTCCATACGTAGGCTGGCTCTTTCTTCGTATTAGTGCTATACCACTGTTCTCAGAAGTATATAATGATTTTATCGATAATTCTGGGATCGTCATAAAAGAATTATGTTAATGTACGTACTCAACAACTTACCTACAATGTATATTATATGAATGAATGCATTCGGGGTATATGGAGTGGGGCGGACGCATTCCCCCCGCGCCAGAATTTCGTGTTTCATTATTATAAATAAAAGATCTTGCGCTAGTCGAATATCAATTTGTAACATACATACATACATACATATATCACGCCTTTATCCCTTGCGGGATAGGCAGAGCGTTAATGGCCAATGGTAAGAATACGGCCACTATCGCCACGTATGACATTTTTGATGTTTGTTTTCTAAGGTTGTTTCAGAAAATATGTGTATCACATCACTATAGTGACAGGTTGTCAGCCTATCGCCTAAAAATACACCAACACTCTCGAGTCAATTTGTAACTATTTCATTTATTATGAAATCAGAACAAAATATCAATAGGTAGGTCAATATATCATCTTGTCATGTCCGTCTGTCTGTCCGCTGACCAGCATCGTCTCGCCAACCAGCCCTACCATCCAAAATGATCGTAACAGGTCGTTTCCAATTCGGTACAATTATTTCAATACATACCCTAAAAATACAATGTAAGTAGGAACTTATTTTTTTTTTATACATATATCGCTATATTAATATTAGCATGCACATGTTTCAATAAATTTTCTTACACATAATATGAGTAAACTTATTAAACGGTGATATAAAATATCGATACAATTTTACATATTTATTTTTCCCATCTCTACAAAATATGCGGTCATTGCGAAAGCCAATTGCGTCTAGCGATAATTACCTCTCCCCCCGCAAAAACCAGTGAGCTTGGTTTTGAACAAAATCGTACCGACGCGTTCTCCACTGGTTACTCTACTCCGTGGTATAGACTATTACTTACTATAAGTACTTACTTATACATACATGGACCATAGTCCGGCTGAGTTTTCAGAATTCGTTTTTGGATTAAGGTTGCGTTAAGATCGGTAAATAGTGAACTCAATAAATGTCGCTACAAATGAAATAAGCGATTGTTTCAAACAAATCCTCGGGACGTGACCAGCTTATGTACAGTCAAGCTCAGTCTAGGTTAGACAATTCAACTTTGGACCGAGTTCTTTGGTATTGTATGCCGCGCGCATAGGGCTTACATTTGCCTGAGACTGACTGTACTTGATATAAGCAGAAAATTAAGTTACCTCTTCAAGGGATGAGCTTATTGTGGTTATTTTTAATAACCGTATGTAGTACCAGATGTCCTTTAAATGAGTAAGTAGGATAAAATATTTTAAGTACTTAAACAGATTTTTAATAACCGGTAACGGAAACCAAAATTCATCTATTTAAACTTGCGTTCGGCTTGGTTTTACCCGATGCTAGCCGTTTTGCAATGGCAATAATACTTTTTTCCAGGATATATTATGTGGACGACTCGGTGGTGTCCCATACGAAAAGAAGAAGAAGGAGCATATATTATAACCATAGAAATATTTATATACTATTACTATACATATGTATTAAATGCTTCTGAATCACTTTATTTATTTAAAAACGTACGTAAATCCGTTGCGTGGTAACATATTTAAGCAAATGATAGGGAAGGAGGATAGAAATCAGTCTGTCTTTACTTGCAATGAATCCAGTCTTATTTAGACTACAAATAGGTAGCAGGCTTCTAACATGGTTCTACAACGACCGCCGTCTAAGTAAGCATAGACAGCAACCGGGACCTAAGGTTTAACGTGCCGTCCGGAAACCATTTTTTCCGAACAATCAGGTGGTTCAGGCTGCAATGTCCTAACTAAACAGGGATCAAATTTACTATAAGTGATAAATATCAGCCTTGTGAGAGACCGAGAGTCGAGCCCGGAACCTTCTGTGTCGCAGGCAGTCGGTCGTCGGGAATTAAAACATACGTTTTGTAGTAGATAATTAAGAGATGATATCTATGAGACCAGCGACAGGAGCTTTACCCAGCAGTGGGTGGTTGGATGCGCTGAAGCTGAAATGATAATGACGCAAAAAAAATAGTATTGGACGGTATTTTTTTAAAATAAATAAATAAACCTGTACTTGCATTTGTATACCAGAATTAAACAATGAATGAATACGGTTATTGCTGTATTCATGGTGATTTTCTTTGGCTAGATTGATGTTTGGGTTGCTAACATCAGAATAATAAAAACAAAATGAACACGTCACAATGGAACAATTAAAAATAATAAGAAAGTATTTGGCTAGCAGAAATTCTAGTCGCCTCCCGTCCAGAAGTTGGAAAGTTGAAACTTCTGATGAGAATCACATAAGGGTAGCAAGCAGGAGGAGAGACCTTCCCAATATCATTCGACCAAAACTTCGAGTAGTTAAGCACAGCCGACGTTGTCAAGCCATCAAGCTTTTCAATAACTTACCTAAGGATTACTTGATATACCTCTGATTTTTAAAAGAAAATTGAAAGCTTTCATAATGCTAAATGTTACTACTCCATAGATGAATTTATTGTAGATAAGAATGAATAGTACAATCATATTATGATACAGATAGATGACGACATTAATTAATGTGTATTGTGTTTAACTTTTTGACTGTGTGAATTGAAGTGTATTTTAATTTTATTCATATAGTTTTTTAATTAGATAATTGTCATTTTTAATGATATTCTTACTTTATTAATATTGCTTTTGAATATATTATTGCTTTACAGTATATATATTTTTTTTGTTTGTATCTACTATTGAAATTTCCATACAATGTCATATTGTTTTGAAATAAATAAATGAAATGAAATGAAGATAGGTTCTTTTTACAGCTTATTTATCCCTCGATTGCAGCTTATTTATATTCAGCAGAATTGTCAGGAACTAGGTAAATCGATATATACATACATACATAAATCACGCCTCTTAGCCGTTGGGTAGGCAGAGACTATTTCCTTCCACTTGCTACGATCCTGGCATACTTCTTTCGCTTCTTCTGCTGATGAATGTACATCAGTCTTTTCATGCACGCTCGTCGGTCTAGGGTACTTCTGACCTGACCTTTCTAATCAATATATATATTTTATATAAACTATTACATAACGCTCTGCCTACCCCGTAAGGGATAAAGGCGTGATTTATATATGTTTGTATGTATAGACTATTACTTACTATAAGTACTTACTTATACATACATGGACCATAGTCCGGCTGAGTTTTCAGAATTCGTTTTTGGATTAAGGTTGCGTTAAGATCTGTAAATAGTGAACTCAATAAACGTCGCTACAAATGAAATAAGCGATTGTTTCAAACAAATCCTCGGGACGTGACCAGCTTATGTACAGTCAAGCTCAGTCTAGGTTAGACAATTCAACTTTGGACCGAGTTCTTTGGCATTGTATGCCGCGCGCATAAGACTTACATAGGCTGATTCTGTGTCTAACAGGACCTGAGATTGACTGTACTTGATATCAGCAGAGAATTAAGTTACCTCTTCAAGGGATGAGCTTATTCTGGTTATTTTTAATAACCGTATGTAGTACCAGATGTCCTTTAAATGAGTAAGTAGGATAAACTATTTTAAGTACTTAAACAGATTTTTAATAACCGGTAACGGAAACCAAAATTCATTTATTCAAACTTGCGTTCGGCTTGGTTTCACCCGATGCTAACCGTTTTGCAGTGGCAATAATACTTTTTTCCAGGATATATTATGTGGACGACTCGGTGGTGTCCCATACGAAAAGAAGAAGAAGGAGCATATATTATAACCATAGAAATATTTATATACTATTACTATACATATGTATTAAATGCTTCTGAATCACTTTATTTATTTAAAAACGTACGTAAATCCGTTGCGTGGTAACATATTTAAGCAAATGATAGGGAAGGAGGATAGAAATCAGTCTGTCTTTACTTGCAATGAATCCAGTCTTATTTATTTGTCTAAAATATGAACACTAGCCGGTGCCCATACGGCTTCGCCCGCGTGGAAGTCGGTTTTAAAAATCATCCCATGGCATCTCATAGAAATTTTTTTTTGGGATAAAAGCTATCCTATACAGGGTGTTAGGAACAGCGTCCCGAATACAGATAGGGTGCAAGCAGAACATGAAACTGAATAACTTTCCCCTATATATGGAACATACGAACATAAATGTCAGGAAACGACAAAAAAAAATTCGACCTCCCATGCAAAATCGCGATCAGCTGACTGCATTTACTGTGGGAAACCAAAAATTTTTTGACGTTTCTGACATATTATGTTCGTTTCTAGGAAAAAGTTGTTCAGTTTCATGGCCTGCTTGCACCCTATCAGTATTCGGGACGCTGTCCCTTGCACCCCGTATATTGATCCTAGTTATCCTATAAGTACCAAATTTCACGAAATCGGTTCAGCAATATTTGTGTGAAAGAGTAATAAGAAATTAACTAATTTTACAAACATTCGCATTTATAATATTAGTACAATACGATAATGAGTTTGTTTATTTCTAGGTTTTCTTGGCGCGTGTTACAGCACTTTGGCAGAAACATATGAAAAGTAAGTATGCAGAAAAACACACACTTTTTTCACAAACTAAGCTTTGTCTGCCGAAAGTGCATTCGCGGAATATGAAAATTGTATGAATATACGGTGTAAAAATATTAGCTGCAAATATTTAAAGGGCCGATTCAGCCAATGAAACTGAACAACTTTCCCCAAGAAACATAGGTCGAAATATGAGAAATTTTTTTGGACCTCCCATACAAATTTGTTTGGTCGGTTGGTAATTTCGTATGGGAGGTCCAAAATTTTTTTCATATTTCGACCTATGTTCCTTGGGGAAAGATGTTCAGTTTCATGGGCTGGTTCACCCCTTAAAATATTTGCAGCAATTTTTTTACACCCTGTATCTGGAGGTATACAAGATTTTTAGTTTTTACGAAACATTACGCATTCAGTCGTGATTCCACTATCTGCCAGGCGAGGTGAGTATGCCAATTACTTTCGATAGGGGCAGACCATGTCCAGCAGTGGGCTGTTCAGGCTGTTACGTATTCATAAATGCAGCGATGGCTTATGAAATCTAAATAACTTTAGACCGTTCTCTCAGGCGGATCACACACTTAACGCACAGCGGAGCGCTACAATATCGCAGCTGTATGTCAAATCCATACTAGAAATCTCACCGTGAAGCTTCTGGGCATGGACCTGACCTGACAGACCGCTGCAATATTTTAGCCCCCCCGTTGTGCGTTAAGTGTGGGAAGGACTTATCACACCTTTATCTATTGCGGGTTAGGCAGAGCGTTCACGACCGCAAAAATACGGTCAATATCGCCACGTCTAACAAATTTTTAGGGCTAAAATAAAGCCTGCATATAATAAGCATAAGTATAAGAATCTAGCTCATCCATCTATTTACTTTCAGTCACACACTTTTGCGTATTAACCCCCTGAATGAATCCCAACTGGAGGCGGTTCAAAAGTTCAACTTAGAAAATGCTGAGAAGGTGGAAATCCTGAAGCCAAGTCGAGGTCTCAATGACAGCATGGACGTCCTGGTATCTCCTGAACATATGGAAATGGTTCAAAACTTCTCAACAGTACACGAATTGACAATAATGGCGAAAAAAGATAATTATTTAAGGTAAGAGTATAATTTAATTTTTCTCTACACTGAGCGGCCTCCGTCCAGAGGCGATTAACTGATTAGGGTTTAACGATTAACTCCATTGAAGCGGGGCTGCGCTAAGCTAAGCTAAGCGCAGCATGAATTGAGCAATCATGAGCCTCAAAATCCCCGCCCCGCTTCAGTGGAGACTCTGGATTGGTCAAGTCATGCCCCGCTCAGCTCAGCTTAGCGCAGCCCCGCTTCAGTGGAGACGCACCCTTAGGAAAAACTGCCTTGCTGCGTGATGCCGGCTTAGAATAGCATCAGCTTAATTCCAACCATGGTTGTCGTAAAAGGCGACTAAAGGGAAAACCATCAAGGAAATGGGTAGCAGCGTTCCCTGTGAATGCAAATCTTACACTGCGCTCCCCAATCCGCCTACCAAGCGCGGCAAGTATGCTACACCCCCGAATAGGGGGAGGTCCATGTTCAGCAGTGGACTCTTATTAAGGTTAAGATTAAGGGAAAACTAGAAATATGTACATTGCATGGCATAGAAAAAAAATGTGTATATGTATTAGTATCAGCTATCTAGTTCCCATAGCTTGTAAGCTTTGCTTAGTTTGGGGCTAGATGGCGCTGTGTGAATTGTCCAGGATATTTATCTAGGTACCTATCAAGATTCCAGTACATAACGGTTTCTATTTCCCTTGGGGTGATGCTATTCTATTATTTTTCAGGATGCTGAAGGCGCCTTCAAATGAGAGCACTCCAAGAAGGCGGGCCATGAGAACAAACCCGACATTTGAGTACCAATCATATAATGAAGTGAGTTCAATACCTTACCTGTCAATATTACGGTAGTAGCCATGCATATATATTTATCACGCCTTTATCCCTTGCGGGGTAAGCAGAGCGTTAATGGCCGCAAGAATACGGTCGCTGACGTCTGACAGTTTTGAGGATTGTTCTCCAAGGTTGTTTCAGAAAACATAGTGAGTGGTTGTCAGCCTGTCGCCTAAAAATTGTAACACACTAATACTCTCGAGTCTCTTAGTCGCCTCATACGACACCCACGGGAAGGGTGTGGGGTGATGCTGTTCTAAACCGGCATCACACGGGTAGCCAAACTCAGATTAAATTCCGGTTGAGTAATGTTGGAAGGCCTAGACGAAGTCGAGACCTTCCCAAGTGAACAAAACCTGAAATAGGCATTTTGGCCGAGGCTAGTATAATGCTTTTCTTCCATTTACGAGGTAGCATTATACTCGTAACCACATTTTTATTGTGATAAATTTTGAAATACGCAAGCAGCAAGGGTTGAATTACATTCCATTAAATAAAAAAAAAGAATGAGTGGGAAAGGAAAATCACATTCAGCCTTTAAACTTCAATTCAATAAAATCATATGCCATAATATACCTAATTTTACGAAGTGTGAAGTTTAAGAGCCTTTTTTAGGGCCAGGAATCGGGACCAAAATGTTGTATGAATTTCCATCTTTGTCGTGTTTGCGTGCTTCTACAAACCTGACGACTGAAATGATTCCTTTTATGTATTCGTTTTTTGAAGTAATATCCACATTTTAATCATTAAAAGTTTCTTCTAGGATATAACAAAAATTACTGAAATCATATCGCTTGTTCAATTCCTTCCTCAGATATTAAATTTATTGGATAATATGGCACAGTCATATCCGAACCGGCTGAGGCTGCAGCCGCTTGGCACCAGCTACGAGAACCGGAAGATGGTCCTCGCCAAGATCTCTGCCAACTTCACAGCGCGAAACCCTATCATTTTTGTTGACGCAGGTTTGTTCATTAACGTTCGTAATGAAAACAGATGAAAATATTTGAACGTACATACATACATACATATATCACGCCTTTATCCCTTGCGGGGTAGGCAGAGCGTTAACGGCCGTAAGAATACGGTCGCTATCGCCACGTCTGACAGTTTTGAGGATTGTTTTCCAAGGTTGTTTTAGAAAACATATGTATCACTATAGTGACAGGTTGTCAGCCTGTCGCCTAAAAACTGTAATACACCAATACCCTCAAGTCCCTTAGTCGCCTCTTACGACACCCGCGGGAAGGATGTGGGGTGATGCTATTCTAAGCCGGCATCACACGGCAAATTTAACGTCCCATTTAGAAATATGTGATCATTTCGGTTGCGCTTTGTTTTATACAAAAATTGCGCAAGATATCATATTTTTTCAAAAGTTATCTTAAAATCCATTTTCATTCATTAATTCCATTCATTCATTCAACTTAAAATTCCGCGAGTAACTCTTGGCAATTTGAATCGTACTTTCTACACCCAATCAATCGTCGTATATTACTTAAACCTGAAAGCTATATACGTATAATATGCTCGGTTTTGGTGGTACACATAGGTCCAACGATTTGTTGCAGGTATCCACGCACGAGAATGGGTAGCGCCATCCATGGCCATGTACATGATCCACCGACTTGCGACTAACCCTGCGGCATTGCAGGATCTGCAGGGCATAGACTGGTACATCCTGCCCGTCGTCAACCCTGACGGTTACGAGTTTACTCGAAAAGGAGGAAACGTGAGTTTACAGTTATTTATTTTAAACGAACAAGTATGTACCCGACTTACTCGTTAATGTTGGTAGAGAGAATTCGATTCAGTTTAGTTCACTAAGAAACGCACAAATTTTATATCTTCTTTTACAGAATCGTATGTGGAGAAAAACAAGATCAAAGCATGGCAACTGCTACGGAGTAGATGGCAACAGAAACTACGGCTTTAAGTGGGGGGTGAGTGGGGTCTCGATGGACCCCTGCAATAAGGAAACCTACGCTGGACCCCAAGCCTTCTCCGAAAAAGAAACGCAATTGGTCAGAAGAGTGATGTTAGAAAACGCTGACAGAATAAAGCTTTACGTCTCGTTGCACGCGTATGGCCAGTACTTGGTCTATCCGTGGGGTTACACAGGAGAGAGGCTGCCCAAGCAATGGAGAAAGTTGGACAGGCTAGCGAAAGTTACGTCCGACGCCGTAGTCAAAGCGGGAGGGCAGCCATTCAAAGTGCTGAGTGCTGGCAAATGGTATGCAGCCGCTGGGGGCAGCGATGACTTCGCTTTTGGTGCTATAGGCATCCCCTACTCCTACACAATGGAACTAACTGACAACCACGAATTCATCTTCCCCGAGAGTTTGCTGCCGTCTGTCTTACCAAAGTTTTATGAAGGATTTAGAGCGATGGCAAGGGAGATCAAGAGAGAATTTACTACTCGTAATCGCACATCGATATTTCGTTAACGATGAAGTATTGAAATATTTGATAAGTCAGCTTGAAATAAAAATTAAAACCTAAAAAGATACAATTTTTTTACAGGAATATTTGCGGATACACTTTAGTTATATAAGGCATTTCAATTTTGGCTGTCCATGTAGTAGCAGAAAAGAGGGAGGATTGGAAGTTCCTCTACACACAAGAGAGAGAACGGAAAAAGAAACTTCACTGTTTGCTCACCCACCCTGTATATATATCGTACTGTTTGACAAATTTACGATTGATATAAAAACAATTGATTTTTGAAACATAAGAGTGTTGCAACTCAACGTATAGTTTACTCGTATAGTATCAAAAATCACTTCCAAAAATAATGTGGTGCTGAAAAGTTCAAGATGAAAATATACTTATTTATTGCCATATTAAAATTTGTACTCGGTAAGAGTTTCTTGCTTCAATGACAATGATGATAGATCCTCCAACTCCTCGTGGAGCACAGGCCTCGACAATTCTACTCCAGACACTTCTATTTTGGGCTTTTTGTTTAGCTTCTGTCCATGCTGTTCCGGTAGATTTTAATTCGGACATGATATAGATCTTATAGCCGGCCTCGCATTCTGCAGCCAATTCTGCCGTCCTGCGCTATTTTTGATATATTTTCCTCCATTTTCAATAAGCAGTGCCTATGTCAAGGAAAATTTCGTCGTTGAATGGTTTCTGTGACGTTACTTCCCAGAGTATCTACTACTTATATTTACTATACTTCCCAGAAGATACGGGAGATGGTACAAACTGCGGAGAAACTTACACGGACTTTACGCGAACTTGATGTATTTTAGATAGCACTTTTGTGACCGTTTATGTCTCGCAACCGCACAAATGGACAGACTTAACATTGCTCCCAAAAATTCGTGGTTCGACTATTATTTCTGTGCATTAGGTGAGAGGATGCATCAATCCATAAAAAAATAGAACGCTTCAATTGTCTCTTCTCTTTTCGTGGGGGATTCGACCCGATGAACCCTAGTGTCTGAATTTTTCAATCGCCTTCTACAAGTAGCAGGCTTCTGACATGGTTGTGTAACGACCACCGTATAAGTAATCATAGACAGTAACCGGGACCTACGGCTGAACGTGCCATCCGAAACATGGAATCATCTTACTTACGGACAATCAGGTGGTTCAGCCCGCAATGTCTTTACCAGACTGGGAAGGGAACAAATTCACAAAGTGATAAATATGAACTTGTGAGTGACCCACCGGGAATGGAACCCGGAACCTTCTGCGTGGCAGGCAGTTGCAGTACAACTGCGCTAGATCGATCGTCAAATACGTGTATTTCTTCAATATACTTTTAGTATAAAATTAAGTCTCTTCAAGCGTTTTTGTCTCTTTATAGACACCGCTTACATACATGAATGGGGTGATTATAAAATGTCGATGTCGTATTGCTAGAATTTGCGTTCTGAGGTCTAAACTGTGTTTGCACCGATATTTATATAAAATACTTATGTATGATTGATTATGAAATTAAATTACAGTTCAAATTCAAATTAATGATGCGGCACTATGTGGGTGAGTGCATTAATTTTTGCTTTCTTTTTACTTGGGACTTAGACCAACTAATGAACACTTCGGTTTGCTTTAGGGCTGGTATTCATGAGATTGATAATAGGAACTGGTATAAGTTCATATCTTTATAGTCTAATTTTATGTGCTCCTAGTTACTTTGACTGAAGGACGCAGTGCGATTTATTGGATAACCTTACATATTTTGGCGTTCGAACTTTATCCGGTTTAATTGTTTAAATTTGATTAGTTTTTTATTGCCAGTCCTCAAAGTATATATTCGGAACCCTAAGTCAGACGCACTGTAAAACACTCAATTAGTTTAAGCGTTGCGTGTTGTTTTAGTTCGTCACTGATTTAAGGCGACCCTCACACTGGCACCGTACTTGCGTCTTGAGGTCCGGGGCCCTACGCAATACACTTTCACATACAGTGCTAGTGTGTGAAAATTAAGATTTTATCACAAAACCTTAAGGCGGATCACCGAAGCGGGATCTACAGCAATGTGAGATTCGCCTAAAACCCACGAGACATCTTCGTCTCGATATATTGGCCAAAAGTAGAATAAAGGTCTTTCCAAGAAGAAATTTAAATAAATAATACAAAATAAATGTGTTTGTTGTTCAGGTGCAAGATAATGCGGCCATGCTACAATGAAATGCTGGAAAATCTTAAGGCTAAAGATGAAGTGGCGTGCGTGGAAGACGCCAGTGTCGGTAGCAGTACTGTAAGGGCTATTTAAATAGCTGTTAAATTTCCGGAAGCTTCATGAGCTTTGAGACTCTTTTATTTAATCATTTATTGTACACAATGGACATAACATTTATCTTATTTCTAAAAAGAAATCTCTTCCAGCAGACCTAGAGTAGTGAGATGGCATAAAGTGAGGCAGTTGACGTGTACGTGTGTGTTTATGAGATATCAGCGCGCCTCAATGAAAGGTGGTGGCCGGAGAGCTGGCAGCTTCCTCAGCCAACGCTTAAGTTTGGCCATTCAAAGGCGAAACGCTGTCAGCGTGTTGGGGACCATGACTCATTGTATTTTATGATACTTACAGGTGACGCTCTACCTTAACGCCTTAAAAAAATTCTGCCCAGAATTCATAAAAGTTGAACCTACCGGTATTACTTACGAAGGTCGACGTCTTTATACGGTACCTACCTTTACGTTTGTTATACTACCCATATCAATATATTAAAAAAACATATGACAAACAGGTAATCAAAAAAATTTTGATAAATTAATATTGGTGTCGTTTTCATAGACTGTGATAAACATTCCAATGAAAGACGACAAGAAAGAAGAGGAGAAACCGCTTATTATGGTAGATGCAGGCCAAGAGGCCCATGTAGAGGCAGTAGTGTTCGCCCTCTACCTCATTGAACAGCTGGTCGCCTGCGAAGAGTATGTAGAAATGATTACAAAAGTAAAATGGGTCATTCTACCTTGCTCTAACCCTGACGGAATGGAGTACGCGAGATATGTAAGATTTTAAAGTTATTCTGCCATATTCAGCACCCATTATGTGCTCATTTGGAGCGAAATTTGGGATTTTCCAAGCGTTTAATTGATATTTGACAGCAGTCAGGTGATTACAGTTTTTATTTCGTACATTTCACTTCCATCTAGTATATATTTACCGCAAACAAAGCAAACATCTGTTTGCCAATCGACACCAGCTGCAACCGGTGACACGGGGGGTTTTAAGGGAGCTTAATCAGCGCCGACACGGGGGGTTGAGGGGAGCTTGTCCTCCTCAGAGAAAAAAGAAAGCAAACATCTGATTATAAATCGACACCAACTGCAACCGATGACATGGGGGGTTCACGCGAGCTTTCCCAAAGACGACACGGGGGGCTGAGGGGGGCTTGTCCCCGTCAGAGAAAAAAGAAAGCAGACATCTGATTGTAAATCGACACCAGCTGCAACCGACGACACGGGGGGTTTACGGGAGCTTGCCCAGCGTACTAACCGTCAAAAAATTGGGTATCGAATGTTCACATGTTTTTTGAAGTCGGTTCCATTTTTTAAAAGTTGTTCATTTGGTAAATCATATTTTTGGCAATAGGTATTACTTACCGATTTAAAGACCCCATATATATATGTAGGCGTGTCGGTCAGGATTCCGTATGTTTTTGCAGGGATTTTGTTAGAAAAACGACGGAATTGTTCAACTATCATTTTGTATTGTCTCTTCACATTTGTTACGGTATTTATTTACATCATAATATTTCATTCATTATTTATTATTATTATTCCTTTATTTGATGGCGTTTTCATTTTGATTTCGCTAGGGTCAGTAGGGGTGCGTCTCCATTGAAGCGGGGCTACGCTAAGCTCAGCTTAGCGCAGCCCAGATTCAGAGGAGACGCACCCTATATAGGGTTTCCAGCGCAGCTACGCCGGGTGATGGCTCCTGTAGGGTGATAGATGATAGTCTCTATAGGATCCGAGGGTCTCCTCGTGATACCATCTTGAAATGTAGTAAAAAGTTTTCAACTCCAATTCTTCATTCAATGTTTGAAAAACGGGCACTTCATTGATTAAATTACTGTCGAAAATAAGCACTTCCTCACATAATATACGATTTGATACTCAAGCTCTAGCTTTTTATTTTTTCTTCGTACGAGAAAGGTAAAGGTATTATGGCGATACCGCCAAGTAGATTCTATTCAGCGAGCTTTTTTTACCAACATATATATCGTGTCCTGCTGTTTCAAATCAAATGAACGCTTAGAAAGACTAAAAAGTGAAGTATTATAACATTCTTAATATCAACTATGCTTTGTTTGATCGGCTCATGGTCGGCTATGCCTTTTTAATAGATGATGCAAAGCAACAAACTGACACTGAACTGTCAACTAACAATTGGGCGTCTTTTAAACAAACTTATCCGGGAAGGTCTTATTTTATTAAGTACAAACATTTTAAGGGTAAGTTTAGAAATATAATTAAAGATGTTTTATGCAAAAAAGAAAAAAATCTATACTCTAGTTTGTTTTCTTCATTTTCAAACAAATTAAATCGAATTGATAAATAGCATCCTGTGTATGATCCCATTGACGTATGTATAACATGAGATGTCAAATATATGACAGTCAAATCGTAGTAAAATAGTCCACGTGGACTACGCAAGCTGTGTACAGATCGTTCACTTTTGTAATTTTGGTAAACATGTTTTTGGCGTTTATTTTGAAAACTAGCATGTATTTTCTTTTTGTTTTTAAATAAAACATCTTTAATAATATTTCTGAACATCCTTTAAAATATTTGTAGTTAATAAAATGGGACCTTATATATATTTAGACTAAGAGGGAATAACTGCCAAACTTTGACAGCTAATTCAGCATAGTTTATCTCTCTCTTTTCGTGTGGGACACCGAGTCGTCTAACGATCGAATGAACCCAAGTGTCAGAATTTTTCAACCGCTTTCTGACATGGTCGTGTAACGACAGCCATCTAAGTAATCATAAACGGCAACCGAGACCGACGGCTTAACGTTCCATCCGAAAGACGGAACCTCGTTCTTACAGACAATCGAGTGGTCCAGCCCACAATGTCCTAATGAGACTGGGAACAAATTCACATAGTGATAGATATCAGCTTTATGAGTGACCCTACCGAGAATCGAACCCGGAATCTTCTGCTTTAAAGGCAGTCGCACTACCACTGCGCCAAATCGGTCGTCGAGTGTCGCAAAGTTTATGGTAGCTTAAAACGTCATCTTTTGAATTGGTTTCTTCAAAAAACGCCCATTGCGGTGCAACTTTCACTTTAATTGGAAGTTCATTCAATGCATTTTTTTTCAGAATCGTGTCGCGTGGATAAAGAACTTGAAACCATCAGAAGATGGTTTTAGTATCGGCGTAGATATCTCTCGCAACTTTGACTTTAATTGGGGCTCATGTGAGAGCACGTCAGACAGCGGATTTGGCCCTAACTTCGCCGGCTTAAGTGCCGGTTCGGAAAACGAGACCATCTTCATCAAAAACGCGTTCAAGGAATATAAAAAAAATATGAAGATGTATATATCAATCCGTGGCGATGGTCACGGAATATTGTACCCTTACGCTTATGCTAATAAAACTATATCAAACACCACAATAATTAAAACGGCTGCACGAGTAGCCGAAAAAGTGAACCAAAAAGCTGGCGGGGTTCAATTTTTTGTTAATGAAAGTATCTATAAAGGTAACGGGAAACCTCACTGCGGGCATAGCGTAGACTACGCCTATAATTTGGGTATACCATACTCATACGAGTTAGATGTGTTCTTTGGCAGTGATAAGGAAATTTTGAGCAAGTTCCAGCCGCTACCGAGCGGCCACGAATTTAATCTTAGGCAGGGTTACTTCAATGGCATCAAAGACCTTTTTAACGCATTGACACATGAAAAAAAAGCCAATAATAATATGGCATCCTTCATGTAAAAGTGATAAAATAAACAATAAACTTTGCTAGCAGTGAAATTTAATATATTAACAATTATATATACGACTATGCAGTTTCATTTCTTGCAATAGAAACTCTCTCTGTAACTATTTTCACATTCACAAGTAATTAAGCTTACACATGCAGGATATTGGCTGCCTGAGCAATGGAGATTCAATAAGCTGGCCAAGATCACGTCCAAAGTCAAGGTGAAGGTGGGTGGGCAGTTCAAAGTACTGGGTGCTGGCAAGTGGTATACTGAGGCTAGAGTAGCGATGACTTCGCTTTTGGTGCTAAAACAACCTAGAAATTAGCAGACTACAATAGACCTTACTTACACAATAGAACAGAAATTTGTAGGTATTACCGAGAATTTTCTGTCGTCCGATGAATTTCTTAATCGCAAATCAGTATTTCGTTATTGTTATAGTAACAACGTTAGATCACTATATAGTATTCCATGGTGTACCTCATCGTCACAGTGATCACTAAATAGCATAGATAATAGAAGTGTGTAACTCAGTACTTTATGGTTGTCTGATTTGTAATGGCGGATGCGAGGTGTCGTAGAAAATAAAAACGCAATATTTAGTTCCCAATCAATAGCATTTCCTTTCACTATAAGCTCAACTTACATATTCTCTCCTGTGCGATGAGTGGATGAAGTATCTAAATGGTATCTGATATAAGAAAGATATGTATTTAGTCAAAATATATTCAAGTTCAAATTCTTTATTGCATAGTCAGAACGTAAATAATATGTTTTTGTCCTGTATCTGTTTTGTGTATAAATAAATGGTTACAAGCATTAAAATATGAAAAAGGCAGTCTGAAATAAAAATTAAAACATTAAAAATATATATTTTACTCATATTAGTTTCTTCCACTATCCGATCTCTATGGTATATACTTCTTTTGACGGTTAATATCCTAAAGTCTTAACTCTTTGAACATGCTAAAGCAATATGAACCATAGCTTCTTCGAAATAAGGCTCAGAATCAGGAGCCGATCGGCACCCGCCGGGCTTGTTCGGTTAGCAATCTGGATAGATTCCTAAAATAATTTAAATTTGTGATTTGCCTATAAACCAAAGTTGTCTAAAGCATAGATTCGCCAACGTCTGGTCTAATCGTGTGCACAAACCACTTACAGGCGTACATCTGATAAAATCACTGTTTATTTTCGCATAAGACACTTTAATTTTGAGGGGAGGCAAACATGTACAGCACACAACGAAAATTTTACAATCACAGACAACATCAACATACAAAATGGCAACTGTGTTTATCTGGTACAATTATTTATTCTGTGGTTTTATATAACGTGCATGGTCATTATGGCCAGTGAATTGTGGCAGAGGGGTACGCCCAGCTTTGCCATTTCCTAAGGGGAGATTCGGATGCACCTCAGTACAAGGCATTTAAATTTAAATTTTTCATGTGACTACCTATGACCATGCAGACAAGTGGAAAGATTTGAACGTACTTCACTGACAAGAGTTCGAATCTTAAAAAACAGAAGAGAAGAATCTGTTTGGTCCACCCTGTATACATACTATACATATCGTACTATTCGTTAACTTTTAAGATTGACATAAAACATTTTTATTGTAAAACACAACGTGAGTGTCGCAACTCAAGATAATTCACTAGGAATATAAAATTATTTCCAGAAATAATATGATCTGAAAAGTACAAGATGAAAAAATATTTATTTATTACCTTATTTGTACTCGGTAAGATAATTTAGTTTCTTGCTTCATTCAATACATACTATAAAATTAAGTCGCTTTTGTTGCTCCTTCGTTTGCCTGTCTGTTAGGAACACCGATCACGATACAGATTTTGATATAGTTGTTTTAGAGTAAAAAATGCTTGATGCCATTTCGAAGTCTAAACTGTATTTGTACCTGGTATTTAATACATACTTATGATTAAATTACAGTTCAAATTCGAATCAATGATGCGGAACTATGTGGGTAAGTGTGTAGCTTTCTTTACTGCTGAATTTGAACTTCGAGACTTCTACTATTGAGATGCTCGATTATCGGTTACATAAATACTGTAATACAGAACCTTTAAAATCCCAATATAATATTTCCGCAATTGATTAACCTTTTTCTCTTTCCCCTTTGTGATATGCCAATGTTAAGTTTCCCTTTGTAAATCCAGAATTTTATCTGAGATTTTGATATTGCCAGCACGAATCAATCAGGAATCAATCAGCAATTATGTCGAGGACCTGGCCTCCTAGATCTCTATGATGTCAATGACGTCACATTGTGACGTCACATCGTGACGTCACCGGTTGTTCTTTGTCTTTTTCATATGCTATTACATTATAATTTTACAGTCCATATCGATCTAGTGTTTTTCATCTCTAACATTCTTGGAGTCAGATGCACTCTAAATCCAAAGCACTAAGTTAGATCAAGCATTGCTTGTTGTTTTAGTTCGGTTTTAAGGCAAACCTGGCACTGGCACCGGACTTTTCTGTGGCAGATGCGGTTGCGGAGGTACCAAGCGGTTTTCTCCGTGCCTGGAAGCTTCGACCAATATAAGTAGTTATGGACATGCCTTGCGCATGTAAAAAGGTCTTTAAAAATGTGCCAAGACACAACTACATATAAACACGCGCGCACAGCTACACACGCTCTAATCATGTGAATATACGATCAAAGACAGAGACAGGGAGACGTCCTTGCACTGTAGTGCGAACGTGATAGCAATATGACAGTGACTTTCGCTCTTTACGTTCGCGCCCTTTTACAGCAACTCGCTTCAATCGCGCACTTCACGCCAGCTTGCGCGTTTCGTATGCAAATCTATCCAGCGGTCGCATACGAAGAGCTCAACCTAGCATGAAGCGTGTGATTTAACCGCGTTGCTGTAAAACCATCCTTCGAACTCTAAAAAATAAATAAAAGTAATAATTTCATAAGATAAGTCTTTATATGTATTTTATAACTCTTTATCTAATAAGTAATTCCTGATGCTTTATTTATGTTTGTTGAATTGTTGACACACTTTAACAAAGCACAAGACGACGTTCTGATGAAAGTTTTGCGAATTGTAGACGACGTGTCGCATCGCACGTGTTTCTTGTAGCCGGCGCGAAGACCGACTGAGCGATGTTTTCAAGGTTGCACACACTTGTACTTACTTGGAGCGGATCAAATCACTTGCTCGGTACGTCCCGTCCATATCTACTTATATTGGTCGAAGCCTGGAAGTCCCGGTGCGCGACGGCGCTCCATCCTTCAGTACACAATGCACATGCATTCTTCAAATTTAAAAACCCGTACTGTAGTACGGAGCTCAGTGTGGTGTGGTGTGGTATTTCACCGTGCCTCCGCCCTAAAGTGAAGATCCATCACGACGCCGTACACTCGCATGGAGATGCTGTGCCAGTATGTGGTACCGTGAAGGTTATCTATACAAATCAAGATGTTTCGATCAAAATTAAAGTCCGAAGCCATGTAAAACTAGTCTAAAACTTACGGGTCTACTTCGTCAATCTATTAGCCAAAAGGAGAATGACATAAAAACAAATTAAATGTATGTTTGTTGTTCAGATGCAAGATAATGCGGCCATGCTACCATGAAATGCTGGAAACACTTAGGGATAGAGATGAAGTCCCATGCGTGGAGGATGCCAGCATCGGTACTAGCACTGTAAGGGCTATTTACATTGTTATATATATGATAAAAAGGGACCTTGTTGTCAGATTTTTGTGTAGGTACAAGTTTTATAGCAATACGATTTGATATTAACGTAATTGTGTTGAGATCATGAGAATATCAATAAGTAGGTTCCTCTACGCTGACATAGTATAAATAACGCTGATATAACGTCGTCCGTCACGTATTATTTATATGAGGCGGCAGAAGGGAAAATAGATACGATTCCCCGAAAAAATACTTAGGATAAAACATGTGTATATTCGTCTACTCCATAAAAAGGAGGTAGATTCAGAAGCTTGGCTTTACTTTAGATTTTACAACTTCATAGGATAAGCCATTTTATGCTCTCGCCTTGGTTCTACATTACATATTGTAGCTAGGTACCTAAATGATCGTATAATTTTCTTTGAATTAAGAATATCTCGATTGCGATTACCAATGGCCTATTTTTAATCATTGCAAGTATGAAATTCGTGTTTATTTGTGTGATACTTACAGGTGGTGATTTTTCTTAAAGCCTTAAAACAATTCTGCCCAGAATTCGTAAAAGTTTCTGACGACGGAGTTACTTACGAAAGTCGACATCTTTATACGGTAACTACATTTGTTATACCAGTCACGTGACACTTCCTTAAAAATATGCGAAACAAGATTTCGCCTGAGTTACTATAGTGCTTAAAATATAGCTTGATACCTGTGACGTCTGTTAGTTTGGCGCAAAATGTTATGACGTAAGGTCCGTTTCTCTTTGTTTTTTCTCGTTTAATATAGATCTGTCAGATGTCACAGGTATCAAGCTAAATTTTACGGAGAATCATGCACTTCTATGTATACAGACAGAGTTATGGAAATCTGAGAAGCGACTTAAAGGCGCGACAACGCTATTTACCCTATGATTCACCCATAAGTGCCTCTCTCTCGCCCATTGCACAACTGAAGCTTAAAACTGAAACTTCACGGTGCGGTGCTACAAAGACAGCAGGCAGGAGGCTTAGGGTGCGTCTCCACTGAAGCAGGGCTGCGCTAAGCTGAGCTTCTTCTTCTTTTCGTGTGGGACACCGAATCGTCCAACGACCCGATGAACCCTAGTGTCAGAATTTTTCAACCGCCTTCTACAAGTAGCAGGCTTCTGACATGGTTGAGTAACGACCGCCGTCTAAGTGATCATAGACAGCAACCGGGACCTACGGCTTAACGTGCCATCCGAAACACGGAACCATCTTACTTACGGACAATCGGGTGGTTCAGCCCGCAATGTCCTAACCAGACTGGGAACAAATTCACAAAGAGACAAATATCAACTTTGTGAGTGACCCACCGAGAATCGAACCCGGGACCTTCTGCATCAAAGGCAGTCGCACTACCACTGCGCCACATCGGTCGTCAAGCTAAGCTGAGCTGAGCGGGGCACTAATTGACCAATCAGCGTGCGACTCCACTGAAGCGGGGCGGGGATTCGGAGATTTTGAGGCTCATGATTGGTCAATTCATGCCGCGCTAAGCTTAGCTGAGCGCAGCCCCGCTTCAATGGAGACGCACCGTAATGATGATGATAAACAAAGTCGGGCAAGCACCACTCGTGGTGCACAAGCGTTTGGTTGTCTCTTTTTGCGGCACTCTTTGAAGAAATTGTGGCGTGGCGTAGCCTGTGCTGTTCGTGACCAGCCATCGACCAGTATAGTAATACTCGTACATATTGATTATTTTGTTAATAGTAGAAAATTTCTGTGTCGTGGAGATTTGGAAGTATCCACCGGCGGTTTCATTAGCTCCTTATTTTATAGTGTTTGCCATATTCTATATGAAACGCAGAGTCAACGAACGACCCAAAGAACCCATATTGAAAAACTTTTAACCTCTGAAGATACCTACACTTTCAGTTATTCTCATATCTTAGTTATGTCCACAAAGGATCATGACAACTTTTGTTTGGTTGCTCGTCCTGTTTTTCATCAGTCTTGCGTCACTCTTGCAGGAATCGCATCAAAGCCAAAATTATATAATAATAGAAATTTAATATTGCTTATCATTTTAGCATAGGGAATTTTTATGCAACATACTAGTTCTGAAGTTATTGAATGTCAAAGTCGGGTATCGAAAGAGACAAAAGTGCTAATGTTTGGCGCTCTTTAGTCTATTTAGTTCTAAATACGTTATTTTCGGTAAGCAGTGTACAAAAGGTTTACGCCTCAGTATTTTTTTTTATTAAAATAGGTAAACGTAGATTTTCAATTTTATTTTTTAATAATTTTCCGGGTTTTGTGCAACAATTAACGTTGCTATTTTTCATTGAAATTGGCGATATTATATATTGCATTAATTTGTTTTGTTACGCAAGACATGTGGCTAGCCCATGTTTGAGCATTCTTCTTTTAAAAGATCGCATTTGCAGGATCGATCGATGGATTTGATCGATCTTCATAATGATTTTTTCCCCATTTTTCCCCTTTAAGGTCAACAAGTTAGAACATTCTGAAATTTCAACTCCTTTACATAATAACAAATTATATATCAAAGACCACCAAAGATACAAATGGGATAAAGCAAGGAGAATGATGATGATATAAGACCACCAATAATAGAAACGTTTACCCCCCTTTTCATCCCTTTAAGAGTTAAAAATCAAAAACCCCTGAAGCACGTGTTTCATCATTTTATTTCTTTTATCTAATTCCAAAATGGAATGTAACGGAAAATATGTGAACGAAACAAGTGCATCACAGTTACGCCGCCAGGGATGGGACCGACCGTGGTGTAGTGGTTAACACGTCTGACCCGGCAAATCAGTAGACGTGGGCTCCATTCCATCGGTGGTTTGAACTTTTTCCTTAACTTTCTAACAAAAAGTAAATCATTCCAAAATTTTAAACAGATCACTTTAAAGATCACAAAATTTAATGCACACGTTTAATCCCATTTTACCTTTTTTTTAAGGGGGTTCGAAACAAAAAAAAACCCTGAAATACGTGTTTATTTTGTCTAATTCCAAAATTTAAAATTCCGCCGGCCATTCACCCAAGATACGTTTTTTGGTTATAAACATCAATATTAACTTTTTTGGTTATAAATAACTCAGGGTTTAAAAATCAATAACCCCTGAAACACTTGTTTAATTATTTTAACTTTATGGTCTAATCACACCTATTGAAACAACACGAAGAGTCATATAAATGTTTAACCCCCCACCCAATTAACCCTTTTAGGGGTTAGAAATTAAAAACCCCAGAGACACGTGTTTCATTACTTTATTTAATTCCAAAATACTTAGATCGCTTCAAAAATCACGAAATTTCATACAAACTTTTAACACCCCTAGTAAGTAAGTAAGTAAGTAGTTTAGACATTAAAAATAAACATGAAACACGTGTTTAATTATTTCAGTTCTTTCGTCTTAATTTCATAATTTAAAACAGATCATATTAAGACCACGAACTTTCATTTGATTGAGTGGGGCCAAACGCGAGATTTGTTGACACAGTGGGCCCTTAAGCCACTGAACATGACACGTGGTGCTTCTGCGCCTTAAGCTAGCACTACTGCTTTTTGGCATTAATGAACATTTATAAGATTTACAGATATTACAAACAGATAAGTAATCAATAAAAGTTTGATGAAGTAATTTAAATTTCATGTTTATAGGTCGAATTAAACATTCCAAAAACAGATGAGAAGCAAGAAGAGCAGAAACCACTGATTTTGATCGATGCAGGCCAAGAGGCTGATGTAGAGTCAGTAATGGTCGCTCTCTTCCTCATTGAACAGCTGGTCGCCTGCGACGAGAATAAAGAAATAATCCATCGAGTCAAATGGGTCATTCTACCTTCCGTTAACCCTGACGGACTGGAGTACGCAAGATATGTAAGTTTTCATAGTTATTCTGCCATTTTCGGCATCAATCAGCGTCAAATTATGCGCTATTTACGTAAGATTTTGCGCTAATTATGTAAGGTTTTGGTACATTCGCAACTGAAATTTACTTCGTCTCGTCAGCCATACTTTATCGACAGATTGATCAACTAACCATGGGCGTTTTGATGAAACCACTGGTTAATTATTATCTACAAACTTGATATTCTGTCCCATACAAATGACAGCTACGGTGACTATGACGATTTTCAATGAGTGACAAAAAAGATGTGGCAGCATCATGCCCAGGTAGATATTAGAGGTCAGTGAAAGGAACTTATTCGGTAGTTGACGCCCTACGCCATCATAGACCGAGAGGGAATACTTAGCTGTAAAACTTTGACAGGTAGGCCAGTGAAGTCTACGACGGGATAAAACGTCATCTCTCGAATTAGTTACTACAAAAAACGCTCAGTGAGGCCATCTATGCACTTAAGTATTGGAGCTATACAGGGTGTATGAGCTTATACAACTGAGTGCGTTTATTAAGTGAAGTATTTTTTTTTTGTCGTTTCTTGAGCTATGGTTCTAGGTGTCTAGGGGTTGTTCAGTTTCATAGTCTGAATGCACCGTATCAGTATTCATAGGACTGTCCCTTACACCCCGTATGTATTTTTTTCAGAATCGCATCAAGTGGAGAAAGAACTTGAAACCTACCGAAGACGGTCTTAGTATCGGCGTAGATATTTCTCGTAACTTTGACTATCAATGGGGCGCCTGTCAAACTGCGACAGATAGCGGGTTTGGCCCTGAATTCCCCGGCTTAAGCGCCGGCTCGGAAAACGAGACCATCTTCGTCAAAAACGCTCTCGCGGAATATAAAAAAAACATGAAAGTGTATATATCAATCCGTGGCGATGGTCATGGCATATTATACCCTTACGCTTATGCCCATAAAATTGCATCGAACACCACATTAATTAAAATAGCTGGTAAAGTAGCCGAGAAAGTGAACCAAAAAGCTTCCGCTGTGCAATTTTTTGCCAACGAAAGTATCTATGAAGCTGAAGGGCATACTTACTGCGGGCACAGCGTAGACTACGCCCATAAATTGGGTATACCATACACATATGAGTTAGAAGTGTTCTTAGCCAGTGATAAGGAAATTTTGAGCAAGTTCCAGCCGATACCGCGCGGCCACGAATTTAATCTAAGGCAGGGTTATCTCAGTGGTTTTAAAGAGCTTTTTAACGCGGTGATATACGATAAAAAAGCCCATTATTTGGCACCTTTTATGGTAAAGTGATAGAATAAATTAATACTTTGCTAACAGTGAAACTTAATATATAAACAAATATGTATACGACTATGCAGTTTCACTTCTTGCAGAAGAAACTCTCTGTGTAACTATTTTCCCATTCCCAAGTAATTAAGCTTACACAGGCAGGATATTGGCTGCCTAAGCCATGGAAATTCGATAAGCTGGTCGAAGGTCACGTTCAAAATCGAGGTGAAAGTGGGTGGGCAGTTCAAAACACTGAGCGTTGGCAAGTGGTAGGTGTGCTATGCAGATATGACTTCGCTTTTGGTGCTAAGACAACCTAGAAGTTAGTAGATTACAACGGACCTTAGAGAATAGAACAGAAATTTGTATTACCGAGTGTTTTCTGCCGTCCTAAGAATTTCTTTATCGCAGTTCAGCATTTTGTTATTGTTAAAGTAACAATATCACTATATAGTATTCCATGGAAGATTCCATGATGTACCTCATCGTCACAGTGATCACTAAATAGCATAGATAATAGAAGTGTGTAACTCAGTACTTTATGGTTGTCTGATTTGTAATGGCGGATGCGATGTGTCGTAGTAAATAAAAACGCAATATTTAGTTCCCAATCAATAGCATTTCCTTTCACTCTGACCCATAACTCACGTCAGATAAAAGCTTAACTTACATATTCCCTCATGTGCGATGAGTGGATGAAGTATCTCTAAATTAGTACTTATATAGAATAGACATGTATTTAGTCAAAATATATTCTCAGGACGTAAATATTAAGTTTTTTCCTGCGTCTGATTTTGTGTATAATAAACGGTTACAAGTATTAAAATATAATGAGGCAGTCAGTGAGTAAAAAAAAACTTAAAAAGATTTTATTTTAATCATCTAATCTTCTTCCACTATCCGATCTATAGAGATCAATGTCTATAAACTAAAGTTATATAAAGCACAGATTTGCCAACGACTGGTCAAATCGTGAGCACAAACCACTGACAGGCATACATCTGATAAAACCACTGTTTGTTTGCCGTGTGATGCCGGCTTTGCCGTGTGATGCCGGCTTTACCGTGTGATGCCGGCTTAGAATAGCAACACCCCGCATCCTACCCGGGGGTGTCGTAAGAGGCGACTAAGGGACTCGAGAGTATTGGTGTATTACAATTTTTAGGCGACAGGCGGACAACCTGTCACTATAAAGATACACATGTTTTCTGAAACAACCTTGGAAAACAATCTTCAAAACTGTCAGACGTGGCGATAGCGACCGTATTTTTACGGCTGTTAACGCTCTGCCTACCCCGCAAGGGACAAAGGCGTGATATATGTATATATGTGTGTATGTTGTTTTCACACAAGACACTTTTTATAAAACGCATAAACTTCTGGTTATGAGGAAATTTCACAACTAAAACTCTGTAAACCGTGGTGTAGCGGTTAACACGTTTAACCTTGCAAGTAAAGATTTTTTCGAATTGCTAAACTACATCAAATTTAATTTAGTCTACTACAAAAGTGGCAGAATATACACGGGGGAGATTTTTTAGAGCATACAATCCTGTCACACAACCTAAGGAGGTGGTAAACAGTCAATTACCGAACAAATTTTTCTCCAAAGTTTTGCGGGAGGGGAGGTTGTATGCTATACGTGTTGTATAGCATACAACGAAAATGTTATAATTACAGACAAAAACGACATACGAAATGGCAATCGTCAGTTTTATCTAGTACAGTTATTTAATCTGTGGTTTTATATAACGTAGCGTACATACATACATATATCACGTCTTTATCCCTTGCGGGGTAGGCAGAGCGTTAACGGCCGAAAAAATACGTTCGCTATCGCCGCGTCTGACAAATTAAAGGGCCGTTCGAGATAATTTGTGTATCACTATAGTGACAGGTTGTCAGCCTGTCGCCTAAAAATGGTAATACACATGAAACCCTCAAGTCCCTTGGTCGCCTCTTACGACACCCATGGGAAAGAAATGGTGTGATGCTATTCTAAGCCGCCGGCATCACACTGTACCGTGCATGGTAATTATGGCCAGTGAATTCTAGCAGAGGGGTACGCCCAGCTTTGCCATTTCCTAAGGGGAGATTCGGATGCACCTCAGTACAAGGCATTTAAATTTAAATTTTTCACGTAACTACCTATGACCATGCAGACCAGTGGAAAGATTTGAACGTACTTCACTGACAAGAGTTCGAATCTTAAAAAACAGAAGAGGAGAATCTGTTTGGTCCACCCTGTATACATAATATACATATCGTACTATTCGTTAACTTTTAAGATTGACATAAAACATTTTTATTGTAAAACACAACGTGAGTGTCGCAACTCAAGGTAGTTCACTAGAAATATAAAATTATTTCCAAAAATAATATTATCTGAAAAGTTCAAGATGAAAACTTATTTATTTATTACCTTATTTGTACTCGGTAAGATAATTTAGTTTCTTGCTGCAATACATGGTATAAAGTTAAGTCGCTTTTGGTGTTTCTTCGTTTGCCTGTCTGTTGTCTCGCTTACTTCAAACCACGCACCACGATATAGATGTTGATGCAGTTGTTTAAGAGAAAAAAATGATTGATGCCGTATTAAAAAAAACATTTCGAGTAAACTAAATTGTATTTGTACCTGGTATTCATATAAAATACTTATTTATGACATTTAATTACAGTTCAAATTCAAATCAATGATGCGGAACTGTGTGGGTGAGTGCAAGTTTTGCTTTCTTTACTGCTGAATTTGAACTTCGAGACTTGTACTATTGAGCTGCTGCACATTGAGATTATAGACTGGAAGCGTAAAATTTGGCATGCGTATTTTGTGAGCAACGTAAGCATCCACTGAGAAAGGATTTTTCAAATATCAATCTTTAGGGTGGTAAACACCCATGTAAGATTGTATGAAACTTTTTATTTCTTAAATATATTTGCTTCAAATTTCGTATTTAAGATGAACTTTAGAAAGAATTGATCACGTGTTTTAATGTTTTGTAGTATTAGACCTCTAACAGGGTAAAAAGAGGGAGTAAAGTTTTGTAAATCTTGAAATTTTGCTCACCTATTTTTAACATACATTCTAAAAAAAGGTTTAGGAATTCGACCCCTAATTGGTTAAATAACGTATAATATTTTGAACGTATATTTTTACACCTTTCTTCTAATTTTTTGTTTAAATGAAGAACTTTGACAATTGTGTGTAAGCGTTTGTAATGCTCAACCCCTATGGGGGTAAAAGTGAATGAATGAAACATGACGGGAAGACGGGGAAAGAGGGCTATACAGCACACAGAGGACAATTAGGGGTGAATGGGGAAATGGGGTTAAATTTGAAAAACTAAGAAATACGGGGTAAGGGGCCAAAACAGAGGCAAAAGGGTGAAAGCGGAGAAAAACGGAGGAAAACATGGGGCTTATTCTTAACAGCTGGATATGGCCTCCCCATATTGGGGGGTAATGCCTTACCCACTACGATTGGCAGGCATACTGGCAATGCTGGCTTTGCATTCACAGGAAAGGCTGCTGCCCATTTCCTCAATGATTATCCCTGAGTGGATTTTTACGATACACACGGTAGAATTATGGTCATGCTATTCTAAACCGGCACCACAGAGCATTGTAAACGGCATACAGGGTACAATGGGGGAAAGTGGAAAAGAGACCGTGTGAATGTGTAAAAAAAGGTTTCAGGAATGGCAACGGCAATGGGAACGGGTGCGAGAAATACGGGAATAGGATGAAGAATGGGAATACGAGTGGGATCGAAAACGAGAATAGGAGAAGAGATGGAGCGGGAGCGGCAGTGGGAGCAGGAAATAGAGCAAAAACGGGAGATGGAGCGGTAGTGGGACCGGAAACGGAAGTGGGAGAGCAGGAGATGGAGCAAGAGCGGGAAATTGAGCGGGAGTGTCAATGGGTGCGAGAGATGGAGTGGGAACAGGATATGGAGCAAGAGCGGGAGATGGAGCGGGAGCGGTAGATAGACCGGGAGAGGGAGAAGAAGCGTAAGCAGCAGTGGGAGTGGGAGCGAGAGATGGAGCGGGAGCGGGAGATGGACCAAGAGTAGTAGATAGACCAAAAGAGAGAGTGGGAGATAAAGCAGAAGCGGTAGCAGTAGTGAAAGCAGGAGATGGAGCTGGTGTGGGAGATGAAGCGGAAGCGGGAGCGAGACGGGGAGCGGGAGATGAACCAAGAGCGGGAGATGAAACAGGACAGGGAGAGAGAGCGGGAGATGGAGCAGAAGCGAGAATGAGAGAGGGTAGCGAAAGCGAGAACAGGAGAGAGAAGGAGCGGGAGCGGTGGCGGTAGCGGGACCAGGAGAGGGAGAAGCAGATGGAGCGGGATTGGGAGAGCAAGCGGGAGCAAGAGAAGGAGCGGGAGCAGAAGATGGAGCAGGAGAGGGAGATGGAGCAGGGAAGGAGCGGGAGATAGAGCGGGGGAGGGACTGGTAAAATTATTGGCACAACTTTAACAATTTATTATTAACGTGTTCCAATATTTTTCAATATTCATCCCTAAAAAGATGTAAGAATTGGCCTAGATCTTTGTATTTATGTGCCCCAAATCACTCGACACAGTAGGTACACAGTCATCTCATAGACCTTATGAGTACGCAAGCGAAGCCGCGTGTTAAAGCTAGTATATTATAAAAACAAATTAAACGTATGTTGGTTGTTCAGGTGCAAGATAATGCGGCCATGCTACCATGAAATGCTGGAAACACTTAGGGATAGAGATGAAGTTCCGTGCGTGGAGGATGCCAGCATCGGTACCAGCACTGTAAGGGCCATTTACATTGTTATACATTAATATGTAACGTTATCAATAAAAAGCATCTTATTGACAGGTTTTTGTGTAGGTTTGTACCTATACGATTTGGTGGGTAATTGTGCATATTATTTATATTAGACGGTAGATGGAAAAAGGATACGGTTCCCCGAAAAAATGCTTGGAATAAAAAGTGTGTACCTTATTTGTCTACTCTATTAAAAGTAGGTAGATTCAGAAGCTTGACTTTTCTTGAGATCTTACAACTTCATAGTATAGCAGATGACCGATGTGGCGCAGTGGTAGTGCGACTGCCTTTCACGCCGAAGGTTCCGGGTTCAATACTCGGTGGGTCACTCACAAAGTTGATATTTATCACTTTGTGAGTTTGTTGCTAGTCTGGTTAGGACATTGCGAACCACCTGATTGTCTGTAAGTAAGATGGTTCCGTGTTTCGGATAGCACGTTAAGCCGTAGGTCCCGGTTGCTGTCTATGATCACTTAGACGGCGGCCGTTACACAACCATGTCAGAAGCCTGCTACTTGTAGAAGGCGGTTGAAAAATTCTGACAATAGGGTTCATCGGGTCGTTGGACGACTCGGTGTCCCACACGAAAAGAGAAGAGAAGAGGATAGCCGTTTTATATTCTCGCCTTGGTTCTATATAAGGTGTAAAAAATTTGCTGCAAATATTTTAAGGGGTTAATCAACCCATGAAACTGAACAACGTACCCCAAGAAACCATAGGTTGAAATATAAGATTTTTTTTTTGGACCTCCCATATAAATTGACTAGGCTGGTCGGTAATCTTGTATGAGAGGTTCAAATTTTTTTTCATATTTCGACCTATGTTCCTTAGGGAAAGTTGTTCAGTTTCATGGGTTGATTCACCCTTTAAAATATTTGCAGCAAATTTTTATACATCCTGTATAACATATTGTAACTATGAATTAAGAATCTCTCGATTGCGATTACCAATTTATTTTTGATAATCGCAAGTATAAAATTCATGTTTATTTTGTGATACTTACAGGTGGTGATTTTTCTTAAAGCCTTAAAACAATTCTGCCCAGAATTCATAAAAGTTTCTGACGACGGAGTTACTTACGAAAGTCGACATCTTTATACGGTACGCACCTTTACTTGTTAAAGCAGTCCTGTGACACTTATGCGGGAGAAGATTTCGACTAAGTTACTATATGCATTTTTGTGTATACAGACAATATGAATTAATAATGTACGATTGTGTCTTGTGGCACTAGTGTGCCACCACAAATAAATCAAAGACGATCTTGCGACTTGAAATATTTTAATACGGGAAAAGAAACCCTAAAACAATATTAATAAATGATTAGGGAATGGTAGATGAACTATGGAAACATAACAAGGAAAACATAGGCTTATAGGTACCTTATGGGTTCTTTCTAACTTCCGTAAATCCGCTGTAATTTCACATGTGCACTTTGTTACATACGGAGCACTACATTAAAATCATTAATTACGAACTAATCACATGCAGATCACTGGATTGTTAAAATAATATGTTTCTTTTGATCTTCGTTGTTCGCTGATTTTATCGCGACTGGGTCAAAAAGTCAGAAAAATGTGTGACGACATTCCAATTTCCAATTTGAAATGGTTCGTGAAAGGACAGGTGGTTTATGGAGGATGTGGACGCAGAGGTTCTACTCTGCTACAGTCTGGTCTAAGGCTATCGAAATCTAAAAAGCGATTGAAAGGCGCGACAACCCTATACAATTGCCCCATAAGTGTCTCTCTCTCGCTCATTGCACAACTGAAACTCAAAAACTGAAACTTATTTGTACTCCCTCAAATGAAATTATATTAATTTCATCGACATATAATGAAGGTTAGTAACTTGTAGATACCCTTTCAGGGGCTAAATAGAATAAACCCCTGAAATACGAGTTTAATTATTTTGTTCTTTTATCTAATTCCAAAATTTAAAACAAAACGCTTTAAATACCACGAACTTTCATACAAACGTTTAATACCTCGTTTCACCCCTTTAGGGTTTAAAAATCAAAAACCCCTGAAACACGTGTTGAACGATTTTAGCTTTATGATCTTATCACAACTGTTAAAACAGATCGCAACAAAGAACTCGGAGTTTCATACAAATTTTTGTCACCTAAATTACCCCTTTAGGGAAAAAAATAATTAAAATCTTGAAACACGTTTGTGTTGACTGTTAATTTTTTTTAGTCTTATAACAAATTATGAAACATTTTGCATTGCATTTAAGAAACGCGTCCTCCATATATACTTTGAACCCTCTTTTTAGGGGTTTAAATTCATAAAATTCTGAATAAACGCATTAAATCACAAAATTACATCACAAAATCTTTTATCGCCGTTTCAATCTGGTTTTCGTGCTGGTCATAGTACAGTTACAGCACTACTAAAAGTCACAGACGACATTCGTTTTGCTATGGAGAACAAGTCTTTGACTATACTTATCTTGCTTGACTTTAGTAACGCGTTCAACTCTGTTGATTTCGATGTCCTTCTTGCAATACTTCGCTCACTTAACATTTCTCCCTCGGCAATAACTTGGTTCGATTCATATCTTCGCGGTCGCTCGCAGCGGATCCATTCTGACGAGATTTTCTCTGAATGGTGTGATCTGTCTGCGGGTGTTCCCCAAGGTGGCGTCCTTTCACCTCTTCTCTTTTCTGTTTTCATTAACACGGTTACATCTGTGATTTCCTCTAGCTTCCACCTCTACGCAGACGACTTGCAGATATATCGTCATTTTATCTCTGACGATATCGTTAGTGCCACTGCAGCTATCAACGACGACTTGAGTAGGATTGCTATTTGGGCTGAATCTTTCGGTCTTGTAGTTAATCCAAAAAAGTCACAAGCAATGCTGATAGGTAGCCCGTACATGTGTAGGCTATTTGATTACACTAATATCCCAATGGTCACTTATAATGGAACACCTATTGCCTACACTAAGACAGCTAAGAACCTGGGTGTACTGCTGGACCACAACCTGAGTTGGACTACTCAGGTGAATGACGTCAGTAGGAAAGTGTTTTATTCCTTTCACTCGCTGAAGCGCCTCCAAAATTTCTTGCCTCTGAAAACTAAAATCACTCTCGCACAGACACTTCTATTTCCTCTCTTTGATTATGCTGACACTTGCTATCTGGATGCCTATGAGGAGTTGTTGAGCAAACTCGAGCGTCTCCAAAACCTTTGCATTAGATTTATCTTTGGCTTACGCAAGTATGTCCATGTCTCGCAGTTTCGTTCTCAACTCAAGTGGCTCCCTATCCGTCTTCAAAGAAATGCTCATGTGCTTTCTTGTCTTTATAAAATTCTTCACAGTCCTTCTTCTCCTTCATACCTTAAAGAACGTTTTAATTTCTCTCGGTCCCAAGACAAGCCTTGTCGCTCACATGTCAAGTCAATTCTTTCAATCCCTATCCATCACTCCGATTTCTACAGTTACTCTTTCACTGTGCATGCAGCCAGATTGTGGAACTCCCTCCCGCACACAGTGCGTGACAGCCCTTCCCTCTCAGTGTTCAAGAAGAGAGTAAAAGAGCACTATCTTTCACTATCAAACTAGTTCGTATCTGTCATATTTATGTATGTATATTGTAATATGTATAGTTGTATTATATGTAGTATATCAGTATAATTATGTAAATTTAATATTTTAGTGTGTGTATTATGTATTATTTTTAAATACCGCAGTTAGTATTATAAATATTGTGCACGATCGTCAGCCTTACCTTATGCTATCTCTCTACCGTAGGACTGCTGGAAGAGATTTCTTTTTAGAAATAAGTAGTACCTGTTGTGTTTTTATCTAAATGTGATTGTCCTGTGTTTTATCTTGTGTGCAATAAACAGTTAAATAAATAAATAAATTATTGTTACTTTTCAATTTGCGTATTGACGAATTGGCTTAAAGACCAAAAACTTTCATAAAAACGTTAAACCCTTAGGGGCTCAATTTCTATAAATCTGTTTTTAGTGGATGTTTTTGTGGTAAAATGAACCTAGTGCCGTGTTTCTAGTTGTAGTAGTTTAGGCTCTGCGTTGATGAATCAATGAGTCAGAGAATGAATGAATTAATGAGTGATTAAGTGAGGCTATTTGTTTTTATTTTGCAGATAAGTAATCAAAACATTATGTTTATTTTATAGGTTGAAATAAACATTCCAAAAACAGATGAGAAGCAAGAAGATCAGAAACCACTTATTTTGGTCGATGCAGGCCAAGAGGCTGATGTAGAGTCAGTAATGGTCGCCCTCTTCCTCATTGAACAGCTGGTCGCCTGCGACGAGAATAAAGAAATAATCCATCGAGTCAAATGGGTCATTCTACCTTCCGTTAACCCTGACGGACTGGAGTACGGAAGATATGTAAGTTTTCAAAGTTACATAATCTCACCAATCAGCGTCGTCGAATGGAATTATGCACTTATTATCAAAGTTTTGCTACATTCGCAACTCAAGTTTACTTCGTTTTGTCAGAAATTCACAGATTGATACGAGGTAAGATAAGGGGATTTTCAATGAGTCAAAAAAGGATGTAGCAGCATCATGTCCAGTGTGTAGATGTAGGTCAGTGGAAGGAACTTGTCCGGTAGATGACGCCCTACGCCATCATAGACCAAGAGGGAATAACAGAAAAACTTTGAAACGGGATAAAACGTCATCTCTTGAATTAGTTATTTCAAAAAACCCTCAGCGAGGCCATCTACGCACTTTAGTATTGAAGATCATACAGGGTGTATGAGCTTATACAACTAACTGCGTTTATTAAGTGAAGTATTTTTTTTTGTCGTTTCCTGAGCTATTGTTCTAGGTGTCTAGGGGTTGTTCAGTTTCATAGTCTGAATGCACCGTATCAGTATTCATAGAACTGTCCCTTACACCCTGTATGTATTTTTACAGAATCGCATCAAGTGGAAAAAGAACTTGAAACCTACCGAAGACGGTCTTAGTGTCGGCGTAGATATTTCTCGTAACTTTGACTATCAATGGGGCTCCTGTCAAAAAGGTTCAAGCAGCAGTGGGTTTGGCCCTGAATTCCCGGGCTTAAGTGCCGGTTCGGAAAACGAGACCATCTTCATCAAAAACGCTCTCGCGGAATATAAGAAAAATATGAAGGTTTATGTATCAATCCGTGGCGATGGTCACGGCATATTGTACCCTTACGCTTATACTCATAGAATAGCATCTAACAAAACATTAGTTAAAATTGCTGCAGAAGTAGCCGAAAAAGTGAACCAAAAAGCTGCCGCGGTGCAATTTTTTGCCAACGAAAGTATCTATGAAGGTGCCGGACATACTCACTGCGGGCACAGCGTAGACTACGCCTATAAATTGGGCATAACATACGCGTACGAGTTAAAGGTTTTCTTTGACAGTGATATGCAAATTTTGAGGAGGTTTCAGCCCCTGCCGCGCGGCCACGAATTTAATCTAAGGGAGGGTTACTTCAGTGGCTTCAAAGCGCTTTTTAACGCTGTGATATACGATAAAAAAGCCCATTATTTGGCACCTTTTGTATAAAAGTGATGAAATTAACAATGATCGTCGCTAACGCTAAAAGTAACATTAACATGTAAGTATTACGATTGCCTAAGCAGTTTCATTTCTAGATTACTTTTATTTTATAAAAGCGCTTTGTTACCTGAAACTCGTTCGTGATCTCTCATCTTTCATAGCTCCTTCGTAGGTATTTTGTACTTTGACAGTTCTAAGACTCCCGATTGAGAGTGCCAAGTTGGGGAAATTTTCTACTTGTCACTCTCGAACCTGTCAACCGAGAAAATTTCTAGTAAGATAATCATCGCGAACGCACTCCTGTATAAACCATAGGTATAAACTATTTTCACATTCACAAGATAAGCTTGCAATCAACAACTGGGTCAAAATTATTTGCTCAGGCTGGTATCTATTACGATACAATATTTATTTAGTACATAATGGTGTATCTACGTTGGAGGAGTCACTTTTCCACTTTTCGGTAGGAAGTTGGTCATGCGCGGTGGGGGGTGTTGTTTGCGCGTGCGCGCGGGGTGGGGCCGGCGGCCGCTCTGCCCGCTGCCACTCCACAGTCGGCCGCGGCGGCGGCGGCGCGTCTCCTACTCCAACTCCTCAGATCCTCTCGCTCAATAGTGCCGGTACCACATCTCCCCAACTCGAACATGCCGCCGCAAGGCCAAATTAACCTAACATTTTTCTTCCGTTCACTTGTTTTAAAATTCAAGTTTATTTTCTCGTCAAAAATTTATTTGTAGTGAGTTTATATTTTTCAGTTGGTTTTAAAATACTAAAAAATAAAATTTAAAAAAAATATTATGATTGTTTTTCTGTTATTACTTTTGTGTATAAAAACATTGGCGATTCGAGAAATTGCGGACAGCATTTTTGACGTGAGTATTTTAGAAAATAATTGTGTCATTTTGACGTTTGAAGTAGTCGAATATTTTGGAGTAGCAAGAGTGGAGTCAGGCGAGGCAGAAGCGGAGGCAGTTACAGGAGGCAGTGGGCGCGAGGCGGGCCAGGGCGGAAGGCGGGCCCCGCAACAGGTTGCAGCGACCAGCGCAGCCCCCAAGACCTGCGATTCTATTAACGGCTAATAAACACCCCGAGAGAACAGCTTTCACGCTAATTACCCGAGTTATAATATTAAATTTCTTGCTTATTTAAGCGGGTATTTTCCTCAAAATATTGTCGGTTTACGGTCCAGATATAAATTTTGCTTTGCAAGACGTTTCTGTTGCAGAAAAGACATAACTTATGGTTAGAATTGTACGGCTTGGTCGTAAATCTTATTAATGTCTTAATTTAGGTAAGATTTGCAGGTAGGTACTGTATTAGGCTAAATTATAATTCTAACCGTTGTAGCTTCTTATTAAGATTGCTTCCTTGGTTGTCGATAACAGTAGATGCCACTTGGTACACATACTAAATCTCCAAACGTCAAGTAAAAAGCATCCACGAGTCCGTTACAAAAATTATTGATGAAGATCTGAAAAACATTTTATTTGACGCTTCAATAATCCTGTCTGTAGGTCCTAAAAATAGATTCTCTCGTCAGTTTGAAGAGCGTTTCATTTAGATCAGTGGGCTAATATTTTTGATGTCCGAATACCTACCAGGATCCTGCATTTTAGGAAAGTGTGGATGATACCATGACATAGAACGCATTTAGTATTGTCTGTATGAGAAAAAAGAGATTTAGTATCCCAAAGACAACAGAATAATTTTGAATTAAACGAAAGCTTTGGCTAGCGGGGCCCTTGGAGGGCTGTTGAGCGCTGCACTGCTGATTAATGATGGGATCTCACCGCGACGCAACTTTCAGTATTAATTAACTTCATGACATTGTGAAAATGCTTCCGAGCGTTATTAACCAATACAATCCAAGACAGTGGTGCACTGATTTAGCTTCCAAATTATAGGGTGAAGATTTTAAAGCAGTTTTCATTATTGCTTTATATCGCATTTTGTAATGTGATTTTGGCATATTTATTTTATTCAAGGTTAAAACGGTAATAGATATATAATTGAACTAGCGGTACGCCCAGCGGCTGCGCCCGCTATAACTCGTTTTGTCGTGGGAATAAGATGTTTTCCTGGCAAGTATTACACAAAAGAACCTTCCTTTTGAACTACTCTATCTATTAAAAAAACTGCATCAAAATCAGTTGAGTAGTTTTAAAGATTAAGCAAACACACTTACACACAGTCGCGAAAAGCGACTGCTTTATACTATGTAGTGATACCAAAAATACAGAGGTTCCCCGTTGAAGTTGTCAGATTCATTGAATATCTGTCATATTTTTAAATCCTTGAATTTGAGATGGCGGTGACCATGATCTACCTAGTGCAGCTCATTTTCGCCAAAAAGTCCTCTAATTTTTGAGTTTCGTGTGACACCCGATTATATATGGCCATGCTTGGTATCATTGGATTCGTCGTAATGCCCTGAATCAGGATCCGAAGTCGTCAAAAATTGTGTGGTGGAGTGGGGACAGAGTGGAGGTTAAAGATGGTGGAACGTGTGGGGTATAAACTGAAACTTTCCGTAATCATTCCATGAAAATTTCTTTGTTTGACCTCAAACCTGAGGCTTTGGTGGACCATTTGGCATATTTTTTCACTAAATATGTGCAAGCCGTTTTGTACCTAGAAACCGCCAACAATACCATGTTTGACTACTTTTAATTTATTTATTTTAAAGGCGTAAATCAAATATTCTAAAGCGATATATTGTTAAAATTCTGTCGCGAAGCCCTTTCATTTGATACCCCACATGACCAAATTACAAAAAAAACTGCCATTAAATAAGGTTAGTTAGACCATCCACCATACCACAGAATTAGCGAAATAGGTAAGTAGAATTTTTAATCATTAGGTACAACTAAACACACAAATTATAAATTTTAGGAAATCCAAAGACTTTATAAAGTAGGTAAATATAAAAATATGAATCGATCTTTCGAATGAAATAAAAAAACAGAGTTCGTGTTTTTATCAGAATTTACCCCAGGTAGGTATGCTATTTTCAAATATCCTCGTTTGTAAGTACAAGGGCTAGGGGACAGAGTTGTCCTCGTAACTACAGTTTGGAGTGGTGATAAGCAGGTAGATAGGGTAGGGCGGCCATGCTTCAAGATAAAAATGAAAAGCTTAATATTTTATTATTTGTGATGCCGGTTTGGAATGGTATCACCTCATTTCCTGCCCGTGGGTGTCGTAGGAGATGACTGAGGGACTTGGGGGTTCCAGTATTGGTGTATTGCAACTTTTGGGCGACAGGCTGACAACCTGTCACTATAGTAATACACAAATGATCTCAAACGGCCCTCTATATTTGTCGGACGTGGCGATAGCGACCGTGTTTTTACGGCCGTTAACGCTTTGCCTACCGCGTAAGGGATAACGGCGTGATATGTGTATGTATGTATTCTTCAGGCCTTCTGCTTATTCGGTGGCCAAGAAGAAGAAGAAGAAGATGGAATTTTCCAGCAGGAATTGAAAGAAATTATAATAAACCTAAGAAAAGTAAAAATATATGCTTGTCAATGTACAATAAAAATTAATTTGAAATATATATACTTTAGTCACTTTTTGCTTAGGAAAACTCAATCATAAATAATTTCACTAAAAAATATTCGTTTTGTTGCATGAGTTCCATATTTAATTTAGTAGGTGCCTACTTATTTTTTCAGCTTCAGGTCTTGACAAAGTGCGATTGAAACGGGCGTGGTTTACTTTATATTTTAAGTTAGAAAAAATCTAATAACAATGATATTTTGTGTACCCTCGAAAGCATGGCGACCCTGGTATCGATCGGTCTCATTAGTAAGTCGACGTGCGTATCACCACTACCTCGATAAGAACATCATACTACATGCGGGCAGAACCATGGCTTACCTACACCAAAAAATAACAAAGCAGACGACGATTTATGGTGCCTGATTCTGTATACATGTCTGGTTAATAGATTTTTTATTTGTCTATTCAGCGTCTCTGCAGGGCAAAGGCATCCTATTTCTTATACCATCCGTATCCGTCTCGATCTTCGGACTCCAACTGCCAGTTTTGGAGAAAGGCTTCCAAATCATTTCTCTATCTCCTGCGAGGCCGGCCTCGACGACGGCGACCATCTTGTGGCTCCCACTCATGTAATTTAATACATGTATCGCTATGCATGCGGCAGACATGTCCCGCCCAGTCTCATTCCAGCTCCGCAGATTTTTGCCCATATGCCAGTTTTGAAGCGCGGAGTGGTGTACCTAATCCGATCAATTCTTTGGAAAACATTGATTTGTCTGTGAGGCTCAATTATTTTGTATTCCCACACATACAGCTACCAGCAATATCACGTTTCGGGTTCTTAAGACCAGGCCTGAAGTTTGCTTAGGTAAAATCTTTTCATTTGCGTCTCGATAACGTGTCAGTTGGATGCATAGACTTACAATTTGGTTTGGTAGTTTCTCAGTCTGCTAACAGTTTGAAGTATAGAAAATCACAGTGGCAATGGAGTGACAATTGAATATCGATAAAATTACAAAAAATTATAGAGCCGGGACCCTGTATATCATGGTTTTTTTGTGTTGCCTTTGTCACGCATAACTTAATATAATGTATGACGATTTGGGTCCTAGAGAGACATGCTAAATTTAAATCTCAGTTGAATGCCGATAGCGAATCAATTGGATGGTTGGGTAGTTTCTTAGTCTAAAATAGGCCTCTAGTTCGTATCTGAAATTCTGCAACTCTTTTTGTACATATTATAACCAGAAATGGTAATTCGGTTGTGGACCGGGTCATTAATAAAATATAAATGTTGTGCGCTTAAAACTATTCTCCAAAAATACTACGGACTTCATTTATAATTTTTACAATGATATAAAAGTAGGTCTCTCTTTTTTAAAGAGATGGAGTAATGAAATACGAGCGCCCACCCACAAGTGGATAGAGGAGGCCTAAAATAGGAAAGAATGGAAGAAAGGGAGGGAGGCCTTTGCCATACAGTGGGACACTACAGGCTAGTAATAAATAAATAAAAGTCTCTCTTTTCGTGTGGGACACTGAGTCGTCCAAAAGTAAGAGTTTTGACGCTATCTAAAAAAGCATTGTATGACGTAGATAGATAGCTATTTTCATACAAAATACCGTTTTAGATCGTTTCAAAAAAGCATTTGCGGTAAATCAAGATTCGGCTGTGAATTGACGGATACGTAATTATAATGTACGCCTTTGTACAGCTATCACGTGTCGGAAGATCGAATTACACAATTAAACTTCTTTATACCCACATAGCAGTATACCTCCTGGCGCAGCGGCGGGCGGAGTATTAAAATTTGAACCGTTCAAACTTGCCTCCTTTTAGTGTTCATTACGCTGCTGTGGAAAGTTGAAAATTCATACAAGTCTAACTTCTAATGAACACGGGAAGTTGGCCGATGATCACTCACACATTATAACTACGCCGCGCTTTTTACCCGCGCTTTGTATGAAAATTTTACTAATTGACGGGCACGAAGTTGGTGGCTTTTCGTGAAAGCATCCGGAAGGAAGGTAGAGAATAGAGAAAATTTGTTGAACTTGTTTTAAGATAGTTTGAAATTGACTGTCGAAAAAATTTGAGTGAAAACTCTCAATGACCATTGATGATACTTACGAGTACATAATATAGTAGAGAATAAAGTGTAAAAATAGGAGGAACTTATTTTATTTCAAATACCGAAAGTATGACGTCATTTTTTGCTATTTTGGATGGCGTCAAACAATTTACTTTTATATTATTTTTCTTTTTATTACTTCAAACTTTGGATATATCGAAAAATTATGAATGAACTCCGTAGTACCTATTTTTACTACAATTTTAAGCGTACACACACATATCATGCCTTTTTCCCTTCTGGGGTAGGCAGAGCGTTCACGGCCGAAAAAATACGGTCGCTATCACCACGTCTGACAAATATTGCGGGCTCTTTCAGATGAAAAGCGTACAACATTTTATTAATGACTCAGGAAACTAGCAAATTGCAGCAGAAGTAACGTGTAATTACGTGTGTAAGGTAAAGCAGACAGAAATATATCCACGACTTCTTCACCTTGAAATCACTAGCCAGGTAGATAATTTAAACTCGGATTGGCTCTAAAAACTTCTTCCAAGTTGTGAATGCTCTCAACTCCAGGATGTGTGAGTCTGTGGGGCTCCAAAACGCTTCCACTCGAGGGACACCAAACTTTAACTCGAAAGCGGTTTAAACTAATTTCGCTTAAATTCTGTCGAGATTTCGTTTGTGCAAACATTGCATTGCGAGTTCGTCAGGCACTTTTGTTTAAGAGAGTTAATTATGAGAATTGAAAACGGAGAGCTCGCGGGTAATGAGATAGAGAAGCTTATTATTATTACACTTGCGTGCATGAAGGTTCCAAAGTTTACAAATCTCCAAGTGAATTATTCTTTGTTTTTAACAAAATTAAGTTGTCGAATATGAAGTAGACTATCCAGCAAAAAGCTCTTTGAATTGATATGGTATTTTAAATGAAATTTTATTAGAAACCAAAGTTGCTAAAAATACTATCGTATTTGTCTGTTCATCACATAACAAAGCTAGTTGGTGATCCCCAAACCGTACAAGTACAGAGGCAGACACATCAATATTCTCAAGAAACCGGTACCGACCGCGAAATACAAATCTCAATAAAATCCAAGCACACGGAACAACAAGAATGCGAGCTACGCTAGCAAGCCGAGGCAAGCCAGGCGAGCCAAGCAAGCCTAGGTTCCAGGCATTAGCTCGGTTGTTACTCTAACTGGATTAAGGCGACGCATTTCAGATCTGGTTAAGCCGAAACATTAAGTCTGACACGGATTACTCCACTGCTGCACTTTGTAACCTAAATCCCAAACCATGTTTCAAATGATTTTTCAACTTTTTTCATGAAACGAGCTAATGGAGATGTATTTATTGAGTTTTATAAATAAGGTATATTTACGATAAGTGAAATATATATAAAAAAACAACTTCTATTTATAAAACATCAGGAAAATTACCTGATGACGGATGGCTCCGATGCGATGTATACTTATGCCGTTTGATATTTTTAAAATGTATTAAAAAATAATAAAATAAAATCAAATATAAATTTAAATGGATATTAATAAATTAATTAATACTTTCATGAGTTATACCCTAGTAGCCTAAAGACAAAATCATCAAATCATATTTCCCTTACATTCACATCCCCGCCCCGTAGGCTTTGCGCTATCACATTTCTATCGAATAATACGATCACCTTATACGTACAATGACTGATCAATTTCTCGAAAAGAACACGAGATGACATGCAACTTATCCCACTGGGTCATTCAGTCAAAAGTGATGAAAATATCTGCACACATCATATTTCCCATAATAGCTTGAAAATGTACGTGTCAAATCCTCGTCCGCACGCACGTAGGCACGCCCCGCGATATCGCTTTCCAATCGAATAAGAGGATACCCGATACAGCGGCTCAACATTTCCTTAAAAAGCAATAATAGGACTTCTCCTTGGATGATTAATTCATCAAGACTTGTCGAGCGGTGGGTGCTGGGCGCGCCGCTGTTTGCGGGGCGAGGCTCGGTAAACTCATTAGATAAATGAAACAGTTCACAAAACATCGTGATCGGCGGGATGATTGATCGCCCAAGTATCGAGTGTATTGCTACACTTGAGACTGTTTATTGACGGTTATGGGGAAATTGTTGGTGAGAGGGCGGGGCGGTAGCGTAGGACAGATCGACAGTCCCTACGTACAATGACGCAAGTGAAATTTTCAAATTTTACAGGAGAGCGTTTTACAGTTTCGAATGAGTATATTTCAAGTCATTTTATAGATAGAGCTTTGAAAATTTGAACATAGATGTATTTGGTCGTCATTTATTAGAATAACGGATAAAAAATTGAAAATAATAATTATTCCTATAAAAATAAGCACATCCGTAGTTTTACGGCACAAAAAATTAAGCTGTAGAAAGCTTATGTGGTACTTAAAATTTTATGCGTTTAAATTTTAAGCCACCAAAAATCGTAACTGTCATTTAAGAGATTTTACGTTGGAGTTAGTGCACACGTATCATAATTATAAATAGGTTTTTACCTCGTATTTTACGTTTTACAAATGTATACGATTAGGAATTGTAAAAAGAAAAGTAACTTGTTGTTTGAGAACAGCTTTAACCTTCATAAAATCAACAGTATAGAGAATATTAAAAGAAATGGTTTTACTCCGTAAGTGCCAGATACGAGATAGACGTAAAGGCGTAAAGTAACGTAGCGTAACTACTGTCATTTTACGTCGGAAGATGTGTTGTCACGTGGGTTTTTAACTACCACTACCGTCGTTTTACGTTGGAATTGTGTAAATTTTGCAGTTACGGGGAGTCGATTTCGAGTAGAATCAGGCTATATTGAAACTCGCTATCTTTACTAACAATACCCTTATGATAAACTGAGGCGAAATCAAAGAAAAAAGGCAAATGACTTAAGTGTCAGTTACGCGATTGTACGTAGGGACCGTCGAGATATTGCTGACATGTTATATCCATTGCAATAATACATAATGATGATTATTTCGTTATTTAGTCAAATTAAGTTTTATGTACAGTGAGTATTACCTAGGTAATTTAACTTTGAAACGCAAGCACTCCATAGAGGCGTTCTCGATATTCGCATGGTGTCGAATTACCCATTACACTCCGCGACTTGTTTGCCTTCCGTCGCATCGCAGGCGCTTCGCACAAGTGGGAAAATTAGCAATGACGTGTTACAGGGCCCTTATATCGTGAGTGTCATTGACGTATTTGGCTGTTACCTTGTCCTTGATACGTGTAGATCTTGTGTAGATGGAGTTGTGGAATTCGTAATCAGTTTACTTGTTTCAATAGACTGAATAGAATTGTTTCTATGGAGATCTTAGGATTGATCTTGGTAGGGTGCTCGTAAAATCCATATAGAGGCAAAGGTATAGACAGTCTGCTTACATATAGCAAAAGAATAAAATAAAAGCCAGTTCTGTTATATCTGTAAAAAAGTCAAAAATTATTCCTATTCCTATTCCACCATACACGTGCGATTACTCGATGTAACTACCCCTATTCCCATAAAATAAGAGGCTTACGCTAAGGTGACAATATTTCGCCCAAGCTCTTTACTAATGTTATAGTTTATTGTTGGTAACATTCTAGGACCGTAAAACGTTCAACCGGCAGGCCTGCCAGATGGTCAAACGACATTGTGACAGTAATAGGACAGTACTGGATGAGGGCGGCAAAAGAACGTGAAAACTGGCGTGAGAAAGACGAGGCCTATGCCCAGCAATGGGCTAATGTGGTCTGTTGATGATGATGATTATTTCTTCCTATAGTCTGGTTTGTTCTAGTACTAGATGATCGATTTTCATCTGACACCCATGTTTGGTGTCGCAAACGTATTGCGGTTGATCGCGTACGTTTTTTTTGTAAAGTGGCCGCTCTTTGCAAATTTATTCATACCTCTAATAGATAAAACTCTATCGAATATGTGTCAGCGTATACAGCCGAGTTATTCATATCTATTGATTTTCCCCCACGTGTCGTAATCTCTTGGAAATTGGAGCACTCTCGCGTTATTATCAGCTAAATCAAAACACAGTCTTAAAAGTCGATTAGCAAAAGCATGTACGGGTGTTGATTTAGGCTTAGTTTAAGCTGATAAAGCGATTCGAGACAACGATTCTCTCAACTAACTAAAAAGCGCTGTTTTTTTCTGTCAAATTAGTTCAGAAAAGGATAAGAGATTTTTAAGTTATTCTGTTTTTAAGAATGTCAAATTCTTTGCCATTTCTATTCAATTTAGTCGTCATCGTATTATATACCACTTTATTTTGCCAAACAATGTGAATTTTGCGTAAAATTATAAGAGGTGACATTGAGTAAAATTATAGCGAAGTCAACCCGAATAAAGAAAATCATTATCAGCAGAAAAATTTAAACAATGCTCGGTCTACTGATCTCTGTTCTGATCTTACTGATTCTAGGCTGATTCTAACTGATCGGGTGTGAAATGGAATTTGTAATTATTCGTATCGTCACCATTTTCAAACTGAATTTTGGAGCGTGGCATGTAGATAAAAGTACCAACACAAGTACTGTTGATAAATCTTGTCTAAAGTTTAAACTATTTAGTCTATACTACCTACAAGCATCTACGACTCTAAGTATTTTTTCTACGAAGAAGCAAGTATTTTCAGTATTCCCATCCTAATTTATTTTATTATTTCTTTTTGTCATTCAAGGACGCTAAATAACGTAATAAATCTCGATAATAAACTGGACCTCTCCAACCTTTTCGGAAATGACAAAAATATTTGCTTCCAATAAAACTTGAGTCCGGACAATCCGTTTTTACCCTGAAACTGGGGTAAAACTAACCGCGGGGTCACGTGAACAATGAAACGTGAGCGGGGGAGAGTCAATAGGCATAAAAATCTATTTCGTCATGTCCTCGGCCCTTTTGTCAAGATTTAAGGTTCAGCGCACTGCTGCGCACGTGGCCTGCTCTGTTGATCGCAAATTTGCGATTTTCTCTCCACTTTCCTTTCCGTTTCGGTTGTATCCCTACCTTACACTGTAGACACGGTAATGATACAGCTAGGAAAAATTTGGATTCGGGTACTAGTAGAAGGATACCTAAAGAATATTCTGATACATTTATGTAGGTATAGTGTGAAATCCGTTCTGAAAAAACAGCCATCGCATGCCGTAGTAACAATTGCTACGGCGTAGCCAACGTAGCAATAATTTATTGAATTAAATCTTTCTGAAAACTTGTGTGCTAATCTAATCTGTATTGGTGATGTATAGTAGTAACTAATAGTAGAGGTAGTTGTAACCGGTAGCACTGTGTACCTACACTTGTTTATAGGCAGTCTGGTTTGTCGAAAGGTTGTTTAATTTCACAAACGCTTATCATCCAACAAACTATTTAAATCCAATATTGTGTTTCTCCTTACAAGATATGCTGCAACATAGGATAAACGTATCTCATCCGGACATCGTATAGCCGGAAATGGAGTCCGGGCGGCGGAAATCGGCAGACGCGGGTACCCGACGACGTCCGCGCCGCGCGCCGACGGCAAATAGCCAATATTCAAAATTGGAATTAGATAGCTACCTGCTTGTAACATTTCAAATATGAAGAAATGAAAAAAGAAATAAAACTAAAACAAAAAAAAAATAAAAAAAAATAATATGACTAGTTGTGAAAAAGAACTGATATAAATTCTAACACCGAACGACTGTCATATATGCCTATTGTCATTTGATTTATTATCAATAAACCGCAATAAAGTGCGGCACCAAAATACATAGTCGCCATATCACGCCTTTATCCCTTGCGGGATAGGCTCTGTTAACAGCCGTAAAAATATGGTCGCTATCGCCACGTCTGACAAATATCGAAGACCCTTTCAGATGATTCGCGTATCACTGTAGTGACAGGTTGTCAGCCAGTCGCCCAATATTGTGATATCATGAACCTTCGACGACACCGAGTCGTCCAACGACCCGATGAACCCTAGTGTCAGAATTTTTCAACCGCCTTCTGCAAGTAGCAGGCTTCTGACATGGTTATGTAACGGCCGCCGTCTAAGTAATCATAGACAGCAACCGGGACCTACGGCTTAACGTGCCATCCGAAACATGGAACCACATAAGCTTGGAGCACGTCCAATCGTCGACTAAAATGATCGTTTTGAAGTATCACACTCTGCGATAATAGTATACAAAACCATTTAAAAAAGCAAGACACTGTTTCTTGTCTTCAAAGTTGCATTCTTCAAGATACCTGCAAGCATTTTTCACGATCGCCACACCGGCTGGGTTGTTCCATACACAAATAAAAGCTGTTGTAAGCTATAAACGGGAACCGGCAATCTGCACTTGCGCGGGATTTTAAATGCCGTGGAATAATTCAAAAGAGTACTCTATAAAGAGTGTAAAGTGAGAGTTAGTTAGGGGCTGTTCACGTTGCACGGGTGAAGCTTTCTGGATGAAGGATTTTCAAAATCAGAGTATGACTGATCAGTTTTTGGATTATTATAAGGATTGTTCTTAAAAGTTACAAGTGACTTTCTAGCTAGGACTACTACGAAGTACAAAACTCGTAAAAATTTAAATACGTAACGAAAAACCATTTCTACGATAGCAACAAGTGACAATATAAAAGCAACATTACCAATTACTTCTGCTACTAAATTAAATTATTGTTTAGTTTATTTAAGTTTATGTATGTTGCATAGTATAGTAGTTTCCATTATAATAATAATAGATTGGCTTTCTATTTACCTAAGATACATATGTTTTAATTCCTAGTTTAGGAAATGGTCAAGCCACATAACTATTTCATATAAGTGTAATTAAGTTTATTAAATAAAGAAAGAAATAATTAAAGAATGTAGATCATTTTATGATCCGCACATGAGACGCAGCGACATTTATACCACCATGGGTACCATTATGAGAATGAATTAACGGTAGACGTTATACTCGTATGAAAAGAACTACGACTTACTTGTTTTAAATTTGGTTGAAGACTCAAGTCACACAATGAGTCTTATTTGTTCGTTTAATAATACAGTTATCTCGTATTCTCAGAACATTTATTATTCATTGTTTTAAACCAATACGAGCACTGCCCCTAACTGCAGCGGCGGTTGCAGCTTTATCACCTGAACTCAGCTGCTTTATAGCATCGGGGCAGCCCATAAACCGCGGTAAACTCCGCAGTTCATAAACGCGCACTTTTGCTGACATGGAAAATAGTTTACAGGCTGTCTCTAGGCACCGAACACAGGGACGTACTATACCTGGGTCACCAAAAATATGCAGGGTCCTAAAAGACATTAGAGGCATAGCATTTTAGACATAGTCAGTGGGTCTTACACGAGTGTGGGTGAATCGCAACGATTTGCCTGATGTACGACAACCTGGACGGAAAATTTTAAAAACATCAGAAGTCATAATCATGTTCTTTAGAGCAATTCAAAATACATCCCGTAAACCAGACAATATTGATTGCTGTTAAATATTGACGAATTATCAAATACAGCAACTTTTTACTGATAATTATACTGAATTTCTACTAGTAGCAGTTAAAAAGTCCTAAAAATCCTCTACATGCTGAAGTCCGTGAAATTTAAAATCTCATGACGTAACCACGTAGCAATACAAATAAATAACTGATAATCACATTAAGTTTGCACGCTATTTTTGTACGGAACATGATTTTAGCCGTGATGACTACTACTTGATTGATGATAAGTTACTGATAAAATGATAATTTGATATAAGTGATAAAATACGGTGTTTAGGAAATGATAGAGAAACAACCATTCTGATCGGGTGCGGTCATTAGACTGAAAAAGCGCTCTACATTCAAAGTCGCAATTGAAATACAAATTATAAAATAGGTACGTTTCACCGTACAATGATAAAAAGTAAAGGTGAAAAGAGTCCCAAATCCCTCCCCTGCAGTTGTCTGTTTATTCCTCGTTTAGTGGCCGATAGCGTCTCCTCTAATCTGCTGAATAAAGTTTTATGCCCATTTTTAGGAGGTTTTTACAACCGACAGTTTGTAGACAAAATTAAACCTTAAATCGTTAATGAGCTGTTTGTGCGCGATCAACAAGTTTTAATATGTTTTTGAAGACTTTACATCCCTCTCTTACAATGTTTTTAGGATAAGATGTAACGAAGAAATCGGTCGTAGTCTCGTTCTTTATACGTATCACAAACATAATTTTTTGTACATTATATGTTTTATAACATTTTTATCAAAACAATAAATATATTATCTAAATCGTATCGAAGGCTACAGAAGATCTTAATACAAAAAAAAACGAATTCGCGTATTCAGAACATAAAAATAAATCTATGTATGAAATTAAGTGGAGTTCACTTAAAGTTATTATTTTTTTTTTAAATAAAGAGAGTATTTAAGTAGACTTACATATTTTTGTTAGATAATTACATTAAAGACGAGCACCATCGCATTTCAAATTAATGTATCATCATCATTCTCGTTGCCTTATCCCGTTCTCTGTCGGGGTCGGTTACTTAACTAGGGGATTTGACGTGGAACCAATTTTTTACACAGAGTGACTGCTATCTGCCCTCTGCAACCCGAAGGCTATCCTGGCCTGAATCCTAGGTTAAGTCACATTCAAATATAATCTGACTCAAAATTTTAATTCTATGTGGGTTTCATCACGATGTTTTTCTTTCAGCGTAAGAACAGTCGGTAAATGAATGTGAGTAACATTGGTACATGGGTCTCACGGTTGTAAGACCGCTGTCCTAACCACTTCACCACCGACGCTCCCGTATTCTTTTTATTTAAAATATTGTACCATCGTCCACCGACGCTCCCTCATTTTTTTTATTTAAATTATTGTATCATCGTAATATAAACTCATTTAAACGTCTTTTCCTCTCATTGCCCTTATCCACTTGTGAGTTCCCGAAAGCCACGCACGCAGAGACTCGTTCGCGCTAAGTGACTTAGGAACTCCGCGCAACTGCGATTATTGGCCACGAGGGCAGAACTTATACACTTTGCTATCGTATTATATGTAAGGGTAATATTATAGCTAGTAATATTATAGGTTCTGATGGAAATAGTCGTCATATAGCGTGTTATCACTGACCGTAAATCATTACCTACCAATAAAATGAAGATCAACGTGGCGCAGCAGTGGACTACCACTAGCGACTGCCTCTAACGCAGAAGGTTCCGGGTTCGATTCTCGGTGGGGCACTCACAATGTTGATATTAAATTTATCACTTTGTGAATTTGTTTCCAGTCTGGTTAGGACATTGCGGGCTGAACCACCCGATTGTTTGTAAGAAAGACGGTTCCGTGTTTTGGATGGCAGGTTAAGATGTAGTTGCTGTCTATGATTACTTAGACGGCGGTCGTTAGGAACACAACCATATCAGAAGCCTGCTACTTGTAGAAGGCGGTTGAAAAATTCTGACACTAGGGTTCACTGGGTCGTTGGACGACTCGGTGTCCCACACGAACACACGAAACAAGAGAGTGAGAGATCACTGATCGTAAATCATCATCAATCCTACTAATATTATAAATGCTAATATTTGTATGCTTGTTTGTTGGTTTGTTTCTTTGTTACTCCTTCTATTAAAAATTTCTGAATCGATTTTCATGAAATTTGGCACACAGATAGAGAGTAACTTGGATCAACACATAGGATAGTTGTTATCCCGAAAAAATGTTCCTGTGGGATGCTACGGCAATCAAACCGACTTCCACGCGGGCGGACAACTGGTACTAGTAAAAGTAGTTTTTTTTCGTTTATCTGTTTTTTTGTCTATCTGTCATAGACACGCTAACTTCTCGTAAACCACACAACGGATTTTGATGCCGTTATTTGTAGTAAATAGATAAAACGATTGGCAGTGTGTGCAACCGCTGGGCAGGCCGCTATTACAAATAATTATGCTACTGCGTAGCACGCGTAGCTACTTTAGCGGCGATCTATTATCGTGATAACATACTATAAATACTATAGTGTACAAGATAAAAAAGGTATTGGTCGAGAAAATCATACAGTTTACCAGTTACACACCTACATAAATACACGGTACCGGCTTTGCAATAATATTTCCTGACTGCATAACATTAAAATACCAACATGCTCTTTAAACCCTATATTCAACATGTATTTTATGGGACCGATACCAAACCCTATCCAAGATAAGAGTACCCCCTTTCCGCAAAATTGAGCACTTGCCGATAGACTTGTTTCATCTCGATAGCTTTCACGACCAAACAATCGTCTATATAGGCAATATCGGCGATACCACCTCCCTTGCCGCCGGAAAAACTCTTATTGTACAATAAAAATGTTATGAGGTAACTCTATTCAATGAAATCGTCTGTTATTGAAATCGGTGGTACGGTTCAAGCAGTCGTTTCTGGTTGAATAATAAGTAGCGAGCATTCTTTGTTACTCGTATAACTGTCGTGGATAGAAGATGTGATTTTAAGAATCGATTTATTATTGTTATTTCAAAAATCAGACATGAAACGGAAGGTAAACGTACAAATTTGAATTTACTTACCCATCGACGCGTTTCGAGTGCTACAATGCGCAATAAAATTGCATTGCCATAACTTCATCACTGGGTAGAGCATGCAATGCAACGATCATAAAAATTGTTTTTCACCCTCCTGCTATATAAAATATCCATCGCCACTGAAAGGTAATATTGAACTTGCCTCTCTCACGTCCAACCGAATGCCAATACTGTCTGCGGAACCGAAAACAAGCGCAAACTACGTGTATCGGTGCAATTCCCGAAAGGATGCGTGCCTCCATCCCGGTTGTGTACCGAGTCAATACGGACCGAGATGAGTTATTTTTCCATAATTCCGGGCTCCAGGCCGACGGCCCGCCCCGCGCCACGAGAATTCCCAAATAAATAATAAATACGTCAACCCACGTACACTCAACGCTCAGACACGCCACAGAGCACGGAAAACTACCCACATTATTTGTCTTCAAAATTTAATATGCAACGAGATGAAGGCTTTACCCGAAACAGGTTAAAAGATACAGTTGCTCTTTCAAGGCAGCTAAATTTAAATTTAAATCTGACGGTAACAGCCTCTTGGAACTTTTGAAAGCAAATATTTGAACTTTGTTTACTTCAGTTAGAGAAAACAGGATGAACTCGGAGGAGAAATTCGTTTTACTCATTTTTGGAACCACGACTTTAGTAGCGCTTATTTCGTTCGAAAATTTTCAAATGTTAGAAATACCTAAGTTGAGGAAGTCTGTCTATAAGTTTATCGTGAGCTCTAGTCGTTTATTGAAGCTCACGGGTAGTAACTTTCGATAGAGAGATGAGTAGGTAACCTTTCCTAGCTCCATACGCCGGCCGCGGCCGCCGCCGGGGCCGCGAGACTGCGTTCAACAACTTTCACATTTTAAGACGTTACCCTGCTCCTGAGAATCCCTTAGGAGTCTGTGCGGTAAATTTTATTAAATTTTCGAACGAAGACAAACAACGTTTAATAATAAACTAGCTGAAACAGTTATTTTGAAGTTGAAAACACTGAAGTAAGTATGTACCTACAGCTATACGTTGCTATAGGCGGATGATCAAAACCCGGTTGTTTCAATGACTTCAGTCAGTCTGTCTAGATAGTTTATTTGTTACATACAGAAATAATGTCATTTCATCATTCACCTTGCCTTATCCCGTTCTCTGTTGGGGTCGGCTACCTAACCTAACCTAGGGGATTTGACGTGGAACCAAGTTTTTACAATGAGCGATTGTCATCTGACCTCTGCAACCCGAAAGCTAACCTGGCCCGAATCCTAGGTTAAATCTCATTCAAATATCATCTGAATTCATTTGAATGTGGGTTTCGTCACGATGTTTTTCCTTCACCGTATATATTTTATTATCTCACGTATATATTTTTAATATCTCTCGCGGGATATGCAGAGCAGTCAAAACGGGTTTGGTGTAAAATAGGCTGTGGATCTATGGTTTATGATTAGTTTTGCATTCAGTTTATGCGTGTTGTTACAATCTATATTGTCCACATTCCTATACATCGAACTCCCAAAATTCATCGGCCATATGTCCCCGTTTCCACCGGTGGTAATTGGTATTATGCGTTTTTCATACGCACCTAACGATCTTCCTATGTTTTACTGGACACGATTATTAGACGAAAGGAAATAGACAGACAGACAGAAACACTTTGTTGCTCACATGAAAACAGAACATTACACAGACACCGAAACAAATACCATAATATAAGCAAAGGCGGCCTTATCGCTGTAAGCGATCTTTTCCATGCAACCCAGCACACTAAAAAAAGTTGAAAACACATAGTATAAGTAGCGGCGACAACACATATCAACTAAATAATTAAGGAGCTTGTGAAATAGAAACAAAAGCCTACTAAACCATGACAAACGTTGCCGCCTCGAACTACAGTTGTCACAGATTGTCATTTGTTTGAAGTATGTCACGACCGCAATATCATTCGGAGCGTGTGTAAATCACCTTTGGTGCTGGGAGGCCTAAGCCTGTGGGATCCGGCCTAATGGGCATTGTGCCCTTTGTGTCACGTCCCTTTCAGTTTTGGTCGCACTCGCATTGCGTCGCTCCAACGGGAAAATTGGGGCCCATACGGAAATGCAACGGGTTTTCGGAATGATTTCAAACATACGATTTAAATAGGCAGTATCATGCAATGACACGGAAGGAAATAAAACTCTAAAAACTAAAAACTAAAATACTAAGTAAACTACTTGTATATTACGATTTGAAGAAATTGTTTACTTCACTGGTAAAATTAAACTTATCTAACCTTCCATAAACTACCTTATACGGCTTGGTATAAACATGTTAACAGACTACTTCTAATTACAACTTAACTAAATCTATGACCCGATTCTTTATTGCCCTTGAGACTATTCTACACAGACACAAAGTCACGTTTACAACCTCTAGTCTAAAATAAAAGGCCCGTTTCTCTCAGTGACAATCGTCCCACACAAATTAGAGTGCCTCCATTTCGTGCAATTTGGGTGGATCCGCCTACCCACATGCCGTGTGAGGCAGGCTACAATTTGCACCGGACGCCCGTCATTCCCGTCATTCTAGAACGAGCCGTCGACGGAGGCACACGTGCGCTTTACAACCTCTGCGTTTTATATGACGTCATTACTTCACTCGCCGCTTTAGCAGATAGTTTAGCTCGTCCGCCCGCTTGTAAAAGCAACTAGTGGTCTTTTATAACGTAATTTGTCGTAGCTGTGTTAGTTTGGCTAATCTAAAAGGAATCTATGTTATTCTTTACCAGCTTACTTTTTTGACTGTTCATTAAAGAAAGCAAAAAGGTGTTTTCTAACAATATAACTGTTAAATACAATATTCTGAGACAATAGGTAGGCACAAAAAGTAAAGGGGATGTTTTGACGAGGGAGTCGTTTTTATGTGAGACGCGATCTGACGAACGGAGCGGAGCGAATTAAAGATTGTCAACAGATTTATTACTCGCTCCAGTGAGCCTGACACCGGGTCCCCGCGGGCCCGATACACCTCTCATATTGCTGTACTTATAACTCTGCAAACAACCAAATATATATTTCCAAGTATAATTACACGGTAATATGATTTTACTTTCTGAAGGTAGGTAATGAAGCCCAGATCATATATTTTCGTACCCTAGAGTCTAGTAATTCCTGCTTGATACATAGAAGGTATATTAATCCGCTTGGTTTCTTCTTTTTGTCGTTTGGGACACTAAGTCGTCCAACTACGCTTGTTCTCTTTTCTAAAAACGAGAAACAAGTACACTCTACCTACCAAAACTTGAACATAATCTCTCCACTCAACGTAGTCGTACCCCAATAAGCCAACTACACAAATCAACATGTTCGATGGTCTTGCGTCTCTAATAGGGTATTATGAACTTCGGGTAAGAACTCGAGGCAAGGGCTCTTGAGGGGAGCATCGAGAGGTAGCAGGCGGGCGGGGGAGGGGGAGGTATTTGAGGTATCTCCTTGGCTGTAAGCAAGGGCGAACGAGATTACAGATGGCAAGATAAGCCCAGAATTAGATACAACGAATTTTGTATGAAGTCGTAAAGATATTAAGCGCCTTGTGCGGGTCTTTGCTTTGAGAATAAAATAGCAGGTTTGTTTTACAAAAACCTCTTTAAAGTGTTTCCCATTCCATTCATTAATTGATGAGGCGTGCCATAATGAAATTAACCGAAGTATTATTGACCACGAATTCCGAGTGCAATCCGGTGAAAGGCTTAATATAGCCAATATTTCGAATACCTACTCATCAGAATTTTAACACATTTTAATGGATTTATTGAGCATCATAAAATGATACGAAGGATAATTAGGTATAATAATTTCCCTGTGCAAAAGACCAATATTAAAATTTATTGTTTCAAAGAAAATTATATTCTGTTCTATATTCCATGTACCTGTATATTTTTTAAAATGTTTGTGAAAAGATGCCGAGAGTTTTGGGGAGCAGAGTGCCGGAGGGTACTAACATCTACCTTCCGTTGAAAATTTTGGAAAAACAATGTTGCGGCGTTGTTCTTTTGCTGGCTTGAAGAAACATCTAACTTTTGTTTCAAAGAATAAAAATGTTCTCTTCTAATTTGACACGGAACACCCATACAAAAGTATAGTTTAATTTAACAATGTGACAAATTCGATAATTACTGAAGTCTTTTTTAGTTCATAGGTATTTACTTTCTTTGTGAAAAATATCTTGTGGTCTAAAAATAAGAGTTAGAATCTTATCTTTTTCTTTTATTTGTCATTACACTAGATAGTTGCCAAAAAAAAAGATTACATAAACAAATGTACCGTTAATCCGTCCGTGAAGCAATGATTAAACAAAGAAGTAATTCACCGCCCCTCCCACCGAGCACCTCCCCCGCCCGCCCCCGTCCCACTTACATCTAAATAAACAAAAACAATGGCCACACTAAAACATTTAACCTGGAGAAAATAAAAGAAAACGAGCCAAGAAAGAAAGGAAAATGAGAATAAAATAGAAATGGTTCCGTAATATTAATAAGTCAGTATCACTATCACTACATAGTGCAAAGCAAAGTCGCTTTTCGCGTCTGTCTGTATGTATGTTTGCTTAAATCTTCAAACTACACAACAGATTTTGATGCAGGTTTTTTAATGGATAGAGTGATTCAAGGGGAAGGTTTTTATGTATAAAACTTGCAGGGAAAAATCCTTATTCCCACGGGAAAATGAGTTGCAGCGGGCTTAGCCGCTGGGGCTGGCCGCTAGTATATTATAATCATGGGCGGACAATTTGTATGATTTTGAATCGGGAGTTGGAGACTATGAAGTTAAAGACCTTTCTTTTTCTTTTCCACCTAGATCAGAACAGAAAATAAATATCATTTCTGTTACCCACGCAAATACAGGTAAGAAGTTTTTAAATTCAGATGTAAAGAAAATGCAATGAATAATCTGGTAATATTGAAAACATGCAGTAAGTATCTTAAAAAAAAAGCTTGACTTAAACCTACAATCTTGTTCCTACAAACTACAGGCCCCTAAAAAGCGGCAATTAATTGTTGGGGATCTCCGTGGTTGCAATATGTGAAGCCATTAATTTAATTCAGTGTACGTGCGGCGGTAGGACACGGTTTTAACCGTAATTGAGATTTAAGAAGCGGGGGCTTGCCGAGCAGACGGCGGCGTCCCTGGGCCGGGCCTGAATAAGAGATCGCCGAGGTAATTGTGGGAATTGTTACTTTATTTTTAGGTTAGGCAATCTTTTCAACTGTGTCGTTGTACGGTGATGTTGTAGGTTAGTATGCGATGGTGTTTGGGAAGAATGGAACTTGAAAGGCCTGAAAAAGTTAGACTCCTTAAATGTGTATTAAATTTTTAAAAATATGTCCAGATGAAAAATACGTTGAAGACATGTTTCTTAGTAAGGCGTAATGGGTTTTACTGCCATTAACATTATTATTAAAAAAATGTTGTTACGGGTGCTACGCCGTAGTAAAGCTCTACAAACCGAATTTAAACAGCCTTAGTTTAATATTTATTCTAGTTTTTAAGGATTAACACGCATTTCTTCATTCTTACATTTAACTGGCAAACTAATTCTTCTTCATCATCAGCATGGTTTTGCCCATGGTTTTGTTAACTCAAATTACTCTGACTTCACTCACAGTTATTTTTAAGGCAGTACACACACTTTGTAGGGTGTTTCTATTCATGATCCTAAACAACTTTTACTGGAACCACTAGTAAAATCGCAAAAAAAATGGGTGTCCCATAGAAAAAAATGTACCCTACCCACCTTACTAAGTGTGTCTAGGTACTGACTAAAAATCATTCAGTATACTCACAGTTCCCATTAATAAATAGAACTTGCAACATTCTCGCGCACAAACCAGAACATATTCCCTGACAAACACCACTCGGAATCAGCGTTCCGTACACGCGGATTAAGTTGCGAACATAATATAGCAAGTTGCCAACTTAAACTATTTACCTGGTGAACAAATTTCCTAAGCTGTGGAATGTCGGCGGAGCGTCATCTAAATAAAGGATAAATTCATTAGGGATGCTCTTGGCATAGTTTTTGGATTAATAATGAAATACCACTTCCATCTAAATGTTTATCTATATAGCAAGAATTGTATATGTGTATGAATATATAATAGGCTAGAATCTTGACAGGTCAGATGAGCTTTTTAAAACGATCTAAAACGATATTTTGTACAAATTAAATCCGTAGTGTTTTTGAACAATAGTTTTAATTAAGCGTACAACTCGATAAAATATAAAATTTTATCAATGACCCAAGAAACTAGCGATAATTTTAATATTATATAGGTTAAATAATACATACACACACATATCACGCCTTTATCCCTTACGGGGTAGGCAGAGCGTTAACGGCCGCAAGAATACGGTCGCTATCGCCACGTCTGACATTTTTAGGATTGTTTTCCAAGGTTGTTTCAGAAAACATGTGTATCACTATAGTGACAGGTTGTCAGCCTGCCGCCTAAAATTGTAATACACTAATACTCTCGAGTCCCTTAGTCGCCTCTTACAACACCCGCGGGAAGGATTTGGGGTGATGCTATTCTAAGCCGGCGTCACACGGCAATAGGTAGGTTAAATAAACTTCTATATTTCTTAAGTTATTTTGGACGACTCGGTGTTCCCCGGTTTGGTTATGTTAATTATATACCATATCTCGGAGGAATTATTAAATTGGTTATTGTATTGCTCATTGCATCATACTGTACAATTTTTGTTGTAGGACCAGTGCTGGAAAACGAAAAAAAAAAAAAATCTTCCATTCAAGATTACAATCAGCTGACTGACATAAAATTTCTCATATTTCGACCTATGTTTTTTAGGGAAAGTTGTTTAGTTTCATGGACTGGTTCGTCCCTTAAAATATTTGCAGCTTTTTTTTACACCCTGTATAAAGCTACGAGTATACCGATTTTTTAAGGAAATGCAGAATAAGAATTTCACCTGTTACATATAAACTCAATAGATACCTTGTTCCTAAGTATGCTAAATGAAAATCGTTTCAGTTGGATGTCGATTGGATCTCAGTTGGATGATTTCGGTCATTTCGTAGTCTGCTAACAGTTTCAAGTATAGAAAATCAGAATGCCAATGGAATGACAATCGAATTTCGATGGCGTTACAATGGCAAAAAAATGCAGACTTGGGGAAAAAATCGATCTCCCATTCAACATTACAATCAGCTGAAACTATTTTGTCATTTTTCAACATTGGACTGAAACCAAAAATTGATCAGTATGACGCCCTAAGCAATAGATCTAACGCATTTACTGCGAACATAGTGCATATAAAGATATTTTTTTAAGAAATGCAGAATTAGAATTTCAACTGTTATATATAAACTCAATAGATACCTGCATGCTGTTCGCACCCTATTATCCGGTAACTCTATATCTGTTACGACAGAAGGTCTAAGCCGTATGCTCAGTGTCGCATTTGCCCCTAACCCTGGGTAGGTTGCCATGGCAACGGCCCTTGAAGTTCCCTGTGAAGCGTCAAAGCACATAATGACGAAGAAATATCGCAGCTGACATTTGAGGATTTGTATTTTTTATTGCAAACTATTCTTATCTAAGTTTACGGCCAGTGGAGAAACAAGCGGGAAATAAGTTGAAAAATAAACTGCACTCAATGATTTGAAGCAAATATTTTACTTTGCAATTTGACGTTGTCAATGATTTAATGTGATATTTTGACGTAACAACGTCTTATAATTTGATGGAGCCGGCTGAACGCACCAAAAAACATTATTCATGCGGCGTTACCTCGCATTGAGGCGTTACCACGATCGCTCCATTTAAGACTTAAAGTGCAAGCGAGAGCACGGAACGAGCGAGAAAAAGGCACAATCGGCCTTCGCGTTCTGCAGCGTATATCTATAAAACAAATAGAATTAAAATTTTCTTTTCAAAAAAAGCAACCATTCCATCAGTATTTTCTTATGACGTTGTCACGTTCAACTATCGTCAGTAAACCGACTTTATGCACAACCGATTTTTTTATTGTAAGGCGGATCGCGCTATCGCAGCGTCGTCCGTCAAATGCGGTTTTAGTAAGGGGAGTGACGTTTCTAATATGGATCTGACAGACCGCTGCGATATTATAGCGCTCCGTCGTGCGTTAAGTGTGCGATTTGCCTTACAGTTGGATAATGGTCGGTATGAGACGTGCATAGCAATGTGGCTTTCTCACATTCCAGCGATGTCGCCGAGATCTAGGTGTGCGGGAATTAAGCGCTTCATTAGACCATCTGCAGTTTGCTACAACTTAGGCGCATCACACACCTAACGCACACCGGACCACAAAAATATCGCAGCGGTCTGTCAAATCCATACTAGAAACATCACTCCCATACTAAAACTGCACTTGACGTAGCGCTATCGCAGCGTCGTCCTTATACACATTACACAGGTCTAACTGAGTAACCGCGACAGTAAGTAAGTAAGTTTTTGTGGCAATTTGATTTGATACCTAACAATATGAATAAAAATTGTATCGTCAATTCAGCGGTTGCACCAGTTGCTAATAGTTTTCCTGTAGGAATAAGGCGTTTTTCGGCTTGTATTTTAAAACAAAAAAAAAAAAAACATTAAATCCGTTGCGTGGTTTAGGAGGGGTTAGCGGCGTCCATGGCAGACAAACGCAAAAATATTTCCTTTTATACTATGTATTGACTAATATGTATTGTATTACTGTCTTTACCAAGTATATTTATTTTGACTAAGTATATACGTAGGTATCATTCTCCATGCATTTGTACGTTCAGTTTAGTTATCGTAAAAAAACTATCATACATAATAACTTGTAGTACCTCCATATTATAGGAGTGCTTCCTGCTTACCCAATAAACATAAAAAAGATGCTATGATCGTGATAGTAACTCGATTATTTTTATGATGAAGTGTCATATGAAATCGGAATTCGTTTACATTCTCATAACGAATGGCGCATTTTAACGGGCTTATTATAGGGGACAAGTTTATTTATACCGAAAAACAGGAAACTTAATTGATTCTTCCGTTAATTAATTTCATGGTTTAAACGAATACTTAATTTAAATTCTAGGTAATTTATTACAAAAAAAAATGCATACTAGATCTTTTTAAATATCTGCGCCAATATTATTGCAGTCAAATCTATTTATAAACGTATCAGTGTAGATACTTGCTACGGCGTAGTCAACTGCTACGCGTCAGCACAAAATAATGAAAAAACCGTCGGAAAGTTATAATGCTAATTTTACATTTAAAGCAGAGCACACGCTTAACGCACGACGGAGCGCTATCGCAGCGTCGTACGTTGAGTGCGGTTTTAGTATGGGGAGTGACGTTTCTAGTATGGATTTGACAGACCGCTGCGATGATTTAGCGCTCTGTCATTCCTTAAGTGTGCGATCCTCCTTCAGTTGTATTTTATACGTTTCTGTATTAGTTCGAGGTAAAACAGGTTATCAAGAATTTTTTCACTTTCATTAGCTAAAACTAGCACGAGCAATGTCACAGGTTCTCCATCAGAAGGAGATTGGATTGAGCCACAACGCCCCTAGAGGGCCACAATCGTGTCATTTACTTTTTAAACTACTAATTGAATTGGCTGAGTGCATTTCCATGAGGTTTCGTGACGTTTTCATTAATTAAACACAGTCTGCAGCGGAATTGTTGGGGTAAATATGGCAAGGTCTTTTAAGTGTGTTTATTTTAAACGATTTTATTTAATTTGTTTTGGAAAACTAACATTATATTTTTAAAAGGCGAAATGAAAAAATTGCAGCGACATTTTATCCGAAGTACACCTTGGACACTCTCCTACGGCAGTAATATACCTTATACTTACTATTGTTCTTTTCGTCTTTGTAAATAATATGGATACATGAAAAAAATATATATGTTAAACTTATAAGTATAAGTACTAAACGTATAAGTTTATAAGCAATGTATAGTTTTTGTTTACGGGAATTTTAAGTGCAATATGACACATTGCGTGGTTGTTTTTATGTCAAATTACGTCATATTTACACACGTTAGAATTTACGTTGGGTTTTTGGCACGTAAGTGCCTGCTTTCGTTAGGTTGTATTTGTACTTGCAGTAGGATTGGATAAATAAAATATTAGTCAGTTGATTTGATTACCGCTGACAGGCTGTAGATAAAAAGTTTCTTCTTCTATCGTATAAACAACCGAGTTTATCAACCACCCTATGATTCTAGAATTTTTCAACCGCCTGCTACTATCAGTAGGCCTGTGACGATATAAAGCTATTTTACAATGTATTTATTTGACAAGTTTGTCGTTGTTGCGGACAGTACGCACCAGCGTTCCGGTCGATGGCAACCAAAGGCTCCATTCCCTTTTTATTGGTGATAAAACACCCTTCTTTTAACAGGAGCTTCAATTTCATGCGCATTAAAACCTGACAGCGGCTGCCGGAGTTTATTATAAGAATTACTTTTACTACAGCACTCATACGCGAAGATACATCTAAGATATTGTTGCTGACAATAAATAAGATATAAAATTTTATTTTACAGCCGTAAACGAAAGAAGCTAACGAAATTACATTCAATTACGGGACATAGCGGGACATTCCGAGACATTCCCGTCCCGCAATAAAGCTAGAACCGCGGTCGTGGCGTAATTTTTTCGGACGTAAAAATGTAGAAGTGGAGTTAGTGAGATATACAGCGGCAGTAAATGTTTGTACAAGATGTAGCTTGAAAAACACAAAACTACAGACACTCCAGAACTGATTTTAAATTCAATGAACCTAAATCAAGAAGAAATAAAAAATATATTATTATGTTTTGCATATTTTCAGCGCTGATTTAGTTTTCTGGCAATCCCGACCGTTTCTTATGTCTGCGACGCGACGACACGCTCTGATAAGGAGTCGGTAGTACTCGGCAGGTAGGTGACTAGGAACTAGTCGAGGGGAGGCTTTTGCCGAGTAGTGGGATACTTTAGACTAAAATAATAATATTAAGAAGGCCTACTGTCATTATACATAACTAACTTTTGTCATAAAATAATGTCGTTTCTATCGGCATGGTGAGATTCTGTGCTAAGAGAGCAATTCACTATCAGAATGCTGTTTATATGAATGCAAGAAGTATTTTGACATGGTTTTCGATATGTAACAAACGCCACATCACGCGCTTTCGCTCAATTAAGTGTTCTTTTAAAAGAAAAACAAAAAATCTTGGCCAAAGGTTTCTCATTCGGAGAGTAAACACGAATGAGGCAAATTAAGTGAGCAAAATAAGGTTCCCTCAATTTGGGTCGCAACCAAAGTGAGACTTGGAGAGCTATGAAATGTAATTAAATTGTGAATTTTTAAATTATAACGTCAATTTTTATCAAAGTTGTCTGGTCTCTCGTAGAGCGAGGGGTCACAATCAATTTCGTCAAGAAGAAATGAAGAGGATCTCTGGTAATGATACAAAAACACGGAAAAGTGCAGTCAGTCGCTGTTTTGGCCATTCTTAGTAAAGGTTGAGTTTTTAGTCAACAGTATAGGAGAAATTTTGTCTATTCAATGGAAAACGTATGAAAATAAAGACATATTACTCTGTGCTTTAGTAATTGCAAGTAGGAATCCAGTATTGCGGAGATGTGAAATTAAACGTCGTTATTATGCCGTGTGATACCGGCTTAGAATAGCATCACCCCACATCCTTCCCGCGGGTGTCGTAAGAGGCGACTAAGGGACCCAAGAGTATTGGTGTGCAATTTTTAGGCGACAAGCTGACAACCTGTCACTATAGTGATACACATGTTTTCTGAAACAGCCTTGGAAAACAATCCTCAGAAAAATGTCAGACGTGGCGAAAGCGACCGTATCCTTACGGCCGTTAACTCTTTGCCTACCCCGCAAGGGATAAAGGCGTAATATATGTATGAAATTATACGTCGGGACTACCAGCTAACGCCCCGTCCCCCTCTTGACTCTCTAATTACCGTGACATGGACCTGCAAATTAATATCCTCGACTCAACTTCCGCTTCATCTTATTACCGACAAGAATCAAACAAAATGAAAAACTTAATACCCACGAAAATATGCGCCAATATCAATTCATTTTAATAATAAGTACAAAAACATTCATAAATTCCAACAAAATTACTTGTAAGATTACGTTTCAGTAATTGCATCAAAAGATGTTAATTGCCGTCTTCACGCTCAGAACAAAAACAGCTCATAATTATGTCGGCGGCAGAAGTATTTCATGTTTCCTCTCGTAGAAATTACCCACTAACGCAACCAATTTTGTTACCTTTGACAAAATCACGGCTACGCCTATTACGAAACATTACCCATAGGACGCACGCGGGAAGAATACACTCAGAATACATCCTGTATTGCGGGAACAAACCCGTTATGCATTCCGAACCGTATTAATAAGTGTAAGAGCGTATTTTGCCGTGACACGTGCTCAAAAGGCAAGCGTATGTTGAAGACGTCGCATAAGACACTCTAGGGAAACGTCTGTAGGCCTATTATTGATGCTCACGTGGAGAACGCGACCGCATGCGCTCGTGCCTGTAGCTCCGGCTTCCTCGTAAAAGGAGTCTGAGATGAGAAAGCAAATTAGAAAATCTTTTGGAGAATAATTTAAGAAGTAAGCCTCAGTGCATGCAGAAGTAAAGTAGGTGTTACAGGACTACAGATTAATTTTAATACAAAAACACATAATAAACAACACTGTTCAAGATTGACCTTGTCATTTCAAAGTGATCAACTAAGTGTACTTATTACTTATTGATTATGTCTAACACCTATTCATTATAAGGAGATCATAAGAGGGAGATCGTTCATTGTCGCATATTCTGGGGGTGGCCTATGTCGAGCAGTGGACTGCTATAGGCTGATGTGATGATGATTCAAAATATGATATTTGAAGAAAAGTGGCAAAATCAGAGTAGAAATACCCCTATGTAACCCTGCAAGTTATTCTAGCGGCCTGCCCCAGCGGCTGCGCCCGCTGCAACTCATTTTCCCGTGGGAATTATGATTTTTCATGGCAAGCATTGTACATAAAAAACCTTCCTTTTGAATTACTCTATCTATTAAAATCTGTCCTGTCCCGATGGCGTAGCGGATAGTATGCCTGCCTTCTACGTCGAGGGTCGTGGGTTCGATCCCCACCGCACACAAATGTTTGTTAAGTCAATTTTCAAATATTTGTGTTGAGTCTGGGTGTTTTCTATGTATGATATGTATTTATTTACAAAAAAAAAGTATATATGTATTAGTATCAGCTATCTAGTTCCCATAGTACAAGCTTTGCTTAGTTTGGGGCTAGATGGCGCTGTGTGAATTGTCCAGGATATTTATTATTTTATTATTATTATTAATAAAACCTGCATCAAAATCTGTTGTTTTAAAGATTTAAGCAAACATACATACAGACAGTCGCAAAAAGCGACTTTGCTTTAAATGGAGACTGAGGTTCTCATTACAAACTTGGCTTAAAAATATTTTTGGATCTTAACAGACTATCCCTTGAAAGTTTCCCAAGTATGCAATGCTTGGTCTCGCAGAAGTTTCGTGCCCCGGGCCGCGCTGCGGTGGTGAGGTTAACTTTGTTTCGGCACCGCGGGGCGTCGGCGGCGGCGCGGTGATCAAAGCCGCCCCGAATGCTCGCTTTCGGTCGTTTAATTTGTAAATGCAGCCGCCTACAAACTGTTGGCTTCAACCGGAACTTCGCTCTTTGCCTCCGTTCTTTGGGTTATCGATAGCTCTTGGACGGGGAGAAACTACTACTGGAAATTTTAAATGTGGCTACAAGTATTATACTTCGTGATTGTAGCGGGAAAGTATCGTGTCTTATTGTTTTACCGAGAGCACTGATGTCAAATATTTACACTTTAATTTTAGTATAATAATAAATAATAGGCTTTTTTCCTGACAGGTCAAATGAGCCAGTTTTTAAAACCATCTAAAACGGTATTTTGTATGAAGAATTAGAAGCATGACGTCACGCCGTAAGTGTTTGAATGGCGTCAAAACACTTACTTTTATATTATTTTTCTGTTTATTCATTCAAACTTTGAATATTTCGTAAAATTATCAATGAAGTCCGTAGTATTTTTGGACAATAGTTTTAAGCGTATAACTGTTATATTTGTTCAATGACCCAGGAAACTAGCGAATTAATAATAATAATTTGATCTTTCTTACCTAGACAGGAAGCCACATCAACCACATCCAAAAAAAATTGCGAATACTTAGCTCCCTATATGGCCGTGGCTGCCCTCGCTTCCTCCCGCCGCCGGCGACACACTCACTCGTACCCACAATTTCTTTGTCTTACGAGTACAAAGTGCCCCATATATTTAATTAACCCTGCACCTCACTAGAACAGAACACGAAACACATCTAAATACTTTAACTGGTTTCACATGGATTAGCAGACTCGTAATTGAGTCAGAGTTGTATGAACTTGTATGTTGAACATGCCTGTTTTATTACAGGTAGTGTTTTGTTGAATATTTTATTTAGATAATTTTCTTCTTGAGATAAACTTTAGTGATCGAGGTTTGAAGAAAATTATTTTTAGTTAGTTTTGAAATTGAAACTGAAAGTGATAAGAGAAAGTGAACGTTTTATTGAGTTTGTTGAAGCAAAGTTGAAGCAACTTGAAGTAGAGTTAATAGCTTTGTATTTTCTACGCGCCATTTTCCTTATTTAGGCTCGTCGGAGTTCAGAGCGACTCATATCACGGCGCTATCCAAACATTTAAACAGACAACTTTCCGACAAAACTTTATCTCACTCCGATTATATTTTCGTATTTTTCTTCATCGGGCTGTGAAGCGTTAAACGTTAAAATGTATTCCATAAATCACGATACAGAATTTCCAACAAGTAGGCCTAACAAAAATACTTACTTAACAATTTGTTGGGAAACTCGACAACGATTAACAAATGTGCCGAGCTCTGTTAACATTTCGGGGAGAGTCGTCTCAAATTAATAAAGTTTGCGATATGATCTCGCGAGTCCGCGGCTCGGTTCAGCGGGAATAATGTAGTACGCGGTGGGTACCGGGGCCCGTCCGCTATCCTAGTAAAATATTGACACAAATCCCTTAACTTATAAAATCGTACTTCCGTCCCCAGTGTAGGCAATATGGGATTTCCGTCGTCATTTTGATGTAGGGCCCGGGGCGGCGCGGGAGTGTCCGGGCTATAAGTGGGGGTACTAGAGGGGTGTTTACGCGGGGGACACCTGGCTGCGTCTTGTGGGCTGGAGGACTGTTTGCTGATCGATATGTGCCCACTTTTAGAAGTAGGGTAATGGTAATGCACTCGGAACGAAATATTTTTTCCTTTGCGTACTCTACATCTGAATGTAATTTTCTAAAAGGAACATAAGTTGGTAGCCACGTCGTAATACTGGTAACTTGTATTAACTTTTGTTTAACTAAACTAAATTATTGTACAAAACCAGTGAAATGATAAGTGCGCAAGTACTAATTATATTTGTTTAGTATACTACATACCGCATTTGTCTACTGCCATGCTTAATTTCCGTTTAGTTTTTTTGGTTCATTTTGTGCATTTCGTACACATCTGTATACAATACAGGCAGTACAAAGCCCAATACCGCTGTTTAATAAGCAACAGGACTCGCATCCGACGATCAGACACAATGCTTAATCCCCGATTGGGGGGGCGCGAAATGGAAAAATATTTGTCTGCAACTGTATCTGTGCAGGGCAGGTTTCAGCGGGTCATGCTCTACGCTCGCGAGTGAACAATAAGGAAAAGAAAACACAATATCTACACAGAAAAAGATAAATCAAATGCATTTTCGAGTTGAGAATTTGCAGGTTGGCAATCCCCACTAGATAAACCGCAAATGTTGTACTTGTTTAATTCAGTAAGCGAGCTCTCTAAAAGTTGATGGTTTAATTTTACAGGGCCCTAAGTCTGATAAATGAAAATCGTTTCAGTTGGATGCCGATTGGATCTCAGTTGGATAACTTCGGTAATTTCGTAGTCTGCTAACAGTTTGAAGTATACAAAATCACTGTGGCAATGAAATTACAGTTGAGTTTCGATGGCGTTACAATGATAAAAAATAGCAGGCTTGGGGCCCAATTCAGTTATATTATGGAAAACAGCATGCAATATTCGGTTTTACGCAAAAAATATAATTTAAATTTCGTTGAAAGGTAAAAGAATGTTTTCTAAATTCATCTCTGCTGCACACGAAGTCTGCACGTCGACGTCTATTTCACGGCGGTTTAGACAAGTGCTTGTCGCTGGCTCCTTGTCTCGAAAACCTCGGCTTTATACCCTCGGTTTACTAGACTAGAGCACAAAACCTCAGCTTTATGCCCTCGGTTTACTAGACTAGAGTACTGCGGTTCAGAGGGGTGTTACCGCTCACATCACGTACCGCTAAACCGTAGTCCGTGCCTGCACTTGTCGATGTTATACCAGCTGTTTCACTTTTCAGGCTGTTTGTTTGACAAAAGTTCGGTAGTGAGCTGAAAATGAACTACTTTTATTACTAGTTAAAATACATAGTAAGGAAATTTAAAACACTTCATAATTATCTACCATACTCACTCATCATTCTCCTTGCCTTATCCCGTTCTCTGTCGGGATCAGCTACCTAACTTTGGGGATTTGACGTGGAACCAAGTTTTACAAAGAGCGACTGCCATAAAATTTGAATTCAGATAATATTTGAATGTGTAAATTTTCGTTGATTTTGACGTAGTATCAGCTACGATTTGTCAATCAACACAATACCAGGATTGTTTAAATAGATTTCGCAATACAGTCCACTGATGGAAATAGGCCTCCCCCTAATTGCCATACTCACCACGCTTGGCAGGCGGATTGGCGAGCGCAGTCTTAGATGTTGTCGCAGGGCACGCTGCTGCCCATTCCCTTGATGATTATCCCCAAGTCGGTTTATACGACACCCACGAGTAGAATTGGGGTGATGCTGTTCCAAGCCGGCAGCACACGGCATTCGCAATAAACTTTAAACTAATATTAATATAATAATACCTACAACCCCTCCGTACTGACACTAAAACTAAAACCGCCGTCAACCAAAAGTTGTAAGCCCGTTTAAGCAGGTAGCGAGAGTGTAGCCACTTCACAATGCCGGTGAAAGTTGAGCCGCGAACGTGGAGTCACTTTGCAACTTTTCAAATATCGGGTAACCCTTCATGATACGGTCTGCAGTATTATGCTCAACGATCGGGTTATTATTGGGGATAATAACACCTTCTTTGAATATGGTTCAAGAGGAGAAAGGTTTTAGATTTTAGATCCATAATTTTTCTGTTAACCCTGCGGTAGATAAATATCTATTATGACTAATAGTTTGTTTTTTTCTCATTTATATTACTTTTGTGCATAGAAGGAGATCTATAGGTTTTAAAAAAGTTCGGGTTCTTGAATATCAAACTACCCAATGACAATTTGATCATGTTACTATCAATCATACATAACACTGAAAAAAGAAATGTTATGTAAATATTTGACAAATGGGAAGGACATATCAGCCTCACTGCTAGGTTAGTATTATGTTCCTTGAAATCAGCAGTCGACTGTTGTGTAGTACTAATTGTTACTCGTTACCTATATGAATGTGTGCTTAATTCTTGTGCCCTAGTACCTGCACACGTGAGGACCTATAAAAAACGCCAGGCAACGCAGTGTATATTATAAAGCTGTGCATAATTATGTCTGAGTACCTACTAGTCCATTAAAGTACCGAAATTGTTTCACTAAGAAGCAATATTCTTATGCCTTGGTCCACCAGCGCTAGACGCGAGTATGGCAGGCCGGCAGACGAAGGCTCTGTCTAGATCGTTTAATGACCATTTTACGCCGCAACTGAGATTGGCCGCCGCCTCCCCCGCGTCCCCGCCCCCGCCCGCTCCCTTCTGTACTCGTCAATTCTGTTTAATAGACCTTTTTATATGCTATTTTTACATTTGTTTGAGATTTAATGCTAAACGGTGTTTTTATGAGCTTTTATTCTTTTAGGTGGCCGGTGATATTACACCCTTTGATTGGGGATATTTTTCTTCAAAGATACAAAGAAAATTCTTTAACATCTAAAACAATATGTGACTTGTTGCTTTCAAAAGTTTGGAAAGAAACTACAATAAATAATAAATATTTTCAGTTGCGAAAATAGCGTTGGTAAAGTTGGCAAAGTGAGCGTGAAGGATCGAGTTAGCTCCTCGGTGGCTTGGCGACTTGGCTCGACTTGGCCCAACTTGGCATAAACTACTTAAATCTTGACGCTGTTCGTTCGCCGCCAAGTCAGCGCCGCCGCGATTTCGACATACCAAAGACTTTTGCTTTACAGCTGTATTAACTAGCTAGTATGTAGGTTTATCTTAGTACACTTATTCAAGTTCATTCGTGGTGTTCTATAGATCAGTTGAGATAGCTTATGTGTGTACGTACTCCGTCATTTTATTATAGAAAGTACCTAGGTATGTAAATTTTATATTAACGAGAGTAGTTTAGAGTAGATTGCGTTTTAAGGTGCGTGACAGATTCTGTCTTAATTTTTCTTGTGTAGGTGAGAGCGTTATTGGTGAATGTATGTCGGATTTTTATAGAGTGCACGTTACGCTACGGTTGTGATATCGATGACACTCATCTACATAATGCCATACAATTAAAAAAGAGTCAACGAAACCTATACAGAATATCAAAAATTCTCTAGAGTCTATAACGTTTGGTTTTCTCTAAAACGTAAAGACGTTTACAAAGGCAAGACTGAGAGTTATCTTTAAGAAAATCTTTCACGGTTACTTGATCTATGCATACACCATCCCGATGTCTCTTAAAAATACTCAAGCGTCAATTACATTCAAATTGATAAAAGGACCCACCTGTTGACTCCGGGCTCAAAGCGAATAAAATGCTTGCTAAAAAGGGAATAAATGTGCTCGAAAAAGATTTTATTGGCAGAAAATGTTGGGTTTCGACGACAGATGTTCTGCGGGGAGATTTGCTCTCAACTCCAGAAAGTTCTGTTTGAGAACGCTTTTCAACTCCGAGCTGAATACAGTTTCATACACTGTCAGTGTTTGAGCTTATTTTTTGCGGACGTTTAACTTTTCTTTAAGCAGCTTTTGTAGGACAACAGCCATTCATTGGCGTCTGAATACTTTTGCGTTTAAAAAGTCAAATGAAAGTAGAGGAAGAATTTTTATCTCATTTCTTTATATTAAATTTATTTCATGTTCATCAGATTGTATCACGTTTACTTTATACTTCGCTTTCCAAGTTTTCCAAGTTTGTTATTCTGTTTCAGATTTTAACAATGGGCCCCGGAGCAAGCGATGGGTACGTACCTATAGGTATAGGACTCGTGTATTCTCAAGCAATACTTTAAGCTGCTAATATAAATCCGTGACAGGTTCGGCATATCGATTGCGCCGGCGTCGTCGGTGGAATGTTGGCGGGCCCGGCGGGACGACAGGGACCCTCGCATTTGCATTTGAACGGAGAGGGCGCCGGCCGCTGCTCATGGCCCGCCTATTTGTACCCAGTTGTTCTGCGTTTAGTCATGAATGTGTAATTGTCTGAGCGAAAATGTGTCAGTAGAGATGGGATATGGAATTACAATAGAGTAATCGAAGCTCAATGAATGTAAAGGCGACAACAAAGATATAATCATATTGTATTCAACACAGTACTTATAGTTAGCACAATGTATCAATACAGAGGGTCTTAGGAAAAGTACTAACTTATTTTCAAGGGATGAACCAGCTCATGAAACTGAACAAATTTCCCCAAAGAACAAAGTCGAGAAATTTTTGGACCAAAATATTGAAATTTTGTATATAAATACAGCTTTAATGGTCCTGATATTTATTGATCTCACACATATCAGTTTATTATAATTTAGTATACAACGTGTAACATTAAATGCGCAAAACCTCAGACACCCTCAAGCAGCCTATGAAACTGAACAACTTTCCCCAAGAAACATAAGTCGAAATGTGAGAAAATTATTTATACCTCCCATACAAAATTACCGACCGACCACGTCAATTTCTATGGGAGGTATTATATTTTTCTCACATTTCGACCTATGTTTCAAATTGTTCAGTTTCACGGGCTGCTTGAGGGTGTCTGAGGTTTCGCGCAGTTAACGTTACACGATGTATAAATAACATTGAATGTCAAAATGTAAAAAATAAGAACAGAAATTTTATTGCTAAAGAAGAAGATTGATATAGCAACAAAACAAAAGAAGTATTTCGCTAAACGTTGCTGAAAGGGCGAGAACAGACAACAGACTGCACAAAGCGGAGGTGTCAAGATTAACCGCCGTCAGCGCTCCAGTCACTCGCTGCACGAAACACTCTTAAATGTTCACGGACTATAAAACTGCACAAAGCCTTTTCAATTAAAACTTTCAATGGCGTCCTGGCGCTAATTATGGCGCGGCTGTGCAGGGGCACAGCGACATCTATTAGTATAAAATAAAGCAGCAACCGCGACGCCCGGCGCCGCCCCCGCCCCGCCCCGCACTCCTCGCCTAAGTGAATTCCGTTAATTAAACCATAAAAACTTCGATAAATTAAGATCCCAGCCAATTCCCCTCTAATACAGTCCTGTTTCCAAGATTTCAGATGCAAACGACATCGATACAGCGGCGGGTGACACAAATTTGTTTCGGGCGCTCGGTGGCTCGCCGGTGCGGCCCCTCCTACCCTCTACATTTGTTTGCGGGTTCATTTAATATTACTTATTGTACCAGCTTAATATCACTTTTGTTACTTCGTAAAGATTCAACGATAACGTCATAAAACCCATTTCGTGTAATGTTCAGCTTGTTAAATTAACTTTTATGCAGGAATATTTGATGTCGTAAACGTCATTTCTTTTCATTTCATTGAGTGAATGTAATGTAGAGTCCCTAAACGACTAACTTGGCCTATTTAGGGTTGAACCACATTTATAGAATTCTGCGACGTTACGTTTGGCTCGTGACGCAAACATGTTGCATAACGTATTTTACCGTATTCTGTTATATATAGGCAACCTACTTAGAAAATTTACTTGCGTTTCTTTATGTCGCGAATTTGTGGCTAGTGTGGCGGATAGGTACTAAGGTTCTATTGGTATTCAATGTTTAAAAAATATATACGTATAATCCAATTAAAATACAGTGTAAAATCTATTATTGTCTGAGTCACTATCAAAAATCAAAATTATTTTAGCAAACTTCAGTCTTCACTAGGTAACTAAGCTTCTTTAATCTCCCGAAATAGCACACGATAAGATATATTAATATATTCTGACTTTCAGACTATCAAAAATCAAAAAATATTGGCAAATATACAAATCAATTCACCCACAGAGCAAAGACGTCGAACGCACCGCTCCGTGTAGTCATCTGAACGATATCAGAAAAACAAAATTTAGTCACTACGGAGCGGTCCGTTGACCCCCGAACTGACATAAGTTAATTACTTGGCCGGCACTGAGCCGCAGAAATATAGATAAGGCGCGCCCTCACAACACGTATGGAAATTTTCATTAGTAAAATTCGCGGCTAACTGCTTGTGTGTTTTAGGTAATTGGGCCGTGAGCGGCCGCCGTGCCAGACGACTTATGGAGTTACGGCCAGTTCGTCATAGCCCCGGTTCGGCACACATGAAAAACGAGTCCTCAGAGGGAAATTATTTTTAAATTACGTAAAAACGATGGTTCTCGCTTGACCTGTATGTATGTTTCTTCACGATTATCTCGCGTTTGGCTGAACCGATTTGATGCGATTTTCAGTAAAGTGTTTGTCAGACTTAGAAGAAAGTTTTCAGCATCTTCACTAACATAAAAAATGGAGGTTCGCACTTCTACATGTTTTTTGAAGTCCGTTCCCTTTTTAAGGAGTTATTAGTTATTAAAAACTCAGTCTTCGTTGGTCTTCATTTATACTAAGCTTCTAGGGTACAATTAGACAAGCCATTTAAAACCCTAGCAAATATTTATACTGGGACTAACCAAATCTTAGATATCTCTCTTTTCGGAGGTGGTTGACTTTGGCTCACGAGCTGCAACCAACACAATAAATTGATCTTCTTCTTTTTTTTCGTCTGGGACACCGAGTCGTCCCACGACGCAATGAACCAACACTATTGTTGAGGGTGACCATCAGGGACTCATTGTATCCATGAATAAAACAGGACTAACCGGAACTGTGACCAACCGAGACTGAATCGACTTATGTGTGAATGTCGCATGCTTTGTGTAAATTGCGAGAGTCAATTTACGAGGTTGTGTTGTGCGTAACGAGTTTTTAATTTTGTTTCCTTCTTTATTATCGGCAATTAACTAAACTTTTTTTTAATTATTACTCGTGTGTAGACAAGGCTATTTCATTTGCGTAAAAGGAAGCTTACAACCAGAAAATATACTTTTGAATTCCTTTGTATCTAAAGTTTCTTTGTAAAAATATGATCAGAAAATCATAGCTATTTTCGAAGACGATATACAACAGTCCTTGAAATATTTCAATCTACCAAATAATGGTATTGAATTGGACCTGTTTGCGCGGTTTTCTCAGTATTAAATTGACTTGTTCTTGATTTCCGTATAAAATTAATTCACCCTTCCGCACAATTTGGAATTCAAAACTGTAAATTGTAGCCTCTTGCCCCAATTATTATAACATTTATTCTTTATGGGGTAAACAGATCCCTATTTAGTAGGGTTGATTATTGGAATTAATTTGTTTGTGTTATGTTGCGGGTCGGGCGGGTGGTGTTTTGATATTTAAATGAGGGTTGAGGTCTGATGGTCCGATTGTGGCCGTGGAGGCTTTAGGGGTCCCGATACGGGCCGTCAGCGGGTATCGCGATCAGCGCAAGGTACCTCGTTCTAATCATAATTGAAACAGATTGGGAACATCAGTATGTTCGATAGAATTGTTCGGTGTTCGATTACATTAAACGATGAATGTTGACCTCCTGAAATGCGTTATTAGGAATGCTAATCTCTTTGATTAGTTCTGTATCATTCAATGTAGTGTGTACAAACACACACACACACACACACACACACACACACACACACACACACACACACACACACACACACACACACACACACACACACACACACACACACAAAAACACATCAGCCTTTAGCAATCCACGGCTGGACATAGACCTTTCCCGGGGTATGCCACAATGAACGATCACAGCACACGCTTTATATTGATACTACAATACACCTAGTTCATTTCCTGTTCTTCTATCTCTCTCTCCTTTCGTTTGAGACAGTGGTGTGGGACACCGAGTCGTCCAACGACCCGATGAACCCTAGTGTCACAATTTTTCCACCGCCTTCCTGTTCATCATAATATTAAAAAAAATATCAAGATGAAATCGTACATTTCGTGCGAGCCATCAAAGATCAAATTTTGGATTCAAATCCTGGATTTTTCGATATTTTGAAAAATATAGAAATTTTTACAAATCATTTATTCCAAAATAACAAGTTCCAGGTAGCAAACCTAGCTTCTAACTTCAATTTCAACTTTTTACCGCTGAACAATCTCATAAAGCTTTAAAATTACTCTCAGCGCTATATAACCGGATCCTTTACCTCGAAATATCGTCGTTATAAAATTAGCGGGTTCTTTATTAGCGGCAAACAATGGTATCGGAAATTTTTAATTAGGGTTCCGCAGTCGGCTACTGTTACAAAGCCAATTACAAGTGTCGTGGTTCTTTGCAGCTCCCTTTTACAGCAGGTTGCTTTCTTTTATTTTACTTTATTTGGATCCGATTGTTTTATTTAAAGTTTTTTAACAACAGTGGGTAAAATTAATACACATACATACCGCCCCTTGTCCCTTGCGGGGTAAAAAGAGCGTCAACGGCCGAAAACTACGGCCGCCATCGCCAATTCTGACAAATATTGAGGGCTCTTACAGATGGTTCGTATATCACTGTAGTGTCATGTTGTTGGCCTGTCACTCAAAAACAACTCAAACACTAACTAAAAAAAATGTTGTGCAACTTATGTTACTAGTTATTAGCGTTACATTCATAACATTTGGTTTTATAAACCTACTATTTTAGTATCTAAGTAGCGAGTTTTGCGCTACGTTTTTGCTACGGACGTAGGCTTTCGCTACGAAGATAGCCCTCTAAAATCAAACTTATCGTTGACTCGTATGCTTTATGAAAATATTTCTTCAAAACATTTTAAAAGTTGTAAATGTCATTCGAAAATCAGGATATTACCACTTTAAACTATTCAGAATTGTGTATAAAAATAAACCCGTAACGCGGGCGCTGGTATAGGAAATCACATATTCAAACAAGCGCCAAGTCCGCAGTTCTGCGGATGTTAAAAAGAACGCCAAGTCTCGCGAGCTTGTTCTAGACGAGAGGGAAGCAGGAGCAGATGTAAATCTAAAAGATTCCGCAGCCTCAGTTCACACTGCATAACTTTGTGAAGTCGGGTGACAATATTATGTATATAAATATTATTGGTAGTATTTTGTGCGTTTACCGATGTAATTCATATTTGAGTATTTATTGCTACTAACCACAGCACATTAACTTCATTGGTTCGAAAAGAAGAAGGTGTAAGGAATAAACTCATAATAGTTTTTCATACAAGATTAACAAGTTCGAAATTACGTCCAACTCGAAGATTCACTTCAGGTTTTATCCTGGATCCGAAATTGTTCATTGCTTTAAGAAATTTATAATGACCCATTTCTAACTTTGTGAATTATTACATTACCTTCCATAGTATTGAACAATATCAGAAAACAACCGATCCGTAGTGTAGTCGATTGCCCTAAACGTTATCCCGTAAGTATCATGTACACAATTCAGTAAATCCTTTTCCTGAAAAAGTGAGTGAATTGGGCTGTTATATTGACGATCTGTCGTACTACAACAAAAGCACCGTTCGGAAGGAAAATAAGTGGCTGTACCAAGAGCCTCATATACATAAAGAGGCGTCCCAAACGCTCTCAACTCAACAGCTTTTTAATAAAAGGAAGATTACGGAATCGGCTCCTCGCTTACATTTATAGTACGAGTAGGTGTAAAGAATGTCATATGAGAGCGAGGCGAAGCGCGCTTGGATACATTTCACACCTCGCTTCACGCTTTCCCTAAATCTGTTGTCATTTCGACGCGATCCCGTGGAAATAGGGGCAGGAATCCCTCGGATAGTCGCAAGATATTTGGAGCTATTTCTCACACGACTGCCCCCTCCATCCTCCCCCCCCCCCTCCGACAATGCCAACTTCACTGTTTAAATATTTCAGTATGTAAAAAGTGAAGTCGTGTTGTCTTGTTACCTGACTCGGAATTCGCCGTAGAGTGCTGTAATTTGTACTACTCTCCGTGTTCTCGTGTCGGGTGAAAAATAAAATATATCCGGGTTCATGTTGTTTTGAATTCAAAGTCAGTTTTCATTATTTGTTTTGGGGCGCACGTCCGAAATTTCGTGTAAATAAATATTGCTGTAGCTGAAGTAACGAGAGGAGTCGGTTGAATGAAAGAAGCGTGTTTGAAAACATACATACACATATCACGCCCTTATCCCTTGCGGGGTAGGCGGAGCGCCAACGGCCGTAAGAATACGGTCGCCATCCCCGCGTCTGACATTTTTGAGGATTGTTTTCCAAGGTTGTTTCAGAAAACATGTGTATTAAATATATACGTAGTGTCAGGTTGTCAGCCTGTCGCCATAAAAATTGTAATACACCAATACCCTCGAGTCCCTTAGTCGCCTCTTACGACACCCACGGGAAGGATGTGGGGTGATGCTATTCTAAGCTGGCATCACACGGCATAACACGGCACGGCATGTTTGAAAACACCTGAAACATTTCGCTCAATGGTCCGCCCGGTATCGTTTACATCGCCGTTCGATTAACAAAGAGCTTAGCCGTGGTTGCGCCATTTGTGTGCTCCGATGCAGACACATCGCAACAATAAGTGGGTCTGGTGGCTCCACAATGCCGGCTCGCATGGCCTGCTTTTAATTTGCCAGCGGATATATCCGATCGTCCGGTTCGCTGGGGGTCGCTTAAAAACACTCCCCGGAAATCCCGGCCCTCTGTTTAAGGTTTGTCTGTTTTTAATACTGCCGCGCCGCGTGCGTGTGGAGAGGAATTTCTGTTTCACTTGTTTTTTTATTATCCCCTCCTCATGTAATAGCTCTTAATTAGGCTGGAATACTGGGATATCTGTTTATTTCGTTCGTGTTAATTTTCTCTTGTCTTTGTATTTTTGTGCGTGTTTACAAGAGAAAAATGTTTGGAACTTTGAGTGCGCCTAGAATAGTTCATTCGTTTAAGTATAGTAAAATCTTAAGCTAGAAGTGTGTAACAAGATACTTCAATTCATCGTTGAAGGCACAGATTAGGTACTTCGAAGATGTCAGCAACCGAAAAAACCTTTTTCTTGTTATTTAAAACGATCGATTACTCAAATCTCATCTGCTTGATTCCCGTCGATGATACGGCTGAGAAGTAATTAAGGCGGAACCGGGGACGGTGTATTGTTGATAATTCAATAATCCCGCTCGAGGCGAAGCTCTTTCACGGCACCCCGCAAGAGTTGCCCCCTTGTTGTACGTTCCAGTGTTGCCAGGTATAAGAAATTACAAATGTTTACAGTCTGACTATAAAGTCTCTAAATTAAAATAAAGTAAAAAAATGTATGAAATATTTTTTCCATATTTATGCGTTATCTGTCAGGTTTCCTAAATCGCGAAGTAAATGGCGCTACTGAAGACTTTATAGACAGACTTTAAGTAGATTTTTTATAGTGATCCTGTCGCCTAAAATTGCAATACACAAGTAACCCTCGAGTCTCTAAGACGCCTCATAGGAAACGCACGCACCTACGAAAAAGATTGAGGCGATTTTTATTTTTCATTCAAAATATTTACCGATATAAAGTTATATCGGTAACAAATATTGCCTTGATACAAGTTAAATTGGCAAAGTTGTAGCGTGTACTGGTAACATGACTGTAGCTCTTAAAAATACTGCGTAACTTTTTGAGATTTCCACTTCAGATTAGTTTAGCCCTGAACAGCTAGATTTTTTCTATCATCTAGCATGGCATAATGCTTACCTACATATTTGAATCTAGGTACAAAGTTGGAAGCTAACCTGCGTGTTTAAACGGGAATAATTGACGGCCTAGTTTTAACTAATTAGGTAGGTATATTTGGTTTTCAATTAAGTTAGTATTATTTCCGAATAAAAATTCTCATCCCGCCCACCAATTTTACATAATTTATATGAACTTTTGCGTCAATTTACGTGCTTGTAGTTAACACCCTCTGCATCACGCGTAACAAGGAAATATACTGCGGTGAATCCTAACGGTCTTAGCAATAATGGGCCAATTTGTTGTGTGTTGATATAAGTGAAAAATATGTCTGTTCTAGCATGTAGGGAACTACGACTATTAATTAAATTAGCACTTAAATGTGCGGGCGCGGCGCCGCCGACCACGCGAGCTCCTTTATTAAAACTATTTGTCTTTTAAAACACTCCATTGCACTTTTTATCGCTGTTTTATTATATTTTTTATCCTTTTCGTAGAGTGTTAACTGGCTGTTTAACTTTATAACACGTTTGCGTATTTGCAAACACTTGCTTTACATAGTTTTAGATTTCTGAGAAAGAATGTTGATCTTGAAGTTGCAGCTTGTTTTTTCTATATCAGTCACAGCGGTCAGATTATTTTAAAGCTGTTCATACAAAACGTGTCGTTTCCCTAACGAATGGCAAGTCATCGGACTCAACCCACTAAAAAGGAGCATAATCAGAGAAGGAGCAAGGTAAATGGTGAGAGAATCCTGTTATTATATTTGTTATAAAAAATTTTTTCTTAGATTTTTTAAAAATCTATAACTTTATGCCAATCGATATAGCTCATTCGCTTAGATAGTGTCACTAATGTCGCTATCAGCGTAACTTGACCTCAAGGCATCATACACACATGTACTAGCGCGTAATGACAAATTCGTTGGTCGTGACTATGTAAGCGAATGAAGTTTACAAAAATTACCGAGGCATTCTAAAACTGTGCTCCATAGAGGCACAGTATGACCATACACAAATAAGTCGTGTCCCACAACTTCCACTACCGTCTTGCTGCAACAACATAAGGCACATGTTGTGGTGGCAGCTGCCCCGTGACGTAATGAATGACGGTGGGATGACAAATGACAGCTGGCGACCGGCGGCCGGCGCGGCGGCCCGAGCCCCGACAAACCTAAATGGATTAGTAGCCGGTTTCACGCCATTATTATTACAGTGATACGATTCAGGGTTGATGGCAAGATCCTGGTTTGTTGTAATTATTATGAGCCAAAAGCGAACTAAAGTATTTATGAAAGATGACTATGCCTCGATTGTACTGAAACTACATATATACATATATCTAGACGATATCTAGGCATACTAAATAGTTATGTGAAACGGATATCCATTGTAAGACAAGTATCTACTCACCCTAAAAGTATAGAACGTATTGCTATGGGTCCGTCTCTTGGGTCCGTCTGAAGCTCAATGGTTCGTAGTAAAAGAGTGACACTAAAACAAAATTAAATTAATATGATTAGTTACTAATGACAAAATTTACATTATCAGTTCTTACCTAAATATAACAGAAGGTATTTGTAGAAGACAGTCTAAAAATAAGCCAGAGCTTTTATTCTTAGTTCTCGTTAATTTTACCTAGGTATATGCACACACAGAGAACCAATTACAAGAAATATAAAAAAAATACTGATTTTTCAAGAACCTATGCCGTTTTTTTCGTCGTTTAAAAAGGACTGCTACCTGAGTTCGCAAATCGATAAAATAATACCGTACTATTTTATCTATTACCGTATTTGTCTTTTAGACGTTTTTCATCTTATAAGCTCTTCGCACCGTCCACCCAATTACTCGTAGTTTAGCTACGAATGGTCTTACTAATGTGTTAATGGACAAGGTACAGAATGGCTTTATAGCCTCAACACTGCTGTTGCCGACTCATTACCCGATGGCCTGTTGAATTGATTAGTCCACGGGAACTTTATGGCGCACCTGGACGAATAGTTGCTTTAGAAAGTATGAGGCGAAAGTTGGGTGTTCGGCAAATTGGTATCGTGACGGATTGAACCTGTACGTTTTAAGAGGATATCTAAACTGAATTTTCATACAAAATTGAGGCTTGGATTTAGTAGGCTTTATTTTAATTTGAAAAAGGACTACAGATCTAGAGGCCTTATTCTGGAAGAAAACAGAGAAATATGTTCGTGTGTAACGCCGATAACCCGTTCGTATGTTTGTAGGCATATCTTCTAAAATAATTTAACCAAATTATAACGTTAATCTGTAAGGACCCTCAATACTTGTCAGACGTGGCGATAACGACCGTTATTTTACGATCGTTAACGTTCTGCCTACGCCGCAAGGGGAAAAGGCGTGATTTGTGTATTTATGTATGTATAACTTTCATTTTTACCTAAATATTTTTTATTACTATTATCTTTCGCCCTCAAATGTCAATATCATGTTTCCTCATCCAAAATACCAGAAAGCTTCACACACCTATAGAAAAGCAAATAATATAAAGTGCACATGGTACACCTAAACGACTATTTGGCTCAATCATCCTCTCGAGACGAGCAGCGGCGGCGCGGTCGTGGGCTCCCGCTACGAAGCCTCTTATAGGAGATTGTGCTGTTTGCTAAACTACGGAGGTTTGGGAATTGAGACATTTTCTATAGCAATTGCGAAAATGACTCGGGGTGTAGTTATAGATAAAAAAGAATCGTAATTATTTATTTTTATTCATACATCACTTGTTGAATGACAGATAAGAATACTTTATTTATAGAAAAAAGTATCGTTCAAATAGGCGACTTTATTGCTTTTATTGCTAATAGAAAATCTCGTTAAGGAAACCTAGGTCCAGATTTTTTGTTATGGAACAGTGGAAGTAGAGTATAATAATAATTGACTAGGGCTTAATACGTTGACTATTCTGACAATGACTGGTAATATAGGTCTATTAGAGGCTTTTTCTGAAAATCGTACAATCAATTACTAAAGTTAATGTGTTACTAGAAAAAAGTCCAAATATACTTTACTATACCTGAAACGTTCCCTTGAAAACATTACATAAAATGTTTGACAAAACACTCGAGAGGCAGAATAAGATGATTGGTTAAACAAATAAGGCGGAAATATCGTCGAGATTTTGTATAAGTTTACCGACACCCGTGTAACTCAATATCTGCGTATCATGGGAATGAATATTAGATTTCACTGTCAACAAGGAAACACATAGAGAAAGCAAAACACTAAACCACAAAAAAAAAACATTAAAAAAAACTTGTTTGCACGTTTCTGATTTTCTTGTATGACTTGATTTTTTAAAGACAGGATCCTAAATTAGCAATATTATTGTTGGTGGTCTATCTATCAAAATACATGATATATGAGCGGGATGTCAACAATGTTTCCGTTTCGAGATCATTTCTTTAAAAAATCAAGTTATAATTGTGAGCGCAAATCTTTAACTGAGTTTACCTACACCCATGATTAACATGATAGTCGCGTGCATTGTTTATACTTGTACATCGAGTAGCTATAGTTGGTATTCTTTGCTTGTAACGTTACATAAGTTCTGTATTTCTGCACACTAAATAAATCTTGCACAAAATAGCGGAAGAAAAGGTGTAGGCACATTTTTATTGACAACCAGCACGACAACCTATGACAAGACAAGCTTAAATTACTTATACGCCGATCATTACTCAACCACGTCACAGGCCTGCTATTAGTAGTTAGTAGGCGGTTGAAGAACTTTGACAACAGGGTTCATAGGGTCATTGGACGACTCGGTGTCCCATTCGAAAAAGAAAGAAGAATTTGGCAATATAATGCCGTAGCATAGCGGCTCAACCGTACCCCTGTTCTGTTGTTTCGGTCCTCGAGCTACCCCTATTGATTACCCAAAAAGCGGAAAATAAAATTTGTCTGCCTCCAAGAGTTGGGCACAAAACCTGGTAATAATAAAGCCTGAAGAATGCAAGACGGAACCGTGAAAACAAATGCAGTGAGGACAAATAAAATAGTCATCATCATCATCATCATCATCTATTCAAGGACATTGCCCTTGTCGGTGGAGTATCCGCCAGACTTCCGCTTATGTATATTACCTAAAGCTGCTTAGGTATGTCTGCAAGCGTTATCAATATCAACACAAAGTATAAAAATGAAGTTGATGCTGCTTATAAAGATATGTGCAGCAAATTCGAAACTAGTATGGTAACCTCAACACAATTCAAAGCTTACAAAGCAATCAGTCGTTACTTGGACGGCGGTCGTACACAATGACAGAACCCTGCTACTTGTAGAAGGTGGTTGAACAATTTGACACTAGGGTTCATTGAGTCGTTGGAGGACTCGTGTCCCTCACGAAATCGAACGATCAGTCGATATGGCTTTACTTTGTTTTTTGCATGGCACCGTCTATTTCTTTATTGGGTGGCCTGAAAACAGAATACAATACCACAACCCACAAATAATCGTTTATCACAAAAATGGCCGCCTATCCAAGTACACAACTTTTTGGGGATGCACTCTGATTAATTAAATTTCAGGGAAATATTGAATTGTATAAACCCAAAGCTTTCTAGGGAAATTTATTATGTTTTCCGCATTTTTTTTTTCAGTTTAGCAATGCATAGCACGAGTAATTTTGGCCCTTTCGGCCCTTTTGGCATAAAATTAAAAAAAAAAACATGAATATATTAAGTGCGAAAGAAGTAACTACCATCGCGTCAAGTTCCAAATAGGTATATCTTGATTTCATAGCAATTCTATTGACTTATACTTTTCATAATTATACTCTTCATAAAAAAAGGAACAATAATGTCATATTTGAAATAGGCGATTTTTTATTACCAACATATAAGTAATAAACGAGTCAAATTGAGATCCTCATAATTTTTTGAAGCCGTCCTCTTTCCCTTTTCGTGTGGGACACCGAGTCGTCCAACGACCCGATGCTCGCTTTTGTTGAGCTGGTTAAAAGTAGGGACACAATTTAGCTCCAAAATTTACTATTATCGATTTACACTCCAGTGACGTTAAATTTACCGAGCCCCCGCCTTACTACAGCCGCAATCTTTATTCAATAAAGCAGTTTAGTGAGTTCCTCAGCGCGCTCGACGCTATGCCACCCTTTATTATCTATTTATGAACGAATTTAAATACAACTCAATTGCCTCTACAGCTGCTGATAGGATTCACTTAGTTTTCGTTAGCAGATCGGTTTAGTTCATATTTTATGTAGAACGGTAAACGGAAATTCGTTAAATAGTTATTTATAGTTTTACCCATTTATAACTGCACATTTTTGAATACCGTGCGTTATTTTGGGAATGCTGCTATTGGCTATTTCAGCAAAAAATAATAATACAATAAATATAGTTACAATAAATAAATCAGCAAGTACGTCCCGATTCTAAGTTTTGTAAGGTTTCTTGTACGTATTGTTTAATAAAAAAATATCAGGATCCAAACATTTGATTATACCAGTTGTTCGCATTAATCTTGATTGTACGCTATTCGGACTGTTCTTAAATAAGAATAAACCTGTCATATTCCCCACCCCTCACATTTCACGCACAAATCCTGCGAGTATCAATCTTGCTCCCACTATTCCGGCAAACTTTCCAACATTTTACGGTAATACATCTTGCGGGATGATCACGAAAAAATACTTCAAATTAGTTTCTCAACACGAGGGCTGCGTCGCGCTGAGCGAGGAGTAATATTTCGGTGTTCATAATAATAATAGGAGAGAAGCGACACAGGAGAAGCTGAGGGTTCCGGATTTATTCCGTTTTTATTACTTTTTTACGGGCCCCTAGGAGGAACTCCCGTATGCCGCTAACAGCGTGTTATGTTACGACCCACATAATATCTCACATATAAATATATTTTTATAGTATTTATAAGTGTCGTGATATTGCAGCAGATAGTTCGCCATGTGTGTGATTACATGTGCTGGTGTCCTGATATAAAAATGATAAATATAACATCAACGGTAAATTATGACAGATCTTTTATTTAAAACATTTTTATGGTACAAAATTTTTGACATTGCACAATTTACATAAATCGTTTTTTTTTCATATGTAGCTATAAAACCCCGAAGTATCTTTCAATCACAATATTATTGATACTATAACTACTGAACTGTCTGTTCTGATGGTGATGCATCAGTTCAATAAAAGTAACTTAATTTTTTTAGATTGATATTTGCAAATGACGCTACCTCCTTAAAGAATCCTAGATCACACGTCTTTGTTTTGTGGTTACAGATAAAAATAATAAAATAAAAATAATCCGCTGAAGTTCTCGCGTCAGGCGGCGCGGCCGGGCGCGCGCAATGGCCGGAATGCGAGTGTTGCTGTTTGATAAGAGCCCGCGAAGGGTTGACGAGACGAGCTGCCTTGTTTATGGCGCGAAGTGCCGCTGAAGCGTTTCGACACGTTGCGCATTGCCGAGACGTATATAGACGAGAGGTTTTTTACACTTCTTATTCGATGCACAAGCAAATAATAATTACATGTGCTGGTGTCCAGATATTTAAAAAAAAAACATAAAAAGTAAATTAATGATAAACAATTGTTATGGTCTAAAAAATTTTAGGCATTACACACAGACTCTACCTTAATTATCTACATTATCCTTAAATGTTCATAATATTATTGGTACCAACTATGTAACTTCTGAACTGTTTGTTCTGCTATGCATCTATTCAATAAAGCTAACTAAGTTGCCGTTTGATAAGACCCCGCGAAGGGTTGACGAGACGAGCTGCCTTGTTTATGGCGCGGAGTGTTGCGACACGTTGCGCATTTGAACGCGATTGCTGAGACGTTTTCAAAAGAGAAGTTTTGTTTCACACTCCCTATTCGATAAACAAGCTTGTTAGTAAGTAATAAGTATACAGGATGTTAGGAAAAGCACCAACTTCCTTTCAAGCGGTACAAGCCAATGAAACTGAACATTTTTCCCAATAAACATAGGTCGACATATTAAAAAAATTGCGGACCTCACATACAAAATCTACCAGCTGTACCGAGTCTGGTTGTATGAGAGGTCCAATTTCTTTTTTCATATTTCGATTATGTTCCATGGGGATAGTTTTTCAGTTTCATGGGCTGGGTCTGGGTTAGTACTTTTTCTAAGTATATTAATTTTGTGAATCTACGCGTGCTACGCATGAAATGTTCCACAAAAAACAAACACATATGCTATTTACAAGTGAAGGCATTTTGGACTATCTATCTGTAGTATCAGTGCACCATACGTCCACGTCCAGGCATTATCGTATTTATTACTTACCTAGTATCGTCGTGTCAATTTTTTTACTTGCTACGCGCCCGCTACGCCGTAGCTATAACGCTACACGTTAAATATCTTCGGACCCTTGTTATGCAAACTACGATTCTACCTGTAGACACGTGGTTTATTTGATAAAAAAATGCATAAATTTCTAAGTTCAGAGTTTATTCTGAGGAAATTATTACTAAAATACCAATATTCTTCATGGACCCAAAGACATAATAAAAAGAAGCATACCTTGGTGTATACTGTATAAGTAGTATAACCTTACAAACACACAAACGAGATTGGCTGCGTTATTAATGCAGAGAAGCGCGACCGGCCAAAGGACAGCGCCCGCAAAAAGACCAAAACCAAAATACAATTTAAAGAGAATTCTTAAAGAGCGAAGACGGGCAAAAAGATAATTTGGTCCGTCTGCCCGCGCCCGGGGCCCGCGTTTGTCTTTGCTATTGTGAACTTTTATTTCGCTCACTTTTATGAATTATTTTCAGTTGTTTTTATCACCGGTAAATTCAAATGGAAGCTCCGGGCAAGTTCTTTTCAACCGCAGCGTTCGGAATTTCTAGTTTAAATACGGGCTTTTATTTTAATGTCCGAAGGTGTGTCCTCGGAAAATTTCCAATTCATTTACGTCAAAGGCTGCGGACTGATTGGTACACTTTTGTAATTATTGCTTTTTGGAAATTTCATATTAAAATTCACGTATTAATTAAAATTATGCGTGTTTCAGCTTTATTATTTTGTATGTGGCATCAACTGCGTGTCAAACAGAATTCAATTTCGGTCTGGGATTCCGAGTACGGCGGATCGCACACTTGACACACGACAGAGAGAAAATCTAGCGCAGCGGTCTGTCAGATCCGTACTAGAAACGTCACTCCCCATCCTAAAACCGCACGGACCACACTGCGATAGCGCTACGCCGACAGCGGTTGAGCGGTTTTAGTATGGGGATTGTCATTTCTAGTATGGATCTGTCAGACCACTCCGATATTTTTGCGCTTCGTCGTGCGTCAAGTGTGTCATCCGCCTACGCCTGACACGTGTGTATTGAATGCGCCGCGGTACAAATTAGCTATTCGTTTGCTGCGAGTCTTGTTAAGGCTCTTGTCATGTTAATGTGTCGCCTTAAATTACTGGCACTCGGGTATTATTAGCAAGTTTGCCATTTACACGGCTAATTAGCCTGGCGTTGGTAATTGCCACTGTTTGCTCTGTGAGTGTGATATCTATTGATCGGAATGCGTAATAATGGTTGTGGCTGGAAGCTAACGAATTAACACGGTATGTTTTACATTAGTCTTGTATGCACTCAAAATAATATGAGAGTTTCCTAGTCAATAATAGTACGTTATAGAAATAGCCAAAATAGACCAATCTTTGGTCAATTCTTTTTTTCAATAATGACGCCATTTATGAGCAAATGAAAAAATAAAACATTTTTACACTAGTTCCACTATTTTAAAACTTTTATACATTACTAGAATACTATGGAGTTCCATGAAGAGATCACTACACCAAGTTTGAATCATTTAAATATGACATAGTAGCTAAGAGTTCTCAAAAGCTCAGTTCACCCGCACAGTTGTCTTCAAAGACGCAGCAAATAAAAATAACGCCGCTGCAATTATTTGAATAGAAAGAGCAAGAACAGACTCGACAAAAGAACGCAAGAAACATTACCGAGCTTAAAAATTTACACGCATTCTAAGCAAGCGCCCGTCCGTGAGGATTCCTCCTGAAACCGGGAATAATGTGGACAAACAGGCAGCGTTGACGAAACGAATGAAAAAGAATACTCTCGCAGTCTCAAATCCAACAAACGTAAAAGAGATTACCCCCGCTCCAACTGCTCTCAACTTGTATAAACAAAAAAAGCTCAATTTGTCTGCTTTAAAACAGGGCGAAATTGCTATAGAGCGCACAAAGACGGCTGACGAATATTAAAAACGTTTTTAAAAAGACAACGCGGGGTAAGTGAGTGCGAGTTATTTGAATTTTTATAGCGACAAGTGACGTCTTGGTGAACTCTCGCCGACGACGCCGTGGATTGGACGATGCGAGCATTTAGCGGTACAACTTTGAAACATCGCAAATATGAAAAAACCACCAACGAAATCTCATAGAACATTACGCATCAATCCTCATAAAAAAATCACAGCACCACCGCGTAAAACAGCGGCACATAATAAAGGCTAATAGAATTGGTGAGTGCGTTTACGTCGCAACGTTACGCTCATTACCATAACAGCGTAACGGTTGCGCAGCGTAAACGCGGCGTATTTTTGCGCGCCCCAACTGATTACACACAAATTGATATAAATTGAATTTTAAACCTAGAGGCCGATTCAGGCTCAAGATGTGCCGCGGCGGCTCACCGCAACCGTGAAAGGGGTATTTGTTTTTGTTAGGGCTGCCACTAGTTTTAAACACATTATATACGAGTAAGGTGCGTAAAGTTTAAATGGCGGCAACTGATAGGCAGAGGCCTATTCACATCGCGCAGTGAGCTGTTGTGGCTGTTAACGTAAGGTAAAGGAGAACTTACCAATACTACTACTTACCAAAACTACATGAAGCACAAAAAAATTATTGATATCCAAAATAATTTTGCCTGCCAACATTTTATAATTTTGCCCTATACTTTTCCCTTACACAGAAACGTTTTTACTTTCTACCATAACTTCAAATCCATGAATTTTCAGCAATAGAGTAGCTGCGGTCACTTTTGGTTCAAATTAACTACATTGTTATATATATTTTGTATATTTCATACATATTTTTTGTTTACATATATTTTGACGCATACCTTCAAAATCGGAATCCTGTGACTTTTGCCCAGCAATGGGATCAAGTGGGCTAACTAATAATAATATATTTAGCAGTACGTTAGTAGCAACCCTGGCTAAGCAAGCCCGTTGTAATAGGAGCGATGATTTCTTGGCTCACAGCGTCGCTTCATAACAACCAACTCCTTCCACCCTCGTGAGTTCAGCGCTCAGCTACCCCGCCAGCCGCCAGCCACCAGCTAGCACGGTTAACTTCTTTCGCACTTATTAAATGAACAATATTGTGCAACAATATTTCCTCCTTTTATCTACCCTGTAAACTGGCTTGAGGATTTCTGTAATGGCTAACGATAACATTCAAAACAGCGTCGACAGAAAAGTACGTGGGTACGTGTCGTAGATACATCTATGAATGGATGTTTTCCAATCATAAAGTTTAGATAGCTTTCAGTGAAACGAATTTTGTTTGGGAACAAGTTCGCGCAAATTTGTTAACACGTGTCCACTCATGTCGAGCAACGATCACGCCACGTGGTGAACTAATCTAATAGAGCCTTCCACAAACTTAAGGCGCACCTATACTAGTGTAAATTAGTGTATAGTGGCAGCCGCGGCGACCGCGATTCTATTGCATTATGGCGGGGAGCCCGCCTTTATTGCTCAATTTGACTTTATTTAACGCAATTCAGGCGGGGCGGGGTGTCGCCCCCCGCAGCCCACCCCAAGTCTCTGACGGCGAACAGATGAGGTCCCACTCCAATCCACTTAGCACGCCGCGGTCGCGATACCAATCCGACTAAGACACTGCTTTCGAAACATCCCTAAGCGACACACCCACGTGTACCGCAATTAAATACGAGTAGCTTCAGCCACTTCAGCGTTTCGCAATGAGGAAGTTAGGGCAATCTGCGGCCAGTTCTAACTTCTCAAACAAACTAATGTTTAATGTTTCCGTCAGAAATGACTGCAGCTACGTCCGCGCGAGATTGCGCGCACCTGCATGCTAACTCTGCCGCTCAAACTTCGCGACTATCCAAATTTAATTAGGCGCGCCACACGCTGTACGCTCGCCGACGTTTATTTTGGTTAATTCATGAACAAGTTTGCTCTATAAAGTAATCTTCTTAACCATCATGTTTATTATCCGGCTGAGATCCGGCATCGCGGATCGAGCCGGGGGATTAGAGGGGGGGGGTAGCTGGTGTCATTTTCACGCTGGCATATTGCCCGCCGCGTGCTGTAATTGAATAATAAAATGTTCCGGATTTTGGAGCTCTTTGATTCACTGCATTTGACGAGCGCTGGATAGGCAGATATGGACAGGTGTTGAAGCTTTTGCGAGGCATAAAGCTTTGGGCATAAATTCCTTTATTGGACTGATGTTTCCCCGCTACAGGTTGATTAGTCGGTAGATACGCGAGCTGTCATTCATATTCAGGAGTATTCAGGAATGTTTCATTATAAATAAGTCATTCAAAATTCCTCTTGTTTCTGTTTCGTGATTTGCCATTCACTACGCACCGTGTTATTGAGTTACTCGTCGCTCGAATACGATTCGCCTTTTAATTTAACGCCTCGGAATACTGAAGACAAATTTCCATTAACCGGGTCTGTTTACATCAAAATTCTTTTTCGTCAAACGAGATTTATTTTCAAAAATATGTAAAGTTGGTTGGTGCGGGGGGCGCAAGGGGGTTGGTGGGGGGGGGGGGGGGGGTGACACCTCTCGAGGCGGAAGGGGCTAAAATTAAAATGATATCTTGGTATTCGAGTCACGCGAAACATTAAGTTTGACTCGCGATAGACCGCGCCCTGGAGTCTTGTACAGACTAAACGAGCGCTCGCAAACAACGTGCAAATGTGTATTTAAAAAACTCATGAACAGTGATGTGACATGTGATGTTGCCGTGTGATGCCGGCTTAGAATAGCATCAAGAGGTTTAGAATAGCAGAATAGCATAAGAGACAACTAAGGGACTCGAGGGTTTATTGTGTATTACAATTTTAGGCGATAGGCTGAAAACCTGTCACTACAGTGATTCACGAATCATCTGAAAGGGCCCTCAATATTTGTCAGACGTGGCGATAGCGACCGTATTTTTATGGCCGTTAACGCTCTGCCTACTCCGCAAGGGATTAAGGATTTGTGTATGTACCTATGTACGTATGTATGAACAGTGATAAAAATTTGGTTTCTAGACTTAGCAGTCGTCAAGAAATCTCCACAGGTAGTAAGTAACCATTTTCACGTTAAAGTATATACTCGTACGTCTATCACTAGTAGTTACTACCCACATTATGTTGTTTGGTACGTATAATCACTCAGTTCCATTCAAAATTAAAATTTGCCGGCTGATCTCTCAGGAGTGACGTTTACTGATGGATTACGAGCTTCCTCGCCTTTAATTTTAGACGACAGCTCCTTTTAAATTACTTCATTCTGCCATTCCTTCAACTCACAGGTATCAACTTCTTACAATTATTTAATTATGTTCTGATATTCGATAAAATTGCGCAAAACAGTTAACTGCGGCCATTTAAGTTAGTGAGGAAGGTATAATGGGAAATAAAGTAGTAATAGGTTAGGTAATACGTATATTTTTAAGCTAAAATTAAGAGTAGACGAATGGAACAATGTATGTATAGGATCATTAACACATAGAAGATGAGACTATTTTATTACGTAACCAAAAATATACCGAAATAGAATTAATAATTTTTACCTACTCGTCTACGAACCTCGTAGACCACTGCTACGAGCCCCGTAGACCACCGCTACGAGCTACGTAGGACACTTGAAAAAGCTCTCATAAAGTAATTTGCTTATATCGGCGCGACGGTTATCTTCTGCAGAATGCAAAGAAGGTCGCAGTTAGAAAAAGGGGAAGTTTTAAAATAATTTGTAGTTGGGCACTTGGTATTCCGTCGGCGGGAAAAAGGGGACATATTTTCAGTTTTATCGCCACTAAGAGGACGGGCGGCGTGAAATTGCATAGTGCCTCATAGCCTCGCCTTATAGTCTCAATATGTACGAACACCAACGTTTTACTTAATGTAAAGAGGTAGATAACACGATAATGATATTGGAAGAACGAGGGAACATACGCTGTATGTGGTAAATGCATTGTCTGGAGATAAAGGATGCTTGAATACAAAATACGGAATAGTTCTCATCGATGCAAAAAAGAAGGAAGTAAGAATTGAGACCTGTCACATTGATGTTCTTCCAATGTACAGTCTCTTCGCGTCACTAAAAACAATCCAAAATTTAAGGTTACGATAATTATTACTTTCCTTTTCCTTGCAGTAACATTTACAACACGTGCATCATCGTTTTTATCGGGCTTGTTTGTAACGATAACAAGAAAATCGAAACCATAACAATTTGAATTTGTCAAAATTACACTGACTGAGAAACTAATTTTTATTTATTTATTTTTTTATTTATTTATTAATGCCGTGTGATGCCGGCTTAGAATAGCATCACCCCATTTCCTGCTCGTGGGTGTCGTAAGAGGCGACTGAGGGACTTGAGGGTTTCAGATGTATTACAACTTTTAGGCGACAGGCTGACAACCTGTCACTATAGTGATACACGAATTATCTCAAATGGCCCTCTATATTTGTCAGACGTGGCGATAGCGATCGTATTTTTACGGCCGTTAACGCTCTGCCTACCCCGTAAGGGATAAAGGCGTGATTTATGTATGTATGTATGTTTATTTATTAAACTTTATGCACTAAATGTGTACATGGGCGGACTTAATGCCAATGGCATTATCTACCAGTCTACCTTAGGGCATGTGGAAATGTACGGCAGGTGCAAAAATCAAAATTACTTAATTTAATTCATGAAAGAATAATATATAAATATTACTTATACTAAATATAATATATAGAATATATATATATATATATATATATATATATATACCTCACATACGGCACTATGAAAATGTTAAACGAATACACTTCAGATCTACCTTCACATTTTGAAATAAATAAAAGTGACATGTAACAAATATTATGGTTGTTCTATCTAATTTGCCAAGGTAACTGTAACGACCGCAAGTAATGCTCTCGCAATTTGGTCTTAAATACCTATCGACTAGGGGCCTTCTTTAATTCGATGGGGATTTCGTTCCATAAAGAAACCGCCTGAGACGAGAAGGAGTCACCTAGAAAACCAGTTCGGTGTATTTTGGGCGCTAACAAGAGATTATGCGATGAGCGGGTTTGGCGTTCGTGAGTGTCACATAGATACTGGAAAAACTCCTTCAAATACGGAGGCGCATGGGGATCATTGAGTATCGTGTAGAGAACACAGAGAAGCCGGACATTCCGCCGCTGCCTTATTGTACGAATGTACGTAGATTTGACTGTCGGCTACATAGTTTCGGAATACCGTTGTAAGCTCGTACTCCAGCGCAAATTTTTCAAACTAATGCAACAATAACAACTAGCTTCATCAGTGAATTGACTTCTCCAATGCAAAATATACGACCTACCCACAGCGCAAAGTAAGAAGTAACTGCGACGTGGCACGGACCTTACAAATCATTTTCCGTAAGATTTACCGACCAGATTCCCCGAGCAAACATGGCGCCGAAAAAGCGTATTAATGAACGCGATGAAATCAATAAGCCAATAATGAGATGAGCAAACAATGATCCGGTATCGTGTTTAGGGTTGCCAAGTTCAAAAACCGGACACCCAGCAGTAAAAAACCGGGACATATAACCATAAAAGCCGGAATCATCTTGCGTGAAACCCCAAAAGATAGCAGGTATTAACGTTTCATAATATTAAAACTCTTTAATCTTGTAGGCTAGTGTAAAAAAAAAACAAATGTATTTAGTGACGACAAAGAAAACATGCTCCTTTCGCGCCATTGAATAACAAGAGAGAGCGACAGACAGCTGGCAAGCGCGCGGTATGGTATAGAAATTGATTGCAAAAGCTTTTTGAACTTTTGTATAGCTCAAATCATATAAGCAAATGTCCTATGATTACTAAAACTTGACACGTAAATACTTGAGCGGATAAGACAGCAAATAGCCGGACGGTAGGCAACCCTAATCGTATTGGCTCAAGAAATTCGGCTCGTGGCGCGTCCATGCGATCGCCAATTTTGCCGCAATCGAGGGTATAATTATGTTTGAAGTCGGTTATGGAGAGTCAACACTAGTAATTGCAGAGAGGATATCGCACACTCACTGATGTTCTTATTATATCAGGATTAAGATGTCATCTTCCAGCGTAATATTGAAATACTGGATATAAATCCAGTACGCTTTGGATACATTTTCTTATAGAAAAGAGTAAGTAGTTTGCAAGTCTGATTAACTTAGGTAAATGGTACATATTGTGGTATACATTATTTTGGTAATACATTAATGTATTTAATAAATTAATTGGCTCGAGAATCTACGTCCTATTACTTCAGAAAATCAGCAACGGAGTATTCTACTCCGTAAGATATCCTATCAAGTAAAATATACCTACTCATGATTAATTATAATTCGCAACATAATCACGTGGTTCACTTACAACATTTTCAATTTGGCTCCGCAGTAAGATTTCGGTAATCCGGTTAATTTGAAACTAAATATTTAACCCTGTACATAAATAATTTGTATCCAATATAGCTAAATTTCGTGTTAGCCGATGCGGGATGCCTTACGGGTTAATTTGTTGATAGGTAATTGGCGCGCCTCCCCCGGGTGTGTTTCTTACCGAATCAACACTAGTGTAATTAAGGAATTCGTTTAAAGTTGCCGGATTATTTCGGCTGGTGGAGTTGGGATCGAGTCTAGTGAGCAAGAACCGACTTTGGGCGGAAGCGGAAGGGTTTGAGTTAGTGGTTGGGTACGCTGCGGTACATCCGAGTTGTTCATAGACCTATTACGATTAGACCTAGAGGGAAGTATTTATTTATACCTGTCAAAGTTTGGTGTAGTTAGCACACATCGGGTCGTTGACGAAGAGGGAGCATATATTAAATAGTTCAATTATCTCAGTTGAGTCAGTTTTTAAAAACCATAATAAAAATTCAATGCCTGTAAAATATTTACTAGTTCTAATTCGGTTCATTGGTTTCACGTGAGAAAGAAAACGAAAATTCTAGAAACCAGAGGAATTTTATGTGGGAATCAGAAATTCCCCAAACTGGACCCGCTGGGTCTAATCATTGAACGTCTCGTACAGTCAAGCTGTCGTCCGGTTAGACACTTGAACCGCTAATGTAAGTTATATGCGCGCGGCACTAGAACGGTCCAAACTCCAAACTGTTTGACCCAGTCTGAACTAGACTGTACATCCCTAGCGGGCCTTTGAAGTTACCGCGGTACCTCCCACGTACCCATATACCCACGACTCGTGTTTTCGGCTTCAAGTCACATGTCACCGCCTAATTTAAATCAAGTTTGATTAATGATCCGCGCAACTTCTCTTTAATGTTCTACACTTGTATCGCGGTTTCAGATTAACCTGAGCAAATCCACTCGGATTATCAAAAGTAACTATAAACAAACTCTATAGTTAATAAACTTTATTTTATATTTTTTATTAAAAAAACTTTATAGTTAATAAACAAACTCACTTAAATACTAAGGCAAAAATAGTCGTAACGTGAACTGAAATATCACAGCTGTTTATCTAAAAAAAGTAAGTTTTGTAAAGTCAGGCAACTCTTTCTTGAGGTATGAAAAACTAGGTTTAAAAAGAAAATGATAAGATGTTTGTAGAATCCCTGGATCCTCATTTAAGAGGTGGTGGCAATCTAGTGACTAACCATGCGGGTAAAAAGAATAGTTAGTTTACATTAATTCTCTACATGGGTAACTCGAGCAGTTTTCTCATATCCAGAGCACTTAAATATACAATTTCTCATCCTAAAAAGAAATGTTTGATTCAACTGAGCACTTGTTTTAATACGAGCGTACCAAGTAATTTGTTTGCTACACCTAAGTATTGATACTAATAAAAGAAAAGAATCACTCCACAGAACGTTATAAAATAAGTGTTTGATAGATGTACTTAGTAACAGCTACAAATAACTTGATGTCGTTGAATCATACCACAATTTCTGTTATGTAATTTTTTTTATTTATTTTATTGATATTTTTAAAAGTGAAGCACCTATATGTACTGTATTAATATATATTTTCTTCTACACATACAAATAAACCTCTGATTCTCATTTAGTTCGTAGCGGAGTGACCGCAGATACGGGTCATTTCCATTTTAATTGCGTTCGGTACAGTTTCAGAAAAGTTACGTATCATTGAATTCGATATCGGTTATTTACAAACGATTCTCCCATTCGTTTCGGCTGAAATACACTCGCTAATTATTACTTACCTACCTACGATTTTTCAGAAATAATTAACGTTTCGGAATATGTTGTTTCAGTAGACTCAATATTCAGAAATTTTAAAAAATATAGTGAAGAGTCCTTTCATAAAGAAAAAACAAATGCCGGAAAAAATATATTCTTTCAATAGATAAATGAAATACATAATGACAACTAGTCTTTCCTACATAAAATATTTAAAGAACGTCATACAATATCAACACCATGTATAGATTTTAGATAAAATAAATATGACAGAGCTTAGATGTGCCGCTCTATGGGAAATATTCCATTTGTAAGGATAGTTAGGTATCTATAATGTGTTTACGAACATTAAGAAAACAAATGTGACATATAATTTCATCCTACCTAAGATTTCAGAAGCGTCAAACTTATTTTACTACGTAGTTTGTTTGTTATTTTGTAGTTGTGTTAAATAAAGTCTTGAAATGAACTAAAATAGAACTAAAAATGTTGTATGACAAATTGTTGCCATATTTAAGCGTTATCCGTCAGATTGGACAGATTGCGAAGAGAGTACATAACATACATAAATTACGCCTATATCCCTGGCGGGGTAGGCAGAACGTTAACAACCGTAAAGTTAACCGTAAAAGAGTGGCGCCCTCATTTTCTTTCAAACCAGACAGACTGTACCTATCAAGACTACGCGTTAAAGACAAACCTGTGATCACAAAAAGCTTTACCCCGTCTCGTATGGCTCACGGGTCCCGGGTCTCGGCTCTTGCGGTAGATACGCCTGTCTCGCGGCTCATTAGCATTTTAATTACCTGTCGCGCGCCAGGCGGCCGCGCCACCGGCCACCTGCGCCGGCGACTGTACCCTGTGTTCTTCGCTGCACACAATTATGCATATTTTTGTTAAACTCATCTCGGGGTCGAGTTGCGGCTGCGGGAAAGGACTGACAAGTGCAAGAGACGGTTCATTACGCGCTTTATATCGCAAATAATTATTTTTCTCCTGTTTAGAAGATCCTTAATAATAAAACAAAGCCGGATTGACCGGATATTCAACAAGACTGCAATATGAACGTTCTATTCTATCTTACTAAACGAGCAACTTTAAACAATCTCCGCCGCCATAATTAGACATTTTCCGATAGAGATTTATTAAAGTTCCTATTAGTTTCAATGTTCGAAAGCTTCTTTGTTCGAGCCAGATTGGCAGTTCGATTATCCTCAGCTCTTGTAAAAAGGCATATAAAAATTAGTCTGTTATGTCCCAGACTGCTTAAGCGCTCCGCGGGGAGTAGGGGGTAAGACGGAAAATTAAACCACCCCCGTATAGTCTCGAGAAAAATGTTCGGAGGTTATTTTATTAATGCCAAGGTGAATTCATTGAAAATATTACTTAAGTTACGCTATAAATTAGGATATATTACAAGCATAAAAATTAAAAGGGTCTACCGAAATAAGCCAACCTCGCAAAATAACTACAAGGTTCTTAAATTATAAGCAAGTAATATAGCGAATATTTGTATTGCGCATTTAATTAGAAGACTTGGTTTCATACAAACTGTCACACGCACGGCCGAACTTAATACTCTCCCAATTTATTGCTGGGGCGAGCAAACAGACTGTGTGTGCCTTTTAAATGCGATTCCAGCAAACAATTCCCAAAGAAACTTCACAAAAATATGGGATTGTCCCTCGGCGACCACATTTACGTCTACTTTATTATTTTTAAGTCGTTCCGAGTGTTCCCTCGTTTGAAACTTTCACCTCGGTTTTGTCGCGGGCTGAAAGTTAATTTCTTTTGGTGTATTTTAAAATTAATTTTGCTTTTGTAGCGAGTTGCGACCGGCGAACTTGCCTGAGGACGAATTGTAAGGGATCGAATGAGGGAGAGGCTTTCAGATATAATATGGCGGAAAAACGGGGGATGCTTGTTTGGGAAATTCAAAGCTTTTGAACCAATTTTTATGCGATTAATACTGCGGGCGCGTACGTGCGCGGCCCAGTTTTAAAGCCGCTTTTGATTCACCGTTGTCGGCTCTTTTGTATGGTGTTACACAGTCAAAATGTCCATGACAATGCCAGAGATTTTTCTGAATGCCACGGGTTGCCTTTATGGATACTGAAAACACGGTGTTACACGTCATAATTAAATTAAATTAAATTAAATTAAAATTAAATTAAAATACGTTTATTTCAGGCACAAGTCCAATATAAATAGTCACAGCGCAACATGTCAAACAATTATACATTACATAAAAAATATTAAATTAGTCCGCAATAAATACCCATACCTATAGTAGGTATTATTATTACTTACCAAACATACGAATCATATTTAAATCATTTAAATAACACGTTTTACACAATGATTCGACAATACAGTTTTCTGAATTTGACAGTCTTTCATGAAAAGATAATTTCAGTGTATTTAGTAGTGCATATACGTCAACCACGCCATTCCCAGCGAACATGCCAGTCGCACTACACCGCCACGGCAGTCCCAGTATTGCCCTTAGGGCGTTGTTGTACTGAACACGAAGAGTGTTAAAAACACCCTTCGTGTAATTGTACCATAATTGGCTGGTATAGAACGACTGACAGTAAGCCGTGAACAACGTGATCTTCGCCTGTTTAGAGCAGTGTGCAAACCGCCTTGCTAGCATGTTAGCGCGCATCGCGAGTGCACGTCTTTGTCTTTCTAGGTCTTCGTCATCCTTTAATGAGTCGGTAATAATATGACCTAAATATTTAAATTTATTTACTATATTCAAAGGACTACCGCACAGCGATATCACGGGTAAAGAACTTGGGCCATGCCCTGCTTTAAATATCATTACTTCTGTTTTCGTTACATTGTATGTAAGGCCGTGTGCACACGCATACCTTTCACAAATTTTAATAAGTTGACGGAGGCCGTCTGCTGAAGGAGCCAGCAGCACCATGTCATCCGCATAGCTCAGGTTGTTGGCACAGACGCCTCCAACATGGCAGCCGACCCTGGTGCCGCTGAGCTCCTCCAGGAGACCATTTACATATAAGTTAAACAGGACAGGCGAGCTTAACCCGCCCTGCCTAACCCCGCATTCCAGCTTATATGACTCAGAGAGTGACCGACCCCATCTAACTTGGTTTTCTTGGTTTGTATACCAGTACTGTAACAAATTAGCTACCTTGTCAGGCACTCCCGTGTGTCTAAGTTTATGCCAAAGTATATCATAATTTATTGTATCAAAGGCGCGGCTCAGGTCTAAGAAACATGCATAGACAGAAGTGTTTCTAGTGACGTAGTATTTAACAGTATTTTTAAGAGAAAATATGGCTAGGTCTGTGGATAGACCTTTTCTAAAGCCAAACTGGCCACAGTTTAATGGGATATTGACCTCATTAAGATGCGTATTTAAAAATCGCTCGTATATTTTAGAAACAATAGTTGCTAAAGATATAGGACGGTAATTAGCCAGGCTAGACACGTCACCCGTTCTATTCTTTAAAATTGGAACTACAATCGTTTTCATTAATTTATCCGGTAAACATCCGTGATCCATACACAAATTAAGCAATAGACTTAGTTTTTCATACAATAGCGAACCACCATACAGTACGTGCTCCACGCTGAGGCCGTCATGGCCGGGAGATTTACCGCGTTTCATACCTTTTACAATTTTAAATAGGTTATCAGCTGTGATATGCGCGTGCGCTTGCGCCTCGTCTCCCCGCCCTGCCAGCCCCTGCGCGCCGCTCGTCTCAGCCGCCGGCGGCGTCGAGACCGCCGGTGGCGCAGTAGGAAAACCTGCGCTCTGTGTATGCGTGGGCAGTGGATTCGATGATTTGAATTTGTTTACAAACATTTCAGCTATTTCTTTTTGGTTACAGTTACCATTTATAGATAGAGGCAAATTGGACTTGTATTTAAGCTTATTTGTCTCTTTCCAAAAATTATAGAAATCGTTTTTTGATCTGTACATGGCTATAATATCCGCTTTGATTTTATTTTCATTTCGTTGACACCACTTTAACTTATTCCTAAAGATTTTACGGGTGTTACACATATCATCATACAGACCGCCCTGGCGTGGACTTCCGTACATGATCCAGGTTTGATAGGCTAATCGTGCGTTTAGATGACTGCTACTAACATGGTAGTTCCATCCCGTAATTTGATTTGCTTTAGATCTTTTGTTTTTACCTAGATAGGAGTGCATAGCCGCCCTCGTCATGCAGTCTGTAATCTGATTATACATAGTTTCTATTAGCTGTATCGGCTTACAATGCTCCGTATCGTCTGTACAGGGTGACGCGGGCCAGGTACATGCGCGTAGGTATTTATCGCACAGCTCAGAGTAGTGACGTATTTGGTCTGAGTCTCTAATACCCCATATAACCCTGTTCACACGCACGTCGCATGTATTGTCAACTTTTGGTACCACCATATCAATATCGCACTCCAGAACAAAAGGAAAGTGGTCCGACGCATAGACGTCACTTAGTACTCGCGCACTCGTAAACATACAACACGCAGACTCTGTCACGAGACAGTGGTCTATCCAGCTCGTAGTAAGCGAAACATGAGCATCACTTTGGAAAGTATACGTGTTGGACGATAGTCCCAGTAGTAACACATCAACACATACCCAGTTCTGGTCCTCGCAGTAGCTTTTCAGCTCTCGTCCAAAAACACTGTTCGGTCGTGTCAAATCCGCATTAAAATCACCGAGACATATTACGTTTTCATCGCTATTATTTTCTATCACAGCACTAATTACCGCTAAACACTCCGTAAACAGTGGGATGTTATCCACGTGCTGCGTAGGCATATAAACGGACATGATAATAAAACTACGCAGGGAGGCAGGCGTCGCCGCTGTAGTGATGCTCACACGCACAGCGACCACTCTTGTCGAACCCGTCTCTATCGGTGTTACACTGGTAAACAAAGACTTTCTCCATAGTATCGCGACACCCCCGTATGGGCGTCCCACAAGGACACCAGCAGACGTATCTACAGCAGACACTCCATGATACGCGAAGTCGGGATGAATTGTTTGTAGAAAATCCAGCTCCTCTGGTATCAACCAAAGTTCTTGCAATGTAATAATATCATACTTTTGACATAATTCATGTACATGTTGACGGTTACGTTTTATTCCTTTGCAGTTAAAGGAGACGAAACTTGATTTCATTGTGATAAGAATTAGGTAGGTAGTAGTGAGAGTTACCTACCTTAACTGCTCTGATTTGCCGCGCTGCGACTATTTTCTGTGCCGGCGGTCGACTGTACGTTACGTTTTAGTTTAAAACGCCTATATACAATGCCAGTTGGCCACAACTCTTCACTCAAAAATGAGTCTTCTTGTGCCTGATTAATAGTCAATTTAAATGAGGAAAAATCTGTACTTTTGTACTGTGTGAGCTTTTCAATTTTTACAACAGTTTTTCCACTTTCTTGAAGAAACTTTGATATGTCGTCCACTGACGTGTCGGGTAAAAATCGTGACGCGTAAATATAGGTCAGTCTTGGCGCCACTAAGCTCTTAGTTGAAGCAGTGAGCTGTGCTTTTCCAACCTTATTGTTAGTTTTCTTTATGGCCCTGTATCTAGTTTTCTTGTGTATAACTGTTGTAAAACTATCGTCAATAATATTGTGGTCAATAATTGTGTCGTCAAAAGTCAAACGAGACTTAGCTTTTGGACTGCTAGTTGCGCGCAGGGGTTTGTTTTCAGGTGCTGCCAGCTGGTGTGGGCGGTCGCGGGGCGGCGGCGGCGGGGCGTGGGGGGCGCCGCCGGCAGCGCGCGGGGCGCTCGCAGCTCGCGAAGCGTCGGTGCGCTGGCCCGCTCCACGCGTTGTAACGGCTTCTACGCCTACCTTCTTTTTCGTAGTTGCGGAATATGAGTCCTTATTCTTTGTATGTACTTCGTTCTTATGCTTTTGTGTTTTCTTTTCAGCTTTGCTATCGTCAGTTTCTTTTGTCTTAACTTGTAGGTTCTGTACCTGGTCACGAATCTCCGCTATATCTCGGGCTCGAATGTAATCACACTGTATGTTGTGTACGTCTTGTTTGAGGCAAGTAATCTCTCTTAGTAACGTTGAAACGTCTATGTAGTCAAAGGTCACCGGCGGCAGACGATGCAGATCCTTAGCCACAAAAACAGGGAGCTGCTGGTTAGACGCCTGTTCTTTAACGACGTTTATTATATCTTGAAGGCTTCTCTTTTTCTTCCCTTCTCCTTGTCTCGATGTACGTAGGAGAGAAAGGTCCACGAGCACTTTCCTAGCTACCTCAACGTCTTTGTCCGTGAATGCAGAGTCACATATTTGTAAAAGGCTTTGCTCATCCAAAATTACCGATTTGCACTGTACAAAGCATAGCAGCTCATTAATCAACAGTTTACACTGATCTGGCATATTGAAATACAAAGAACACTATCGTTATCAAACAAAAGAGACTCGCGAGACTGTGGTAAGTACGTAGGTACGTAACGGTTACATTCGAATATGTTCGCGCATAGCGAAGAAACTGTCGGACGTCACACAACCGTACGCTCGGCCGGCGCGCGCGCAACTGATAATATAATATTTTACTTTGAATAATAAAAGCGGATGCAATGGCTGCACGATTATTAACATACGGGACAGCCGTACAGTACACGTGCTATAAAATGCATCACACGGCGTTCGAGTACACCGGGATTTCAGAAAATATTTTCAAATACGAACCTTCCGTTTGAAAATCAGCTTTATGCCTTTCGTATTTAAATTCAAAGTCGGATAATGCATGTAAAGTTATTCGGTGGCGCAGCCTAGAGACCGAGTGCGACATTCGTGTTAATTTGAGCTCTATTTCAAAAGGCGGTGGATTTACTTCCAATTAACTGGTAGTTGTAAAGGTTGGTAGTAAATCTGGTTAGCATAATGTAGGTAAATGTTACAGGGCGGTAGCGCTTGTGAATTTACCGCAGAACATTCCGACTTGCTGCGACATCTGCATCGAGTGATTATTGCCCCCTAATTTGTACTTTGTTGTAACATGATTTCGTTTTTAAGACAGTTACATCTAGTCATGGACGTAGCTAGTTTCATATTTGAATCTATAATGACGTAAAAAATAAAAAAACAAAGTGAAGGTCAACCAATTAATGCAATACTCGTAAAATCACTATTGAAGTCCAATTAGTTTCGTAGGTGCCTGAAATAACACAAACAAAGTATTGTCTGGAAACCAATTACGGTTTCACATAAGGTTCATTATAGGTAAAAGTATTAAAAACCTAATAGGAAACCAGTTAGGTAGGAGGATAAAAAATCTTTTCAGGAAACTAGTTTCCAAACTTCGGTTTCCTTAACGGTTGAAGGGTTAAAAATACCAATTCACCTCACAAACTCCTACACATGGCACTACTACAAATAGTTCATTAAACTTTTACATTGCGCTTCGCTATGTTCAAAGATGTCCGAAGTAATCCGAGCGTCTCAAATCCAGTGGCGAAGCTGAACTTTACTGCAAACATACTCGTCAGAGAACTCTCTAGTAGCAGTTTAGTGCATCTAGCACTAGCATAAGGTATACTAGCTCGACTAGTTCATCCAACAGGTGGTTGGGGCAAGCCGGCGCACACCATCTAATTGTCGTTCATATTTATGAGATAGCACTTTTTGCTCGACGCCAGTCTGCTCCGAGCTTAAATCGCTTACAACTCAACTTACTTTTTAACATTTCACGGCCCGTTTCGTTCGCTTGTTTAAATGGGCTTTTAGTTTAGCTGCGAAGTTAAATATGCATGTAATTTGTTATGTGTACATGGCGAAATTAAAAATGCGCTTTCATTGAATACTTTGTGGATTTTATGAAATAGGTTTTTGGGGTTCGTGCTGTGCTTTCAAAAATTACTCTTTGTGAATGAACGTTTGCAGTTTAAAAGCATCCGTATATACATACTGCACTTTCCGCTCAGATGTCGTATACACATTTGCTACGGCGTAGTAAACTAGCTACGAATTACGTAGCAAAAAAATTGATGGGACTGATTCGTGAACTATATTTTCCAGAACGTACCTATGTGTCATTATACCATTATGTCATCACCTGCCGTGTGATACCGGCTTAGAATAGCATCACCCCACATCCTTCCCGTGTCGTAAGAGGCGACTATGGGACTCGAGTGTATTGGTGTATTACAATTTTTAGGCGACAGGCAGACAATCTGTCACTATAGTGATACACATGTTTTCTGAAACAACCTTGGAAAACAATCCTCAAAAATGACAGACATGGCGATAGTGGCCGTATTCTTACGGCCGTCAACGCTCTGTCTATCCCGAAAGGGATAAAGGCGTGATATGTGTATGTATGTATGTAGAATAAATAGGACTGATTCGTGAACTATATTTTCCTGAACGTATACCTTTTATGTCTTTCTTAATGGTGTGACAGTCTTGAAAGTATCTTAATCGTCTGTGCAGGCCAGGGGTCGGAGGGCGGCGGGCGGCAGCTACAAAGGGCGCGACGAGTTCAAAGCAGCCGCGGATCAAAGAGGCCGCCGCAGATAACGCCGACGGATGGAACCTCCGACGGGTGAGCGTTTGATATCCGATTGTCGGCTAAAGATCGCACCCCGACAAATACCCTCTGAATAGGTGTTACAGATCTTTTCTTTGCTTGTGCAACTCCTGAGAATCCACCGCCTTTTGTGAACGGTTTAACCTTTTTATTTTTAAACCCAAAGAGTTATGATTAAGTACAATAATAGTATCTTTTTTCGAACCTTAAAAAGGCTATAAAATAATCTAGTTTTTACATCTGTACATATTTCTATCGTATCGGTATTATTCTATCCTGAAAAGGTTATCTGAAGAGCGCCTGTTCCTATTTACTTAAATAAAACTTATAAATAAAAATGGAGAATACAGTAAACATTGGGTACAATATAGGCAGCCTTATCACTGATATACAAATTTCCATCAGTCAATTTACCTAGTCGAATTGAGAGTAATGTTTATTACAAGCATTAGCCAGTTTGCTAACATATATACCTAAAATCGGAGCCTCTTTCTCGGAGGGGTGGCAGAGACTACATCCATCCACTTGCTATAATCCTGACACACCTCTCTTGATTCCTCAACATTCATCAAGGTACATAAATGCTTGTCGGTTTAGGGAAAATGAGACCAGCGGGTAACTTAGGACATGGTGGACACCAGCATCTATGAACCAGCTATAACGTTGTAACTGGTTGAAAACTTTGGACTTTACATTTTACCACCCAGTTATAACGTTATAGGCTTATAGCTGGTTCATAGATGCTGGTGTCGACCATGTCCCAAGTTACCCGCTAGCCTCATTTTCCCTCATTTGACGTTACTCTTGACATGACCTTTCTTTAGAACGCTATTTCTCTATATTTTCTTTACGTTAGCCAACAACCCTTATATTCGGGTTCCATCGGCAAATCTCGCTAAAGCACTGTAGCCCATTTAATCTCGACAATGATCTGTGTTGTTTCGTTTCAGAGCGAGTAAAGCCGTGGGTCGGAGTGTGCGCCGAGCGGGTGTCCGGGGGTGTCCTGATTAGGGATGCAACCATAAGAGTATATCGAATTATCGACACCCAAAGTCGATATATGTAAATGTTTTACATATCGATGTCGAAAATCGCAATATATCGAATTAAATGCCCATTCATAAAAATGGGTATAATATGTAACCGACAAAGTTTCTGCTGCTGGTACAAACGTTTTATCTCACAAGTGCGCGTTTGCCATACTCGTGTGTGTTATCTCTCTCCTTTTTCGTTTCGGACACCGAGTCGAGTAACACTGATAGTGTTGTGTTAAAAAACGCGCTAGCTAGTTGTACTGTAACTAAATTTTAAATAATTTATTACAAAACAGTTTTATAAAATCGATATATCCTGGGTTGATTATCGATATCGATTTAACTCGATATTTATCATTATCGATAGTTGTCCAAAGGCATCCCTAGTCCGGACGTCTGGGTAGCGTCGCCCGTGCCATCGCACGCGTCCTGGCGATTAACACCGCCACGGCCCGCCCGGACCTGTCTACTGATGCCCTCTTTCAATACGATCCGGGTCACGCTGCCACTGTGTAAGCTTAAAACCTTGCCTAAAACCCACAGAGTGATGTGAGTATACCTTCATGTTGCCTATTTGGACTAATAATATATTTTTCTCTGGGTAATTATTAAAAGGTGTAAAAATATTAGCTGCACATATTTTAAGAGGTGAACCAGTCCATGAAACTAAACAACTTTTCCCAAGAAACATAGGTCGAAATATGAAATAAATTTTTGGACCTCCCATACAAAATATAGCAGCCGAGCGAGTCAACTGTATGGGAGGTCCAAAATTTTTTTCATATTTCGATCTATGTTCCTTGGGAAAAGTTGTTCAGTTTCATGGGCTGATTAAAATATTTGCAGCATTTTTTTTTTACACCCTGTATACTTCATTTGTGAAGCGAAAGACATGTTTTTTTGGTATTTTTGCATATAATTGACGGTACTTTAATCCTTATGCAGTATTTATGTAGCTAAAGTATGTCGGTTTGAATAAGCCATATTTGACAGCTTTTTCTTCTTTTGTGTCGATGACTCAAATAGACTTTGACCAGAAATATTCTACATTACTTCCGTACTAAAGGACATGTCAACAAAGAAAAATAGATATTATGCGTGATAGCATGAGTTTGGTAGCTGTCTAATATGGCCTATTTAAACGGCCATACTTTAAAAGACAATGACTATGTCATGTTAAAAATGATGGACACAGTCAAATAAACAAAAAAAATTTCAATGACATACGTATGATTTAGAAGTAACAGAATTTAAATTTATTTCAGCAAGTGGCATCAAGAATAAAGCCCGGTGCAGACTGTTGATTTACTTTCATATTTCATGGGGCTCTGACTGCGGATGTGCGGAAATAATAAGACAGGGGTTTCCTCTGACGACTCTTTGTTTGTCAATCTTCTATGTAAGGGGTCCTTTAGTAGCTATATTTAGTTGCTCTGCGGGTGAGGGACGGTATATCGAAAACTTAGCAGGTATTAACCTTGAAAAATTTGGTACTACGGAGTCTATGTTGGAAAAAGATTTTTTTTTTCGCGTTTCCATTGAAAACAGTCAGCTGATTGGGATTTTTTCTTATTTTATGTGCGGATCGAATATTTATTCTCGTTTATTAACCTAGCCACATAGTGCCCATAAGAATATTAAGTTTTCGGTACATCGTCCCTTGCACCCTGTATCTAAACCCTGTTTTTATTGAGAAATAGTAAATTGACATTTTAGGTTGCCATTTTCTTTTTGCAAATATTAAATAGCAATGTTCCAATCTTCTGTCAAGTTGAGTGCATAATAAAAAATAGCAATTTCGCCGATCTATGAAAAATCACGGCTGAGCTTTTAGATCATTCGCACGAGCGCCATTTACTAGAACTTAAAATAATCAGATTAAAAAAACTTATTTCGATAACAACAGTTACCGGTACTGGCACATCTCTATTTAAGTTTGCAAAATAAATGGCAACCCAAAATGTCAATTTAATATAGGAAAATTTCTTTTACATATCTCATGCTCTGAAAGTAGGTCATTACTGACAAAAAACACGACCTGTAAGTTCAACTTACAGGCGAGGTTTTAAAACTAAGCCTGTAAGTAATTTTAAATATGGAACTAGAAAAAGAACCAATAGAATCGCGGCAATTAAAAAGTTAAAATCAATTTCTTCTTATTTTTAATAGGAGTTGCATCCAATTAGTTGTATACGATTTTAAATTTCGAACTGGCCGCTACGAATTGTGTTGTTTGAACGCAGGAATTATATTTTTAATCTGTATTTTTATAACCTCAATAAATGAGTTTGTCGAATTATTACTCAATATTACAATGACAAAAGTAAAAATTACTAATATCCCTACGATCAGAAAAATGTCTACTTTATGTTAGGATACTTTTCTTTCATATTAATTCAACATTTTTGAATCATAGAAAAAAAAGTTGTGTGGTGCAATTTGTATACCAGACGATACAATCATCATTTATGGATCGTTTTTTTGTATTTATCGCTTTATTTTGCTCACTTTTCATTCGATATGTAAAGCAGTATACGTACCACGGATGTAACATCAATAACAACCTCGGAAAGGTACCGCCCTCGCTCCGCTCGGGCGTTAAAAAACCTCGGTTGTTATTGATCACTTACATACCTAAGAACGTAATCTACTATTTCTACTTTGTCCTACCTGCCACATATTACCAGCCAGTATATCTCGCACAACGATACAACACAACTACCTCTTGGTACTTAGTTGTGATGCGTTGTTGTGCAAGAAATTAAATATATCTGCCTACATCTATACATACTGCACACCTACATCTCTGTAATAAGGCACTGCTTGTGGGCTCAGTGTACCACAACCACAATTTCTATTTTTAAATTAGTTCGACAGGTGAATTTTTCACACAACTTATACAGGGTGTTAGGAAAATAGCTCAGAACCTCGTGTGGGTTCTTTTCTACTTTTGGCAAAAAGCAAAACTAATTTCGTTCTTCATGCAAAAGAATCATTCGGTTTGATTTGTATGGAAACCAAATTTTGTTTTGCGGTTGTAAAAGTAGTAAAGTTGCTCAGTTTTAGGCTGAAAAAACTTTACGCGAGCTTTTGACTATTTTCCTGTCACAATGTATACCTCTACGTAGCAAAACCAACAGCAAGAAAGAAGACTAGAAGAAAGAAGAATCTCTTACTTGGAGGTCACGCGTATTCTTGGGGAATTAACACACATTAAGAGCTGTTATTGCTTGAGAATACACGTAGCTGACAAGGAAAATCTCATCGATGGAGACACCGAACCACTGCAAAGAGAAACAATCTAGTGCTACAGCTGATTTTCCAAACCAATGTGTATTATACCTCTAGTAGTATTATATTATCTGTGATTATATTTTGTTCAAATACCTATATTGATTGTTTAGCAAACGATATACACATAACTTGTTTCGTCTGCAGGGCGTTAGGAAAATACTACGTTCCTTTAAACCACGAGTTTCGTAGGTGTAAGAAAGAGTGCAATGCATGTTTAAAAAAGTTTTTCTGACAACCTGTATACATAAAGTCGGGCCTCAATAAATATTTAAAAAAGACGATCAAATTTTGCAAGGCATACTGAATAATGCCATGGCATTACGATTCTTGAGTCTTTAGCACCTAAGGAGAAAAGAATGTAGCAACTCTGCTTAGAAACGATGTATTAGAAAAAACTAATTTCCTTGTCTGTTTGCAGAAACTGCGTGCGCAACTGATTGGCCCGCGAAGCAATCTTACTGCTGGTAACATAAGTTATGTATGGTTTAGTTTAGAATATTGAATAAAACTTTTAAGCATTTTAAAATCCTCGTTTTATTTAAGCCTTGAATATACAGGGTACCTAAAGGAAGAGTGCAAATATTTTCAGAATGTGGTCTAGACGCAAAACTGAACAACCTTTCATCATAACTTTTTGTCAAAACAATATTATAGGTTTTGCGTCCAGAATACGTTTTAAAAATACTTGCACTCCTCCGCCAAACATCGTGTATCTCTAAATAAAAGTCGGATCTGAACGAAAATATTTTTATTTCATTAAACTAAATCACTGAAAAGAGTATGCCACCTCCAGCAATTCAAAAAGCATATTCAAAGTAACAAAGTAAGTATTACAAATTCATAATTAATCGAAACATAAATCCTAATAAATATTATCTTTATCGATATCTAGATATTTACATGTTTGCTGTAATGGCAGCACATAGTCTTATACACTACAATCACCATTTCATACGAGTACCTACAAGGGTTCCGAACTAGCTCGCTCAAAATAAATATCTTGTGGATTGTGACAGGTTAGGAAAGATTTTTTCGTTAGCGATAGTAAGTACCATCTACACAATATACAATATATTTTAGTACAATATTAAATTATTGAACGTACTAGGATAAACCATTATTTAAATGTTGGAGCAGCTTAAATGTATACAGCGTGTAAAAAAATTAGCTGCAAATCTTTTAAGGGACGAACCAGCCCATGAAACTGAACAACTTTGCTGATCAAAGAACATCGGCCGAAATATGAAAAAAAATTTGGGCCTCCTATATAAAATTAGCGACGGAAAAAGTCAATTTGTATTCAGGCCCAAAAAAAATTCTCACATTTCAGCCTATGTTTCTTGGAGAAAGTTGTTCAGTTTCATGGGTTAATTCACCACTTAAAATATTGGCAGCTAGTATTTTTACACCTTATATGAAACGAGGGCTTTGAATCTCAAAGTTTCAATCCAGTTACTCAAGTCATCATGTCCAGAAATGTCAGCTACGTGCGGATGTGTGAACTTTCCAATGATGACCTGCTCATAGGATTGAAACTTTAAGGTTCAAAGGTCTCGCAAATTCGCAACAAGTGAGTCGTTTCAACCTATAAACATGATCAGTACAATAGTTTATTTATTCACAAAAGCCGAAATAGATTAGAAACTAAATTACTGAATGCAGAAAATAGGAGAAAAATAGGTACTAGTCTAAGTCGTCAGCCTCTGGAGACGCTCTAGGAGCTTGCCTGGTGGTCAGGTCGTCGTCGGGACCCGATACCAGCGGCGGGTCGTCATCGGTCATATTGGAAGTGGACCTCCGTCTGCGGTCCAACGCCTCGGCCGCCATTTTAGTGCTGGCGTCACCGGCACCGCTCGTTGGCTGGCTGAGATCTGCTGTAGAACTGCTACTCTTAACTTTGTCACCGCCCAAGCTTTTTCTAGCTATCTCTTCTATCCTCATACTGCCGCTACCTGGACTGACTGATTTATCAGCCGCTGTAGTAGCTGGCGTACGATCTTCGCTATCATGGGAAGTAGTGTTGGTGCCCGTGGCCACCAGATCAGGCGGAGGGCGAGTTGGGATCACGTCTCCAGTATGCGTAGTATTGGTTTGCACCGTGGAGACCGACGGAGTAGTCTGCGTAGTGGATTGTGCCGTATTCTGTACGGTTTGCGTTGTCGACTGAGCGGTAGGAGGGGTGGCCTGAGTGCCAGTACCTGGTGCGTCGTGGTAAGCCGCTCCACTAGCCATGGCGGCGATGCCGGCGAGACCGACCATGCCCCCCATGCCGTGGTGTGTCCGCAGAAGCAGCTGCTGTAGCTGAGCCTGTTGTAGTATCACCGGCAACTCGTAGTGGTGAAAGAAGTACAGCATGGAGTGCTGTAAAAGAAAACTCAAATAAATTACGAATTCGAGGCAGACACTTGTCGGAATCCACCTAAAATACGTGGCATTGTTAGGGGTTTATAGAAACGTGTGGCAATAAATATACGGTAAAGAGATAAGCCGCCAATACGACGGCGAGCGTCGGGCGGCGGAAAGCCGGGACGCCGGTGCAGCGCCGCCGGTGTCGGCGTGGCGCTACGCAGCGAGCAGACACTCAAATTACTAGACACGTCCGACGAACTGAGCAAAACTCCTTTAGACAAATAAATGAGCGACTCGTGACAGCGCTGTACCTTCTTTATTTATTTATTTCTGGGTCGAAGTTCCCTCCCCTCGCGACGTCCGACGTAAGTTTTAATTAAGAAACTTGTGACCGCTCCCGACTCAACTTTTATTTGAAATTATATTTTCTGATCCCTCGTTTTGATTTTTTCCTGCCGTCGTCGCGGGGTGTAACGGGTTGCCGGCGACGACAAGTTGCGACACCTCCATGATTTATTATTCGCGCCGTGCGCCTCGCCTCGATAATTGAAAGAATTTTGATCATCCGTTTCAAGTTTGCTCCATGTCGTTGGATTGAATTACGGAACATAGGTACACAACCCAGAGCATTATAAAATTATATCTTGTACAACTGCAATATAATAACTACAGAATAATAGACTGACAGTTTTCAATTTCATTAACATTGCTCTGTTCTATACCTAGCTGAATAAAAAATGGCGTTCAATGATTAAGTCGAATACCCATATAGCATTAATTAGCGAATCTGCTGTTCCATCTGTCCGCGGATCATCGTACAGCAAATAAAAAAAGGATCAAACGTTTTAAAGGTATTTAATAGACAGAGATGTCCTTTTTATACGTCCATTAAAATCACCCGCTTTGAGCTGTACCACGCGGCTATTATGAGGTACAGAAAAAAACGGGGTATTTTTAATCAATTTCACAGATCGTTTGTAACAGATTATGTTTTGGGACTGCACTGTATAGAAATACTAATAAACACAGCATATTTTACCTGGGGCTGTCAGAAAATGTTAAAATTATAATGGAGAAGAGGATTTTTAATAGAGTTTTCAAATATGGTATTTTTGATAATATGACATCTCCAGACACCTGATGTCGTAAACAAAGAATTCCGGGTCGTAAGAACGAGAGGTTATCTAACCCCTTATGGGACGCAGATACACACTTTATGGTGCCGAAGGGAGGCGTGAGTGCAACCGTGAATGCAAAAGGTATAAACACCGCGAGAAAGCCGAGTTCAACACCACAAAGAACTTGTTCTGTTTGCCAATAAAATATTCAGATTCAACATTGTTAAACTCTCTTTTCGTAGGATGATTAAAGAATTGGAAAAACTCAGAAGAAAAAAAAGTTATTTTGATTTAAAATGAAAAAGGGACAGAGAAACTGGGCACAGCTCTCAACAGATGAAACGACATTTTTTAAAACAAAGTCTCTTTTCATTTAACTAATCCTCGAGCAGACACAAAGTGCCAGGTATTTTCACAAATTAGCTACGAAAAAGTCCAAGTCACAGACAAGTGGTATTAAAATGAATTGTTTTGTAGTTTCGGAATATTCAGAAATCATTATTGTAATCTGTTTGCGTATGTGAGGTGAGCTTTATACCCTCACTAAACAGTGTTACAACTCGAGGCGTAACCGCCAAGTAAGCCGCTGAGAGTGTTTGACTTAGTTTAGGTATAATTTGCAAGAGATCTGGAAGATTACTACACTTTGCCGCTCCCATCATGAAGGGCCTTTCCTGTTGACTTAGGACTTGACAGAAATTAGCTCCACGATCTATTAGACCTCTGTTAATAAAGCTTCGCCCTGGAAGTTTATGCCACTCACAGCTAGTTAGTAAGAAATGAATAAGGTGGGCTGTGTAGGTATACTTTGTTTTTAAAAAGAGCGTTTATTTATTAAAAAGGAAGTAGGTAGAGTAACTGATGAAAATGGGAAATAGTCCCTTACGGCGTACCGTGCGGGAGGCCTAGGTCTAACAGAGGACTTCTATGGGCTGTTGTGATGAGTGTAACACAATAAAACATGGGTCTACTTCTACTTTTTGTGTGGAACACGAAGTCAAATATCCTAATGCACTCTGAGTAAGTTTTTCAACCGCCTACTACTAAATGAGTAGTAAGATAAAACACTACGAGACGAAGATGTTTATTAATTTGCCAATAAACAGTTATCTAAGCTCGTTGTCAACAAGTAGAGTCGGAATTAATGCTCGGAGCGGGCCACCGGCCAATGTTATGCGCGCCGCGTCTCCGGGGACGAGCTCATGAAATATGATTTTTATTAATAAGTTGACACGCCCGATGATTATAAGATAAGCCTCCACTTTGCATTCCGTGGGGCCTCCGCGTCTCCCTCGCTGTAATCCGACAGCCTACGTTCGTCTTCGCTTTAAGCGCATTCGATTTTCGTTGCCGTGCTCTCTGCTGTCTTTCCGAAATCGTGTTTGAATAATCTTAGAGCGACGCGCCTGTTTTTGAGGAATGCTACTGTTTTGAGGAACAATTTTGGACTTACGTTAATGGAGGGGTTAAGCAATTCGATTCTTTGCCCGGATTTTACGTAATACCTTTACAACAAGGATTAGTCAGCGTCGTATGTGAGTATACTAAACAGTTTTTACTACACCATTATAAACAAAAAATAATTTCTTAGTAACAAAGAGAATATTATGTGATATTATTCTTTTTTACACATTAAATGTATATCAAAATAAACTATATTGTAGTCGCTCTTTGCATTTCCCCGTCTTTCATAGATACCGCCAACCTTTATTAGTTTTTTTATTAGATAGAGCGTTTAAAAAGTAAGGTTTATATGCCAAGAAATAAATCGTATTCCCACGGGAAAACCTTTGGCAACGGGTGCAGCCGCTGGTCGGGCCACTAGCTACAAATAAAATATTGCATTAAGTATCCGTCTGCCTTTGACGCAGAATGTTTCAGGTTCGATTCTCGGTGGGTCACACACTAAGTTGATATTTATCACTTTGTGAATTTATTCCCAGTCTGGTTAGGACATTGCGGGCTGAACCACCCGATCGTCCGTAAGTAAGATGGTTCCGTGTTTCGGATGACACGCTAAGTCGTAGGTTCCGGTTGCTGTCTAAACGGCGGTCGTTACCAACCATGTCAGAAGCCTGCTACTTGTAGGCGGTAAAAAAATACTGACACTAGGGTTCATCGGGTCGTTGGACGACTCGGTGTCCCACACGAAAAGAGAACAAATATCTGTATGTATCCTACTATACCAGAAGCTCTGAGTGATATGATACCGTAGCGAGCGCGAACAGGAAGGCGACATTCCTCAGATGCCTTGGATGCCAGAGCTTGTTATACTATACGTGCCATGCAATCTAGTCACTTATTAAACATCAATCTACTTAGCGCAGAAATATTCATACCAAATATTATTAACTTAATACATAATACCAAAAATTACACAACTAGACATCCCGAATCTCAAAAAAATTGTGGACGATATGAATAAAGATAATTTTTGCATTCCACGTGTTTTTGACTTAGTCGTTGACCATCATATTCGGAAATAGATTTTGAAAAGTGCATGATAGGTACGAAAGTATATAATATGTATGTATGATGGCCAAAAACTAAGTCATACATACACATAGAATACAAAAATAATCTTGGGTAGCATGTCTGCAAAGTATTTATAATAACGTCAACCCTATGGTACAAAAATACTATAACATCAAACAACTTTATTAGTTAAGCCCTGTTCTTTGGAAGGATTCCGCTAGGTATACGGGTATTGGAACACTGTGGATTTGGAATTTCAACCATTTTTTTAAATCTAAATGTACTGGTACCCCTGTAGTTTCAATACAGCCCGAGGTTAAAATCAAACTAATACTCCCTCACAACTACCTCCTACATTGTAGCAAGCGGAAGTAAGCGCTCCGGCAGTGCGGCCAAGATGAGGGGGCGGTTGGATGTACAATTACTGCACTAATAACATTTTCCTGTAGATAATGAGATCGTAAACGAGAATATTTAGGTATAGTTTCCTTGTAATAGAATTCAATCTATACTTTTTCAAGTAAAAGTAGAGTCGCTTCTTTGTCTAAAGCTACAACTAAAAGTAAAAAATGCGCGGCGCACAAGCGGCGTTCTAGACGTATGTTATGATTAGGCCAATAAAGTTGAGTTTCGTGGGTGATGCCCGTCACGACGTCACAATAACGTATGGGGATGTGATTTGTTGACAAATGCTCGCGGGTCGACCCCACGCCGGCTAAGAGGCTTTCGGAGCTTTTCCTTTAGTTTAAAAATAATAACTGCGAGGTTCAGTTGTGCCGTGATGATAAATATGGCGCGTGTGTGCGTGAAATCTCAACGCGTGTCGGCGAATCCCCGCGGCGACCTCGTGACCCTGTCGCCCATTGTACTTTCCTCTTATTTTATTACAACATGTCTTTTTTCAGAGCCCGATCCGTAAGATAATATTTCATGAAGCTGAGGACTATTATAGCTTAGGGAAACTTTTTAAAATGCTGCCCCTAGGCGTTCGGAACGCTGAAATCTTTTATGTTTGGATTATAAGCACAAACGCTATAAAGCGAACTAATAAGTCAGTACGAAACGTATCGTTTCTGAGTTGAGTGGCGAGAATTAATAACGACGGTACACTAGCGGCGAGCTAATATTGCTTTAAACAAACAGTTGATGAAACCGACATGCGAGTGGAAGGTGGGTAGGTGGGTATGCACGCCCGGGGCTGGAGTGACCGACATCAAAGACCAGACAAACATACGAACAGCCTACAGTCGTTATATACCAAGAAGCAGTAGTTTAACTTCATACTAACGCCCGGTTTCTGCACTCACACACGCATGCACGCGGCTGACCTATAAATACACGACTACTACATAAATTCTCGTGCAGGTACCAGAATGTCTCCGCGCGTTTTGTGTGAATGTCGAGAAATCAGGATAATGAACATCTAGAAAAAGAAACTATAATATCTGTCTGTCATCTGTTTTCTAAGTCAACCTTAGCATTATGGTACTCAAAATCAATTTGTCGACATCCCTACTAATGTAGGTAGGTAGTTTAAGGCCGAACGGTGCTCGAGTTATCCTACTGCACCTTGGTATTTGTGCTATAGTAGAGATGTTGACCATACGCGTGTAATAAGTTATCATAACCGCTCGGCCCGCATGACAGAGATCCGCCGGTGACACTTGGCTAAATGAGATTTTTCGCAAGCATGTACGTCGGCACCCGAAGGGGAACGGGCCTAAATAAGGTCAGTGTTTATATTACGGTTATGACACTAGAGACATTGTAGTTACGCTTTTTACTATTATTCAAATTCTTAGTTTAGGGTAGTTCTACCTTTCCAAAGAAAAATTCATACCTTCTCGCCAAAAATGTACTTACCTCTGGAACACCCAATATTTTATTTTGCGATTTCGCAGGTGGCCCAATAGTAAAAGTTGTTCAGAATAATGAGTAGAAGTACCCTACAAAGAGTGTGTACTGACAAAAAATAACCCTGTGTAAGTGTACCTATTTGTAATTAAGTTTATTTAATGAAGAAATTATCTTCTCCTAATTTTAAAAAATATATCACACGTAACATGGCTGTTTTAAGCTTCATAAAATAACAAGCAATACTACACTTTATACTATTGCATCACTATTACAACACACTGTGCTGAAATATGGCGGCATTTAGGCGCCCTACTGACCTAGTAATTTGAACTAAATCTTGATGACGTACATGACTTGTTGCCAGGGTACATATTTTCTGAAATTCAATACGCTACACAAAAAGGATCTAATAAAAAAAAACATTGCAGACACACTTAGTCCATAATTTGTTTGTCATAAAACGTACAAATTCAAAATAATAAGAATATTTTTTAAACGAGCGAGTTTGTATATTATAGAGGTATACTATACACCGTGTGTCGGTCCTTTTCTTGCTCCTCTAAGGACGTACGTAAAAACCTAGCTTTTATAAATTATCTGTATCGGTCGCCCCAGGTACCGCTGGAAAGACATGGTGGAGGCTGACCTGGGCCATCTATAAGTCAATAATTGGGTGGAGGTGCGCAGGACAGGAATCAGTGGAGGAAGCTCGTTTCGGAGGCCAAGATCCATGTCGGGTCACTGAGCCAGAGAAGTTAGTTAGTAACGAGGTATATGTAAAGTTCACCTGTATAAACAGCCACGAGGTGACAAGCGCGAGGCTGCTGTACTGGCCGTTGAAGCGGTAGTGGTACGCGTAGAACGAGAAGTGGTACAAGTAGAAGAACCTGGGGACAAACACACATATACTGTTTATTCACACTCGACATTCACAGAAAATAGATCTATGAAAATGTTTTTAATCTTTTCAATTTACCTAATTATGTATAACATGGTAAAAATAAGAATAAACAAGAAATATGTATGTTAGTAACTATTATTACAAAAGTAAAACAGCCCATGAAACAGAAAATATCATACTTTAATCCAATACTTTTTCATGCTACGATGTTCGTGTAGGAAATTATCACGTCAGTTCGAGAACGATGTAGTAAAATAAAAGTTTCAGGCATCGTCTTAGGATTTGTTCTAAGAAAATACGCGTGGTGTAAGACGCAAAGAGAGTATTGTAAAGTATCGAGTATATCTCGTCACCGCATAGTGCTAAGGTCTGAAAATGATGGCACTATCAGAGGATTACTTTCAGCTCAAAATAAGATTTAAAAGCATAGCTTGTTCTTAGAAGATATGAGTCGTGTAAGATGCCAGTGCGGTGAGCTGCATTGTCGTAAAGTAGTCTGACTATCTTGTTCCAGCGTAGTGCCGAAGCAACAAGTTCCTTCGTTCCAACATATGATGGTATTATCTACTCACAAGAGACGAGTCTGAACTGAAGAAAAGGTCAACTTAATTTCGCCGATATTTATAATACTTTTAATATATCGAGTATGATGTGTTAATCTATCAATATCTACCAATAATTGCCGCAATTTAGGAAATCATTCTATATACTAATTTAAAATGCGCTGTCATATTCCGTCAAATACATTTAGAACAAGATATGAGATATTTAAGTCAGGTAACAAAAAAAAAGATCTTCGCCATGTGAATTTAGCCGCTATTATTTGCGTACAATTATGATTTTGAAAAGAAAAAACTTTAAGGAGTAGAATGGACCGCATGTTAGTAAATGTTAAGATAGGTTTTAGGAGTGGCTATAGGTTAGTTTTATTTAAATTTTGTAAGTTCTTAAAATGCTAGAATGTTGCAAATATATTCAAGTTCCAAGTTTCTAGCTAAACTTATCACCCAAAACTAATCTATCAAGAGTGCTCTTTGAATCAATATTTTAAATTCTTTGCTACATTATTTGTAACTCGACCAATATTAGAAAAGCGTTGTATCAAGTTTCTAACAACAATCCTGACCTTTTACAGTATCTGTTACTTTTAGAATGTTTTGAGAGCAATAAATGGATTTCTTAACAGGTATTTTATTTCTTGGTACAGGTACAAGCTAATGTAAGCTAAAGTAATATCATGATTCAAGATTCAATCGTTTATTTCCAAATAGATTTACAATGAATGCTTTTAGAATGTCATAATCATATCATGTAAATAGATTTATAACCTTGATCTTATCAAGCTAAGTAACAGTATAATTATTTTGACAAGGACCCTTTTACAGGTACTAAAAGTCTGTAAGTGAAAACTATCGTTATGCCTGCGGCACCTATTGTTGTAATAATAAGGCGCCAGTCTTGACGTGATAAGGTCATCACATAATAGTAGTATCAATATCAGTTCGATGTTTGTATTAAAAACCTACCTCAAAATGCGGAAAGACCATAAAACCCTAAGCTCAACTCTAATTTTCTCCAAATATTCAACTACTCTCCACATCACTGGAGTAATAATGAGCTTATGACCAAAATGTTGATATAAATTAAAAGCGCAATAATGTTAAACAAGGTAAAACTTCAATCCACCTTTATATAGTCGGTTACGTATCTGGGAATTTTCTCAGGGAACAACAGAGAGCTCGTCGTGTAGATAAACAGCCATTGTAAGCTGTAGGGCGCCATAAAGTAGTGCAGAGCTATCTTGTTACCACATAGTGTCGGGCGGAGCAACAAGTAGACTAGCCGCCCTGGCCTTGTTAGACGCCGCGTATCGGTTTTATCGGTAGCTGATAATGCCAGGTTAATAAGGTCGTTTTTCAGTATCCCGCACTATAGAACACTGTCAAAAATAACAAGTTGATTCAATCATTTGCATGTTTTAATACGAGCGCATTGACAGAAGAGGATAATGTGAATCTAACAGCAGTAATATCAAATATTAACCCACATTTCACAATGATCTAATACTAGTGAGCTCCGCCCGCGTGAAAGTCGGTTTTAATCCCGTAGCATCCTACAGGAACATTTTTTCCGAGATAACAGCTGTCCTATGTGTTAATTCAAGTTACCATCTATCTGTGTGCCATCTGCGTTTCATGAAAATCTATTCATAAGTTTTAGCATGAAGAAGTAACAAACAAACAAACATACAATCTATCGCATTTATAATATTAGTAGGAGTTTATAACCTAAGTAGCCTGCATCATCCCAGATGGCAGGTACATCAAAAGGCGATGAAAAGAACACGACAGCTTTTATGCGTGTTTTACATTTGCATCTTACTGAGTATCTTGTATCATTGAGACGGCAATACGAGATGCAATTGGAGAAAACAGCATCGTCTGCGGCTGCGGGTGAGACGAGCATCGGGCATGAGCATTGAGGATCGACGTCTCAGCCGTATTTGAGTAAGAAAAAACGTAGAAAGAGCGACGCAAGCCTACAAACTGAGTTTTTTGTGTTAGCTCTACAAATTTTGATTTTCAACATTATTACATACATACATATAATCACGCCTATTTCCCGGAGGGGTACGCAGAGACTACATCCTTCCACTTGCTACGATCCTGACACGCCTCTTTCGCTTCCTCAACATTCATCAGCCTTTTCATACATGCTCGTCGGTTTTGTCGGTTTCAACATTATTTGTTTTTACTAATTTTATTTATAAAAAGTGGGATATTTTGTAAATGACGTAGGTATACGGTAAAGTTGAAATGGTGTTAAATCGATAATTTATCTTAACTTAAAATAGCATTGTTAGTTACCGTCACAAAGATAAAGAAAAGGATAGAAGATAATCGCGACTAAAATCGTCTTATAACTTGACGCAAAATGCCCTGTATCTGACAAAATAAGACGACGCTTAAATAGATAGCGACATAATGACTAAAAATAGCAAAGATACACACATACGTGTATATGAATACTGTATCGACTTCTAGCCTTTTCTGAACTAATTACAACTAAACTAAAGTGACAGCGCTATTTTAGGTTAAGGATTGAAATGTCAGCAATATGCGATCATCACGTAAGTAAGTATGTAGCGGATCTTACACGAGGGGCTTATTAACAGACGAAAACGAATATCAAAAAGCGCATTGGCTTATTTATTACCGAGCCAAAATTTTTAAATAAAGTACACTTGCCACCTCCATATAAACTAAAATAAGCTTGGAATGTCAAACCTAAATCTGACTTAAAATGTTAGTTTAATACTTCACAGATCTCCGTCTACCATTTTTACAATCAATCGCAGCCAATTGCTGGCTCCGTTCCCCGTTGCTACCATTAGCTTCGTTATCTGCTTATTTCGGTGGATAAATTCCCAATGTGAGACGCGCGACAAACGGGCCTCGGAAAACGGGAAATGTCACCTCGTTATCTGAAAAGGTTGCAATTTTATTTGAAATCGATATTCACTGAGATATACATTTTTCTTTCTTGGCCGTTGTTAGATGCCTTTTTCTGTAAGCCGCCTTTTGTTGACGCCTGAGACGTTTATAAGGGGAGTTTTATGCGAGTTGACGCTTAATTCCTACTTTGAAATGGCATAATGGGGGCTTAGTAAATAATTGGCCACAAATTGTGCGTATATGGGTGGTAGCGTTTGTGAAGAGATTTACATGAAAATAGATATTGCTGTGTGGAAATTATGATATGAAAGTTTTCATACGTAAAACTTGAAATAAGAGCGACGCTCTTAAATGAAAATAATATAAAGTATTTAGAACGCAGCTTATTCCACTGCTTTTTAATACATTTTGTATACACGTCTTCGTGGTATATCCAGAGGTAATTTGTGTGATAATTAGAGCGCAGCAACACCGCGTGCGGTAGAACGGTTTGTAACATATTATAATTTACATACGACCTAATTAATTGCTTAAGATTCTCCTGTACTGTAAATACCATACAGGATCTTACCTGTCTTGTTCATTATCATGACGATCACGATAAGGATTCTTCGAATTTCACAGATTTCTTAACAAATAATATCATTAAATACCCCTAAGTTCGTACGTAGCAGGCGGCTACGCCGTAGCAATTTCTACAAAATAAATCGCTAGGGCCCGAAAAATTCGTGCGATTGTTTATCGTCCGTCCTAAAAACACTCATCGGAACCAAGCAATTTGAAAACGAAATAAGAAACAACAGAACGGGACACAGCAAACACTGAATCCAATAAAATGCTTTTGCGAAAACGTCTCACAAAGACAAAGAGAGAGATGCGTCGATTAAGTTCTTAAGTAACAATTTCACGGGCAGATCGCTTGCGGAATAATTTAAAGAGAGGGTGGGGGCAATTCTTCTGTCCGGTGTTAAGCGGCTTGGTGTGCCCGTTCCACCGGGCCACTATCCACCGTCCACTGTCCACGGCCACCGGTTAGCAGCCGCTTTGAACGACATCAAAGACCAGATTACGTAGGCATTAAACATACATGTAAGGAGACACAAGCGGCGTTTTCTTAATGTTGTTTCGTCCATAAATATTTTATAGTCTTCGGCGCTAACAGTAATGGAAGATGTAAATGACGTCACAAGTTGTCGACACTTTGCGATGGTCGATTTAGTTTCAGTATACGCACAAATCCCGCCTTTATCCCTCGCGTGGTAGGCAGTTAGCGTTTAATTTAGTTTCAGTATACATAATCGTATTATCCTCTTTTCTTGAATAGCGTTCACTTTGCGATATTGTGAAAAACTAAAATGAAGCATAGTAAGATACTTAGAGAATCCACAAAGAACGTCAGTGTCAGTATGTCGTATTCATAAAGAAGCAATTAAGCCCTAAGAAAGTAAAGTAAGTCACGTGCAGCGATTCACATCATTATAATAACCTGCAAACGAACCAAGGCGCGGGGCTTGAACAAAATATCAAAAGTCGAATGCCCATTTACAATTTTCCTTATTACATCAAAATTATTCAGAAGCCAGATAAGGGGAGGAGCGAAACTGAATCTTGTTGAACTAACTCAGTGCGAAATCACTTTCGCCTCGGCCTTTGATCTCGACTGCGCCAAAGGAATGTTATTCAGTAAAAACATGCAAATTCGATAAAGTATAACACAATATTACAGGGAGCAGCTGTAGAGCTGACGGCGGCGGGAAGCCGGCCGGTTCCGCACCGTACCAGCGACGACAGATTCAATATTATTTATCGGCTCCCACAATAGGATTTAGTTTTAAGGTGAGTGTTGCTACTAACAAATCAAATCGGGGACGTTCTAAAGAAAGGTCAGGTCAAAAGTACCCTAAACCGACAAGCATGTAAGAAAAGGTTGATGAATGTTGAGGAAGCGAATGAGGTATCTCAGGATAGTAGCAAGTGGAAGGATGTAGTCTCTGCCTACCCCTCCGGGAACGAGGCGTGATTATATGTATGTATGTTGTTACTAACGCCACTTCACGAAAAAAAAAACATATCTCTTCATACAAACAATAGTAGTATCAAAATGTCCTTTGCAAATTTTATTGGTATTACCGTCAAGTTAATGTAAAACCTGCGAACGCATAATACAACATTTGCTACGATTAAAGCATGGATGACTGTTCCAATAACAACCACTTTTAGTATGAATACAATTACTGTGTATATTTTTTTATATTCTTTGATTGTGTTTTTTGCGAAGTAGTGCTAGTTCTGTGACACTACTCGCCTGAAATCAATGTCCTTTTCTTGTCAATAGAAAAACACTAGTGGTCTTAAGCGCGTACAGATTGTAATACAACTGTGTCGTTATTTTGTTTTGTGAATATTACATTACGCCAGCTTTGCACCTAATGGGTTGTTGAAAAATGTAAAGGAATGATTTCGTAAGTCAGCCTTTTAACACAAATTGCATTTTCTCGTCTACTTACGCTTCCTATTTTTTCGGCGAACCTGCTTCTTGGAAGTGATTCTTCATTACATATTCATACCATTTAATATATTCATATCGTTTTGAAAATTGTTTATATTAATGTACTGGGAGCGAACTGCAATAATTATATTACTCGTATTATAATATTTAGGTAGGTAACTAAGGTCCTCTATCATCAATCATAGCATTCATGAATTCATAAACTCACATATAATTTTAAGACTTGGGATTCAGCTGGCTAATTGCATTAAGTAAAGATAAAATATTTAATACCTTATTAGAAAAGTCTAATTAGTAAAAAATCTGCAATTCTTTCTTTCTTTTCATGTGGGATACCGAGTCGTCCAATTACCCAATGTACCCTTTTGTCAAAACTGATATTTTTATTTTAGATTAGAGGCCAAGCTTGCAGTTTTGCCTGCAGCTAACAGTTTAACATATTTTGCTGTAGTATAAAGTACAATATTTTGTAGTTTTCTAAGAGTGATTTTTATATCTGTTTAGTAGCTTTAAAGTTTATCAATGGATGATAATATATACACAGAAAACAAATATTTTTCCCTATGTAATATTAGTGAAGACTAGTTAAGCTGAATTACTTGCTTGTCCGTTAGAAAGATGATTGGTTGATTCGGAAGGTCACGTAAACCGCCGGTCCCGATTTCTGTTTATGATTACTTAAACGGTGGTCGTTATACAACCACGTTAGATGCATCCTACGTTAGGCGTTTAAAAAAAATCTGATCTAATGTTTATCTATTGGATGACTCCAACACGAAAAGAGAGAGGGAGAAAGAGGAATGCTATTTATTTTCAATAGAGTAGGATCAAAATTACCCCGCTTAAATATGCGCTGCGATTGAACAGAAGTGAGTGAGTTAATACAATGTAGTGTCGAGTGTGTTGGCTAGTTGTATGTTATTGGATAGTCGGTATTGTCGCGGGCCGGCCGCGGAATTTCATTTCGTTAGACGCGGGCCGGGCGCGGATTCCTGCGGCCGAACCGCGGGTAGTTCTACAATTTCTACATGTTCGCCTGTGTGATGCTCAAACGCAACTAGCGGATAGGAGAGATGAGTTTTTGGTGGAAAGTTGTGAAATTAGCCGTCTTTTATTCTCGCACTGTGGATCAATCAAACCTCTTCCTACAAATACTGATTTATTAGGTAGGTAGATTGTCTGACAATACTGCCCTAAAATACTTTAAATCTTCCCACGGGTTAGTGTATTTGTTAATACACATACTGTTATACTCAGGGGTAATCCATGAGTAGGTATGGTGTTTGAAGTTAATACATAGCCGGTTGACTAAAACCATTTTAGATACGATTATAGAAAATGGTTTACCTACAAATTTGCTACCTAACAAAAACCTCAAGGCATTTCCTATAGTCCTCACAAAATAGCATCAGACACTCAAGTAGTTGCGGCTTGATCGAGTGCACTATGAATGCGATTTCGGAATATTGAGGCAGCGAGGCAGCCCAAGTTGGTGTCGATGCTAATCGAGGGTGGAAGTTGCGATCGGATCCGACAAATGCGGTTCAACACACAAACATGCTCCTGTCGCCCAAGTTCGCTGGAAGCCCCTAATCTCAGCAGAGTTCAACACAACTACCACTGCAGGAAATTGCACGGTTTCAAATTATGAATACGCTCAACTCCGCAGTGGAACTTAACAACTGCGAAGTTTTTCCATGCAGATCTAAACAAAGACTTGGTAAGCATCTGCAGATGCAGCGCTATCGCCTAAGTGTGAGCATAAAGAAAAGGAAGACATTTCAATGGAAAGTGCCAAGTAAGTTATGATATGAAACACTAAACAACCTAGGTAATTTCCGTACGGTATTAGCTATTACAACCTTTTTTTATTGATTTTATATTTAATGGAATACTCTCAATTGCATGAACCCTACACTAACTTGGCCCTAATTCATTGGCGCCAAGAAATTGGGTTTGATCCATTTTATCATAAATCAATCAAGCTCCTTGCTTCTTCTTCTTTTCGTGTGGGATACCAAGTCGTTCAACGACCCGATGAACCCTAGTGTCAGAATTTTTCAACCGCCTTCTACAAGAAGCAGGCTTCTGACATGGTTGTGTAACGACCGCCGTCTAAGTGATCATAGACAGCAACCGGGACCTACGGCTTAACGTGCTATCCGAAACACGGAACCATCTTACTTACGGACAATCGGGTGGTTCAGCCCGCAATGTCCTAACCAGACTGGGAACAAATTCACAAAGTGATAAATATCACCTTTGTGAGTGACCCACCGAGAATCGAACCCGGGACCGTCTGCGTCAAAGGTGTCATAAAAGTCAGAACAAATGTGTGCATAAAATGAACATGCATTTGTACAACAGGACATGTCATCATAGCGATGTTATTTCTTATTTTGATGTGAATAATTTTATTCACAAATTTATTTTGACTCAGGATACTATGTACCTGTCAGATTACTATAAGAAACAAGTAGCTACTTTGTTAGCATATAATATAATTGACACAAAATATGTGTCTCCTTCTATATTAGTTAGTAGTGGTAGTATTAATAATTTAAACTAGATTGTAAGACAAAGGAAAACCCCTCTTTGACTGATGTAAATAGCATAGGCAATCCGGGGTCTTCTTGCATTCAGCCTCAGACAAAGGAAAAGCAAAGTCAACTACAAGTTTTACATCAAAACATTCAGGGCTTTTCCAGCAAAGTATTAGAAATTGAATTGTTCTTGGAGAAGCACAATTACGACGTAGTCTGTTTTACTGAGCACTTCCAAAAAGAACCTGATATTTTGTTAAATTATGAAAATTACTGTATAGCCAGCTCTTTCAACCGAAAATCCGCGATCCATGGAGGCTGTTTAATACTAATTAGAAACAATATTAAATTTAAAGAACGTAAGGATGTGGTCGGACTGTCGGTTGAGAGTTGTACTGAAGTGTCTTGTGTTGAGCTGGAGAGTCATGTTATAGTATGCGTATACAGACCACCTATAGCTAAAAATTTTACCACACTACTAGAAATACTAGAAGATGTACTAAAATTAGTCACAAAAACAAATAAACATGTTATTGTTTCTGGAGACTTTAATGTAGACATTCTAGAAAAAAATGCACTCAGTGATAAATTTTTAGGACTTTTTAAATCATTCAATTTGTCTCATGTATTTTTTGAACCAACTCGTGTGACGCCTACTTCAGCTAAATGTATTGATAATGTATTCAGTGATTGTGAGCCTGTAGAAAAATGTATTATAAACTCTCTTCAATCAGACCACAGAGGTCAATGCATAATATTCCCATTTAAAAATCGTATTAAAACAATTAAGATAGAAACTAGGCGCATCACTGGTAATAGGTTGGAGAAATACCGAAACGTTTTAATGGAGAAACTGCCAGTCCATAATTATAACTTTGAAAATCCAAATAATGTATATCAAGACTTCTTTCATTTAGTGAGCGAAGAATTTGAATTAATTTTTAAAATAGATACAAAAGAAATTAGTACGAAATTTAAATTTAGTGATTGGGCTACCAAAGGTCTTAGGATTAGCAGAGATAGGCTTTTTGAACTTTATGAGCTTAGAAACATCACAAATTCTGATAGTTTTAATGAGCTGGTAAAAAAATATTCTAAAATCTTTAAGACAGCTTGCTTAATTGCTAAAGCCAATTTTATTACAAATAAGATAAAGTTTTCAGACAATAAAATAAAAGCTGTCTGGAAAGTTATTAATAGCGAAACAGGTAAAACGAAACCACGCGAAAATAACTTTTCACTTAATACTGACAATGGAATGATTAGTGCAAATTCCGATGTAGCGCAGGAATTTGAAACATTCTTCACAAATATACCACTAAAAACGACTGAGGCATTAGATTCTTCACCTTCAATTTCATCGTTCTTGCTTAAACAAAATGTAGATGCTTGCAATTCAGAATTTAAATTTACTCCTGTGAGTCCCCAGTATATTTTAAAAACTTTTAAAGATCTTAAAGTTAAGAGCACCGAAGATTTATGGGGAATGTCAGTTAAAGTTTGTAAGTCAATGATTGATATATTAGCACCATACTTGGCAGATATTTTCAATGAATGTATTGAACATGGCATCTTTCCCGATTTAATGAAAGATAGCAAGGTAGTTCCGCTGTTCAAAACTGGCGACAAACAAGATCCCAGTAACTATAGGCCTGTATCTATTCTGCCAGTACTCAGCAAAGTCTTTGAAAAGATCATACTCAATCAAATGCTGTCCCATTTTAATAGCAACAACTTGTTACACAACCAGCAATTCGGTTTTACAAAGGGACGTAGTACCACAGATGCTGGTGTTGCTCTTGTCAAACATGTATTTAATGCTTGGGAGGAATCAAAGGACGCCATTGGTGTTTTTTGTGATCTTTCCAAGGCATTTGATTGCGTAGATCATGAAACTTTATTGGTAAAACTAGAACACTACGGTATTCGAAGCGCAGCTCTGAAATTTCTGAATTCGTATTTAGATAATAGAACGCAAAAAGTACAAGTAAACGGCACCAAATCACAGGGATCTCGTGTTAAAATTGGTGTGCCGCAAGGCTCTATATTAGGTCCATTTTTATTTTTAATTTACATTAATGATTTGCCTTACATGGTAGAGAATTTGTCCAAAATTGTTTTATTTGCTGATGACACATCCCTTATATTTAAGGTTGATAGACGAGCGCATAATTATGACGAAGTAAATCACACTCTTGGGCAAATTCATAGTTGGTTTACTGCAAACAATTTAGTTCTAAATGCGAAAAAAACTAAATGTATATTATTCACTTTGCCAAATGTAGTACATTCATTGAATAACTATGTTGCACTTAATAATGAAAAATTAGAGTTTACTACCAGCACAGTTTTCTTAGGGATTACTCTTGACTCAAAGCTCCAATGGGGCCCTCATATTACATCTTTATCGGGAAGATTAAGCTCAGCTGCCTATGCAGTACGTAAAATTAGAGAAATTACAGATATTTCAACTGCACGACTTGTTTGCTTCAGTTATTTTCACAGCATTATGTCCTATGGAATTTTGCTGTGGGGCCGCGCCGCTGATATTGAAACAATATTTATTCTTCAGAAAAGGGCCATTAGAGCAATTTATAAACTAGGCAGTCGTGATTCTCTAAGAGAACTGTTTAAGGAAATTAATATTATGACGGTGCCGTGTCAATATATTTATGAAAATATCATGTATGTAAGAAAGAATATTCATACGTTCACAAGAAATCATGAAAGACATAATCGTAATATAAGAAGTAAAAATAAATTAGATCAACCCGCGTATAGACTAGCTAAAGTAAGAACTTCATTTGAAGGTTTAAGTATACGATACTATAACAAAATACCGGAAGATATATTAAGTTTATCTGAAAGTAAATTTAAATCTATTATTAAGAAAACATTATGTTATAAAGCTTATTATAAGTTAGATGATTATGTTAATGACAAAGAGGCATGGTCCTCTGAAATTCCAGCACAGCACAAGAAACATGCAGTCATTTTTAATACCAAATCAGGACGTGCATGGAATTTACAATTGGCATAATTAGTAAGGAAGACGAAACAGTTAGAATTATCTACTGTAATACTTTTATTTTATTTTAATTTAGCGTAAAGTATAGTGAGGGCGAGGGCTGCAGGGTTGAGATAAATAAGACAACTGTCTTTGTTGAGAGGTAAAGTAAGAATGTTTTATTGGTCTTAATAATTAATAAAGAAACCTTAAATGCTAACTAAACACTTCAATTATTGTATTATATTTCATCACATTTGGTGTCGATGCACCCACCTTTCAGCTAAGTCATGATTGACCTAGATGCAAGTTGAGTTGCATACTACACCACCCCTCTTACAGAAAATAAAAATATTTTTAAATTAAACTAAATAAAATATTTTTATGTATATACCAATAAATAAACACAAAATCAAAATGTAGTACAAAACAGAACCTATTATTGCCTTACAACACTATTGGGTAAATGGCTTTGTATTATTTTTATGGGTTATATATTCCTTCCCATTTTTCAAAATTTTGACATTCGGAGACATGTCAGAAATAACTTTATAAGGACCAGTATATATGCTGTCCAATTTATCTCCAGTTTGATTACGTAATAATACAAGGTCATTTTCCCTGTAAATAATAGAGTTACAATTTTTATTATAAATTTCTCGTCTATGCTCTTTGCTTACAATTAAATTCTGTCTAGCATCTGCTTGTGCTCTCTGTAATCTGTATTTCAACTCTTTAGGATAACTATCGTAGTTGTATAATGGATCTATTTCACCTATTAAATTTCTAGGTAGATTACAAATTTTCCCAAAAACTAATTCAAAAGGAGTATACTTTGTCTCGGTATGTACACTTGTATTAAATGAAAAACACCAATAAGGTAACCATGTACTCCAATTTGTTGAGTTATTACGACACTGAATTCTGAGATAAGCACCTAACGATTTGTGCGTGTTTTCTAAAGCACCTAGCGTCTGATGATGATAAGCAGTTGAGTTTAGTTTTTTAATGTTAAGTAAAGAGCAAATTTCAGACATGACTGATGACATGAACTCTGTTCCCTGATCAGTAAGAATTTCCTGAGGGCTACCGTATCGAAGGACGAAGTTGTTAACGAAACTCTGTGCTACAGTTACCGTATCCTTTCTCTGTAGAGGATAGGCTTCTACGAATTTACTTAAATCGCATTGTAGCGTTAAAATATACTTATTACCTAATTCATCTACTTCTAGGGGGCCCATTATATCTAAACTTATTCTCTGAAAAGACGAATTCGCTGTGCATATCAAGGACAATGGTTCCTTAACGTGCTTATTCGAGTGTTTCTCGAATTGACATTGTTTACACCGATTAACGTACTTCGCTACGTCTTTATTCATGCCTGGCCAATAATAATACTTTTTGATATTATTTAACATCCTATTGATGCCTGCGTGTCCACTCGTTGGCAGAATATGAAAATCGTTTAATATCAACGTTTTATCATCGCTATTCACAACTCTTTGAATAGTCTTCGTAATTAAAAATCGCGGGAACAAAATATTAAGTCTCTTTGCTTCTCTTATTAATATTTTCATGCATGAATCTATCTCTTTATTTTTTACTATTAATATTTCTTCGATATTAAGTCTTTTGCATAAGGCTTCCAAGTCCCTCGCTAACACCTCTGGGGTCGATAACGATCGGGTACTCAGATAAATCGAAGCTTGTGACGTCACATATACACAACAACCCGCATTGGATACTATATTACTTCTTTCACATGTGTAACTATCAATATTATCCACAAAAATGAGCTCTGTTATATCCTTAGGAACTTTAAGAACTTCAACAGCTACAGGTTGATCAGACCCGTGTGCCGTACTATTCTCTGACGTTTGACGCTGGTCAGTTTCTAGTTTTTTCCTTTGTGACCGGGTCAGAACGGAAACTACTTGGGTTTGCATTTCTTTCAAGGTGTCACTTGTAATGGGAATGCGACTTAATGCATCTGCAGCTACATTGTCTCGCCCCGCTACATATTCTATCTCAAAATCGTATTCTTCTAGGTAAAGTCTAAACTTAGTTAACCTACTTGATGGATCTTTGAGGCTAAACAAATAAATTAAAGGTTTATGGTCAGTTATGATTTTGAACTTTCTCCCATATAAATACGGTCGAAAATGTCTCACACTCCAAACAATGGCTAACAGTTCTAATTCAATAATGGGATACCGCGTTTCGGCTGGCTTTAAATTACGACTAGCGTATGCTACAACTTGACCATTTCCATTAGACAAAACGGAACCTATCCCAGTTTTCGAAGCATCTGTCTGAAGGCGAAAAATATTTTGATCTGAAAATTCAGGATAAACCAATACAGGTGAATGTACTAAAGCATATCTCAAGGTCTCAAAAGCTATCTGGCATTCGGATGTCCACTGAAACTTGGCATCCTTTTTGCATAACTTATGTAATGGATAAACAATACTGGCAAAATTTGGTACAAATCGTCTGTAATAATTTGCAAACGCAACGAAACGTTTGACTTCGTCATTGTTCGTTGGTATAGGATAATTTTGCACTGCTTGTATTTTATCATTGTCAGGCAAAATACCTTGCGATGTGATTCTGTGACCTAAATATATAATTTCTGTTCGCAAGAAATCACACTTCAATGGATTTAATTTTAAATTGATCTTTCGAAACCTTTCTAGAACATTAATTAAGTTTTTGTTATGATTTTCTATGTTTTTCCCAATAACAATACAATCGTCTAGATAAACAAATGCCTGCTTGTAATTAATACCTGACATAGCAATGGTCATTAAACGTGAAAAAACACTAGGAGACGTCTTCAGACCCATAGGGCATCGTTTCATCTGATACATCTTATTATTTGCTGTAAAAGCCGTGGGTTTTCGTGAACTTTCATCTAAAGAAATCTGATACATTTTGTCTACGCTGAAAGCTGTATATTTTCGCGACTGTTCGTCAAGCGACAACTGGTAATAGCTCTGTGAAAGGTCTAATTTGGAAAAGTATATACTTCCTGAAAGTGAATCTAGTATATCTGTTATGTTAGGTAACGGAAACTTGTCATCTTTTATACAATTATTCAAATTTCGATAATCTATCACTAATCGCCACTTTTTCTCATTCGACCTATCGACTTTTTTGGGTACTAATAAAACTGGACTGGACCACTCGGATGTGGCCTCTTCAATGATATCATTTTTTAACATTTCGTCAATCTGTCTCTGAACTTCCTGTCTCTGAGAAAACGGTATTCTATAAGGCTTGGTATATACAGGAGTGACGTTGTCTTTTATAGTTATTTTATGTGACATTAAATTAGTCGTACTTAGCTTGTCGCCGGGCAGATGAAAAACATCTGCATATTTGGCACAGATGGACTCGATACTAAGTTTTTGTTCGCTATTCAATTCTGATAAATTTAACAACTCAAACAATTTTTTAACGCGATCTACCGAAATGCCTTCTTCATGAAAATTACAGACTTCATATTCGTCTAATTTATGAATTTCAAAGTCAGCAAAATCTATGGATACTTCTTTGTCTGTCGTATTAAGTATCCTTATCGGGACTGAACCATTCTTTGGTTTTGTTATCAACCCTGCTACAAAAACTCCCTCTGCTATTTCCCTTGACAGAATAACACAATCACTGTCCAACTTAGTCGGAATGTGCTTAATTGTCTCACAGCGTGGAGATATAAAGTGACTGTAACTGACTTTACTTTTTATCGGAACATTTACGGTTTTATCATTTGACGTTAACCGTAGAACATCATCTTTGTAATCAATTATTGCTCCGAACCGAATAAAGAAATTTTCTCCTATTATTCCATCTACTTCGCACATTAATTCCTTAAACACGTAAAACTTTTGTCTAAAGTATAAGCCATTAATCTCTAAATCTAAAAATAAATAACCTACTGATTCTAACCTACCGCTTATACCTCTTATAATTATCTTATCGTTGCGCAACTGTCCTAATAAATTATTTCTACTAACCCAATCATACTTTAAGATGCATATGCTTGCACCACTATCTGCTAGTACATCAATAACCGAATTACTGATATTAAACCTAACCGTACTCGTATTGTTAAAACTATAAACATAATTCTCAAAGGGAACGAAAAAAAACGTTCTTGTTACTCATTTCACCTGCTTGTGACTCATTATTGTCACTATTGTCTTGATCTTGCAAGACGTGGTAAATTCGCGGAAAACGTACGGGACGTTCGGCGGCGGTACGGCGTGAGGTCGACGGTCGGCCTCCACGATTGCTACGTCCGCGCGATCCGCGATGTCCGCTGACCGAAGGGCCAGAAAAACGACACTGGGTCATGTTGTTTGGCGCATTGAACTTTGCGCTCGAGAAATGTGAATGGCGGTTATAATTATTGTTATAATTACCTCGGGCGTTTCCTCGAAATACATTGCGCGCCGGGGTATTATAGTGCCTTACCCGCATGACCTGATCATTATTGACACTTAGAGTCTGCTCGTCTATGGCAGCTCTAATAGCCTCTGGTAAAGATTCAAACTGTCGTGAAGCTATAATCGTACTTAAACGCGTGTTAGATAAACCGTCTGCAAAGCGTTTAATTGCAACTTTTTCATTTAAGGGACGCAGAATTGCATACTTAGTGTCATCCCCGTCCGACTGAGATATAGTGAGATTCACAAACAATTCTTCTAACTCTGCACCGAATGACTCTACCGATCTGTGACCTTGTCTGGCAGTTTGCAGTTTCGATTGAATCGAGACAGCTGATTTCTTTTGAATCAGGTGTTTCTTCATGTCAGCTAAAAGCAAATCTACTGTGGTATAAGTGGTCTTTAAACGAAGTTTCGCACTTGCAGATAACCTCATTTTCAAAACAAAATCGATCAGTTGTGTATGGGTCGTTTCGGATATCATGGTTTTATATAGATCAATCGAATCTATAAGAGCCTTTGCTGTACCTTCCTGACCTGTCATCGGAGGTAGTACCGTGATAGCGGTTTTTAAATCAAAATCAGGTTTAGTTGCCATTTCGGATTCGTTTTCTTTTGGCTTGTAAGAAAGTAACACACTGTAAATTACCTTGATTTCTTTAACTACTTCATTAATCGAATCTATATCTCTAGGGGCTATCTCAGATTTTTCTATCAAGGATTTTACACGAGACAAAATATTTCCTAATTGAGAGTAAAGGGATTCCGCTTCCCGAAATTTAGACTGTGCTAAATCTGTATCTCTCCTACTTCCTAACTTACGCAAATATTCTTTTAAATAAAATATTTTATCTTTTAACGATTGAAGCTCAACTAACACACATGACATACCTAAATTAAGAAATTAACACCCTATATAAAACAATTAAATCATAATTAGTATAAGTAAATGGAACAATAAATTCTCTCGGCGTCAGCAGATTATCGACCCGTCGCGGTAAACATTATTGAAGTCAGCTGATCCCTAAGTTATTATGTAAAACGCACTTACTGGTTTTTGTACTTAGGCAGTATAGTACATTGTTGTCGTCACAGGGTGGCCTTTCTTCTGAAGACGGAAAAGCTTGGTTCGGACGCTGCCATGTTCTCGACGCTGCGTAGGGATGAAATCTTGACTTTTCTGCGCGCCGTGGTACGTTGTGGGCCGGGCTATACCCTGGACACCGTGGGCCGGGAAAACCCTGGACACCGCTCGTTCTGTGATGGGCCGGGCTATACCCTGGACTCCGTGGGCCGGGATTTACCCTGGACACCGCTCCTTCTCTGCGACAATGTTGACGACGATGATGATTGTGCGTCTAAACGGCGAAAGTGTTAGCCGTAGACTTGACGAGAAGTGCTGAGTTTAATTCTCGTCGTAGAGCTTGCACAGTGTTGCTACGACACTTCTTGTAGATGTAGTGAGATATTGCGAGGATTAATATCACGATGATGACGATGAGTAAGATGTCTGTTGTAGTTACGCCTGTTGCATTTTTCTGAGTGGCTTGGGCATCTCCGCTGGCAGTTTGGGCGATGATAGTTTCTTCTTTTGAAATATTTTTTCCCATGTCGAAATTGGTAACTTCTGATAGTGCAACGGAACGACGAATTTGGATTACTGGAACCGGGCGAATTTTCTTGTTGTTTTGACGACGAAATTATTTTACTGGAACCGGGCGAATCTTCCAAATTGTTTCCAACGAAAATAGTGTACAGGAACCGGACGAATCTTCAATTTTGAGTCAACGACGAAATTGGTTAGCTGGAACTGGATGAATCTTCTAATTTTTCATTTTTTGTTTCTTCCCAATCTTCAATCTCCCACGTAGAGGTTCGTTGTTGCAGGTCGCCATAAAGTATAGTGAGGGCGAGGGCTGCAGGGTTGAGATAAATAAGACAACTGTCTTTGTTGAGAGGTAAAGTAAGAATGTTTTATTGGTCTTAATAATTAATAAAGAAACCTTAAATGCTAACTAAACACTTCAATTATTGTATTATATTTCATCACATTTGGTGTCGATGCACCCACCTTTCAGCTAAGTCATGATTGACCTAGATGCAAGTTGAGTTGCATACTACAAGCGTAGCCGATTTTTTGGGCTAATATTATATATATTTATAAAACTTAGCTAGGGTAGCCTAGGGCCTATTCTATAGGTACAAATTGTAAATTGAGATTAGAAGCACTTCTGAGCAGGTTTTTGGGTGGTTTTCCTGTTCAGGGGGTCCGGCTGATTAGCATGTAACATGCTTTTTTTTTAAAATATTGCTTTTAATTTGATTGATTAAATTGATTGTGGTGACGTAAGTTACATGCTGTGTGGTCAGCCTGACCAGCCCCGAGGCAGTGCCTTTTTTTTTTTTTTTATCCCACTCGTGCCGCGATTCTATTAGGAACATAAAATTGTTATTGTTACTATGACTAATTCACTTATTCAGTGACCGTATTGTAATTTAACTCTATGACATTCTAAAAGCATTCATTGTGAATCTACTTGGAAATAAACGATTGAATCTTGAATCTTGAAAAGGCAGTCGCACTACCACTGCGCCACATCGGTCGTCGGAACCAAGTTTTTACACAGATCGCCTGCCATCTGCAACCCGAACGCTAACCTGGCCCGAATCATAGGTTAAGTCTCATTCAAATATAATCTGAATTCAAGTTTTATTTTAATGTGGGTGTCATCACGACGTTTTTCTGCAAGAGCAGTCGGTAAATGTACGGAAGTAAAAACACATTGGTACAAGGCGGGGATCGAGCTCGGATCTCACTATTGTAAGACCGGTGTCCTAACCACTTGGCCGCCGACGATTTTATCATAAATAATAGCTATAAAAATAACACGTATCAGAGTTTGGTATGACCTACGTACCAGCAACAAGTAGGTACCTAGAAGAAAGGTTCCAGCAGTTTCTTCACTAAGTAGGTTTGTCAAGGAAGCCAGTACAAAGATCCGGCAAAGTTGGTCCAGTTGCTATTTTAACCGTGGGCATAGATAGTCACGTCAACAGTTAGGGATGCCAGCTCACCGTGGGTTGTCAGCTTGCGTAGTAGCGCCACCCTGTTTAGCAATAACCCTCCACAACTCTCCACAAGAAACCTTTCAACTTTTCAACATTTTTGTAAAGTTTCGAACAACAGAGAAGTTTTTATAGATGTTTATTTCTGGTCATGAATTGTAAAGGTAAATTGGGATTGAAAGGCAGTCTTATAAACTGAGTGACTTGGCACATTTTTATGATTTCTTATTACATAAAACAGCAACAATGTTCATGAAAATATACCTAATAGGACTAGCTATTGTAACGATCAACGGCAGAAAGCTTTGGCGCACGTGATTGCCTCTCTCTCTCTTTTCGTGTGGGACACCGAGTCGTCCAACGGCCCAATGTACCCACCCTAGCGTGATTGCCTGCTGAATGCGTTCTTCATAACAGAGCCGCGTTTACGCTAGGTTCATAAAATTGTTGTAAGATATAGAAAAATGTACTCATCCTACATTTTTCTCTTTTTTACTATGTCTAATACCTGACCATCAATAAGTTAAATGTAAAATTTACTACTTTGAATAAATTATTTTTGAATTCATTTATTCATTAATGTCAAGTACAATAAATTATCATAATGTCAACTTAAAAATAAAATAAAATACAAATAGGAGCTACGAAAAATAGCCTAGTCAGATATATAAATGATTTGAGTTTGAGTTTAGAATAAAGTAGTATATTGATGTGATGTAAAGGTAAAACAAGGGCCACACATTAGTTCAGTACTCGTATCAAAACTGAGAGCTCATGCGACGCCATTTTCAAGTCATACTTGCAGTAAATTTTTAACTTTAAAAAATTGGGACACAGGCGGCAGGTAGATGATGACGATGCGTCAAATGTAATAGGTATTACATTTAGGGAGATGTGCTTCCGGTGTTAACGGCTAGGTAGGTATAGCAGACCTTTGCTGTAACGCTGGTAAGCCATGGAAGCTGATATTCCATGGGAATATTAACTTATGAAACGGCAGTACTGCTATTGGAAGTGGCGCTAGTGCCCGAGCGCAATATGAGAGCAAAAAAATGCACAGAGGGAATCCGAAGGATAGTTGAATTGATGGATGACTGATAGTGCGCATATTTCATTTCACTCAGATTATACGCACGCTCCTACAAAATGGGAAGTAAAGAAAGAAGCCAAGTCAACATTTTTCTACAGTGATTTTTTGGTTTAGTTTTAGCTTAAAATCTGAGGGAGACCACTTTTACAAACCTTCACTTTGTTTTTCCCTGGAAGGATATTTATTTGGTCTCGGCACTCACGGTCACGTGCGCCGAGATCAGAAAACGTTTTTAGAGCGTTTCCGCTTTTTGAATCGCCACGTTGCAGAGTGGTTCGACGCAAATTTTAAAGCGCTGCCGGTGGATTTTTAATTTTGCTACGTAGTATTTCAATACAATTTATGGAATTCAACGTGAGAATTCTTGATAAGCTGTGACGGCGCTGAATGGCTTGCTCAAAACATTCTTCTTTTTTGCGAATCAATGGCGATGTTGTCAAACTTTGTTTGCCCAGAATTCAGCCAACTTTATTTACTTTTATGGTAGAGGCTTACAGGTGGTCGTGCTTGCAGGTGCTGGGGCATGCGGGGCAGGAAGTAAGATGTTCATTGTCTGGAGGGAGGCGCCACACTCACACGTGTTGTTGGAGCAGTCAGTGTAGCCCCATCTGGCCAGACTGTCTTTGCAGCGGCCGACATATGAAATCATGATGCCCCAAATAAAGTGCAGTTATTGCTACATGACTAACATCTCTATTTGAAATAAAACATGTATTCTAACATACATACAACCACCCTAACCCAATTCTAACCCGAAAGTGGACTGTTACTCGTGCGTTTCGAGTGGTCGCTGTCAGTCGCGACGATGACGCCGGTGCAGTCTAGGGACCTTGCTGTTTACTGTTTACCCGCCATAAGACGTGTGTTATTAAATTCCCGTCTTTTTTCCCTAATCTCGTTGTCGACGCCCCGCGGGCCCTCATCGGAAATGGCATTATTTCCCGGACACCGGATACTCCCCGCCACGCTCCGGCCGCCCCCAAACTCTTGTTTAAGAAATTTCAGCTATTTCCTCGGCATCCGTTTTTACATTTTGTTTTCAAACATCGAGTTCTGAATTCGATCAGATCTATTTATACATCGTTAACTATAGGCATAGCAATATAGTAGCATCATTAACTATAGTGATACTTGACTTCTGAACCGGCCCTCAAATATCGTCAGACGTGGCAATAAAGACCGTAAATTTACGGTCGTTAAAGCTCTGTCTACCCGCCAGGGATATAGGTGATTTGTATTTTGTGAGTAACTATAGGTATATGGAATATTAAAGTAAGTACGATATTATTGTTCTGATTAAAAACGAGATCCCCACACAAGTGGGATCCGAGCCCGGATCTTTACATCAAAATCACTATAACTACCAGAAATAGTGGCAGAATGTATTGGTTCATTAATTATTTGAGAGAGCGGTGTGAAGCCGCAGAACGATCCCCGCGATATTATGCAAATAATTTAATCTTATTAAAGGCTACACTAATGAAGCGAATGAACATAAGTCAGCCGCTAATGAAACGAAACACGATCTTGTTTACTTTCGCCGCTCAACCAGGTATTGTGTTCGCAGGATGGTTTGTATTGCCCCGCTTTCCGGTTATCATAATATTTTCCTTCGCCTAAGGTATTCCGGGCATCGAAATATTCGATATTACCAAGCTAAATAAAAACAAATCAAAGGTAGATCTAGAATCCGTGCGTAAACATTGAGCGGATAATATTATCGTAGTTTGGGGAGACTCGGGGATGTGAGTTTTGGGTTGCGTACGTACGTCGATGATGTAACACTGATTATTATGTATGGGATATGGAAAACAAGGAGGGTAATGAATATGGGTCTAATAATAAAACTAGGTATAATAAAAATTTTAAAATAATATTTTTAAAAGAGTTTTAAAACAAGCTTTTATTTGTCTAAGTGCACTAAAACGAAAATAGTAAAATTTACTTTTTAAAGCACTAACAGAAATTTGAAATGTTGTAGTGCTAATTGTAGTATTTTAAAAAGTTAATTCATTATTTTCGTTTTAGTTCATCCAACTAATAAAAGCTTGTTTTAAAAAACTTAGTAGTAGTAGTTATAGTTCTATTTTAAACTTTTTAGTTTCAACTCTGAAATGCTATGACCATCTTTCGGCTCCATCATCAGACCCTGGCTACCAAGTATTTAAAGAGTTCTTGGCAAGGCGATTTAACGAACTCAAACTCGACAGGGTACGTAGTTTAATGTCTGAGATGCTATGACCATCTTCGGGCTCGGATCGTCACATCAGTTTTCTGAAATTATAATGTCACCCAATTTACATGAAACTGCAAAATTTCAGATCAATGGGAAGTCGATAAATGGCACAAATTGTGCTTCAAAGATTTGATCTGTACAAACAAACTTACCAACTAACTAATGAACATACGAAAAAGTCAAATATAGAGTTAAAAACTTGTAATAAAAAGCATATTCTGTGTCATGTAGGTAGCTAGCTATGCATTGAAATCAGATAGCCTTCAAAACTAACGTGCGGATATCCTGACATATTTCGAATATTTTATCTCCTGAAATGGTTTTTAATCAATTCGGCCGAACATATCGGTAATTCAATACTTAATTTTCAATATTTTTTTACGACTATAATATAGGATTTTCAATCGTTGATTTCCTGTTTTAAAACGTGTGATTCATATCCAAGTAACTACCTACCGACAACATCTAGTACCTAGTACTATGTCGGTCAGATAGAACACGGATAGAAACACTGTCACAAAGAAACATAATTACTCACATTTTTATTTCAAAAATCTTCAAAACGAGAATAGAAAAGGTGAATTTGCGTAAGCTAGTTGCATTTTATTTGTCACGTATTTGTCGGTGATATAGCTTTGTGCGAAGTTGGGGCATCGGGCACCTGCGAGGGCTTATGAGCTCTGTCCGACTCCATTGTCCGCAACTTGTCTGCAACTTTGCCCCTACTTATTGTGCGAACACACGCCAAATATCCAAGTACCGTATTAGACACAAGTGACTTCGAGTGGAAAATATTTCTACTCGAGTGGGCTTTTCGTGTTATCATTATTTCTGTTTGCGCTGCTCGTTAACGTAGCTATTTTCTCAAATAATTACAAATAAAATACTTAAGTCTATACTTGTTGCTTCATCGTTATATTTCTCTTTGAGAAGAGAATTTACGTAAACGATAGTATAATTTCGTGTTGGTATATGATTGAACAATAATACGCTATGCAGCTAGCACGATGAAGCATTACTTAGGGCGCTCTAGTTTACCGCGGGTGTAGTGCTTTCACCACTCGAGCGCATTGTTATTTCTTAGAAAGCGCTGAAATATAGCGACGTTGTTTTCAACAAAAATGATCTCTGCTGCAACTAAAGATTGTCTGGGATTTTGACCACGAATGCACGGGAAGATGGGCTGTAAGCGGAGGCTGTTAGAAGCCAATTCAGCGTGTTCCTTGTGGGCCCCAGGTGTGGCTAGTTGCAACCAGAGACGTGGGTGAATCATGCTCGTTGGAGCGTCGCATATATCTTGTCTCACTCAAAATGTCACTCCTTGTAGCACATTTTAAGTTTTTCTTCCGGCGTCGTATCATTTATTTTCCAAACCGAGAGGTTCTTTTGTTAAGTAGTTTGATACAATTAATGACAGCGATAAGAAGAAAACAGCTAGCATTATCTGATCGGAACTTATGTCACGTGCCCTTGATATTCACTTATCCGTTAAAGGTATACAGGTATAGACGTCACGCGTCAGCAACAAAAGCGGCAGCGTCCGGTTATCACGAAGCTGTGACGCTGGCCACTCAGTGTAGTCCATTAAGTTCTCAATGTCACACACAATAGGCACGACGGACGCCCGACGCTAGCCTGTAACACGACACTAATAAACTATAGCTTTAGCACTATATGGGTTTTGTTGATGTAGGTAGATAGACAAATTCGTAATATAAGTACACATATATAAAGCCTGCTGGTATCAACTGGACTGGAAATACGATAGATACATACAGCATTTAATAAATGTGCGTACAGTTTGCCTATGAGCTCCGCCATTTCGTATTTGGTGGCAAGTGAGATAGACAAGTCCTCGAAGTAGGTGCACTCAATTCGATTCGGCTGGTAGTTGCGGCTTGTTCAAACATCTCGAGCGCGCCCCGCGCCTCACCGCCTCGCCGCGCCAAACATATCAGTTTCCGAGCCTCAGAGGCGCACCTCCGTTTCGTGTTTGTATGGCATTGGCAAATACAAGGGAAAGAAGGGTGAAATAAAAAATGGAGGAACGCAGCCCGAATAAACACAAGAGAAATAACGACGTTAAACAATAATTGAAATCATAGGTCGTGTGGCGTCGAGGGAGTCTCTAAAACGACGTGGAAGCCTCGAGCGGCGCGCTCACAAACACACTCCGCAAACTCGCGTTATTTTGGCTTCTCTTACAAACTCGCTGGCTATATTGAAAAACCCCTTTTCGCAAGTCTGCGAGGGCTATATTATATGGCTTCTTTATCTAAAACGCCATCAAAGTTTGGATAAAAATAGGAGGCTTATGGTTAAGAACACACGTCGTGGCTATTAATCTCGGCAAATCAAATAAAAGGTAATAGAGTCTGGGAGGGTGCGGAAAGATTGCCAGCGTGTTGAATGGGCGACGGGCGACGGCCCTCTGCGACCGCGATACCATTATTAGTGAGTAACTCAATTTGCGGCATATTGTTTGAGAGGAGCTTAATAACAGGAGAGGTCGCGAGGCATCTCCATGGCTACCCTTGATCCCGCCGCTAGTCCTGTCAAGGCTCTAATGCACATGTCACACATGTATCACTATACAGTTCCCTATTCACTGCTAACGAGGTCAAAGCCTTTGATTTCTGCTCTTATGACATTTAAAATATTCTTCTTACTATGTTAAGATACATCGAAAGGGTTTGGCACCTGTTTAATTATATACGGTGTAAATATAAGCTGCAAATATTTTAAGGGGTAAACCAGCCCATGAAACTGAACAACTTTCCCCAAGGAATATAGGTCGAAATATGAGATTTTTTTTTAGACCCATACAAATTGGGTTGGTCGGTTGGTACCTGTGGTGGGTATGGGAGGTTCAAAAAAAATTTTCAGATTTCGACCTATTCACCCCTTAAAATATTTGCAGCTAATATTTTTACACCTTATATTTCAGCACTTTGATTAAGCCCGTATAAAATTTAAAGGCAACTAATTACCAAGTAAATTAATACCGATTAGAAGCAAACTAAGTGGATTTCGTGGGAACATTTATTGACTTCAGCGGGAGCCTGTAACAAATGTTGGAAGGAACTGGAAATAATTTGTCCATTGAGAGTTATTTAACAGTCAGTACGTTTGTTTATTTACACCAGTGGCCCAGCCCTCACCCGAAACGGCCTAAACTGGGGAATTAAGGGTTTAAATGGGACTTGAAGGTGTCGTCATGAACCTTAAAGCCAATGTGCAAGGTTTATAACATTTTTTCACCGAGCAGAGCATCAACTTTCCGAAATAGATGACTTTTAGTGTAAATTATTTAAAGGAGCTGTCGAACAAACGAAATTAATCGAAACCATCTACTCGTGGAGTTGAACTTTATAGTATACAGGGTATAATATATTGAAAGCGGACAAATGTTCTGGTTATTTCACATTGCGGGTAAATATCGTCATATCCGATTTATTTCGTCAAATTTATTTTCTGACAAACTGAATAAAGTGAAAAGAACGTGAGTCAATAGACGCACACACAAACACACAAATCACGCCCCCATCCCTTCCGGGGTAGGCAGAGCGTTAACAATCGTAAACGGTCGTTATTGCCACGTCTGACAATGTATTGAGGGCCCTTTTCGATGATACATGTATCACTGTAGTGATAGGTTGTCAGCCTGTCGCCTAAAATTGCAATACACATGAAACCTTCGAGTCCCTTAGTTGCCTTTTACAACACCCACGGGAAGAAATGGGCTGATGCTATTCTAAGCCGGCATCACACGGCAAATCAATCGACACGGGAATATAAATCAATGATAGTTAAAAAAAAGTCATGTTTATTCATATTTATTATATTACAGATGTGTTCGTCATGAGAGGCTAGATGATACATTTTAATGCAGCGTCGGGCTGATAGGGCAGCTCGGCGTGTGGGGCGCGTGGGTTGCTCGGCGTGGCGGGGACAGCCGCGCGGCGGGGCGCCGGATGTCACGGAAAAATTGCTACTTCCGAGCCCCGGACGCACAAAAGGGCCCGTCTGCGATATTATTATCAAGTGTACTGACCTCCCGTTACGAACTTACGAGCAGTCTATCAAAAAATATGTCCACTTCTTTAGTAGATCCGCGCCATATAGGTACCGTTATGTGAGGTTTAACACTCCAGTTTTATAGCTCAGTTGTAAAAAGTTCTATAGTAGGCATTTTACGCAGTTTTTTATTTACTTGCTGTAATATGAAATAGTAGGGCGTGCAACTAGGGCAAGTGAAATGATAAAACTGGAATATGACTTCTTTTGCGGAAGATCGGTTTTTTACAACTTAATGAAAACATTTTCGGAGCACCGAAGTAGATTAAATTGATGAAGCATTACATCATTGCGATCAGCATCATTATACCAGCCATAGGACGTCCAAAGTTTGCTGCCTGGCCATAAATTACTATAGCAGGTCTGGAAATCTTTAAATAGACTCCGTGCCCAGACCGGCCGTAGCAAGGAAAACATGACCAGGTGGGGCTTCGTGCAGGTTTCTGACGTGAACTGTCTGTGTGGTGCAGTTCCAACGATGAACCACCTAACGTCGTGTCCTGCGTGCCCTAACACCTGCACGCAGGATGATCTAATGTCGCGACTGCCAGCGCTGTCAACGTAGCTAAGTTCTAGGCCGCGACCATATAGTGTCTGCCATCGACACACTAAGAAGAAGGACGTCCAATGCTGAACATAGACAAAGGCCACCCCTAATTGATTCCACCTTGATCGACTTGAAGCGGCCTACATCCACCATTAACCCGCGGACTTGTTAGACAGTTAGAGATCACGTCTCGGCACCGTAGGTCATCACTGGCAATACACACTGTTCAAACACCTCGAGACAATGAGGAAATTTCGACGTGAATACGCTGCGTAAATTCCCGAACGCTGCCCTGCCGAGTTGCTTTTGTCGAGTGACTTCATTCTTAGAGTTAGATCTTCATTCTAAGAATTAATAAAAGCTCCATCATTGGTCTTTTGAGAAAATCTCCTAACACAAAACTCATGGTAGAAACGTGTCAGATTTCTGCTTGCGGCACCCGCTACCCGGCCGAGCAACAAGCGGCGCTCTGAGCGCGATTGTTCCCCAGTGGATACGTTTTCAATTGCAGCCAGCTGTCAGTGTGCCAATTTCGCGGCATTCACAACAAATTACGTATTAAAGCGAGTGGAAGCGCAAACAAAACGGGCGTGTTCGTGACGTGAATTCAGCGCGGTACAACGGTACACGGGCGCGGGCGGTGGGCGGTACGTGCAGACTCGGCCCAACTAGCTCAGGTAAACAATGTGACGCTCAGCCAGTCATATTCAAACGCTGTTGGGCTATCTTAGCGAGTATCAGCCGAGGACAGCTTTTTTAACAGACCAAATATGGGACACACAGGTTTTTTTGCCTTCCACATTTTCAGGACCCTTGCCAGTCCCCTATGAAAAAAAAAAGGTTTCTAATATTTCAACCACTTTTCAGTTTGTATTAGATTTTTTTCAGGACCGTGGACAATGATTATATATTAGCATGCAAGGCTATTCGTAAATAAATATGTTAAGCAGTATTTCATTTCTTCTTTTTAGCATAGAAACCAATTATTATTTTCTCTACTGTATTTTGTAATCCTGCCTAGTTAACAAAAGTATTTTTGCTTGATCCTTTTGTTTACAAAAATCATGTTTTTAGACTCTTTTACTGAATAAAAACATGTTAATTGGCACGCGCGTAGGATTAAGAATTTGAGTAGAAAAAGGAATAAAAATGTGTCTTTTTTCAAAGGAGGTAGGTACGAGTAATTTATACGCGCCATTGTTATATTTTTTTTATTCGTAACCCATTGAATAACCGACATAAGTGTTTCATTTTCAGCTATATGCAATTCATAACTACAACGCAACACGGAACAAAATATGAAATCATAAGACATTGAAAGCTAATTGGAAAACAAGTTTTATTTTTACTTAGGTACTTTAAAAAAGATTGAATTGTAGAGTAAAATCTTAAAGTAAAAAGGAGAAAATCTTAGATACTTCCGAAAGCATAAGCTTACAATTTTCATTGTATTCAGTGTAGCAACTCGACAGCAATAACCATTATTATGAAGTTCCGTAGCTAATACCTCTCGATTCTCGAGATATCGGAAAAGATGTTGTTCTCAGCGCAGCCTCGCTTCTCGAGCAAAATCTCTTTAATTAGCCCATCAACAGAAAACAGATACAAAAGAAACTAACAAACATTTTTCAAAGAATATATAGACACCCACGTAGATTTCATTCTACTGGAAATTTTGGATTTATAAAATGTAGCAACGTAAACAACATTTTTTTCAATTTTCATTTGCAAGGAACTATGCGTAAACAAGTTACTGAAATAGAAAATGTCTTGGCTATTTCATTTGCTGAGCTCTACCGCAATAAAGTATCATTTTCCAATCAACGTATCCCCCACGAGTAAAAAGACTAACCAAAGAGTCGAACATGATTAAAGGATTGCAAGTACCTACCGCCAAATTGGTGTTTGCGCAGATGATAGGAGTCTGAAAGAGCGCGACGACTGCAGACGGCGTATGCGACAAAGTCGAGGCAGCCCGCAGCGCGTCGACCCGACGTGAATGCCTAATTACGACTCCCGAGTAAATAACTTTTCTATTTGCTCCGGGTCGGGTTCGGTAAAACATTAATCATGATTGAGCTAAGTGGCTTAATATGGGAGGGATAATGGCAAGCAATGATCGGCAGCGGGGGGCGGCGCCGCGGCGTCGCTCGGCGCTCGGCGCTACGGCGCGGCGTGACGCTGACGCACCGCCCGGGGAGCAAGACCGTACCAATCTACTGCCGTATCAATAACTGTTATTTGTGCACCCGATCGAACCTAGATACAGATCTTAAGAAAAATATTGTGATAATTGGATAACAAGCGTTATCAAAAGGGCATCGGTGTAATGTGTTTCTAACGAACTACAATGAACAGCGTACCTAGATATAGAGCTTACATAACAGATTAAACTGATAGCTTAAAAGACTTTCAACATAGCACATTATCGAAGTTTGTCGAGTATTACAGCGGGGTCTTAATCTAACGTTCCGGAAATCAGATGGCTTTAAGTGGAGAATGAAGCCAGGATGGGTCCTAAATGGAAAACACAAACAGGCAGAGCGGGAGTGCCCGGGGCGCCGCAGTGTTATTGTTTGTACACCGAAACTAACCGCACGGAGGAAGGCTTGCAGGGAAACTTTAAAAGAAACCCACAAGATAAATTTCAAGCTCCTTCCGGGGAGATGTTTAATAGAAGGTTTATGGGTTTATTTAAGATTCCAGAAAATGTTGCAGTAGCGGAGTTTGGTCTGCTAATAATAAGTCCGTAGTTATGTCGTCGAAACATGCCTGATTGACTGACAAATCCCCACACTTTTAAAGAATATGGTTTATTTCTTATAGTAACTTTGCCGTGTGATGCCGGCTTAGAATAGCATCACCCCATTTCTTTCCCGTGGGTGTCGTAAGAGGCGACTGAGGGACTCGAGGGTTTTAAGTGTACTGCAATTTTAGGCGACAGGCTGACAACCTGTCACTATAGTGATACACGACTTATCTGCAACGAACCTCAAATATTGTCAGACGTGGACAAGTATTGGTAGACATTATCGAATGACCGTAATTTGCGATCGTAATGGCTCTGCCTACCCCGTGAGGGATAAATGCGCGATTGATGTATGTATGTATGTAGTTTGACGTGCAATATTGAATCTTCATCACATATCGACATAAACTCCCTATAAGCTGATAGCGTCACAAATCATATCACGTATTTTGCGACTATTATCTTAACAGCATTTACGTTCAATATGCATAAAACCGTTCAGTCGGGGCGTTCCATTACGCGAGGTACGACAATTGTTGCCGTTTAAGGATCGGAAGTCGATGGCGCGGTTATCGTTTAGCGTTATGCCGCCGTAGTATGCCGCAGAATGTATAATAGTACTGTGGTTGTGACAAGGAAAAGCTCTCCACTTGCCAGCGCCCCCCGCGGCCTGTAGAGTGCTTGCCTGGTACTCCTGCACTCCTAGTAATAATACCTCCACGTATTTTTAGGATTAGTATATTTGGCACTTACGCGATATTGTTGATGGATTTTCTGACCTTTCAGGAATTTGATGATGATGTTGCGGAAAAGATACATTAAGTAATTAATATGAACTAACGCTCGAGATATAGGGAATCCTAGTGCGAGGTTCAAGGCTGCACTGAATAGGACATTATAATAAATAATTTTATTTTTTGTATTAGAAATACATTAAGAAGATTAAAACTCATCATAAATATTAACAACGGAATATTGTACATTAGATCAATTTACATTTAGGTAAATTATACCATCATTTCATTACAAGCGGCATATAATATTTGAGCAACTTAATTCTATGAAAAAGAAGATAGAGTTTTGGCAACTGTGAAACTGTCTCCTCAATTTCAGGTAGAAATGTATTTTTGGCCGATTTCCGAGCAGAACATCCACAGTGCTCTACCACGAAAAATAAATTAAAGAGCTATCGTATAAAGTGAAATATTACGTTTATTTGAAAAAGTGAAAAGGCGGCCACTTTGCATGGGTTCTTGCCAATTGCGCGATAATATGGCTTCGTCTTTCAACTTCGGCGAGCTCGTTGGAACGACATCAAACCGTTCCCGATATTTTCGTATAGCTTCGTTGTAAGAAATATTCCACGAATTTATTTAAAAGAGTGTTTTGGTACACAATAAAACGATCAAAAACATATTTTACTGCTAATATTATGTGATAGGGGTGTTTATTTCCAGGAAAGATTACGCTCTTGTACCTATTGTCACTTCTGCTGGCTTGCTGTAAGAATTTTCTTGTTAGAAATAAGGAGTACCTGTTGTTTTTGTGAACTTATAATAAATGCTTACATAAAAATGGTGAATTGCAAAGGCCTAGTACACCGACATCGAAAAAAACATGTAATGGCCTTGTACATTAATTGCCAGGATTTGAATTTGATTGCATAATTTTCGGATCAAGCGCCAACTAGAGGTCTAGAGGTGTAACAAGAGCTGCAAATCAGTGCCCTCCTTAGATACTGCATACGTTCAGATGAACCGAACATTTCCAAATATCTGGCGATACCAATGCTATTGTTAGAGACCAAAGCCTTTAATATTGTGTTGCAGGAGATGCTACAGCTTTGTAAGTAGTACAGCTATGAAATGTGGTACTTTTTCAAATCAATAGCAAAATCTTCTCTGTTTGTCTCTCTGTCATGGTCACCACTAACTCGCCATAAAAGACACAACGAATTTTGATACGGTTTTCTGTAATACACAGTTATTCAAAAGCAATCACATGTATGACACCTACCGAAAAACGGCCCATTCTTTGGGAAAACGATCAGTAGCGGCTGCTAGTAAGAAAGCATATAAAAGAAGAACATGTGTTTGTGGAAAACGCCGTGAAATGTTGGTTTAGTCTAGCATCACGCTAGTTCCACCTGTGGGTGTCGTGACATCGTCAAAGGATCTTCCAGGGAACTGGAAAATAAATTCATCCAGGGAACGGGCAGCAGTGTTTTCGTGTTTACAACATTTTGTACTGTGCTTGCCAATTCACCAACTAAACGCGGTGATATGATTATGGCAACACCCCCATCAAGAGGAGACCCACGTCCAGCAATGGACTGTTATGATATATTGACTGATTTTAACGGTCAGTATAGGTTTTGACTGGTTATAAGTTTTGATTGTAACATATGTAATGTGATGTAGAATATTTTTTCATCGGCATAAAATTGCTAAGATACTATTTAATTTGATATGAATATTCTAAATGCTTAGAATTTGTTACGCTGTGGAGTAGGCAATATATGTTCGCAATAACCCACGTTTATCCGAAGCAAGATTACATACGTTTTTATTACACTTAATATTTTCCGAAGTACCTGCTACATGTTTGTGGCGTAGCAATATTGTCAAGAATTGTGGTGCGCTTGAATGCACACAATCCGATGAGAATTATAACTTATTTAAGAGAGTGTACATAGATAGATACACTAGATAATATTATATATATAGGTGTAAGTTATTGTAATTTACTTCTTGATTATGGAGCAGCGTATATTGTGACTTTTATTAGTTTTGATACTGGATGCAAAAAACATAATTATTAACACGGGTGAGAAAAAAAATAATTAAAAATTAGATACTAGAGAAACGTACAGAAAAAATACTTATGATTATGACAATAGAACAATCTTGGTAACTGAACAATAAACAATCGAAAAAGAAACCAAACAACCTTCGCACTGGGTGAAGTCGTTCGTGAACAATGTGACTGTGTGTAGCAGGATCTAGCCATTTTAGCAGTTTTTAGAAAATTATTGAAGGTAGAGCCATGAACTTTGTTCTCTACATCAAAAAAGCCAGTAATTTCTGTAAAGTATACTTAATCATGTATCAGATTTATACCTCTACCTCAGATTTATAAAAAGGAACTTAGTACTCCTTTAGACGTACGTATATATCTTATAAGAACTGGGTCTTTGGACCACTCGTGTCTAAGACGAAGAAAATAAAAACAGGTAAAATGAAAAACTTGAAGCATCGTCAAATGCTAAGATCTTTAGGAGGATTGTCTTGAGATAGAATTGCCGTTTGGTCTTTAAAGTGATCTAGGGCAGGAGTTCAATTTCTGATACGGCCACACTGTTCGTGTAGAGGGCGTGACGTTTGAGGTGAGGGGCGATCGGCAGTGTTGCCGGCTCACAATGCTGATTGAAAGCAAATAATGAAATCATAGAGAATAGAGTCGAGGCTCCAACCGCAAACACTGAAAAATGCAGTCGGGCTATATGCTACTGTAACTGCAAAAAACTAATTTTAGAACTTTCAGTACCTAGCTATATAGGTTAGGTATGGTAAGGTTCAGTCATGAAATTAAACGAGGACTCATCTTACCCAGAGTGCGGACAGAAAGAAAGTAAATTCTACTACATAGCAGAATATTCAAGCTACTTCCTACCAAGATGGGAATATTTAGGTAATGACAAGTTATTTATTCGAAATTTGCAAGGGATACAAAGTCGATGAGGTGATGCTGACGGAGCACTAATGAACCCAGTTCCCTTAACCAGGAAATTGAGTGTAATAGTTTCAATGTATGGAACTAATCGCCCGAGCACCGAAGGCTTTCCACCGCGAGGAACAAGAAAAAGACTAATTTAGTCACCATTTTAGAGAAACGAAGTCAGGGAAAATCTAAACAAAATTAAAAATATGTTGCTTAAGAATGTAAGCAGAACATGAAGTTTTTTATACTAAACAAAATCTTCTTATAGGTAAGAGGAGATGTCAGCCTAACTTCCTTCACGCATTTTGGGCGTCGATCGACCTGATCTACAGTGGTGACATTTTCGGACCGAGCGTAACACACAGATAGTAGAAAGATTTACTTTACAAAATATTCATTTATTATAGAATATTTATTATGCTGTTAGGTATTCTGTTGCGAAATCGTAATTGTTTCGGTAGTCTGAAAAATTGTTATTAATCAAGTTATGAAGTTTTCTTTATAATCAAGCAAACCTGTTTGAATAATTTCGCGCGCGCTAAGTTAGTGCCTAAAACTACAGCAGACTAACATTTCGATACAGTAGCTTTACGCCAGAAGCACACACAGAATCATGTTTCAATGGGTCTAGCCAATATTCAAGAGAACATAGACAGCACTGGACTAAACTTTAAAAAAATATATTGCTTGTGCAATGCATCTAGATGAGTACCTATCAAAATATCTCAAATGTCATAATTTTAAGTTAACACAACGCCATCTGGTATTTTGAAAATATAAAAAGGGTCCAGAACTGTGAGATTAAAAATGCGCTATTTCAAGCTTCATCAGAAGTAGGCTCCTATATAAATCCGGAAATATATAATGATAAGCATTAGATGTCTTCCTTTGCTACGTAATGTAAAAAAGGTGTATTATATAGCTACGAAATCAAATACAAAAAGTTTGGCATTAATAAAATACTTATAGTAGCAAAGCAGCTAAGTCTTTTGACTCTTATTATTTACGTTGTAATAGGTGTACTAGCTCAGTAAGGCCGAGGGCTGCCATAAAGAAGGTGACCAAACAAAAGGTGCAAACAGAGGCGTGCCGCGAGCCGCCTCGCCCAGCAAACAACACTTGACCGATCATCTGTACGTACCACGGCTATATTTTATCAGACAAATTGGTTGGCTATAGGTGAAAAAGCACGAGCTTTAGAATACTCAGTGAGAAGGTTGGGCTAAGGGCAAAAGAGCATACAACGTGCTGGTTTAGGCACATAGTTATTTTACGCTGAACCCTTACCCGATTACCAATGCATTTCGAACAGCTTGGAAAACGAGTATATAAGGGGGTTCTAGACGAAAAGGCTAGAATGGGCTAAATTTACGATGGCTTTTTATTTGAACTAGTAAGGAGACAAACTTACCTTTTAGGTAGTAATCCACATACCTATATCTCGAAAGCAATGCGTCGACAAATAAATTAACTGACAGGTCAAAATAATTCCTAAATATTCGTAGTCATCATGATCAACTGTGTTTCATGAAATATCCTTCGCAATAATGCCCAACAGTATCGTGACAGCAGTAATAAATTTGAACGATCGGGGCAGCTTTCCTCCCTAAATTCTTCAATTAACAGCTGCGAGCTATGCATGTTGATGAGGCAAGTCCATTGCTTACTACTAGGGTGGTTTAGGCGGGGCATGTTGTCAGAAATTGTGCAATAAAAACTTGGAGCTTGGGAATGTTTTACACAAATTTAAAAGGCAGTCTTGTACAAGGATACTCTAGTCAAGACTACAGTACTTACATTTTTATGTTTATTGAGCATTTACTTGTGCTTTACCGCGCGCCAAATGTAATTGCGACAAGCTTTTCGTGTTTACATTGTGGTTATTTGAAGAGAAATACAACATACATACATATACGTACATATATCACGCCTTTATCCCTTGCGGGGTAGGCAGAGCGTTAACGGCCGTAAGAATACAAAATACAAATAAAGTCTTGGATTCGGGACGTAACCAAACTGTAGTTGAATCTCCAAGATCATTTTTGTATCATGGTCTATGAAGTACACAACGAAATGGGATCCATATTATAATCACTCAGTTAGCTGGTACCATGGTCGCAGAGTTCACTGCTAGTAAATTCATACTACTAGTGTACAGAGCTAATGAACCGGGGTCTATAGTCCATCCCGAAGTACCAGGGCGGCATGAGTGAGCAGCGGGCGTCGGGCGATTAGTCGCGCACGCCGCCTCGGCGCCGGGGCTGGCGCCTGTTGACGCCACAGTCTCATTTGCATCTCGACATTGCGTCGAGTCAAAAGACCGAAATTGCTTTATGTCCGTAGAGTTGGAAGAGAGATTTTATAAAGTCCGTAGTCAACTGGACTGGACATGGTAATTCACTACACTGGAATTATCTTTTATGACCGATAGTGTCAAAGATATTGAGCCTAAGCGTAGTAGTAGTAAATTACGTACACTACATAAGCGAGAAAGTCGCTTCCAGAAACGCTAAACCACTGTCAAGGAGCAAAGTAATTACCTAGTTTGAATAAGGCGCTGTGCTCATAAGGTATCAGAGAGAGCGAGGGCTCACTTTACCAAACATCGCTTGAAATTGTTTAACAGAGCAATTACATTAGGTAACGTAATCGCACAGCTTGATGAAGTTAAGAGTATCTGTCGACGGATCAGCGACGCCCTCAATTAAAATCTCATTATGGCCGCCACCACAGAGCTGACGAAGCAGCGGGATGTGTCTCGAAACACTAATTTGTAAACATTATAATTACAAGGTCATCAAGTGAATACTGAAAGTCAACCTAACTTCTTTCTTAATATAGCACAACTAGGTCGGTAGGTATTTACCTACTTTGAGACAAAATTTTAGGAAAGCTGTAAACAACCTAGATTTTACTTTTAAATTGGCATTGACGATGTTCGTGCGTGAATCGATACTGAAACAACACACAGAAAAGCATTTACATATTCTTCACATGCTGACTTTTCTTCTCTACACCGCTCCATTTTTGTTTGGCGTGACCGCGTTCGTTAAAAGACGATCCATTTGCTAATTATATCATTAGGTTTCATTGGATCCCAAAAACACCGGAGACACTGTGCTCAATTTGGTCAAATCATGAACAACTTGTAATTCGAATCGTCTACAATTCTTTTGTCATTAGGTTTGCCTACGAAATCCTTACTAATCAAACAAGTTTTACAACAACTTAGTACTTGATTTAGTACCAACCATACATACACAATACACATATCACGCCTTTATCCCTAGCGGGGTAGGCAGAGCGTTAACGACCGTATGGCCGCTATCACAATGTCTGACAAATATTGAGGGCCGTTTGAGACAATTCGTGTATCATTATGGTAACAGGTTGGTTGTCAGCCTAAAAGTTGTAATACACCTGAAACCCTCAAGTCCCTCAGTCGCCTCTTACGACATCCATGGGCAAGAAATGGGGTGATGCTTTTCTAAGCCTACAACACACGGTTAGTACCTAGATGTTTCGAAAGTCTAGAAGTCACTTTTCACATTAGTCCATGTTTGCTTAAACCTATCTCCCGAGTGTGGCGACCGTCTAATTTATACACGTTTTATTTTGTCTATCAAACGTGTCTGGTGGCAGACTGTCTCGCGGTTCATTTGTATACCATTAGCATTGCGTACGGCGCATGTCTCCCCGCCTCGCATCGTAGCGCAGTGACATGTCATTTTCATAATCGAGTCGATCGTGTGCTCACGAAATGGCATAAACTTCACGAAACAACGGCGTGAACGCAAACATGTTGTACACATCGATATCGTCAGGGTTGACGTGTCTATCTGATGTATTTTAATGACATCAACGAACCGAAGGGGTTCTTTATTTAGTTGTTGATGGACGTGAATAAACTGCAGTTGTTTAAAGATAATGATTGTTGGTTTTTTTTTAAATATTTATTGAATACAATCTTATTTAAGTCTCTTGGGCAGCCAAACAATTCAGAATCAAATCTAAGAAATGACACTACAAAAATCAAAAGTATTCGCGCGTTCTAGTTATAAATGCTGTCATGTAACTAATGTATGAGGTGAGAGTAATAAAGATATTTGTATTTGAGATAGAGTTCATGTAGTATGGTCACTTTCATGCCTGATGATTCGAAATGAAAATGAAACAACTAGGTTCCCGAGTCTGCTATTTTTGTCATTCTAACGACATCGAAACTAAACTGTCATTCATTTGCCATTGTGATTTTCTACTGCAAACTGTTAGTAGATTACGAAACTACCAAAATGATACAATTGAGATCCAATCGACATCCAACTGAAAAGATTTTCATTCAGCAGACTTTTTGTCTTCGGTATTTCGGTACTCCTCGTTTCAGCTTAAATCCTGATTAAGTATATTTGTATTTTTATTCTGTTTTTATTGGTTGGAAAATCTCGAGCATTAGTTTCATCATAAGAGTTGATGAGATGACAAGTGTACCGGTGCTCATCCACTCGGTGGAGTGTAGTTAACAGGTGGAAGCAGATGTCAACGCGCACCAACCGCGCTCCGCTAGACACGCGACAGCTCTCTCAACAACGATTAGTGAAGTGGACGCACACTCTTTTTATTGTCACCATTATCATTTAGTTGTTCTTGTCGGTGGAGCAAAGCTGTTAGCAAGATAAATATTAGATTAATGTCATATGTATACAGCGTAGAAAAAATTACAAGCTAATTATTAGCTGACTGCCTATAAAAGAGGGTTATGTTTTTTGAGAGTATGTATGCATGTACTTATTTATACATGGGTACGTATATGGACAAGTCAATTCTTTTTCACGAGCTACGACCCAAACGGCTCAGGGGATGTTGACAAAATTCTGAGGTATCGCTAGATTCGTCTCAGCAGCGCTAGTGACACTGCTAAATTAAATGTCATAAATACAAAAAGGCAGATTTTGAATGCAAAAACTAACTTTGAAGTTAGCACAGTCAAGTTTATATATTTTTAATAATCATGCCTATTTTTCTTCATGCAATATTATTGCCTACTTACCGCAACTCTCTTAAGTAAGTTGTGTGTCCGATTATTCGCCAATTAGTTGTAGAGTGACGAAGTTGGACAGAATCTAACAAGCAATTTAGAGTTGTCTGTGCTCTACAGGGCGCCTGGTGCGGCAGTAAACGCCGCTGTCAAGTTGGTAGCTAAACCTATTGAACGCATTGGCAACGATTCTGACCAACATATCCTTAGCTTACTACTAGGTCGCTACGAGTATCAGACAAAAACACGTTGTTTCTAGCCGTGGGTGTTGTACAATGCGACTAAGAGGTGGCTTCAGGGAATGGACTGCAGCGTACATGTGAAAATGTACAACACGCTTCTGCCCATCTGCGTGTAAAGCGTAGTGAGTGCGATGATATCCAGTAGTGGACAGTAGTAGTAGATAAAAAAATACGCTATGTCGGTCCGTAGTATCCCTGAAAAAGTTTGTCACCAGGGTTCATGGAGTCGTTGGACAATTTGCCCGACACGAAGAGAGAGAGTGACTTTTCACTTCTTAAACAGAGCGGCGTGGAAGAGCCACGTTTTTTGTTTAGGATCAACCGTCACTACGCAAGTAAATTGCAGTTGTACGTGTCTGCTTCCTCGTATTATCTTAACTTATAATTTTTAAAACTAGTTTCGACAAAATCGAGGTCGTTATGACCCATCTCCGCCTGTTACAGCTATCATAGTTTTATATCTGCAGCACTTACACGCCCACTGCTTCAATTGTATCCAATATGTGAATGAATTCTTAAGTTTTCTTATTGCTCGTTTGAGTTAGACGTTGCAAAAACGGTATTTTCCAGGTTTTAACAATTTGTTTACTCTGTTGACTACCAGTCCCCCGCCATACATTTTTTTAAGCTACCAAACCATGAACAGTGCGAAAATCGAACTTTCTATTTTACTAAATCAACGAAAAGGATTAATGCTTGGCCTCAATAGTTGATCGAACTTTCTGGTGTTTAAGAAGCGGGAACCAGGAATTCTGTTTCTCTTCCCCAGTGTGCTTTTTTGTCTAAATATTTGAAACGGAGCGTCATTCACCACATCATGTTTTTTATTTGTTCACCAGAGTATGTTTTTATTACAGCACAGAAGTGTCACGCGACGAGGTAATGAAGCCCACCCCACCCCACGCGTCTCACATCAAAATATCGACGGAGATAATATTAAGAAATTACCCCGGGATTATCGGGGCGCTATTTCCGTGGCGCGATCATAATAAGGGGGACGTTATTAGTACACGTACATATAAGAAAACTGACCTCGAGCGAATAAACCGGCGATCGAGACGCCATGAACCAATGCCAGAATAGTGTTGCCAAACAGAAAAGAATGGATATCTAGAATAGCACTGTTCGTTGAATTAAATGTATGAAAAGTTGTTATATGACCTGCCCTATCTGTGTTGCTATAATTAAAAAGGCAAAATAGGCTGAAGAAACATGTTTTAAGTTGTATAAACTAGCTACAGGTCAAAACTATTTTATATCTAAATATTAATTCTGCAAATTCAAAGAATTCTCAGATATTATTTTCAATAACTCTGCAGCCGGAACAGACAAAGCCTGCAATTCAAAAAAATCTAGTTGGCATCCCATCTAGAGGCATAAATCAGGCTCCCCTCGCGATGACGCCCGGCGGAGCCTTCAATTTGGCACATCCTTAAAATGACACACGAGATGCGCGGGTGGCGCCCCTAACGACGACGGCGTCAACTCGCACCGCGCTTATAAATAAATCGCGCACGCATTACACGCTTTGGATTATCATTATTTACACTGAATACGCCTTTTTATTATGGCGATGAAATGGCTGAGAGGTTTGAAATTAGAAGTCTCTTGTGTCTGCTATTGAAGTCGGCGCAAGAGTTTAGCAGAATGACGTCGGCAAGGAGACGTAGAACACTTCACTTAAACATAGGTAGGTCCCTGATACAATCAAGGTGGGTATCAGCTGAAAAAGTCACTATTCGCAAGTGGTGACTAACCTATTATTATGGTGATAAGTACTTGAGATTGAGGAAGAGTTAGAATCAGCAATCAAATCAGCTGCATACATACATATAATCACGCCTCTTTCCCGGAGGGGTAGGCAGAGACTACATCCTTCCACTTGCTACGATCCTGACACACTTCTTTCGCTTCCTCAACAAATCAGCTGAGTCGGACAAAAACACCATACCTCAAAACCGATAGAATCTCGAAACGGACCTATCAAAATACGCAATGAAAACATTGTTGGGGTTATCGATCTATCGGTTCGAAGTGGAAGTGCGTCGGTCGCGGGAAGCAATCAGGGCGGCGTCGTAGACAAACTGTCGGGGCCGGCCTTAATTGGCGGTCGCGGAGATTTATGCGGAGAGCCGCTCGTCACGCGGCCGGCCATTTCGCACGACCGCACGCCCGACCCGGCCGCCGACCGCCCGACCACACTTGCAAAGAATAACTTGCTCTTACTGCCAACCATGTGATGAAAAAATGATTTTTTTGCCTATTTCCTGCAGAAAGGTTTGTACAAGGCACAGGTAGATGATGAAATGACACTTAAACCTTGGTTCAAGCTGCACTTTTTTGTTTTCTTAGGGTGTCAAACGTGATATGATAAAGCTCTGAATACTTTTTTAGCTATAGCCGTAGTACGTAGACACTTGCTACGAATGCCGTTACGATCACTAATGTGACCACGAATATGCAGTGTAGATTAATATTTGTGGTTAAATCCACTTCCGAAGTTATTCGAATAATATGATCTCGTCAAATTTCTAACCTAGCTTAGTCTTTGACACCCGAAACACTATCGGTCGGATCTCCCTCCACAAACACTCACCCGCACTTATTAACACATTCTAAAAGTGTTACGGGATCACCTCTCTTACGACCACAATCCACCGTAAAGCGCATTTACGTGGTAACTTGGTAAAGATGAAGAAGTTTTAGTGGATTTAAAATTAGTGGGCCTTTCTTACCAAAAAAGTAAGACGCACGTTGAACGCGTCTGTAACGTTTAATATATGAAGATATATTTTAAACAGGCGTTCAAATGCGTGTCTAACTTTTTAAAGTGGTTCATATATCACTACATAGTATAAAGCAAAGTCGATTTTCGCATCTGTGTTTATGTATGTATATTTATATTTTTAAAATTATAGAAGAGATTTTCAAGGGGGGTTTATGAGTAGGTACAATACTTGCCAGGAAAACAACTTATTCCTACGGGAAAATGAGTTACAGTGGGCGCAGTTGCTGGGCGGGCCGCTAGTATTTTACTATAGCTATAGTATAGATATGCATATGCTACAAACGCCATTACACGACTACTTGATTTCTGTAGCATAATGTTTTATCTTCAGCGTTTCCAATAAGCACGTTTAAACTAGTTCAGTCACCCAAGTTAGTCTATGACAACCCAAATGATACTAGTAGCTCGCCGGCCACATTATAAAAGTGTAACACGACTCTTTTATGATCTTCTGTGAAGTTTGACTAACGTACAATTTGACATATTAGTCTTTTATGGAACGTTTCGGAGGTAACCTACGATTTTGGTTACTAATTTTTGTTTGTTGGACAAGCTCTGCGTTTCAACTAATCACCCCAACTGCAATATTTTATAAATTTACTTTGTTACGTTTTTGCACAGAAGTGAATACATGGCATCTCGGACAATGTTATGCATGTAATAAATCTGATAAAAAATGTTCAAAGATATGGTATGTTATGAAAAATCTCTATGAGAAAATACACTGCACCATCATAAACGAAGTTAAAAAACGTATCTTAGAAAATAAAATGATGATAAGATGGCAGCATATTAGTTTAACTTTATCATATCAGAGGCTTTCAGTTTAATAAGATCCAGTATATTGTAAGGAACGTAATTGTTTTGCTTTTTATCAGTTTCTTTTCTTTCAACACTTGAGGACTTTTCTACAGTGGCTGTAGAAGATTCCAGTAGATATTTATAGGAAACAATCGATAGTTAAAATATATGTGGCACTTAAACGGGCTGGGGTCTGGAGACGCCGCAGTGTTGTTTTTGTGGGGTGCTTGCTTGGCGTGCGGGGGGAGGGAATGGTACACTACCCCCCGGGGAAAGGGGGGGAGTGCCGTTTTCAATTTGCTTTATTTGCGCTTGTTTTAATAGCGCTCACTCCTTATTGCCCGCGCGACGGACGGCCAAATTGCTTCGTGCTCGGACGCCTTTTGATTAAGGAGGCACACGCGCTAAGGAACCGAGCGGTATGAAGTTCTCTTCTTCACCGACAAGGAGTTTTGAATAATTGTTACTTCGTAAACCTATAAAAAGTAGGCAAACATCGAAAAATTAAATAGAGTGAAAACAATTTTCCGTGATCTACCTTTGCATTAACAAATCATCCTTGCCTTATCCCGTTCTCTGTCGGGGTCGGCTACATAACCTAGGGGATTTGACGTGGAACTAAGTTTTTACATAGAGCTGCCATCACTGCACTGCCATCTGACCTTTGCAACCCGAAGGCTAACCTGGCCCGAATCCTAGGTTAAGTCACATTCAAACATCATCTGTATTCAAATTATATTTGAATGTGGGTTTCATCACGTTGTTTTTCCTTCACCGTAGGAGAGGTCGGTAAAAGTAAAAAAAAAACACATTGATACATGGCGGGGATCAAACTCGGGTCTCACGATTGTAAGAATTAACCTAACCACTTGGACACCGACGCTCTCTTTTGTATTAACAATATATATGAAAATATAAATACGAGCATAGTTCCAGGTCGTATCAATTTGTGGATTTCAATTGATGCAATACTACGAGCATCCGAGCTGTGTCAACAGCGCGGCATCAACACTCATTGCGGGGGCAAACAAGTAGGGCCTTCGCAGTCGATGAATTCAATAACCACCATCATACCAACGGGAATACAATAACAGTTACTTTATTTTATTTTTGGTGACTGTCCGTGTGATGTCGGCATAGAATAGCACCACCCCAATTCTTCCCGCGGGTGTTGTAAGCGGCAACTAAGGGATTGGAGGGTTTAGGCGACAGGCTGACAACCTGTCACTACAGTGATATACGAATAATCTGAAGGGGCCCTCAATACTTGTCAGACGTGGCGATAACGACCGTAATTTTACGATCGTTAACGCTCTGCCTACCCCGCAAGGGATAAAGGCGTGATTTGTGTATGTACTTATGTATGTTATTTTTGGTTTCTTTGGGAAACTTACAGCTTACATGACAACATTAGTTAAAAAACAACAATATAAATGTTTAGCCTTTAACAAGATTTCACCTGTACATTGAGTATAATAATTTAAAAAAACGATAACCAAGAACGATAAAAAATAAAATGATCAAAACAGTTTAGCCACGTTCCTAAAAATAGGTATGGAGAAAAGAATCTTGCAGGAATACAAATTATTTTCTAACCTAATGTCAATAGGAATTCGACAAACGTAAATATAACCTCAATATTTCTCCCGTCGACTTAATCTGTTTAGTTTTTAGTTAAAGAAAGAACCAATTTAAGAGTAACAGTTGTTGAAATCAATAAATTTACAGCTAGATATAAGTTCATTTCTGTAAAGCCTGGATTGATCAGTAAAATCGAGTTTCAGACTAAATTGGAGAAGTGCCCTCGAAATAAAATGAACTACCTGGAAGCTGAAAAAGTAAACAGTGTTACTATGACTTTGACTAGTGGGCACCTGCGGCTCCGCCTGCGTGGAAGTCGGTTACACTCCCGTATCATCGCACAGGATTTTTTTTTCGGGATAACAACTATCCCATGTGTTAATCCAATTTACACACTATCTATGTGCTAAATATGAAAATCCGTTCAGTAGTTTTAGCGGGAGAGACTAACAAATATACAAACTTTCGCATTTATAATGTTACTAGGATTATTTACAAGTCCAACTGGTTTTTCTGCGAAAGACTCTCATGCTTTTTCGAAATCATTTTAATTTAAAACCTGTCAGTAGTAACTTGAATGGAATTCAATACCACGAAACGAAAATGAATTTTCATATCCCACCGATATTGATAAAATGCGTGTCGTATTAACTGGCATGTTATTAATTGTCAGTCAATAACAACCACACCATAACGATGGATTGTCAAAATGTCGCGGTCGAGCTCAATAAGCAAATTAATTTGCGTGCCCATTCCCATGCACTTTTGAATAGACCTCCTCTAATTGGGTTGCCATTTCGTTGAACCAAAATCATTATCATTTCATTATTTGATATGCTCGCCACCCACGGTATGTAATGGCGTTTTCCTTATGGTGGTTCACTGTTTATTTTTGTTGTATTTTAATGTTTAAATTTGTAAGTTTTAATGTGTAAAAGTATATAAAATAAACTGTAAAAAATACAACTTCGGATACCACTGCATTAGAAAAATAAGTCCGAATAAAAGCCATAAATAGTAAACAGTATTTAAATGTACTAGAGCTAAAAGCGTTTCCTTCGTATTCTAGTGATAGTTTGAATTGATCTGTGCGACATTTTCTTGACTTGTAATAGTTGTCTCATTCCTAAAACTTTATTCATAACGATAAATGAACACTAATAAACAAGGACTGCATCGACTACAAAAAACTATACTAAATAAATAACTCATTAAAATTGTAGCCGATTTCGTAGCCAACTTACCGACATAACTACTGATGGTCATCCGAAAACCAAACATCTAGATGCAATACAGTTTGTGCTTGAGAGTGCTTGAGATTTGGCGCTTCGTAAAACGTACCTAAACTAGAGCGGCTGTAGTTTTAGACTATGTATATTATAGAGGTACTAAGGCAAGGACTTACCTGAGCCAGTGCCTCTTGGCGATGGCAGTATGGCAGCAAATAGCGTCGTACTGGTCAGCGATCCACACGATCAGGATTATGTAGAAAGCCGTCGTTGTGTCGTTGAAGAACTCTGACATTATCGCTTCCATACCTGCGGACAAATAAACGGAAATAAATAAGCAAGCTAGATTCGAACTAATATTATAAATATATTCGGATTGGACGGTCAATGAAAGCACAGGGAAAATTTTAAGACCTAAAAATGACATAAACTCACATTAACAGTTATTTTCTAGTAGGTCGAATGCTTTCTTAAATGACGTACTTACCGATACAGTTTAACCCCTATTTTGACTTCATCGCAGTCGGGTAATAAAATTACTCGTATCTGTGCGAAGCAATATCCCTGTCGCCTAAATAAATAACGCCGAATAAACAATCAATGAGAATACGTTGTCAGTACGTCGTCTAAATAAACAGTAAATTTGACGGATGACAAATAAAAACCGAATTTATTACACGTACAACGTATGTTCAAATAACATTCAAACGTTTGGAGAATGTTTGTCGCAAATCTTGGAAGCTGGAGGTTCAAGTTTGCAAGATAAATAGTATGATGAAAGTCTGTCCGAGGGTTGCAAGCGTGAAAACATGAAGTGCAATTCATTCAGCTGCAGAGTGCAAGAGTAGAAGAGCAGCGTTGTTCCTGTGCGATGAAATATCGCGGGTCATGTGTGAACGCGACGCTGGAGACCCTCCGGAGTGTCAGGTGTCGCGCCGGGTCGGGGTATCGCACTAATTAGGTGTCGACAATTACTAGCTAACGACCGAAATACGAGACTCGCTCCGAGCTTATTAACCGCCCGACATGCAGCGACGACCGATTCACAACGCCACTCTGTATCTTTGAACTCTCAATCCTGCTGCATTTGCATGCTCCGTTGGAGGGTAATAGTCTGCCCGAAAGCTAAGAAAGGCTAAAAAGAGATAAAACTAAATTAACTCGGCGCCCTTTCAGGTATAGCTCAGATTTTACCGGGTTTATATTTGAATTCCTTCTGCAACTCGATATTTCGGTTTAAAAGCAAGTACTGTAGTCGGATGTCAAAAGTCAATTCATTTGCGAGTAACGAGAAACTTTACCGCCGACCAGTGAGAGAATCTCGGAAGCTGCAAACTCGTGAATAGAGCCTTGCGGACAGCAGTATGAGAGACAATAACTCAATAGGAGTCGGGCAACTGTCCGGCGGCGGGCCATATTAGCATTTTGATGAGCACGCCACTGATACAATAAACACTTTAGGGTTACCGTACAGTTATGGGACTAGCAATGCCTGGAGTCAAGACTGTTTTTTGTACAAAATTTCATAACGCAGATTAATCGGAGTAGCAGTATCCCCTCGCAGGATATTTACTTCGCCGCTTCTCTTACGTCTCGCCGTCACTCTACCCACAACACTCTGTGTCATTATTAAGATAACAAAATTAACTATCGCTACGTCGTTGGGGGCAGGAGGCTCTATGCGGATAGCGGACACAAAAATTCTGAGGTAGACACTCGGTTGACGATTTAGCAGGGCAAAAGGTATCGTTAATTGCCTGAACTGTTGGAGTGTGAGCCAGCCCTTAAATCGGTTCGGAAGTCCGCCGCCGGACCCAACTTCGGCGACGTTTAACTGCATCATTCATAACCGTGTTCACTCAATTAGTTCGCGCTTTGAATTATGTCCCCTTGTACCCGGCAGGCGACACGGAGAGGTATCACGTACACCGCACACGTTGTAAAGTTTGTTCAAGAGAATCGATCCCCAGTTCGAGATGTTTCGTGTCAATGCTGAACTAATTTACACTACCAGTATTTGGAGAAACATCTAATAAGTTTTATTAGTTTGTATACAGATTTTACGAGTAGTTTTGACGTATTCGGGAAGTTATAGGGTTTGTCGGTGTGGAATTCAATGCAAGCTTCGAGTGCTTCCATCGCCGGAACTAGGAACGATGCAGGTGGAATTTCACCTAGGAACTCAGCTGCCTGGCTCGATTTCAATAGAAGTTTATTCGAGTAATCTTCGAAATGCGATACGGCAAGTAAGTCTTCGAACTAACTTAACCAATGATTGTAAAGTTCTTGTTAACCAAAGTGTCTGTCTTGATCATTTTGAGGCTGATTTTATTGAGACACTGGCGGCCGACCCAGCCATAACATCCGCGGCTTATAATTTTTCCGTGGGAAGAAGACGTTTTCCCAACGTGTACTATATCTCTTAGGCGATTGAGGATAAGTTAGCCGTGGCAATAACAGAGAGACAGGTAGAAACTGAAAAAGCGACTTAATATGAAAATGAAGAAAAATGTCCTCGAGTGTCTAAGACTACATATTATAACAAAATGGTAAATGACATCAGATCGAGCATGGTTACCTATTCAAAGCAGCAAGCGACGTAATCCTGAGCGAGACGAGTAAACAAATAACCAAGACTACGGTCGGCGTACGGCTCGGCGGCCACTGAGCACAACACATCACTAGATACAGTACAGTTGATTCATTGACTCAATCCATCGATTGAATAAATTCATTTGCGTGGTTTACACTGCGTTTCTGCCTATCGGCCAAGGAGCTTAGCTCGTTAATTAAAGACCGAAGAGTTCAATCAGGCCACCACCACGGGTTCAATTCGGTTGTGAACTGACTTATTCATAAAATATTAAAGTTCTACAGTTAATTAATATAATTCGAAATAGCAATGTATAATGACATACATTCCTATTTTCATACAAAATACCGTTTTAGAACGTTTCAAAAAGTAGCTCATTTGACCTGCCACTCCACAACCCTATTCTTACCGCCTGGGCAGAACAGGCGGCTTTTCTATACCTCAGGTGTGTACGATCATCACACACATTAGTGAATCAGATCATAATATGGGCTGCGTAGCTGAGCGGCTAATGTAATGTGTCTAAGGTATATTCTGGTCTCGATATCGCTTCGGCTCTACAATCATTATTTTGACTGTGCAAGATCATTTGACACGGTCGTGAGTCAGTTCACTTCATAGGTCGACAATGCTCAACGCTGCCGAGTCTACGCCTGCTATTAATTTTAATTCCGCGCCGGGCACAGATCGCCGAACATCGGCGGAAAGCACGCGCCAGCTCGTCTCCACAATCAATGATCATTTAATAAAAAAACAATATGAAAACAACGTATAAATGAACTAATTTCAGTCGTAAATAACGGACAATAGTTCTGGAAAATAATTCGCTAGTTTCATTGTCCAAAGATACTACGGACTTCATTCATAATTTTTAGAAATATTAAATGTTTGAATTAATAAACATAAAAATAATATAAAAGTGTGTTGACGCCATGCAAATAGTTACGGCATGACGTCATACTATCAGTTTTTCATACAAAATACCCTTTTAGATCAGTTTAAAAAGCAGCTCATTTGACCTCTCAAGAATGTAGCATATTAAAGTAAGTACCTACCAAAGCAAAGTAAAAAAGTAACTTAACTATAAAGATTTTGGACAAGTCGTATCATAAATAAAATACAAGAGTGAAATCATTACTTTTAATAGAAACATAATGTATAAAATAAAAATCCGATAAAGTAAAATTATTGCTCACCTCTGCAGAGAAAACTTTAATCCAGTTGAAAACAACCCTTTGTTATAAAAAAGAGCTGTCAGTTATAAAATGAGGCAAAATAAATTCTCATTGGCATAGTAACACGACGGGTGACAAGGTTTCCGAAGGGTTGTCATCTGCAGAAGACTGCAGGTGGCCCGCGGGAAGCTTGGTTTGAAATGCTGATATTGGCAGATGAACGTTGGGTCACGTATAGGCACGCATCTATGCAAAATAAGCAAAGCGACATTCACTTATAAACATTCAGGACGACATACATATATCACGCCTCTATCCCTTGCGGGGTAGGCAGAGCGATAGTGGCCGTAAGAATACAGCCACTATCGCCATGTCTGTCATTTTTGAGGATTGTTTTTCAAGGTTGTTTCAGAAAAAAACATATGTATTACTATAGTGACAGGTTGTCACCCTGTCGCCTAAAAAATATAATACACCAATACTCTCTAGTCCCTTAGTCGCTTCTTACGACACCCGCGGGAAGGATGTGGGGCGATGCTATTCTAAGCCGGCATCACACGGCACAGGACGACGATTGTCTATAATGTTCGTAATAATTATTCTGCTGCCAGCTCTTCTCCGAGAACTACACAGGGAACATCTCAACAGCAATAAAATACCCATTTTAATCAGTCAAGTGCAACAACTTGAAACAGGTATAAGAAATCATTTACGGCAAAGATTGTAAACGTGAGAGAATCTAGTAAGCTCAAGTGCAATCCAGGAGTCGACATAAACCCAGGGCGGACTGGGAAATGCACACAAATTGTTACTTCTTACTCCTTAGTGTTGCCATCTTAAGATTTGGTAGTTGGGACTACATAGAGCAAAAACTGTCAAGATTTGACTTGCAGTGAAAAACATGCTAAAGAACCAGCGTTACTTGGCGATTATCGAACAAACTTCTGTGATCAACTGCTGTCAATGCTACCTGAAGCTGTAGAGCAACTGACATCTCAAGAAACCTTTCAGATGGTCATCGCACAGACATGGATGCGTCGAGCTGATCACAGGCCTACAAAGGGGCGTTAAAGCGACAGGTATAGCACATGGCATTCAGAAATTTGGTGCAAAAATGGCTATACTTGAAAAACGATGAAAAGGGCTTTCCAGGCTAATAATGTTCACACAACAACTGCACCTACGGGAAAATGTGTTAGATCTACTCCTAGAAGAGCCAAGGTGGCAACACTACTCCACCGGTTTAATCAAGGGGGACACCCGCCGCTCCGACCGTCCGCGCGCTTCCTTCAACTTGGCGCAAATTGAGAATAATGGACCTTGCCGCATTTTAGGGTTTAGAAAAATCTGTAGTCGACTTTGTTTGCCGTTTGCTTTTTCGTGGAACAACAAAAGGTGTTAAAAGGATTTGCGAGACAACTGGTGGATTCTTTTCAAAACTGCGAACTAATCCCTAGGGGCTCCCGCTAGATAAAGTTGCAGATAAGTATACGCCACGATTCCAGAGGTTTGCTTTTGGATCTTTGGGCACGAGTTTCGGAAATAGGCAAACTTATTGGTGTAGGTAGATAGTAATAATCAAAAAATTTACTCAAACAATCGCTGTCATAAAAAAATGTAATTACGTAAATGGGAACTTTTCAGTCTCTGTATCTGACAGCTCTCAAGCTAGTTTATGATGTCATACCAGATACATCGTTGCGTTAGGTTGAAATTTTGGCATATGAGTATGAAGATTAGTTCGGAATGCAAGTATTTCATACAGACAATATCGGTACATATTTAATTTACTTAATTTTAGGAAATAGTGTCTATGGCGCAACAATCCCAATAATCCACTAACCGGGAAGTCTGGAAGAAGAGAAGGAATGCCTTTGCCCAGCAGTGGGACACTCTAGGCTAAAATAATTAATATAATAATATGGCGATGGCGGGCGGGTACCCCGCGGCGCTGTTTCGGCTGCTGGCTGAGCCTTGCATCGGAGATCCGTCTTTACGAGCTCGTTAGTGCCGGTAATCGCGACGCTGCACGATCCGGATTACGCCTGTGCATTATTAGTGTTTTTATTGATTCACTCGGCTGCCGTCGTAAACTGAGATTATTATTCGCGACTTGCCCCCCACCTTCCCCCGGCCCTGCCTCGCCCCCGCAAGGCCCTACATTGAGTTGTTTTGTTACTTAATCGCGACGATAACAACATTTAACGACTACTAGGTGACTGGCAAAATTCCGCTTCGATGTTTAGTGCTCATTCTATTTTCATTAACCATTTACTCACTTAATGATCCAGATCTTAAGGGTGATTCAATGACTAGGACGCGTAAAAATAAACCTTAGCGGGACCTGTACAGGTCCGTAAAGTCATGAACGTAGTATTGACTTAATCAATTCCTAGTGCAACATAAGCTACGTTGCAAAATAAAAATAATTCAGATAAAATACGAGAGATATTCAACCACTTTGAACAATATTTTACCAACCCTCGTATGAAAGTCGAGCACTCCTTTTAATCAATTTGGTAAAACACGCGAGCTTTTTAAACAGAGCCTTTACACGGTGTGTTCATTACATAATGAATTTCAATACTTTAAACGTGAAACCGCTATGGTATATAACAACAAAGAAAGAATGAAACAGGCAACTATAAACCACCACGCTTGGCAGGCGGATTGACGAATCTTTCTTCTTCCTTTTCGTGTGGGACACCAAGTCGTCCAACGACTCGATGAACCCTAGTGTCAGAATTTTTCAACCGCCTTCTACAAGTAGCAGGCTTCTGACATGGTTGTGTAACTAATCATAGACTAAGTCTAAGTAATCATAGACAGCAACCGGGACCTACGGCTTAACGTGCCCTCCGAAACACGGAACCATTTTACTTACGGACAATCGGGTGGTTCAGCCCGCAATGTCTTAACCAGATTGACGAATGATTCTTGAATACTTGTATGAAAATGAAGAGTATCAAGGTAGACATTATATCCCGTCCGATTGAGGAAAGGATCTGTAAATGGTCGATTGCCATGCTTTTTATCTCCCACTGACGCTCTTACATATACCAGGCGTTCATGCTTTCTCCATAACACTTATGTAACCCCGCCATTTAGAGATACTTTATCTGATGTGCTTATAGTGAAATAAAATGAGTACGCTGGGGGACGCTTTATGTCCAGCAGAAGATTTATTTTAGCCGATGCGATATTATAAGTCGAGTATAGAAAAAATAGATAGTTATAACGTCTTTCAACTTGCAGAAACTTAGTCTCACTGGTTTGTATCGAACGGGCGCGTGCATGTTAATAAAGCCTATTGTGCGCCTCCATCAGATTAGACCATGGTTAGGGCTACTGCAAGATGCTGAATTCATACTGGCAGAATCAAGAAACAGTCAAGAGAATATCATATGAGTCGAAAATACGAAATCCTAGGTGTTTTGAAACGCATTTGATGAATTTCAAACGATCGCAGAGTTCTACCTATGAAATGTAATACCTAAGTAAGATCCGGGACCACGAACGTTGGAAAGAGCTTGAAAACTTTGGAATTGTAAAATTAAATGAGAATACAATTAAAATCCGTGTAAAATTATTGTATTTGGATGAGTAATAATACTTAGCTGTGCGAACATAAGAAAGTAAAAAGCTATTTCCGATTTAGCTATATCCAAATAGGTATTATTTTACAAAAAATGTCATAAACCAATCAAAATTAGGAATGAAATGAGTCAAAAAAGGATTCATACATAGTAGGTAGCCCTGTCACAGACTGAAAGGGAACCAATCTATGCAACCTGCATCGCCGGAACAGTGTACAATATTACCCTTAAGTAAACCCTAAGATCTTATACGAAATATCGATTTTATCAAAATGAGTTTAGGAGATAGTGAATTCATTCTTAGACCCTGGCGAAGTCAGTCTATTTTAATGTAAACATTACATACGGCAGATGTGAGATGGCAAGCATCTAGGTCTAGTGTAAAGCCTTGTAATCTTCAAAGTAAACCATGATTTTCTCTTACATTTCTACTACAGTGAATATCTCAATATTTCGGCCAGAATTATTAGTAAGCCGATCAAAAGTGGCTATTGATCAGGCTCTTGAACAAAGAAACAATTTCGACAAGTACCCTAAAGTCCACAGTCTAAATATTGACTCCTAGTAACACCCAATTAATTATAAATTAAGGCATTGATTTTTAAAATCTTCTGATCCTCTTAATTTATAGTCTGAGCAAAGATTATTGGCTCAACGAGATTTTTATTCATAACGCGTTTGTTACTAATTGTTAACTTATTATTTGAGTTTGCTTCAAGCTTCTAAGCCATCATGATGGATGTTAAGGATAAGAAATAAAAAAAATCTGTTCTTACTTCACACATTCTTTCATTCCTTATAATCATAGTTGTGGCCTCAAAAAATTCGCTTGGGTCTCTGCGCAATATTAGGCTTTGAATATTCAAATGATTATAAATTCAGATACACATCAAAGTGTATCTTAACTCATTTCATTGCAGCATCTATAAAATATACCGATTTCGCAAGGTATACGTTTCAACCCTCGATGGTGAAATGGGAGCAAAGTCGATGATTAGCCGGTGAAGAGGTTAATTACTTTAAGCCGCTTTGGAACGCTCTCAAAATTCGGCCGGAGAGGGAACGGCCCGCAACAATCTTGTCAGAATTATTTCAACAATATTGTTGGGTGTATATCCGATTATTATTAGATGGAGTTGATACAAATATTTCCCTGTAAATCACATTTGGTAAAATCACAAAAAAGCAATTAAAGTAAAATATTTATCGGAACATTTTTCGGGGTACAGCGACATGGCTATCGATTGGAGCAAATGGCGCCCCAGGTGATTTAATTAGGGCAACGTTTTTAGCTGTTAATGGCGAAAGTGGATCAGTAAGGCGGGCCTGTGTTGCAGGGCACACAGGGCACACAGGGCACACGGGGCACAGCGGACGTGCCCCGCGGCCGAATCAACATTTGCCGACGGATCGAATTACCCCTGCCGGGTCAACCTAACGTAATTGATTCAGCGTCCGCCGGGCGCCGACAAGCCTTTTTTTTGTCTCAACTCCAGAAAAAAATGCAAAATCCAACCACTAATTCAATATTCTCACACTTCCCGCCGCTGCTCTTCAGCGAAGCTGTGAGAAATTTCGATGCAGAAAATTTTACGTAAATAAAATACAGTATAAAGTCTATTTGCTAGGCTCGCATACTTAACTTATATAAGAAAAAAACTATTTAACTACAGTGTGTAGCTAATACTTGCAAATCCATTATTTTTGTATTGCTACGAGCACGTAAACTAGGCTGAACTTAGTTACGACGTATCTATATTATGATCAGATCTCTACTCGCAATTTCGACTCTACAAAATAAGACAATATATTACGCAATACAAGACAGTTTCAGATCAAGCTAAGACAAGATAGGAAATATATTGGTCAAAGAAAATATAATTGTCTCACTTTCTTAGGTCTGCTCGAAGAAATTTCTTTAGAAATAAGCAGTTTCTGTTGTACCTGTGTTTCTTGTGTACATTTTTTGTATTTTCTTGTGAACAATAAGTTGTTAAATAAACTGTCACTTCGATGAAGAAGATAGGAACAGCACGAAGCGCACACAAAACACCTAACCTTCGCCACATCATCGCCATTTCATTTTCTTGTTCCAGCAGTCCATCTCAGGGTGTGATTATGTTCTCCCGGTGTCTGGATCGTACCGGCTGTCCACGTGCAATTGAACAGCATCCGACGTGGAAACAGATATGCGACAAATGCACACGACCACAGTAAAAGTATTGAAGCAGTAACAAGCAGTAAAAGAGCAGTAGTGTATTTCTACCGTGGCATTGGGATCATGTCGTATGGCATTTCTCAGCGCAGGATCCTTTAAATTCATTTTTAGGTTTTTGAGCCACGCTTCGGCCGCTGACCTGCGTCTTTTCGGTGTTTTGTGCTGGCGTATAACTCGGGTTTTAGCTTTTGCAAGAGCAGATAGATATCTTTGGTACTTATTTATTAAAAATCAATGCATCTCTCTGCAATGTCATGGAGCATGCATACCAGGGTCCAGAATCCTAATACTGAATACGACGTCGCACTAAAGTGGAGGATGTAGGTAAAATGATAACTAAGAGACTTTCCCTGCACTTATAACACAACAAAATTTTCTAAAAAACTATGAAGATGAAAACGGACAGTAAGTGCGAACAGTTTGTTGACGTTATAAAATATAAGGTGTAAAAGTAATTAGCTGCAAAAATTTTAAGTGATGAATCAGCACATGAAACTGAACAACTTTCACTAAGAAACATAGGTCGAAATATGAGAAAAATTTTTGGGACCTCCCATACAAATTGACTTTGTCGGTTGGTAATTTTGTACGAGAGGTAATTTTTTTATATATATATTTCGACCTATGTGCCTTGGGGAAAGTTGATCAATTTCATGGGCTGATTCATCCTTTAAAATATTTGCAAAATTTTTTTTACACCCTGTTTTTATCAGAAGTTTTTTTACTGTTACTGTGAAGGAACCGTCGGCGCAGCGAACGCCTCACGACACCGGAATATCAAGTGCAGGGTATTGCATCCGATACGGATACATCTGAATACGGAGCTCATAGACTGTTTGTTTCCTTCTTCGTACCGTACTTAAATGTTTGTTATTTCATTTTGTTTGTATTATCACATTTCAAAACATTCATTAGCTCTCGTACTCGATATTCGTCAATCATTCGCATGGAGGTAAATAAAATAACGTTTACAATTCGATTTTATGTCGTGTGATGCAGGCTCAAAATAGCAACGCTACAATATATGAGGCAACTAAGGGATTTGATTTGGCTTGACACTATTACAAAACTTGTTGAACATGTTTAGCCGTTTAACCTCTGCCTACCCCGCAACTATGTATGCAATTTGAAAGACTACTTTCCTTTCAGTGTTCTAGTGAGTGCACAATTTGCAGAAAGTAATTGAAGGATCGTAACAATGAATTTTCTGTACCGATAACTAGAACTAACATAACCAATAATGAACTCAATACGCGAACATAAACTAGCCGAGCAAACTTTCACTCCACAAATTGATGTCGCAGAGCACAACGAAGTTGTGATTGGCTTCATAAAAGAATGAAAGTAATCTAGTGTATGCATTTCGAAATGAAAAACAACTGAGCCACCTGGGAGGTAGAGCAAGCAATATCGCTCGATTCGATTTAACCACGATACGTTTCAACACGATCCTATAAATAGAGACCAATAACAAAACTCAAACAAGCCACATTTTTAATAAACAGAATTTCAAAACTATTCTGAAAACTAATTTGTTTTTCATAGTTCTGAATAAACAGTTGTTACATAAAAAAACCAAAAAATGTAGAAACTAAATGTGTGTAATATCGGAAAGCAAAAACCAATAACAATTTTAGCATCAAATAACAAAAATACCTAGAATTTAGCACATACATACCACTAGTGAAGCATATTTTGATAATTACAAATTGCCGTGTGATGCCGGCTTAGAACAGCATCACCCCACATCCTTCCCGCGGGTGTCATAAGGGGCGACTAAGGGACTCGAGGATATTGGTGTATTACAAGTTTTAGGCGACAGGCTGACAACCTGTCACTATAGTGATACACATGTTTTCTGGAACAACCTTGGAAAACAATCCTCAAAAACGTCAGACGTGGCGACAGCGACCGTATTCTTACGACCGTTAACGCTCTGCCTACCCCGCAAGGGTGTGATACATGTATGTAAGTATGTACAAATTCAAAATGAAAATATAACGAAATGAAAACCTAACATTATCAAAACCCTGAGCAGATTACACTTTATATTATACTCTCAGTATAATATAAAGTGTCTTTATATCATACCGCGTTGGATTTATCGGTTCGTATCTCCAGTGACGTCACGATACAATCAAAAGTTGTGCGGTGCGGCGCTCGCTTCCGGCCCGCGCCGGATGTTGCCAATTTACACAAACTGGCTTAATTCTTCGATACCCACTTACAGGCCCTGTACACTAATTGAGCTGCTAAGTTGAGCTATCAGAAGCCCTTTGCGCTGCAGCATGGCAGCGTAAAAAATAATTCAAAATCGAGTGAATTTTCAAAGTCAAAGACGTAGTTGGGTGTACTTACGTAGGCAATTGATTGAACGCTGTAGGCGTTTGCTGCGCCACCGAAGCAAACGCATATATTTTAAAAAGAACATAAACCTGGTGATGCCGGCTTAGAATAACATCACCCCGTTTCCTACCCGTGGCTGTCGTAAGAGGCGTCTTAGGGACTTCAGGGTTTCATGTGTATTACAACTTTTAGGCGACAGACTGACAACCTGTCACTATAGTGATACACAAATTATCTCAAACGGCCCTCTATATTTGTCAGACATGGCGATAGCGACCATATTTTTACGGCCGTTAACGCTATGCCTACCCCGTATGGGAAAAAGGCGTGATATATGTATGTATGTACGTTATGTCCAGTTGATTATGTGGCCTTAGTGATTTATCCCAAAACTTCCGTGTGGCTTAAGCAATAATGGCATCGTTTAAGTACTCAAAAAGTCTCTGCAAGCATCCGAGTCGCATAGCTTGGCGGCGATATGGTTGTTTTGTTTGAGTTCCGAGGGGGCATGAAGGGGAGGGGGGCGTCCGGCCGATCGCCCAACTAATTACACCTCGGGGCGTTCAGCATCTCGCATCTCGTCTGTTCTTCCCAACTCCGAAATGAGTCGCGAACTCGTGTGCTGTCCTGCGGTTTGTCCGGCTACAGCTCGCCTTGTTAACTTCCGCGCGCGGTGGAATGTTACTCGTTGGATAGTTCATAAACAGCTCGCGGATATAGCAGGGAAAATAAATGCAGCAGACATGTACGGTACATTTTTAAATACTTGCATTTTTTGTAACTGGAATAACAGTAACGAAATAAAGTGATATGTACAGGGTGTAAAAAAAATCACTACAAATATTTTAAGGGGTGAACCAGCCCATGAAACTGAACAACTTTCCCCAAAGAACATCGGTCGGAAATTGAAAAAAAAATTACCTCCCATACAAAATTACCATTTGACCAAGTCAATTACTATGGGAGGTCCAAAATTATTTTTCATATTTCGGCCTATGTTTTTTTGGGAAAGTTATACAGTTTCATGAGCTGGATCGCCCCTTAAAATATTTGCAGCTAATATTTTTACACCTTATATTTATCAAATTCGTAGAAGAAAGTAACAAGTACTAAGTATATCAAATATCCCAAAACATAAACAAATGTACTTGCTGATCCTTAGCGATGCAAATAAATCGACTAAAGAACAAATAATCTCAACGTGCACCTGTTGCATTTGCAAATTAAACCTGATTGCCCAACTTAGTAGCGAGCGCTTATTTAGATTTCCTTTTGCGTTTTTTTTTGCTCCTCTTTCCAGCTCATCTGATCATCTGCACCCGCTCAAGGGAGCAAATGTTCTATCTAATTACCTTTATCATAAAGCTGCTCTATCGCCTTGTCGGAGTAATCAGAAACACGCTTCTCTTGGTACGAGGTACTATACTCTTCTAAGAAGCTGGATAATAAAATAATATAAAGGTTTCATAAATATAATTATCTCAAAAATTGTCGCATTTATGTTTTTTTATGTATCCGTTCTACAACTCAGCATGAATTTATTTTTGGTTTTATTAGAACATTTGCGAAACAAAATATCATATGAAAGAAACTTCAGAACATATCAGCACCTACATCATCAGTATCATCACATTAGAATTTGTCATAATCAATGATTTCATCATCATTCGTAAATTACGAAACAGGGTTCCAATTTTCCAAATTACAATTTTGATGGAAATCGAAAACGAGACACAATTGGAGAAATCTTTTATAGATTGGCAAATAAATAGCCCAATTATTTCAGTAATTTAATCTGTACAGCGAATTAAGCTCAGTTTTGTGCCACGGCATGATTAAATAAAATAGTACTTAGATGTGTTTGTCTCTTTCCTACGAGTACATTAGGGCCAGTCTCAAAAAACAATCAATGTATTACAGGAATGTCGTACAGACGAATACTATTAATCTCCTAAAAAGACAGTTGGCTTACGAAATCCAATAGCACTGATGGTGATTAGAGAGAAACAGTAGTTCTCCATCAGCGGTCCCTAGACGGGCAGCGCACGGTCGCCGGCAGAGTAATTCACTTAGTAAGATTGAGTCGGACGCAATCGCCGTTTTACACCACGGAACGCGAGCACGCTGGACGTTACCCACCACCCTAATGCCTCCACTAAACCCGCACCATATCGTTTACTCGTTTCAATGTGATGGTAAACGAAAGTAAATTTTCTTGAAAGTCTGACCACATCGTAGTCGATGGATTGGGCGTAGGACGTAGGTACATGCTACAACATTCGTAGCATATACGTAGTAAAACACTACGAAGTACAGTTTTGAAAACGAAGCTTTTTGAATTCGATTAATCAAAGCAAAATTTTTCAAACAATAGTTTTAAAACTATCTAAAAGCCTATCACGCGAAAACCACTCTACCGTTTTACGATTCTTCGTTGCGACAAAAAAGGGTGCCGTAAACAATTATAGTCCTAAAACTTTATTGCTATAAGACCTTAAATTTATTAACTCGTGTCGCGGCGAGTTCACTTCAGTAATAAAATTGTTGTACACTTCCTTTATTGTTAATAATGTTTTTTGTTTGACTTTGTTTAAATTCTTACAAAGTCTTTTACCAAAGCTACGCCCCACGCTTGGTCTGATCAAAATTCATGGCATAATAATGTCTGAAATAATTATGTACTAAAAATAAGTTTTCTCAATTAAGTGCCGGGAATAACGTACGGGCAAAGTTTCAGTTCCTATCTGAGATAAAACCGGCGTCTGGAGCAGTTTCTATCGGGTGTGGATTAATAATAGAAGAGATTTAGTTGAAGTTCCGATTTGAAATTTCAACCGAAACTTGATCTCGACTGGAAACTTTCTAAGTTTTCAATCAAAGTTTTAAGCAGGCAGCACCAACAGTCGATATTTACAGACTAGATTACAGTAGCCAGGAGCTAGTTACACAAAGATAATGCAGCTATAACCCTTATTCGTAAAATCGACTAAGTGCAAGTCAGACCCTATCGTGTGCGAGCCATATTTTAGTATTTGTTCTATATTTTTTTATGATATTCATCGCTCAACCCTTTGTATATAAAATTTAACAAAAAAGACTAGGGTTTTGTATGGCAGCTTCGTTAACTTTCATATAATTTAATTTTTAATATTTTTGTTGTATAATGGCAACAGCAACGCAGCATAAGTATGGGTATTTTGAAATTTTTAACTATCTATTAGAGGTATCCAGCGTAGATATATAGGCAGTTCACCTATCAGACGGTAGTATGATATTATGGAGACGTATCTAAAATAAAACTATATGAGGAAGTCAAAACCTTTAAGTACTGGTATGTTTGTACGTATAATCACTTTATTGCACCTTCTTAAATCTAGTACAAAAGAATACACCATAACACAAACAAAACACACACACACTTCTTGGTTCTTCTTCTTCGGTACTGGTGTAGCAAAGAAGACTATATTTTAGGGATGATGCGGGATATCGAAAAAAAGTAACACAAGTAATATTACAGGCTTTACTGAGCCTATTAAAAAAACTGTTGGCAACAAAAATAATAATCGCCTTAATTCACGTTAGGCTCATCAGTCTGATAAATTCAATTTTCAAACTCAATAAGTCCGCTTCAAAAAGAAGCGTTACAAACTCGAAACAGATTACACAACAAATTCTATTAAGATGAACAACTTTCGAACTTGATTGTAGGAGTCCATAAAGATATAATAAAAGTATCAATGGTACTCGACGAGCTAGTATCGGCTGATAGAAGAATCAAACAAACGAGGCAAAAGTTCTTAAACTTACCCTTGAGTTGTTACCTATACTTTGACTCTTATTACAAACTTTAGACATTTAACTTTATTGCGGAACGATATCTTACGACGAGTATTGCTTGCTATCTGGGGCATAAGATAAGTTTTCAAAATATTTGCAGCGCATACAATACAAGGTTATACTAATTAGCAACTTTCAAGTTAAACCAGAGTCTCTTAATTCCGTTTTCGTATCTGTTTCCTAAATGTAATCCCAATGTATTTAAGTATGAATAAAACGCAGAGGTCAGATGACAGGTTGCTCTGAGTAAAAACTTGGTTCTACGTCAAATCCCCTAGGTTAGGTAGCCGACCCCAACAGAGACTGGAAAAGGCAAGGAGAATGATATAAGATACAAATATCGTTAGCAAATATTTTTTTTCTCGAGATGCATACCCCAATTTCATAGTTGTCTTTATGTCACAGACCAATCGATTTCAATACGATACAGGAGATGCGAGCGGCGCAGTGGCCGTCAGCAAATCCCATTATTCCATACGGGATCATCCATAGTTTGTAAACGGACGCCGAACGGAAAATGCATCTCTGTCGGCGGATGTACTGACAAATGAACCGGCGTCGCTTTACCGAGCCAATATGTAGGTGAGGGCGGCGCAGGCCACTGCTGCACAGCTTTGTTACGTAACTCGAGACGGTCGAACTATACACAGCTTGTTCCCAAACGAGTCAATCTTCACACAGCTTGTTCCCAAATAATTTTTTTAGTTGTCAATATGTAGACGAGGGCGGCGCAGTCCACTGCTGCACAGCTTTGTTACGTAACTCGAGACGGTCGATCTATACACAGCTAGTTCTCAAAACATTTTTAAGTTGTTACAATTAATCATTCTCCTTGCCTTATCGGATTTGACGTGGAACAAAGTTTTTACACAGAGCGACTGCCATCTGACCTCTGCAACTCGAAGGCTAACCTGGCCCGATTCCTAGGTTAAGTCACATTCAATTGTCATCTGAATTCAAATTGTATTTGTATGTGGGTTTCATCACGATGTTTCTCCTTCACCGTAAGAGCAGTCGCTAAATGTACATGAGTACGTAAAAACACATTGGTACATAGCGGGGATCGAACTCGGGTCTCACGAATTGTAAGACCGGTGTGCTAACCACTAGGCCACCAAAATCCATATTAAAGACAATACTGAGAATTCCAATTCAGTTTAACGGAATTCGCGCTATCATAACCCGATTTTCGTTTGATGTGAATTGAATTCGGATGAAGCCTTATTTTCAATATCCAAAATACCATCAGCAGTCACCGGGAAAAATCCTTCGGTTATAATAACAGGAGTGCAGTCTATATCCCGGCGCGTGGTGACAGCAAATTGAATGAGCGGGCGCGGTGTTTGCACCGTTCATCAATCATCCCGGTATGGATTTCATTTTAATGCGGCGTCATTGGCGTCTAGTGTGGCCGTATGGGTGCCATGGATATGTGTATGATGTAAACGCGTAGTCATGGCCGACATACTGCTATTGTGCGCTATAATTTGGTTAGGTTCTATGAACTTAACATGAGGTGAATACAGATTTAGTCACTTTGAAGCAGAAAAAATTGGATTCGTTTTAATTTATATTGTTACGACCAAAGTTTCCCTTAACTATGGATTGCATTTTAATGCGCAGTCATTGGCGTCTAGCATAGCTATATGGGAGTCACTAGGTATGATGTAAACGCACTATCATCGTTGACCCCATCTTCTATTGTGCTGTAGGGACGGTGGCTAGACAATATTGTTAGGTAATAAACACGCGTTTAATCAGTTTTAAGGAGAGTCATATTGAACCACAACTACAGATTCACTATTTTCTTTTGGTCATAAAACAAAATGTGACGGCATAAAAATAAGATTTACGGGTATAGAGGTACGTAAATTTTATCAACGCTGTATTGTCACTATCTATAGGTATTGCTTCTTCACGTTTCACACTAATATTTAACGTACAAAGAAACACAAAAGTTAGGTTCGAGTCAGTCTGGCAAAAAACAGCCATTTGATACAAGGATTTGTATCAGTATGCTGTGTAAGAACTTTGTATTTTAAAGTTCTAAGTCTAACTCTGCTTACTTTTGATGCAGTTTTTGAAAATAAGTGAAACAAACGCTGGTCAGACAAGTTATGGTCAGAAAAGCCAAAGTCATTTCCGTAAAATTCAATCGCTGTAACTTGTGTCACACACCGCAATACCAATTTTGCGAAAAATTAAAAACGAAAATTTGCTTCTCCAGTAAATCAGCACCGCATGCATATCACAGCGTATAAAACTAATTACCGGCGAAAATTCCGGAAAAAGTTTACCGCACGACAACAAAACACGTTCTCACGGTGGTCGAGACGTGAGCAACAAAACCGGAAACCGGAAGGGGGGCAGGCGATTACACGAAAACTGTTATTAAAACCGATGACCCCTTCCGGCGCGGGCACGAGTGGCGACGGCAAACGAATTCACGTCTATTGTGTTTACGGATACGGCAAATTAAATCCCCATTTGTCCAGGATATTCTGAGACCAAGAAATATGGATGGCGTGCTACGGACCAAGAGAGAGTGAATGAAAAGTCTGCTCCTTCATGTTTCACAACAAGCTTTGACACTAACATTAAACGTACAAAGAAGCACAAAATTTAGGTTCAACACTCTCTGACAAAAACAACAACTTGGTATAAAGATTTGTAACGGTATGCTGCGTAAAAACTTTGTATTTTATTGTGTGTGAGATCTGAGTCAGATAAATGATAATTTTAATAAATTCATGTTATTCATTTTATATATTGGTGTATTCTTAGATATTAGTATTCAGCAGCAAGCAAGCATCTGAGTTCCTGTTCCTGACTTAGCATGTGCATTGTATGTATGTATACGTATAGTGTATGTTTATGTATGTATACATTAGCGCAGATAACCAAATTATCTCCCTTTGTTTCACTGTACTAGCTTACAGCGTTCTATCTATCACGTTTCACCGTCTAAGGGACTACTAAGGGTGGCAGTAATCCAGGGTCGCCGGACGCCATTGTCAGCGCCTGCTACGCTCGCTGCGGGCTTAAGAGCTCGGCACGACCCGTGAGCCCATAACGCTTCGCAAATTAATAACCGATCGTATCGTTGTTCAATACTTGAGATCAGTTTAAAGGCCTTAAATTGTTTTTTTGTCGTATCATTGCCTATACTATGGCACAGCTGAGGTTTCGTAGTCCATGCTACGAGCCTACGAAGTGTAGAACTGCTACGCATTTTTTTAGGTCAACATGGAATATAAACTATTTTCATTCCACGTGAAACATACATTTACTTACTAGAGTGCCAGCCCGTCAGTAAAGTTCAATAGGTAAACTAAAACCAATGGCATGAATGGACGAGCCTAAAATGGATTGTGCGTGGCGAGCGACCGGTGCATATAATACAAACAGCGTTCATGCCGCGCGCCACAGCCCGGGGATTATCCACAGAACAGATTATAATTCGTCACGCGCACGGCCAAGCCAAATTATGCACAATTTACGAACGGAAAAAGCACATGACAAAAATATGCACATTTAATTTTAAAACAAAGCCCTGAAAACATATTTTTTTGCTAGTGAACGGACACTACAATAGCTCTGATTGGAATCTCGACCGATATATCAATATCGAAGTGCACAGAGGCACACTCCATTTGATTGAGCATTGTTTCGGGCGCCCAGACGTTAATACGGTGTGCCGTATGCGATGCGATGCGAATCCAATTTTCGGACGCGGTGTGAGCGGGCAGCGGCGCGGCGCCTATCTGCTAGTTGGCATTAGTATTCTGCATGCGAGGATTGGTACGTGCCCGCGGCTGACGTGACGCGATGCGCCCAACAAAAACACCCAGGCAGCTGGGTTTGGCCTATCCCGGCGCGTCACATTTACGTCGACCAACGTTATTGTTTTCCCGTCAAAAAACGCCGGCGACCCAGCGCGTCCAAGATTTGTTTTGTGTTGGGAGGTCCCTTGTTGACTTAGTTGAAACCGTGCCATGCATGCCCACTTCATAGTGCTGGGAAAACAAAGGCATTTCATGTAAGGGCGACAGACTAAAATTTATACTCCTTGAGACTCTTTTGGAGGAAAACAAGTCAGAAGCCGAGGGTCACAGAGAGCAGCAATAAGATAAGTAAAACTGAACCGTCTGCGGGTACACAGAGTGACATAGATAATAGAGCTTATTAAATATGCCGAACCTCTTGTTGTCGAGAAAAGATTGAAAATAATCTCTTCGGCAGACATTTTTCAAAGTTCTCGAGTGGCGGGAGCCGACGAGACCGGCGAACGAGCGCGATAGCATCTTTGGAGCCAGATTGAAATTTAAAACGCGTAAGCCTTTCCGAAATGAGTAACTGAAAGAAGACTTCTCAGAGAAAAATTAAAATGACTCGTACAGTTAAGCACCAATTTTCAACTTTATACAAACAAAAAGACTAAATCAAGGGAAACTCAAACGTGTTCATTAAAAGATCAAATTCTTCGAGACAAAAGCATACTTTTTCATTTTTGACAAAGAAAATAAACAATGAAAAAGTGAAGTTAAACATTAATGGCAATATTTCGCACGACAATCACCCTTAATACACCACCACTGTGGTATATTTACGGGCGCGCCCTAGCAAACAAAGGTTAGGTGACTTCACAAGTTCCAACACACACGACCACACACAGGATGGAAGTCAAGGTTTTCTGAATGTGCTGGTCCATGTACAGTCACCCAGAAAATCCTGTCAAAACCACTTCAAACTGAAATCTATATGGATATACGTACTTGTAGGTATTTTTGGGCTGCGCAGAGCGACACAATAAGAGTCTTCAGTCTATTTCGACAAATACCTAGGTATTTAATGTATAAAATGATATTAAACGTACGTGATTTAAGAATAGCATTACGCAGGAAGCATCAAGAAAAAATTCGGCGAGTCGAAGAGACAACATAAATTTTCAGACGTTTTTATTTCAGCGTTGCTTGCACTGAAACTAACCCTAATATGGCTTAGTGCAAAAAAACGAATAAGCATATTATTCTGTAAGGAAATCAGTGCCATGTGATGCCGGCTTACAATAGCATCACCCCATTACCTATCTGTGGGTGTCGTAAGAGGCGACTTGAGGGTTTCAGGTGTATTACAACTTTAAGGCGACAGGCTGACAACCTATCACTATAATGATACACAACTTATCTCAAACGGCCATCTATATTTGTCAGACGTGGGGATAACGACCGTATTTATACGGCCGTTAAAGCTCTGTCTACCCCGTAAGGGATAAAGGCGTGATATATGTATGTATGTAATCAGTGTGTACTGATGAAATGTAACCGAGCCGAATTCTACAGTACCAGCTCAATTGGAAAGTTGTGAGAAGCCACACGAATACGACTGGAGCGATATTAATCAGACGATATGCGATGCGGGCGAGCGGGGCGAACACACGTGCTCCGCACAACTTCAAGATTAGAATTTCCGAGCTGTCTCGTAACAATAATTGAGTCGGTGAACTCGAATTCGTAGTACAAGCTTTGGTACAAGGTCTAAACATGGGGGCCGGGATCACCTCAGCAAGATGCTCTACTTCGTGCATGCTTAAACCATGGCAACTGGGCCTCGGTCGGATACAACTTTGCAAGATGCTTTACATACATAAATCTAAGCACGTCTGCAGTAACCAGGGCACAGAACTGATTTTAAATGGCATTATAGTGCTATAATTGAAACCGTTGTTGAAACGACTGATAGTTTTGTGAGTCTACAGTAACTACCTAAATCAAAAGTAGTCTCGGATCCCCTTACATATCTTTACAGAATGCTAAGAAGCCTCCATGGATTTTTATTATTTATGCACACTGACACGAGAATCAATACAATACTCATAGTACAGCACAAGAAGTCTCACTTCTTGAGGATTTAGATAGATGCAAACGATTCAGACAGCTGCGAGAAATAATTTTCTTCAAGCAAATTAGTTTTATAGAAGGAATTGAAAGAAACTGGTTACCAACAAACAATATTTCTGCATCAAAAGCCACTCTACTATCTAAAGCCCATCAATAACTCAAAAATGTTCGTTTGAATTAGCTTTAAACTGGAAATGAACATAAAATTCCGAATAAAAATAAAATTACGTATTGAGCATTGATTCAATTTTATTAGAATGAATAATTTAAAGTACGAGTATAAGTATATTGGAATAGGTACGAATCTTATCAAGAAAATCTCTACAATTGAATGTAATAAATGGAACAATTTAGCAGTTTGTTAGCATTTTGAAACAGAAGGAATCTGTTTAGCTTTCTTACTTTTGTTATTGTTTATCGAATGAAAATGCTGGAGCTTTGACTTTGTTTACGCGTACTGAAATTCAGCTCCGCTTACACGAACAAGAGAATTGTATAAATCATTCTGAAGTTTCCTGAGTCAATATCGATTGCAGACTATTGTTAAGAGCCAATTATGACTTGTTTATTAGAAATAAAAAACGTTTTTAAAAAGAAAATCCTATTATTTTTTTCCGGTAAGACGTTAAGAAAATAGCTACCAATTAGTATCTAATGATTTGAAAGAAAAACAATCTTGAATGCTGAGCTCGTGTGTTTGTTTATACATCGTCGATAAAACACGACTCAATTTATGTTTGATGGAGAAGAAAACGACAAACAAATCGTTAGCGAAAGAGGCAAACAGTGGGTTGTCAACTCGATGCTGTCACAAGATAGTGTATCGGCATGGAAAAGGGGCGTTTTAAGGGGCATCAACCGACGGAAATATGTGGACTACTACTGTCTACGAACTGTATGTACATTACACTCTAAAAAAATCTAGTTACATAGTGTACAAATGGCGAATTCCGTACACAAGAACCGGAAAACGCCCCAAGACATCTCTCGTAGTGACGTACGCGTAGAGCAGAGACATACGAAAACCGTGAATTGGAGGAAGTGGGTCAGAAGTATCCAAGTAGATGGGCATGGTCGGGCGGCGCTGGTGTGGGTGGGCAGGCGCTCGGCGTCTGCGAGGCGCAACAGGCGCCCCGCCTCCCTCCCCCCCGCGCAACAGGCACCACCACCCGCTTACTTGTTGAATCGACCGACCTACTAAAGGCGTCTTGACGGCAGACGCCGCGAAATTTCGCTACATAAAAATTACAGGCCCGTTACCCGTTACCGTGGCGATTCATAAATAAGGGCGACGACGCGTGACAAGGCTGAATGGGTGCGTGAATTGGTTAGGCGCCAGTGGACTGGCAGTTACTACGTATTACGTCACAAGGGGTTTTGTGATCTATGCGTGACTATGTACGCCAACCATAATGGATGTATCAGATTAGGTAAAGGATATCATAACTAAACTTGATGAATAAAATAGAGTGTCTTTTTTTCTGGTTTAGTTCACTTTTATCTACTGGGTTAGATTTTGATCGCAATTATTTAAACATTTTTGACTAAAATGTTACTCTTTTTGTTGTTAGAGGGTGTTTTAATAAGTTGCTAAACCAATGAGAAATAATATGGTCAATAACACAAAACACATTCACGATACTGTATAACCGAATTACCAGCTAGATTTTCGTCGCCTCTACACAAACTCCAACACGATTTCCACAAGTAGCTTTCACCAAACAGTCTGGGAATAGTCAAAGTGCATATTGCGCCGCGGGTTCACACGTCGCGGCACTAAGCGCGAGCTTTTGGCACGTGACGACACGACTTCGCTACAGTAGGGAAACAAACAGTACACCCAATTTTGTTTATTAACTTTTCTTTAATACGACCTCATAGGTACAGTATTATATGTTCGCTGTTACTAAAAATCTTATTAATATTTGGAACATCGTCTGGGAATAGTCAAAGTGCATATTGCGCCGCGGGTACACACGTTGCGGCATTAAGCGCGAGTTTTTGGCATGTGACGACAGACTTCGCTACAGTAGGGAAAGAAACTGTTTCTTGTGTACTGACAACTCAATATTTTCTTAATTCAATTTTTGAATACAAACGCATGCAGTCATTATGTTGACTGTTACTAATATCATAATAATATTTGAAGGATTTTCCAGGTTTTCGAATAATTGTTATAATACCTACCCTAACACGAGAAGAGTTTGTTTGGTTTTCAATCATATTTATATATCTGTCAAGATTAGGATCTGCCAAGAGATTATGTTTTTTTACAAAGGTCCTTAGATACAGCCACCACCGTTCCGGGTTTAATGTGTGTGACGTGCGGTAGACTCATGTAACCGACCTGGCTCCGCACGTATCGACTCATCGTTCCTGTGGAGTCAGCCAGGCAGACCGAGAACGTGGCGCAGGTCCTGAACTACAGGCAGTTTCTATAATGCAGGCTAAAATGCAGACATTTTCTATAATTGCGTCCCAGGCAACGCAGTGTCTGTGCTCTTGCCTCAGACACTGATCGAATCGTCTATCACGGACGTTCACTGATGTAGTTACAGCAAACAAGTCACTTTACCCTCATACTCACTCGACTATTTACCACAGGATAGAAAAGAGCCGCTATAAATTTTATATCGGTGTTTCGAACGACCACGCATTGCTGTAAATGAATTTCTACTGTGACAAGAAGCTCTCGAACTTACACTCCATCATTTACGCGGTCTGTTTGCAGCGTCGCCGGGAGTCTAATGAGAGACTACGTGAAGCACTATTAATTAGTAAGCACTCGATAGCTACTAAGTATTAAAATGTATATACTGGATGTAAGGGACAGGAAACATTCAGACCATGCCACTGTACAATTTCAAAAAAAAATGGAAATGCTGACAAATTTCTGATTGACCATAAAGAATCCAGTCAACTGATCGTAATTTTGTATTTGAGATCCACTTTGTCATTTCCTGATGTATGTTCCTAAGGGAAAGTACTTCAGATTTATGGTATATCCGTATTAGGAGGATTCTCCCTTATACCTCGTATAACATATCGTTGTAGGATGAATAAAGCTGATTCAATAGACGTTTTGTACCTGAAAATTGTGTGACTTACCGACAAGCGCCAAAATGACTGTGAGTAGAGGAGCGGCGGGGAAGGAAACAGTTACGTTGAACTCAAGCATCTGCAGCAGGTCCACTGTAACAACAAATTACAATTAGTTCCATCGCAGAAGGCCAGTGCCGCTTGTATTATAGATAAATTTAATTTAAACCGAAGGTAACGGCGTGTGGCCGCGACAAGTATTGCTAGGAGTGTGCCATAAGCCGTGCTTAGCGCCCCCAGGAGGCGTGCGCGCGCGACGTCTGTGCACGTTAACGCGATCAAACGGCTGCTGTATGAATTTTTCATGCGCCACGAGAAGTAATGGTGTCGCCCGAGACGTCGGATCATTCTTTACGAGCCGACAACGGGAACCTTTAAAAATATACGCCTTATCCATTCTGTCTAACACCGGAAAATGCACTCCATGAAGTCTCTTTAAAAGAGTTTTGGTTTGAAAATAAAACGGACGTTAAGCATGTTTATTACACGTTAAAGTTGAGGTCCGAAAAAAAGCGTATATAAATGGGATTTTGAGGAAGTGTCGCGTCGGACGGCAGATTCAGAGAGCGCGGAGGTTCCGTAATAAGATAAAGGTTTTATCGTCTTTTCGTTAGCATAGTTCACGTGTGCTCTCAGTTCACAGGGGCTTTGTGGACGGTTGTTTGCTTACGATGGGATAATCCCGGTACAGTTTCCGTATCGAATGTAGGCGCCCTCGCTCTTCACTGTCGCTACATCTTTTGATGTTGCTTAAGTGAATAAAGGGGTTGACAGGGACCAAAAACGATACCGACGAAAGATGTTCGCTACGTGCTTTGATGCTTTTCAATGCTCACTGATATCAAAAACGCATTGACAAAAAAGTAGAGCAAAACATGGCATGATATAGCAGCAATATAAAACTGCTCTTCGGATGTCCGCAATAGAACAAAGTTTTCAGTAAAAATTGTATTGCAGCGTCATCGCTCATCATTCATCATATGAAATTAATTTCTCTCCTACCTTCCCCGTTCCGTTTCGTTGCGTACTTTCTGCGATTTACTGCTTCCGGATTCATATTACCGTAAAGTATTGGTAGCGAAAGAGGACGCCGATATTAAAAATTGTGCAATATGCTGGAGCTTCTTAAACAATTTTTCATATGCAGCATTTTAAAATGAAAGCTTTTCCTAGCAAAGCTGAGGATGTTTCGCAATGAATATTATTAGAGGAGAATCTAGTTAGTGTTTGAGAAAGTAAAGAGGGATTTTTGTTTGAAGCGTTACGAATAATTGACTCTTGAAAGAGCGCGCCGAATGAAGCGTTAGGTGGCGCTTCAGCGCGAGCCTGCTAAGCGTGAACGATACTTGACGCTAAAAACAATAGAGTGCGCAGGTAATTGGCATTAAACCCTGCTCGAAACGGCTGTTAGCGTAGCGAGCGCCGCGTGGGTAGAATGTAACCGCTTGCCCTAATTAGCTATAAATAGGAGAAACAAGGAAAAATGAGCATTCCGGACATGAAGCGAGTCGACGCTGCACCGCCCCCGCCCTCCTTGCGTCTCGAAGCAACATTATTTATACTCAAAGAAACTTAGGTACATTCAATAAAATTGCGCCGACGACCAATCAAATGAAGCCCCGTGACATGGAAATTGCTTCTTAAATAAGAAAGTTATTAACATCGACAAAGTTAATGCTGAGAATCTGGTGGTCTTACAGTGGAGCTTCGTGACATGAAATAAAATTACAGTGATCAATTTGTGCCCCCAGCCCTCGTCCGGCCGCCGCACGGGAAACGCGCGGGAGTCGCGCGGTTGCCGGGCGGCTCCGGGTCGGCGCAAAATCACGTCAGATTTTATTGACGACGGCACATCATTATTATCTGCTTATTTTCGTTTTCGCCCTGATACCTCTTAATACCGTATTGCCATGGAAAATTACGCTCAATTTGAGAGGCAAATAATTGAACAAATTACAAGGTAAATCGCCTTAAAGGATCGAATGATTGGTAAATTAGACGCTTAAAATATTTTCCATCTACAGCAGGAAGGTAGTAAATCATATACCTGCCAACGGACCAAAAAGGCTCAATATTTCATATATCCATACTTATTGTTTTCCATATTTGTAAAGATTGGAAATAATTAAAATTAAGACTTCAAATGCTTTACTATTATTATACTGCATTTTAAAAGATTAAATATATTTTTAAATATATACACCACTACTTAGATAAGGTACAAAATTTTATACGTATTGAGACGACTATTGTTTGCCATAACTATAACTATCTATATCCTAAAAAAAATATCTCAATTGCTAGTTACTTTTCGATCTATTTATAAGAACCACAAAAGTCCACTGCTGAACATGGACTTCCATTCAATAGCCATAGTAACCTACTAACCAATCGCTAAACTTTTTCGCTAGATTTTACTACAAAAAAAAAACGTAAATCCAAATTTAAACGGGAGTAAATAATGCGCAGGTCATTAATGTAAATAGGTAGCTGTTAAGTGTGGTTCTTAGAAATGAGGGTCTTGCCAGAATCTTGCATGTTATATCAACATTCAAAGTTAGTTTATGTAATAATATCCTGCACATACCTTCAGGGGAGAGAGATACCAACATTAACCTACCTAAAACAAGTATATCGGTACACTTATAGAATTAGATGATAGGTTACGTATAGGTATTTTTTTCTCATCGGACAATAATTAAGCTATGCTTTTTAAATAATCTCAAAGTAATTACGATTAAAAGTGGGTTTACTTTAAAACCGTTCATTTCATAAAATTAAAGTTATCAGTTTCAGATTTGCTATGTCGGCTATGGGCTGCGCCTGCTACGCCGTAGACAGATTAGCTTAAACGTTACACATATAAAACCGCATACCATGGGAGGTAATGTTTTATTTAAGTTAAATTATAGACAGCAACAAAAGTATCGTAACATGAAATGGAATTAGTATCAGTTTACTATTCAATAGTGCGGTGCGATAATATACTAAGCCTGCTACGCCGTAGAACTGGTACATTATATTATAAGTTAAGTTATAAGATGTAAAAATATTAGTTGCAAATATTTTAAAGAGTGAATCAGCCCATGAAAATGAAACACTCTTTTCAAGAAATTTGGTTTGTAATATGAGAATATAGTTGGTCGGTCGGTAATTTTGTATGGAAGGTCGAAAATTTTATTTCATATTTAGACCATATTTAGAGCCTCCGTTCATGCCAGTTGCGATTTATTTCTATTAGGGAAGTATTTCAGTTTCATAGGCTGATGCACCCCTTGAAATATATACAGCAATTTTTTTAACGCAGTATATTGTACATGCATGCAGCTTTTAGCGCAAATCAGTGATTGAAAATGTATCGTCTTTTCGTAGCAGTTGACTACGTATGCTACGCCGTAGAATAACTAAAATCACAAATAAAGGAAAGCACCTGGATAACATATTTGTTGATGTAAAACGTGTAAGATATCGCTTTGGTAACTAGTGCTATTTTTCGCTTTTGAAATCCCAAATACAATTAGTTTATGCAACTGTCGCATAATTTGAACCAATCATTAGAATGTGAGGGTGATAATAGTTTGACACGAGCATTCTTATCCCTAATTACATTCCCGTTATTATTCCCGTAATTATTATTCCCGTGTGATGCCGGCTTAGAATAGCATCACCCCACATCCTTCCCGCGGGTGTCGTAAGAGGCGACTAAGGGACTCGAGAGTATTGGTGTATTACAATTTTTAGGCGACAGGCTGACAACCTGTCACTATAGTGATACACATGTTTTCTGAAACAACCTTAGAAAACAATTCTCAAAAATGTCAGACGTGGCGATAGCAACCGTATTCTTACGGTCGTTAACGCTCTGCCTACCCCGCAAGGGATAAAGGCGTGATATATGTTTTTTGTAATTACATGCAGTTGTATAGAGAAACGGGATAAGGCAAGAATAATGATGATGATGATGATGATACTATTTTATCTACACTTGTTTCATAATGTTTTTATTTTATTTTACGGGAAGTGATCCATGAGTCATGTCCGACGCCCCGTCCAATATATCAGGTGGCGTGGACATGGCTTCATCGCAGCCACTTTCTTGATATTCAATCGTAAAATATGGGATAGATACTAACTTTATCAAATAAAATAAAAAACAAACATTAATTTTCACATAAGACACGACATAGCACAGATGACAATTGTGGTGGAAAATGGCGGCATATTTGAGTTTTGTCACATATTACAGTATTACGCGACAAATCATTTCATTGGTTTATTTAATCGAAGCCTCAACTGTATAGTAAACTTAACATTTTATCGGCTGTTTGTTTTTAAAGTACAACTTTTAACAAACTGGGTTTGAATCTATAATAAGAACATTAAGGAACGATTGCTAAAAAAATATATCTTGTCACCAGGTTGATCGTGTTTGTGATCACATAAATCATTTGACCATCCCTTTTCATGGTAACAATGCAATTTTCATTTCAGCCATTAAAAAATTTAGTCGCATTTATTACCTAGGCATTTCAAGATTAATTCGTAATGCACCGGAGGGCAAACCGCGTTGTGCCAGCGCGAATCAGCATCAGAATCAGTTCAGTACTAATTAACCTAAAGTCGGCCGCGCGCGCGGATTGTGTGGACTTAATGCCATTATGCCGTGCGTTCGCCCTCACGCAGCCCCCGTTCATGCCAGTTGCGATTTATCTCTATTGACATTCCCTGTTTAAATAAATATTTTGGACAAATAATACAGCGCCTCCAAACTCTCTCAAACTAAGCAAAGCAAAGCTTGTATAAAATTTCTAAAAATTTAACTCCCATACAAAATGGGGTTAGCTGGCTGTTTTAAGTGAAAGTAGGTCCTTTGACATTTGGTTTTTGGGGAAAGTTGTTCAGTTTGACCGTTCAGTACCAATAATATAATCAATCAGTTCTAATAATATTGAATTATGAATAACTTGTTTTTATATAAAAAGCAAACGTACACTGGGCAGTCTTCGTTTTCGCAAGTTAGGATATATTGCTAAGGAATTTTCATTAATAAAATATAAGCAAAGATACCCCAATTTATACCTACCATTACCTTAATTAGCAAAAACGTGCTTCTAATTCCAAATCATTATAAATGTTATTTTTTTTCTTTTGTCTCGAACTAAAAATATATCTATTTTTAAAAGGGGTAGGAGTTCGTAAAAACAACCTTATTTTATGTTTAACAAGATGATTGGAAAGTACATTTATTTAATTAAAGAAATATTTACAAAATACGAGTATTTTTAATTAGGAATTCTTTCCTATTTAATGGCGGAATTTTCCAATCCCGTGAACCTGTTCCCTTTCCATTTGTCATCTTAGATAAACATTGCGAAAAGCAAACAATGAATTTATTTTTTAAATGTAGAAAAACAAGATTGTTTATCTTAGCATCCATTAGCGATAGGACGGCTCTACTCTATCCAATGCGCTACCCGAAGAACACTAGTGCCGCGTACAGTAAAAAAAAGTGAAGGCAGTGCACCTAACTTGTAGTAACAGAAAAACCAAAATTATCATAAAATATATTTAAAAAAATGTAATATCTGTAAAATCATACAACTAACTGTAGTCCTGTATTTCAACTATGGTCCATACAAACTTGCAAGTATAACTTTGCTGAGTAGCATATTTCACTGGCAACTTTTGACTTCAACTTCCAGCAGTATTATCAAAGTAATAAACAAACATAAAAATAATAAATAACAATGTTTTGGACCATAGTTGGAAGACTTGGACCACAGTTATATGGTTTTACGGTATAATTTTGCTGTATCTCCAATTAAAGAAATGTTATTTACTTTAAAGAGAGCTTTTTACTTTAAATTAATTTCTTATTTAGATAATCAAGCCAAAAGACTAAAATAATGTAAGGAAATTTTCCGTCGGAATCGAGTACATTGTTGCGATTATTCGACTAGTCATATTTTTAACTGAAGTGGCGCTAATGTACCTTAGGTAGCACCTTAACAAAACATCTGTATTAAAAACTTGGAAACAAAAAGGAGGATTGATAAAAATACCTCGAAACTCCTTTGTTGAACACTTAATTATTTCGTCGGGATCGCGGAGTTAATTCCGATATTTAATTATGCAAATGCCGCTGCCTTTTTCCGGCGGTGCTCTATGGAAACCTCTTAGTATTAATTAAGGTTACTGAGAAGAGTGCACGGGAATAATACCAAAGGTATTTCACGGAATTGACTCGAGGAAAAAGCTGGTATTGCCTGCAGCAACCCTTTGTTTTTATAGAATCACAAAAAAAATGTGCTCCATCCGTCACCACCTTTAACGCGCTATCGTGAGTAGAATGAATGTCATAAAAAGTTAACTAGATTACTTTCTATATAAATAAACAATCGTCCATACAAACAGGGAGTTTACTGACAAAATGGCGTTTTATACGTAGTTCATTCAAGCTTTGTATCTTTGAAATATAAACGTAAACAGATACGAATACTAATTTGGTTTCGAATCCCCGTTCCATTTCAAAGAGGAAAGTTAATTAGATGCGCTATGATGTTCTGGAAAGTTCCAATAGAGGTCTCTGAATCACCGCAAGCGGCGTCATTGAGTGACTCAATGATCAGTGGCCCGCGGGGCTTCACTGCTTGAAAACCAATCGACTTTACCACTCTCCAGCCAATAGTAATTAAATTAAACATTTTTCGTGTTTCCTCCTTTGAGGGATGATTGGTAACGAAGTTTCTAGGTTTCCACAGTTTTCAAAGGGCACAGAAAATTATTTTTCGCTGTTTCAAGTCCGATTTGCTGCTGTGACTTGTAAAACCGCAACTTGATTAAATTTTGTTTATTTGCGACTGAGAATTTAAAAGATGAGTTTCATTTTGAAATCATAAAACAGCAATAAGAATAACATTCCTGATCCGTAATTAATCATGTTCAAGAAAAAGTATTTATCTACTTACGCATGTATAAAAATTAAAACCAGAGAACAGAGAAGACATAAACAAAACGTTTTTTATATATTTCCCAAAATTCATGTGTTTTTGTACGTAGATTTTTTTTTACATACTTGACGGTACTCGCCAGTAAACTGTAAAGCATACAAAGTATTTCGTACATATAATATCATACAAAGTATATAGTACGTGTTGACGTTGGGTACATCTGATTAATCTGATCATGAAGGTAAGGCTGATTAATCTCATCATGGTCATATCATGTTTCATGGAAAACGTTTACAGATACTCTATTTTAAGTTAATTTATTACTAATTTTTTTTTTTTTTATTATTGTGATGGGCTTACTTTTGACCCCAATCTTACCCTAGAGCAGAGATGGGATCTACGGTGGAGCGAGCTTGCCCAGAAGATGCCTATTCACTCTAGACTTAAAGAGATTCAGGTTATATGCACTCGGAAATACAGACGCAGGCAGGGAATTCCATTCTTTAGCCGTGCGCATAATGAAAGATGAGTTGAAGCGCTTAGTGCGTAATGTGGGTATTTCAACTAAGAACGGATGGTAGCCGGCCGTGCGTCTGGATGTCCGATGGAAGAAAGGAGACGGTGGTATCAGCTCATGCATCAATATATATAAAAAGAACCCACAATATGGTTAGTAGTTAATTAAATAATTTCATCCATACTACATATTTGGAAGACACAAAATACCACATTAAGCACAGGGGTGTAGGTATCCATAAAAGTTATAATCCTTCTAGGCTGTGTAACAATACAATCTTCCTTTTCCGTCCTCTTTTTTTCTATAAATGTTGATAATACTGAGTATGCCTCAGGAATTGAATCATCTGTAAGCTACAACTAATTACAATTACAGAAAAATATGTATTTGATCATTTTCCCATGCATATTTTTGTTGCAATTAATTAATCATTCACCCTGTATTTGTCCATCATATTATCATCACCAAAATAATCAGCATAATTGAATGCCAGAATATTTGCCAACCACAATTTAATTGGGTGCTGCGGATATAACTATGTGTTGGCGCGTTCCAATATATTATTACAAAATTTTCATTCGTCAACAGGGCATTCCGTTGGTAGGTCAGATTATTATAATATTTTGCGTGGCATGGACGTATACAAATATAATGAAATACTAAAACTTAAAAACATGGATATGAATTATATTTTTTTTTAATCCACCATTTTGAATTAATTGAATTTTATTGAAAAATCGTATAAATTGTACTGCTGAGACAAATCTAACGACACCTCAGCCGTTTGAGCTATAACCTGTGAAAAAATATCAACTTGGCCGCATAGGTAGTAAGTTAGTAGGTACATAGGTACATACACACATACTTAATCTTTCAAAACATACCCCTCCCTCGGAGGGAGTCGGATAACAAGAAACGCCTCAGATAAATAGAAATAAAACAACATCCAACCTTTAAACAAGAACAAATATGTTCCTATTCAAAAATATTTCTCTACTGAATTCCGTATAAAAGCATTTTTGAATATAGAAGTAGATCAATCCGTGTGTAAAGGGACAATAGGTACAGACAATACCGTGTATGGACATTCACGTGAGTCCATGGTTCAATACGATCGCTTAAAATGGGTAATCCTCTCACAGAGCGATACGGAACCCACGCCCCGCCTCAATAGAACAAAACCCTCTGAGGGTTTACTAGGAAAGAGGTTTAGACTATTTACGTGAAAGTTGTACTTTTCTCTCAGGTAAGGATGGCCATGTGTTGAAAGGACCCCGCACATAATGTTCTAGAAAAAGATTTTGTAATATGCTCACACTGAATTATAAAAAATCTCCGAGTTACCATGACCATTTTTAGAGCAATAGCAATTTCAATGATGATGAGACTAAACCTACATTGCTGTAAAAAAACGCATTTTAGGTCATACCGAGTACGGATACGTGGAACAGGGGCCCCATATACCCAAAATTTAACCAATATTTTTTATTTTTAGGCAATACCCTATTTACCCAAAATATCTGCCAATTTGAGTAGAGAGTTGTGTGCCTTATAAAAGGACTATTTCTCGTAATTTTTTCGTTTGAACAAAAATAGACTTTGGCGAAAATAAATATGTTTTAGGTATTAAAATAACAATGAAAAGAATGTGATTAAACTCGTAATGTCCTACTCCTCTCAAATTAGTTCTACATCAGAAGGCCTAGGTTTAGGATGAACTTTTATGCCAAAATTGATCGCTTGATTAGGATAAAATTCGCACAGTTAGACATATCATTAGATAGCTCTCTATTATGCTCATCTAACTCTGGGTGGTCATAGGAAAATAAATCTGTTATCGAACCCCAACCCTCTGCCTGTTTTAACAATACAAAAGAAAAATACTCCAACATTTCCAAAATGTTTTCATCTTCGCTAAAATGTTTTCCGAAATAATATTCAAACACCGCGATGAAGCGGCCGTTTTAATAGGCACCGGATTAAAAACCAGCAGAATACAACCGTTTTTTTCGTAAAAAGGGTTCCGTAATTCTTTTACTTAAAAATCGTCCCAAATTTTGTGACGTTTTAATCAAAGCATTAAAAGGTTTTGTGATTTGCGGAACATTTGAAACTGTGCAGTTCAACATTTATTAGTAAGTTACTAGTTATAAAGCAGTGACAACTTTCTTTATCTTAGGTAGGTACTGTTATTTGATAAAAATCACTTAAATATATACCGATAATTGTTTTCCGCCTATTTATCAATTAACAACAATCACATTTATTTGCCATCAAAAAAATCTACAGCATTTTCCAATAAAGTAACGCCATAGCAAAATATTAAGTGCTTTCAAACATTCACAGTTGAGTGATTCGACACATCGAATTGAACTCTAAAACCTAGAAGGATTACACAGGTATTTCTGGCTATGGACTTGTTTGCAGGTAGATTTTTCAATAAAGGGATGAGTCGCCATAGAGACGGGTCGTATCGAGGACTCTCTGAGCTTATATTGTGAACTGAATAGTTTATTCTACATTCTGCGAGGAACCATGGTAAGAGCTGATTTGCACACGGTACAAATCTCATTCGAGTACGTACACCACAAAGAGAAATGCTACCTGATGTTGAAATGGAAAATATAACATTGTGTGGAGCAGAAATGTGGAAATACATAACATTAAATTGTTTTAGAAAACAATTACGGGAATACGCCATGTCAAAATTTCTGTAAGCTCTCTACACGCGTTGCAAAACCCTGTTTACCAGAGGGACTAATAAGCCTTTCATTTTCAGATAATATGTACCTAACAGAATATACCTATTTAAATAACTGATCACGGAAACGAAAAACCATTTATTTCTATACGAAAAATTAGTTTGGAAGAAAAAACGTTCTTACAGTAATAAAAAAATAAAAAGTAACATCAGAAGAGAACTGCGATGAAAAACTATACTTTTCTCCAAGGCAAGAACCAAGGCTAACAAGTGGGTCAAGATCGCTGTCATCATAAACTGAAGGAATGGGAATCTGATTTCTCGGCGGATAGAGTTTGCTATGGATACCAGTTCTCACTGGATATTATTCTAAATCGGTGTACCAAAGGATGAATCCAGGGTATCAGCAGCAGCGTTCCCTGTGAATACAATACCTTCAAAGCCTGCCAAGCGTGGTGAGCATGGCTAAGCAAGCTTTTGGAGTTGAAAATATCGGTATTGCGGTCAATTATTTCAAAAATAATGTTACCATGTTTCGGTGTGGCCCGTTACTATCAGTAAGACGCTAATTACTGAGTTTTTCTTGTTCTTTGCAGCATAAGTGTGTCCACTGTTGAACGTATGCCTCTTGATGATTTCTCCACTCTGTTCTATTAGCGGCGATTCTAGTCTAGGTCGGCCCTACCGTCTTTTTAATATCGTCCGACCATATTGCTGGTGGTCTGCCAACACTTCGACTTCCTGCACGGGGCCTCCAATGTAGCACTCTATGGCTCCACCTACCGTCATCTCTAAGACACACGTGGCCCGCCCATTTCATTTGCTTCATTTGTTTTAGCGCATGTTTGATCACATACGTACTGATTTTGGATGTATCCTCTGTAGTGTCTTTTGAGGGGGGCTTTTATCAGTAGTATCTACAACGCTTGGTTTCTAGCTATTCGATTCATACAGTTCTTAATCGAATTCGGCTATCATTTTCAGCGTCTCAGGTGTTCTGTGACGATATCTACGTTATCGTTAGCACGCTTGTTCATTTGCCTTGTGAACTACTGAGCTAGTTACCCAATAAAAAAGAAGAGTCTTATTCATTTTATTATCAACTTGCGGTCCGCCCAGCGCCTGCGCCCGCTTAACCGCTGTAACTTCTTTTCCCGTAGGAATAAGATGTTTTCCTGACAAGTGACAAGTTTATACATGTAAACCTTCCTCTTGAACCAATCTTTCTATTAATAGAAACAGCATCAAAATCCGCTGTGCAATTTCAAAGATTTAAGCATACATACATACAGACGCAAAAAACGACTTTGCTTTAAACTATACAGTGAAAGGCAATAATACAAATAGCGTATTATCAGAGATAGTCTGCAAGCTAAGTGTACCGTATCGTAGATCCGGGATATCAATAACAAGCTCATTAGCACGAGCTAGTCGCACAGAAACATCCTGTCTGTTCACGCTGAACTGCGCACTAAGCTGATCTTGAGAATCACTCGACGAGAAGGCAACATTTATTAAGTAAAAGCTAGTATGTTTCTACTTAGACAAATATAAGGTGTAAAAATATTAGCTGCAAATATTTTAAGGGGTGAATCAGCCCATGAAACTGAACAACTTTCCCTAAGAAACATAGGTCGAATTATGAGAAAATATATTGGACCTTCCATACAAATTCACTTGGTTGGCCGGTAATTTTGTATGAGAGGTCCAAAATTTTTTGTCATATCTTAACCTATGTTCCTTGGGGAAAATTGTAAACAGTTATCAGTTATCAATTGTTCAGTTTCATGGGCTCGTTCACCCCTGAAAATATTTGCAGCAAATTTTTTTACACCCTGTAATTTACAACTACTGACTCACGATAATATAAGACGGGCTTCTTACCGCATAGAATTTTGATGAATTGCCCGATATTTCAACCTAGTGACCTAGGCCATGATCACGGAACAACTGATGTTTTTCGGATGATTAAAAATTGTATCGCGGTAAGAATCCCGTCTTAAATTATTGTGAGTCAGTATGTGTGACCGCGAAAGTTTGAAACAGTTTACTTCACAACTATCTCTCTATATTTCCGTTTTCAGATTTCAGATAATATGGGACTCGTAATCACACTTTTCATACTTACACCTTAATTTAATTACCTGTTAAAAACACCGATTCATAAACCCTTGCGTGGTTTAGTTATGGAGCTAGCGGTGCCAATGACAGACATACAGAGTACCCAAAAACCGACTTATTTTTATATTACGAGATCGAATGACGTTGAATGGTACTGAGAACGTCAGTACGTCGACGTGATATCAAACGGCGGCTCCATTTTAGCGTCACAACGCGCAACACCGGTTTTTTGTTTCAGCCTAACAGATAGCTACATAAAATCTCGATGTTCTATACTCCGATTGTTTCACGACAAAAAAAATCCTTAAATATTATGCCGCTTTTAACAACTACTTACTCGTTAACAGAAATTGTGCCATTTCACAAATAAAAGCATCGAGATAATCCAAGCTTATTCCAATTCCAAACAGAACTTAATAAAAACTGGGGAGCCTTCTAGGAGCCGAGGAAAATTGAGATTTTTCATTTCTCCAAAAAGAATAAAAAACTTGAAAACAATCATCGAATTGAAACACTAAGCCAAGTGGCGGAGCGAGGAGCGGAGCAAATAGGGAAAGAAACAAATTATCTCTATCTGGCTAATTGTCGACGGATCAAAGGGGGGGCTAGGTAAATCCGACCCGTTATATTATTTTTATTTTTCAGTAGCAAAGAGGCGGCGGGGCGCGGCCGCGGGCGCTGTTCGCAATTATTGTTATTACAAAGAGATTGCCGCTGAGCCGGCTCACGACAAGATAATTTTTTTCACGGAATTCATTCCGACAATTTCATGGCACTGTATGTGTACTGAGAAAATAAAAGCACATACCAATTGTAAGAAACACGCAAAGTTGAAAGTATACGAAGAAAATTAGGTTCTTGGAGGTAGGATTCGAAGCAAGCACTTACCGATGAAAACGAAGATTTGATGATGAGCGTAGCGCAGCAACATTGAGATGGAAACGGTCTGTAACAAAATAATTTACGTCATATCATACGTGCAGCACACCTACTTATATATGGCATGGGTCAGAGTAAATATCAAAACCCCTATAGAAACTTTAAAATTAAAATTACGTATTAGAGATTTCGTGCATTTTTGCGATAGCAAGATACAGGGTGGACACTTTAGAATGTTAATCTGCCGGATTATTGTTAAATCAAAACGAGTCTTTACGCTTTCATGGAAATTTATTTGATCAGGGTTAGCGATAAAGGCGTGTATTTCGTACCTGGCCTTATTATTAGAACTACTACCAACTTGTCGAAGCATTTGCTTCTACCTAATTTTATTTCATCAAAGCAATTATAGTGGTCGGGCAATTCTGAAGTGGAAAATTCCTTTGCATGCCGCGTAGGTGGCTGCATAGAGAAACATTTAGAGGGCCCGATCGCACTGTTACTTAAATGGATTCAATCTGCACTAAGCGTTTCGTTAATGAAGCTCAATCGGGGCCGCGCGGGGAGCAAATGATGTGGCGAAAAGATTGATAGTTGGCTGAGAACCGTGAACCATACGGTCGACGCCCCGCGCCCCACGCCCGGCGCCCCAACGCGCCGCCGCACCCTGTGACCTGAAGCTTTGATTTCTGAGTGGGATCCTAATGATATTAAATCATTGGTGTGATCAACACGAAAACATTGTAGTAAGCCGGACATGTAATCTTAACAAAAAAAATGAGATGTTTTAGGTTCCTACGTAAGAAAAATAGCGAGCTATTTAAAGCAACATTAAACGGCAAAAAAAATCTCATGTCGGTCAATCTCTTTTCAACGACGCTATCGACGATTGGACTCGCGTGTCAGCGCCTATTTTAAAGAAAACTATGAGGTAAAATTTTCCCGAGCGGTCAATTTGGCAGTATCTTTTTCGGGAATCCAGAAAAAAGACTACGTAGAAGTGCAACTACTAGAAGAATGACAACTACAACTGTAGGAGGCTAGCGGCCGGCGGACGACAGCAGACCGGGCGGCGCAGCGTCCAGCGCCCGGCGGCCGGCTCCGCGCGCAATGGGCCGAGCGAGCGTAATCCCCCGCTGTTAGTTTTTACGGGGCCCGTAAACTACATACCGAGCGCCATACGCCACACGACACCACCGATCGATACACCCCTCTTAATATTAAAAGCCACTACGTTTAGTGCGAGGACCTCTTTGATGTCGCCTTAAACCAGCTTCTTCTATATCCCCACAAAATAAGCTTTTAACGCACCAATAAGTATCGCACCTACTTTAACCACAACTTCGTAAATATTACAGAAACAACCCTTTTATATTAATATTTAGATGCACCCCTAATTCGATCGATCATTTGGCTAGAGGGCGATAATTTCACATGGCGCAGTTAACTAATGAAAATGAGATTACTACGCTTACTGGGACCGAAAAAAATAACTGCCCGTTAGCGCGCGTAAGCCCGAAAAAAATGCATAAAATTTATGAGTGTGCATCGCAAGGAAATTAAATTACATCAGCTTCACTACGTTAAAAATAAATCACTCTTCCTACCGGCGTCAAAGTAGGAACACAATTTTAAAATGCAATTGAGAATGATCAAGTGCAAAAACATGGTAGACTTTTTAAAATTAATAACTTCCGTCGTTAGGCAAATGAAAAGTGAAGTTACTTCCCTATCAATGAATTGGCGGACTGTGTAGCTGTTTAGGAAACAGCGCGGTCGAAGTTGTAGGGTTGTAAGTGGTCCCCTGCTTTTATTATCCGCCCCAGCAGTGATCGATCAAGGCCCGACAAACACTTATTGTTCCTATCCACTTGCGAGTTCGAATGTCGAAACTGTTTCGGAAATACGGAACAGTTTTCGAGTTACCTTGATGAAGCACTATGAACGCTACAACTTGGGCTTATTAGAACCGGAACTCGTGTAAACGTATGTTAACATGAAAACATATCCCGATATTAGCCGAGTTTAGCAAGTAATATGAAAGTTTTGCAAAGGATTCATTTCAGTACGGTGTAAGCCGGAAAATTCAGTTGAGTTTAAAGAGCTTGGGTAGCGTAGCTACCGTATGCATGGTACCTAGATAAAAACGGGCTTTCTCTCAACACGAAAAGTACAGATGTTATAGAAGGTGATATAAATTTTCCTACCTACCAATGACCAGGGACTCTGTTACGTGTATCAATTTAGCACGATGCGTTTCGTATAGGGCGTCCGGATAAAGAAACGGTCTGTAAATGACTGTGGTTATCCATTTTGAAAACGGCTAATTCGAAATCGAACAACTCGTATCTTACTGTTCAGGGTATGTGTTTAAAGGCTACATTCCTGACTGGTCAAATGAGCTACGTCTTAAAACGATCTAAAACTATATTTTGTACGAAAAACTGGAAGTATGACGTCAAGCCAAATATTTTGGAGGCGTCAAAACACTTTTATATTACTTTTCTGTTTTTTAATTCAAACTACCAATATTAAAAAAAATTAATGAAGTCCGTAGTATTCTTGGACAATAGTTTTAAGCGTACAACTTTTATATTTATTTAATGACCCAAAAACTAGCGAATTGTTTAGGGTATGTGTGAATGGTTTGCATTAAGTAGTAGACCGTGTCATACATTCAAAGCTATCGAAAATTTGAAAAATGGAATTCCAAAGTAAGATTTCTGACATCGTGCGCAGAAGTCCGCAACGACTGTTCTAGTGTAATCAGTCGTATCACAACTTCTCCTTTGTACCTGTTACACGATTTTTTTTTATGTCAGGAGTATGTGTGATTTTATTATGGTATGTGGGAATGGATGACTTTAGTAAAACGTGTGATACGAGCACTATAAAACTAGAGCTAGTGACCTCTTAACACAATTTGTGAATATGGTATCGCGCAGTTCATAAATGTTGAACCATCCAAACCTATAACGTCATCATCGATGTGACCGAAGCGTGTAATAGCGGTGGTGGCATTACAGATCAATTAATAGGTAACGTGCGAGGCGCGGTCCCTCGCTAAAGGCACTAAAATCAGGGCTCTCCCCGAGTTACAGTTATAGCTCTTTTACAGCCCTTTCAAACTTTATTGCGGCTCCGAATTCCACCCGCCGGGTAACCTGCCCTTGCTTGTGTTTGTTTTACAAAACTCCTTCGCCAAATACTTGCACGCGCGACCTGTCAAAAGTTGTCTAAACAATTTGCTCGGTCTGCGGACTTCTGGCGTCTGACATTCTGTGCTGGACCTGACTAACGTAACACTTTTGAAGCAATTCACTTTCTTATGTTGTAAGGTTTACGAAAACTAACTTTTTATGAGGAGACCAATGGCCGATAAGATACCTAAGGTTACGGAGTACTAAGGTTTTCTTGATAGTTTATAAAGGATCTCATCACATCACCATATTTAGCCTGCGTTTTAAAGCAGCATGACGAAACGGAGTCACTACATGTATACGGTGTAAAAAAACTAGCTGCAAATATTTTAAGGGGTGAATCAGCCTATGAACAAAACAACTTTCCCAAGAAACGTATGTCGAAATATAAGATTATTTTACTCTCTGTATGTTGGGCTTCTTTACACATCTACATTTAAATTCGCTCACATAGCAATATGGTTGCTAATGGGCAATGAGGTTTCATTCATCGACACTACTTAGCGCCAATATAATCACTTGCGCTTAGCACCACAAATTGCGTCACAGCTATGAAATACCAAAATCAATAGCTTGTATAATGAATACCACGGCGCGATACGGGGGACACGTCACTAGACTAATCCCGCAACACGTCAACACCCAGAGCAATTGCATTAATCAATTGTCGAACGCGCGCGTACTGCCTAACATACGCTCCTCCGGTTTCATACCGTCTGGTGCAATGTCGTAAATCTATTGATACCTATGATGCTTTATAATTCTCGATACTCATATTTCGATATTCATAGTGCAACATATGAATATCGAAAGATTCATAACAATTTATTCGACTTTAGTGCGAACGATTACTAAAACATTGTGTTAATCCATCAGTTCCATCAAAATGACCCAACTAGTAAACCCAACCTATTAATGTGATCAGTAATATCATGAAACACGTTTTTTTTGGCCCTTGATGAACTATATAAACCATTAAACGGTACAGTGCGTAAATGTTTTAATAGTGGCATCCACAGTATTTAGCATCCAACTAAACTTATATGTCAAAGAGAAAGACAAGACCACAAAAGTTTTAAAACAGTTTATAACAGAAGATAGCTTTTTTTTTAAGTCGATTAAATTTCAATTGAAACATTCCTACTTGAAAATTACATTAAATAAACCTCCTATTTATGCTAGCGTCATCTATACAGCAGATTGCAAACCCTTAGATGAATTACACCGAGGGCAAAAGTGGTTTCCATATAGAGCGGGAGTTCCTAAGTCCCAATTAGTACCGCTACCCGACCCTAGGTGACGAATATTGCTTAGAAACACTTATCTATTCACCGCATGATTTTTGGTTATGGTAGTATGATTTGTTCAATCTATCTTCATAATCATTAATTTACTCATCTCATCGAAAACTTCGTTCTTTTTAAACAACGGTTTCAATACATAAAAAAGTTTGTACATGGACCACTCCTTTTCGTTTTTAATGAGAACCACTTATTCCTGCATGTAATACCGCTATCCGACACTAGATGGCGTTTAACTAATTTATTTCAAATTAATTTTTACACCCATGTTCCCGTGAGAATAAGTTACTTTTCCAAGGCGTAAATAAATAAAAGCAATACTCACGAAAACGAGCATAATGAAGAAGGCAGCTATGTAGGAACTGCGTGCGGTCAACATCGACACGAAGCGGTAATGCTCCCCGGTTATTACATTCCTGAAACAAAATACGAAATTTGTAGTTATAAACTTTCCTCAAAACAGGACAACGGTGCAGGTAGATTGTTTGAAGCCAATTATTATTTTAGTTTTGTATACTCAAATTTTTTTAAATAAACTGTGTAGTAAAAAAGATGAGACCTGGCGTAAAAAGGTCTTGAGTCGTCCCAAAAAAATTTTAATTCGATACTCGGTAAAAACGTAATCGGCCGAAAAGCCGCACGGCTCAATTTCTGAAAGCGTTATAGCATCACCCCACATCCTTCCCGCGGGTGTCGTTAGAGGCGACTAAGGGACTCGAGAGTATTAGTGTATTAAAATTTTTAGGCGATAGGCTGACAACCTGTCACTATAGTGATACACATGTTTTCTGAAACAATCTTGGAAAATAATCCTCAAAAATGTCAGACGTGGCGATAGCGACCGTTTTCTTGCGGCAGTTAACGCTCTGCCTACCCCGCAAGGGATAAAGGCGTGATATGTGTATGTATGTAATAAAATGTACACAAATTTAATACTGTTGCAAACTTGCCTCAAGTAGCCCTTATTGTCCTCCTGCTCAGCCAAGCTCTTGATAGACGCCATGAGCAGATCATCATAGCCCAGGAACTCATCCAGCACGAATCGGGAGAAAGGGTCGCCGAAACACTCGTCCGTGGCGGGGTCCAAGGTCACGATCTTCACGGGGATCTTGAGCCGCAGCCGCGCGCTCGGAGACAAGCGCAGGAAGCCGTATTCCAATGAGTATTCTAGGATGTAGTCGTCATCTGAAAGTATAGAGATTTGATATAATTAATCTTGAAAAGTAGTACTTGGACCGAGACCTTATTGTTTTTAATAATCTTATGTTTTCTCAATTAGCCTACAATATCCCTATTCTCTTTCAATCCTGTTTTGCGCTGGGCCTTCAAGTGGCAGTCCTTACTAAATGCATCCAGTCAAATACAGGATCGTTAATAGTTTAAGAGTTGAACCAGTCCATGAAACTGAACTGTTTTCCCCAAGAATAATAGGCCAAAATGAACTGACCCAGCCAGCTAACAAAGCCAGCTGCTGTATTGGAGGTCCAAAAAATGACAGAGATTTTGAATTTATAATATTATTGTGGTTTTGTGAAATCTTAAAATACCTTTAGATGAGTCGTTAGCAGCAGATTCGTCCAATGATTCCTGGAAGAAAAATTTGAGGTTTACCATGATGTGGGCTAGTAACATACATACAAAATTCACGCCCTTTATCCCTGGCGGAGTAGGCAGAGCGTTAACTACCATAAAGCCACGGTCGTTAACGCCACGTATGACAAATGTTTGAGGGTTGTTTCAGATTAGTCGTGTATGACTATAGTGACAGGTTGTCAACCTGTCGCCTAAAATTACAATACATATGAAACCCTCAAGTCCCTTAGTTGGCTTCTACGAACCCATGGGGAAAAAATTGGGTGATGCTATTTTTTTATGATGCTATTGGTTTATACTATATTCTAAGCCAGCATCACATGGCAAGGCTAACAATACAACTAATAATTTTATTTATCATAGTTTCTATACCTATGTATTTTTTAATAATAGAAAGTTAGCTTTTTATCATCATCTCATCACATATAGGCAGATGTACAGCATTTACAAGTCAACTGCTGACTTCTAACCCTACAGTTAGATACTTACATCAACCAATTTAGAATCCCTGTCCATATCTTCAACAAGCCCCATAATGCCTTCCCAAATTGAGGATGTTGGTTCTACTTCCTCTCCAGACACTATAGTCGCATTTAGATCAGTATCTTTCACTTCATCTGGTGGTATCTCAGGTTTATTATCAACATAAGCTGTCTCCATGACTTTGTCTGTGGAACCATCTTCAGACTCATCATGAACCCGGGTGATGTTCCCATAGTCAGTACCGTCTCTGAGATACTCATCCTCTTCAACATCATCCTCTTTTACTGTTGATGATTCTATGTTTATAAACCTGGAAATTGAATAAAATACTGTCATTACAAGAACATTAGTAACTGAAAATCGTCTTCAGGGTATGATTCACCAAGTGTGTTAATGAGATTATGCCTCAAAAAGTTCAACAAGCTAACACAGAATCAATAATAATAAGTCAAGTTAAAGGTCATTTAGAAGCAGGAAAAACTGATTAGATTATATATATATATTTCTTTAGATCAAATACATTCACAATAAAATTAACAATTACATAGGTACCAAAGGAGCTTCTCAATAATGTTTACATTTACAGAATTCAGCATTGAAAATAATTAATATGTTTGACCGATACATGAAGTTCAAAGGTATTTGCGTTTGTTAAATTTAAATTAACACTTGCTTTGGTACATATCAGGTGCAAGGTTAGAGGACTGTTTTTTTATTGTTTATTGGCTGTTTTATTTCAAACATACAAATTGTAACATCGCTAATTACATAAAAAGCAATCTGACAGACAAAAGCAATTTACAAATGTCATTGCAATTTGAATGTTGCAACTTGTTTGTGTTTGTTATTGTACAATATGAAATCCCAATCAATCAAAAGATCACTTACCCTTCTGTAGCTAGCATACTGATCATTGAGTTCAATTCATCCTTATCTTTTTTCAATTTCCTCTCCTTTGCATAACTTTGTTCTATTGTATAATCCTGTGCAGGATTCCTCAATATTTCCACCCTCAAAATCCCATCCCTGGGCCACGAATCCTTCACATGATTCAAACATGTCGTAGGAGTTCTTGAAAATGCTATGTGTATGTATGCCAGCACAAAGAATGCTATTAGAGCTTTCAATAGCACAAGAAACTCAAAAAACCTCCGCACTGGCCTTGGGAAGGTCCTTGCATATGCCACTGCGAACTTGAAAAACAGTGCATGGAACAATCTTTCTCTTACATTAAATAAAGGGTTCTGATTATTATTCCTATTTCGGTTCATTGTGGGGTTTATGATAGGGCCACCAGGTAGGATATTGTTGTCCGGATTCACTCCAGGTGGCAAATTGTTCATCAACTGTGGCCCAGCTGCATTACTCATCTCTTTGCAGTTGAGTGAACTATGTTTGAATACAATCCCGCCAGCTCAAGCTTTTTCTGTTTATTTGTATCACTCCATTCACATTTTATGTAATAAGAACTGAAAGAGAAAGTTATACCATGTTATTGCCACTGACTTAACCTCTAACAGAATGTCAAACAGAGAACACAGGGATGCTAATCTTGCCAAGATTCCAATAGACTATACAATGCGCTACGAGCCTTGACGAATAAACGTGATTTCAAAAACCTGACCTTTGAAAGATCAATGCAAAAGAAAGTAGAGAATATTATGGTAACTCGAACTATTCAACTTTTAACCACCGAAATACTTGGCACTAAAGGAAGACATAGGACGAATAATCACGGTTTCACGTCTATCGTTTGACTAGGATGTTAATTTGATAAGCTAATTATGGTAAAAGCAATCAACAACATACAGCTGCATAGACGTCGTAAACACACGACTTTTTCACAACAAAATAAGTAGGCACTGCAGACTTGCACCGAAGATTTTTCTGGCTGTATTATTAGTGAGAAACCAATGTATTTGTTTGCCACAATTTACTTTTTCTCATCAAATTAGTGGATAAATAAATCTGAACATTCGTAGCAGAAATTAATTCTTGACATGTCATTTCTTTTCTAGCTAGCTGTCAAAGGAACGAAACTGTCATTTGATATATTTGTCTATGGCCCAGAAAAAGTAAGACGGGTTTATTTTTAAACTGGCAACACTATTTAACTTAGTAGTTCTAGCATTTGATAACAGATGGCGTTAAAAAGCATGAACGTGATTGTATTAGTACAAGATTTTACCACAAGATGACTCTTTGTGAAATATATTCACTGCAATGAAAAAACAATTACTTCTATTTTAACACGTGTTTTAGCACTTCATGAATTCAAACCCTTAGGAGAGTTCCATGTTTGTAGCTATGGAAGATCGCGGTTTTTAAATGCAATTTGTTTCATGTTACGAGCGAGACTAATAAAATAAAAGAATTGAACACTTTGTTTCAAGGTTTTTTAAATTTAAGGGGAAATTTGGGGCTATCTAAAGATTTCTATGAAGCTTCGTGTTCTTTGATGCAATCTTTTTCAATAGACCATAAAACAAAAATCGACAATACGTGTTTCAGGGGTTTTTGATTTTTAAACCCTAAAGACGTAAAAAGTGCGATAAACTTTAGTATATGGAACTTCATGATCATTCAAGCGATCTATTTTTTTTTATCTAACTAATTATGTATTTGCAACAATTATTTTTTAAACCCTAAAGGGGTAAAACGGATGTTAAACATTTGTATGAAAGTTCGTGCTACTTGATTTGTGGCTACACACCCCAAACCCACGGATCTTTTACAGGAAAGCCAGGACTGATGAAACAAACAGGAGCATAATTTCATGGATCATTTGGGTTACAAAGCCTACCAGCGCTTTATCATCGAAGAAAGATCGCATGCGCATCTGAACAAAACCCATGGAAATCCAACAATGAAACACTGCAGACGTTCTGATTGACGTCTCAATTGTATTCATAGCTTTTTATAAAGGTTTTTTTCTATAAAATGTCATCTATTCACAGGTTTAAGGGTAGAAAAGTCTGTTGAATACAAATGGCTTGTACTTTTGTACTGACGATACCTGCTTTATTTGGAGTTGTATAAATCGCGATTACGTTGTCGTAATGATTTGTAAAGCTTAGGTTTTTGTAGTGTACTTACACGTGAGGATGATAAATTTTACTTACATACAATGGTATCTTGTTTAGAGTAATCGATGACTGAGATAAAGCTTAGGTTACGTTTCAAAATGCTTTCTGAGTGACAGCAAGACATTTTGTCTCTACTTAACGTAATATTGTGAGATTCTACGAACGTGACAAATTAGGCGACAAATTCTAAAAGTGTTCTAAGAAAAATACGAAGTTATGTCACAAATAGGTACACGTTATATCTAATCCTTCCTATCCTACCCTAAAATTAATTGCAACCACTAGTAAAGACGACCGTACCCACTATAGTTACAAAATAAAGAATTCGAATCTGGCCCATTTAACTGGCATTCCACAAAACAAAACATATTTAAAAGTACTTCATTTTATTTTATTTCGTAGTCAATTTCATATATTTAACACGTTAGATACCGAGTATTTTTCTGTTTAATAGAAAACATGATGGAATTCACATTAGTTGTGGCGGAGCGGGTTAGATAGAGCCTTTCAGATAAGAGAACTCAAGTTAAAATTACGGACCGCTCACGTCATAAATATTCAAAAAGCCGTTGGGCGCGTAAAGTTGAACTCTACTAGGTTTAAATCTGTAGCACAGTATGTTTTCTGTTCCTTATGAAGTAAACTAGAGCGAAAATAGGCACAATCAACCACAATTGAGCAAACTCCCTAAATTTAATTAGGGGTTTGTTACAAACTAAAACGCTGCCTAGGTTAAGTAAGTTTGTATGTGAAAAATATTAGAAATATACATTTCTTTATCTCTTTGTGTGAAACCAACCGTATGAATGTCTAAAGCAAGTATAAGCAATATTTTTTATTAAGTAGGTATGTAGGTATACATTGTAAGTTTCCAAGAACCTCAGATCAAGTTTTATATCTGCCTACTACAAAAACAAAACCACAATCGAAAGAAACCTTGCCGGTCCCACGACACGACACATGGTTTGTTAATGCGCGGCCCAAAGTTGTTTCGGCTTGGAAAAAATTGACGTCTCAATTATCGACGGGATACGGGAGGGGGTGAAGCCGCCGCGCCGGAGGGGGAGGGGATACTTAATTTATATTATTCTCACGTTTTTTATTTCCTTTCCACATCTCCGCCGATAAGATTATATCCAGCGTGATTTTAAAACAAGAAATAGAGAAGGACGTGTTATGTAGAGAAAATTATTGGTATCGTTTTAGGCGATAATATGTAATTTGAATGAGACCCATTTGGTTCTCAGCTAGTAATGAACAGGTATTATGTAGTTGGTTCTCATCAAAGGTTTTTTTATTTTATTTTTTACAATACTTACACTAGCTCAAAAGTTTTTTTACGTTTTCAACTTCCATTCCAACTATATTTTAGGTGTACTCGTTGAAGACCTCAAAATATACAGCTTGGTGCTTTGATTTTCATATACTTACCTACTAGGATCAACTCATTAGACTGAAACTTTGAGCTAGCCATGTTTGTGTAAAAACGTAAAAATCATTATAGGTAGGTAGTCTGACCATCTCTTCTTATAATCAGTCATCAGGCCGCCATAACAAGATCATAATTCATTGTTCCGCATATATTATTGGCAGTCCTTTATTTTTATTATGTTCAAGGATATTTGTAAGCGTATCATCAATCACCCTGTATCAGCGTCGACACCTCCACGGTTCTCCACACAAGTATGCAACGAGAAGTTATAAAGTCGCATGTAACTTAATGTGAAACTTGTGTGGACTGCATGCGCAAGCGCTGGTTCTGAGAAGGCCCTACAAATAACTCGCTCGTAGTTGGAACTGTCATCGTTCGTAACAAGTTATAACTTTTGGCTTTTGTTTGTTTTCAGGAAAGATGTGTCATTTGCCATAAACATAATTTATTTTATTGGTCGACATTTTCGAATAACATATAGTTAAAGATTTATCACCAGCAAATTGAACAAAACATCACCTGCGTAGTAATTCTATCACAACTTGCGCAGAACCTACTTTACATATTTGATAGCATATACCTATTCAAAAAGTTGTAACTAGCGACTGCAGTACTGCACTAAACGCGGGTAAGTATTACGAGACAATTTTCAAGGTTTTGGTAGAATAGCCATGATGACTGGTAGGCAGGTCGAATGAGATACTTTTTAAAACGATATTTTGTAAGACGATAACGAATAGATGTCATGCGGCATGCCTCTTTAGCTTCAATGGCGTCAATGCACTTATTTTTGCATTATTTTTCCGTTCATTATTTAAAACATTGATTATTTTGTAAAAAGTGGAGTATGTACTACTTCTGGACAATATTTTATTGATGACCAGTCATCTAGCGAATTAACAGTTGTGACAATTTGTGCAGAGAATGTTTCTTGTCAAATTATGTAAAATTTTTATAATTGTACTCTGAGGCCATAAAATAAGCGATTTTAATAAAAGCGGAGCTTTTACAACTTAAAAGAATTTAGATCAATCATCTACAAATTGTATTAAAAATTCAGGGTGCTAGTTATGGGCGGACTAGTCGAAGCGACACGGCAATTTCAACATTTTATTGCCGCTTCTTAGAATCGAGATTTTATCGTCTTATGAATATTTTATTAGTTCCCAAATCGAATGAGCCGTAAATTATTGCGGCCATACGACCCGAGAGACAAAATAAGATATTATTCAAATTGGTACCCTACCTAAAGTCACAGTGACAACCATACAGTTCGACTTTTGGCTTCCTGTGATGAGATTTTAGTTTTACGTTCAATTATGTCTCATTTTCTTTGAAATTACGAGACATAATAAATAAACTTCCTTTCAAGGAATGAACCAGCCCATAAAACTGAACAAATCTACCCAAGGAATATAGGCCGAAATATGAAAAAAAAATTGAACCTTACGTAGAAGACGTACGGACTACCGACCGACGGAGTCAGGTTGTGTGTTGTGAATCATGTGAGATCTAAATTTTTTTTTATATTTCTACCATGTTTCTTAGGGAATGTTGTTCAGTTTCCTGAGCTGGTTCATCCCTTGAAAGGAAGTTAGTACTTTTCCCAACACCTGTATAGGTAGAGAAACAATTAGATATTTCTCAATTTTTAGGAGCTTTAAAAATGTTGATAAATCCTACTCTATGCACGCAAATGCAGAAGATGATCGAAATTTCAATGACTAGAAAAACCCTACAACACTTGCAGAATTTCCATATTGGTACTTCATATATAAAGTAATGCTGAAAATATTTTCATAAGACTTTTAATAGCTACCTGCATTGCACGTACGTATAAACAACTTAAAAATTATCTTTTAATAAAGTATGATCGTTCGAATAAGCCATATTTCATGGCTGTCAAATCCATATTAAAGGAAATGTCAACAAAGAAAAACAAAACTTAGGTGCATCGCACACTTAACGCAGGACGGACCGCTAAAATATCGCAGCGGTCTGTCAGATCCATACTAGAAATGTCAATCCCCATACTAAAACCACACACGCTGCTGATAGTATGGATCTGACAGAACGCTGTGATATTTTATCGGTCCGTCCTGCGTTGAGTGTGCGATCCACCTTATGGCACAGCTTTAAAATTATTTTGAAAGCTGTCAAATACGACCTATTCGAACGGTAAGAACGGCAGTGCTGGTTCACGCACTGCGCATGAGTTCATGGGCCCCTAAGATCAGGCAACACATATGCGTGCACGCAGCTCATTGCATTTCACCTCTTAATTAAATCGTTTCATTACGACCGGCTCACTATGGCCGGTCCCGCCTACTCACGCAGGAGGGAAATGGCCTACGCATGGTGCTGTACTTTAAGCCGGATCGCACACTTAACGCACGATGGAGCGCAAAAACATTGCAGCGGTCTATCAGATCCATACTAGAAATGTCAATCCCCATACTAAAATCGTTCAACCGCTGTCGTACCGTAGCTTCGTCCATCGAGTGCGGTTTTAGTGTGGGGAGTGACGGTTCTAGTACGGATATGACAGACTGCTGCGATATTTTAGGGTTCAGTCGTACGTTAAGTGGGCGAGGCTGTTTTCAAAAGCACCGCAGAATTTTCCGGTGTTTTCTCGGATTCGGTATTTTAACGAAAGAAGAGTATCATGGCGCACGTCAGCATATCAAATTGTGGATGTTCTTCTTATTCTTCTTCTTCGTCAGCATGGTTTTGCCCACTGTTGGGCATATGCCTCTCCTAATCTTCTCCATTCTTCGCGGAGCTCTGTCTTTTGAATCCACAAAGTCCCGGCGCTATCTTTGATGTCATCGGTCCATCTGGCGAATGGTCTGCCTACGCTGCGCTTCCCCAGACGGGGTCTCCAGTCCAGAACGCATCTGCTCCATTTTTGGTCTTTTCGACGGCACATATGTCCAGCCCATGCCCATTTCAGCTTGGCGACTCGGAGTCCGATATCCACTACACGAGTACGCTGCCTGATGACCTCGTTCCGGATTTTGTCGCGTAAAGATATTCCGAGCATCCGGCGTTCCATGCTCCTTTGTGTAACCTGGAGCTTGTGGATCATACCTTTCGTCAAGTTCCACGTCTCACACGCGTATGTCAGTACTGGGAGAATACACTGGTCATACACTTTTGTTTTGAGGGACTGAGGTATTTTTGACTCCAACACGTGTTTCAACTTGCCAAATGCTGCCCATCCTAGCTGGATACGCCTCTTTATTTCCAACCCAAGATGTGGGTGTTAAATTTTGTCATTTGTGTAGTAGCTGTCACGATCCGCAGCATCGAATGATGCGTGTGCGATTAAAATAAAGATTTTAAAAACACATAAAACACTTTTCAGTTAGAGTTTCACTTTCCAGAGTTGTACATACACCCACTTTAATTAAGTTCAAAGAGTGAGCTAGAATTAATACCACAGTAAGAAGACCAAAACATGTCTGTCTGGCTTCCTGATACCTCCTGTGATAACAGCTTATGATTGATTACCAGGGGTTTCTCGAACGTTGTCCGACCAAGTAAAAAATCTCATGTGGAAGTGCCTACTTGGCTACAAAATTGATGAGCGATGTGTAGATAGATAGACTTGAGAGCACTGACACGACAACACGTTGTGTGGTGATGGATTATTTACCTACCGATTTAAAGATTTATAAGTCGGACACTAATTTAAGATTCTACGAAGTATGATAGTTGCAATGAGACGTAGGTATGAATAACATTGTGTACAATAGGTTCGCACTCAGGACTTGTTTAATCAAATACATATTTTTAACATCAGCATCAGAAAATGTCTATTCGAACCCCTACTAAGTATGTACCTATGCATCGTAGATTTTCTATTGTTGTCGATATGCTATGTCGAACAATCTAGTTTCGCTATTACACCAATATACATAGGTATAAGTAGTAGTAAACTGAGTCTTTCGCTATAATATTTTGGTAAATATTTATTGATAATTTACCTGTGTCCCGTTAAATGTGTGAAAGTAATCGATAGGGTCTTGAGTTGTGCATAGTCACGTACCAAACACACCATGAACGAGCTCTGGAAATATTCTATTCATGAATGTTGATATAGTTATAAAACCTGAAAACTACAAAGGGTAGTAATTCTTTTGTTCTACGTACTTTAATATATGTAGTTATATTTAATGTTGTTTTTATTCATTACATAGGTACCTAGCATTATTGGCAAATGTATTTGGTTGGATACGCTGCGCACTGGCCCAGGGTCAAGTTCAAACCCACTTTAAACGTGAATCTTTTAACTGTCAGTTTCCAACGGCTTCACTCCGCTAGTATTTATATTTCCGGCTCATATCCCCCAGTGAATAAGATAATCCGCCTTCTTCAACGGTTCATAATACGAGGCTGTGTTTGCCTTCTCTTTAAACATTTGCTTTGCTCTATGCAAACTAAAGTTATGACTTTACAACTTTGTTTTTACACCCTACATTCCTTCTACTGTCCTTATTTTAAGGCTATTAGGTTTAAAGTTCTTTGGAACAGCTTTTTTTAGTGGTAAAAAGAAGGCAAAATCCAGCTGTCCTCATGACAGCTCCCGTTTTGGGGTTTCTCTTTGTTTTTCTCGGCCCATCGCTAATCTGTGTTTGGAGTAGTGCAGCAAAAGTAAGATACTTGCGTCTGAGTTGCTTTACTGTATAAATAAACAAACTGATAAAGGTATACTTACAGTCGGGTACGTTAAAACTAAGCTTTTTTTAGTAGCAGCTATTGGCAAATCCTGATTACCACTTTTACCAGCCCTGTGACTTATGAGAGAAAAATACAAAATTTATTAATTTTATTTTACGTAGTATTTAATATCTTATTATTGGACGTGGTGTGCGAATGCCTTATAATAAAATATTGCAAATAAGGAAAGGGATTTTCAAAATACATATACCATTATTCAAAAGAAATATGTAAATTTTTTTTCCTTCCCATATTATGCGGTGCAGGGCAGTAAACTTGTGTCAAAAATTATATTAAGTTTTAGCTATGTATGATGATCTATAATCTTTCTTATTCATCAAATTGGTTCTAGCGAAAACATTTCCCGACTTAAATATGTACACAACGCTCAAATGTATTACCTATAGGCGCGTAGATAAGTAGGTACTTATTATATTATAAAATAAAATGTACAAAAAGAAAGGTAAAATAATGCTTGTCGTTGGAAGAGCGATGGCGTTTATTTTATCCAAGTCGGAATAACACTACGGAGCCGCGCAGGCGTAGTAGCGCTGTAGACGTTTTGATATACAGTGTGCAGGGGTCACAAACTGTCTGTTCATCTCATATTTTTAATTTTTACGCTGCTTAGCTTGTAAAATATAGGATGATCCCTGTGACGTTTATGACCTTGGCGCAAATGCTACGACATAAGGTCCATTTTCCTTTGTTTACTAGGAAAATAAACATTGTCACTGCATTTTGCTCAAATTATTTTACAGACTAAAATACATAGGTACCAATTGCTATCACTTCACATGTTAGCCCAATTTAGATTTGCTGCATGGTAGCGGCTTAGAATAGCATCACCACATTTCTGCCTCTGGCAAAAGGCGAAATATCTGCAATATCTTACACTGCGCTCACAAATCTGGCTTCCTATAGCCATTTCACGGTAGCTAGTCTCCGAAGTAAGAGCTTATCTACAGCTCAAAAAGGTAATTACATACCGTACTGTACCCTCTTTTTTCCTTAGTCTGAGACCGTACCGTAACAAATTTATGCTGTCTATGTTAGTTTTTCGATGCAAAATGCTTAGATAGCAGTTCATGTCTATTTGTAGAGTAAAAACCAGCAGTAGCCTGCATCCGACAGCAACGTTTGATTCCACAGGTGTAGTGTAATACAATACTGCGATTTAACTATGAACATAAAATTGTTAAAATAATGCCATTAAAACAAATCATTTATTCACTCACAGTACTGTATTGTAACTTTCTGACATCCTAAAAGCATTCATTGTGAATCTACTTGGAAATAAACGAAAGAAATCAATCAGAACAGAACCTGTTAACTTACGAAGTCTTTTCAGAATTGAAAAAAGTAGGTTGGCTACCCCTGCCTCTGATCCTCTCGCATCCAGCTGCGATATCTTCATTTGGCGGGCGGCAGGTGTCACGTGGTGCACATCTTACATCTCATTCCCCCACGCATACCTCTACACCCACCCAATACACCCGTCTCTTTCGCTTTTGTGCTCTGCTCCGTAGGAAAGCTTAGCTGGGCTTTTTATTTTTTTACTTGAAGCCTTTATTTATTTCTTTCGAGTTCGTGCCGTGTACAAATAAATATGTTTATATCGTTGCTGGCTTGAAGGAGAGCCTTGTCAATGTGGGTACAGAGTAACAAGTTTTTTGAGCACGCAACGAACGTGTTTTATATGTAGGTATGGCGAAAAATATTATTCGTTTTGCACGAGTATTTTTTGTGGTTAACAGTTCAAATCTAGACAGCTCAATTATTTAAATCATCGAAGCGTAAAATTAATTATGATTGGTTGTGTTTTATGAAATTAACTTGAGTAGCTAGCTAAGGCCTTTTTCACACCTTACGCACAACGCGGCGCTAAAATAACGCATCCGTACGTAACACAGAGGTCTGTCACACACATCCATACTAGAAAAGTCAATCCCGTATACGCTCGCTCGCTCAACCACTGTCGACGGAGCGGTTGATCGGTTTTAGCATCGGGATTAAGGCGAGGAGTTGCTGCTCAAATCACGATTTCAGGGGGTGGGGGGCCGCCCGCGCTCCCCGCGCTCAGACACATCATCTGGCGCTCGCACACTACGCACCCGTACGTCGTGTGTCTTATGGACATGACCGCAGTCCGACCACCTTTTAAATATATTTGAGCTTTAACCCGGCCATGGAACTTTTACTTCTACCGTGAATTATTATTTTTTTGTGATAATGCGACGAAACGAAATATGAATGTGGATAGATGGATGGACGCAGAAGAGAAGGAAGGCCTTAAAAGAACGTAATGGCTAGTTAAAACACACAAATTTAATTACAAAGTATGTTAGGATAAGTACTAAGCTCCTTTTATGAACCTGTCCTTGAAACTGAACAACTTTCCCCCTGGAACATAGGTCGAAATATGAAAAAAATCTAGCCGACCCAAATCAGATTCTGTAAAGTTAAAAATAGTACGAATAGATTGTAAAAAAAGATGATTATGAATCAAACGGTGTAAACAATTATTTCAATTTTGATAGAAAATGGTCGAAAGTCGGAAAATGTCCCAAGTCCAAAAATTTGAGTACGAAATTTCAGTTATGTTTGCTATACGATGTACTGTTCTCAAGATATATGCACTTTTAGTTTCCATTCGTTTTTAATATTCAAAAATGATAATTAACTAAAATGTTAAATGGCGTTTTGCATTGGAGTCCTCAGTCACGCCTGCTTCTTGCTATAGGTAGGTACTTCATTGTTTTCTTTTGTTTATGGCGCCGGCTTAAGTGCCAACAACCGTCGACTTGGGCTGTACCCCGTGAAATACTAGAATTTACATCATGTATGTGGGATGATTTGTAAGATGAGACGAACAACTGTAAGATGAAACGAATGGACAACTGAACGATAATTTTTTAACGTAAGCCGGATGTTAGATGAATTTCTGAAGTATGATGCTAGAACGGAAAAGCAATGTAGGTGAGTAAACGAGCGTGAAGGAGAGGGTGAACAGATACTTTTTAAATAGGATCACGGGCAAAAAAACCCGGGGTAATCTGAAGAAAATTCGAATATTAACTTATTCTTTCTTCTACATCCACAGCCACAAAGAACTTAAAACTTCGCTGTAATAACATGGGTCTATGTTATTACAGCGAAAATAAAACTAAAAAGCATACAAAAGACTTTAGTTAAGTGCCCCATCTCATATAAAACATAACCCTTTTTCCAAGCTGGTCGGATAAAAAACAAAAAGATGCAATAAAGAACAGAAAAAAGTACGCGTGACAGATAATTGCCATTCGCAAACGCCATTAAACATTTCAAAAAAATTACTTTTGCGAAAATTAAAAAGAATGCAAACTAAAAGTGAAAATACCTCAAAAACGGTGCAAAGTAGAGCAAAAAGTACTCATATTTTCGGACTTGTTTGATAATATTAAAATTAAAATTGGGCCCCTATTTAGTCCACAATTGTCTTAAGCCTAGCCTCACTCACATGCGCTTTATTGAATTCCTACTTTTCTTGTTATTTATTTCACTACCTCATTTGTTCCAAATTCTCATTTGGTCTACTTTTACATTTAGTCAACTTCCTCATTTATTCTATTCCCTAAAAATGTCTCGTCAAGCCCACAATTAGGGACTTTCTAGGGCCACAGACCACCTTTTTATTTTGTTCTGAAGAATATGTCAAGTGCCACGTTATTTTAAGGAAATATAGATAGTGCGCAACCGGATACTGGGTATTACTATAATGTTATCTCTTTGATGGAAGCTTCAGTATGAACATAAAAGTTCATACTCAGCTCCTAAACCACACCATCTAATTAAACTTTTTATACTACTCTTACATAGAAAGTGCCATATTACCCTAAAAAACTTACAGTCTGGCATGCATAGTTTTCGAGATAACTCAGGTTTTAGTTTCACAGCTGTCACCTTAAATCAAGAATTCGTCAAAACATTCAACTATACCAAAGAAAGTAAAACTACTTTATTTCCGAAACTAAGGTTTTTTTGTAGTTCGTGTTCGTGTAGGAGTAGTGTGTGTAGTGACATCTCGTGTTCATTCTCATAAACATTCATTCTCGTGTTCAACCCACGAGTCGTACGAGCGGAGTAAGCAGCAGTCAGCGATGTGTCAAAAGCGTGACAAAGAGCAGCGCAAAAATTTTGTAATTGTGAAGAAGCTGGTAAGACTGCTCTCTGATGTAGTTTTGTTTGTATGTCTGAATCCCATACCGTCCCGACCACAGAACAGCGTATGGGTATCACAGATTATATATACGTGGCTAGATCATGGCGTACGTAAGCAATATCGTCTTCAGACTTAAAAAATATCACTATTCGCTCCGTCCGATCCGAAGAGTTAACGCACAAAGAAAACAATATATTTGCGTGCGCGCACGAGACATCTCTGGTCTGTGGTTGAATGACCACCGACTGGATCTAATTTGGCACCGCTGTGTCGGTTTCTGTAATAAGTTCTTGGGGGAAAATTGTTTAGATAACCTGTCAACCAAAAGTTATCTTGAAAAGATAATAGGTATTAAAAATTACTTGGTACCTACTGTAAAAACTTTACTCACGCTCAGAATGCACCCTGTAAATATTTAAAGTGAATTACTAGTTATGTATCACTCCTTTCTTATTATAAGTAAAAAGACTTAGTTGGGCTTTTGCTTTTCATTATATTATAGATAAAATATCGTCTATCGTCAAGGCTAGCTGAAGCGACAGCTATGATAAAATTGTTGCTCGTCTCGCCAAAAGACGTAACCGACGTAATAATAAGCGCATACTTAAATTACGCCTTTTGGTGTCAGCCATAAAGTATTTTATCAAGCAATCTGTCCATGTCACTAACGTCATAAGTAAAATGACCGACGTAATAATTACGAAAAAATATTTGTCAATTTTGCGGGAAATTTTGACACAGTACCGGCGCTGGCAAGAGCCATTTGGGTACTGGCGGGGTAGCGGGCGGTGCGGGATGTCATCGGGAGGTTGGTTTGTCGGCGAGAACCGTTCTAATTTTTGGAAAAAAATGATTTGTTGAATTAAAATCTGTTCATTCACTAAAACCTAATAGTATAATTTATAGGACATTGAAATAGGAATATTCTACATCAAGAAACTATATCAAAATAGTAGTCCAAATTACGATAAAATTGGTTTGAAAATATTTTTAATGCTCTTTTTGAGATTTTTTTTATTAAAATATGTCAAACCAATCGAGTCATACGATAGTGTTACTACTAGATAATATCTTCGAGTATGTCATATACTTTTTTGAGGTCTTGGTAGCATCAGTAACAGGCTTAAAAAATGAATCGAAACTGACGCTTTTCGTTGGCCTTCCTTCATAACAGCGTCTTAATATATCTAATATGGATCTGAAGACCACTACTGCGTTGTTTAAGCGCTGCGTTGTGCGTTAAGCGTGAAAAAGGCCTAAGAAAAACAAGTGCTCCCAAAATCGAGAACAGGTAAAAAAATGCATTCAACTAATTCGAAAATCTTTTACTTCAATTAATCTAAATATCACGGCCACAGAAATCACGGCCTTTTCTATTCAAATATCACGGCCAATAAAACAAACTCATTTAATACAATTTGAGCCTGTCAGGAATCGAACCTGTGCCGCACGATCCGCTGCCACCTGTCCGCTACATGACAGCCGCTTTCATGCATCGATGGATAATGCAACTTTGTGTCGTTTTAAGGAGCTACAATCGGCAGCACCTCGAGTTACCTTTAAAAGAGTTGAATCCGTAAATCTGTCATTAACTGTACCAAAAACAAGAAAATACTATAATTATGAACAACTAGTGTTTATTTACACTACATTACATACATACATCCATATATCACGCCCTTGTCTCTTGCAGGGTAGGCAGAGCGTTAACGACCGCAAAAATACGGTCGCCTTCGCCACGTCTGACAAATATTAAGGGCCGGTAGAGGTAATTTGTGTACCACTATAGTGACAAGTTGTCAGCCTGTCGCCTAAAAGTTGTAATACACGTGAAACCCTTGAATCCCTTAGTCGCCTCTTACGACACCCACGCGAAAATGGGATGATGCTATAAATACACACACATTACTACATTAGCTTTAAATATTTTACTGGTCAACGCAACTTTCCCCTACGCGCATTTTCAGCTGCTAGACATATAATTTGTATAAGTAGTTTAAAGTCGATTAAATGAAACTACAATTTTCAAAATATATGAGATATGATATAATTACAACTTGTGTGGAAAAGCTCGTTTCAATATAAGTCGGATTGCACACTTAACGCACGACGGAGCGCTAAAACATCGCAGCGGTCTGTCAGATCCATAATATAAGTGTCAATCCCAATACTAAAAACCACTCGACCGCTGCCGTCCAAAGCGGTTTTAGTATGGGGTGTGACGTTTCTAGTATGGACCTGATAGCGATATTTTAGCTTTTTAGTATGGACCTGACAGACCACTGCGATATTTTAGCGCTACGTCGTGCGTAAGTGTGCGATCATGTAACCGGTACGATGTCTTTTAATACAAAAGACATCAACGCGCTACATTTTGAAACGAGACACGAGCCGACAATAATTAACTTTGTATGGAAAAAGTATTTATTTATTTTTATTTTTTTATTTTACTTATTTAAGAAAACCAACAGCTATCATAACATAACACATAATATTTATAGAAACAAAAAGCCAGTTATAGGTTTTCACTGTTAGAAAATAGAGTTGATTGACAAATGCATTCATGTTCGTGCTTTACTTATCTTACAATTCTTCTTAACTAAATATGAAATAGTCGTACTAAAAAATCTTTTTTTACTTCACGTTTGCTATGAATTGCTCAGTCATTAAAGAGAGCGTTTTAAAAATGCTCCCCGATGCCAGTGAAGATAAAACAAGTTTGATGGTAAATGTCGATAATTTTTTCATTAAAAAAGTTTTAATGACAGTCGTAAATGTTTTTGCCGGTACTTCTTTCAGATGGCTTAATTATGTGCAATATAAATGGCGTATTACTTTAAAGGTATAACGAGCGGTTTTTACTGCGTGGATGTTTAACCAACTTAAAAGGAAGGTAATGTTTTTCAAGAGTAAGTATGTGGTTAAAGGAAGCAAATGCTTCAGGCAAGTTCAGTCCAAACGGCGGATGTTGACTTTCGAGGTGTCGTTAGATTAGTCTCAACAGCGCTAGTGACACTGGCTATAGTAAAATTAATAAATCTAACATGGCGGATATTAAAAGCCAAATCATTCTTCTTGCCTTATCCAGTTCTCTGACGGGGTCGGCTACCTAGGCGATTTAGCGCAGTACCACGTTAATTACCATCTGACCTCTGCAACCTGAAGGCTAACCTGGCCCGAATCCTAGGTTAAGCCACATTCAAATATCATCTGTACTCAAATTTTATTTGAATGTGGGTTTCATCACGATGTTTTTCCGTCACTGTGAGAGCACTCGGTAAATGTACGTGAGTAAGAACACATTGGTACACGGCAGGGATCGAACTCGAGTCTCACGATTGTAACACCGGTGTCCTAACTACTTGGCCACCGAGACTTAGGCTCGTATATATAAATCGTTCTCAACTCTTGAGATCGGTCTCAAGAGTGATTTTGACAACTGTCAGTCAATACGAACAGCATGTCAAAGTAGCACTCAAAATCGATCTCAGAGTTGAGTGTGGTTTATAAATACGGTCTTTAAATTGCCGCAGTCGGGTGTGTTTGCCTATTTTCGTAGCATTCCCTTTAAGAACACTTTATTACTGAGTATCATATAATAGCGTATTTCAAGGTGCTAATAAGCTCATTTTATGTTATAAACATTTACGTCCTCCTTCCAAATTATAAAAGTGAATTATAATTACTAATTAACTTATAGTTTTTAAAATATGTAGGTAAGGTACCTACCTACCCACATCTATAATTTTCTTTGTATGAAGCAATCGGTATACAGCGAGAAAAAATATGCAAAAAAAAACATCACCAAAATGATTCAAAAAAATACTGTAATGTATATTTATTAATTGACTAATCATGGATAGGTAATATTTATTCATTACACACATAATATATTGGTAATATGAATGATGATATTAATGTCTTCTGACTCGTTTACATTCACCGATGGCTGACTTAAAATTTTAAGTGTCGGCCGAAATAATTTCCACCAACTGCAAGAATTCTCAGCAACAAAGTAAAATGTGAAAAAAGTGGTTTCGGGCACTTTTACCAAATGAAGGTGGTCACATTCTTTTCGCACTTTAAACAAGACGTGCAGCTCATAAAAAAGGAGATAAAAATCTCGAGATTGCACTTTCGCGATGTTTCTTTCGCTTGTATGAGAACAAGACCTGACTTACTTGTACGCCATAGAAATACTTTTACCGTCTTCGACGAGGAACACACTTGACGCACGACGGAGCGCAAAAATATCGCAGGGTCTGTCAGATCCATACTAGAAATGTCAATCCCCATACTAGAACCGCTCAACCGCTGTTGACGCATCGCTATCGCAGTGTCATCCGTCGAGTGCGGTTTTAGTATGGGGAGTGACGTTTCTAGTATGGATCTGACAGACTGCTACGATATTTTTGCGCTCCGTCGTGCGTCAAGTGTGTTCCTCCCTCGCCCACGATGCAAATAATGGCCGATGAAGGCGGACTCCTGAAAATTTTCCTTTGCCGAATTTTCTTTTTCCTTACCAGAGCAACCGGAAAATCTCATCTTACAGGCATTATTTTTTTTTTTTTTTTTTATATGTAATAGGCCCGCATTTGTCTGCCATCTCACCTGGTGGTAAGTGGAGATGCAGACGAAGATGGTACATGCTTGCCTAGATAATGCCTATTCACTCTTGCCTTAAAAAGGCCCAAGTTATATTGTTTCCACCAAAAACAAGCTAAAGTTGCAAGCGCATCAGTGAGGAGAGGTCCATGAGGTCTTTTCACACTTAACCCACAGCGCAGCGCTCAAAAAACGCGACCGTAACGCAAGTGTGAAAAAGGTCCAAGCTCGTGGTCGGGAAATAGTCTCATTAGTGACAATGAAGTTGCAGTCTTGCACCTCCGAACGGCTTTTGTTGACCCTCGAGAGCTATAATATAATGGATCCTCTCGGATGGGGGAGTGTAAGAAGTATTTTAATTAATTAATGTTATATAGGGTTATATTGCACTCACTTTCAATTTTATATTTTCGGTATTGGATAGAGTTGATTTTTTAGAAATAAAATGCCTATGTTTTGAACTCCTGTTGAGTAAAAAGATAAATTTTAATTACCTCAAACACAGTTTGGCCATCTTGCAAGACGAATATGAAAAAATTGCCATATTCGAAAATACTAGTAGGCTTTACAGTGTTGCTAATACAGAAGAAGTATAATTTTTATCTAATGTTCATATTTGCTTAAACTTTTTTTTCTCGAAATTTTCAGGTATTCCGAGGTTAATAATGTACTCCCGGTCTAAAATTGGATCTTGCCGAATGAAATAATAGAAAAACATGGAGTAGGTATTGGAGGTATGCTCACTACTTATTCGATTACGATCTCCATTCTTTTTTCTTTATTTTCTGAGGGTATCCGCTTCGTGTTTCTGTCCGCTTTGAAAAACTCCAATCAGAATCAAAACTTGATTCATGGGCTTATGTTCTTTATAAAAACTTACAAACCAATCCAATTTACTTACGTATATAAAAAAAAGTTATACAGCATTTTAATCAGTAAACTGGCTCTGGTATAAAGTGGCGTGTCGCTGAGCCGGTTCGTTAGCACCGAAGGCAACGATAGAGTTGTTACCCCGCCACCTTCGCTTCAAGGGGTAGCTCCACTTTGATCCAAAAAAAATATCATACATTTATTTCATCGTCTTCATTTATTTAAGGACATTGCCCTTGTCGGTGGAGTATCCGCCGGCTTTCTCTGACTTCCGCCTTCTGCTTCACTTCTCTGTACGACGTTTCCTTTATCTGATCCAAATAACTCCTTCTTGGTCTTCCCATTCCTCTTCTTCCTTCAATCTTGCCTTCAACGATTGTTTTAAATAACTTGTAATAAACATATTTTATTGAACACATAAATACCTAACAATAACTAAGCTAAATAAAATTGTGAAATCATAAACATAAACTAAGCCACAAGAGTGAAAACGTGGTTTCCTATACGATGACATCGTCTTTCCCCATTCAAAAACCACAGTTCAACACAGTCGTATGTATTCTTCTACTACTCTAGTTTCAATATGTTGCCATATCTACGAGTAGGCTGCTCTCACACTTAACGCAGAACGCAGCGCTAAAATAACGCTGCGTAACGCATGTGTCGTCAGTCATCGTCGGCGAGATGCAGTGTTGAGAGGATAACATTTAACCTATTTATATTGTCCAATAAAAAAAAATCTGACAATTGCCAAATATGTAGGTATAGGTATGCGTAACTGAGTGGAATCTTTATAGATATCCAGCAAAAACAGGAAGCAAAAGAAAAGAGTGTTGGTCGGAGGAATATGCTTCACACCTCGGTGGAACTACCCGCGCTTTTTGTAGTCTCACCGTTTTATTTTCCAAGATGGACACTCGCCGATTGTACGTGCAGATTGCGACCGCGGAGCTTGCAACAACAAATGCCAGTGTAGATACCTACACGTAAATCTAGTGTAATTGTATGTAAAGCTATACTGGGTCTGGTTGTAACGTAAAACGTAACATTTCAGGTTTAAAGTGGACAAAAAGAGGTTTTATGCCTACTTCTTACACAAAGAGCTTTTTTAAAGGTTCGGGATATTGCAAAATTTTAAAATCACTAGTGACACTTCAGCATAAATTAGTTTTCATACCATGACGCATCGTTTTGAACAAAATTCTTCAAATGTTGATTTACAATGGTAATACTGTTTAAAAAAAACGCAGTCCTGAATTTCTTCTAGGCAGAATAAGGGAAAAACTAAATCTCATTTCGGTTCTTGACTAGGTAAGTAGTTATACTGATTTGGCAGATTTGCTTCTTCTTTTTGTGTGGGACACCGAGTCATTCAACGATGAACCCTGGTGTCAGTGTTGTAACCGTCTACTAAAATTTACAGGCGTTTGACATGACATGACCACAGTCTAAGATGATCTTTCTGAATTTATAACCTAACTAGCTTTTGCCCGCGACTTCGTTCGCGTGGACTTCAGGTTCGTCCCGTCTTCTAGTAATAAGTGAGAAATACGGTAACTAAGCACTGCAGAGCCCTAATCATAGGCCTATAGGTAGCTACTGCAGTATGCTCCTATAAACTACATTGTGTTATTCTGATGTATAAGCTATAGCCTATGTGTTATTCTGATGTGTAAGCTATATTGTGGTAAAGTTTCATTCAAATCCATTCAGTAGTTTTTACGTGAAAGAGTAACAAACATCCATACATCCATACTTACAAACTTTCGCCTTTATAATAGTAGTAGGATATTGGCATTACAGGCTTGTAATTAGATCTCTTGTTTCAAATAAGTTAATGCATTAACAAGGTAATATCTTAAAAATCATAATTTATGATTATCTTCTTAATTTTAAAATACTTTGTTGTCTCTTACAACTTTTACTTCCAACATTTAGATTTTAGTTTTTTTTTTAATGAACATAAGACCCAAACCAACAACAAAGTAACCTTAAAGTCGTAAAAGAGAAAAATTACAACAGCAGAGAGTTAACAGCTACTCAAATGTCAGAGTATAAACTTACAAATTTACGATTATCAATCTTCTTACGCCCCTTAAGCCAAACGGAGTTAGCGAAGCAAGTACTAATTAAGTTGAAATGTAGAGAACGCCTTGTATTTAAATAAGCCTGCCATGTAAATTATGTATCTGACAACTTGAGGTTAAGTACAGACATCCTATAGAAAGTAGCTTCAAGCACGGCTTAAAGTTAGACACCATAAATTGAACTTGCAGTCACAGTAAAGAAAGGTGCAGCAGCAGTACCGAGTACCAGTGCCGAATGTATTTTATCTACCTTCGCTTGATAGGTCCATTTCTGTGGTATGATGACAAAACCTAAAGAGAGATTTATGAGAACTGTAGCTTCACTACATGAAAACATTTGCCTGCAATCCGCTACTTGACTGACAGGTCAAATGAACTACTTTTAAAACGACATTTTGTATTTGGATGGGGTCAAAACAAAAACATTTATATTAATTTTCTGTTTAAAAATTCTAAATTGTCAAAATTTTAAAAAACGATGATTGGGCTCTGAAGTATTTTTAAAGAATAGCTTTCAAAATATAACTTTAATATTTTATTAATTACCGCGTCAATTACCGAATTGCGGAATTTTAGTTTGTTCCAGATGTACCATCAAAGATTTTATGCAGAAAGATATGAGAATAGTTATTTCCCTAAACCACGCGGTCCGTGTTCTACTATTTCGTCTGTACTGTGATCAACTCTCTTACATTGACAACGCGTTTGACAGAACACAAATCCCGTTTATCACGACATCCGGCTGCACGTGTGCGCGTGCGCCTGCGCGTAGGCTGTCCACTCCCACACTTCCTACTCGGGAAGATATTATGTCCAACATAATACAGGGTGTTAGGAAAAGTACTAACTGCCTTTCAAGGGATGAAACAGCTCGTGAAACTAGAAAACTTTTCCAAGGATTTTTTCGAAATATGAATAAAAATTTTTGGTCCTCCCATATAAAATGTACCAGCCGACTGATTCAGTTTGTATGTGAGATCCAAATTTTTAAGTCATATTTCGAGTTATGTTTCTTGGGGAAAGTTGTTCAGTTCCATACGCTCATTCATCTCTTGAAAGCAAGATAGTGCTTTTCCTAACATCATGTACATTACACGCCCCATCACTATACAAAGGACAACAGCTCAAGTTGTGAAGAAATCTGAGATCAACGGGCTGGTTTTTTGAAAAAGGTAGGTAGGTATAATTATTATAAAAGGATCCCTAGGATAATGAGTATCCCGGTCTCGCACCGTACGATATTACGGTTAGTGACAGCAATGCTACCATACCTACTTTCAAATGACAGCCAATTAGTTGCGGCGACGTGACGCGACGCGACGTGTGCCTTAATAAGCAGTTCTTTTTATGCGATTCCCTAAACTCGTTCAGACAAAGTACCGGATCCATCAGATTACTGCAAAATCATGCGATGCTCGATGCTACGACTAGATATTTCTTTTAAGCATGAACAAACTCCACAGCAAGAGCCAAGAGTGCGACCTCTTACTAGCTGTGGTTGGTCGTACATCTGGGAGTCCTGAGCGACTGTATTTTAATTAAGATGCTGGGAACACTGAGTCATTTCCTTTTCTCTCTAATGACGCATTTGCATCCTTACTAAATCTTGATGTAATCGTCGGACGGAGAGGACAAACCTGCAGTAGTGATTCGGCCTTTTGCTCATTGGGTCTCTAGTGATTAAACTATAAATTAAAGAAACCTATTTCATATTTAAATCGACAGAGTGAAGTAGATAGACACACAGGTGAAAATCAAATTGCGTGTTATGTTCACATTTCCCAAGGTAAATCTTGATGACTCTATTAATCAATGCAAAATACCTAGTCCGTAAATACAACTATCAGTAAACAATGAGAAACTTTTTTCATACCTCCGAGTTACGGCTTTCAGAAAACCTACGCCTTAAAGAAACCCTACGCCTTAAAGAAATTTACGCAAGTGTAACTTAATGAGGGTGTAACAAATCCCATGGAATTTCTGTTTAAGGGCTTAAGGAAATTGAGATGTTACGATTACGAGATAGGGAAGGTTGAAAGTTCAACTTGACTCCATAGGTAAACAGAGCAAGGTAGATACCTCGTATATTCACGTAAGGCGGATCGCACACTTGACGCATGACGGAGCGCAAAAATATCGCAGCGGTCTGTCAGATCCATAGTAGAAACACTCGATGGACGACACAGCGATAACGCTGCGATGACAGCGGTTGAGCGGCTTTAATATGGGATTGACATTTCTACTGTGGATCTGACAGACCGCTGCGATATTTTTGCGCTCCGTCGTTGGTCAAGTGTGCGATCCACGTAAGGAATAAGAAACCACTAACAGGTTCTTTAGTCCAGCCCTTTTCAATTCGACCTATGATTGGTTTTAAAATATATTCTACTATTATTAGATGAAGATGACAAAGCGACAGAGGCCTTGCTAGCATCTGTTGAAAGATATAAATTGGTAGAAGCAACATCGATATACCTTACCTTCAGTAGGATTATCACAAAGAGTTGCTTACTTAGTTCAACACTTTTGTCTTCAGAGTAAGCGGCATACGGCATGATACAAGCGGAAATGTAAAAAAGGTAAGAAAAGGCAGTAAGAAATGATTGTATAATATTATGGTTTGGTTGGAGCCTCTCCCCGCACCCTGCGGCACCCCGCCGTCGCCCGCCAGCTCTCGACGAGTTAATCAGCCTTCAGACTGCAGCCGGAGGTGCTCAAAATGTCTTAAATTTTTGCAGTAGTTTCTGGGGCAACGCAAACCCATAACTAAATTGGAATTCGCATATAAAAAAAGACTGAGCGAGCATTGCTTTAGGAGGTAATTTTTTAAAATTTTTCACTTATATGTATGGTATGTTTTTTTGGAGAAGTTGTTCAGTTTGATCTGTTAATAGGGATAAGTTGGTCGTTCGATATTGGCGGCATTTCAAGTGGCTGCCCAAAGATCTTCTAGCGTGCAGGCATGTGCAGGTGTTGGGACACACAGGGCAATATAGGAGATGCCACTATAAGGCCTCTATTACACTTCGGCGCAAAATAACGCAGCGCTAACGTATGCGCGTGTTAGATCCGTAGTAGAAAAGTCCATCCTCATACAAAAACAGCCCTCGACGCTGCGCTAGCAATGCGAGCGCTGGGTCGTGCGTAGAGAGCGGTTTTAGTATGGGGGTTATTTTTATTTAGTTTCGCAGCGTTATTTTTGCTCTGAACTGTGGGAAAGGCCTTATTCGTTCGTTCGTTATATACAAGCTGATACCCTGTAATATACACAACTAGACATTTACGGCTTCTTTAGGACTAACTAGCTTCGATCGAAAGTTCGTTCGTTATATACAGGGTGGTACCCCATAATTTAACCTAGCCACCCCCAATTCAACAACAAGCAGGTTGGGAACCAGTACGGTGTAATGGAACATAATGACTCTATCGGCGGCGGCGAGGCGGCTTCTCGAGGCTCACCTGCCGGCCGCCTCCGCGAGCCAAATCCCGCCCTCGCCGCGTTCCAGGAACTGCATTTCCTTAACGCAACTAGACATTTACGGCTTCTTTAGGACTAACTAGCTTCGAGTGAAAATCATAGGTACCTACATCACCCCTTTATCCCTTACGTGGGAAGAATCACAAACGTTGTCGCCACGTCTGACAAATAGGTACGTGAGGACCGTTTCAAAAATATTGTGTAGGTATCACTTTCATTCATCACTAAGGCGGATCGCACACTTAACAAATGGCGGACCGCTAAAATATCGCAGCAATCTGTCAGATCCATACTAAAAATGTCAATCTCCATATTAAAACCGCTCAACCGCTGTCGACGCAGCGTTAGCGCAAGGTCGTCCGTCCGGCGAGTGCGGTTTTATATGGGGAGTGACGTTTCTAATACGGATCTGACAGACCGCTGCGATATTTTAGCGCTCCGTCGTGTGTTAAGTGTGCGATCCGCCTAACAGCCTGTCGCCTGAATTTATAATAGGTAGGTAGAGAAGAGAACGCCGGCCATTATTATTATATTATTAAGATACGGCGGTATCATAGGTCAATTATCTGAAGAGTACTAATCATCAAAGAAAAACAAGATTTCATAGTATTTTTTTAAATGTCGATATCTGACCATGCATCGCGCGTAGGAGTACGGTTGTGTCCGACAAGCAATTACATCGAAATAATTCTGACCAATCATTTCATGTAGCGAATGACAGCCGAAGATTTTAATGAAGAGCTCATAGGCGCGCGCGCAGGCGGTGGTACAAAGGCGGCGGCCGTTTGATGTTGCCGCCGCGCCGACCGGTGACAGTCTGAAGGCGATGATGTCTTTATAAAAAGCGAATGATTTATTCCAAGACTATTCGGTTCGATCGTTTTATAAGGCTATCTGTATGGTGACCATTAAGTAAGAAATCTTGAAAGATAATTACTAGGAGGAGCTTTCAATTGAAAATTCATTTAAATGTGCAGTATTGAGCTATTAGCTGGCAGGCTCTTATAGATTTTTATTGCAATGCAATAAGAAAATTGTTCCGATCTCAGTATCATTATAGGTACAATATTCCGCATATTTTATGCCTATATTGTAGGCATGTAGAAAACTACCCAGCTACTTAGGTACTTACCTAGGTAATTTGGTAAGTTTGTTGTTCTATTTCTGTTTTTAAGTTAACGCATTTTCTTACGGGAAAAGCTCCGTACTGACAAAATACTTTTCTGACTGTGTACAAGACTGCGTAGACTATGTAATGTAGACACCGTAAACTCTACCGTCCGTTTCAGCTTAGCCATAACAACATAACTATAAATTATCCTCAAAAGATGGGGCTTATGGCGGTAGTCAAAGTTTACGAGCTTTTCACAAAAACTCTTCTTTGTCCGATCCCGGAGTGCTAAAGCTCACGCTTCGGCTTTATTATTCAACAGCATAATGCGTATGCGCATACAGGCGGCAGGGTCTGTGGTGCTTATTGCCTGAATGCTCTTCAATTTTTGTACCTAGATCGATAAGGATTCGTTGTAATGCCATTGTCAAAACTGTTAGTATGACGTGTAAACATGTAGGTATGCCAAGGCCGGCATTACTATAATCTATAAAATATAGGACGACAGTGCATGTTGTCAAATTTTGTACTACCTATCTATAAGATACGATTTACGATTATAAAAGGAAAATGGATCTTGCATTTGCTCCAAAGTCACAAACGCCACAGGGATCATCCTATATTTCACAGACTATATAAATCGTAAATCGTATCTTATAGATAGGTCGTATGATATTTGACAACATGCACTATCGTCATATTCAAACATATTAATATACGAACCATTGTTCATCCTTGATCACTGTATTCTGTCTAGTAAGACTTTTATTGGTTGGACTTTCTTCAATATTAACGATTCCTGTCTTGGAATTCTAGGAAACATCAAAGTGGCGGTACGAGACAGTAAATTGTCTACAAACTATATTCGGGTTTCCTAAATATCCCAAATACGAATATTAGGGTTTCTTCTGAAGAGGATTCCGCCTAATCTTGAAAAACACCGGCTAAATTACCCACTAGAGAAATCGTAAGCAGGAAACTATTGAACAGTAAATAAGGATTAGTGACGAGGGGTAACGACAGTAGCCGGATTAGAGAATGCAGTTTACTTGAAAGTGTGAAAGAAGTTTTTATAAGCAGTAGCAGAAAAGTAGTCTTATATAGGCAGAGAGGAAGGTCTAATTTATTTATTTATTTAACTTTAACCTTAAGGCTTGTGGAAAGAACAAGGCAGGTGCATTAAAAGTATTGTAGTTGTGGTAATCAGAAAGGCTTAACAATATGATATTTTTTTAAAGATTTAAGTACAATGTAATATAAACAATAAGTATATACAAAAAAATAAATATGGTATACTAATATATACATATAATAATAATACAATATACAAAGGGCATTATAAAAAGTGACATGAAAATGGACTAAAAACTAGCTACTCAGTTATGAAAGTAAGATTTCTATTTAACGAAATGACACTATTTGAAGTGTTTTTAAAAATTATTATTTTTCATGAGTGAAATTCATTCACTCATTCAAAACCTGGAATAAAAGTAGTCAGGAATACAGTTTGAAGTGAATTTCTATCGATTTCCGCAATGTGATTATGAATATGTAACCAGCCCTCCAGGCACGATCTTGGAACATGGCGGGCCCAGGGCTCCGGCGGTGCTGCATCACGCAGGGAACCGTTTCATCATCTAAATTGAAAGAAGCGGCTAAGAAATTCTCAACTTTACTTCCCATTGCTCGCTTGGAAACACTCCATGGCATAACACTTCTTGCAAAGCCAGCAATTGGTAGTGAAATCTTTAAGATCCAGGTACGTATTTTCGGTGTATTTGAAACCAGCGCAGGCGCAGCTAGCACTCGTGAGCGGCTCAACAACACACACAGATATTGAACACGCTCCGTGATCGACATCGTTACGGTGTGTTGTAAAAGGTAAATCAAACATGGACTGGATTTATTAAACTTAGGAATAAACTTGTCTACAGCCCGCGGCTTAGACCAGAGATTGCAGTAACATAGGGAAGCACGAGTTTCGTGCCTGAGCTAGTATTACAGAAGAGCCCAAAGTTGCCAGAAGAAAACAAGTAAGTAAAGTAATAACTTGATAAAGTGAAAAAAGGTCAAACATTATTTCACAACTATTATAAAGTACATATATTTTATGCTAGATCATAATGTTTATTTAACGTTATGGTTATTCTAACAGTTTTACTTGACAGGTTACACCCTAGCCATCGTTGGGTACATCTGAATGGACGTCAAATTAGTCCAGCTTGACGTACGCAGTTAGGTAAATAACTACCGCTAAAATATCGCTGCGCTAACGAAACCGTCTGTCAGATCCATAATAGAATCGTCACTCCCCATACTAAAACCGCTCTCGACGCAGGTTCAACGCACGACGCAGCTATTGTACGTATATAAATACTGAATCTGATAGACGCATACGTTAGCTAAGCGCTACTTTAGCGCTGAGTTGTGCGTTAAGTGTGTTTTTCACACTTAGGTTCCTTAGGTTTAGGTTTCACGCGGGCCTTAGGTTCAGGCGGCTGTCACAACGGTAGATGTTTTTAAGGTGTTTTACCGGAGCCAGTTGGAAAACGACACGTTAAAAAGAAGAAGAAGATTATGAATTCATAAAATAATAAAAAACTGTTTTTTATAGCACACTTCGCATCGCCGCATCAAAGTTGCAATTGTCATAGGTTGTCATTTGAATGGTGGCTGACAACCAAATTGCAGAATCGCAAAATCGTCCGGCGGATTCGACTAACTTTGCTTATGAAAGTTTGCTAGTATCTATGAAAGAAATCTTGTAAAATTTTAATTATATAAGTACTTATTAAGTTTGGTAATTAAGGCGAATCGCACACTTGACGCATGACGGAGCGCAAAAATATCGCAGCGGTCTGTCAGATGCATAATAGAAACGTCATTTCCCTTACTAAAATCGCACTTCACGGACGACACTGCGATAGCGCTGCGTCGACAGCGGTTGTGCGGTTTTAGTTTGGGGATTAACATATCTAATATGGATCTGACAGACTGCTGCGATATTTTTGCGCTCCATCGTGCGTTAAGTGTGCGATCCGCCATAATAATGTTTCATTGATTACTTTGGTAATTTCCCGAGAACAACACGGAGGTATTTTGGACGCATTACGGGGTACCGTACCACACACGGTGTATCAAACCATGGCGTGATGGTGATGGCGCAACAATGATGAGACTAGTCCGTTTGAGCCATAATTACTGAGAACATCAGCGTCACGGGGCGAGCCGAGTTGACGTTGCCTCTGGCGACCACCCACCATACTTGGTTACTGCAATACACATTACTTACCTAATCTCTGAATTCTATGATTGCTTCTCTGAATTCTTTGATTGGTGCTCCAAATTACGTTTTCATGTTCTTATGAAGCAGTGCAATCGGATTTCCTTGTCTATCGGAAAATCTTTCAAGATAATATTGGGCTTGGGGGCTCTCCTTATTTAGGGGTATTGCCATACTCACCATGCTAAGCAAGCGGATTGACAAACGTTAAAACGGAGATACAATAAAAGTCAGAAATTAGGTACATTTCAAATAATCTAATATCCTAATCTAGAATCAAATATTTTCAGTCCAAGTTTAATTTTTTCAAGTATTTTAAAAATTATGAATCCTCCTCATATCTGGCTACTGAATTGTTGCATGTTATCCATAAATGCTACGTCCTCTTTACATAAAAGATATCTAACTTTTAAAATATCTTGTCTGCGATCTAACAAGGAGTTAGATTCCAGACAGTTCCTTTCTTTTACCATGGTAGCACAAATTAGAAACACGGCAGCTTGCGGGTACCATGGTAATCTCTACATTTCCAGCTGATTACCGCTCGTTTACAATGTTGCATTGCTCCGCCTCTAAAGTAGCAATGAAAGAGTAGAATTGTCAGAAAACCTAATGTTCACGGAAGCCAGGCTTAGACGGCTAGACCACCTAGAGCCTAGAATTGTAGAGGCAATTTACGTGGACGATACATTGGTGAAAAGCGATGAGAGCTATAAAGATGTTTGTTAGCATTGCTAAAGTTGGTGTTATTTATTTAATTATAGTGTTATAATTCAGTGTTAATCATATGAAGAATTATTACAACTTTATGTAAGTTATCATATGCACTTTTAATTATAAAGTTGTTGCACGACGACATAAAATGGACTGATGCGCTAGGCAGCGCCCCACGCGTACGCTAGAAGGGGTAAGTCTATAAAGGGTAGCAAAATGGTGGTGGGAGTCAGTCCATTTTCTGTCGTCAACCAGTGCACACGTGTCTAGAGCTGCTGCTAAGTTGGAGTTGTAAAAAGTGATTGTGTTGTTCAGTTAATATATCCGGTGAAAAGTGAGTTCATTTGTATTTTTATTGAACATTCAGGCTGAAACCTCTTGTCATTTCAGAAGTGGCACGATAAAGCCATAGTTCCCACAAAAGTGGATTAAAATTTTTGCAGAGATTCTAGTTAATTTATTTGGTTATTTGTTATATTTTGAGTCTATACAAACAGATAATATTCTTTTTCTTTTTTTTTTTTTTTTTTCTCTCGGTATGAACAGTATACTTTCCGATAAAATTATCATGTGTTTCAGTGAATCCCGTCGATAATATTCATACTAAGGCTGGTGTGTAGGCACATACCACGCATAGCCGTCGACAACCACGCATCGTTGCCCAGCCAGTCCAGCTGCCAGACATGCGGTCGGAGCAGCGGTCACCTGCGCAGTTGGAGCCATTTCCAAGCCAGGACCGCCGCTCGCCCAGCCATGCTGGCCGTGACCTGCGCGACCAAGGGCACCGCTCGCGCAGTCGTGCCGGCCGTGAGCTGCGCGACCAGGACCGCCGCTAGCGCAGCCGTACCAGCCGTGCCGGCCGTGAGCTGCGCGACCAGGACCGCCGCTCGCGCAGCCGTGCCAGCCGTGCCGGCCGTGAACTGCGCGACCAGGACCGCCGCTCGCCCAGCCGTGCCAGCCGTGCCGGCCGTGAGCTGCGCAACCAGGACCGCCTCTCGCCCAGCCGTGCCAGCCGTGCCGGCCGTGAGCTGCGCGACCAGGACCACCGCTCGTCCAGCCGTGCCAGCCGTGCCGGCCGTGAGCTGCGCAACCAGGACCGCCTCTCGCCCAGCCGTGCCAGCCGTGCCGGCCGTGAGCTGCGCGACCAGGACCACCGCTCGCCCAGCCGTGCCAGCCGTGCCGGCCGTGAGCTGCGCAACCAGGACCACCGCTCGCCCAGCCGTGCCAGCCGTGCCGGCCGTGAGCTGCGCGACCAGGACCGCCGCTCGCCCAGCCGTGCCAGCCGTGCCGGCCGTGAGCTGCGCGACCAGGACCACCGCTCGCTCAGCCGTGTCAGCCGTGCCGGCCGTGAGCTGCGCAACCAGGACCGCCGCTCACGCAGTTTGGCTAGCCGCTGGTTGCGAAATCGAGATGGCCCGCGCTTTCAAGACCATAGTGTTCATAATTCATAATTCATTTATTTGCTTATCACATGGTGTCTTAAGATCTAATATTACAATAGTGTATCACATATGACGCCCTTTTGAGGGCACTGCAAATTTATTAAAAATTTAAAATACGAGTCAAATTAAGTATTACAAAAACATGCGAAATAATATAATAATGTCCTAATTTTAAATTAATTAGCACGCGTCTATGTCTTTTATAATCAGAATTACACCGTAAGAATAGGTACCTATTTATGGGCGACCGATAAGAAAGTGGTTATAGTTAGTATTCTTTGGTTTAGGTTAGTGTTGATTCATTTTGTCTTTATAGAACTCGTTTACGCTGTAATACGCTTTATTTGTTAAAAATGATTTTAATTTGTTTTTAAATGAGAACAGCTTTTGTTCAGATTTGATGCTATTTGAGAGTTTATTATATATTTTAGCCGCGTTACTATGTGGTCTTGTACCAAAACTCTTTAGCCTTGAAGAGGATACCACAAGGTCATGTTTGGCGCGTAAATTCCGGTTGTGTATTGTTAGTTGTTGGGCGAAAATATGAAGATTGTTACGCACAAAGATAGCCATCTCTAATATGTAAATACACGGTAACGTTAGAGTTTCGTGTTTTATGAAGTATGGTTTGCAACTTTCGGGACAGCGTATGCCAACGAGTGCACGAAAGCAATTTTTTTTGCGACACAAATAGGTCATTAGAATCGGTACTCGTAAACCAAAGAATGACCCTATATCGGGGCCATGCCTCTGCGGACGCGTGGTAAGCTGATAATGCTGTTTTGAAATCGGAGACTTTTTTTAAAAATTATACAGCGCATATGAAAAGTTAGATAATTTTGCTCAACGGCGTAGCGAAAACAATACCACATGCTCTTGCAGTTTGTTCCATGCCTCCACCACCCTATTGCTCAGAAAGTGCTGAGGATTGTTGTGTGCTCTTGTATTGGTTAGTTTCATTGAGTGACCTCGCAAGTTGGGATATAAAGCGCGATGAAACAAACCCTCAAAGTCTTGCAGGTCGTAATGTCCGTTTATGATTTTGAAGGTGTCAATCATATCACCACGTTTTCTACGTTCCTTTAGCGTAGGGAGCTTTAGTCACTCCAATCTTTCTTTATAGGGCAAAGTTTTCAGCTGTCTTGGTACTTTTGTGAACCTACGTTGAACTCTTTCTAGCAAGTCAATGTCTTTTACGAAGTATGGGCTCCATATTTGAAATGCGTACTCCAATATTGGTCTTACGTAAGTTTTATGGATTTTAACAACCATTTTTGGGGTAAGGGTACCGAAGGCTTTCCTGATGAGGTACATGAAGCTGTTAGCTCGTTTCAAAACACTTTCAATATGGTCAGACCATTTCAGGTCTTCAGCGATTTTGACTCCTAAGTCTGTTTGTGTCTTGACCTTAACCAGCTCGACGCCATTCAGCTTGTATCCAAGCCTTGGATTCTTGTTGCCTATATGTAACACTGTACATTTCGCAGCATTAAGCTTAATGAGCCATTCTTTTGACCAATTAGCTATTTTATCGAGGTCTGCTTGGAGGCGACTGTGGTCCAGTAATGGGTTCGCGAAGATCTTCGTATCATCGGCAAAAATGCTTACATGAGACTGAAGACAACGTGGTAATTCGAAGGAGAATATAATTTAGAGTACAGGGCCCAGTACAGATCCTTGGGGAACCCCGCTCTTTATTGGTCGCTCCTCCGAAACTGTCTTCCAATTCTAACACGAAAGGTTCTCTCTCGAAGGAACGCTTCAATCCATTGAAGGAGCATCCCGCGAATCCCGACAAACTCCAGTTTCTGCAGAAAGCGTGTAATTCGAACTTTGTCGAAAGCCTTCTCGTAATCCAGATATATGACGTCGATTGGGTCTTTGTTATTGAAGCTCTCAGTCCAGGAGTCCAGACACGACAGCAATGGAATTTGGAAATGGTCGAACGCCGCGGGCAGAAACCATGCTGTTGGTTGCTTATTATGCTGTGTTCTTGTAAGAAACCTCTGATGTGCTTGACTAATACTTTTTCCATGACCTTACATATCACGCTAGTTAGACTGATTGGTCTGTAGTTAGCAGGCCCTAATTTGTCTCCCTTTTGAAAATAGGTGTTACTATTGGCGGCAATATCCCAGTGTCATATGAGGTTTGCATGATATCTACAAGAGTGTCAGTGATGTTACATTTCTGAAGCAATATTGCAGAAATGTTGTCTGGTCCAGGTAATGAGTCCGTTTTAATTTCGTTGATGGCGTGTTGTACTACGGTGGTTGTGAAAGTTAGTTCAGTTACAGATGGTTCTATGTATATTCTTCTGTCTAGGACAGGCAATGGTCCTGATGGCTCCATTACAAATACGCCTTCAAATTAGTCAGCAAATGCTTCAGCTATGCCTTTTCTACATGTCACAGTTTGACCTTGGTTGTTATGCAATACTGCGGGAATGCTAACTTTGGACGTTTGCTGTCTGATATAAGAGTTGAACTTTTTGGCCCCGCCTCAAGAAGACTTGTTTCATAGTTAATTCGTTTGTTGCGACATTTGTTGGTTACTTTATTACTATTTTTTCTGTATTTCTCGTATACACTGTCTAGTCGGGTGAGTACGTATCTTTTCCACTGAGTATGTTTGTCTTTAATCATGTCCTGTAGTTCTTTCTGAACCCAAGGTTTATTACATGTAAATTGTACATTCTTTGGTTGTGGGACATTCAATTTCCTTGTTTTTTCCCAAACACTCATCAATGTAATGTATTGTTCCTTCACACAATGAATATCCTTTAATTTCGTTGGTAACGTTAATATGTCCGCATTGATTTTATCAAAATCCGCTTTTTTATAATTCCACTTCATTGATGCAGTATTTTTACTTGGTTGATCGGGTCGTTGGACGACTCGGTGTCCCACTCGAAAAAGAAGAAGAAGAAGACTTGGTTGATAGCTTTCTAATTGTATTGTTAAAAGTATACAGAGTGGTCACTCTTTCCTATTGGGGCTTGGTGATCCACCTTCGCTACAAGTGTTTCCTCATTACTCAGTACAAGGTCTAGGAAAGAGGGCTGATTTCCCTGTCGGAACCTGGTGTGCTCGATCACTAGTTGTTGAAGATTACTGTTTAAGTACCATTGTACAAAGTTGTCTTCTTTTGGAGTGAGATAGGCACAGTCCTCTAAAGGCCATTTTACCCCTCGGTAATTAAAATTTACCATCACAAGTACAGTGTTAACGTCAGATGCTGTTTAGATTTGCTGAAACAGTAAATTATCCTGATCTATTGTAGAGTCTTGCCCCCTATAGAGTCCACACAATACAAATTTATTTTTACCAAGCGTAATATCTATCCATAAGCATTCCGTTGCATCAAGTTTTATATTAAGACTAGAAAGAACTTAATTTGGTTGTGAGTCCGTTGGTACTTGCCACATATATTGCAACTCCACCACTACGTTTGTTAATCCGGTCATCCCTGTATTGTCTTGATACCGGATGCAGTCTACATTTTTTGTTAAACTGTTTATAATTTTTGTAGTTTCAGCCTTGTCATGTTCTATGCGTTCAGTTGGTTCCTCTGAGGTGGACTCGGACACATCATATATTATAATGTTTGTTGCTCGGTGTCTCCGCTCCATCATTTCCAGTACAGCTGCCTCAGTGGCAAGCACGCTCTGGCATACACGAAGTTGTTTGACCTTCTCAGTCAATTGTTCAAGCTTTTCATGTTGTTGGGCATTTGTGCCATAGTTTGTTTACAATCACCACATGGGCGACGGTTTTCAATTCCATTTCACGAATTTCGGTTGATGATAATCCATGGCAATCTCCACAGAGAAAGTTCTTGCAGCTATCGCAGGATTTCTCTAGAGAGCTAGGTGTTTCACACTTTGACAGATGATAGATCATCAATTTCATATATTTATAAGAATTTTGTTTCTGAGAACCCTGTATCTCGTATTTTGATTTTTTAAGGACAACCCTGGTCCTGACTGTTTTTGTTAAGGACATCCCTGGTCCTACACTATTATAATTATTTGTAAAGGACAACCCTGGTCCTGACTGTTTTTGTTAAGGACATCCCTGGTCCTACACTTTTATCATTATTCGTAAAGGACAACCCTGGTCCTACACTATTATCATTATTTGTAAAGGACAACCCTGGTCCTGACTGTTTTTGTAGAGGACATCCCTGGTCCTACACTATTAGAATTATTCGTAAAGGACAACCCTGGTCCTGACTGTTTTTGTTAAGGACATCCCTGGTCCTGACTGTTTTTGTTAAGGACATCCCTGGTCCTACACTATTATAATTATTTGTAAAGGACAACCCTGGTCCTGACTGTTTTTGTTAAGGACATCCCTGGTCCTACACTATTATCATTATTTGTAAAGGACAACCCTGGTCCTGACTGTTTTTGTTAAGGACATCCCTGGTCCTACACTTTTATCATTATTCGTAAAGGACAACCCTGGTCCTACACTATTATCATTATTTGTAAAGGACAACCCTGGTCCTGACTGTTTTTGTAAAGGACATCCCTGGTCCTACACTATTAGAATTATTTGTAAAGGACAACCCTGGTCCTGACTTTTTTTTTGTTAAGGACATCCCTGGTCCTACACTATTATCATTATTTGTAAAGGACAACCCTGGTCCTGACTGTTTTTGTAAAGGACATCCCTGGTCCTACCCTATTATCATTATTTGTAAAGGACAACCCTGGTCCTGACTGTTTTTGTAATGGACATCCCTGGTCCTACACTATTATCATTATTTGTAAAGGACAACCCTGGTCCTGACTGTTTTTGTAAAGGACATCCCTGGTCCTACACTATTATCATTATTTGTAAAGGACAACCCTGGTCCCGACCGTTGTTGTTAAGGACATCCCTGGTCCTAATACTATTATTATCATCTTTAATACACTATTCTGGTCCTGATCATAAGCTATTACACATGATATTATAAGTGAAAACGCTGTTTATATTAATTATTATTATTTATATAGTGTTTGTTGCTGATAAATTTTTATAATTTTTGTTGTACCTGTTTATGATGGTTCAAGAGAGTTAAAGCGACTTGTTACTGTACGAATCGTACGAGGTCGTACGATATAATACGGATGGCCGACTGTTAGCATTGCTAAAGTTGGTGTTATTTATTTAATTATAGTGTTATAATTCAGTGTTAATCATATGAAGAATTATTACAACTTTATGTAAGTTATCATATGCACTTTTAATTATAAAGTTGTTGCACGACGACATAAAATGGACTGATGCGCTAGGCAGCGCCCCACGCGTACGCTAGAAGGGGTAAGTCTATAAAGGGTAGCAAAATGGTGGTGGGAGTCAGTCCATTTTCTGTCGTCAACCAGTGCACACGTGTCTAGAGCTGCTGCTAAGTTGGAGTTGTAAAAAGTGATTGTGTTGTTCAGTTAATATATCCGGTGAAAAGTGAGTTCATTTGTATTTTTATTGAACATTCAGGCTGAAACCTCTTGTCATGTTACGGAAGGAAAAGGAACGACTAACAAGGTTTTCTCAGGTTGCGATGTTTTTTAATTCGGTTGTATTGTAATTTCAGCACGCAAATGGTTTTTTGCACTTAAGGATTATTTTTTGCAGACTTGGGCCTTTATCACACTTCAGCGCAAAATTAACGCTGCGCTAACGTATGCACCCGTCAGACCCATACTAGAAACGTCAATACTTATACTAAAACCACTCTAGACGCACGACCCAGCGATAACGCAGCGTCGTGCGTTGACGTTTCTTAGTATGGATCTGACAGGCTCATACATTGGCGTAGCGTTATTTTTGCGCTGAAGTGTGGTAAAGGCCTTTTATTTTTAGTGCTTTTCACGTCACTTTTCCGTAAGTATGACACACGCACACTTTCAAGGATAAAATTTTAAATTTTATATTGGTATGGTAGATAATTGGCTAACCTCAGGCCGCAAATAAACGATTCTAATTTGCGCTTTGAGCGCTAGTAATACAAGATTGCAAAGACATAAAGTGCTCATCGAATGGAGCCCGGTTTGTCACACATAAAAAACGAGCGCCGAATTGACGATATGCTATCACTTTTTAAAACCTTACTACCGCTTCGTCACAACCTAACCAAGGCTTCCAAAACCCAGCAGCGAAACGAATAATTTAAAGTAGATATAAATTTACTGATGATTGTATAGCACCTGCAAATTTTAAAGCTGACACACCATTATAGAATTTGACGTACACGAGACTCATCAATATCAATACTTGGGTAGATTCATAGTATAAAATTAAGTCACTGTGTGTTTTTAAACATGGACGACATCGTTAAAAGCCGCAACGGAACTTTAGATAGAGCGATTGAAAAGGAAGGTTTATATCTGTAAAATAAAATGATAAATACTCCCATTGGAAAGACAAGCGAGTCCAGCTACATAGACAATTCATACATATATACATATCATCATCATACATATATCATGCCTTTAAGCCTTGCGGGGTAGGCGACCGCAAAAATACGGTCGCTATCGCCACGTCTGACAAATATTGAGGGCCGGTTAAGATAACTTGTGTATCACTATATTGACAGGTTGTCAGCCTGTCGCCTAAAAGTTGTAATACACGTTATACACGTGAAATCCTCGAGTCCCTCAGTCGCCTCTTACGACACCCACGGGGAAGAAATGGAGTGATGCTTTTCGAAGCCGGCATCACACGGCATAGATAGTTAGTTCTATGGACAAAAATAATAATGACAAGTTTGAACTGTGGCGAACCGGGACTGAGTAGAATAGAGTGATCATCAAATGCAACGGCTTAATTTCCACAGACCACCACGCTCGCGGTTCCGGGGCGACCTTCCACGAGTTCCACGATCCACGTGCTTCTGCCCCGGATCGAGACACGACTCAACGAAATGTCAGGCGCCGCATTAGGAAACTTTCTGTACAAATAAGAGTTGTCATTCGTCGTGTTGTCAGGGTTACTGGCTTAGATTAGACCAACGCAATAATTCGGCCTTTATTCGCATGACACTGTATCTAACTAGGTACCTATTTAAATAGAATGTCAGACGCCACTTCTTCTACAACTTATTGAACGATGCTTACAGCAATTGTCTATTTACAAACTGGACTATGGGCTACTTATTTATATTATATATATGTATAAAAATGTTTATGTAAAATGTTTTGAGAAAATGGCGCTGGATTGGACATGTTTTGCGGAAACCAGACAACCATATTTCCAAACAAGGTCTAACGTGGTAAGCTTATGGGAAGAGAAGGCCGGGTCGCCCCCGTACCACCTGGAAGCGGTCAGTTGAAAAGGAAGTGTTATCAACTGGTCTCGGCTGGAAGGACCTCGAAGCCACGGCACAGGGTTGTCCCTGATGAGGGATAAAAGGACTTCATCATGATCATCATGTATAAAAAATCAAGATATTTTAGAAGTCCTGACAATCTAAAAGTCATGACACTCGCTGCGATGGCGATGGATAGACACCTTTAGGGCCCTAGGGTTTCATTTCAAATTCTACAACCATTCTGATAATTATAATACAGGATAGGCGTAGGTAGGCGAGGGTAGGCGATAGTAGCAGATCGTTCAACGGACTTCAATACATTTGCAGACCAAAAACAAAATGATCTATGCATGTAGTGGTCTATTAAAGGCCAGGAAACAGCAAGGGACTGTCACAAGCTAAAAGGTTTATTTATTATCAATAAACATGACCCTTATACAGCAGTGTGCATAGGCAACTAATAATTGCAAATTATTAGAGGCCTGGAGAATACTAAAGACTTTGGTATAAGAAGCGTTTTCCTTCTTACTTTGTATGGCCAACATAACGCACGACGCTGCGCTGGCGTGGATCTAGCTAGTATGAAACTGACAGATGCATACGTTAGCGCAGCGTTATTTTGGTGCTGTTGTGCCTTAGGTGTGGGCAATGCCATGAACTTTCTTAAGTAAAATGTGGATATATTTACTTTTAAAAAATCAAAAATTACCGATCAGCTGTTTGTTTTCTTTGAAAACTAGTTATCAGACAACCGAGGCACCCAAATTTCGTATTCGTACGTAAATCTTTCTTCTTTTCGTACGGAACACCAAGTCGTTCTTTTACTGAAACTATTTAAAAGCGTCACGACAACATAGACCATAGACGTTGTATTCGCATAAACGGCGGTACCTCCACCTACGGGCTCCATGGGTGGTCCCAATTACATGTGCCTGTCTCGTATATCTTATGTAACCCTAATTATTACCACTTCAAGTAAAGATGACCATTAGCCGCCGCCAGTCAGCTATACAACAAAAAGAAATATAAAATTGAGGGCGTTCTTTGATATGAAACAAAGATTTGGAGAGCGGAATTCCTAAATTGGTTCCAAATAATTTCTATGAGTCACGCAGTGAAGTATAGATTTCTGTGAGATACCAGTCAGTAACAACACTTTAATAACCAAGTTCTATACTTAATATTTTTTTCTACGTAGTCAGTCAGTCGGTCTCTTCTCTACTCTGTACAGCATAATATCATGATCATTGTCATCATTTTCTGTTGGTTTCCTGGCGTTTTTGAGGCAGTTTACCTTCATCACTCAAAGTAAGAAGTAAGCTAACTTTATGCTTCATTTTTAACCAGAACTTCTCTGCTTAGAAATCATAGACAACATAACCATAGCCCACAATCATAACTGTCGTTAACACAGTATTCATATGACGATCAATCACCGGTTACACCAGCGAACTGGCATGCCAGTACCGGTCGCGTTTACGATATGACGTATAGAGCTATTCATCCGTTCATGTCTTAATCTGGCCGGCAGTGCAATAAACCTGGCCCGGCAAGCAACTTGCATGCAACTGGTCGTTAGGTGGATGGAGCCCTCGGCGATTTACGAGCCAGTAACTAGCAAGCTGTTCCCGTGTATTTGCAAGTGCATGGGAAGCGGTAAACTGCTAGCATCTTTGTTTGATGCACATAAACCTACCCATTGAAAGTATCAACTTATACTGGCATTTCTTAGTAAATATATGAACAACCGCTTAAAGTTGGTCCCTGGTCTATAGTGGTGCTGATTACGTGGTATGTGGGAAAGGAATAGACAGACATGCATGTTAAGGTGATGGGAAGGTAAATTACGGATATATGATGAGTAGAAATGTTTACGACGGCATTCTATGCACTTGAAGTGATTAGACTAGCATTAAACTTGAACCTATAGTTATTTCAGAAAATTACCTTTACAAATTTCAAAAACTGCAGTGCTTTTAATAGGCCATAAAATTGGATAACCAGTATTATGGCCTTTTTACATTTACCTAACGCACAACGCAGCCCTAAAATGACGCATTCGTAACGCAGCGGTCTGCAAGATCCTTACTAGAAACGTCAACCCCCATACTAGAACCGCTCAACAGCTGTCAAGCTGCGTCAAAATAAAACACTTTTAATTGTTTTATGCTTTTGGGCCTTTTTCACACTTAACGCACAACGCAGCGCTAAAATAACAAATCTGTAACGCAGGGGTCTGTCAAATCCATACTAGAAACGTCAATGCCCATACTAAAAACGCTCAACTGTTGTCGACGCAGCTGCGTTATTTTGACGTTTGGGAATGATATTTCTAGTATGGATCTGGCTGACCGCAGCGTTACGGATGCGTTATTTTAGCGCTGACTTGTGCGTTAAGTGTGAAAAAGGCCTAATAGCACAGCTCGCATAGGAACTCTATTTGAATATCGCGTTCGGAAGACACATCACATTCACTAAAAAAACTGTTAAGAATGGTTAGTCCAGTCATTGCGGACTTATATGCGCGATCAGTTCAACCCAGCCTCGACTTAACCCCTTATAATAAATATAAGAATGGTTAGACCAGTCATTGCGGGCTTCGATGCGCGATCAGTTCAATCCAGCCTCAACTCAACCCCTCATTTTAGCCAGATCAACGACTTTCACACGCTCCGGATGCGCCCCCTCAGGATGCAGCCTATAAGCAATCCTTCAACGCCAAGTACTAAATCACCGAGCACTCATATCAAGCATCAGAGAGCTCTTCACTGGAGAGCTGATTTCTAAAACAAGGACTTAGGAGAGGCCAGTTTATTGGCAGTACGTGATGAATTTGCCAAAAACCGGCGCGGAGGTGGTTTTGCGAACCATGGGAACGGATGTTCTTAGTGACGTTGTTGGAGGTAGAGTGGCGCAAAATGTCTCCTATGAGCCTACTGTAGAATGTAGAGTCAAACTGATAAGATAAGATAAGATAACTGCAAAAATATGTTATAATTTTATATTTTGTGTAGATCTTTTTCTTATTAATGTGTTACAAATATGGTAATATATAATTGAGCGTCGTTATTTCAAAAAAATAACGTAAAAAGAATCGTCAAGCTTGTAAAGGCATGCGAACACGAAAATAATAAAATTTCGCACTTCTTTTCGGTCCTGACTCCTGGCCCTAAAAATCAGGTTCTTAAAAGTTACACTTCGTGAAATTAGGTTTTTTATGATACTCATGTTTGAAGTTTACAGACTAAATGTGATTTTCCATGTGTCTGTGTTTTTTTTATTGAACTGAACGTTGCTAACTCCAAAAATTTATCTCGATTAGAATGTGAATTTGTTTCCTCGCAAAAGAAAGAAAAACTTTATAAGTACTAGGCTCAGCCAAAATACCAATTTCTGGTCTCGTTCACTTGGGAAGGCATCGACTTCGTCTCATCCATCAGTACTACTCAACCAGAAATTGGTCTATTTTTGGCTACTGTCATAATGTACTATTTCATACAGCGCTAGCGCAGCTAAGGGCTTTGGACCTGCGTCGAGAGTGGTTTTTGTATGAAGAGTGACGTTTCTAGTATGGATCTGACAGGCGCATACGTTAGCGTAGCGTTATATTCCCGCTAAAGTGTGGGAAAGGCCTTAATCAGTTTGCAGACGTGCTATGGAGGTCAATCTAAGTACCTACGTAATAATAGGATAAAGTTACTAATAAATAATACAATATACGTTTTAGAAAACAGAAAATTTATTCGCAATTTTGTATAATAAATACAACTAAAATGCAATTAAAATAATTTTACAAAAACGAAACAAATGCAACAATTTCTACCAACTAAACCGTAAATTTATTCAATAAATTATTAATATAGTTCTAAAATAATTTGTACGAAAATTTTAACATAGAATACCTAATGCTAAGCTTAAATGTTTAAAACTACGGAATTCATTTACAGTTTCAACTATTCTAATAATCTCACTTTGGTAAACTGTGGTTAAATGAGTTGCAATAACATTTGTGTACTTATCGTTTAACTTATAGGTATCTACATAGATTTATCAGTTTTAATTCTAAGAACAAAAACCCAGACGCAGATAATAATTATATAAAAGTAAACGGTATATTAATTATCCTATTTTATAATAGAAAAGAACTATCAAACACACACACACAAACAAACAAAAAATAACCCCCCAAAACAAGCGCACGCACACACGCAGAAAAAATACATCTACACCCTCAAACACACACACACACACACACACACACACACACACACACACACACACACACACATATCACGCCTATATCCCTGGCGGTGTAGGCAGAGCGTCAACGACCGTAGAACCCTCAAAGTTACAGATTTTATAAAGATACCTGGATGACCGAGCATTGCTCGGCTTTTTCTATCGTTCCGAGTAATTTTTAGAAAATATCCTAGCTAAATCGATTTATCGCCTCCATATCCCCATGCCTACGAATTTTCATGAAATTTGATGGAGCCGTCTCCAAGATCCCAATTATGAAAAAAGTGAACCTATGTATGTATGGCAGTGTAATTAGTACCTACATAGTGTGTTTAGTACTTATTGTGTTTAAGTTAATAAAATCATAATCACGCGTTGATCAAAGTAAATGCAAAAAAACCACAGATTTCAAATCAGTTGCTAATGTTGCCATATATTCGTCAAGATGTTATCGGTACATTCATACAACACTCAACAGTTACAGCACATTTGCAAACCCCATTCATATTGTGCGAAATGTCGTGTGCTGCATAATGTATTAAGACACGATTTGCCGACGAAACATTAGTGCGATTGTCTGCGAGCTGTTCAAGCTATGATTTACTGCGTGCCTAGGCAAGCTAAGCTAAAGCTATCGCTCTAGGTCTAGAAATCTTGATTTCAAATCATCTTTAGCATAGAGTCTAGGAGTAGAAAACTTTACGAAGTTCTCTAGGCCAACTCTAAAAATACAGAATGTGTCGAAAAAATTACTGTGCCTCTTAATTTCATCAAAAATCGTGGAATCCGCCATGATCACACAATCGTAATCAACTATTGTTACATACGAAATGCGAGCGACTGAAAAACTAAGCTGACCAAAAAAGAGCAAGGTTTAGCGACAAAACAATAGTGCGATTGTCCGTCGCATTCAATGGAATGATTTACTATGTGGTTTGTTCAATGTACCATGTATGCTTGCCTATTATGAATAGTAAGAATTAAGAGCGGCACATAAATTCGTTGAGCGATGTAAAATAAAATAATTGTTTTTAGGAAATCGGTTAATCTAACAAACAAGTTTTTCCGTTTATACTATAGTGGTACGCTGATGACGCGATCCCGTTAGAACTCTACCAAAACTTAAAATAGAATCTTTCATCACAAACAAAAAGCTATTTTATTTTATAGTTGTCTCCAACAAAGATGAGTAAATTTTATTTAGTGGTGGTAATAAATAACTGTACACATTACAGTTATGGGTTGGCTAGAGATAGAGGAGTGTTGTATTCAGATACATACAGACAGTCCGAAAGATGACAACGATGGTAAGGTTTCGAGCATGTGGCTCTAAAAATGACACATTTTTTTTATCTTGTATTTTCTTTCTATCATATAAGTAACGAAAATAAAATAACTTATGTGCAAACTCTACGTCTCAGATGCATCATAAACCATATTACTCAATTGAGACCTTAAAACTATAGTGTTAACGAAATGTCTAAACCGGCCCTCAATATTTGTCAGACGTGGCGATAGCGACACTGTATATTTATACTACGTGTAAACTCTGCCTACCCCGCTACTGCATACATACATACATACATATATCACGCCTTTATCCCTTGCGGGGTAGGCAGAGCGTGAACGACCGCAAAAATACGGTCGCTACCGCCACGTCTGACAAATATTGAGGGCCGGTTGAGGTAATTTGTGTATCACTATAGTGACAGGTTGTCAGCCTGTCGCCTAAAAGTTGTAATACACGTAAAACCCTTGAGTCCCTTAGTCGCCTCTTACGACACCCACGGGGACGAAATGGGGTGATGCTATTCGAAGCCGGCATCACACGGCAACTGCCTACCTTAAAAACTGTGGTGTACAGCTCAATTGTTAGTTCCTACAATCACGTCCTTGGCGGAAACTGGACGTAGCCAGTACCATGTACAGAGTGCTCTGGTTTATTTGGCTCAGTTTGCTTGGAACCGGTTCCCAGTACCTCTTCATTACGCAGCGCAGGCGCAAGCCAATCGACTTGAGTTGAGTTGTATGAACCTTAGACTCCGGACCCCAGCGCCCATTCAGCCATTGACAACATCGTTTTTGCTAGTTTATTGAGGCGACAGGATGGAAACGGAAATGGAATCTTGTGTGTGATGACTTCTTAGAAGTTGTCTTCGTTATTTCTAGAATTCATCGAGATTATAAAGTGGGACCAAAATGAAATATATCATATCTTCACACAGACTTCACAAATATTCCGCTAATAAGCTAGCTCGTTTATCCGGTATTTCTGACTTCAAGTTCCAAGAACATAACTTCCTTTCCAAGTAATAAATTGCAGAAAAAAGTTACATCAAATAAATCAAACAGATTTCCCCTGCCTAATTAACTGAGTATCTTGGCAACGCCAGCTATTCGTTAATGATTACTTTGTAGAGTAATATTTCAAGCGGTACGATACCCCGGAATGAATTAAGATGTTTAAAGAGACAGAAACATGCTAGGCATAATATATCGATTAAATGTCACCTAAGTAAAATTCATTATAGTTTGATGTACCTAGGTATATAAAGGATTTAGTGAGCAACTAAAGTTTGTTTCTTATTGATAAAGACTAAATTGACATTACTGGGTTTCCATTTTGTTGCAAATCTTAAATAGTGATGTCCCTATAATAAGTAATATCAAAAAACTGCATTTAGGGCCTACCTATAAAGTTTTGTATGTAACCTTCATTACTTACGAAAGTCCATGCCCTGCTCAGAAATTACATTGAATTGGATCAATCATATCTAACGGTTCCCCGTGTACGGTTCTGTGGCCTTAGTATAAAGAGAAATGTTAGATCATTTTCTATTTAAGTAAGACACGTGTTCCTGACATTTCAAACAAAATAGTCCATAAGCGTTCATTAAAAAAGTGTCCCGGAGTCACGACCGGCCTACATCAGAGGGGCGATTAGCGTCGCATCGGGCCGGAATTAGCCGCCGCGACTGTGTCATTAGAGCGTCCACTTCCTGAGGCAAACGCCGGTGATGGCAACCCTTTCCGTGCCGTCTCCACAACGCGTTGACAGATCGCGATGTAGAAACAATATATGTAAGGCGGTGGGAAGAAGTTGAGCGTTGAGCTACATTGATTGAAAGAAGCTTACAGGGGCAATCTGAGAGAAAATTGCAGTTTAAAAGGCTCTTTGATATGAGACAGCCAGACGCAGACAAATTGGCCGTACGGAAAGCAAATTTGTTAGGGCATTGTGGCGATAGTGGGCAGTCGTTAGATCAATCAGCGTGGCGCCACATCAGGGCCGGCCAGCATTTGTCACCGGACCACCAGCGCCGCTGTATTTATAGCAACGCCTGCGCTGCGCCGCTGCGCCCGCGCCGCCACGCCGCAGCCGTGGGCGGCAGCGCCGATACCGCGCGCTATTTGCTGCATCACGACATTATACTACTCTCCATACATACACTCACACACAACTACTCTATAAAACTAACATAAAACACACAACCGCTTACCCTTGCATTCCCTCACTTACAAATTATCATAAACTGCATTGTACATATTTACACAAAGTATTGTACTTCGAGTCTTAAATTTGACATATAGCAAACCTGAGGTAGACCTCGCCGCACTGCTGTCACGACTTGAGCATTAAACTGTGGAATAGACACGTCGTCACTAATAACGAAGACAGAGAGACTAAATTAGCCGAAGATATGGTTTCCTGTTCGGGCACTTTCTTTTCTTTGTCTTTGTGTTTCCTGCCCTGCTTAATACCGATATGTGTCTTTTTAGGGAAGCAGAGCCGTTGTAAGTTGTTCTGCATTCGAGGGCAGTCGTATTCCTCGTTGCCGTCGCACCGGCAGGCGGCTAAGGCGGCCGCTTTCTCCTGCTTTCTTAGGATTTCTATGGAATTGAGGCACTTGTGTGAGCATTTCCTGCCGCGGCGGTACATGGCGCGGCAGAAGTCGTCGTAGTAGCTGAGCGCGGTGGCGCACTGCGCGTCCGCGAGGCAGATGAGCTGCGCGAGGCGGCAGGAGGCGGTGGCGTTGGCGGCGCCGCGCAGCACCTGCGGCCGACACACCTCCATGCGCTCCTTCGTCTCCACGCAGTACTCGTCGTCCTCGCACTGGCACTGCAACAAACAACACAACGTCTTAAAACGAAACCAACGGCCCACTAAATCTATTTTTTATCACCGCTAGAGAAAAATCATAAATGTTCTCGCACCGTGGCGCATAATAATAACGCTTGTTCGTAAAACATTTTTATGACATCAGAAACATTCCACAGTAATGAAAACACATCGTGAGTTCTGAAATCTTAATAAATGCCAGACAGATATAAACTTTTGGATACATTTAAAATGCTAGAGTCGTTTCGAAAGTAAATAATAAATTGTTGCTTATCCGATGATCATAAATTAAAAGATTATTGATATTTGCATAAACTGTTAGCGGATTAACGACACAGCATACATGAATGCTTTGGATTACACGATGAATTTACACGTTGAAAATGCAAATGAATCGTGCTTTCCTCGTGACTAATTTACTTTAATACAGATGGAGTAAAGTTTAAGCTCAAATTTACGGGTCATCGGGCCCGATACAAGTAAATGAAGACACGGCCGCCGTCTTACGCTTGTTTTTTGTGAGAGCGCGCCAACACCTGCGCCTGAGCAAGCCGGCCGGCACCGCGCAAGCCCGCAAGTCGCAGTCGGTCGCGGTGCGCTGGCGCTGCGGTAGGTCCCGATCAAGACGTCAAATCTCAAGGCTGTACGCGGCCGCTCCTTTGCCCTGCCTTTCGATACACATTGCCCAACGATCATACGACATAATTAAAGGGTTTGACCGGTTTAAAACTAAAATAATAGTTTATCTATGCGCCGCAAATGGCTCATTGGGAGAACTGGCATGAATATTGAAAGCCTTTATTTAAGTCCAATGTAGAGTCGTTGCTACAGATGTTTTTAAAGGCTTTATGATAGGAAATAAATGGGTATTTAATCGTGGAGTTTCTTCGAATTTCGCAAAGGTTGCCGGGTGCAATGGGTGAATTAATGTCAGGTGGGCTGGTGTGTGAGATAAGTTATGGCAGAGTCAGGTGAGTAGTTTCTGTGTTTCAGTACAATTTGGCGCAAGGAAATAAGGCAGCTGCCCGCGCGGGAGGTCGGGACGTTCGCCTACACTGTCGTGCAGATCGTAGGGCTTTTTGTTTATTCAAATGTGATGTCTTTTACACAGGTACAATATATCCAATATCGTATAACTACTAGCAAGAAATACTTATGTGGTACAATAAAATGGAATAAATGTTTAGTGAGTTTGTACCTACGCGTTTTGAACCCGAACCGTAAGGTGTTGTGTCACATATTTTTGACACAAAATTATTAAACTCAATAATAGATTATGCACACACATATTTTGACAAACACAAAAAATATTCACAGATTTAAGTTATGTTTACAATCCAATAGCTAATAAACACAACTCTACTCTAATCCGTTAAAAATGTTTTATTGTGAGGAGTAAATAAAATTTCAATCCAAACAGGTAATTATTATTTTACGCAAATAAATAGAATTAATTAAAATTAAGTTATCAGTGTTCTCTTAATAGCCATAAATGTAGCATTCGCAAGATGGTTTAAAAACAATAAAATTATATATTAAACTGCTATTAGTAATGGGGCATAAATGCTTTTAATATTTATTAAAAGTTAATGGACTGTAGATATGTACAAAACTTAAAACTAATAAACTGTCATTCCTTACTTGTACAATATATTTCTTGGACACGTCTTTAATAAAGCCATAAAGAGGGCATTGCACTTTACTTTGAAATTTTCCTGCTGTGCCCAACAACTTAATTAATCTTAAACGTAGGTACTACCGTAGTAGGTAAGTATAAATAAGCATCACTACATAGTATAAAGTAAAGTCACTATTTTCGTGTCTGTTTGTGCGTACGTAACTATGCTTAAATATTTAAAACTACAAAACGGATTTTAATGCAGTTTTTTTAAATAGGGAGAGTGATTCAAGAGGAAGGTTTTTATGTATAAGAAAACAAATTCCGAGAAAACATCTTATTCCCACAGGGAAATGAGTTACAGCGGGCGCAGCTAGTAGATAATTAATTAAAATTCAAAAGCGGACTGCGGTTATTTCATAGTTATATTTTGCGTTTAATATCCGCCATTTTAAAATGTCATTTTTGTCACTCGCGTCGTGATATTATTATCCGCTTAGCCGTAGTAGTAGCCCGTGAAAAATTATTTACTTGTCCACATAATTTAAATACCCTCAAAAAACAACCCTCCTTCTGAGTTAGTCGGTTAAAATTATGGCAATGAGGCGTCGAGTGACTCACCCTGTTTATTGCAGTGCAGTAAAATTAACTCTACATAAAGGTTATTTAAGTTTAATCTGCTTTACCTACGTCTTATTAATTATTATTATCTAAAAAAGGCCATTTTGTGTAGAATAGGAACATTGAGTCTTCGATCAACCCGACCGTCACGTGAAATTTACATATCATAATCATCATCATTATCATTTCAGCCATAAGACGTTCACTGCTGAAGGTACGTGGTCTCCACTCGAGAATTCTTCTGCTCCACAGGTGGTCGGTCCTACAATTTTGCATAAATCAACTTCATATCTTTTATGCACTATTCCGCTTTCTGTCTTTCGCATAGTTCTACCCAAATGTTGCCTATAATAAGTTGCTCCCTTAGCAATAAGGCCGACTGTGTAATTAGTACTTTGTTATTTCTTGTTTCTTGAACATTAACGAATATTTGTATTGTATTCCTCTCTTCTCCTCAGGAATCGAACAGGTTCCGGCGGATCGAGAAATCAACGTTCAGACAATTCGTAATCACAGTTTTGTTCAAACAATAAGCCACCCTTCACCCCTAAGCCAACTATATCGCGGGTTCATCAACCTTCCCTCGCGACGCCGCGTCATGTCCGACAAATCTGCCCGACGACGTCTAAATTAGATTTTATTGCGGGGCGTATGCGTACGCGCACCTATCTAGAGGCAGATCTCATAAAAGCGTAATTTACTAGTGCGATTTCATTTACATTGCGTAGCCGGTTATCAACCCGCCATTAAGACCGCCAACCGGCTCCGCAATGTACTGATAAATTGAAGAAATAAGGAAAACCACAGCAAGAAGATCCCTCTTACACACTACTTTACCAATAGCTTAGCTTTTACAATAACCAAGCTGATTGAGGGGTATATGTAAGTTGGTCGTCTTCCTCAATTGAAAGTGACATAAAACAACTATTCCTGATGACTTGATGAGGAATAATTTAGACAACTGCAATCTGTGCTACTGAGCAGATTGAACATATAAATGTGGATGGATTTAAATGCGTAAAACAACTTGATAACACGTGTGGGTTATAATAAGACCCCAGATAGCTTATGAAGTCATAATTTAGCGTCGGGTTTTACAGTTTCTGAACTCTGCCACTTTTTTATCATTATTTTGTTGTTCATTGTTATGAAGACTATTATTTTTATAAATCCAAATGCACTTAACTATGCTTATTTTTCAGACGTGGCGATAACGACAGTTTTTATGGTCGTTAACGCTCTGCCTACCCCATTAGGGATAAAGGCGTGATTTGTAAATGTGTATGTAAGTCTCTTGACACACTTATTATGGTAGACGTAATATACCTATCTCTCTTTTGCACCAGCGTCTGTCAAGTGTGGGATTCATCTTCGTTGGGAGCACACCGTTAGCACTCATTATAACTATTTTATTCATCTCTACATCAAGTGGACGTCAACATTTAACGTTAGCAATACAGGTATTAACGGGTTATACATTCCAAGCCAAACGTCTTCGGTGATACGACAAAAAAAATTGTGAATGCAACTAAAACGAACTTGCTTGCTTACTTTTTCAAACGAATCTAACGAAGACACTGCTATGGTAGGGTAGCATAAACTTATTATAAACTAGCGGTCCACCCAGCGGCTGTGCCCACTGCAACTCGTTTTCCCGTGGAATAAGATGTTTTCCTGGCAAGTATTAAACATAAAAACCTGCCTATTTAAGCACTATCTACTAAAAAACCTGCATTAAAATTGTGGTGTAATTTTAAAGATTTATGCAAACATACATACATACAGACGCGTACTATGTAGTGATTCCAATTCGAACACGTAAAAAATATGGAAAATAGGTCCTTAATATCTTCAGTCGATGTCAACGCACCAAGAAAAGTCTTGTTCACAGGCTCCAGTCCGTCAGCAACCAGCGACGGGTTTCGCCGTGAGATCGCTTAATTTTGAGTGCGATCAATATCCAAAAGTATGTAGTAAAGGGATTGAACGTCGGTAGACACCTAAGGTGCATCGCACTCTTAACGCACGACAGACCGCTAAAATATCGCAACAGTCTGACAGTTCCATACTAGAAACGTCACTCCTCACACTAATACCGCATACGACGGACTGCGCTGCGATAGTGGTGCGTCGACAGCGGTTGAGCGGTTTTAGTATGGGGATTGACTTTTCTAGTATGGATCTGACAGAACGCTGTGATATTTTAGCGGTCCGCCGTGCGTTAAGTGTGCGATCCACCGTAGTTGTAGACAGTGTGTCAGTGCGTAAAGTGACATTGTAGTCGATGTATGAAGCATCAGTAAACATGATATAAACTTACAGTCATGAGCTCTTTCCTTCTTCAGTGGACGTGAGCGCAACAAGCGCATGTTCGCAAGCCTTGGGAGAGCTGTCAATATTGGGGTCTGCCATGACGTCATTGCACATCAGCATGTAGTGGTTAAGCGCAGCGCCGCAGGCGATATCTGAGGCATCAGCAAATAATGTAAACATGATAGAAACTTACAGTCATGAGCTCTTTTCCTTCTTCAGTCGATGTGAGTGCAATAAGCGCATGTTCGCAGGCCTTTGGACAGCTGTCGATGTTGGGGTCTGCCATGACGTCATTGCACATCAGCATGTAGTGGTTGAGAGCGGCGCCGCAGCCCGTGCGGTAGGCGCAGCGCATGCGCGCCTCCTCGCATGGTATCGCCGTCGCCGCCATTGACGCCGCTGCAGCAGCCAATATGGCCGCTAACACCCACATCACCTGCAAGGAAATATGAATTCAGAGCTAGTTCAAATGACTCGACACGACTCTTTAATTTTATTTCCGTTAGGGTTAAATAACTATGAGAAGGATATAAGGTGTAAAAAAAAATTTAAATATCGACCTATGTTCCTTGGGGAAAGTTGTTCAGTTTCATGGGTCACCCCTTAAATATTTGCAGCAATTTTTTTTTTCAACTATACAGCCGCATCTTTTTTCTAAGTACATCGACGTACGGTACGAAATTAAGACATTGTATTTATTGTAAATGTACATAGGTAATGTAATGACGTCATTATTATTCAAACAGAATCTTCACTCCCAATCATGAAACATGAGTCCATTAAATCCATCCATGAAGAATACATCTACAAGCAGAGCAGGCCTCATCACAGGCATGAGAAAATGTACCCAACCCAAGGTTATTTCAACGACTCCTTCAAAAATATCATTGTGTTTATGTTGATAATCCCTCGGCTGGTTTCCTAGAAACGTATGTGGAATATTTACACACAATCGTACATTGTAATTTAATTAACGTACCACGGTTCCAATGGATGTCGAGGAGATGTCGTGAGCCTTATTATTGTATAAATAAAGGTGTGAGCGCACTGGCCCGATTGTTATTGTAATGTAACACTCGCGGGTTGGTGGACATCTTAAGTTGTCACTTTGTTTTCTTTTTGCGGGCGCTCTCCAACGGGCGACGACCCTGTGCTCGTGGCTCTATTTCTTAGGGCTGTCTACCAAATATTTTAGCTTTTTTATCTACTATTTAGATTTTTTATTCTATGGGCATAGCGTCAGGCGTGTTCAGAGTCAGAAGTTAAAGAATAGATATCTCTTGACTATGTTATCTCTTGATTGTTTACCGAAGCAGCTAAAGGAAGTTTTGAAAAATCTCCATATTATTCATAAAGAGTCCACACTCCTAAGGCCTTGGTCTCGGGTTTTGCGGGCAGTGGTAGGATCTTTTGCATACATTCAAATGGACCGGTTCTGGGACACAGCGGCGCGGAAGCGGGCAACGAGCGGCGCACTCTCTAGAAAAAAATGCGAGCGCGCCGCCGCCCGCCCTACCGCCCTGCTGCCCGCAAAACCCGAGAACGAGGTCTAATCCATACTGACACAATTATTAGGTACTAACAATGACACCCCTAGCTCACCAGTGTAGCGTGTTACGGTAAACGTGTAAGTGAGTAGCGAGTAGCGGCGAGCCGCGCGGACGTGCGTCGGATCTGTTTGTTTTATGTCCGTGCGCCCGCGCAGCCTTCCGGGAACACTCCGCGGCCTACTAGATGCCAGCAAGCGATTTGACCATTGTTGTCGTACCCACTAATAAGAAGAGACACTTCCACAGAAAAAATACGTTACTTTTAATTTGTAAGTGCGTGAAAGTTGACAAATATAGGATGTAGTGATAAGTGGTTGGGTAGGATTCTGTCTAATACTCTTCAGATGATTCTACACCGCTTGTTTCTTTATAACGTCGTAACTACATATAAACAACTTGAGCATAGGTAATCCTGTTAACAATCATAATCGAAGGGATGTAAAGAATATAATATAGTGTTGTCGGCGGATAAACACAATATGGAGCACTCGCTTACAAATCGTGCTAGATAAAATCAAATGTCAATATTTCATAGAAACGAGCGTGACCCAGCTTTAAAATATTTTCCCGCCACGACTCAACTTGACGCCAAAAGCGGAGCTGAGATCTCCGAGAATCTCTGCCGAGAATGTACAAATCGAGGTCCGAGAAACGCATTTGTGTGACATTTCTTCAACCATAATCCAACGGTTAGCGGGTAGGTGTAAAAAGCACTCGTAATTGCCCTCGCTGAGTCAACATGGCCAGTCACACACACATGGAATGGAAAACATTTCACGAAGATAGGAGGCAACAAGAAAGGTAACAAGAAAAAGTAGTAATGCTCCTATTGAAATTCGTAAGAAACTGCTAAGCCTGCACCAGTTCGTGTTCGCTTAAGCATGCACCGAGCGTAAGACGCGAGCATTCGCTTGTTTAAAAAGTTCACCTTATTATCGATAACAGCTCCGGTTCAGAAAAAATAGTACCTACAAATGTCAGGGTGATTGGTACGGGTATAGCACCTACCTCCTAAAAAACCTTCCTACTCATCAGATTTTTCTGCATTGTGAACAGCGACACGTCTTGAACAAAGCCGCATGCACCAAAAGGTCAAGTGTGTGGAAAGGGCTTAGTTTTGTAGCTCTACATTAAAGGCAACAGAAGCTGTTTGCTCTGTTGGTTGGCGCGTAACGACACGCAATAACGAGGTGCTGGTGTTTGGGCTGATGGTTAGCGCCACGCATCCGACGTACGCGCGTCTACATACCTACGTGCTGGTAGCATAGATCATTTCTTACATGGAATATGGGCTGATAAACCTACTAACTCCCCAATTCCACCCACGAATAATTTATTCAGGGAATGTGCAGAAGTGTTCCCTGTGAATTAACATTTGGCACTGCGTCGCCAATCCGCCTGCCAAGCGCGCTGAGCTTGGCAATACTCCTATCTTGGGAGCAATAGACTGTTGTGGCTTTTAAGGTAAGATTAAGGGCTGAAAACTAATCCACTTTCTTAGATGGCCTATAGTTACTTATCTGTATTTTGAACTTTTAGAATGATACCTAGTAGGTTTGAGCTATGTATTTTCAAGATTAATTGAACCCCCCTCATATGCTACATCATTTAAGTATCATCTAAAGCTTGGCAAATTGATAATAGAAGCATGAAATCTGTCATTAGTAATTTTATCAAAAAGCAGTTTGTTTATGCTTCCATTTAGTACGAAAGTTAGTAGGTAAGTAGTACGTCAGTCAATTTAAATTGGTAATAAAGTTTATGACTGTTGAGACTGGGAATCGACAAATTCTTCATTTCCCAACTCCTATTATAATAACGTTATTGATGACATGTTCAACCGGTTTAGTAACTGTCCGTCAAAGGCGTTGCTTTATAGTCACGTCCGTCAACGAATTTCCGTAACATTTAAATTACCTACCCAGTGTTTCCTCTCTGAGATTTCTCCTGAACAAACTTTAATCAACAAAATTGAAAAATATTTACATTATATGCCTACCCTGCAAGTGATAAAGAAGTGATATATGTGTGTATGTATTTGGTATGGAGCTATAGAGTTCGGAGATAGTGCTTATAGAAGAAGTTGGGTTAACTTACATAGGCATCTCTCCCACCTATGGCGCACCCCCACACATCATCATCACATCAGATCCAGCCTATAACAGTCCACTACTGGACATAGGCCTCCACTAGGGTACACCACAATCGCCATCCTCCCGTATTCGCCCTCCAGTCGCTACAAACCGCTCTCTATAAGTCAACGGTCCATCTGGCCGCAGGGCGTCCAACGGTACGCTACTGGCCGAGGCGTGGTCTCCACTCAAGAATCCACTTACTCCACCGGCCATTGGTTCTATGACAGATGTGTCCATACTGCATTAAGCCACATATACTGCGATACGCGTCCATATACGTGAAACAACAAAATACAATAGATATAGAATGAAAGTTCTCGGGGAAATATAGTTTCTCTTTTCCAATAATACGGACATGCCTACATAAAGAAATATTTTTCGTGTTGCTAGTCCTAAGATGGTAAAATATATATTTTTGCCAATATTCGGCTACGGATACCCTACTCCGTTTAATGTCCATCAGGTCTTTGGTACAGAGGTGATTTAAATAGAGTGCTAGAAATCAGATGTGTACGGACGTACTTGGGTACGGACGAACCCATCCATAGACACAGTTGATCTGGATTTTATCTGAGAGCTTCATTTTCAAAATCCATGGAAGCGGTATTTGATATAGCGGCGCATGCAGAGCAATTTCAACAGCAGTAGAACGCTGTTTCGAATATAAACTGGCCCATTAGACCGCTTTCTAAACAACGCCGTGGCCGAGGCTCTAAATCATTTGTTAGAAGGGCTTAGCAATATATACGCCAAGTAATTAGGTAGCTAGCTACTCTAGGGAGAGTTGCATAGAAGAGAAACGACAGTTCCTGCTCAAGCAACATATTAGTTTTTTATACGTATTCGAATCATAATTCTGTACGTTTCTAAAATTGGCTATAAGATATTCGTTTTGAACAAGCTAAAAAACGATTCACGCTAAAAAATACATGCTCAGATATTTAATCACACCTACCTATTCCACTGACATGAAAACATTTCAGTAATCCGAAAGATTTACTGCAATGGCCCTAAGAAATGTTTTAGTTTTTCGCTCATATTTTTTCGAAAATAAATTTAAAAAAATGTTGGTTCAAATACAACAAGTATGTTTTATTGACAGCCACATTGAAAATTAGTCTTCTTTAAATGCGAAAGGTCCTTAATAGTTTTCAACAAACAGGTTCTTAAATAATTTCTCCACTTTGAACTCTGTTTTCATATCTTTGGTTTTATTATTTAACGTCTTGTTCAGACAAATACATACCATACATACATACATATATCACGCCTTTATCCCTTGCGGGTTAAATAAATAAATATAACTGAAATATCGTAAATGGCAATTTAATGTTAGTAAATCTTGTGCGTGAAGTCTTAAACAGTTGTAAGCGATTTCGTTACATGAAAACAAGTGATTTAGATAGCGCTTATCAACGCGCGGTGCTGATAACTACGACTGAACAGCCAAATTGGGACTTCGATAAGTACTTAATTAACAGAATAGGTCACAGATCGATGCATGATACTTACTTCAATTTTAAAAGTCATTCGTTTCGATTCACGGCCGAGTCGCGAAAGAAGTCCCGCGAAAAAAGTTTAAATAACCATATATATATGTCATATTATGGGTCATTGAAACGTTTTTCGCGGGACTTCTTTCGCGGCGATAACTCTAATTTATTACTTAAACATACCAGAGCAAATCCAAGTTTTTACATAAATATAGCAACAAAACGAAGGAAGGATGAAAAAGATTACGCATTTCAAACATACATACATTGTGGTGCCAAACGATGGACTTTCCCGAAAATGCTAAGCTCTACAGATCAAACTAAACAGAACAAAGTTTATTTTGATAATATCGGAAGGACGTGTGTCTCTGCGGAAAATTCAAATATGATCATGACATATACGATACGATAATTCTTTATTTAATAAACTTAATTACTAATAGATTAACTTATGCGAAAATAGCTATGACTGCAAACTAATCGCGTATGACAATTTGTAACATATATGGTAACTCGCGCGGAAAATCTTTTATTAGTGATGTCATATGTTATACATATATTCAGCATTTAAAACAACTAATTTAACCCTCAAGAGGTAATGCGTTTAAGCTCTTAAGAGCACAATTTTTATATCAGATCAGATGTTACAGAATATTTACTTTTATGAAGAATCTTCAGCTTGGATCTAGCACAACTGCATGCTGTCATATACGTACTTACATGTCTCGTTGTCCTTAACCGTCTTCGGGGTCATGTTACAATTAATACGTACTGTATATCACATCACATTATGATCACATCTTATATTAACATATCAAGTTTTGCATGACCGTTGCAGCGTGCTTCGCGCGCTTGCATTGCGATGTTGGCACTGATAATGCTTGTACAGGAATTGTATGAGACGTTGTATGGAAAATGTATGGGACTGTATGGTGCGCGTGTTTGTATGGTTAGAGTGCGAATGGCTGTAACGTTGTAATTATAACGAGGTTATCGCACGACTTGTTTGTCTTGCTTGATTAACTTCATAGCCCTTTAGGGTGTTGCAAATAATTGTTATTAACTAGTTTTCGTATAATAAATCACCTTAAGGTTGTTAAATATCACGAGAAGCTACGTAGAAAACAGCATTACAGAAGAGTAAGAAATGTACGTTCCATACGTCAATCGTCGGGCAGGTTCAGTGCATAATAAAAATAAACTATTACGCCGATCTATGGAAAATTACTGATAAGCTTTTACATCATTCGCACGAGCGCCATGTACTAGGAACTAAAAGAAACAGATTAAAAGTTCTCAATTCATATCACAATGTACGGGGTGTAAGGGGCAGCGTCCCGAGTACTGATAGGGTGCAAGCAGACCATCTAACTGAAAAGCTTTTCCCTAGGAACATAATTATGTCAGGAAACGTCAAAAAATTTAGTCATTTTGTGACACATATTCCTAGGGGAAAGTTGTTCAGTTTCATGGTCTGCTTGCACCCTATCAGTATTCGGGACGCTGTCCTTAACACCCTGTATGTATTGAGATTTGCAAAAAAATTGCCAACTCAAAATATCAATTTACTATTTCTCAAAAAAAAACAGTATAGTGCAGCTGAATGTTCGAAAGATACTTAGGTACCTACCTAAATTAAAGGGAGCTGTAACATTAAATGTTAGCCATATATTAAACTTAAGACGTGCAATTTATGAAGTTAGTTACTGCAAATGGGAGCTTTAATGCGCCTTCCTAGGTTCAAATAAGGGACTTACATTGAGTTTTACTATTGCAGCTTAATGGAACTAAGCGTAGGTATGCCCCTTAATAGGTAACTAGTCTGAGTGCTAGGTGTAACATAAATATGCCAAACAGTATGGACATAATTATAATAACTAAATACTGAATCAAAATTTGTGTAAAATGGTACTTACATAAAAAGTCTCCCTATTTTAAATGCCTCGCAACTTTCATATAATCGATAGAATTATTGAAATGCTTGGTTAAAAATTATTACCAAAAAGGAGACAACCCTAGTAATTTCCTAAAGGTTTTGCTTCAGCATTTCGTTGCTTCACATAGGAACAAGTATACTTGGTCAAGATAGCATTTGTCCATGACACCACCTGAATGCGGCCAATTCAGAGAACCGTTGCAAGTCACAGCAACATGACACTTGAGTACTACAAGTCGTAAAGAAGCTGCAATTGCATAGTTCAACGAACGTCTCAGCCGTGTGGGGATTTGCAGATGTCTTCATTCTATTAAAACGGTCTGAGTTCCAAGAAATCACACTTGACGGAATATAGAATTGTCGGCTCAGAGTTTTAAGATACCTAGGTACAGTATCTAGGTAGTAGGACAAGAACATAATATTGCCAGCAGCAATAAGTAGGATCCTACATGTTCTAGGTATTTAGATTAGAGATAGAACCGATATTTCATATAATAAAGTATGACCGTTCGGATAAGCTGTCAAACTCATACTAACAACAAAGAAAAATAGACATCGACGTCATAGCATTATCATAATTTTGACAGCTGTAAAATATGGCCTATTCGAACGGCCATATCTTAGTCATTCGCAAGAACGGTAAAATTTAAACAAAAATATTTTTATGGTATGCACTGATTTTTATGGTATGCACCAAGGAAAAGACGGGGAGACGATCTGGTTAATTACGTCCAGAACTGGTCGCAAATAGCCATGGATTGTAAAGTCTGAGAAATAGGGAGGCTTTTGCCCAGCCCAGCAGTGAGACAGTCGAGGCCGACATATAAAATTTTAGATTTTTTATGTAAAAGTTCTGTGAAAGTGTTTTCTGGTTGCGTTGCTCGCCTGTCGCCTAGCCTACCTATACCTAATAGATGATGCGATGTAAGGCTGAGTAGGTATACCTAATGAGGGTTTTAAGTAATGTTACAAAACTCTACAAGAAAGTTGAGAGCATGATGGCACTTGAAGACAAAACAGATGCGGGTCCATACAGATAAGGGTTGTTCACACGGCTCTCTTATTTCGCATAACTAGCGATAGAAACATTCTTACTTTAAGGTCTTTCTTGTATCTTGCCTTATGCTTTCCGTTAAAATTAATATGTAGGTTTGTATCTAAAAAGAGACCAAACAATTGGCTAAACCAGTTAACCATTTATAAATGTAACGTCTGAAATAAATTATGTGTATTTAAGTTTTAAGTTTCGTAAATGGCGTCAATTTGTAAGTGTGACTGTTTTTATTTTTCCGTTGTCGCGGTGAACTAAATGTTATCGGGTCAATAAGTTTCCATTGCCACAAACTGCAGTTGAAATAAAAATAAGTTTTTATTTAACAAACGTATTTCTATCTATCCACAACCCAGCATAAAAGAAATATAAACGTTTCGCACTTGAAAAAACTGTTGTTGCTGAAAAGAGTGACGTACTCATACATCCACAGTTCGCATTGAGTTGAGACGAGTATCTCGCTGATTGAGTGCTACGTATGGTGCTGATAGACGTTTTTTTACATGAGATACTTCAAGAACTATGAGACTATTGATGGGCGGTTCCCGGGAATATTCCCCAAGTGGGAATATTCCCAAAAGAAACTTTCCGGTGCCCGGGAACATTCCCAATCGCTGGGAACGTGTCGGCGAAACAACATAAAATAAAAATTATTATTAATCTTTTTATTTAATTAATAAGAGTGTAGTGTATAATAAAGAAAATAATTTATTTCATAAAAAAGCCATGTCAAAATACAATTTAGTCAAAATAAATAAACAAAATGGCTAAAGGGCTATGAGTAAAATTGGTGCCTTTCATTTGGTACAATTCTTTTAAGTGTCAACGAACGACGTCTGGTTAAATGTGTAGAGTACTTCCATACAAACAATATTTTGTTTGACAGCTCAGCTGTGAAGTGTAACCTCGTGTATATCTCGTACTGGTTACACTTGACAGCTGAGCAGTCATACAAAATATTGTTTTTATGGAAGTACTCTACACGTTTAATGCGTTAGTTGACAGTCATAAGCAGAGTAGTTTTTCATATAAAACAGTTGTAATATTCAGAAGCTTATATCTCGAAACGGTTATATTACGTATGCCATTATGGTCAGGCATACGTAATGGGAAGGGAAATGTGATGTTGTAGATATGGTGGTTGGAGTCCAGGTTCTTCTATGGTCAGCGCTCCAGCGCGGCCGTCGCTGAAGGCTGCCATGCTCGACGCAGGTTGATGATCAGTTGCGGAGCGATATTGTAAAGACCGTAGCTGTTTACTTAATGCACATTTATTTTTAATACTATACAGCTTATATATTAATTCTAATCTAGCTACAACTATGACGTAAATCACGTAGGGCATTGAGATACGATCGAAGTCCCCTACGTGAAAATATGCTAATATGTTGCTTCCGCAACAGGTTACACTTGACAGCCAGCTGTCATACAATTTATTTTTTGTTTGGAAGTACTTTACACATGTAACAGGCTGGCGTTCGATGACCGTCAATAATTGGCATTAAAAAAAGGCACCAATGCTCCATACTTTTCCCGCAAAGCCCTTTAGCCTCAATCAAAAAGGCAGCCCCGAATGGTACCCGGAGCTAATGTGTCCATAACGCTGGCTGCGTTTCCGCGCTGTATTGCCAGTGTTATGCGCTGCACCAAGTACCATTCGGCACTGGGATCTGAACCCTGGTTTCTCAGGCGCTGTCCCAACCTATGGACAAAGTCCTTTGCCTCTGCACGCCATGACCCGCTCACCTCCACCACAAAGGGTATAAAGTGGTAGGCACTCCTCAGTGAAGCATGCTTTTGATGCTTCTGAACTGCTGCGCATTCCGCAGTTGTACCCGGAGCTCGAATTGTGCGTGGGAGATGAGATGCCGCGAACGTGCTTACACACGCCGCGTCCCACACCAAAGAGCGTCTTTTCTCCCACGGGATCATTGCGAGCCCATGCGGTCTCTTACCGTCATAGCGACTTAAACCGGGACGCTCTAGAACGCAGGGTACACCAGCGGACACCAGGGCACGGCGGATAATCTCGTTGAGCATGTAGTGCGGAGGAAAACGACCAACTGATTTGACACAGCTCAAGCCGTGGTGATCCCTGGCGTGCACATTTGCGCCACAAACGCAATCATGCGGGTCATAAACCCTGCATCCAAGCCTCAGCGCTACAGCCACCCTGAGAGAGTCATCATCAAGCGCCGTACCCATGTGGGGCGACGGGAAGGCGTAAAGCCAAGCCCCTGACTCTGGTCTAAGAGCCGCCTTAAGCAGAGCCCGATCCTGATGACGCCTCAAGCAATTCCATCGCTCTGGCCTCACACAGCTGCTCATCCCATTGTCGCTGCACGTCTGGTTTAGTCGGGCGATCCGCATCAGGACAAACCAAGTCTCAAGCACTCAAAGCCTCCCCCATAAATGGAATGTTAAGACTGTCACCATGTATTTTGAGTATATTAGTGACAAGACTGACTACTCCGTGGGAAGAGGCCAAGAAAGCCGAAACGTTGGTGTCCTGCATACGCCTCACGCCCAAACCTCAATTTCGGATCGGTAACGACACTTGCAGCCTCTGCATCTCCTCTAACTGTACATTGAGGATCATCTCCAACGTGACTTTAATGTTATGATCCAACCGTGAAATTTCATCTGGAAAAAAGCCACGTCGGAGACGTCTTCAAGAGGTATTGAGAGACAGCTACGGAAGAGAGTGAGGGCGACATGGGCCGGCAGTTGCTACAGGTGCTCTCGAACGCTTAGAAGTGTCTCACGCTTTGCAGCTAAACTAGCCTCTACTGCATCCCTGAAGATCGGCGCCCCCCGCAGCTCAAATGACTCTATTAAGGATTTTCACTCCCGGAAGAATATCCTGGAATTGAGCTACACAACAACTGGAGACATCGCCGCACGTATATAGCTCGCATTTGTCGCTGTTGACGATCAAATCAATCTCCGTCAGTTTTGGAATGAGCGTACTTATATCGCGACATACGACATGTAGTGCACCACCCACCAATCGTGCCATCGTCGAGGTACCACTTACTTCATTCATTTCAGTCACTTGATTCCTTTTAAGTTATTTTTAACGTTCTCAGGACACTTATCACACTTATTTGCCGAATGATGAGCAAATTTTGTTACATTTCGACATGTGTAAGTTTTGTTGCAAAATGAACACTTGAATATTGTCTTTTCATTAACAACAGTTTCGTCAAACTGACTATACACCTTGTTTTTCTTCTTCTTGAATTTTGTTTGGCTTCATTTTGAATTTTATTTGTTAACTGGACGAAGGTTGCAACGAAACTGACACAGTTTTAAATGATCGCCAGGCAGGCTAGATAATACAATAATAAAAAAAAATACAATTCTGGAGTTACCCAGTGTTTTGTTTTTTTTTTTTGTCACCCGACCAAGATAAGCTCTAGCCTAAACAATATAGCAGAGTTGTCTTCTTAAACTAAACTGCCGAATATATTACGGATAGGTATAAAAGATATTTCATTTACCTAATTATTTTAAGCAGTAAGTAGTAATTGAAAGTTTTATAGGTTATGGATTCATTTGATGTTCTAAATCAATTTACTTTCAATTTGCATGGAAATGAAAATAATAAAGTTTAAAGATTTATTTATTTGTTATATATAATCATTTGAAAGGTACATAAATAAGGTTACCTTATGATAAAGAAACCTAAAATATGTCTTAAACTTCAAGAAAACTAAATTTATATCAAAATGTTAATGTTCCCAGTAACTGGAAACGTTCCCGGGCACGTGGGAACATTGCCGGGAACATTTCCATTGGGAAGTTTCCGGGAGCGGGAATGTTCCCGCGGCCCATCACTATATGAGACTTTCAAGAAATTAATACCAGCTGATTTTCTAGGAACAAACCACGTTGATGCGACATACGGCGAAGTGACATTAGAAAAAAATCGTTAAAATCTGAAAATCTTCAGTATTTTTACAACGTTTATTACGAGATTTTACTTAACTTGAGATGATCCAATTAGGACTGCATTACGCAATCCTTAATTTATCAGAAGGCAGGGAAGACAACCCTTAAGATACAATGGTACTGAAGCATGGTCTAATCTTTACTGCAAACTGCAGCACTTGAGTGCTCAAAAAAATCGTAGACAAATAAAAAAAACATTGAAAGGGCCGCAGGTAGCTACCGGGTGTAATTGTCCACCAGAGCGTTCAAACGAGACACATTAGCTGTATTTAAAATCTTTAGATAAAGCAAAAAGATGTTCCATCGAAATACTAGAAAAAACCTCTTAACCTTTTCCGGTTTATTGCATTCGCAAATTAGAGAGTTGCAACGGTAGTTACACAAAGAGACTCCGAAGCTTTTACAACACTTTTATGCATCAATTATATCATTAGTATTATATTAGCCATAAACGCGTATGTTCAAAAAAAACAAAAACCTTTTAGTTCTTGCCGCTTGATGCAAACCGTTATTCCATCTATTCAGCTAGCACACGGCATCTAATAAATCACAAGGAAAGGTCTTCTGTAAGACAAATTTTGTAGCATATGGTGTGCAGCTGCAAAACTCAACTCAACAAACTGATTCATTATTTTTTGACAACTAACAGCTTTATTAACATACTGTGTAAACAAAAAAATATAACGACCCGAGTTCTGACTTCTCAGAAATGTTATTTCTCACAAGCCAAACTGGAGCAGGAAAGGAGTGGCTCGCACGCGTGACCGAAGCCAAAACAAGGATCAAAATATACGCGATCAGTTTTGGTAGCACTTTCGATAAATCGGTCGTAAAGCGAATGAATCCATATTGGCGTTGCGGCGCGACACCTCGTAAAGAACGCATTTTGAATGCGGTGCTCTACCACTCGGAGGAAATTGCCACTTAAGTTCTGATTAAAGTGAAACAGACTTGATTTTATTGCGCTTTTTGGCGCCAGGTCTCGATAAAGTAATTAACTTGCCGTACTTACGCTAGGTAAGTACCAAAACACTACTTACGTTGCCAAAGGGTAACTTAAGTTAGATCAAGGACTGTATTGCGATAACCCCGATAGCTAGGTAATGGATCTACGGCTCATGAATAAATTTATAGACTATATTTTTATCCCAATTTCACAACACATGTGCCCACTTGGCTCAAGTCAGATTATGACACTATCAAATCACAGGAAAGCTTGAGCAAACATCTTGACGAGGCAGCACAGTGCACTTATAATCCCATAGATAGTGCATGCCGGGTAACGCGATACCGTTGACTAGTCCACAGTTAATTATGTGAGTAAACAGAGATTAGGGACATCGGATGCTGCTCGTGTTATCCGATTTCTCTAACGCCCAGCGCAAACAAACACCTTAGCTTGCCCACGCAACGGACAATAAAATGAAGGGAATAAAAATAAAGATGGTTTCAAGGGGATACTGATTACCTAGCCAATGCCACGGTTTAAGTAAAATTTTGTGGAACTATCAAAATAATTTCTGATGTAAATATTAATGCTTAGCTACGTGGCTACTACATTAATAAACTATAATAATAGTATACGCAAATTTTCTCACCTGCGAAATGAAATATGACAACTTGCGCGGAAAACTTTGATGTCATTATATATATTATGATATTCAAACGATTTGGAAATCATCGTAGCATACATTGAGGATAAACGTGTCTTGCCTGTCGTCGAATGCCAGTTGATATTAGGGTTTTATTTTGACCAATAGCCTAAACCGAACGTTTAACTATAACTTCTGTCTCGAAATGCCAGCTAAATGAATAATTTTATTTTTTAAATTCTCTTCAAATAAGCGGCAAGTGGGCAGCATATTATGGCTAAAATAAAACTTATTCGCACCTGACAGCTGACTGATGCTGTAGCTAACGCAGCAACGCCGCTAAACCTTGAGCAACTAAGTTAGTGTTTCAAAATTTACGACCGGCCGGCCAACATCTGTCATATTTTACCCCCGGACAAAGGGAATTAGCATAATTTTCCGCTCAGCAGTTCTGCGAAGGCATTTCAGCCGTTAAAAAATAGCCTTCTAAATAGAATGGTTGCCGTGCTATTGTTTTCGCAATTGACTCTCATCTCTCGGCTGTTTGAAATCTTGACGTCGTTGTGTTTATTCCAAGGATAATGTTCTGTATTCTGTGCAAGCTGGAATTGCTCATAGATGAATCACGACGCCTTGTCCAATCTAAACGATGTTCACGTTTGCCGACCATTGTCAAGTAAAGTGGCGTACATCATTATTATGTAGCGGACGATGCTATAAATCTCTAGGCGCCGATTCCTAGTTGCTGCTTATGGAGATTGCGTGCGTGTAGAGTCTAGCCCTTTCTTGGACAATAGCTACAAGTCCTTCTTCAACCTATACCACCTTACTCGTGCAAGTAATGGTCAATGTTATACACACGTTATACAACGACAGACGCATTTTGTCATGTGATGTGATTCGCAAAATATAAACATTCCATTTCTATCAAAGATATTTATATTTTCCCTAAGATATTCATATATTCCCTAGGAGGCATATCTTTGACATCTCATTAGTTTAGTCGTAACTCTATAATTTTCTTAACACTGTAGATCTGTAGATTCCAACATGTTCAACTTGGTTTTAGGGATATTTTTATGCCTGCGCGTATGGCGGTACAACGTCCCATACATTTTAATTGACTCCAAATAACTTTAGTTTTGATACATGATCGATAAGCATGAGTTCGTTAAACATTTGCCGACCATTTATCATTTTTAATCGGGCAGGATCTACTTAATATTCCTCATGAGTTCGCAAGACCGCTAATATGTTTACGTCAAACAGTTAACAGCAGGCCATCTCATTATTTCAGTTTGTTCACGTATGCGTTGAGGACGCAGTAGCTTTGCAAGGACAGACTCCTGTGTTCTTCTAAGAACTTGACCATTTGAGCTTGTTCTATGATCCTAGTACTACTATTACTCCTCATAAATTCTATGGCTCTTGTGCCCTAAAACCTAACTAATTGGAATAGTAGGTACTGCTATTATATTTTATATTTTTTTACTATTAAAGTGCGTCTGTGGCCAAGTGGTTAGGACACCGATCTTACAATCATGAGATCCGAGTTCAATCTCCGCCATGTACCAATATGTTTTTATTCGCGTACATTTTACCCACTGTTCTCACGCTGAAGGAAAAACATCGTGATGAGACCCACATTCAAATAAAATTTGAATTCAGATGACATGTGAATTTGACTTAACCTAGGATTCGGACTTGGCCTTCAGGTCGCAGAGGTCAGATTGCAGTCGCTTTGTGTAAAAACTTGGTTCTACATCAAATCCCCTAGGTTAGGTAGCCGATCCCGACAGAGAAACGGGATAAAGAAAGGAAAATGAAGGAAGGGTACTACTATTTTTATTATAATACATTCTGTGACTCTATACTTGATATTGTCGTATATTATGTTATTTATTTATGACCCTTATTGACATATTTGTGTGATATTTGCCTCAATGCAATTGTCTTATGATTTACGATTTCCGTTGACCTTAATATTTTCTTGGAACAATTTATCTGCGCGCGTTCATTCATCGCATTACTTACTCCTACATGTCGCTATCTCTACTTGACCTACAATGTAGACTGAGATTTAATTTCATACAACTCCAGAATGGGTATGAATTCATATGTAGTAGTCTTATTCATATAAATCAGTGAGTAACTAAGGACTATTGTAAATTACGAAATTTATTACTTATCTATATGAAAAATGTAGATAAAAAGACGTATATAGACGGCTCTACATTTTGCTACGCTGGTAGGTACTAAAGTTGACAGATACTTCTACGAAATACGCATTCAAACAAATTCAGTCCAGTTCTGCAAGTGGAATGCAATCGTCTACCCTTCGTCTCTATTATTAGCTATTACAATAAAGTTAAAATAAGATAAATGAACGTACAACTCTCTTACTTCGCCGGTCCTGTAGTCACATGGCTCGCGCTCTTTGGAAAGCTACAACTCCTGTTTATGTTCAGCTTTACGATGTTCCACAAATATCACTGTATTTCGACGTCACGATTCGATCATCACTATCAATTGTACGGGGTTTATTGTCTAACTGTTCACTTTTACGGAGTTTTCATTGATGTACACAAACGGTTTGTGTTCGTGTTTGCGCGGCGGAGCGACGCGGGTGCGTGTGCTCGGGCAGCGCGCGCGCCTTCGATTGAGTTGTGTTGTGTTCGCCTCCGCTCCGCCCCAGATGACAGCTTCAATATCTTCTTCTTCCCTTCCCGTCCCACCTCTTGGCCAGCCACGTAGCCGCGGGGGGTCCAAGTTGTACGGTCGTGCACGATTCTGAGACCCCCTTTGAAAACCTTTCGAAACAACTTCGCTGAGGCAAGTTTTTAAATGGCTCTACATCGCGTTGATTTAAGTTTCTGGACCCCTGCTCCTAGATTCACGCCTGTTTTGAACTCGGGAAGTGGACATGGGGCAACGGAATAGACTTGTTACGTTTTTATTTTGTTTTATATAAGATTTACTAACCGGTCGGAAAGAACTGTCTTCGACTACAGAGTCTTGGTGGACGAAGATAAATGATTGCACTTCAACAAACAAGTGCGGTGAAACTGATTCATGAGCTTCTGATAATGAAAAATGGCATGAAGGTAGACACATCCTTTCACAAAGTCCGTTTAATTTTATGGGCTAGTTAAAGTCTATGGCCTCTGTGATACAAAACATCTTTATAGCCTAATTGAAAGTTGGGGAAACTTTACAACCTTCAAGAATTCTAATTACTTAAAGTAGGGCTCTACCAAAAGTTAATAATAGGCATACTCACGCCCCGAACATCTACCGACCTTAGATAGATAATGAAATGGCTTAGAGTGAAATCGTTACATTTAAAATTTTCACCGCGTATCTGAAGCAAGAAAATTATCAACTCCTACACACATTTTCAAGTCGAATGTTCAATAAGAATAAGGTAGAAAACTGTACAGCAAGTTATATAGGGAGATGTTTATACACGTAGCCAGTGAACCAGGTTCTCGAGAAAGTCATTATCGAGACCTTGTGCGGGCGTATTTTTTGTTCGGCGCGGGGCTACGGCCGGCAAGCGATGTTTAAAAAAAGGTTTATTTTAAAATTGCGTTGATTGAGTTGTTACGGGCCGGGAGCGAGCGAGCGAGGATGCTGCGCGGTCGCATGCGCGCGGCCCGCGGGCGCAGCGGCTACGTTTGTAAACAGTAGGCAGGCGTCGTAGCGCCACGTCTATTTATTGCATATTTACGTTGATTGCCTCAGGCACCGGGTAATAATGTAGGCAGTTAATTGCTGTAATCTGCTGTAATCGCTAAATAAAATATGTTGAGTTCAGTACGAACCTACGTGTAAATTAGCCAAGTAATAAAATTATTATAGACACCCATGCGTTTGTAAACCTAGTGAGATGATTATGTAAATAGGTACTAAACCAATGCTAATACTATTTTCTACTTATAGGCACGATACCTAATTAAAAGTTTTATTAATATAGATTAAAAGTTGGTCCGTAAAAGGGTCTGTTGATGTGCTGCTAACATCAAATAAGTACATAATCACATTTTTTGATCCCATAGAACAGGATGGCGTAACTACAGAATATGGACTACTAATGTAAATCTGCGGCTTTACGAGGCATCGATCTCTCGAGTGGACATGCAAAAACATACCTAGATACCGTTACAAGAAGATAAACGGGCCAAATTGTTAATGTAAATGGGTAACCTCGTTTTTTGGAATCGGTTAAAACAATTATACATCTAAGGTGTAACAATATTAGCTGCAAATATTTTAAGGGGTGCATCAGTCCACGAAACTGAACAATTTTCTCGAAGAAACATAGATCGAAATACTTATGAGAATTTTTTTGTACCTCTCATACAAAATGTAGCAGCCGAGCGAGTCAACTCTATAGGAGGCCCAAAATTTCCTTGGGTAAAGTTGTTTAATTTCATGGGCTGGTTCATCCCTTAATTTATTTGCAGCTAATTTTTTACACCCTGTATTTGCAGCAATTTTTTTTTACACCCTGTGTAAAAGGCTGTTGCGTGCATTGATCTCTTTGCCTTCCCGAAAGGGAAAAATGTAGAAGTGTCACTATAACGATTTTGAATACATGAAGAAGAAGCATACTGAAGACGTACAAATTAATAAAAAAACTAAAGAAGACATTTACTGAAGACTAGGCTGTATAGCCTTAAGACCTTTGCCTGTCCAATGAACAAACACAAAAAAAAAATACGATTTTGACATTGCGCCCGAAAAAAAAATACCGGTTTCCTTCTTGGGAGAAACAGATTTGTTGTAAAAACAGTATGTAAACTAGTAAGTGAAATAGGCGAACTTACATAAAATGACTGTGGGACCGAAGAAATACATGGTGAGAGACTTGCTAAGTGTTCAGCCGCCGGTAGAAGTGTGGATTCAGGGCACCATCGAGCAGACAGTTGGCACGGACATTCTCATCATCGCGGACGGTCCTGGAAGAGCAAAAGTAACTAAATGCGATTCTGCGGACGGCGTGATTGATAAGAATTCTTTGCGAAAAGGTACGTAAAATAAAATGTGCAAGCATAACCTCAAAATTATTGGAACACATTTTTTCCTTGATTTTTGTCCTGCCGCTCGCTTGTGACTGATTTATATTTTGACAAATACAGTAGCGACTTAAACAGACCTCTCAAATAGGTATCTATAGCGTGAAATAGAGATTCGTCTAACTCGCCATTCCGCCAAGTAGGTAGGTAATGAAATGTCATTGCTGTAGGTACTTCTTTGTTGTACTTCTACTGCTTTTAGCTGCTTGTCTGTAGCTTGTTATAGCAATCAATATTTTTTTAACCTATTTTATCAGCTTTTTGTACGAACTTTGCGTAGCGTAGGTTTAATAAGTTTATATCATTTTATCTATTTGCTTTGCTTGAAAACAAATTTCGTAAAATATCAAGGAAATTATTTATTTAGGTAGGCGTAGTTATAGAAGCATTTTGATCTTTTCAGGCACATATTGTTGCATCATAGGCACTGCAGTGAAAACTAAGGGGCTACCGGAAGTGCAAGCCAGCAAGTTTATAGATTTAAGTTCACAGCCTCAAATGAAAGCGGTTTGGGAGTCTGAAGTACGGGAAATCAATCTTTATTTACAAGGAAAAGTATTACCTTCAATATAAAAACATTTTCTTTTATAAAACAAATATATTTTCCGTCACCATTACAAAAATAACGGCACTTATAAAAACTTAAAGTCTAGTGGAATCGGTAACAGTTGTGATTGTAAAACATTTTTCTCATTTAAATACAATTGTATTTTAAATACTCATAAATTCATAACAACATAACTTGCTTTCAATAATAAAATTTCATACATATTGAAACAATTATTGCGACTTTCACTTTATATGCAGCCTTATTTTATCCATTTGCACCACAGTTCTCTTATTAAACTAGAATGTTTACAGTTTGGCGTCGGATTTGAGCAGGGGTCCGAGTTTCTGCGCCAGCATGATGTTTCCGGCGATCTTGAGTTTGCCCTTGAGGTATGCGACTTGTGGGCTGAGGGTGCCGGCCGCGATCTCCACTAGGTCACCGTCTGATACCGTCATGGTTGTGTCGGCTTTGCCTGATTTCGGTGCGCCCTCGTATACTTCAGCGTTCTTCAGGTCCAAAGCTGTAATATAAATAGTTTTGATTAGTTTTGTAATCGTTTTACATCAGGTTTTATAAACGGTAGATCACACATTTACAAATATTGTTGGGCGCCAGTTTAGTGGCGTTTTCAGCATAACTTTCAACTAATCCTAATGTTATGTCATGTTCCAAAGAGTAGGTATTTCTAATTTAAAACTGGGCTTCTAATGCGATACAAACGCACAAAAACAAGTAAGATGTTACCAGAAAATTACTTGGCCTTTAGCTTGTGTCTAATAGTTCTTCGACTAACTCAACTTTGGTAATCTTGCTTACTTAAAACAGCCTCTTATTATAAAAATAAAATCATGACCTTAGACTACGCAAGAGCTAGGATAGTCTTGCTTGTCCATTTATAAGAATAACTAGCCCACTGTAACTCCTTTTCCCGTGATAACAAGTTGTTTTCCCGGCAACTATTATACATATTATGAGCCTTTCTCTTGAATCACTCCATCTTTTAAAAAAACAGCATAATCCGTGTTGTAGTTTTCAAGATTTAAGCATACATACAGACAGGCGAAAAGTGACTTAGCTTTGTACTATGTAGTGATATGTTTTTACTTACTCCACGACTTGATTGTCTTGCCGTTCTCGGTGAGGTTGTACTGGAAGACGCCGCCGATGCCCTTGGCGACGGCCACGTTCTTGCCGACCTCCTCCTTGATCTTGGCGAAGAGTCCGTCGCTCTTGAGCGCTCCGCCCGAGCTGACGGAGGCAGCCGGCGCCGCGCTCGATGACTCTCCGCTGGAGACGATCTTCCTCATGTCAACGTAGGCTCCTGTGAATAATGGAAATTATTATTAATTTTAAAAGTAATGATTGAAAAGGGAATGCTAAAGTGGTTTGGTCACGTTGGAAGAGGGAGGCCGCAAAGAACCTACCTGGATCAGATTTGGGACGTTTCGAGGAATGGTCAAGTCATAAGTACCTACTCTAAATCGACGAGCGTGCATAAAGACGGATGAATGTAGAAGAAGCGAAAGAAGTATGCCAGGATCGTAGGAAGTGGAATGAATTAGTCTCTGCCTACCCCAACGAGAGAGGCTTTATTTACGCATGTATGTATGTAATCCTGGTAATGCATACCTATAGGCATACGAAATTTTAAACTAATCTAAAAGTCTAGATTTGATTTAGTTGAACCGTGAAGTCATATATCAAACTTCAGCACTGAATTTGAGAATAATGTTTTGAATCCTCCACATTAGGCACTGGAAGTTAAAAGTTAACAACCCAGACTAGATGACATGTCAACAAGAAAAAAAACCTTGTCATAGCATTAACATGATTTTGACAGGTACCAAATATGGCTTAAGAGCGGCGATACTCAAGAGCTTTTTTACAGCCGCATATGACATTTCTATTAACATGAAGTTGGCTCCTTTATTGCACTTGCCTAACTATCTAAGCAACTGTACGGTATTAGTAGTAAGCTAGTAAGCATACCTGAGATGACAATGTTGCCGGTCTCCTTGGTCTTGGCCTGGAAGTAGACGCGGTTGCCGTCCAGCCACATCTCGGTGACGATGGTCTGTCCGGGAAACACGGGCTTCACGAAGCGAGCCTTCATCGCCTTGAAGTTCGCGGGGTCGTTGCCTCCGTACCTGGAAACGTGAGGAGAACCATTTATTATAAATGTTTGATCGAGATCAATTCCGAAAAATTAATTCTCAACTTTAGCAGCTGATATCTGATGTGTATTGAAAAGAGTATTGTGAGAATGTCGTATGGTGCGAAAAGTAAAATAAAATTAAGCAAATATGAATAAGATGGGTGATGATACCAAAGCATACTAACTATACGCTATTCACATAATAGTCTCATTTTCGATGCCAATTATATTACTTAATTCAAACTCTGAATATTTCGAAAAACTATGAATGAAGTCCTACAGTATTTTTGGACAATAGTTTTAAGCGTACATCTTTTATATTTTATTAATGACCCAGTCCACAAGCGAATTACAACCAAATGGGCATAGAAGGCAAGTTACAGACTCTAGCCATTACCATAACAAGGTATACTTACTTAGCCAACACGTGTCTGGAAGCGAAGCCGAGGGAAGCAAGCCCGTGGAGAATGGGCTGCTTGTGTCCCATCGCGCCGGCCACCGACGGGTCAATGTGCAGGGGGTTCAAGTCTCCGGACAATCTGGAAAATAACAGATTAAACCATCAGTATGCTTGTACTACAAATGCCTTCAATTAAATATGGCCTTCAAATATGGTTTTCAATTGCAATTCAAAGTACCACAAATACCATCTTAATTTCTAAAGAATTGATGGTCTGCAGCATACCAACATTAAAACTTACGCTTTAAAAATATGGTGGCATATTCAACTGTTAACGTGGTGTTGTTAATAATAAAGTGCTTTGTTCCTGTGTTCTTCCTGACACTATACTATATATTTCCGGGTGAGCACGCGCTCCCCACCTAGCCGACAGGCGTAGTTTTGATGGCCCCGGGGCCGAAAAAGAAGAGCCCAACTATACTTAGAAATGGCTCTTTATAAAATACACTTCTCATAAAAAACCCGGGACACCTTGCAAGCTTATGTTTTGTGCGAGTCACATTATTTAAAAACTGTGTTTATTTTGGAATAAATGTCTGATATGGTGTAATAGTAAGTAAAATCTTAATGAAAATGTCCCACATTTAAAATAGTTTTATATACATTTCGTTTTATAATGACAAACTCACGTGTCCACACTGTGCGCAAAAGCGCCGATCTGATTAGGAGTCGAAGTGATCGCCACGGCCGAAATCGGTCGGAGAGATCACCATCATCATCATCATATACGTTTCGTGTTTTATCAAATCATAAAATCGCAATTCTATCGATTTCTCTGATGAGAAGTATAGTTTTAGTTAGTCACCTGTAAAGGGCAGCTTGGTCTTCTGAGGTCTTCTGCTCGACGACTGCGTCGGGGGCGCGCTTGGGCGCGGGCACGACCTCGGTGGCGAGCTTGCTGGCGCGCGGGCCGCCGAAGCCGCCCTGGCCGAGCACGAAGATGTGCTGCTGGGTGCGGTACAGCAGCTCCTTGTTTTGGTACACCTCGCCTGGAGGAAAAATGTAAACGTTTGGTAAATAGATACATACATAAACCACGCCTTTATTCCGTGCGGGGTACGATCGTAAAATTACGGCCGTTATCGCCACGTCTGACAAATTTTTGTAGGGTCAGATAACTCGTGTGTAAAAAGGTACGATAGATAATAAGGATAATTCTTTATTTGAGGTACAATGATACAAAGTAATTATGCGACTTCGGTTTCCTAGACATACACAAATCACGCCTTTATCCCTTTTGGGTTAGACAGAGCTTTCACGACCGTATAGTTACGGTTGCTATCGCCTCGTCTGACAAATCTTTGAGGGCTGATTAAGGAGAATTTTCTATCACAACAGTGACAGGTTATCAGTCTGTCGCCTAAAATTGCCATACACATGACACCCTCGAGTGCCTTAGTCGGCATCTACGACACCTGCGGGAAAGAAATGGAGACTATGTCTATGCATAGTGATGCTATTTTAAGCGAAAGCATCACACGAGAAAATGGAAACATTTGGTAAATAAACTCGGTAGGTCGTTTTATATAGTTGAAAAAAATCTCGATTGGGTTTTGTAAGTACAATAATAAACAAGTATTGTTAGGTATTCGAAGATTCTATTTAAATAAAAAAATGTTGCAAATTAAAAAATCTTTTTGCGTTTCGTCTGTATGTCTTTCATGTACAACCACGCAACGTGTTTTGATGCTTTTTTTTATTAGATAGAGAGATTCAAGACGAATCTTGATGTAAACTATATGCTAGGAAAACGCCCGGGCCTAACCGCGAGTTAGGCTGCTAGTTATATAATTATACTAAAATTACGCTTGTTTATTATTGCATGCTTTAATTTACCGTTATCTGCTTCTATAATCAGTATTTTAAATTGTTAATCTGATTAACTTAAATTAAATTAAAATTTTCAAGATATGAACTCACATATCTGTAACAATGATCTGTATTTACCACGGCGTGGTATTTACCGAATATAATCGAAATATTTGTTTTTTTTTTATATCAACTCAAAACATTTATAATCTTTAAACCATGTTTTTTGCTGTAGAATAAATTTGCTATCGGTAAAACGTATCTAAAATTTGGCTCACATTTGGTTTTCTATTTTGCCTTCGTTATCACATCTTGTTTCTTCTTCTGCTTTTCTTCTTCTCAAGAAAAAAGACCAAAAGTAGGTGCCGACTTTTCGCGCTACAAAGGGTGTATAGCTGAAACACTAGCCGCGAGAGTACAAAAATTTGTCGCCCACAATTTAATTACGCTTACACCTATTTTTGCGCATCTTTGAAATAGTAGAAAGCTGTATTGCCGTTTTGTTAACATATCGTAAACATTTCCGTTTCACGCAAAAAAAAAAAAAAAATAAGGCAAACCTACAAATTGATTGATTTAAAATTTGACCGATAAGCTCCGACAGTGAAACGGAACGGGATTTAAAAAGTTAATGTTGTCTATGGTCTAATGCTTATTTGTCACTTTGAGTTTAGTCAATCAGCTGTTGTGGCAAATAGTAGAAAATGGAAACGAGTGGTTTGACCACTCTTTTTTAATTTCTGTGGACGATTTCAGTTCAAAAATGGCGATTTTAGGATTTCGCTTACGGAATAGCGCTTTCGTAGCACGCAATCAAAAACGAACAATTCAGAAATTAAGCTCCAGGAGTGCAAGACAGGTCCAAAAGCACACGTAACGCGAGCGATAAATGACGGATATAGTGATAAATCAAGTAAGACTCACTGTTGACCACGGCGACGGCTGCGGACCCCTTGTCGAGCAGGTCCACTACGTAGGTGCGGATGTCGAACTCTCCCTCGGTGCCGGGCAGCGAGCTGGGGAACTCGATGTATTGTTCGCCGTGGAGGATCTGCGGGAGAAATCATTTGTTATCATTATGAATAAAATTTGTCTTTTGATGGTTATTTTTCGTGGGGTACGTAGAGCGTTTATCGCCACGTTTGGCAAATATTAACTTACGATACAGGGTGTAAAAAAATTAGCTGCAAACATTTTAAGGGGTGAATCAGCCCATGAAACTGAACCACTTTCGCTAAGGAACAAAGGTCTAACTATGAAAAAAATTTAGACCTCCCATACAAACTTAGCAACCGACTAAATCAATTTGTATGGGAGGTCCAAAAAAATTTCTCAAATTTCGACCTATGTTCCTTTGAGAAAGTTGTTCAGTTTCATGGGCTGGTTCAGCCCTTAAAATATTTGCCGCTAATATTTATACACCTTTTATAGTAACAGGTTGTCAGCCTGTCGCCTACAATACACATGAAACCCTCGAATCCCTAAGCCGGTTGTTACGACCTGGTAAAGAAATATGGTGACGGAATTATGAAATTCAACAAGAATACAAGTGCGAGCACTCACGTTGGTGAAGTCTGCGTGTTTGCCGTGCTTCTGCATGGCCTGCTGGACGAGCGGGGACTCCATGGCCATGCCGGCCAGGATGAAGTATGAGGGAAGGGCGGTGAAGTTCTCATGGCTCTCGTACAGGAACTTCAGGTCAGACTCTGTTGTTGTTGTAGCACCGACTGGAAATTAAAAATGTTGGTTTTGTAACAATCCAAGCTTAGTTTAGTTATTTTTGCGTATCTCAGGTCATCTATGGTTTGATCGGGTCTATGTAAACATGGGAAAAATGTACCTCTGTTTTCGCGAAAGTCTTAAGTTCGTAAATCGACAAGGATAGATCATTCTTATCCACTATTATTTCGATTTCAATCGTGTGTTTCATAAGTCTTTAAAATATGAAGGTGAAGAAAAGTGGGCAAAATGTTATGTTTTCTCCATTTCAAAAGATAATCTCGTAAATTCTCGTATTACATTTGTAATTAGTATTATATACATAATATCTCGCCTTTATCCCTTGTGGGGTAGGCAGAGCGTTAACGGCCGTAAGAATACGGTCGCTATCGCCACGTCTGATATTTTTGCGGCGATAGCGACCGTAAATTAATATTCATATATTCTAATGTGCTAATAGAGAAAAGAACGTTGTTTCAAAGCATATCTATAGTAGAGGTTTTATTTAAAAAAATGTCTCATTTAATACAGAAAATATTAAGCTGCCAAATCATATCTTATCAAAAAAAATTGCGGTAAATAAAGATTGTTCGAACCTTGGTGTTCGTTGGGGTTTTGATATGATAACAAACAAATAATATTATCTGTATTTCGCTCGCTTTCTGTATGCCAGAGGGACATGCATGAATTAAATTAGCTTGGGTTAGTCGTCAAAATGTGCAATGCGCTACCTATTTCAATGATTTCAAGATTTCAATCGTTTATCATAGACTTCGAATCGTGAATCATAGACTTATATAATGTACGAATACTTTTAGAATGTCAGAAAGTTACTGTACAATACTGTTACTGAATAAATGAATTTGTCACAATAATGACACAATTTTGTCTTCAGTCCGATCTGTTCTTCCCAGAACAACTCTTAAGCCCAGTCTCGCCCCAAGGGCTGGTTGTTTGAACAACCAATTTCCGGGTGAGCACGTACTCCCCACCAAGCCGACAGGCGTAGTTTTGATGGCCCCGGGGCCAAAAACGTAAGAGTCCATCACAAAAAAAGGAAATTTTCTCTTTTTCATAACAATTTTATGTTCCTAGTAGCAACGCGGCACTAGTAAAGGCACTGCTTCGGGACTGGCCAAAATGATCTCACGACTGGTTGTTTCGATGACAGATTAAGACAGAACAAAAATGTGCAATAAACTTAAGAGCAATAGGGATATTGATCGGGACTGCAATAGGCGCAAACGCTGTATTAGAAGTCAAAACATAAAACATGTTAATTGAAGTTACCCCTGAAGATTCAGATGATTGGGTTGGGTATACGGGGTGTAAGGGACAAAACTCCGAATACTGATAGGTTACATGTGGCCACGAAACTGAACAACTTTCCACTAGGAGCAGTCAGTCAGGAAACGATAAATACATTTCGAACTCTTATACAAAATTATGATCAGTTGACTGTATTACCTACTACTACAGAAACTCAAATAGTTTCTGAAGTATTTTTTCTGGCAAGTTGTTCAGTTTCAAGGACTGAATGCACCCTACCAGCACGGAGGGCTATCTCTTACACCCTAATACTGCTTTCGGCTCGCACGTTTTATTTATGAACCGCCGTGATGGATGACACAGCGCATATTATAATATCCAAATTATTACAGTGCAAAGGTTATCCTTATTATTCCTCTGTATACAAACACAATGATGTGTGGGTATGTTTCTAAGCCGTATAATATACTTATTGCATTTATTAATACTTCAGATAGTGAAAAATTATCACTTGCTTTACTGATATGGAAAGGATTATACGCGTACGTCGATAGAGGGACGGAGACTAAAGTCCAAAGGTAATCATGCCATTCTATTGTATTTCAAAGTAATACATTTAGAATTTATATATTTTTTTATAAACGGGATCTCGGAAGAATTTTGGCGATTATGCATTTTTTTATTTTCATTTGTTTTTTTGTCGCGCGCACTTGTGCAAAATTTGGGTAACCTAAAAATAACCAAATACAAAAAAAGACTAGCCCTAAGCAATTAAGTCGTAAGACCACCAGGTCAATGGGAAATTGCACCGTATAATTCACTCAGAGCGCCATCTGTTAGGAACTAAACAAACATTCCCATTACTACTCGCTATTGGTTGTCGGTACTGCCGGTGCCCCCCTCGTGTTCCGCTCACAACGTCCTACGTCATTCTACGTATATGTATCTGGGCCCTACCTAAGTCTGCTTAATGAAAATTGTTTCAGTTGGATGTCGATTGGATCTCATTGGAAAATTTGTTAGTTTCGTAGTCTGCTAACAGTTTGAAGTGTAGAAAATCACAATGGCAATAGAATGACAGAATTTCGATGGCGTTACAATGACAAGAAAAAATATCAGACTTGGGGTCTGCTATAAAAATTCGTGAAGTGTTTTAAAAAATAACTGTATATAAGTGTTACCTACACTAGTACCCTATGGAATTTAAATCATTGCATATAATTTTAAGAGGCGTGATTAGACTGTAAGTATTTATATATTTCCTTATTATGATTTAATCGTGTCTTACCCAATTAAAATATGTGTTTTTATATTTACATACATACATATATCACGCCTTTATCCCTTGCGGGGTAGGCAGAGCGTTAACGGCCGTAAGAATACGGTTGCTATCGCCACGTCAGACATTTTTGAGGATTGTTTTCCAAGGTTGTTTCAGAAAACATGTCTATGACTATAGTGACATGTTGTCAGCCTGTCGCCTAAAAATTGTAATACGCCAATACCCTCGAGTCCCTTTGTCGCCTCTTACGACACCCGCAGGAAGGATGTGGGGTGATGCTAGTTTCCAAACTTTGGTTTCCTTAACGGCCGAAGGGGATGCTATTCTAAGCCGGCACCACACGGTTTTTATATTTAATGGAAATAAAGAATTATGAAAAACAAAACCTACCTCCCAGGGCGTAGAGGGTGAGGTCCTTGGCGTTGTACTCGTACTGCGACCAGTAGGTCTCCTTGCCGGCGTCGAGCTTGGCGCGCTCCTCGAAGTCCTGAAGCTTCTCCACCAGGTTCATGGTGACGTCGGCGATCTTCTCCACGTGCTTCACCTTCGACATGTCGGTCACCTGGCTCCAGTGGTCTTTGACAGACTCAATGGTGACGGGGTCGTTAGGGAGTTTCCTGGTGAGATATTCGTTTTTGTTAGTCACTTTATTTGAATGTACCTTTTTTAGGATTTTAATGCATTCGCAGTGCTATATTATTGTCAGTATCTGGTTGACAGAGAACTGCTCGGCTTTTTCTACCGTTTAACTACTAGCTAGATCGATTTATCGCTCCCGAATCCACCCACGTACGAATTTCAATTAAAATCGTTGGAGCCATTTCCGACATCCACATTCAAATAAAAAAAAAATGAAATATCAAGCATCTGCTACAAATCGAACCGAAAACATATTATGGGGTACCGCTCCACTGATCTACCGACGCCTCGACTAACCATTGTCAAATTTCAATCCCCTGATCTTGATTCCCCATACATTTATATGACACATATTTTATTATTTGCTGCCAAAAAACTGACGCTATGGGCCTGGCTTTACTTATCATATCTGTTTTCGATGGTTACAACCAATACCCATGAAAACACACAATAAAATTTCAATAGCGGTATATTCCGGTATAAATCGCAAAAAAAGCATAATTGTAACTGAATTGCGAAACTGATGACTAACTAGTTTGCTGGTAAAAAACCAGCAGTTTAATTTCTTTAAATCAAGATAAAAAATATTTTCTTGGCAAATATCTAGAGCAAAATGACAATAGGAATCGTTGTTTTATAATTATTTTCTCAAGTTATTTATGATTGTAAGCATAGGGTGACCGACCTTCTAGTGATAATTATACATAACCTATTGCGATTTTCTTATCTTATTGTCTCAATAAATACACACGCAAACATACTCTGTGGTCTAGTTTAGGTAGTCTTTAGCTTTGAATCGATTCGAAACAGATATTTATCTTTGTAACTTAGTTTCACAAATAGGTTAGAAAAGTTTGACTTGAGCTCATAGCCGAGGGTGGAGTGATATATATATAAGGTGTAAAAATATTATATGCAAATATTTTAAAGGGTGAATCAGACTATGACAATCAACAACTTTCCCCACCAAACATAGGTCGAAATATGAGAAAAATTTTCGGACCTCCCGTACAAATTGACTTGATCAGTCGGTTATTTTGTATATGAGGTCCAAATTTTTTTTTCATATTTCGACCTATGTTCCTTGGGGAAAGTTGTTCAGTTTTATGGGCTTATTCAGCCCTTAAAATATTCGCAGCTTATTTTTTTACTCCCTGTATGTACAAATAGGTATGTATGTGCAGATTTTGCTCCGTCGGTTCATCAGATCGTTCATTAACCCTAGAAACAGTATTTCAGAATCAAACATACCTGAGTGGGGCGCCCTCATTCCTGACGAAGTGTGACTTGAGCGCGTAGCCGAGGGTGGAGTCAATGATGTTGCCGGTCTCGGGGAAAGACTCGTGGCACATGTACGCCTGCAAAAAAAGGCGTTCATTTAAATACGCGCCATAGGCCAAGGGTTTTTTTAAATATTACTTAACCTTAGAGAACAAATTTTTCTGACACTTTTTGCGGGAGGGGAGATAAATACTTACAGCACACAACGATAATTTTACAACAACTTGACAACCACATACAAAACGGCAACTGTATGTTTCATATAACGTGCCGGGCAAATGGGCTTTGCAATCTCTATAGGTTGAATGCTCTAAGGTTCAGTACCGACAAAGGAAGCCATGAAAAATTCAATTCAACATCAAGGACAATTTTTTAATTATGATTAGAGATTGCCGTGTGATGCCGGCTTAGAATAGCATCACCCCATTTCTTCCCGCGGGTGTTGTAAAAGGCAACTAAGGGACTCGAGGGTTTCTTGTGTATTACAATTTTAGGCGACAGGCTGACAACCTGTCACTACAGTGATACACGTATCATCTGCAAAGGCCCTCAATACTTGTCAATGCTTATCGCCACGATAACGACCGTAATTTTACGATCGTCAACGCTCTGCCTACCCGCAAGAGAAAAAGGCGTGATTTGTGTGTTTGTGTTAGACGTTTGAACATTTATTTACTAGTATAGTTTTTACATTATTGTGTCATAGAGGGCGCCAATACAAATAGTCTTGTCGTAATCAATTTTGAGATTGGTCAAATCTAGATTGAGATATAGGCATATCAATCGCATTTCGGCTAAGAAATAATTTCGATATTCTTTACGGCATCTTTAAAAACGACCACTTTATGATTTTCATGTCGTAAATGTGTCCTGTTAACATTAAATTGAGTAGAAAAAAGGCCTGAACAATTCAGTTTTATACGTAGTCGGTCCCAAAGTTCTGTCACTGGCATATTATTTTTGAATTTAGAACACGGATTTGGAAAAGTTTTATTGCATTCCGTTTTTGAATGTTTAACAATTATTTTAAAACAATAAATAATCATTTGGGTCGATTTTTCACGATGGAGTGGACTTTGAAAGAAAACCGAATAGCAGTTTTGGCGTTGCATCGCTGTGGGCACTCGCCGAGTACCATTTTCAAGTTGCTCAAAAAATTGAAAATAACGCTTAGGTTTGGGTATCGTACTATAACTAGGTACACTGAAGTCTCTAGTGTTGAGGACAAGAAAAGAACTGGCCGGCCTCGCTCCGCCAGAACACCAGCAGTGATCAAAGCGATCAAGGAGCGCATACGAAGAAATCCTGTCCGAAAACAGAAACTTATGGCTTTGCAGATGAAGGTTAGTAGAAAAACAGTCAAAAAGGTTTTAAACGAAGACCTTAAGCTGCGAGCATACAAAAAAAAGAGTGGGCACTTACTTAATGCCCGTTTAAAAGAAATTAGACTCAAAAGATCTCGGGTGTTGTTAAAACGGTACGCGAAAAACCGGCACCGCGATATACTTTTTACAGACGAAAAAGTTTTTGATACAGAAGAAAAGTATAATAAACAAAACGATAGAGTGTACGCTACCAGCTCTGAAGAAGCAGGAAACAAAGTTCCGCGGGTGCAACATGGGCATCATCCCTCTTCAGTCATGGTCTGGTTAGGAGTCTCCTACTATGGGCCAACTGAGGTTCATTTTTGCGAAAAGGGGGTCAAAACCAGCGCAAAAGTGTACCAAGAGACGGTTTTGGATCGGTACGTCAAAGACCTGCCCAACACACTATTTTCAGGACATCACTTTGTATTCCAGCAGGATTCTGCGCCCGTCACAAAGCCAGGACCACTCAAGCCTGGTTTGAACGTCAAAACATTGAGTTTATAAGACACGAAGATTGGCCTTCCTCCAGTCCGGACCTTAATCCTCTGGACTATAAAATTTGGCAGGTCTTAGAGAGCAAGGTCTGTGCTAAGCCCCATAAAAATTTGGAGAGTCTGAAGTCAGCCATAGTTAAAGCAGTCGCTGAAATCGACATGGATATGGTGCGTGCTGCGATAGACGACTGGCCGCCGCGGTTGAAGGCCGTTGTTAAAAGCAAGGGAGGTCATTTCGAATAGTTTTATGTTATTTTGATTCTTCGATGACTGTATTTTTAATTGATATATAAATTTTTAAAAACGGATTGGTACTTTTTATTTTATCAGTATTTTCATATATGACAGAACTTTGGGACCGACTACGTACATACTACGAAGGACGTTAAGGAAACTATTTCCACTTGCTGTAATGACAAGTTATTAACCCATCGCATTGTCGCTTAACAGGTACCTACATAATAATAACTTCTTCTTCTTCTTCTTTTCGTGTGGGATACCAAGTCGTTCAACGACCCGATGAGCCCTAGTGTCAGAATTTTTCAACCGCCTTCTACAAGTAGCAGGCTTCTGACATGGTTGTGTAACGACCGCCGTCTAAGTGATCATAGACAGCAACCGGGACCTACGGCTTAACGTGCTATCCGAAACACGGAACCATCTTACTTACGGACAATCGGGTGGATCAGCCCGCAATGTCCTAACCAGACTGGGAACAAATTCACAAAGTGATAAATATCAACTTTGTGAGTGACCCACCGGGAATCGAACCCGGGACCGTCTGCGTCAAAGGCAGTCGCACTACCACTGCGCCACATCGGTCGTCGTAATAATAACTCATACGACCCTTTAATCGTCCTTTAAAATATCCTTAACATAGTACAATGACGCCAGGAAAAAATAAAGTAGTGATTTTCATGATAACATTTTTTTTCTTTCATAAAAAAATAATGGTAGGGATTATTGTATGTGGTATGTGGAATAAAAAAAAATACGCTACGTGATTTTTACATTTCTACATGCCCTATGGTAGACTGGTAGATAATGCCATTGGCATTAAGTCCTCCCATGTACACATTTGCTGCATAAAGTTTATATAATTATTTCCAAAACTTCATTCAAATGTTTAATATAAAACGTACCTACAGATAACGTTGATAAATAGTTTGATAAGATTAACTAAGTATTATGTATAGCCATAGCAGTTTTGTTTAGTATGGCTGTGATAATTTTCAGTTATGGCATCATAATACGTCGAATTCTACGTGAAGCATACGATTCTTGCAGAAAACACTGTTTAATACTTCTTGCCTGCTTGACAACAATTCACAATAGATAATGGGTTGTCGAGTTCTAGTGTTGGAGTCGACGATTCTTTTTGAGTCACTAAAACACAGCAGTCAGTAAGTATGTAATGTAATAGGGTTTAATAGGGTTTTGGACTGGCAGGTAAAATGAGCTACTAAAAATAATAATCTAAAACAGTAATTATGTATGAAAAACTGAAAGTATGACGTCATGCCGTAAATATTTGGATGACGTCAAAACACTTACTTTTATATTATTTTTCTATTCATTATTTCAGCCTTCGAATATTTCGAAAAATTAGTATTATTATTAGTTAATTAATTATAGTATTTAATTATAGTATTTTCATTTTTAGTAAATTAATTATAGTATTTTTGGACAATAGTTTTAAGCACACAACTTTTATATTTTATGATAGAACCAGTCCACAACCGAATTGTCTCCGTTAATACACACGTGCCCATATCAGTGCAAAACATGAAATAAAAAAGTAGCAACTCACGACAACAGGAGCAATGAGAGCGGGCTGCATGGCCTTGAATAGATCCGGGGGGAGGATGTCCTCAGTCAGCCTGGAGGCAGCCGTGGGGACGATCGTGTTCACCTTGACGTTGTATTTGGCGCCCTCGATGGCGAGGGTATTGGCCAGACCGACCAGACCAAGCTTGGCCGCGCTGTGGAGGTACAGTTCTGAATAAGGCACGTGTACAATTTTTGCACGAAAAACATCAGCCGACGCATAATCTCCTAAATCCTAAAAATGTCCTAAATGCACAATGACCTAAACACATAACTACAATTTTCCAAGAGTATGCACTAGAATTTAGCAATAAACAAACAAAAAAAATACTTGTGCTATGCTAATGATTTTACGACAAAAATGTAGTACGGAAAATTAGTAAGAAACTCTACAAATCTGCTTGTGTTAGGAAAAACCTAGTCAAGGAAGAAAGGAATTCATTTTCCTATCAATTTAAGAACAAATTTGCAGCAATGATTTTTTTAACAAATCCTTGTCCAAGTCCTTGACAAAAAAGGTCCAAGTCTTGCCATAATATTCGGAAGGTCGGAGGCGGGGATTGTAAATTTTCGAAAGAAGTGACTCAATACAAAAGGAAGCTGAGTGACTGATTGGATCGGCATCCTGTGTTACCACAACTTTTCATCAAATACACCCCTCGATTCCACACTCCTTAATACATACTACATGAGGGTGCCAAAGTACTGATTACTAGTTGATTATGTACCTGTAGTTGGCTTGTCCGAAGTTACCGAAGAGCCCGGCGTTACTGGAGGTCATGATGACGCGACCGTACTTCTGTTTGCGGAAGGTCTCCCATGCCGCCTGGGTGGTCTTGTATGCGCCCTTCAGGTGCACAGCTTGGATCAGGTCCCAGTCCTGTTACCAACATTGACGGATTAGCCATAATCCCTTTGTTTGTTACCATAGCTAGCAATAGTGATGAAGGTAGTGTCTTTGCAATGTTTCAAATAAATAAGTACCAGCCATTTGATTTGTTTGATTTAGTCCATGGAATGATGAGAGATGGAATGTGCTAAATAAATTTGACTTGAATTTAGATACATTTTATGATTCAAATTCACATACAGATGACAAAATTGTTGTTTTTTACTTATTTGTATTACAATAGGTATTTTCTGTTAATCATGATTATTTATTTAACTCTAAGATAGCTGAACTAAGTAAGTAAGATAAAATTTGCTCACATAATAACAGATAATGTGATAAGAAATACCCAAAAAAATACCCAATTACCTGCACTTATCTTATCATTTAATAATTTCAAAAGTTATTATTAACAAAAACTCAACATTCTTTAACAGATTTTTCCACAATAAGGAAAATAATAATAATACAAAATCTACAGATGACTCAAACTTGCAAAAGTACTGGTAATGTTTTATGCCTTGTAAACAACTTCTTGTTATAAAAATTGGCACAGCAATTTTTTTTATTTTATTAGAATTGAAATCAAGCACAGAAAGTGGAATAAATTATAAAATAGATCTCTTTTAAAAACTGATCAATCATCCAAAGGACTACTTACTGACTAGGACTGCATAAGAATTAGAAAGAATGCCAAGTAAAATAAATTACCTGGTCAGACATCTTGGCGAAACTCTTGTCACGGAGGATACCGGCATTGTTGATGAGGATGTCAACACGGCCAAAGTTGTCCAGAGCTGTTTTGATAATCTTCTCACCCTCCACAACAGAGTTGTAGTCAGCAACGGCAACTCCGCCTTTGTTGAAAATGATTTACAATTATTATTAATGGTCTTGTTTGAAGTTACAGTAGGGAGTCCAAGTGGGTGCAGGTCCTGGACAACCCTGCGTTTTCCATAACTGCATCTCAGGCAATGCAGCATCTGTGCCCTTGCCTCAGACACTGATTAAATTGTCTGACACAGATGTATGAGGCCCATGATGATGATGTTGTTTGAAGTTTGAGTAAGTAAATTGCTAAGGCTAGAATAACTCCCTAATGTGCATCAAAAGCTATCTAGGCAAGTATGTAATTGAATGTAAAAAAAAAACTGTAAATAACTCTAAGAACAGAAACTCAATTGTTTTTACATATCAATAGTTAATTTTGGACCTTATCTGAATTCAGTATATTTAAAATCACAAACAGCTCAGCAATGAATAACAAAATAGACAGGTACCTACTTTGTATTTATTTATGCTAATTTAATCAAACTTTGGGTCAGAGTATACTTTTCGTGCTTAAACTTGCGAGTTTAAAGTTCACAGTCATGCTACAATTTAATTTAATTTCCTTAAATAAATTCATTGTCCCTGAGCGAATAATCATAAAACTGAACTCACCATTGTCTTTGATCTGCTTCACGACATTGTCGGCAGCGGGCGACTTTCCTGAGCCGTCACGGCCGCCTCCCAAGTCGTTAACGACAACTTTAGCGCCCCTGGATGCCAGCAGCAGGGCGTACTCCTTGCCCAGACCATTGCCGGCACCGGTCACTACTGCTACGCGGTTGTCGAAACGAAGCTGATCCATCTTGTCTGTCCGAGAGGCGACACCAAAGTGAGCTCTAAACGCCGTGCCGCTATAAAGACTTTGCAATCGGAGGCTCAAAGTCCGATTACGATTCTACTTGCAAAAAACAAGTTTTACGATAAAAGTTTAGAGTCTGATAATTTGGTCAATATTATCAAATAAGCACTTACATAAACGCTTTATCGGATTATAGGACAGAGATAAATGAATGTTATGCAATCTTACTTTAGTTTACGCGTGAGCAAGGGAATAATGAAATCACAAAAATACAAACACGACAAACAGCAATGATATTACTTTTCTAGCTAATGACAGTTTACTTTTTTACAACCGTGGATTTTTTTTCGTGGATACGTGAATACTAGATTATTTGCGCTTCGTTTTCGTGAATGGTATTCCTTAAACAGCGCTGCCAACAGAGAGAAAAAATTACAGATTAATTTGTTTTTTTAAATGGCAACCCTAGCTACTACTTGTCTATGCTGATTGTAACCGTCATCCAAGTTTTGATTTCACGTTTTGTTTACAAAAGCCAATGATATAGAAAAGGAAATTTTTTAATGGTTTTCATGTGATAAATAGTGCTTATTGCGTAAAGAAAGTAGACACGTACAATTGATATGACTCATTTTCGATCAGAACCGTCCTGGCAGCGAGATAATGGAACAAAAAACACTGCACCTCTCATTGATCCCCTAGCCAGTAAGTTTTATCCAAAAATATGTCTCACAGTGCTTCATTCGTCACCCCTTATGATTTTTCTACTTACTTGCAGTAATCTATAACGAAGGCCAATGGAAGTTATACAAAGTTTCGCCCCTGTACAACCTACAAACAGACGCTGTAAAACTGAAACAATATGCTGCAAAAATTCGTCAAGCTATCGTCAGTACTGTTGCGACAAACTCATCCTTGAAATATAATGTAGTCGTGGACCCCGCACCCCATCTACGATATACTGAAGATGACCCTCCAGGTTTATCGGTAGGTACCTCTATGTCAAATCATCTCATTTACGTCAAGTCTCCAACTGTAAGATTCACGTAAAAACGCAAATATTTCTGGTAGGTACATAAAGATACAAAATATCAATGTTTTACAGATAACAGTGACCTGTTCTACGCAAGATGCAAGCAGCAAGACCAAACTAGCATACACAGTGCTTCTATTGTCTTGGGGTGTGAATACTCAACTTAGCAATACCACTCATTTGCCATACATGCTGGAGAGAGGAGAGCAAAAACTTGGTGCAGCTGTAAAAAGCACCCTACAGACAGTTTTTGACTGCAACATAAAGCAGCTTCTGTTCAGCCCGGTAAAACTTCTATTATTATATTTATATTATAATTATATAAAAAGATTTATATATCATAGGTACTCATCTATAAAAATCTATATTCAAGACAGATTTTGTATCACATTTATTTGTCTATCTCATAGCCTTTATCTTGCTACTTTACTCAACAACAACAAGGTTCTTTTTTGCATGATAAATTACTATTTATAATTATCCTCTTAAATTAGATTTGCAGAGTACAAAGTCCCAGTTTTTACTTATCCTTTTTCTGGACTATGAACCCACTAGATTGATAAAATAATCAAAAACTCTGCTTATATTGATTACAAGCAAATTATCATTCTTATCAACAAATCCATGCGGGAATGTTAAATCTGTTTATTATTTTCAGTATCAGCTGCTACAATTTGGATTCAATTTCATTGAGTATGATACATCACGAGAGATCGAACAATTTGTGCTGGTATTCAAGACTCCAGATGTTGATTACAAAGAGAAACTAACATTCTCCTTTGACATTGGAGATATAAGAATTATTTGGAATGGGTAAGAAATTGATTTAACAGTAACATATTAGAAAATATATTTTTGGACTCCCCTAACATACTAGTACGTTAATACGTTACGTTACGGAGTTCAGAGAGCGGCAGAAATGGCTGCCTATTCGTCAGCGCAGAGATCTACATACCTTGTCGCTTCTCTTCAATGTCCTTTTTAACCCCGCTGCACCTCAGTATCTTCGAGAGAGGTTTGAGTTTCACAATGTTGCCGATACTCGGTTGCGTTCCTGTGGTGATCTTTCCTCCACACGCCGCCATGCAGAACTAAAACTTTTGCACAGTCCTTCACCATCTGTGCTGCGTGCTTGTGGAACAAGGTTCCTATAGACGTTCGGAAAAGTACAAACATCGTCGCTTTCAAGACTAATTTGAGAAAGCTCTGGGGTTTTGATGCAAATGATAATTTATAGGGCTTGTATTTATTTAGGTATATTACATATATTTATGTTATATATGTTACGTATTTAATTATTTGTTTATGTATTATTAAATATTTATTATTGGTATTTACTCTTATTATTGTTTATTTAATACGTGTTATTTTATCTACATATAGGTGTTATATATATTATTAGTAATTTTACCGCGTCTTCAATTTGTACCATAGTTCACCTGCGCACACCATGTCCTCTGGATTTCTCAAAGGTTGACTGGTAGAGATCCCTTAATGGGATAAGTCCGCCTTTGTGCCTACACATTATATTAATCTATTTAAGTGTTTTTTGTAACTATTTCCTGTTTGGTACAATAAAGTTATTACATACATACATACATACTAGTCCGAGGACAATTTCTTTTTTCAAATAATTTACCATGGTTAAATGATCTTTACAACAAAGGTTCAATTTATGTTAAATGGATATGGACCCCTTATATAGGGTGTGTACAACACTCTTAGCCATTTTTTTCTGAGCATTCCTCCTTATCCTGTTGTGGCCCAAAAATAACTTATCAAGGCATCTTATACATCCCCATCTATTAGTAAAAATGCTGTCATGGTTAGATGATTGATAAAAATTCTAAATTGTGTTTACTGTTTAAGGGCTAAAGATGAATCTGAGAAACCATCTGATATGGTAAACCTAGCATACCAGATAATACAAAACCAAATAATGCACATGGTCACACTGGATGTATCTGCATTTGAGCTCACAGATGTATCAATGCCCAAGGGAGAAGTCAAAACCAATGGAGTAGTCAAAATGAAGAATGCTGAAATTGTCAACTGTGTTTTTACAGTGTTAAATGAAATTTGTTCTACACACTTCATGAAGGACTTATTATGAATGAAAGAAGAATGAAAAATTAAGATCAATTTTAAGTGTTGTTGTAAGTTTAATTACTATACTTTAGGAACTACTTCAGTAAATAAAAGTCGAAATGTTTGTTTTTCAACATTTACTCATCATGAATTACACCTTACAAATGTGTTTGCATATTGTAACCTTACAAAATATGTTCATCATATCATTACAATGTGCTAAACTTAAAAATAACCTATTTTGTAATCATGTCTTTCATTACCTTGCAAGCAGTCCTACACAACGCTGCAGTTGGAGGCAACTTCATAGCTGTGGTCTGCATTTGTTGTGCACCCTTATCTTACTAGGCCACCACCCCTAAAAAGCTGGTTGATACTACCCAAATAGGGGAGTCTATACAGGGCGAGCAGCCTCAGGTGCTCACCGCCTCGCGCGGTATGCGCATGCCGCATGAGGATGCGCACCGGGTCTAGACGCAGCTATTGGGTAATCTTTTCATAGGTAAACACTAAGGCCTTATTTAAAATAGTGCAAGGTACAAAAAGTTCTGAAAGAAAAATAACATTGATTTAATGGTTTTCGAAATATAATATACATACACCAATTTGACTAACACAAGGTTAGTTTTCTATTTTGTACAGAGATCTTTAAAATATTGAAAAAATAACAAATAATATAAATATAATTTGTAACTTTAAAAAACAGGACAACTAAATCATGTTAGCAATACAAACTTGAATTTTTATCATTTTGTATAATTATGTAAAAAGTCAGAAACAGGTTAAAATTACCTCGAATTTACCTAAGTATCCATAGTCATACTGTAGAATAAAGTATCGTCCCGACCCACACTTTCGAATATATCACACAAAATTAAAATTTTATAAAAATTAAACTACGAGATACATACACGACGTTTGATTAATGTAAAACATGGTATCATGAATAAATGCCAGATTAGAGATAACATGACAACTTTACACATCAATGTATTTGCAAAGTAAATTTACATTAAATACACACAAAATTACATAAAAGCTCCACTTATGAAGGATCTAACATATGCCTAAGATCTTTATTGACGTATAAACAATGCTAATAGATGTAGGTTAGGTTCGATAATGATGTACTATTTATTTAATTAATGCATAGCGTAGAGCGTATGTAAAAATTTATGAGATTAGTTAAACATTACTGCCATTTCAAAATTATAAAGTCGTAAGAACGTAAATGGTCGAATTTTTTGATAGCTACAATTTTGGAAGTTTTTCTGCTTAGTTTCAATAAGTACTAACTATTGTTCTCAAACTGTGTCTACGTGAGTTAGCACCTCCGATTTTATAAAATTTACTAGTCGAAATTCGGTAAATTTGTGTGGCAGATTTTCAAAATTTTATAAATAAAATAGGAATAGTTTGTGAACTTTACGAAGATACGTGCCCTGCAGCACTACAATAGAATGCTAGACGCAAGCTAATCTGCTGCATGAAAATAATCTGAAATCCGGCATGCAGTAAGTTTCGTACCAAGTTTCGTTGCACACAGCTGCACTCCTGTAAACAAACATTATATTGTTATTTTAACTCAACAAAGTTATCCACACAGGTGAAAAAAGCTTGCGGGCACGTCATAAACTAAGAGTACCTGCACAAATAAGCTCAAAAAATTTGAAATTGGCAATTTGTTGACGTGATGATCAAATTGACAAAATATGAATGTGGCAAATATCAAAGTCGGCAACATAACGAAGTTTCTGATGATGTATTTCCAAAATATAAACCTACATATAATTATGCCTTTTTCCCCGATGGGTAGGCAGAGACTACATCCTTCCACTTGCTACGATCCTGACATACCTCTTTCGCCTCCTCAACATTCATGCCTTTTCATACATGCTTGTCGATTTACTATATTTAAATATATATATAGATATAATCTGCATGAATTAGTGAGCTCACCTAGTTAATAAGCTGTCTTCGTGAGGTTGCCTAGAAGAGGCCGCCTTTGCCTACTTTTAGTTATATTTTTTTTGTGTCTTTATATGTTTTAATATTGTGTTTGTAAGCAATAAAAAGTTTATCTATATATCATCTCACCTCTCCCCGACTGTGTGGGACCCGCATTCAGTGTGTGCAGTGCAGCACCTAACAGCAGCCGCCGGCCTGCGAGCCGCCCGCGCCCGCGCCCCCCGCGCCGCCCGCGCCGCCCCCCGTCGAGTGCTGAGGACCGATCTTGATGCCGTTTGCCTGGGGACACGTACAATAATTATACTCCATAGTACCACCTACACTATTTAGGCACCTATTTAATTATGATCATTATTTCACCATTTACACATACACACATCACGCCTTTATCCCCTACGGGGTAGGCAGAGCGTCAACGGCCATAAAATACAGCCGATATCACCACGTCTGACAAATATTGTGGGCCCCTTCAGATGATGCGTGTATCACCGTGGTGACAGGTTGTCAGCCTGTCGCCTAAAGTTGTAATACACATAAACCCTCGAGTCCCTCAGTCGCCTCTTACGACACCCATGGGAAGAAATAGGGAGATGCTATTCTGAGCCGGCATCACACGGCAATTTATTTATTCACCATTTATTGCACACAAAAACAGATACAGGACAGTTACAAGAAGAAATAGTGATCGGTGATCATCATAGTATAGTAACCTGACTTGTATTCGTTTTCTATCTGCACAAGAAATATTTTTTAATAATCCTGGACCCGGATTCTTCTTAAATCTTTGATTACATATTAATATAGTTATGTAGCCAATCTATCTATCCAATGCATACGATATCGCTTATATCTGGGCACGTAATTACTGAAATGATTTTGCACATTAGTGAACATACCTAAAAGATTATTATTAGCGCAGTACCGAGTACAGGAATTGGCTTTATTACATTATTATTTGATTGAATTAGGTTTATCTACAGAGTAAGACTTTTAAATAGGGCAGTACAGTTAGGTAGCTGGTCAGAGTTAGGCAAAAACTATTGTTTGACGAACGATATTTTGAGAAATAACTTTTGATAATAATTGACCAACGATTAAAAAGCAAGATTACTTTAAGTATAGTCGTTACTATAAAATAATCATATTCTTGTTATTCCATTAGAGTTCATCTGCATTTATATTTTACTCGTGAAAAATTCGCGAATATATTTTTACCGAACTCTGTAGCTGGTGGCACACTGACCTCATTGTTGATATCAAAGACTCCCTCCTGGATCTTCTCGTAGATTTCCTTGGCGGTGTTGATGAAGGCCTCCTCCACGTTGGCAGCGGTCTTCGCCGAGGTCTCCATGAAGACCATGCCGTGTTCGCGCGCGAAAGCCTCGCCTTCCTCTTTCTTTACTTCACGCCTTGACTCCAGATCACTGTAAAGAGGTTGAAACGTATTACACAAGCGATTACACGTAGAATGTACTTGCATTATGTTCTATGTGTTGCACTATGTTTTCAATTGATATCGTAATGTTTGTGTTTACAGCCTACCTTGGGATATGGCACCAAAGCAAAAGTTGTTCAGCTTTATGGGCTGCTTCTGTTGGCAAGTAGATTTCGAGACTTGGAGTAGGTACCTAATGTAGACCACCAGGAGCCCATCTAAACTATACGAGATACAGATATGGCACCAAAGCCAAACTTGTTCAGCTGGATGGGCTGCTTCTGTTAGCAAATAGCCATCAAAGGTTTGGAGTACGTAATGTGGTCTACATTAGGTACTCCAAAGATAAACCACAGAGTACTCCAGTCCTTTGATGTCTACCAGGAGCCCACCTAAACTTTACGAAATACAGATATGGCACCAAAGTCAGCGAAACGAAGTCGCGGGTACCAGCTAGTTTATCATAAGATTAGTCTTGTAATATACTTACCTACCTAGGTGATTTATCTTTTTCATTAAAACCCACGCTACATTATTTAACTGATAAAAGCAATCTCTATCATTATGTGTGGTGGTGCTTAACATACTAAGTAGGTAGATAGGATGATAACTAACAGCTGGCGATTACAACACGCCACAAACCTATCGATTTAAATAAGTACTATCGCACTCAAATAATTGTGTAGCATTCTGTGCCTTAAAATAGCATCACCCTATTTTAACCTCATATGAGGTACCGTACAAACAAACGGAAATAAATGCTACATACTATATCAACATTGTTAAGAATTGTATTAAATATATTATATTGAGGTGGGTATAAAAGTAGGTATTCTCTCTCTCTTCGTATGGGGCACCGAGTCGTCCAACGACCCAATGGACCCTAGTGTCAGAATTTTTCAACCGCCTTGTATTGATATCGAAATAAGAAGGTATGGATATCATATTATTAATATGTAACATAACAGTGCGAAACTGGAACGTGGATGGTGTGCTTTCATGATGTCATACTTACAAGAATGCTTGCTTACAAACATAAAACTTTACGACTTGTCCCAGAAAAGGGGAATGGGTAGGGGTCGTCGTTTCAGTTTACGATACACTGCTACATTTCTTTCGTCTCATTTTTCATTATCAACTTTTTTAATAACAATAATCACAACATTATCAGCTTATCATGCTGGAGTTGCGGGGGAATATAATTTCGTAAACAAAGTACATATATTCAGTTTCAGATATGAGAAAGAATGACGGTCGGTTGCCGATTCTTTGCTGCAATTTTCTTCTTCTTCATTAACTTGTGCCTACTGACCGACCTGACTCAGTACACCCTGTGCCCCGTTCTATGAAACTTAGACCAGACTACAAGTTTACAAGTTTCAAAGTTATTGCATAGCCCTTCATAGATTTCTAACCCGCTACGAAATGTACTAACGAATGTCTGTAGAATTGTAGCTAATGGTTTCATAAGATGGGGCACTGCTGCTGTGTATAGTATGCATATAGTTTGTATATTAATGTTTGTATTAGAGAACCGAAGAGGTAAAATGATCGGTCACTTGATGAGACACGAGTTTGTAACAGTAATAATGGAGGGGAAGATAGGGGGCAGAAGAGGAAGAGGTAGACCAAGAAGTTACTACATACATACATATATCACGCCTTTATCCCTTGCGGGGTAGGCAGAGCGTTAACAGCCGTAAGAATACGGTCGCTATCGCCACGTCTGACATTTTTGAGTATTGTTTTCTAAGGTTGTTTCGGAAAACATGTGTATCACTATAGTGACAGGTTGTCAGCCTGTCGCCTAAAAATTGTAATACACCAATACTCTCGAGTCCCTTAGTCGCCTCTTACGACACCCACGGGAAGGATGTGGGGTGATGCTATTCTAAGCCGGCATCACACGGCACAAGAAGTTACTGCGATCAACTATTTGAACAGATTGGCGATCGTACACCGACAAGAGTGAAACTCTTAAGATCAACAACAACAGTTTATATATTGAGTGGTGAACTGACCTCTTATTGCCGATGAGCATGATGACCATGTTGCTGTTGGAGTGTTGGCGCGCGTCCTCAAGCCACGTCGTGAGATGGTTGAACGTATCACGCCGCGTTATGTCGTACACAAGCAACGCACCTGCAGCGCCGCGGTAGTACGACCGGGTGATTGATCTGTGCGAAAGGTAAATATAAAAAAAGGTAAATAAAGAAAATTTTTTGGACCTCTCTTACAAATTGACTTGGTATGTTAATATGCAAGGTGTAAAAATATTAGCTGCAAATATTTGAAGGGGTGAATCAGTCCATTAAACAGAAAAACTTTCTCCAAGAAACATAGGTCGAAATGAGAAGATTTTTTTGGACCTCCCATACAAATTGACTTGGTCTGTTGGTGATTTTGTAAGGGAGGTTCAAAATTTTTTTTCGTATTTGGTAATATGTTCCTTGGGAAAAGTTATTAAGTTTCATGGGCTGGTTAACCCACGGTTAACCCCTTAAAATATTTGCTGAAAATTTATTTACACTCTTTATTTTCTTGATAAACATTCTGCACGAATCTAGTTAAGGCACTACTAAGGTAAAAACTCAAAACACACAGAGCTGATTACTTATCTGCAAGCCACTGCCGATGCTCATGTTTTGTATGTTTTACTAGTAGAGCTTTTTACCAATTCATTTCTATCACTTAATTCATTATTCTTTCAGTATATTCTATAAATAAACATAATTGTGGAAGATGATTCATAAAAACATGAATGGTCACTCCTTGTATCTAAACTGACTCACACACATTATTATATTTGGATGGTATTGTACAGGCCATTTTAGATTTAACAGTTTAACTTTTGTTCTGTTATTGAGGTCAATAACACCTTATCTTTTGTTTTGTGTCTGAGCCAATAGTGTTTGACTGGCTACTTCCTTGTGTAGCAGAAAAATATAAAACAAAGTTTTACTAGATTCGAAAAAATGTTTTTTATAAATGTGAATAATACAGGCCTGTCTGGAAATAACCATTGGATGTCTGGACTAAATATTTTCTCTAATGTCTTGTGCAATGTAAATCAATAATCCCCTATTCATCATCATCAAGTTCATTTTATAAGAGTCACAAAATATCATCTTAATAGTTGATCAATACCAATAAATTTTGTAGGAGGTACTATCAAAGGTACAAAGGAACTTATACCAATTGTGTTTACAAACAATAGAGTTGGGATTGTACTTTCTGATGTAACATAATTTGACTTAGGAATACTATTGCACAATGCTTGTTTGGAACTGGTGGTGGTTAAGTATTCAAGTAATTTACTTTGTTACAATTTCACTCTTATTATCATATTCTCATTAGCATATTTACTTTATTATATTTTAACTTTATAAGAGTGTGATTCCAGCTTAGAAAAAAGTAAAAGGCAACTAAGAGACTCGAGGGTTTTATGTGTATTACAATTTTCGACAATAGGCTGACAACCTGTCACTATAGTCATACACAAATCATCTGAAAGGGCCCTCAATACTTGTCAGACGTGGCGATAATGGCTGTAAGTTTATGATTGTTAATGCTCTGCCTACCCCACAAGGGGTAAAGGTGTGCTTTATGTATGTATGTATGTATGAGACATTATAAGAAGTAGATTGGAATTTACATACAATTTGAAGAAAGCTGAAAATAATTGTGAAAAACTTAGATCAAACCTGAAGGCTTCCTGTCCAGCAGTGTCCCATATCTGAAGCTTGATCTGTTTGCCATCAATGGTGATCATGCGAGCTCCAAACTCCACACCAATGGTCAGGTCGTGCACTGGCTGGAACCTTTTATCCGTGAACTGTAGCAGGAGGCATGATTTCCCAACACCTGAAATGTAACATCAATATCTATAGGTATTGGAATAAGACTGGCTATGATATTTATATTATACAACAAAGATTACGTCACAAAGAGAAGTAAACAAAGCATTTAGAACAAAAACAAACAAAGAAACATTCACATAGTCACAGATTTTGAATATAGTATTGATTATTATTGTGAATAACAAGTTTACAGTACAGTGGGCACAACAAACAAGTTATATTACGTCTGATATGCGCATCTGAATACCTTCTGACGTATAACTGAAAAGCGTAGGCGTAAAACAAGGGCGCGTGAAACCACCCCACAGGACACACAGAAATAACGGTATAAAGAATACAAGCAGGTGCTTTCCACGTATGGTCACAGATTCATGATAAGAATGTACTATACAAAAACAATACGCAAAAACATGATGCCCAGGAGATAATATACAGGAAATAAAATCAATACCTGTGTCGCCAATGATGATGTATTTGAACAAGTAGGCGTAAGCCATTTTTGCAAATGTATTACACACTTATACGGTAACACGATGTAAAGCAACACTAAATAACGTTTTAAGATACAATTACGGTAATATTATACGCAGTTTTTACAAAATTCACAGCTGGTCGAATCAGTGTGTCATTCTCATTTTGTGAAAATTGACAGATGAGAATAGACAACCTTGTTTTTCTTATGGTTTTTTTCGACCATTTCTATTACGATTTACATTTGGTAGAAAAAAAATGTTAGTGGTAGTGGTGGTGTTGTATTAGAAAAGTAAAAAGATTTGTCTATGGTAGCTGTCATCATTGCGCTTTTCTGTCATGATTCTAGCTGTTATAATTTTGTAAGAGTGAAGAAGAAAATCCATTTTGTAGCGCACTTCTCTATTCTCTCAAATAACGAGCGCTAAAGCAGCACAATAGTTTTCATTCATGTCAATTCGTTTGTGCCGTGAATTTGGTTTGTTATTATCCTGAGATAGTTTCTCAAGAATTATTTATTTGTTTAGTTTAGATTACCTAATTAGATTACGTTATACGTATTAATTTTCCATAACAAATTGGTTGGCTTCTGTTTTTGCCTTTTTAACCTTAAAAGTTTGTGTGTACAATGCCGACAATTTTGTGACTATTTTTGTGGACATGGAGTCTTTTGAAGACTCCTCTAAGGCCAAGAATCCGATGAGACTAGAATGTGAGAGTGACAAAAGTAAAAAATGCAAGGAAACACCTCTGGAAAAAGGTGAAAAACACGACGACGAAAATGTGTTTACATCAATGTCAAACCAAAACGACACTGGTTGCACTTCGCAAAACGGTCCTCGGACGAGGAATTCGTATTGCTTATCGAGTGGTGACTCAGGGCAGTCAGGGAGAATAGGTGAGAGTGGCGCAGAGTGTGCTGGGAACAGCGCCAATCACCCTTACACATGCAACAGATTGCCTCATGCAAGCAGTGAGCCGACCGCAGCTCCCAGCTGCAGTAAAGCCGACTCTAGCATCCGTGATAATGGCTTAGACAACACCTCCGAACTACAGACATGTCAAAGGCATAAAGTGTGTCAAGATAAAGCAGGAAACACATATACTTTACCTTCGTCAAGTGGTGCAAGCAGGTCATTCGATCTACCAGAGAACAATGACTTCAAAGAGAGCAGGAAAAGGCCTTCAAGTTTGAAACTGAACAGAACAAACTATGAGGAAGACAGTTCAAGTGATACAGGAAATGATGACTACTCTTTAGGATCAGAAGATGGATGTATTTACACTTACAGGGGAGGAGAACATTTGGCTGATTTGCCAAGTTCATTCTTTAGCTTGGATATGGGGTTGCCTGTGGACAGGCATCTTCCTATACCACCTAATTATCAGGTGCCACAACAAGCAGCAGCAAATGCAGGAGCAAACAGGTCTCGTGCCTCCAGTCCTGACATGGATTTCTTAGAAATGGACTTTGATCCAGGGCCTTCGTGTGAAGTTGACTCTGGTGAAGAATCCACCCCTGATGCTGACTTGGAGGCTGCCAGCAATATGCCTGAGGAAAGTGAGCCTGTAATAAGAGGAACTTCTCCAGAATATGTTGCGTGTGCTCGTGCTAACACTGTGCCAGTAACTGTGCCACCAATATCAGATAATGAGTTGTATTATGATGTGCCATCTACTAGTAGGGGTGTGACAAGTCATGGGGACACAGAACCTCGTTCTAGCCACAGTTCGCATACACCACATGTATATTATGGGCCCTACATCACACATACAAATGCCAGGGGTGAACAACTGTTGGTTCGCAGGACTATGTCACACTGGCCTCACACTTCACCAGTCAGCCTTCATGTTTCTAGTGGAGATTTGGTTTCTCCAAGGGAAATGTTAAATTGTAAGTATGATATTCAAAACACACCTCTCTTGTCTGCATGGAAAAAATATGTGAAACAAATAAAATTCAACCAATGTACAGCAAAAGAAATATAACATATCATTATATTTATTATTTTTCAGATGATGAAGAACAGCTGATGGAGCGACCATTCAGTCATCAGATCAATCAGGGAGAGAGGCCAACATTTGATTCAGCAAACCTGTCATCAGCTTTATATCACCTAATAATGGCAAAGAAATTGATAGAGGATGACAACCATGAACCACCTAATTTGGTATGCTTTTATTTTAAACTAACAGTTTCACTCACCTCACTGCCAACTTTTTGCTGCGGAAGTGAGACCTAGTACCACCATGTATTAACATTAAAATGTACCTTTTGAATCACATCAAAATCTGTTGTGTACTTTTAAAGATTTAAGAATGACAAAGGTATGGGAAACTATACTATGTTTTAGATGGTAATTTCCATTACCCATTCATAAAAAATATTAGACTTTTTAAACACTGGCAAGATATAAATATCTGGTCAGTGCATAAAGCATAAGGCTCAACTTACTATAAAGATGCATGTAGCACACGAATAAGTGTACATTCATTCTTTATGTGGCATCCCATTAGCAAATAGATTATCTGCACCACTATCCAAGCTATCACCACCAGTGTCTTATTTTTGCCCCAGATTATGATTGATTGTTGTTCCTATCCAGGCCGGTGAAGTTAGCACGAGCGTGCCAGTAAGCACGACTACAACAGTGACGACTGCCGTCGCTGCTACGTCGTCAACAGCCGCGGCGTCGTGCGTGGAGCCGCCGCGCTGCATGGTGTGGTCGGAGCGGGAGGCCTGCGAGCGGCAGGTCACTCAGATCGGCACCTCAGCGTGCGGCGCCACTGCCATTGTCAACGTGTTTGTGAGTTATTTTATTATTAAATGTTACATACACTACCATGCCAGAGGCCTGCGATTGAAAAGCAGTTAAAAAACAGGTCGTTTGAAAAGAGAGAGAGATGGATTATACTAACAAGTATTAATCATTATGTAGGTTTACGGGACTTAATTATCTTGCCTGCTTCCAAAGGTAAACAGATTACATACGCCCGCTCTTCAGGGTGTGATTACCATGAGATAGAGAACAGGAATTTCCATTGGAAACTTTCCTAGCTGTCTAGCTGTTATATGAGCTAGCCATACCCACCAATCATGTAGAATGGATCTGCAAACTGCGACGGGAATGGCTCCGCCAGTTGACTACTAGTTTTGCATAGTTTAGTGTGGGATATTCAATTCCTTTCGTAGCCAGATGACACATCCCTACCATGAGTAAGGTAAGGTACTGTGGACTAGATATAGTTGAATTTTCATTTTATTTGACACATAGTTAACTTGTCTAGTCGACAAGACTGGACGTTAATTAGGTAGTAAGTGAAGTGTATTTTACTGATCCCTGATTACCGAACTCTGATAATACCATAACCTTTGATGATACCATAACTCAAGAAACCAAATATTAAAGTAAGTCGCGTTAACCTACAAAATGTGTTTGTGAGTAGATTTATTTTTGTATTATTAGGTACTCATTCTTCGCCTCAGCCATATCATTATCAACACTTTTATTTAGTCCTGTCTTGTTGATAAACCTTGCTGAACTAATGTGACAAGAGCAATTACACTCCAAACAAAAACCTTATATTTTTTCAAAAACAACAACAAAACAATCCTTAAAATACAATCAATTCCAACTTTGTACTCTTTTAGGTGGCACTGGGTGTTCCAGTTAATATTGAAAAAATCAACTCTGCAGTTGGAACAAGACAAAGAGCGAATACTGCTCCTGTACCAAGGTATGTCATATCAGCATTTCAAGCTACTTGATATGTACGACATCAAAACTGTTCTAACTTTTCTGGACTATATGAAAATTTGGAAAAAGATAGGAAAATTTACGAAAGCTTTATTCAGATAGCCAAATTCTGTAGGGCTGTGTTGTGGCTGACACTCTGCACAATATCCCACAAAAGTTTTATATTATACAAGCCGCCGCTGGGAGCGGGAGGGCTAATTAAATGTCCCTTTTCAACTGTTCAGGGTTCTTTGTGATTTACCCTCCCAATTCTAACAGGTCGTATAATTAAAAGGACTTTCAATTGAAACTTAGCATAATTATGTTATTACCATTTTGAATCTTGACCATATTTTAATACACATTCCGTGCACACACAACACGCCTTTATCCATTACGGGTAGTATGTAGGTAGTATGCAGAGTCCCACGTCAAGGACCGAAAAAATACGGTCGTTATCGACACACCTGACAAAATATTTGAAGGATGTTTCAGAAATATTGAGTATCACTGACACCCGCGAAAAAAAGTGTGGTGATACTATTCCAAACAATCATCACATGGAAAAGCAAAGAGAATATAATAAAACTAGCGTTTTAAGAGTTGGGTCTTACGTATAACGTTTTTTTTTCAAGTTCACGCTAAAATCTCTAGCCAATATAAGCATTCTAACAATATTGTAACAATGCTACCAACATGACAGAAAAATAGAGATGTGGTATGCCCTGGTATGATAAATATATCGATATCGATATTTAAAAAAAACAGCGTTGGAATATCCTAGACTGTTTTCAATGGGCGTTTTTCAAAGGAGCAGTTTCGCAATATGGCGGAGTACACCACCATCTTGCGGAATTGCTCCTTTGAAAAAGATTAGGTGTATGAGAAACAAACTCAATTTTCTTAATTTATAGGTTTATTTATTTTTCCTATACCTGGGTCGGCATGACATAGACTAGATCGTACAATGTACAAAATATCGTATCGACTAAATATCAGTCCTTATCTCAAAACAGCCAAATCATATATTTCCAATGTATTATAGTGCAAAGTCTATTAAAAAACATGATAAAAGTTTATAATTTTTTTTATCAAGGAAACTTTTTTTACCTGACAGATACAATAATTGCTACTTGCTGTTATTGGTAAATGTTGATTTGTGCAATAGTCTATTTAGTTGCTGTATGTGGTCTTCTGATCAGAAATGTTGGCTACTCTGCAACTGCAAATAAGGAAGTTCATTACTCAGGCTAGTACCTCACTACACCTACGTCGTTTTTTCGCGGTTTTCGATTAAACTCAGTTTTATTCAATTCAGCAAGTAGCAGTAGTACCTTAACCATGTAAACTGCATTTCTTGGGTTTTGCTCTCGAATAAGATTGCTTGTGTAGATCAGCCCAGATCACGTCCGCTAAACAGTTTGGTTTAGCTGAAGGTTTTAACCTAGATAACTTCCTATTGAAGTCTTTTTTGGTAAAATGATTTCCACATAAATACTTCAAAGAATGTAACTTTTCTATAGGCACATATGCCAAATCTTCTTTACCAGTCAATTTTACCCATTGTCTGCATCTGAAACAGTATAGTACATTATTAGAAAGTGTACAACACAAAAAAAAGTTGCATTATAGTGCATAAAATACAATTAAAAACTCTAAGGGGTTCGCAAATTCGCATGAATCATTTTTTTTATTGGACCTAAGATGAAGAAGAATGTGAGTTTTTATTTTATTCAAAAAGTTAAAACCATCAAATTTTTTCAGAAGACAACAGAACACAATTAGAAGAAATGAGGTTTTGCAGTTGTCAAATGCATTGTTATAAAAAAGGCCTTATTGGAAAAGTATACTCTGACCCGTAAATAAACTATCGATAATTTTATCGATACAACCCTAACCCATCTCTATGGTAAATTTGCAAGGATAGCCCAGATATAAAATACGTAAAATAAATGACAGAAAGTCTTTCGATATCACTTAGAATTGATAAAATGATAACCAAAATAACTTACCGCCTTTCAAATAATGGGAACTGAGCCAAAAATACTCGCTTTTCTCCCGATTGTCGACCGGCTTTCAATCCACAAATTTCACACTTTTTATAGTGCATCTTGAGATGCAATCGTAATTAATTTATTACCACAATGTAAATTATTTGTAAATGTTAAAGTTTCGTCACCAATATTTCACGTTATTCACTGAAAACTTTTAATTAATCATGCTGCGATATCAACAAATTTGACAAGAACCGCCATATTGTTTAGTAGTGTGACAGTCTGACAGCGCTAGACAAAGAAGCAGGATAAAAGGAAAGAGACAATAAACGACGCCATTAATTTTAGCGTGAACTCTTTGAGTTTTTTTTTTAATATGAAGTTTCGTCAGGCTGTGGAAAAGATTATAAAGCTTTTTTTTTCAGATATCTGCTATCGCGGGCGGTAGCGGGTTGTACAGCAGCCGACCTGGTGAATGGCATACAAAAAGCCTCTGATGGCTTAGTGACAGCCAGGTTCTTCCCCACATATCCTGAGCGCGCGTTCTCGCTGTCACATTGGCTCGCTGACTGGATTTCTCTTGGTATGTGTTAATCAACAATAGGCTTGTTTCCTGACAGGTCAAATGAGCTACTTTTTTAAAACGATCTAAAACGGTATTTTGTTTGAAGAACTAGAAGTATGACGTCACGCCGTAAGTATTTAGATGGCGTCAAAACACTTACTTTTATGTTATGTTTCTGCATATTAATTCAAATTTAGAATATTTCGAAAAATGATGAATGAGGTCCTTTGAAGGACAATAGTTTTAAGCGTACAGCTGTTATATTTTTTTAATGACCAAGAAAACTAGCGAATTCAAGTACCAATATCATGCAACTATATCTGCCATATTGGTATAATGCACAAATATTAATATAATACACAAAAAAACCAAAGCACAGCCGTACTCACATATTTTCTTATCATTGTTGAGTATAGAAATAATAACTAGAAACTAACATCCAGAATGAAGTAAGTATATAATTCATTCAAATCTTGATATTATGTTGGAATTTTTCTGCTAAATGTCTGCACTCTTGCTGGGATTAGACCCCAGACTATTGCGCCGCAAGGAAACGAAATGTACCGCTATTTGGTGATGGGGTGCGGATAGCTCGTCCAAGGGTGTGATGCAATGCGGCACATTACTAGTACTTTTTCTACTCGACACTAGATGGCGCCACTTTGTATAGTTTTCATACAAAATAGCGTAATCTAAAACGCGGTATGAAAGTTTTTCGAGACGGAAGTATATATACAAAATCTTTACCCTACTAAGTGTACTTGCTTCGGCAGTACATATACTAAAATTGGAACGATACAGAGAAGATTAGCATGGCCCCTGCGCAAGGATGACACGCAAAATCGTGAAGCGTTCCACATTTTTTGGAGAACTTACTGGGGCATTGAGAATTATGCTCTGCCTGTATCCTTCTCCTCTCAGTGTTATGGTATTGTTTTTATTTTTATCATAATTTGGTGTTACGTTGCTGTCTTTTTTGTTATCTTTTATCAAGCGACATTACCTAGTATTATCTTCATTGCAGGTGCTGTACCAATCCTCACGCTAAACCTCCAAGTGGGTTGCGAAGGCGAAATCCCAGACGCGTGGCACCACCAGATGGTATTCGGCGTGTCGTCCCGTGGCGTATACCTTTGCAACCCGGTGGAGTGTGTGAGGGAGACAGCGCTATGGCCGCGGCTGACGTCGCCGTCGGTGCTCCTTGTCAGGACAAGGGATGTACTGGCCAGGTTCAATACAAATACGGATCTGACGCCGTTGATGTTCGTTCCGGATCGCCGGTTTCTTACTTTCAATGTCTTTGGTAAGTTTTCGTACGTTTTTAAATTTAAAACTGTTACAGAAATTGCTAAGAACTTCTCGCTGATTCGCATTTTTCTTTTCCAGGCCAAGTAGTGAACGCGATCCGCGAGTGGCGTTCTACCGGTTGGAACGAATCCGGCACCCGGACCCGCCACATCCGGCTTCCGGCCGCTTACCAGGCCGGAGTGACCGTCGCTGCGCTCACCGGTTCTGAAGCACACCGCCGGCTCATGCACGCGCCGCAGCTGCCAATACTGGCGCCGCACAGGGGCGAGTGACCGCCTCCTTGATTATGCGACCCTGGTACTTCACGGTGAGAAATATGGCAGTATTTTTGAAACAGTGATTTGTGAACAAGGCTGGGGATATTGAACAGAATCGTCATATGAGTCCTGGTGCTGTCAAAGTCTTGAATGATATTCGCTAAATCTCGGAAGGTAGACACAAACGTAGGTACCGTAGCTGCCCACACAGGCGCCGCATAGGACCGAGTGATCGCCTTGGTGATTATGTGATCCTGGTACATTGAGGCGAGGAACCTGGCAATAACTTTGAAAAATCATAATGTCAAACGAAGCTGGGGGGTCTCATTGCATAATATACTTCATTCGCTAGATAGTGTCACGACCAGCGTAACTTGACCTGTGCGCTCGATACACGCACCTACGGGCGTGCACTGATAGTTATGCTGGTCGCGACACCATCTGACCGAATGCGCTATACGTGGTGCTGTTTAAGTCTCAGAAGTGAGTGTTAGAGTCTTAGATGTTGTCTAGAGCGGGTGAAAGAAGTGTGAATCACCTATAATGCAGATTTAATGTTTGCTACTTACAGGGATTTTCTTTTGTGAATCCCTTTAAAAAAAACTGCCGGTGGTAATGGTAATTTAAGGCAATAAATATTGATAAGACGGGTTAACACACGCGAGTCGTTTTCGTAGCAAATTGAAAAGAAAAATTATTGTGATTAAATGAAAAAAAAGTTTTTATTTTACGTTCCCTGGCAAATCTTTACAATCGACTTTGTTTAAATTACGATACTTAATTTTCTGTTTGCTACTTTCCTTTGCGGGCGAACGCACGATAGTCTTATGAGGAAGTGATATTACTGAGCGGATTGGTGTTAGGATATCAATTATTGTATAACATAATTTGTAAATAAACCTATACGTGTTTGGCCGGCAACTCTTCAATGCTGGTATTAGGTAGACTAATTAGGGCTGGTTCAAATCTATCGTCATTTCATGCGAGCCGTTTTACGTTAGATATTGTAAAAATAATGTATCGTAAGAAACTACATTTGTTTGGTCGCGAATCAGGTCAACATCTCGTCTGTTCATGCCTTACAAAGATCCAATGATGATTAAATTCGGATGCAATTTTTTTTTTTGTAATATAATCGGAGCGCGCCCAGTGGCGATAGATATGTGCTGAACCTAAGTCTGCCGTTACGGATTTATCTTTGCTGTAAGTAACATAACCTGTGATACCCAAATAATACTTTATTAATGTTTTTTGGTTGTGTATTTCAACAACTTCCTTCACAAAAAATGTTCTTTGGTGTCCTCTATCGTCTTTTGTACTTACACACTTCTTTTTCATTCAAGAAAGTTTTCTAATCTATTCTAAATTAGTTATTTTCCAATTGACCACAACACTATAGATTATTCATAATAAATACATTGGCGAATCTTTCGTACCACCGATTTGTAATAAACAACATAAAAACGTAGTATAAAATAATATATCATAGCTGTAGCTAAGACATTTTAATCGATAAAAATATCATATAATATCTGCACAAAACTAACACCTACTTGTACCTATTTACTGTAATTATAAAAGACAAACATATAATTTTTTTGTGTAATCCTTAATTTTAATGTGCTTATTAATTACACATTTGTATTTTATTTTCGTCATATCGCTCAAAAACTTCTGTGTGTTTAAACTTTAGTTTGTAAAATTTGATTGGCTAAATTTTCTTAGCCACATAGGTTTGTAAATAATATAATACTGATAACATGAATTATAGGTATATATGCAAGGTTTTACGCAAATAAAAATAACGCTAAACTTCTTTTAGGTTTTACTTAGCCCAAAAATCTGAACATTATTATTTTTGTTAGCCTTAATAATGAAATATCAAAACTTTTTCATATTGTCGGCTTGGGTCTCTTTGTATTTATAAAAACAAAACAAAACATGATCTTCTCAAAGTGATAGAACAAAAGTTCTTTTATATCAGCAGCGATCAACCTTCTGATTGTAGGGTTCAACTTACGGGTACTATCTTAAAATTTGTATGAAGTACCCTTTCTTTATTTTCGTGTGGGACATCGAGTCGTTATATAGCAGGCTTCTGACATGATTAAAAATGTACCCTAAAATGGGTAGGTTGATGTGCGCTGATAGTACACTATCATGTCCTAAGTAAACCCACAAGAGATTTTGCGCTGTTACCTATCACCGTATAATTAATAATATGTTTAGTCAATTGGTGCTTACTAGTCAAAATTATATTAGCACATGCATGTATTAATCGTTTCACATGAATATTATGTAATTTTTTAAACATTATGCACCGGTAAAGAACGCTGTAACGCGTTTTCATTATTATGTTATTATTTGTAACGTATTAGCATAAAGTTTGAAATTAATTTATGATATTTTTCAGACCTTTCACTATTAAAAAAGGTACGATCGTATTCTGAAAAACATCATAAAAATTATAATATGCAGGCTGATATTATTTCTACCTATAGTTTGGTAAATTATTTTGAAGTAAGCACTCGAAGTTAAAATAAATGCAGTTACACTGCAACTTGTGTAACTATAGTTATAAAAGCAATGTTATGTATAACATTATATTTTTGGAATATACTATGATAGACTATGATATTTTTGTTTCTTTCTATACCTACACATCTACATAGAAGGATTTCTTACATACTAAATATTATCGCGTTCTTTAATAACATCCAAAACCTTCAAAACAACCTTATCACCGAACGTTGTCTGTTTCGCATTTTCAGCAATATGTTCACACAGTTTGTCTTTCTCCTCCTTGTATATTTTCGGCATTTGCAACTGATCGTAAAGCAGCTTGACGCGCTCGATGTGCGCTGGTTCCTTGCTGCCATAGCAAGCGCTGAACACTGTGCGCTGCGCTGGACTGCAGCGCTGCAACGCTGTCACTGCCAGCCAGGAGCACCGCCCGCGTTGGATATCGTAAGAATGCTTGGGTATGCCGTACTGGTCTATTTCTTCGCCGTAGCAGTCTAAGAAATCGTTCTGTGGGCAATAATTATAATGATTTTTTATAGGTTTCTAGATATTTTTCGTGAAAAAGATTCTATGAGATGTTATAATATTATTAGGCATAATCAAAAACTGACCTGCATGTGGTATAACCTTCCTAACTGCGTAGAAACTGTCTGGATTTCAAAAAACAATCGCCTCTCCACATCGCCAATAACCTTCGTGGCTAAAGATATCGGGAACTCGATCGTATGGAAAGAAGTCTTCAAGTCAGCAATGGAGTTGTATTTATCAGCTGTGAAGTTCTTATAATCATTTCTAAGCATTCCGTCCAAGATATAACCAGCTGTCGTATTTAAAAACGCCTAGAAATAAATTATTTTGAGATAAAATATAAAATTGGGGTGTTTTATTTTTCGTTTCGAACATTCTCTGTTAACTTGTAGTCTTTATTTACCTTGTCGAAAAGATGTAAAATATCTGTGTACGATGGTTTGTTGTTGAATTCTGATTTCAATATTTCACAGACGAAGCTTCGAAGCAGACTTGAATCGTAACTGCACCATATAGACTTCTCACGAGACTTTTCTAAATCATCTAATATTGTGAAATACGAATTTACCTGTGAAGCAAAAAGTCATAAAAACGTATAGGTACTAAATTAGCCACCTGTATCAGCAAATCTGCAGACAATTTAAGGTAATAAACGGGGACATTTTAGCTTGCGTGTTAGCTACGAGTACCATATTGTGAATTGTTGGGTAAAAAATAAATTATCAAACTTACCATTTCAGCTCCCCAAGCAAGTGTTTCTATTTTCTGCAAAGACTCTTCATTTATATTTGTCGGATTCTCAAGATTTTCATATGCAAAAATTGCCAATGAGCCACGAAACAGGTCTTTATTATAGGATATACACTCTGCAATCTGAGGTTTTTTTAGAAATTAAAATTCATCCGACTTGAAAAAGCAACACATTATGTGCCACCTTACCCAAGCACCTTACCTTCTCAACTCTGTCTACCGCAACTGGATTAACATTTTGAGTTCTAAGTTTACTCAGAAGTTTTGTTTGGGTGTTTTCGTATAATGGACGAGATTCTAGTGAAATTAACGCAGACTTGTTTCTTTGAAGCGTTTTTTGAAATATACTGAAAGAAATAGTGAAATCGATCAATTCTAAAATACGTAGGTATCTTACATGTTTCACTTTAACATTTCAAAGTTAGGTACCTGAAATTTCTCCAAATATTTTTGTAAAATGGTAAGGACATTTTGTGTATTACTCTACTCCTGTCAAAAGATGGTTCTGTTCTAAGGCGTATAGTATCTCTGTACCTTTTGTAAAGGTTTAACATTAACATTTGAACCGCATTACAATGAAAATATATGTATATTCTTCTGCTTTGTGATGTAGGTAAAACTAGCGTGAATAGAATATTTTTAGATAAAGATAAGTAATTTGAAATTAAAATTGAGTTATTGTACTCAGTAGCTTTTGTAGCCGTAGATTGTATAAATTGATAATATCTAGTGCTTGCTCCGCTGTATCAGAAGAGGAAACGAAAGCAATACAATTAAAAACTAATAATGTTTATAGTAATATTTATTAGTTTAGTTTCGTATGCATAATTACAAGTAAAAAAAGAATAATATAAACTAAAACATTACATAATATAATCGCGGTAACTGTAATTATAATAGCATTAACATCTAAGGCGTGTATTTATTAAAATTGATTTAGAATCATTTTTTGCGTGACAATATTTAGTAACAAACTCGGGAACCCTGTAACTGAACAATGTTGCCAAATGAATCGATGAATACGCACCTTTAGGAAGCACTTAACAGATATCACATTTCTGCAACTCTCAAACTCACTGGAAGAGGTAGCTATAATATAAACAATTGACTTAGACTAGATTCGAGAGCAAACCCAATAAAAAATACAGGTAAATGTGATGTGTTGTTTGTAGCCTCTTGTAGGTAGATATACCTCACGCAAAACCATTCATAAAATAAAACCAAGCTAAGTTATATCATACACCAATACATATATCGGATACGACCGGGTTAATTCTTCCTGGGGTGGCAGATCATAAAAAAATACCCAGAATATCCGATCTGCGACCTTAGGATGTCAGATAGGATTAGCCCGTAACTTCTACCTATCGTATACAAATAGTACACAAAATTATTATTAGCAGTCAATAAATATTTTGGGAAAACATTCGTATTAGTAAGGCATAGTGAACTTTTAATCAGTCTTTCGATAAATATGCCTTTTTTCCAGTAGGTAATCCTAAGGTACTTAATACACAAACTCGAGCCGATATAATATTATGTTTAAAATAGTGTGTACCTGCATTTATAATTCGGGTAAATCAATTACAATATCTAAGGTAAAAATTACTAATTTTAGCTGCAGCACTTACATACAAAATAATATAATTTTAAAAATATCTTTTACTTTATTCAGTAATAATTTGAGCACCTTCCACCATTATAATAATTAATATTAGATTGCTATTAATAAGTTAAGGGGTAAGCTAAAACATTGATGCTGACACATTCAAGTAGTCACGAAAAAAAAAACCTTGTTTTTCACTTTCAGTCGATTCAAAATTTCGTCCTTTTTTTTCGTGACAAATTCTACAAAATCTCCAAACCTCATTACCCTAGCTTTTGACTGCAATAAGTAAAATCAAGCTACGTTATATTTATATCATATAGGTACCAATATATCGGATCCTACCGGGTTGGTTCAATCTGACAGATCTGCCCTAAATGACGATCTGCCCTGGGGTGGCACTGATTGTATTGCAGTCAAAAGCTCGGGTCATGAGGTTTTTGCAATAATTCCCAACACCTATTTACACATATAGTACCTTTATACAATACTTTCTAGCGTTTCCTATTATAGATCATGTTGATCAGCTTCAAGAACAGTTTCGGCGACAGTGAAGTATCGCGACTTAGCGCATCGATCTTTCTCACTATTTCTTCATACTTCGCGCGCTCTTGTTCCAAATAGACTTTTTGCAAATTCAGATTTTCGTAAAGCTGCTTTATTTGTGCGACGTCTTCTGGGTTTTTGCTGGCGTAGCATTGTTCGAAAAGCGCTTTTTGCTCTGGCGTGCAGCGCTGCAACGCTGTAACGGCGAGCCAACTGCATTTTCCCTCTTGTATGTCGGTGCCGGCTTTGCCTGTTAGCGATTCGTCGCTGTAGGTGTCGATATAGTCGTCCTACAAAGGAAAACAAAAACCGCAATGGTTATAATAGGCGAGGTAATTTAAAAAGTCACATGATAGAGGAACGAATGAGTGTTACTGTGTGTGGTCCATCGATTCTCACTTTTTTTTTCATGTTTTTTGTCTCGTTTAGAGCTATTAGATAGATAGATGATAATAATGAAATAAGGAGAAGAAAGTGGTCCTTTCGAATCGAAACCAATGATGAATCGAAGTATTGAAATCTCAAGCGATCCGGATTATTCCGTGGACATTCTAAGAAAATCTTTAAATGTCGTACCTGAATCTGGAAGAATTCTCCGATATCGAAGCAAATCTCGTCGGACCGTTGCCTAGTAGCCTTATCAGTGACATTGGCTAGCAGTAGTCCAAGTGAGACTGGCAGCCGGTACGTGTAGTATGCAGTCTTGTATTTGACGATAGACTGGTATCGCTCTATTGTGAACAGACTGTAGTTTTTCTTTGAGAGATGTTGAGCCGTCGTCAAGTCGAGATGCTGGCCGGCGGATGTTAGAAGAATTGTCTGAATAAAGAGAAGTGTTGTTTTATCGCTACGGTATCTAACGTCGAACGGTGAAGAAAAAATATCGTGATGAAACCCACATTCAAATAAAATTTGAATTCAGATGTTATTTGAATGCACCTAGGATTCGGGCCAGGTTAGCCTTCGGGTTGCAGAGGTCAGATGGCTGTCGCTCTGTGTAATAACTTAGTTCCACATCAAATCGCCTAGGTTAGGTAGTCGACCCCGACAGAGAACGGAATAAGGCAAGGAGGTACCTAACGTCGAGCAACCAACCACAGGTAACTAGCAATCAATTCAGTTGAGGTCAGGTCCAGGACAAACCGGAAGTGTGCCAACTATATATTTACACTAGGTTCATAAAATTGTTATAAGAATATAAAAATTTGTGTCCTACATTTTTCTCTTTTTTAAATTGACTGAGTTTGACATACAAAAAGATAAATGTTTACTACTTTGTAAGAAATAAATAAACAATAAACATATGTTTTTATTTACTTTGTTTATCCGATATGGTAAATGGCAGATTTCCAAGTTACACATGCTTGGCTTAGGTAGGTACCTATTTAAAAACCTATGTCGCGTGTAACTTGAAATGAAACCAGACTCATTACAATTGCTTGTCAGAATTATATATAAATTCGTACATTTTCCTCCGCTTTGTATCTTAGGGTGGAGAATGTGCTGAAAAACAGCGGAACTAAAACTATAGGTACGTTTTGAATTGCAAAGAAATTGTTTATTGCCTTTTATCAATTTTAGCCACAACTACTTAAGAAAGGCAAGAGGATATGTTGAGACATGGCCTTAAAAATTAAAATAAACGTAATAAATAATTTCATTGTAATTCAAAACATTATATAATAGTGATCCTAAAAATACCAACACTATTGACAGCCAGCTACTTACCTCATTGAAGAGGTCCAAAAAATCAGCATACTGCGGGTAGTTCCGGAAGTGTTTGTTGATGACTTCAAACACCGAGCTGTTTATTAGGATGGCATCATTGATAGCCCCTAGTCCCACGTCCGGTAGTCGGTACCAGCACGGCACGCCGCGACGCGTCGTCGACCCATCCATCATATCATCCGCCACTATGAAGTATGCTTGGAGCTGAATAGAAAGCACGTAATTTTTTTTATTTTGTTGTTTTGACTGCAGTGATAAAACAAGTTTTCTTTGAATCATCTTAAAAGTTCACAATTTATTTTCCCTTATCTTGAGTCAGATATTATTTTGGAGAGTTGCTGATTTTCAAAGGTAAAATAATTATGTTTAAATAGTTCTTTGGTGATTAATGCTGTAGATATTATAGGTTCATCATGAGTTTCATATAAACTGTAAAAATAATCTAAGTTAAAATAAAATATAATAAAGTTAAAGTGAAATTAGAAATCAGTTAGAATTTTTCTGATAGAAATAAGCAGTGCCTGTTCTGCCCTTTTTCTTTATGTATTTGTCCTGTATCTGTTTTTGTGTACAATAATTGGTTAAATAAATAAAAATAATCTAATCTAATAACTAATCTATTTTTTATAAACTTCTTAAAAAAATTGTTTCTTTTCTCTTTCTATTACAGTTTTTTGTCCCTTACCATCTCAACACACCAGCCCATCATCCGTGCTAGTCTCATTGACTCATCGGTGATGCTCCCTGGCCTCTCCAGCATTTCATATGCAAACACTGTTGTGAGACCTCTCGCCTTCTTGCCTCCTGCCAGGTTATATTCTAATACCTACAAAAAATTACATACAAGGTGTAAAAATATTAGCTGTAAATATTTAATATCTGGGGTGAACCAGTCCATGAAACTGAACAACTTTCCCCAAGTAATATAATAGGTCAAAATATGAAAAAAACTTTTGGACCTCCCATACAAAATGTAGCAGCCGAGCCAGTCAACTGTATGGGAGGTCCAAATTTTTTTTCATATTTTGACCTATGTTCCTTGGGAAGTTATTTAGTTTCTTGAGCTGATTCATCCCTTGAAACATTTGCAGCTAATATTTATGCACCCTGTATATTGTTCTGAATTGTGGCTATTAAGTAATAGTTTTGTGAATTTTCCAGGATATTGATAATGATATCATATCTCGGACCAATATTGGCTATGGCAATGGTGACCACTTCTATTTATATGAACTTTTTCATCCTGTTTGTTTGTTATTTGCTTTTGATTAGCTGATCAACTTTCGTGTTTACCTTTTTTAGCCAGTTTGCTACATCAGGAATCTCAGCAAACTTAGGGCTGGAGACAAGTGTGTCAACAACTAAGGGCAGCACATCCTGGAAGGTTTCTCTGTCCTTTGAATGCTCTACGGACACATTTGTTGCTAGTAACCTGCAGCTAGCTGGTTTTAGCACTCTGGAAATAAAAGCCAACACGGGATTATGTCTTTGATGAAATTATTACAAATAAATACAAACTTGTCATGTGATGTTAGCTTAGAATTCGCCTAGAATAGCAACAACTCTTTCTTACCCCCTAGTATTGTAAGAGGCGACTAAGGGACTCTAGTTTCATGTTGTGTATTACAGCTTTAGGTGACAGGCTGACAACCTCTCACTACCGTGATACATGAATTATTTGAAAAGGCCCTCAATATTTGTCAGACATGGAAATATCCACCATTACGGCCATTAACACTCTGCCTACCAGGGTTAAATGGGTGGTATATATTTGTATGTACTGTACAAACTTTCTATTCATTCTTATGTTTTACATTTTTATGTAAAACTTAAGATAAACATAGGCCTTTTTCTGATAAGTAGGAATACTCTCTCAGGGCAAAATAAAAACTATTTGATTATTATATCAGGAAGTGATGCAGAACTAGTTATCTGATTGCCCTTTATGAACATCATTATCTGAATGTCACAATCACATTCTGAGATATGTTGATAAACTACATACATTATGCACATCTAAATAATACTATTTATCTTATTTACATAAACCCATTGTATTCTTCTGATGACATCAATTTGTATCAAGGATTTAGAATTTGTTGAAAACTTTTGTTTAGTTTGATTGTGTGATTATGATTTCGAAAGTGAGAATATTAAGCATGTCATTAACTTTATAAGATTTCTATTACCACACCTACCTATAAGCATTAGGACAAATTAAGTAGGTAAGAGAGAGTAGGTAAAAGGTATAAACATTTTAGCCTAGAATCTTTGGCATTTTTTGAGTGTATGATGTGGTGTGTGTAAAATTAGAAAGTCTTACCTTGGAGCACTAACAGGCTGTATTTTGGTGCAAAATTTGCTTGTTTTAGTCATAAATCGTAGGAAATTTGAAGAATTCATTTTGAATTATTTTGGCTGACGAAAACTTTCTATCACCGAAATCTGGTTTCCTTCAAATTTAATTTATCGTATCACGCACATGAATACTTATTCAAATATACGGTTAATTAATGCACAAATTGGCAATTAAGTCCCCAAGAATCGAAAAAATCCTATTATCTTACGAGTTCACGGTGAACTTCAAAGTGAACTTCACACAACCATACACTTCCACTATCTGGCATCTGTCAAAATGGTGCGCTTTATTTTCTCGTTACCAGCTTGAGCTACTATATTGAACGACAAAGAAAACGAACGAAACACGTTTCAGTATTTTTTCTTTCGCTCTCATTGGTAGATCTAAAACCGAGCAAATAAAGTCCAAAGCGTTTTAGTATCGCTACTCGACGCTAGATGGCAAAGAAAGTTTTTAAATTAGAATTATAGATGTCGCCCATAATATTTTTTGAAATACGTGTTCTCGTAGTGATTAATTTCTCATTATTTAAATAATAAATGTAAAAGTGGAACAGTTTAGACTGATATAATAATAACAATAAAAAAATTATAGTTCATAAAAAAAAGTGAACGAGGAAGATTATCTGTATAAACGTTTATTTCCGGTACCTACTACATTCACTTCACCTCTATGTAGTGGACTGTTGCGGCTCATAAAGTGTATTATTGTACTGTTTCTTTGTTGAAGTAATACATCAGCAGGCTGTATTTATTTGGGGACCTAAATAAAATAAAAACGACCCTTGTTAACGTTTTAACTTTTTTTATTTTATAACAATTAAATTATAATTACTTTCATGAGCCTATCATGCGAATTTATACAGATGAAATGAGGTGGACTTTATAGTTCATAATTTTCCTAGACTAGATTTCCACAGTGCAATATCTTTTTGATTTTAACTTGATGTATTTTTTAGTACGTTCATGCAGTTGCCATTTAATGATAACTACAAAACTCTAAATAATAGAATAGCTACAACTTAATTAGGTAAGTAGCGACCTACTTAGATCATAATTTTTGTTTTATTTACTCCAGTCATACGCATGTCACATACATTTACACTAATTTGTTAATCACTATCTATACCTAATCTAAGCTTAAAATATAAATCGAGGTTTATTCAATATTTCGTCGGAAAATGTTGTCGAGAAGTTTGAAGAATAGATCGTGAGGGAGTCCCCTAGTGACTTGTTGTATTTGGGTCCTAAGGAGATCGTAAGTAGCTTCTTCGTAGACGGAAAAGGTGTGGGGTAGTTGCAGGTCCTCGTAGAGATCCTTTATTTTGGCTACGTCTGCGGGGTTGGCGCTGGCGTAGTGGTCTTCCATGAGTTGCTTTTGCGCGGGCGTTGCTCGTTGCAGGGCGACTACTGCGAGCCACGTGCACTTGCCATCTTGAATGTCGGTGCCCTCTTTGCCGATCACTGCCGGGTCGCCGAAACAGTCGAGGAAGTCATCCTGAAAAATGGAAGCAAGAATTAAGATTTGTAATGTTTCGTTAGCATAAATACTTTTACGGCGAGGGTCGTCTGGCGTCAAACAACTTGTTAAATATGTCGGATATTTCTGGTTACTCGTTGAGTTTTCAGTTCACTTGTTTCTGAGACACTAAAACTTAGCTCCAGAATTGAACTACCTACACCATTCTATAGTCATGCATGAGTCAGGCCATGGTTAATGTGATGATATCCAACACTTAAGATTGCAACCGTATTCACTCTGATGATCAATTGGAATAGCCGAGTAAGAGGTTATCCATCCCATCATCACATGAGCCTATAGCAGTCCACTGCTGGACATAGGCCTACCCCAGGGTACGCCACAATGAACGATCTTCCGCTTTCGCCATCCAATCGCTACCAGCCGCTCTCTTTAAGTCATCGGTCCATCTGGCCGGAGGTCCAACGGTACGCTTGCCGAGGCGACGCGAGTAAGAGGTTCACTCACTTGAATTTGGAAGAACTCTCCCATCTCCAGCAGAATATTCTTGGCCTGCCTGTGCGTCTCGGGGTCGTCGACCCCGGTCATGAGCAGCGCCAGGCTGACCGGCATTTGGAAGGTGTAGTACGCGGTCTTGTACTTGGTGATCGCTTCGTAGTTCTCCATGGTGAACTGAGACAAGTCCGGCTTGTCAGTAGGTGTCAGTGACTTCTCTAGGTAGTGCCCGATTGAGCATTTCACTAGCATCTGTGGACAAAGAAGTAACGCTTATTAGAAAATTTTGGTAGATAGGTAGGTTTAAAGGCTAAAGAACTAATATACAGCCAACTAGGTTACTCTTAAAATCACTGAAATATACCTACTAACTACTTACAATGTTAAGCGATCGTTGACTACAGATGAACTCTCAAACAATAAAATGGAATATTTTTCTACAGATGTTCAACGAACCTAACTTTGTTTAAAAAAAATCTCTCTCGTTACAATCGATGATTATTTTGATTTTTATACAATCAATTGAGCACACTGCTCTCACGCATATAATAATAATTATTCAAGGTTTATTGATGGAAGGTATATCCAGGTGAAGAAGTACCTACTATTATCTACTTAGTATGCATCGTCATACATATAAATCTTTGTTTGAGTCTTGTCAGGTGTGGCTCGAGAATCAAGGCAGGCAGTAAAAAAAAATCATGTAGCAGGAAACTTTTGCTGTATTTATAACTCAAATCAGATCAGATCGAAGTGTGAGGGAGAAAGCATGAACGCCTGGTATACAGGGATATAGAAACGGAACGACTTTCCCCTAGGAACACATGTCATAAAACGACAAAAAATTTTGACCTCCCATACAAAATCGCTTTCAGCTTACTGCATTTACTACCTACTTGCTTCGCCATAAAAAAATATATGTTGATAAATATAGTCCATCAGGGCCCTACCATGAATTAAGTGACCCAACCAAAAAACTTGCTTACTTCATTGAACATTTCCAGCACGTTTTTGTAGTAAGGCTTGGCTCCGAAGTGCTTTTTCAGCGTTGAAAACATAGCTGATTGCACCAGGGCAGCATCATTGATGCCGCTGAGTCCAACTTCTGGGCGCGTATGCCAGGTCGGCATGCCGCGACGGGACTGGGTGTTTTCCATGATGTCGTTCTGCAGAAGCTGGTTCGTGTGGAACTGTGGGCAAGAGAGAGACATGTATTAGAGGTACATTGTCGTTAATTTATAAATTCGTACTAACTTTACCTACTTGCATGCACACAGGCTGAGAATATAATCTAAGTGTAACAAATGTACCTACCTATTACGTAGAAGAAGTTATCTATACATATAATAAAGCTCAAGAAGACCGAAAGTCTGTACATACAAGATATCCAAAAAAAAATTGTTTCGTGATACTTAATATTGACAACAAAACACGTTTCTGCAATTTTTTAAATTTTTGTCTGTTTGGATGTTTAGATGTTTAGATGTTTAGATGTTTAATGTTTGTTTGTGGATATGCGGAAGCATCACGCGAAAACGACCGAACGGATTTTGATGCAATTTGTACCAAAATGTCAAGTAAATCACCGACCAGGTTATAGGCTAAAAAAAACATACTCCTAAAAGGGGGGTTGGCTGCTACACATAAAATAAGTTTGTAAATCACGTAAATTTCATGTGCCGCGTAGTAAAAAGATGTGTATTGGCTTATTGGACCCGAGATTGATTTCAAATTTCGAACTGGCCAGCACGAATTGTGTCACTTTGAATAAGCGCGCAGAAAGAAAAATAACATGAGGCCGTATTTATATTTTTAATCTATATTTTTATAACCTCAATAATTGAGTTTGTCGAATTATTACTCAATATTACGACAAGAAAAGTAAAATCTACGTATATGCCTACGACTACAAAAATATCTCTTTAATATTGGAATAATTTTAATTTTTAATAATTCAATATTTTTTACACTCGAAAACAAAAGTTCCGTGGTACAAGACGTGTAAGTTGCGTACCAGACGATACAATATTTATTTATGGATCGTTTTCTTGGTGCGTAATCTACTATTTACCGCGGGAAAATTGCAATAGCTTCAAAGCAAAAGTTTGTGTGAAGGGATATCCTTATTTTTGCCGCTCCAACCATGCTTAAAATGGCTTAGCGGAAGTGGATCTGCTTATGATGCAAGTCGACCAGCGAAGTTCCGCAATTTTTTGTTTTTAATTTTTCTTGCTAATTTTGTTAAGGCTATTCTTTATGTTGTTACATACTGTTATTATATGTTTAGCCGACAATACCAACATTATTTTCAGGGTGCGCAAACTTTTTTCTGAAACATTAATTCGAAATATAAAAATTGGACTACTCATACAAATTGACTCGATCGGCTGGTATATTTTCTATGGGAGATAATTTTTTTCCATATGTTCTGTAAAATTTTCCTTACGAAAGTTGTTAAGTTTTATGAGTCATTATCATCGGTCTCAAACCCTCATACGTCTGTGCCAGACGATCCGATCAGTGTCTCAGATAAGACCTTTCGTGGCGATAGGTATAAATCGATTTGGAAAACGCCGGATTGCCCAAAACAAGGCCACTCTCTCGGTCTCCTTGGCTGACTCCACAGGAACGACGAGTCGATACATGCGGAGCCAAGTTGGCTGCAGGATAGACCTCTGTCACACGCGCCTGACAGAGACCCCGTTCCGGGTTTGAATGTAGACTCTGATGTCCTTCTCCAGGGCCGGTCTTGGGTCGGGTTTTTCCCTCGGTTGATTCTTACGACGCGACCCCCACGGGAAAAGAGGAGTTATTCTACTCTGCCGGCACCATACGGTCTTAATTAAGTAGCCTTAGGTACTTAATTAAATGTAACCCTAGCCGCGGCTCCGCCCGTATGGAAATCGGTCATCCCGTGGCATCGCACAGGAACTTTTTTTAAGATAAAAACTTTCCTATGTGTTAGTACAAGTTACCCCTTTTATGTCTGTGCCCATACATACATACATACATATATCAGGCCTTTATCCCTTGCGGGGTAGGCAGAGCGTTAACGGCCGTAAGAATATGGTTGCTATCGCCACGTGTGACATTTTTGAGGATTGTTTTCCAAGGTTGTTCAAGAAAACATGTGTATCACTATAGTGACAGGTTGTCAGCCTGTCGCCTAAAAATTTTAATACACCAATACCCTCGAGTCCCTTAGTCGCCTCTTACGACACCCGCGGGAAGGATGGCATCACACATCATCTGTGCCCAAATTCATGAAAATCAGTTCAGCAGTTTTTGCGTGAAGGAGTTACAAACAAACAAATCTTTTGTATTAATATATTAGTAGGAAGTAGGATAGGATAGGATTTGTAGTAGGATTACTTGGTTTTTAATAAGCTTATGTTTTATTTATTCACACTCATGAACTCGGTCTTTATTCATCCATCATAATGCAAAGAAATGTGGCATCAGTCTACTTCACGGAATTGATACCTTTGGAAGTAAACGCACGGTTTTAAAAAATCTGCTAAAATGAACTTGAAAGCGAGGAATTGGAACAGGGAGTGACTAATCTGTAACCTGATTCAGCAAATTCAACCTACAGGATTCAAAAAGACCAAACATATATAAGAACCACCGTTTTCTTACTCTTTTTTGCATGTGGGAATTGTAAATTTAGGATTTAACAGTTTTTTTAAATTACATATAAAGTGTAAAAAAATTAGCTGCAAATATTTTAAGGGGTGAATCAACCCATGAATCTGAAAAACTTTCCCCAAGGAATACATAGGTCGAATTATGAAAAAAACATTTAGGCCTCCCATACAGCTGACTTGCTCGGCTGCTACATTTTGTATGGGAGGTCCAAAAATTTTTTCCATATTTCGACCTATGTTGCTTGGGGAAGTTGTTCAGTTTCATGGACTGATTCACACATTTAAATATTTGTAGCTAATATTTTTACACACTGTATAGTCGGCGAAACCAAGTTTTTGGGTACCTATCTACCAACAATTTAATATAAGCTTACAATATATTATTTTATGGTTCTTAGAGTCTATAGGGGAGGCTTATGTTTATCAGTGAGCTTCCTTTATATAGCTGATATGATGGACGATATATGGCGAAACGAAGTTCGCGGGCACCAGCTAGTATGGGTATAAATCTCGAATTACAGAAACTTTTTGTTACAATAATGAATAGGTTAGGTATCTACATATCTTAACAAACAGGTAGGTATTTTCGCAAAAACAAAGAATATTATGACGTAAGTAATACTAATTTACATTTACGAACAATGTTTGCTCCAAATATTATCATATCGCTGTTTCCATGGGTACTAAGTGATAAAACTCTAAACAGTTTTAATTTTATCAATAGGTCTGCGAGAGCTAAAATTTCAAGGGCAACACGAAGTTGGACAAAAACTTGTTAAAAAAAGAAACAACAACGCACATTTTTTCCTAATGCCATTAAATAACCGGTAAGTTTATTTCAAACATTTGAATTAAGTAGGTAGGTAGTATGCAATACTTTTTGGTTTAGTTTCCTCACGTTATTAACCATACAAAAAGGTAGTTTTTATATTCGAACTCGCATGCCCGTGACGTGAAGGATGTTTGGACATTCGACAGGCTAGGCACAAATAGACAGAAATACATAGCTGAATCTAGGATCTAGGTAGATTATTTAATTACATAGGGTGCATTATAATGTTATAATTGAATGAAAGTTTAGGTACAAGACCCAGAATGGGAAGTAACCCAATTAACTAAGTAGGTACCTGTAAACACACAAATCACGCCTATATCCCTGTCGGGGTAGGCAGAGTGTTATTGACCGTTAATTACGGTTTTTATCGCCACATCTGACAATATTTAACGGTCGTTTCAGATAAGTCATGTATCACTGTAGTGACAGGTTGTCAGCCTGACGCCTAAAATTGCAATACACATGTAACCCTCGAGAAACTCTGTAAAGGCACAGCATATTTTTGGTACAAATTCTTTACGCCTTTTCAAAATAAGGAGTGCGACAAGGCTGCATCCTTTCACCGCAAATGTAAAATTTCTTTATCGAACATAAAATGCGAAAAGCTCACCATCTCTACACACCAGCCCATGATGTTCGCCAGGTGAACGTTCTCCGGAGTCAAATTGTCTTTCTTCTCCAGCATTTTGTACGCCAGCACGGTCGCTAGACCACGGTTCTTCTTGCCATTCGGAACGTTGTATTGCAGCAACTGTAACAAGCACTGAATTTCAATTGGGTTGATCTTTTACGTCAGTGTTAGGATCGCTAGTTTTTGTTTTAAATGCGGCTGCTACCTAATGCTTATTTTACTGGGTTTATATCTAAGTTTATATCTTGTAGAGCGTGCGGAAAGTCATGCCGCTCCCGCATTGGCTTATATAGCCACGAAAAGTCTTGCCTCAGACACTGATTAAATCGTCTGTCACAGACGTGTGAGGCCAATGATGAATGATGATGATATCTAAGTTACGAAGAGTGTCTACTCAAATAATATTTTATGAACCTACTTAGATTTTTTAAAGAAAGGATCAATAAATTGGCTACATTGTTGTTTGTGTCCCTATCAAAATATATAGGTAACATGTGCGCGGGATGTCAACAGTAACACTAATGTGGCCCTTTCGGGTTTCTTTTAAAAATTGTGTTGTGCCGAGAAGACAGAGGTAGGTAGGTAATAAATATTACATACATTACGTGTGATTCACAAAATTAAACACAAAATTTGATTGTGCTAAGTTAACTTGCTTTGTTTATACTTAGTATCATTGTGTAGGCAGGTGTTTCTTCATTTACATATATTATTGAACCGGCCGGCGACTCCGGCGCAGGCAGCGGCAGCGTGGCACTGATGATGTCATCATCACACCACACTTTGGCTTTTGCGCTACTTAGGTAGGTGCCTATGTTTATTATTCTGCGACTCTTTACCATGCTTGAACAATGCTATACTCAAGCTCATGTAGGTACTGTTGACTACTTTTGGTGTTTGTAAATACGACGCAATGTTTATAGGTACTTATTTAATTTAGTAAAAAGCGGACGCCTGTTTAGATTTTTAGATGAGAATTCATTCAAGTACATGATTTTTTAAAAAGCCGTACATAAAACAGGTACTGGCAACTATAGCTATCACCGATGTTATGAGTGAGTAATAATTAAGTCAGTCAGATAGGTTTAAACTAGATGCACTTTAACATCTTAGCGTTAAGTAATTTGATAGATATTACAAACATTAAAAAGCAATGCAGTTCCCAGGCAGTTAAATTATTCACACAAGTTATTCTCGCATCTGGCGACAGCCAAGCTACGTCAACAGGCCAAATGTAGGTATTTCATATCTTAATCTTATCAATGCTATCAACTATCAGCTTAAATCTTAGTAGTGTAACTTTTTCAGGTAGGTATTTGTTTACAGCTACCTAATAGACTACAGACGTCAAATCGTATGGATTTTATCAAAACAAGTGAAAAATGTTAGTGGTGTAACCACAGGGTGTATATAGAGCATTTTAATATGTGATTTTCAGGTATTTGTTTACAGCTAACTAGAATAATTTTAAATGCTCGCATTGTCCAGCAGAAACATTATTATCAGTCGGTTTATCGCCATTGTTGGCTTTAATAGCTTCTAACTCATAAGTGGTGGTAGGTACGGCGTGGTATGAAGTCTAAGGCCACAGACTATTTTTAGAACCTAGTTGTCCAACAGACCAAGCTTTCCTAATAGGTTTTCTAACTGAGCGAGCACACATCAGAAATGAGTTACGAAACGACGCCACCGCGCATTGGAAGAAACTGTAGAGTTGTTTTTGAAATTAACTACATAGCTACCTAACATGCTATGTACTAAATAAAAGACATATTTCAAACAGTACTTATACCTACGGGTGCAACGACTCATGTCATTCGTTCTTCAGTAATACTTTAACGGTACTTAAATCCAGTTATTCGCGTGCTGGGTCAATGCATCAAAATAATGCAACTGAGTTTTGCGGGTTTAAAGCCTTGGCGTTTAGTTTTCCTTTATTGCATAAAATATAAAATAGGTAGGTTGGTAGTTGGTACTGTGGTGGTCTTAGCAAGTGGAATTCTGTCTTAACATCGACCGCACCCAAAGTGAATTTCCTAACACAGCATAGCAACAACGTTTGACTTGGCTAAGTGATTAGCTGCTGCTTGGCTAAGTTGTTAGATTAGTTGGTATCTAGATACAGGGCCGGCAATAAATGGTCAAAATTTTCCATAAATCGAGAAGGTGTATAGATAGGTATTTCTGAACAGTTTATAAGTAATAAAAAATTAACACTTGTTGGATCGGTAACTCATATTGGATACTTATATTATTTACACAGGATAGCCAATTTTGTAAATTGATGGTAGGTTATACCAATTATCAGGCAGGTTAGGTTTTGTTGGACACACTGAAGGATTCATTAATATGAGGAATATGACCTTGAACAAAAATTTCAGTTGCAAGCAAAATTATCTGTCGATGGCAACCGCATACTTCTTAAAGACCACAGCAAAAAACAACCTAAAAATGCAAAACTTTTTTTTTTCGGTCCAGTCGATAATTTTGCTTACAACACTACCAGCCCAGCAACAACGTACCTTAGCCAACCACTTGGTAGCTTGGGGCACGTCGTTATGCTTGCCGGTCTCTGTGAGGTCTCTGATGATGTCCGGAAAGCAGGCCATGAACTCTCGTGACTGGTCCTTCGACACGGCCAGCCCGCGCGCCGCCAGCGGCATCTGGTGGCCCGTCAGCGTTGACAGGTACCTGGATATGCGGGCAAGCTTCACATATTTGTCCTACTCTTAGCATATAGCTAACCAACTATACATTATTCTTAGACGCTACTTTAATACTATTCTCTTGAAATGGACTTTGATTCGTTAAATTGGAGACTAAAACAAAATTGCGTGTGTCCTTTTCGAACTTGGTTCAACTGCCTATGTCTTAATAAGCTTTAGCAGCTCTCGTTCTCTCCTATTTAAAGAATTTCCATAGCTTCGAAAACTGTTATTTATTCTGTGACAAAATTAAACATGAAAATTGAAATTGAAAATGTACGAGTGTGCTTCTTAGGTACTACATAAAGCGAATTCTATGATTACTTTTACATAAGGTAAATTGAATTTTATCGGAGTTAGCTTTCGGTCATAATGAAACTTTTTGAACAATCAATTTTTAGAGAAATCTTGATACTTTACTGATAGACTTCAATTTCCAACCTTGCACTTGACTGACTTTTACTAGAAACGGTTAAGCTTCACTGGTTTCGTTCTAGTTTATAGGATTACTTTTTTTATTGTGATAGCTCAAGTAGATAAGCGTACGGTAGCTAACTGTTGCTAAAAGTTGCTTAATCTTGATTTATTTTGTTTTCAAGTGTTTTAAGCTGACTTCAAAAAGAACGATAAGAGATCGGCGAATTAGCAAGCTCAATCAATAACGATAAAAATTAATGCAGAAATTCGAACATTTCCTACAGCTGATTATCACCAATTTAGTCAGCCGGACAAAGATAACAATGCAATTAATGATGTTTGTATCTTTATTAGGAATCATGAATTTGATCTCAAATTGTAGATTCATTGAACATTTTATAACAAGTTACGCTATTAAGTCGCCTTAGATACAGAAAAGTATAAAAATAGCCAACATTAATTTGCTTATCCGTATTTAACAACGCAAATGATAAGTAACACGACCTACCTACCTAACACAGCACCACCAGTCAAATCACGCATCGATTGCGTGAACATTCCATACCTACGTTAAGTAAATATAAGTTGGATGGAACGAATTACAAAATGTTAATTTGCTTGCTAGGCTACGATCACATTACTGCAGATATTTGCATAAATAGAGACAAGAATAGGTGTCGGTGTCTAAGCCTAGCACGGTAGATACGGCTTCAGTTATGTCGCTGGGTAACTTGAGTTCACTGACCTGTGGTATTTCTGTAACTTCAGCAGCTTCTTGGTTCCAATGACGTCGTCTTCCTGCTGCATCCTGCTGCCCTGGTCCAGCCGGGGCACCATCGCGTCCGAGTTGGTCACGCTGGTCGTCTTGCTGATCTGACGACGAATCTCATTCTTGTAGATCTGCAGAATCTTCTCCAGGCTCTTCTTTGTTGAGAACATTTTCCTTTCCTTCTTCAGTAAAAACTTCGAATAAGAAAAAAAACTTTTCTGTGATAATTGTGAAGTTAATAGTCGCGATATTATGTCGCAGTCGTGTGGCCGCAGCGAGTAAGTGGGACCGACTGATTCTTTGTTGTGTTTTGCTGCCTTCTTGCCCGTTTCACTCGACTCAAAATACGCCGTAGAGTCGTATTTAATGTTTACATCCGTTTCATCGACATCGATAACATAACTTTTATTTACACCATGTAAGGCGGATCGCACACTTAACGCACGACAGAGCGTTAAAACATCGCAGCGGTCTGTTAGACCCAACTAGAAATGTCAATCCCTATACTAAAACCGCTCAACCGCTGTCGACTATCGCAGCGTCGTCCGTCGAGTGCGGTTTTAGCATAGGTTTTAGTATGACGAGTGACGTTTCTATTATGGATCTGACAGATCGCTGCGATATTTTAGCGCTCTGTCGTGCGATCCGCCTAACGTCTGTCTTCTTGTTTGTTTTTGTTGGTTAAGTGTAACCGTGCCTTTTTAGGGCCGATTTTTCATGTCTATTTCTATCATATTTTATTAGTTTAGGTAGGTGTATGTGTATGGAAAGTTGGGTATCTATTTAAGCGTTAATTCCTTAATTAGGTAGGTACTACTGATTTCGTTATAGTTGGCGGTGTTATTGAAATAGCTTGCTTAATTACAGAGTAGGTAAGCACTTAGATGATTAATTATATATAGGTAGGTATAAGCACTTAATTAATAATTTAATCCGGTAAGTAACATCGTTAACTCAAGTTTCTACTACAATGCTATGTCCTGCAACTTTCTAGCTAAAAGGTCCGTTGGGTAAATCCGACTGAAAATATTCAGCATAAAGATAGGACTTGGAGGAAGTGGCACCAAAGAAAACGCGGCAACAAAATATATTAGGTAATTCTAATATCGATAACAATAAAAATGAAATATCGACACGAGACGTGGCTCAGCTCTTCTCTGCGCGCGCAGCATACAAACCGGGCCCCTCCAGCGGAGCGCCACGCGGTCCACGTCACGTAGGCCCCGGCCGGGCGCTCCGCCCCGCGAGCCCGCGCCTGCACCGCCGGCCGGCACACACCCGACCCAAACAGGTACAGCTGACACAGAGGAAGGGATGCCTGAGGAGAATGGCGACATTTGTTTATTTATATAACTTAACCGTCTGGTTTGTAGTCAAAACTTGTGGTTTGCTAGAAAATCAAAGTGTTAACGATGTCGAATGTAACTTGATAGAAATGTTCGCGATGTGGATACCCCTTCAGATGATTATTTTATAATTATTTCAGAAATTATAGATTTGCTTTATGTTAGGCAAAATAATTATGTTAAGAGATCGAAAACATTTCGAGTACTTTAAAAGACCACTGTAGTTGCAAGTTGTGTTTGCGCATTTATAAGTACGTTAGATATCAACGGGAAGTCAAGATTATTTTGAGGAAACTAAAAAATATGACAATAAGAAATCTAGGTAGGTACTTAAATTGGCCATTACTCGTCTCAGGATGAGAAAGAGCAACAAACACAAAACATAGGATGAAATTTTTTGTGTAAGTATAGGAACGTTAAATGTTGAATTATTATTACGATGCGCAGATATAAATAATATGAATGCTTCTTCCGCTTTGCGATAAAATTACATTAATAATATTCGTATTGGACGGGTCCGGACATAGTGAATATTTTGTGAATAAACTTATTTTTTTTGTAGATACCTACTATTATTATATTCTGTGGTTATATGTTAACATTGTTTTGACTAGAATACAACCTAAACATAACTTTATAGACTGGTAGAAATCCAATTTACAACAAGAAGAAAAAAAAGTAAGACTAGTGTATTGAGATTGCAATTTCTAAAAAAAACTGTACTTACTATACCTACTTACTTAAAAACTATTTTCATATTAACTTAAGTGATCTCTATAACATATAAAAACGCTAAAACGCGTACATATTTACAAATCACCAAGTGCTTACTTACCGCGCTAGAGTAGAATAAGTAAAGTAAAGTAGAAAAATAAAAAACACCGTACGAAATTCAACATTGCAAAATGTTACTTACCTAACGGGGCTTATAGAAATTGCAGCTTTTGCAATAAATCGTTTTCGCAATTAGATTTCAAAATGAACACGGACCGATGGTGTTTACGAGAAGTACCGCCTACTCTAGTAAATTATTTTTCAGGAAATAAGATCAAATTGTGATAAAAAGACAATGGATAAGTAAATAATAGGCAACACTTTGGCGCCAAGAAACTATTTTGCTGTATTTGCTTAGCATATTTCTTTAGTATCAAAACATTTTTCAACACATGGTCAGTAACCGTACTCAATCGATTTGGTCAGTAAATCAAAATAACTTTTGCATATTCTACGCAGTATTTGCGTGCAGAACTATGATCAAACCTGCCAAAGCAAGGCCACGAAGACAAGACACTTGTATCAAGATCAAGGCGCCATTGTATGGCTGTCTGGCCACAAACTGGTTTAGTTGCCATCGTTAATTATACATAATATACAATCATACCTACTTAATGCGTCTTAGTAACATATATAGCTATATAGGGTGACCGGTAAATTGATGCATTCCATTCAAGGGATGAACCAGCTCATGAAACTGAACAACTTTCCCCATGGAACATAGGTCGAAATATGAAAAAAAAATTTTGGTCCTCCCATACAGATTGACTTAGTCGGTCGGTAATTTTGTATGGGTGGGCCAATTTTTTTTTTCATTTTTCGACCTATGTTCCATGGGGAAAGGAAAGTTGTTCAGTTTCATGAGCTGGTTCATCCCTTGAAAGGAATGCATCAATTTACCGGTCACCCTGTATATATAGGTATATATATAAGATGAAAACAGCTTACACCACGAGAAAGTTCGACGAAAAAAAGCGAATTGCCATTCAAAATTGCAGATTGTACTATTCGATTCTTTTTATATTTCAACCAATATGAGTTAAGTTTGTAATCATAAGGATGTCCCATGGTACAATACTTATCTATAGTCAGAACTGTTGTCGATCTATCTACTATGCATCGATATTTTAGTCCACGTTGTGAAAGTTTGTGGAGATTTAGCGAACACAACTTACTTACTCTTAATATAAATTAGTATTTATTCTACAAAGTGTTTCTAGCATTACTTAGTAGATATCTGTTGTACTATGCACATCTCATAAGTGCATAAACGTGACAATTATGCAGCATTGTGTACTAAAATTGCTTAGTTAGACCATGGTCAAGTAACAAAAGGATACCTACAGGAGTACATAGGTAGGTACCTGTTTGGTACCTCTCCCTCTTCTAGCATAGTATAGCCCTTGTCAGTGGAGTATTTGCCATAAATACCTACGCGAATAATATATTCATAAGTCATAACGTAACTAAGTATCTTCTACATCACTTCTACAGGGAGAAGATGTTAACAGTGTTTTTTAAGATATTAATTTTCAAAAATTAGTACCTAGCTATTTGTTTGACTCTAAAAACGCCGTGCAGTAAAAAATATATATATTTGGTGTGATGCCGGCTTAGAATAGCATCACCTCACATCCTTCCTGCGGGTGTCGTAAGAGGCAACTAAGGGACTCGAGAGTATTGGTGTATTACAATTTTTAGGCGAAAGGCTGACAATCTGTCACTATAGTAATACACATGTTTTCTGAAACAACGTTGGAAATCAATCCTCAAAAATGTCAGACGTGGCGATAGTGGCTTACGGCCACTATCGCTCTGCCTATCCCGCAAGGGATAAAGGCGTGATATATGTATGTATGTACAAATGACAACAATGCTAAAATACTTCTTTGATCAACCCAGGTCACAGAATATATAATAGTACTAAAATGCCCAGGTGGTAATCAGATTGGTGAATGCGGAGCACAATTTAATTCAATACAAGTACTTTAGGTATATTTAGAAGTAGGTAAGTATTATTTCTTGTTAGATACTGAGAATAAAAACACTATCTGATTTAGTTTGCATGATATTTATAATATGATAAGTAAAGTAGCGTAAACGGTGTGTTTGTATAAAGACTGCTGGCTTTAACAAACATTGGATTCAATAAACAGAGTTTATTATTGTGATTAAGAGTGTTATTGAAGCAAATAAACTGTTGGACAAACAACAGTTAGAGCTATTTTCATACATACAAATATCACGCCAGATTTTCAAACACAAAGTAAATAATACTACAATAGGTTTTTTATGTAGGTATTATATCTAATTTTTTTATGTAAGTAGGTATTGTATTATAATATCTAACCATCTAACTAACTCCGCTGACTCAGCGACCCAAAGAGGACCTTGACCACCGAAACGAGCTCACTCCGCTCATTTTTTCTTTTGTGTAGAAATAAAATATTGCCGTGTGATGCCGGCTTAGAATAGCATCACCCTATTTCTTTCCCGTGGGTGTCCTAAGAGGCGACTGAGGGATTCGAGGGTTATAAGTGTATTGCAATTTTAGGCGACAGGCTGACAACCTGTCACTATAGTGATACACGACTTATCTGCAACGACCCTCAAAATATATTGTCATAAGTGGCGATAACGACCGTAATTTTGCGATCGTTATGGCTCTGCCTACCCCGCAAGGGATAAAGTCGTGATATGCGTATGCGTATAAAATATTCTTATCTTAGCCTATCCCTGTCCAGCGCGATCTCCTGCTAGTTGCTGATACAAAGGTCGCATAAGTCAGCCTCAACAACATCTCTCCAGCGTTACCTGGGGCACCCCACAGGACGACGTCGTGTGGTGTGGGTCTACCCACAAACGCTCCTTTTGCACCACGATCATTTCCCATCCTCTCTACGTAATCATCTACAAAATGTTTAATATGTAAAAAATTACCCCACATACTCGTATGTATTACAATATCTTTCTTGTCACATAAATTTATCGCTATTCCTAATAAATCGAGGAGACAATATTAGGGGTGTCGTGGTCACTGTGTGATAAAAGCCCTTTTACTAAATCAAGATTTAAAAAAGATAAAATTCAGTTAATAATAGAAACGGCAACAAAAATATACTATACACTTATATAGTAAACAATTGATAGATATCATAGAATAGATACAGTTTCCTAATCTACAAGTGCTAGGTAACATAATATCACTTGTTTTTCACGCACGTTCCGCGTGTATAGTTTCGTAATTATTATTTACTCTCTTGCAGTTAGCTACCGTGGAAACTGATAAACTTCACTTGGGTTAGAGAATGTCACAAGGCATGTTGTTATACAGGGTGTAAGTGATAGAATCTCCGAATACTGAAAAGTCGATGCAGATCATGAAACTGAATCATTTTCCCCTAGGAAAATATTATGTTAGGTAACGACAGCAATTTTAATGTCCGTCAGAATGACTGCCGCTACTTAATGTACATCGAATTTCACCTGCAGAATTGTAGCCTGTAGTTTCGAAAAACGGGGCACAGCTGACTGCATTTACAAAGAATTTTAGGAAGTCAAAACATTTCTACATTTTCTGAAATACTTTTGTAGTTTGTTCAGTTTCATGATCTTAATATACCCATCAGCATTCGTTCGCTCCTTACACCCTGTTATATTCAGTCTTCGTTCCGTGGTACGCTTATATTTCATTGGGTAGCTCCATTTTTATTTGCATGACTATTATGTTATGACCTTATAACTCACTAGCCAATAAACAAAATAATCCATTTTAAGATGAGAAAATTTATTAAGATCTCTTACTACTTTATGAAGTAGGTAGAAGTATTACAGTTCAGGAGCTCACTATCTGAAACGTGCGTTTTCGTTTCATGTGAAAATCTGCTACTTATCATGCTTGTATCATATATTTTACTTATCGATTCCAAAATACTCTCGCAAATTCACATATACCCTTGACAAAAAAAAAAATAAGTGGTAGAAATTTAAATACGTGTGGTTAGACCAGTAGTAGCGGACTTCCGTGCACGGGACTGAATTACGATGTTTCAGAATTTGAGTTCCTCATATTAAAATATTCTTCGAATTACTTATAGTTGAGGGAAGCGATCTGTTATAATATTACCTACATCATTTGGTAGGTAAGGTAAGGGGAACCAACATTATTATAGAATATAAATGTCAGACGTGGCGATAGCGACCGTACTCTTACGGCCGTTGACGCTCTGCCTACCCCGCAAGGGATAAAGGCGTGACATGGCCGAAAAGTGAAAGTTTTACGTTATTTTGTATCGTTACGATTCAATAAAACTTCCAATACATGTTTTTCTTATCGTTATTTAGCAAACAGCCTTGGACCATATCTTTTTAGACGCCGATACAAGCTTATTGTGCAATTGATTGAACACTCTACGGGAATTTTCCACGATGGCGAAACGAATCTGAGTGAAAACATTCTCAATGTTTTTACCCGACTGCCTAAGGAGGGTTATGTTTTTCGAGAATGGTTGGGTAAGTCTGAGGGTGGGCGGGCAAGTTAATACGGTTGTGGACTGACAGGTCAAATGAACTACTTATTACAACGATCAAAAAGTATTGTGTATGAAAATAGGAATGTATGACGGCATATATTGCTATTTCGGAAGTCGTTATGTAATTTTTCTGTTTATTAATTCAAACTTAGGATATTTCGATAAATTATGAATGAAGTCCGTATTATTTTTGGACAATAGTTTTAAGCGTAAAACTGTAGCAGCCCAAGAAGATGTTGACATAATATGAGTGTCGTTAAAATCGTTTCAGCAGCGCGACGCGAGTGATACAACTATTCTGAAATGTTATTAGTTCAAAGTAACAGAATTTAAACGAAATCATAGCTTTGAAATCAGCGCAGTCGGTTTTTTGTTTTTTAATAATTAAGTTCCTTTTAATGCTTAACTCGTAAACTTCATAGTTGAACTGAATATCACGCACTCTACAGCAGGTATATCGAGCAATATGGTAGTAATTTTTCAGTACCTATTTCTAGTCTATTTCATATTATGTGATCTCGAAAAAATAAAATAAAAAACTACTTATGTTTCTTAGTTGAAAAGATGCTACAAATCTACAGGTTATTGTAGTATCTTACACAGTTAAGCAAGAGGGTCAATCACAAAGGAAATCTAAACAACATTAGAGTATCGACGAGTTGTAATACTTAAGCAGCGTTTAATTCGTAGATACCTATCTATAGATTTTACGTACGCAATGCACTGAAAACCGTATCAGTAAAGTTGATAATGAATGAAAATCACAAATGAGCAATAAGAATTCATACTCTAATCATTGCTCCACCACGTGGTAGTCGGATATCATTTTGTTATGAACGTGCTTCGATATCTACCGCGGCGTGATTCAACTCATATTAAAAGAAGACACAAAGTTCATTGTATTGATTGATTACTAGCTTGCCCAGCGGTTGCAGCTGCTGCTAATCGTTTTCGCCTGGGAATGAAATATATTTTACTGGCATAATATTTTTTAAAATAAACCTCTTGAAAACGATTCAAAATCCTTTGCGTGGTTTATGCATAAGTAGTTAGCGGTGTTTATGACAGACAGACAGAGTAACGCAAAAATCGAGTCTATATTTCATAATATGTGGTGTAGTGACGAAGTAATTAACAACGGTAGGTGAATGATACGAGTGACGTCTTCTTGATGAACCTTAAAAAGTCATGTATCAACTTATGATAATAATGTCGCCAAGACAAAACAAGTGTCGTTTATTAGCTTCACTAGCGTCCCGCCCAGCGGCTGCGCCCGCTGCAACTCACTTTCCCGTGGTAATAAGTTGTTTTCCCGGCAAGTACATGCGCACATACATACAGGGTGTAAAAAAAATAGTTCAAATATTTTATGGGGTGAATCAGCCCATGAAACTGAACAACTTTTCCCAAGAAACATAGGTCGAAATATGAAAAAAATTTTGGACTTCCCATGCAGTTGACTTGTTCGGCTGCTAATATTTTGTATGGAAGGGCCAATTTTTTTTTCATATTCCGACCTATGTTTCTTGGGGAAAGTTGTTCAGTTTCATGAGCTGATTCACCCCTTAAAATATTCGCAGCAATTTTTTTTACACCTTATATATCATGCCTTTATCTCTTGCGGGGTAGGCAGAGAGTTAACAGCCGTATGTATAATGCATAAAAACCTTCCTCTTGAATCACTCTATCTATTAAATAACCTGCACCGAAACCCGTTGTGAAGTTTTGAAGATTTAAGTAAATATACATACAGACAGACGCGAAAAGCGACTTTGCTTTATACTATGTAGTGATACACTGCAAACCTTTTTTAAAACTATCATAGGCACCTTAGTAACAGTTTCGCCATACTCTTGGTACTTAGTTTGCATGTTATCAGCTTGTGTATAGACTAAACCTAATAAATTCTAAAGCCTCTCAATTAATCCTTGATCCAATTTGCAGAGAACGCTGTTCGCAAGATTTAACATGATAACCAACCAGCTAAGTCAAGGACAATCCTGGCCATATTGCTTGTTACCCTACTGCTCTAAAAAGAGGGTCATGTTTTGCGACTGTATGTATGTAGGTACCTATATTGCTTTTTTTTTCACGAGCTACACCCAAAACAACTGAGCGGATGTTGACGTACGAGCTATCCTGAGATTCATCTCATGAATTCAAAATACCGGATTTTAAACGCAAAATATAACTTTGAAATAGCCGTATTCAGATTTTTAGTTTTTAATAAATATGTATCTTACATGGTTTATTACAACTTTAGGCGACAGGTTGACAAGCTGTCCCTACAGTGATACACACGAATCTTCTGAGGGGGCTCTCAGTGTTTGTCAGACGCGGCGATAGCGACCGCATTTTTAAGGCCGTTAACTCTCTGTCTACCCCGCAAGGGATAAAGGCGTGATTCTAACAATCTAATTAAAATTTTTCAACTAAGGTCTGATTTGGGTTCGATAATCTTTAGGTAAGTAGGTAGGTATATGTTGTCCAGCCCAGCCAGGATATGGTTATCACACATTCAGTCCAGACAACAGGAACTGCCGAATCTAATTTAAATTAGATTAAATAATTCAATAAAACGATTTACACGATAAGACTACATGAGGACGGATCCGCCTCCTATTGTCTACCCAAAAAGCTTGTTTTGAAAATATCCTCTGAACCGATGACGACCTGCAATCGCTTTTCGATCTGCAGCGATGTGATGAGTGATGATGTGGTGACCGAGCAATCCAACCTCTGTCAAGGTCATGAGTTAGAACAATATCATAAATAATTCATCGACGATCCAGGGTTAAGCCATGTTGATACTATCAAAGTCAAAGGCCTATGTGTAGCGTTGAAAACCTCTGGACACCAGGTTTAATCGTGTTTTTGTATGACTCGGTGCCCAACATAGAAAGAGAAAACTATCAAAGAATGCTTGACTTAGTAGATTGGATAAAAGTTGGCGGCTCTGATCCATTTTGATTGGACGGCCATCCAAGTGCACTTTGATAAAGTGCACTTTGATGAAATTACCGTCAAAAAAGGCCATAAAATCTACTTGATCTTTGCTTGAAGTATGCTTTAGTAGTATCAACCCGGCTTTAGTCCGTGCCAATTCTCACTATCCCGTATTTATTGTGTTTCACATAGAAACGAAAGTGAGATGCAGAAAACTCAAATCTTAAAGACAATAAAAGGTATGAGAATAGTGCACGGTACTAGTGTGGTTACTTCTTGTATTAAATCTACTATTTCATTTCGTTTATACAATTTATTGCGCTTTATAAATGACTCTTAATTTTTTTTTTCGATTCTAACACACATACGGAAATAAAAAAGTACCTAAAATAGATTTTGTCTGTATGTTTTTCTCCCAATATTGTGCAATATTAGTTAGCACATGGTACGAGGTTAATTGAAAACACAATTAACTTGATCAATTTATCACTTACTGCAAGGTCGTTTCACTTGAGACTTTGTAAGATAAAACAAATTATTTGTCTGGGAATTCTCGCGTGACACCTTATCGAGAAAAAGAGATAAAAATGTTCCTACTAAAATTTTTCCCTACGCATTAAATTGTATGACGCAAACCTAATATGCTGTTCCAAAAAAAGAAATGTGCTGTGCCACACAGTTCAAACAGTTCAAATCGATCTTTCTTATGAAAAAAATAAACGCAACCTTAGTAGAAAAATCGTAGAAGTTAAGGAAACTAACGACACAAAGAAGTATAATGTTTGAATGCCTGCATTCCTTACGGGATAAACGCTCTGCCTTAACGGGCGTAAAAATACGGTCGCTATCGCCATGTCTGACAAATAAAGAGGGCCGTGTAAGATAATTTGTGTATGCATGCCATACATAAAACCTTGTGGGTTCTTGATGGCATCAGCTAACTAAGCTCACGTGTGTTGGTTAATGACATGTATTTTAAAAGTTTGTCCTTTTCTTTGCTACTTACGGCATTTTTTTTAAAAAGGGACCATACTATGGCTACTACAACTACAACAACTAATAGCATTCGTTATATGGACAAAAGATGGCAGCAGTGGTGCTTCCATTTTAGACTGACTATCAACTTTCGCACTAGAAGCAGCACTTTCATCTCAGCTTCCATTACCGCTCGTTAAGTAACTCTATGATGGATACACGAAATAAAAGCAGCAATAGACGTTAAAGCAGTGTTTAAAAATCAAGTACCACCAATGGGTGCGCAAGCGCTGATGCCATTGTGCCAGCTTCCGGAAAAGCGAGCGGTTTGGGGTCAACGCCTACTTGTCCTTTTGCTTGGCTATTAAAGTAGGAATATTGATACTTTTCAGTATACTTTATTTACGAAGTTAAATCAAAATTATGGAAATGGTGGTTATTTGAACAGAATACTAAATTTAATGAAAGACTTTTATATAATTCGCATAACGAAAATAGTCACGCAATATGTTATGTACCTACTAGAGAAAAGTCTGTTAGTGGCTTATTCATGTAAAAGCAATATAAGGATCTGGCAGGTATCATGGTAGGTAATCTCTCTCAAAAAACTTTATTTGTAATTTTGTAACTTTACTTCAGGTAGGTATGTAATGCGCGTATTTTATTTCATAAAGAGGTTGTCTAGAAATGATAGGGCATTACTCTTAATCGGTAGGTACTTAAGTTACACCTAATTAAAATTAGTAAGTATGCAAGTACTTTGGGTACACAAGTTCATTAAAATCACCAGTACGTATCCGATAAAGGTACCAGCAGTAATGACAGGCGGGCAGGTCACTCGCATTACGTTCGCACGTTCAAATATGATGATTCGAGTTCGCTAGCCGGCGTGGGCAAACACGGCGCGCTATGGAAAATTAGCCATGCGTAGCGATGGTGTGATTCGCTCACATCGATGCTCTTCTATTGTAGTCCCCCCCTATATGTGATTTAACTGAATTATGGTGTAGAAATGACCACAATTTAGTTTCGGCTGTCCAGTGGTGAGCGCGTGTCCTGGTGCAAAGTGACAGTGGATTTTTGGTGTGGTGTGGTACTTGGACGATCGGACTGTGAGTGCTACGGAGGGAGCGCTACGGTTCGTAGACGCCGCCTAGGAAAGCTTAAGTGAGTGCGTGTCTTCAGATGCGTAGGCGTTGCTACGACGCTACGAAGTTTATTCTTTGAAAAGTATAATGAATGAAATTAAGTTATATGAGTATATATGAGCATCTATGACGAAATCGTATCGAATTCATGTCGGTAATGGTGATCGACGCTTTGTGGAGTTAAAATAAAAAAATGATCAAAATGAAAGAGAAAAAATATTGCGCAATAGAAAATTTTATATTTTTCCTAGAAAAGACATCAATGCATTCAAATCCTACCGAACATTTAAAAAATCATTTACCTATACTACAAAGCCGTCGGTTATTCGCGCCTACAAAAGCTAGCAATAATGTACATCATTAATTGAAATAGGTGAATGTGGTAGTTAGGGCTGCGCACACGCACCGTTGTGTGACTGCGTCATTATGCAACTAGCGGCGCGTAGCGGCCACGTGCGCTATTATCCTGTGCTACATAAGGTGTAAAAATATAAGCTGTAAATATTTCCAGGAGTGAATCAGGCTATGAAACTGAACAACTTTCTCCAAGAAACATAGGGCGACATATGAAGAGTTTTACTAATTTCTAACTAATACTAATTTCCTTGATCGGTTGGTCATTTTGTATGGGAGGGCCAAATTTTATTTAATATTTAGACCCATGTTCCTTGGGGTAAGTTGTTCAGGGGCTCGTTTACCCTTGAAAACATTTGTAGATTTTTTTACACCCTGTATTTTATGAAGTTTTAACACTGAAATACTAGGAGCTTAATAAAATGATGTGATGGATGGCTCAATGTATTGTAATGAGTGGTTATTTTTTGAACAAGACTACTAAGCGAAGCTTGTACTTGATTGATACTGAATAAATATTTTTTCTTTCTTCTTTCTTTCTATATCTTTGCAACAACAAACACATAGCATAGTACACGAATGCTTGCTTTCTGCAAAAAAAAAAATACTTCTAAAAATACAATTAAACTGAAGTAAAAAAAAATCATAAATGGGAAAAGGTAACCGTAAGTAGATACAAGTATGTAAGATTTTTAAATCAAAGCCACTACATAAGGCAAAGTTGCTTTTCGCGTCTGTCTGTATGTATGTTTGCTTAAATCTTTTAAACAATACAACAGATTTTGATGCAGGTTTTTAATAGATAGAGTGATTCAAGAAGAAGGTTTTTATGTATAATAATTACCGGGAAAACATCTTATCCCCACGGGAAAATGGGCAGCCGCTGCTAGTATCATATAAAATAGTTAGCATTCTTTGGTAAAAAGTGTACATGGAAGTGAATTTATGTCAAAATATTACAGACGCAAGTAAGTATATTTTGCGGTAAAGTAATCACGATAACAATCATTTGAAATTGTTTATGATATCGCACCGCGTCCGGTTCAAGCAAAGTTAAATCTAAAATGCGTAAAATTGACTTTTTTTAAACAAGTCTAGTGCTCGAAAACTCATAGCTCGCATGCAAGACGAAAATGAATATTTATCTACATAAAAACAGTGACATAATGAAGGTGCCGTGCCGTGTGATAGCCGACTTAGAATAGCATCACCCCACATCCTTCCCGCGGGTGTCATAAGAGGCGACTAAGGGACTCAAGAGTATGAAAATAACGTATTTAGAACTAAATACCTACACTAAAGAGCGCCAAACATCAGCACTTTTGTCTCTTTCGATGCCCAACTTTGACACTCAATAACTCCAGAACTAGTATGTTGCATAAAAATTCCCTATGGTAAAATGATAAGCAATATTTAATCTCTATTATTATATAACTTTGGCTTTGATGCGATCCCTGCAAGTGTGACGCAAGACTGATAAAAAACAGGACGAACATCAAAACAAAAGTTGTCATGATCCTTTGTAGACTTTGTGGTTGGAAGATGTTTCTAGGTCCATATTCAAGTTTACGATAAGAAGTCCGTATAAAGAATATTGTTTAGGTATACATACACTCACAATGACGGACTAACTCTGTCAGATTTCCGAGGCGGCAACCAGATGCATTCTAACCCCGTCAGAAGTCTAAGACGACATAATCAGTAGCGTACACGGAGGACAGTAACCAGTGGAGAACGCATGCGGGGGCGACCGCACTCACTTGATATACACTATAAATAAAGTGTATGCATCAAAATTTTGATTAGTCGGGCTGAGACGGTGCGAAAGAACGGACGTTCCGCGCTTCGTTTATTTGGCGTATAAACGTAAACAAGAATGCCTTCCTGTGCAGTGAAATGGTTTGGAAAGTGTACTACAACATCAAGTTCCGCAAAAGACGGGATAACATTTCATAGATAAGCATTTTTATACTTGATTCTTTCAAAATTTCATTTTAATGAAAAATTATTCCATATTTATAATTTCTGATGCGCTCCCGTTGATGTCTTCCATTGCTATCCCTTTCTAACGCACGGGTGTGTCCATACGTAGGCTGGCTCTTTTCTTCGTACTAGTGCTTTCAGAAGTATAGAATGATTTTATCGATAATTCTGGGATCTACATAAAAGAATTATGTTAATGTACGTACTTACTACAATGTATATTATACGAATGAATGCATTCGGGGTATATGGAGTGGCGCGGACGCATTCCCCCCGCGATGATCGTAACAGGTCGTTTCCAATTCGGTACAATTATTTCAATAAATACCCTAAAATTACAATGTAAGTAGGTACTTATTAATTTTTTATATAAAGATAAAATAAAGATAATTTATTTCAAAATAAAATAGTGCTTACAAATAGTAAATTTACAAATATAAAAGTAAAGTAGTGCATAAATTTATCAATTATACATATATCGCTTTCATATACTATATTAATATTAGCATGCACATGTTTCGATAAATTTCAATCACATAATATGAATAAACTTATTGAAGGTGATATAAAATATCGATATAATTTTACATATTTATTTTTCCCATCTCTACAAAATGTGCGGTCATTGCGAAAGCGTCCTAGCGATAATTACCTCTCCCCCCGCAAAAATCAGTGAGCTTGGTTTTGAACAAAATCGTACCGACGCGTTCTCCACTGGTTTCTGTCCTCCGTGGTAGCGTATTTAGACATTTTGTATGGGATGTTCAAAAATTTTTTTCATATGTCGATCTATAATTTTTGAGGAAAGTTATTTAGGTACTTTCATGGGCTGATTCATCCCTTGAAAGGAAGTTAGTACTTTTCCTAACACCCTGTATATTTATATATCGCTTTAATATTAGTAGCTTTTACTAAAGTATATTAAAGGACAGGCTTTTGAAGGTCATTACAGATGTAAATAATCTATACTGTAACGATGTTGATGAGTAAGGGGCTTAAAATCCATCCCTGGTGCATCCTGATTTTAAACAAGCTTTTGTTGTACTGTACCTACCCGCGGTTGAAATGTAATGGGTCAAACGTCTTCTAGAATTCTACTACTTATTATGAGCGCGTAATGACTCAACAGACAAGCTTTACATATCATAGCTACTAACATTTAGTATTTGTTAGATTTGTGTCTTTACAACTACTGTACCAAACTAAGTGATTTCAGGATATGTAGTCAGTTTTAATAGTCCAAGTAAATAGGAACAAAAATTCAGTTCTCACGGTAGCTATTCCCATGAAGCCACAGTCACCCGAAAAAGTAATAAAAATACAATAGGCATCCAGAATTTGAATGGAATCGTGAATCGATTTCATGAACTAGGAAGGTGTTGCAAGCGCTACGCAACATGTACCCGAGCATTCTCACGGGCCCATCCTAGCTGCTGCCCAGCCCAGCATCCAGCAATGGCTAGCCGGAACATTTTCACACCATTCCGTCATGCGTGACTTGATAACGTGAAAAGTCCTGTCCATCCCAACATTGAACATTATGCTCGTTCAATTCGAGGAAATGTCTGCCCAATAAAAGAACATCAGTGAAAGTCTGCTTGGCTTTTGTTTGCATCCTTTTTGTGATTGCGTAACGTGGATCCACATTGTGGAGACATTATTACTTTTTGTCGTCTCATCAAATTGTGTTTGGACGCGACAACATATAAATAATTTATTTACACCAAAGTAAAGAACCATTTAAATATAAAGGGAATAATCATTTGATATGGATCAATACCAGTTGGTCAGGATTAATACGAGTACCATTCATTCCAAATGACCCAAAATAATTCACCAATGGCTGCCATCAAATACAGTTTTCGATTGTGCGAATGTTAAAAAACGAAGCCAGACAGCGATTTCACACTAAAGATAACTGTACAAAATTTGGATGCTACGTCATTTAGTGGCTCGGTCGACGAGGACATCGGTCGAGACACAATGGACAGGATGTGGACATCCGCTTTCCATCGCCACAATTTTTGGAAACGCCAAAATTTTCATAGCTCGGGCCTTCGGACGGCAGCTTTATCATGTAGATTTCGGTTTTGTTAATCAATTCATTGCTACTTTTCGAAGTAATACATCTACCTTTTGAAGTAATACATCTACCCTAGCTGTAATACACCTTATGAATATCTTGGTGTAAATAAATATAGGTACCTTGGTGCACGCTAATCAGGCCAGGTCAATAACATGTTACGGAAAATAATACAAAAACAAAGTTATCGGCACGCAATCCTATTTGTGAGCATTGCGTTTTACGCAGCATAAATCTGTTTACACTTGACAACCTTGCAGGAAACAAGAACAAAACAACAATTATCATACGAACTAATCACTTGATTACATAGACAGAACAGCGTTTTTATATCATAGTAGGTAAGAATGCCCTTGCATTGCAATAAAGCAGGGTAGGGCTAGATAACAGTCTACGAATGCGAAGTATAAGTTCTTATAGGCTTGTAAAGTCTTGTCGCCGTGGGCACAACGCTCAGATACAGAATAATTATTTCTTTTTATTTATAAAGTTCTAAACAATTATCTGGCAGTCAGTTTAACAAGCAATATCCCGGCTACAACATATATTTATTTGATATTTTTTGCGTAACCCAAAGGTATACTTTATAGCACTTGAAAACGACCAAAATTTTAAGGAATCCCCTTAACAGCAGCCAAAACAGTTTCCCAGAATGACAGTACCGACAGCATCGGTCAATATGAAATCTAGGATACTTTCTTCTAACTAATCTATAGTCAAACAGCGGTGCACGGGCTTAAAACCAGGGTGTGGCCTGCTCTACTAGCGTTCTCACGATTTCTATCACAGTAATTATATCTGAAAACTAATATTTAGTTACAATTTCACGCGTCTGCGCATCGTAACGGTATCGATGTCAGTTGGACCCATTTCAATAAAGTCGACAACGATCAATAGCCCAACTGTACAGTTACTGTAGTTATCAAAGTACTTACATACAGCATGTCACGCATTTCTATTTTATACTAAATAGTTCGCTCTTTGTGCTTATAATCGTCCGTATGAGGTAGCTTTACATTTGAATATAAAGAATGTCTTATTCTGCAGTATTACTATAGTCTTCAGGAGTTTATAATAATATATTTTTGATCAAAGATCCTAATTTATCCAAAGTATGGAAACAATCCTTGTTTGCAGTCCTAATAATCTTTTCAGTAAGCTGAATTCAAATCCTGCATAATGCTATTTTGATTGCCACCGTTTATGTAGACGACCTCCTAAATATAGGTAATGATCCAATTTTCATCACAACTGAAGGCCAAAGATTAGATCCTGTAATAACATGTCGATGCCATGAATAAAAGGCATGTAATATTGCCATGTAGTCAACCTTGCTCCCGATTGTCTCATGTCATTCATTTGACGCATGCAACGCATCGATGATCACGCTGCAAAATATGCACGAGGACGCGAAATACGCAAATGTTCGATATGTGCAAATTTTGGTGTCACAAAACTAGGCGATTGTGTTGTGTTTCCAGCTATCTTTACATCGCACCGGGCGTAATTTGAGTCATAGCGGTCATGATGGATGCTCGTTGTTTGTCCATTGTTTTATGAATGTTTTAATTAGCGTTCTGCGCCGCAGTTGCCAATGTCATTTGATTTTTTTTCATCTTCATATATACAATTTAGTTCTCTCTTATGTTATTATCATTTCCAACGAATAGATGGCGCGGTATGGATTGCAATGAATTGGTATGGAAAAGTTACCAATTAGTTGATTGGCATAAATTGCAACGGCAATCTGCAGTGGAAAAAACAGTCTAGTCTACTAATTTCTAAACGGTATTGCGCATTATACTGTAACAAGATGGAACAAAATATAACCGACCTTAGATACTTAATTAAACATTTTTGAAACTGTTGAAACGTAATACGATATCTTTCGTGTCAACTAACGTGTAAGTGGAGTCTTGTTGAAGTCAATATGCGGGACACATTAGATACATATATACACATATCACGCCTTTATCCCTTGCGGTGTAGCAGAGCGTAAAAATACTTACCTAATAATAAGGTTACCTACATGCTCAATTAACGGTGGTGGAATGTTATGAATGACAAAGCGAAATGATCAGGTCATCGGCCAAACTCAGGCATATCCTAATCCATGTCAATCAGGAGTAACTGTACATGTTTCAGTTTAGGCCTATGACCTATCGAACCAACTACGGCATAATGTGGCTGTCAACTATGCACCTACTTATTTGGTTTGAGGTCATACCTACTAAGTATGATTTTCTGCTTTGGTAAAAAAGTGTCTCGTGAAACAACAGTGTTTCGGGTAATGTTTGCGTAGTGGTATGGCGCAAATGGATGAAAACGATGGTAACAATAGGCATAAATTTAGAAGAAAAAGTGGTGTTAAAATAAATCACTAACAGTTTAGAGACTCGAATGGACTTTATTAATGAAATATTTTTTATGTTGGTGGGAAGAATGAACTGCCCAAGTTCCGCCGAAAAAACAACTTTTAAAACCTGCAATATGAAGGGTAGGATAATGAAAACTTATAGTCAGGACAAGACAAATGTAGGATCGATCGAGATTGCACGCATATGTTTTGTGTTAACTCTTTCATAGCAGCTTCAGTTAGTCCTTTTTCTACCAGGAACGACATTGCTTTGTGCTCAGCAAACAAAATACTCTGTGTTGCCGGCTTAGAATAGCATCACCCCATTTCCGCCAGTGAGTGTCGTAAAAGGCGACAAGTGGATGAATCCTGGGAACAGGCAGCAGCGTTTCCGGTGGTCTGCTTGCCCTATCAGTATTCGGGACGGTGTCCCTAACACCCTGTACACAATATCTCACACTGCGCTCGCCAATCCGCCTGCCGAGCGTGGTGAGTATGGCAATACCCTCCTATTGGGGGAGGCCCATGTCCAACAGTGTACTGTTGTGGCTGTAGAAGTAAACAAAAGAACAATGTTGTGTTTCAGGCGTGCACATGTGCGGACGGTGACGAGTCAGCTGCAGGAAGATGAAGCCGCGGGGGCGGATCATGCACGCCTTCACAGCGCTCACTATGCTCACCATGGCTAATGGTAAAGGGAACTCATTTATTTACTGACAAGTATCCTTAAGTATGGCTCTTGGGTCCAGACTTTTGAGTTTAATCTGAAGGCTTTGAATCGTCAAAACACAGTTGAAGATAGAGCGGGCACACCCATAAGAGCAGCAGACGACCATAAGGGTTTTGCTTTTGACTGTAATTTGTAATTTAATAGCTCTTACGTGAGATCGTTCAGAAGTATAGACGTTCGGTAGGAATGTGAACTGCTCACTCAATGACTCAATGATTGTCATACAAAACTCAATACCATTAACCTTACTTTTAGTTACCCAGTCGCTGTCCATTTGGCCAGATTGGAACAGAACTACGACCCCGTCTGGAGTGGAACATAAAATTATTTTAGGTATTTTATTCTTTACAGTGGTGCTATACACATTTCAGCCGTCAGTCATCACAAATTGAATTCCACGTCATCTATTTTCCACCGTCGCAATATATTGTTTCCAGTGAATACTTTTCATTGAAACTGTCCACCAGAATCACTGGATCCCCTAACAAATATTTCCATATTCATAAATCCATCAAGCAGTCCCCTGTCTAGCGGCTAGACTCTAGCCTAACGAGCTTGTTCCTGTAAATAAAAGAATCCCTCAAATCTACCGCCTACTACTACTTTTCCTGCGCCCTGCTGCTTTCTCCCTTTCCACTGAGCTTGCTTCCGCATGCTTTGTCAGCGAATCCAACGAAATCTAAAAACTCTGACTCTGAAAAACGACTTTTAACACTGACTAATCAATTATAAAAATATTAAGAATTCCAAACGAACTTTGAAATTTCCCCCAATGTAGAAATATCATTTACTAGCTTTTGCCCGCGACTTCGTTCGCGTGGACTTCAGGTTCGTCCCGTCTTCGTATAAGCTATAGCCTATGTGTTATTCTGATGTATAAACTATATTGTGGTAAAGTTTCATTCAAATCCATTCAGTAGTTTTTACGTGAAAGAGTAACAAACATCCATACATCCATACTTACAAACTTTCGCCTTTATAATAGTAGTAGGATTCTTTAAAAAGTATAGCTAGACAAAGTTGAGCTTTGTTTTTTGAGCAATGTTTCAAAGCGTATTGAATTTAGGTTAGGTATCTTCAGGATTCAGGCAGGCATACTCCTAAGAACAAAAAGGTAGTTGCAGCAATAAAAAAAACTGAGCTAAATGCAAAACAGCAATAAAACTATAGCGAAACGGGGTTGAGTACTACAGACTTGCCAGTTTGTAGGGCAAGTGCTGCTCCTATTCCACAGGTTAATATGACTTTGTATATTTTCAGCCCAAACAACATGCAACCAAGGAATGGGTAGAGTAATGTACGAAAGATTACCAAACCAACAACTACATGGATTTGACGATGATGTGGTGAGTTTTGTTTGTTGCAGTTTCTAAAAGTTTCTAAAGAAACACATGATCAGAATATACATATTGATTACCAATTTAAACCTTGTGCTTTTACACTTCAATTTAATACATATTTTATGAAACACCAGGTACGAGATACAGCGCCACCATTCCGTGTCTTGGAGAAGTGCCAGGACTTATGTTTACGCGACCGATCAGGGAACAGCCTGGTCAGAACCTGCCAATCCATTGACTTCCAACCAGGTGCTCGCATTGCTGCCTTCAGCCCCGAACCAGAGTATGAAGAGTCCACATGCTACTTGACTAGGGAACAGGCCATGCCTGAAGGAATCGGGACTCTGATGATCGTCCCCAACAGTGTACACTTCAACGAAATTTGTCTTACGTGTAAGTCTTTTCACAGGATATTTGGTTACTGAACAATACCAATTGTTAATCTTGTAACAACATGCCATAACCAACTGTTTGTTTTAGCAAATCGTCCGGAGAGAGAATGCCCTTCACGTCGGTATGTGTTTGAACGTCACGCTCGAAAACGACTGAAACTGCCACCATCAGATCTGAAGGAAATCATGGTTGCCAACCGCACGGAATGCGAGGACAAGTGTCTGGGAGAGTTCAGCTTCGTATGCCGTTCAGCTACATTTGACTCGCAGCTACGAACATGTTCTTTGAGCAGATTTACTCGGAGGACACACCCCGAGTTGTTAGAGGATGATCATAATGCGGACTATTTGGAAAACACTTGTTTGAATGGTAAAAGTTTAAATAAAACCAGAATGTTTGTCATTATAATAATAATCGCTTTTCAACTTTGTAATGGTGTTTTTTTTTTAGCTGAGCGTCGTTGTGACGGACTCGCAGTTTTCATCAAAGAGGAGAATAAGCGACTTGGTGGACCGTTTGAAGCTGATGTTTTTTCCAATATGACCTTAGAGGAATGTCAATCGATGTGTGTACGTGCCGAAAAGTAAGTTGGCTTTAATGGCCTCGTCATTATTTTAAAATGCTTTTGAGCCTGCTATGAAATGAGGGCTTAATGTTTTCAGATACTTCTGCCGTTCCATTGAGCACGATGCGATGACTAAGCAATGCGTTCTTTCCGAAGAAGATTCTGTGTCACAAAAGGACGACGTGACCGTCAGTGCATCGCCCACCCATCACTTCTACGATCTTGTTTGTCTCGACAATCGTAAGTAACTTTCAATGTTGACTAATTAAATATTAACATGTTTTTAATCTCTAACATAATAAATAAAGGCGCAGCAATGTTATCACGATCGGAATGTTTTAATGTTCTAACCAATAATATTATGTAACATTACTGACTATCTCGAGTGTGTGATGGACATGCATGAAAAAACAATAAGGGTTTTCTCGTAATTGATCAGTTTCTCATCGGGCAGCTCGTGGCACGGAGTACCCGGACAACAGCGTGACGTCACACCTGTTTTCCCCCGGGAGAAGACCGGACACTGCCTTCCAGAGATACAGAAATAGTCGGATCACCGGAGAATTCCACTCAGAGATAACTGGAAGATCCCTCAGTGAATGTCTGGACGAATGTCTAAGGCAAACGAGTTTCCAATGCAGGTGAGATTACTATATGATTGATCAGGACATAATATTGAAAACACTATCAGGAAAGAGAGAAGAGTGGAAATTGCTCCACCGACAAGAGCTCAGCTCTTAAATTTGATGATGATGATGTCGCAAAACAACTGTAACCGATAAAACATCGATCAATACAGCTCAAGCTATGCATAACCAAATGTAGATAATGGTCATAGTTCCATCAATAAAAATGCACGCAATGCGTGTTTCTGTGTCAAACATCACGAACGTCCCGATAACACGGTTCATTGCACGATATCAAATGACGCACAATGTTATTTTTGTCCACGATAGGTCCGCTGTATACAGCGACCGCGCCAGGACTTGCAGACTCAGCAGATACAACCAGAAAGATGGGATGAGGCTTTTGTATGACCCTGACTTCGATTACTATGAAAATCTTATGCGTAAGTTTTCTAATGACAATCTCACATTATCCGTTTTCATACAAGTAGAGAAGTATTCGTTACGACAACGAACGATATCCTATGACGTGTGCAAATAGTATAATAGCCATAATTGGCTGAAATGAGATGCGTAGCTCTATCCAAACGGGCAACGATCAATTGGCTCAACTATTCACTGGAAGTCGACATTGGACCTAAGGAGGGACCGAAATAGATCGCCTCTATTAATTTCAATAAACGTGAATATTGCCAACCCAATGTGGGGTCGTATTACTTACGTGCGTACGTATCGCTTATCTGATATCATCCGATACACGTGATAAAATAAGAACATAGCGTGTATACCTCGTGTTATTATACCGGGTGGTTACAAGTAACATCAAGGCGTAAAATATTTTTCAGATTTTGTGACAATCTGACACTAGGGTTCATCGGGTCGTTGCACGACTCGGTGTCCCACACGAAAAAAAAGAAAGTTGCAATTTTAAGTCATTTGAAAATCAGATCTGTTTTAGACATTTTCCTATAAAGCTTGGAAAGATTTGTTCTCTTTTGTGATAATATTTTAAAATGTTAAATGCCTTGGGGACACAGATCAGCTAGTAACTGGCGAAGGAGAGGCGGGGGGTGCAGGAGCAAGCAGACCTGGCGGCAGCACAGGTTCGATGCATGGTAGACAGAAATTTGTCGTTTCTGATGGGGCATTGGCTTTCATTGGCTACAAGTGATGATGCCACAGAATCAACCAAAGTATCAAAATGAAGGTCACCACTCACTCCCAACGGATTGGCGTCATCACTTGTACGATATTGGGGTTGAAATTTTATTTCCGTATGCAAAGGTGGCGATTTGTATATTTTAGAGTTGAGCCGCTCTACTTTCTTGTAGTTTGCTTGTTTACTTGGGAATTACGCTGACGACCTATGTTTGACTACAAGTAGAAATTAGACTTTATTCCTGTGTTGTTTGTAGTGTGTAAATATAAAATGTGTGTAGGTAATACGGTAGGTAAATAAAGATTGAGAGAAAGTAAATGTAGAATAAAAACTTATGTAGACATTTGAGTAAAAATGTGCATGATATCTAATTATGTGTGGTAGTAAATTATTATATTTGCTTTATGTAGTTTTCTTGGCAGAGATTATTTAAAAATCTAAATGGATGTTACTCTCGTTAAATGCATGCAAGAAGTAGCTGAAGAAATCATATTAAAAGATTAACATCCTAACAAAACCTTCATAATTCCTAAGGTGGTAACGGTGGTGATCGCGATCGGGACCGTGACCGGGATCGCGACCGGTACCCGCCTGGCGCAGACCGCTACCCCGACGACGATCGCTACGACGACGACCGCTACGGCCGGCCCGACCGGTACCCCGATGACCGGTACCCGGTGGGACCCGACCCGTACGACCGGTATCCCAGCGACAGATACCCGGACGACCGATACCCCCCCGGCGTCGGCCTCGACAGATATCCCATCGATAGATACCCACCAGGCGTAGACCGCTTCCCCATTGGAGGTGGTCGTTACCCGATCGGACCAGGCGGAGATCGATACCCTCTTGACAGTGGACGATATCCAGCTTACGATTACCCTTCAAACGATATCGGAAGATACCCTGCTGCCGATAGATATCCCATGGACAGATACCCGGCCAGCGACAGATATCCAGTCAGTAGATACCCCATTGACGTCTACCCGGAAAGGTATCCAGCGCCCGCTGATCGGTATCCAGCAGACAGATATCCGATCGGTGGCGGTGGGAGGTACCCTGCACGACCCTGGTACCCAAGCCGCTATCCTGATAGATACGATCAGGACCGATACCCTGGCACTAGTGATTGGGGGGGACGGTATCCATACAGCCGGTACCCGGTTGGTGTCAACCGGGATCCATTGCCGTTAGGTGGCGACCGTTACCCTGATCTCTATAACAAATATCCGCCGACCGGATCTTCATATCCTGGTAAGTGTATTGCTAGTCCTTTCTCAATAAAAACATAGTACCTATCTATCGATTTACTGTTATGTTGAAGACCATCATTTTCTAAGGGAATCTTGCAGGCTACGGACGTGGTGGCTACTACGGAGGATCTGACTACCCAGGACCGGAACGTTATCCAATAAGTCCTATCCCTGATAGAGGACTCCGGCCTGGCTTAGCACCTGGTCCAGAAAGGTAAAAATTATTCAATTTCAAGATTATGTGGTACTGCCTGGTAATAGAAAGCTACAGTATTTGAGAAAATAAAAATTTATGAATTTTTTTAGATACCCTGTGGAACCAAGACCTAGTTTTGGTCTCCGACCTGGCAGGCCCTTACCTGCCGTGCCTGTATTACCAGAACGTCCTGGCGGTTACAGAGGAAACTATCCACCGCCTGGACTCGACCGACCTATTGGTAAGTATATTTTCTTTTAAGAAATCTTGAGCCCAAATAAGCAAGCAAGATAATCACTACCTAATCTGCCTATAATATTGTTTAGGTGGAGCTCCAATTGCAGGAGGCATAGGCCCAGGTTACGGAGGATACGATGATGGTCCGATTCCACCAGTCGGTCCAGGAGGGCCAGGCTTAGGCAGACCGCCAGTGGGAACACGCCCGTGGCAAGGGTCGCGATGTGAAGAAGACAGCTTTAGACAAGTCGGCCGGCAACGTATGCAGCGAAGATTTGTGCGGCGTTTCACCACCGCGCAATCCTTGGCACATTGCCAGCGGGAATGCATTGAAGCGCGCGATTTTATCTGTCGGTCATTCAACTTCAGGTGACAGTCGATTCCATAAATCTCTTGCCTACAAGATCTTACAAAACATGGCAAATATTAAGAATTTATAACCTTACAGGGAAGTGGGCGGATATGCTGGTGGCGAACCTCGAGATAACTGTGAATTGAGCGATCGGGATACTAGAGAATTAGACGCCGCTAATCCAGCACACTTTGACAACACTGCAAACGAATATGACTTCTATGAACGAGCTCTTGGAAGGATTGCTGATGATTGCTTGGACGGTAAAGACAATTTCTTGCGATACTAAATTTATCTGTGATTGAACAGACTACCAATGATTACATCTCTTTCAGTGTCCCAAGTCTGCAACGAAGACGGAATGGAGTTCACTCTTCGACTGCCTGAAGGTTTCTATGGGCGAATGTACACTTATGGATTCTACGACCGGTGCTTCTTCCGCGGAAATGGTGGTACTCAGAATGTTCTGAGAATTTCAGGAGCTCATGGTTATCCTGAATGTGGCACACAGCGGGTGGGTACAAAAAACGTTGTCTTGGTTTGATACTATTGTTCTCATATTAATTTCTGGATTATATTACAGTACGGAGATACAATGACGAACATCGTTGTGGTGCAATTCAGTGACAATGTCCAGACCTCACGTGACAAACGTTTCAACTTGACCTGTCTTTTCCGTGGCCCTGCTGAGGCCGTCGTCACGTCTAACTACATCGGCGCAGGGTGAGCTTCTGTTTAGAAAAGTCGTGTGTCTATTTGAAGAATTGGTGTCAACGGTATTTTCCATGTTGCTGTAGGTCGCAGTGTGTTTTGAGTGTTCAAATAGACACAATGATTTGTGCATATATCTAATAATAACGAACTGACGTTGCGTGACTTATGAATTGAGAGCGCTTTTACTGCTTACGTTTCTTGTCTTTTTTTGTAAGAGAAAATATGCTATCTACTCCATGCCTTATCCGAAATTATTAACTTTATAAAGTCTTTGAATATTGTTTTCAATTATAATGGGTTAAATGTTTGTGAAGTTTTTGTTTGGTTGTTTTTGTGTGACAGACAAGTCAGGGGTTTAAGTCCATTGGTTTTTATTAAGTATTTGTTTGGAATAATTATTAACTTTAACAGGTTTTGTGGCGGTAATGAGTTTTGAGTGCTGTTGCACTAACAGCTACTAACGTCAGACTTTGAACAAACTCATTTGTGCAAAATTAAAAGCAAATGCAAAGATAATTTGATAAGATATATTCTGATAACCTTAAAACAGAACACTCGAGTTCATTCAAAGTCAGAAATAGCCCTTTAGAAACATCGACTTTAAGTCTAACCACAGCTTCGGGTATAACTTGGTCGACAGGTCAGGCAGTCCTATCCCCATCGAGTACCTTCCCGAGGAGAGTTCTTTGAACCAGAAAGTTCGATTGATGATCCTTTACCAAGGTCGTCCAACGACTACCATCGCCGTTGGTGACCCGCTGACCTTCAGACTTGAAGCTCAAGATGGTTACAATTATGCTACGGACATTTTTGCTACGAATGTCATTGCGAGAGACCCGTATTCTGGAAGATCGGTGCAGCTCATCGACCGTGTCGGGTAAGTCAATTTTCCGAACTCATTATGTTATATTTTTACGTGAACGTGACTAAAATGCATAAAAACAATACATGCGAGATGTATTATATTGCCATAGAAACTCGTAAAATAAATCTCGAGCAATAAATGTTTTGTACGCAAAACAGATAACGTATTTTATCAGTCACGACCTATCCACATGACTTTCTTTCTAGATGTCCCGTGGATCCTGACGTGTTCCCTGAACTCGACAAGGGTCGCAACGGTGACTCCTTGGAAGCAAGATTCAACGCATTCAAAATCCCAGAATCAAACTTCTTGGTGTTCGAAGCAACAGTTCGCACGTGTAGAGACGGATGCCAACCGGTAAATATCACACACGTAGACTATACAAGCATTTGCTTTGTTGTTTTCTGGAATTATGAAAGGTATTTAAGTATCTATAGTGGTTTGTTTAATAATTCTTCATAAACACTGAATTACGTCAATGCCGGCAAAATAAGCCTTATCAAGCACATGCAGGATAACGAGGCTAGGGGGTTATCTTGGCTCTGCGTACTGAATGCTTATTGTGCATAATCTGCATTGCCCTTATCGACTGATTGGTAATAACATGTGACAGGCTGATGATTTATGTATTACTTGATTGCTTCCTAGGCGTATTGCCCGAGCCACACCGGGAGATCCGAGCCGTCCTTCGGGCGCCGCAGAAGGGATGTCAATTCCACTCTCGCAGCGGAAACCAACGACACGACGACAGTTACGTCAGAAGATGTGGCTAACACCAATAAATCAGAAGACAAGAGTGACGCAACGATCTATAAAGTGTCTTACGAAGAGGCCGAAGTGGATAAGTATCTCAAGAGCGATGTGGAGACGCCTAGCCACGTGAGGAAAATGATCGAGGTAAGTGAACTGCCCTGTTTGCTTTTTATTAAAGATAAACAAAGGATTAACATACGAGTATTGCACGGATAGGCAAACATGATTTTGACAAGAATAACCGTTATAAAGAAATAACAAAGAACTATTTGGAGACATAATACGCGTAAGTATCAAATGTAACTCTGACAATTCCCTAAAAGAAAAATTTTCTAAAAGAAAATTTACCAGATTCCCATCCTTCGTAATTGTAATCTAGTTTAGTAACTTCATGAGGGTTTACTTCCGTAATTTTCTTCCACAGGTGTTTGACAACCGCAACGAGCTACTTGAAGAGAACGGCCCCGCAGATTCAGCCCCGGTGGTGGCCGCAGCAGGAGTTTGCGTGTCGCCTTACCATTACAGAGCACTGTTGGTAGCTCTATGCGTCCTGCTCTCTCTGCTACTTGCTATGCTCACAGCTGCTTTGTACATCTATAGGTAAGCTTTACTGGATTTGTTGGAATGGGGTGTCCTCAAACGACTACAGATCGGAAGATACTACAGGACCGGAGGTAGCAAGGAAACTTACGATGTTAATAAAGTTGAGGAGTTACTGGAGGCTAAGTTCGTCTTGCAGAGCTTCAGCTGATACCATGATACTTATGATAAACCATTGATCTCATATTAATTGACTTTGATACCCCAACTTTTTTTTTACTTGCTTGTCTGTACCTACTGTGACAGCCACTGACAGCCACGAAAAAAAATTCTTTGCAGACGTTACTGGCGCGTTCTGAAAAAGAACATTCACGCATCTTCTCCGCCGCCGGCGCTTCGTCCCGTGACTCCTGGTCCGAGACCCACACGACCATCACTTTTCGCTGCCTCCCACTTACATAAACCGTTTTCACTCAGGTAAAAGAGACTTTTTTAAAGAAAGATTTAATCCTTCAGACGTATAAAGTTTTTTGTTTTATATTTGAGTACTGCGCGACGAACGATCGTAATATAAACTGGGTAGTATTGCCTTACAGGCTTTTTGATGAATGAGATTATGACGTGAATTAATAAATGTTTATTTTGTATGTTAGCGGTCTAGGCAGAACATTCGCCGAAGTTGATGAAGCTGGTTCGGCAGGAAGGTTGGCAAGCGCCTTCGACGACGGCAGTGAACCAATCTACACCGACCCGTCGCTCTTTGAACGCTCCCGGTCTCTTCGCTCTTTGCATTCGCTGGATTTGAAGCCTGACCGCCGCGATCACCACGCGTAAATCATGTAAAATTCCACGATTTGATACAATTTTTCGCAAAAGTTGCACAGTTTCGTAAAGATTACGTCATACTGTGCAAGCAAGCCATGTCACTTTTTTACAAGCTAACCCGAGTGTAATATGATTTTGTGAATGCAAATGACTGCCATGACCTGCTCATTTTTCCGTCCAAACAAATAGCAAGTGCCTATGTTTTTTAATGTTACTTCAAGAAATAATGTACTTAATTTTTTAAAGCATTTATTTTAAGTTGGTACTAATAAATATTTACAGTGATCTTAAGTTGTCTTGTAATTTTTTTATATAATCTTTTATCTTAGTTCATGTATTATGCTAGGTAGGTATGTGTAAAATTCTACCTACAGTACTACAATAAATACGAAAAGGCAAACCTTAACATTTTATAGAAGTCTTATTCACTAAGATCAGGCTCTGCTGTTGGAGGTTGGTTTCACCTGAAAAAGAGAAAACGAAATTTTCAATTCAATTCAATTTATTCATGATTTCGTGTATGAGCTTAAAGTAATTAAAACTATAATAGCAGTTAGGTACATGAACCCGTCAGGGCATCGCAAAATTGGAACATCTATCCATCCATTTATCAATAACTTGCTCTGAATTACCAAGATTCAATATTTGTATTGTTTAGCTATTTATTATTACATTAGCCTACAGCAGGGGTAGCCAAACTTTTCAAGTGTCTGGTCTACCTTTTAATTTACAAGTTTTCGATGTCTTGACCATCCCTGGCCTATAGTAATATACTTACATATTATGGTAGGGTGCTGGAGTAGGCACACTCATAAGAGGTGAGTCCAAATACTCCATTTCACTAGTACTTGGCAGTGGCTCTACTTGGGTATTCATTTTCTGTTGCATTGTCTCATACAACTTGTGTACTGATTCATTATGCTGAGTTCCGGGCTGAAGAGCCTTCATTAAAGTATGAATTCTCGTTTCCGGCAGTTTAGGATGAATGTACCAGAGTAATTTCAGCAAGTGCCTTGTAACATTATCTTTTGATAATCCAGCAAAGAAGAATTCATCAAATAGTACAGTACTGAAGTCCTCTCCTTGGAATTCATCAGGTAGCTGAATCAGAAGAGCAACTAATGCATGTAGGAATGGATCTTCATAAGCTCTACCATCCTTACAACTACCAAGTATGCTTAAGATTCTCAATAATGCTCCTCTGTCCCTTAGTTTTGCTGCATGTAGTGTGTAGTACATAGCCAGGACTCCACATACTGAGCTCTCTCTCATGTACGCCTCACAGGCGTCAGGTGGTGGCCCAGAATGCTCAATAGTAGTTATAGCTGACTCTCTCTCATCAGGTGGCAGCTTATTATGTAAAGCTCTCACTTGGTCGTCAACCATCAAAGACATCAAAGCTGGCAGATATTTAGTAACCACTTGACTATCAAGCTTAGGCTCCTTGAATTCTTGGGAATCAATCATTACCCAAGCACTTAACCCTAGGGCTAACATTCTCAATAATAAAATCAAAATAGTATTGTCCCTTGGAAGCCCTTCAGTGTTAATCAAATGTTGTAAGATCTTTATAGCTGAAGTTGCCAGGAAGTTGATCGCATATGGGTCACATAGAGTCATAGAGAGGTCTCCCAAAACTTGCTCTTGACCCCTTTTAATACTGTCCAGAAAACCTTGAAGTTCTCTTGATCTTTTGATATCAACATTTCTTTCTCTGATGCAAGCATCCAAACACCATGTGAACTTGTGGCAAGGATCTACTGAAATGATATCCTGGATTTCTAAGTCATGTAGAGCCATGAGTAGTTCTGCTCTTAGTGTACAATAGTGTACATTCCTGGTCCTCAAAAATAATGTACGAAGAAACTGCAGCACCATGTCATATAGCTTCACACTGTTTCCAATCATGTGAGCCAGTTTTTGAACTACTGCTCCTTGCCGTCTCACTTTAGTTGAAGGTGCAAAAAAGAGGTTTGTTAGATTTTCATGGTCAAATAATACATTCTCTTTTTCTCTGATGTATTGACTAAGTAGAGGAGAAACTTCGTCACCAAACAGGGACTGGTTGTCCTGCCAGATCTGTCTTTTTACCTCAGTATCTGTATCATTGTATAGATCTCTGTCTCTTACCAAAACTCTGAGGTATTTATCATCAATGTGAGGAGTGTTTTTCAATATACTCATGACCACGGGTCTTAGCGCTTTTACTCTAACTACAGAAAATGTTTTCGACAGCAATTCTTTTAGTTTCTTGTCATGTTCTTTGTTATCCTTCGGCCCTACTTCATTGATATGTGAAATGAGTTTTTCTCTCAGTTCTTCTAAAACTGATGTATGGAAATCCAGTCTACGAACACCGTGAAGGTCCAATAGGGGTAGCATAGGCCGTAACGAAGGCAGGAGAATTCCATTTTCAAGCTGGAATTCTTCGATAGCTTTCAGGGGATCTGTGCAAGAGGTGAGCGCGTCCCGCAGGAAAGATTGACCCGGCACTCCAACTTCCTCCAAGCCTGTGCCCGGTAGTTTGCTTGAAGAAGCCATTACAGTAAAAATATTTATCGTCAATATCAATGTTCTATGCCTCACAATTCATTGGAAATGTTGAATAAAACAAAATAAATATAAATACCACAACACACCACACACGCAAAACTATGATTGATAGATTGACAATAATTTATTTTTAATTTACCTGTTGATGTGTAGACCAAGCATTTCAGCTCTGTGAAGCCAAACAAACCCAAACAAAACGTTTGTAGTAGCGGTGGTGTAGTTAAATATTATTGAAACGAACAGGACCTTTGTCTATGGTGTTTGACATAGCGTTGATTTTGTGATTGACTGATTGACAGATTTACGAAACGAAGCGCAATATAACCTTTCCGGCTCGTTTTTCTTTATTATCTTAATTAAAATAAAGCTAAAAACATATTAGAACCTGAAATTAAGTTCGGACAAGCTTGCTTCTTCGTGGTGTAAAAGTATTTCTAATAGAATTGATCTTACAGCGTAAAAATGGCTGATAAGCAGAAAACGTAAGTAACATTCAATGTTTTACACATTTTATTGGTATTAATCAGGCATTCTATATAATATAGCAATTGTTTTACAGCCTAATATGTGGAGACGTAAATGGGAACTTCAAAACACTATTTTCTCGTGTCGAAACTATCGTCAAAAAGACGGGAGCTTTCGATGTTCTCCTGTGCTGTGGCAACTTCTTTGGCGAAGATAATTCTCAACTGGATGCATACAAAATGAGAACCAAGAAAGGTTAGTTGTTTCTATACGTTGTTGCTATGTTTTATTCTATGTAACTGTATAGAACATTAATTAATTGGGTAACAAAATCCAATGTAATCTCTAAAATGTTAAAGGTCATAATTAGAACTGTTTTAATTTAGTTCCAGTTACCACATACGTATTTGGACCTTCCAACAGTGCTCATGTACAATACTACCCGGAAGAAGGTTCAGAAATTGTGCCTAATGTAGTTTACATGGGTAAGTTCTGTCTGTTTTCTTTAAAATACCAAGTGCACTCTATAACATTTTATTGTGGGACTTAACTTGGATAACACTTATTATTCTTGTAGGTAAAAGAGGACTATTCACAACTAGTGCTGATGTGAAGATAGCCTATCTTACAGGCTTGTCCCGTCGTGAACTGGGCAAGGAAATACCAATGTGCACCTTTGAGCCCAGCGACTGCAGTGCTGTCAGAGATGCCTGCTTCAGAGGGCAGGCTGAATTCAGAGGTGTAGATGTGTTGATCACTACACTATGGCCTGCGGGGATCCAGCAAGATGAAACACAAAAGGTAAACATACTCTTAAGTTTCGAAGCAGTACAGCACAGTGTTGGTGAGGTTTACGAAAAAGTACACAAAATTTGCCAGACTTCCGAGTCAGAAGCAGAATTATTTTTACTTTATTATAAAGTAATCAAAAATCAATTCAATTGCATTGAATTGAATCAAAAAGTTGAAGGGGCAGACAGGCAAGAAGATGACTAGATGACATCACAAATACTGCTGGACCGTTATGGACATGAATAGCCCAAAATAAAAAACAATGGACTGTGTTGGAGGAGACCTATGTGTCGAGGCATGCTGATTTTTTGACATTTTATTGGATCCGATTACCTAATTTTAATAACTTATTTCATAAAATGTATTTTTATTTCTTGTAATTGTTACAGTCAGTTATAAAGGCTATAATAATAATAAAAAGTAATCAAAAAGCCAATGTACCTAGTTACTTGCTTATACATTTGATCAAAGTTTAACTTTTGTAATTGTTATAGGTGGAAATAGAACCAGAGAGGCAGTCTGATCTGCTGGCCTGGTTGGCGATGCACATTAAACCTAGATACCACTTTGCACCCTCTCCAGATAAATTTTATGAAAGACAACCCTATAGGTAAGGGTCAATAACAATATGAATTGAAAATAAATTAATACAAATGGGATACAATGGGTTCATCGGGTCGTTGGACGACTCGGTGTCCCACACGAAAAAGAAAAAGAAAGAAGACAATGGGATGACATTTTGCTGAAGAATTTTTTTAAAATTTACAATAAAATTGTAAATTTATTTGTGTAGTTTTAAGTTCTTCGGTGTATTTTTTATATATTTTTTTTAACAGACAAGTTTTAGATATAACAGTTGTAAGTTTTAGATATAAAAACAAAATATATTGGATTATTTGTCCCAGCATGTCTGGGTTGTTTATATTGGCCCAAAATGCCTTATCAATTTCTCACTAGGAAAAGACAAAAATATATGTTTCCAGAAATCAAAGTCCTCACCAAGATTACAAAGAATGTGCAACTAGATTCATAGGAATGGCTCCAGTTGGCAACAAAACGGGTAACAAGTGGATCTATGCCTGTTCATTGCAACCCATTACTAAGATGAGAATGACAGATCTGTTGCAAAGCACCACTGATGAAACTGCATGCCCTTATGATCCAAATTTTTTGATGCAACATCAGCCTGGTAAGGTGGTAAAGGTAAGCTATCATTCTAACAACAGTTAAAAAAACAATGGCATACTCATAATTTTCTTACCTCCTATAAATATTTGCCATGTGATGCCGGCTTAGAATAGCATCACCCGATTTCTTCCTGCGGGTGTTGTAAGAGGCAATTAAGGGACTCGAGGGCTTCATGTGTATTACACTGCAGGCGACAGGCTGACAACCAGTCACTACATACATGAATCATCTGAAAGGGCCCTCAATACATGTCGGACGTGGCGATAACGATCGTTATATTGGGATCGTTAACGCTCTGCCTACCCCGCAAGGGATAAAAGTGTGATTTGTGTATGTCTGTATGTGTATAAATATTATTAGCTTTCCGTACAATCGGGCCACAATTATTTGTGACTTGTGTAATAATATATGTATGTGGATAAGATATACTCCTATTTTATTTTATTTTATTAATCAGTGGCTTTGTTCTCTTAGGTAACGGGCAATGGTCAATTCTTTTTCAACATGGATGCAGAGGACGACCAACAAGGAAAGAGAAAGAGGACAAATGGGGATGAACCAGACAAGAAAAGAAAGGGCATTGATCCTGGTAGGTAGCTTATTGTTTAGAAATAAACTTGATCACATTTTCTTTTTTTTATTAAATAGAACAAATCCAATTGCTGCTTGGAAATCGGATTTGCTTATGTTATGTTATGGAAAAAAGCATTATGCAAAATGGCACATTCTGGCCTTGATCCATTGGGAAAGCAACAACTTTGTCTCGTCCTTCCAATATTACTTGATCAGAAATTGGTCCTTTTGAGACTTACATTTTTCAACAATCAGCCTCGGCTTTTTCACAACTTTTCCAGTATTTATACACCACACTAAAGTTAAAAATTGCTGATAGCTTATCGAAAAATAACTTTTCTTATGTTTGCTATATATATATATATATAATATATACATATATATAATATATATATATAGCAAACATAAGAAAAGTTTTTTTTGCTATATTTATATAGTGTATAGTGCAATCAGCCCATGAAACTGAACAACTTTCCCCAAGAAACATAGGTTGAACTATGAAATAAATTTTTGGACCTCCCATACAAATTGACTTGGTCGGCCGGTACTTTTGTATGGGAGGTACAAATCTTTTTTTCATATTTCGTCCTATGTTCCTTGGGGAAAGTTGTCCAGTTTCATGGGCTGATTCACCCCTTAAAATGTTTGCAGCCTAATTTTTACACCCTGTATATTTTTCTATCATTTTGCAGATGAATGCTGGTTCTGCCTGGCGTCACCTAGCGTGGAGAAGCATCTAGTCATAACAGTGGGCACGCATTGCTACCTCGCGTTGCCTAAGGGCCCCCTCACACCCTATCATGTCCTGATATTACCAATCACCCATTATCAGTCTATGACAAGGGTAAGTTGCTTTTGTATTACAAAAAATCGTTAACTTGCTAGTTAACGTACGATACGATGGATTACCATGTTGTAGTGATTCTGTTTCATGGAGTACCATGTTGTAGTGTCCTGAGTTTTAGTCTCTGGATCCCGGGTTGTTGGTTTGACTCTGGCAGATTCATCTGGTAGTCAGTAAAAGCTGATCCAATCTTAGTGGAGCGCACGTTAAGCAGTCAGTGCTGATTGTCTCGATCTTCTTATATCGTGTAGGAGAACAAGTCGACCAGTGACCCGATGAACCTTAGTGTCGGAGTCGGTCTGATCATGGTAGCATCAAAACCGCGGCAAACTCCTAGACAAAGTTTATCGACTTCTTGACTGACTTGACTAACTATAAGAAAAGTTGAAGAAATTAATAATTATCGGTGTGATTAGAACACAGTCAGACGTGTGTTGAGGCAGTGTTTAAATAATTTTTCTATACGATTTGACGTTGCCAAACGACTTTAACAATGTCGAACTTTTTTTGTCTATTTTCAGTCACCAGAGGAAGTAAAAAACGAGGTGAAGAAATTCAAGGAGGCGATAAAGCGGTTCTATGCGTCGATGAACAAGCTAACCGTGTTCTTCGAGAGGAACTATAGGTCTTCCCACATGATCATACAGTGCGTGCCGGTGCCGCGGGACAGCGCCGACCAGATACTTGAACTGTTCCAAGTAAGTGGCTTCTTTATTTGTACGTTTAAATTCAGCTTTCTGTGTTCCTTGCGATGTTTTTAATCTGTTTAACCAACTTAAAAAAATGAGGTTCTCAGTTTGACTACGGCCCTAAGTCTGCATTTTTTTTCATGGTAACGCCATCGAAACTCAACTGTCATTCCATTGCCATTGCGATTTTCTATACTTTCAACTGTTACCACGGTTGCTGTCTATGATCACTGGCGGCGGTCGTTACACAACCATGTCAGAAGCCTGCTACATGTAGAAGGCGGTTGAAAAATTTTGACACTAGGGTTCACCGGGTCGTTGGACGACTCGGTGCCCCACACGAAAAAGAAGACTGTTACCAGACTTTGAAACTACTATCATCCAATCGAGATCCAATCTATATCCAAAAAAGAGCCAAAAACTTCGTGTGGTTAATTGATGGCCCCTATAACACTAACTTGCTTTCCTAGGATGAAGCGGGCATACAGAAGCTTCAACTAGAAACGCTGCCTCCGTTCACGGACATAGCGCAGGTGACGTTCGCCGGCGCGCCCTACTTCCACGCGGAGCTGCCGACCGGCGACCAGGTGTTCGTCAAGTGCAAACAGCATTTCCCACTGCAGTTTGGCAGGTAGGTACTACTAATACTGACGTCGGTTTTTTTATCTACATAAGGCCACATTATAAGGCTTTACCACAATAAAACCACCACCATACGATGCCGGCTTAGAGTAACATCACCCCATATCCTTCCCGCGGGTGTCGTAAAAAACGACTATGTGACTCGAGGTTTTCATGTGTATTACAATTTTAGGCGACAGACTGACAACCGTCAATACACGAATCATCTGATAGGGCCCTCAATATTTGTAAGACGTGGCGATAGCGACAGTATTCTTAAGACCGTAATTTTACGGTCGTTAACGCTCTGTCTACCCTGCGAGTTATAAAGGTGTGATTTGCGTGTATTGCCAAACTAACGGGCAATAGGGTTGTGGACTGGCAGTTCAAATGAGCTACTTTTTAAAAAGATCTAAAACGGAATTTTGTATGAAAATAGGAATGTATGACATTACTATTTTTGATGGCGTCAGAACACTTACCTTTATGTAACTTATTGTTTATTAATTTAAACTTTAAATATTTTAAAAAAATACGCATGAAGTCCGTAGTATTTTTATACCTACAATGGTTTTAAGCGTACAACTTTTATGTTTCATTAATGACCCAGTCCACAACCGAATTCTGTACCAACTAAGTTTCGATCTCCCATTAACTTAATTACAGGGACGTGTTGTCCAGCCCTCAAGTGCTCAACTGCGAAGACAAGGCGGACTGGCGACAATGCCTGCTCAGCAAGGAGGAGGAAGATGAGCACGTGGCGGACTTCAGGCAGAAGTTCAAGCCGTACGACTTCACGGTCGACGAGAGCGACAGTGATTAAGAACAATGTCAGTGAGTGGTGAGTGAGGACTTTTGCAAACTTTACAGTTGGTTTATAGGGATTTGCTGCACTCACAGTGCTATATTATTCTCATAAATAAAATAAGAAATTGAACAATTTACATGCGTCGACCGCGAATCAAGCCCGGGCCGCGTAGGGTACCGGCCCACTGCTCTGCCACTGAGCTGTCGACGCACCAGTCGGTTTCTCTATATCTTGATGCTCGTCTCGAAGCGACGATCTTAGCGACATCTTGTAGCACTTGGTACCTTTTTCAATTCCTTATTTTTATTTACAGTTGGTAGTGCGTAGACAGTATTGGTGTTGAAGTTTGTGATTGTAAGTAATTCTTACAGACTTTTCATGATCCATTGATATTATTTATATAAGTTTTGATTTAATTTGGATAGAAAATAATTGTGACTTTAAATCGATCTGTCGTGATCGGGTGATATTTTTAAAACAAAATCGTAAATACTGAATTGTACATAACTACGTTCAAAATGTAAAGTAATTGACCGAATTTTTATTGTAACTACACTATAAAATCAATGTTCGCAACTAAAAATAAAAATGAATAAAAATGCCAGTTCAAGTAAATGATTTTTTTTATTTTTCGTTCACATCATACTGTCCTAGTAACTCATCAGTTTGCTTTGTAAAAACGTGTCTGTAACAACAGATTAACTAACCCTTATATTATAAAGTGTATCAGTACAACAAAATGTTCAAAATGATATGGCACATTGACTAGAAATGTAAACTAGAATAAATCGATTCGTACTTACTTTCATAAGTTAAACATTTCACGTATTTAAATAATGCTTTTATAGCAGATAAAATGATCATAAATTCGTAAATTCTATTCATGAACAAATAATTCATGCCAATCTTGCATAAAACTAAAAATCTACGTCTGGCTAGTAGTACAATAAAAAAAAATGTTTTAAAATAACAGCTAAACTCTACACAATGTTCGACTAGCGTTAGATATTTGTATCTAGATTTATATAAAATAGATCTCAATTAAATATAGGGCAGTCTTCGTTGGAATTACGAAAGAGAGTCAACGTAAACGATTGTAAATAATTAAAAAAAAACACGCAATCACTTAAAACATGTGTCGTCCAATACAAAACTTCGTGTTAAGTGTTCAACACTCATACATTATCTATGTCGTGATTAGAGAAAATTACTAAAATCCGTGGCAATAGGTTGAGATTATCATTATTATTGTTTATACAAGGGAGCCAAAACAAAATTTTACTAAAACAGTTTAATAAAACACAATAACTACGGTTAGGTATCATGGAACCAAAAGTACATAAAGTAGTAGTAATCATGTCGCTCCCGCATAGGCTTATATATCCACGAAAAGTCTTGCTTCAGACACTGATTGAATCGTCTGTCACAGACGTACGAGACCAATAATAATGTAAGTACTTATTAGAATAAATTAATAATATAAATTTCTCCAACCACGATTTATACTACAAGTACTCAAATACTCGATACATTTCAAAATGTACATCATAAAGTTAACTTTCTGCCGTATTCACCAAGCTATAGGTAAGTGTATTGTCTTGTGTTACTATTACTGAGGATTGTACATTACTAACATTCCAACACTTTACATACATTAAGTAGTCATAATAAGCATTATTTCAATCATTGTAGGTGAAGGTATATCGTAAGAATCGGTAAATGCAGGTAGAAATATTCTCAAGGTAATAATAGAAAGCATTTGGCAGTCTGGTGAGAGTAAGAACTTAGACTGTAATCTTAATCCATTTAGTTTAGCTTTATCGTAGGGACAGACAGGCAGACACAGACAGTACGGAATCATTATTTATAATTTCCGTTTTTAGCCAAAACAGACGAGATTTTATCGAAAACATGGTAACAGCTATTTTATTATTCTGTGCGCTTCTGTGCGTCATTTTACAGATAAGTATTATTAAAACGATATTAGTTATTCATTTTACAAGTAGGTAAGTTCATAAAGATATTGTAATCTTGTTATAACATCGTTGGCACTTTATAAACGTTTAATATACTTCTAAGTTATAAACATGTACTGGATTTTTAAAAAATTTACACCTTTTGGTAGTATAGTACGCCCAAGAGTTCTTGACAGAAAACATCTGGAGCTAATTAAGTAATTTTAGAAATGAAGAGAAGATTATTATGCTATTTTATTAAGTTTTTTTAAGCTTTGCCAAAAATCTTGCACGTACTACTATTTCATAGACGATGATAAGCCATTTTCATTGCCAATGAAAACGAATAGTTTTCATAAACTTTACAACAATCAAACAATTCATAATCAAACATTGGATATAAGTTTACAATTACATCCGTAACTAGTTTTAAGACTTTGGTCAATAAGGCATTAAGTTTAAAATATAATTATTTTTATTTTAGTTATTGTTCTCCTTACATTTACATTCGATAATCGTACACATTAATTACAATATTATTTACATTTATAATGGCTACAGTACATTGGCTGTTGAAAGTTGCATTTTTTATAAATGCGATTGAACTGACCAATGCAACTGAGCTACACAACAATAGTAAAGTACTGGATTAGCAACCTCCCCAGACCACTTTGCCTAAAATTCAATATTATAATATAAAATACCTATTTGATTTAGATTTTGAGTACAAAATGATTATTGTATGTGGCACTAAGAATACTCATTTTGGCTAAAACTATCTACAACCATTTATTTACATGACGGTTTTGGCAACAGTAAAGATATTGATTAAGTTATGTAGAATTTACCTGTAAAACAAACATGACCGTGTCTGCAGAAAGACGAGTATTTATCTTATATCCGAGCATTATCGTATGCACATAGCTTGAAACTGAACATTCACTGTTAACTTGGAAGGTCTGAACAATTGTATTAGGCCTAACGTATCCTTCAAATATCTTCAGATTTCGTGTGTAAATTGGTTAGAGAATAGAAAAGAATATGAACGGTTTCCTAACCTTATATTTAAACTTAAAACCTTACTGCCCTCATACATTGATCTGGAAGGCTTCCCTTGGCATCTTCGGGTCCCCGTGTTGGTGCGAGGAGCGCTTCCTACGATGGTGCCCGTCGCACTCATTGTCGTCCGAGAACCGCGATGGCGGATGAATGTGCTCGTTGAACGACGGGTAGTTTGATATACTATAACAATAGACACGCAAGTATAGTGGTAAAGAACTTTTGCTCATTGCAACAAAAACACATAACATTTTGAAAAACTCGTATTATTCAAATGAATAATAATAATACTTGCCTTTTTTATGTATGGGTGGTATGCACTGACGACTCTGGGTTGGGGAGACGTGATTTTTTTTAGTCACATGTCTTTACCTCCAAACCTAATTATTATTTATTTATTTATTGAGAACTTACAGGTATTACAATATAAAACTATTAACATTCTCGCCAAACTGCGAAAGCAGTTTGTTGGCAAGATAGCACTCTATGCTTACTTAACATTGCAATACCTATACATTACTATAACTAACAAATTATTTATGCATGCAAAACTTATAAGCTATTTACTACCTACTGGCCTATGATGCGTACCGCAGAAAGACTTATCTCGTGTAAGATCGTATAGGTTTTATCAAAACAGGTGAAACAAATTCGTCGTATTCGTCCACTGCTGAGTCATCCAGTCAGTTATCAGATATAAATTCATTAAATCAAGTGAATGTAAAGTAAAACTAAGTAATTACCATGGCTAGCGATTATACCTGAAGGTGGTTTCATCGTTATGACTACTGTAACCGCTGGAGGAGCGTACGTGCCTCTTTCCTAGGGCTCCGGCCTTGCCTTTGCGAGAAGGAAAAGCTTTACGTACGACTCCGCCCATTGAGTTCTCTGACGACGATGACGATTCTTCGCGCTCCACGCTTGGGTCTGAAATTACAGGCAGATTTGGTTTTCAAAATGAACTTTTGCTCTAGCCGCCTTTTCTGAGAAGATTATGATGCATTTCTGGTTTTCCATCCAAATTGGCAAATTGGCACGAGTCTTATAGATGATGAAGTATCAACAAATTGGTATTAATTTAATTTCTAAAACTCGAGCATTTTTTCTTGTATATTTCGTCTTGTTCATTACTAACATGCGGCGGGATGCGCGGGCCGCAGCCGTGTCGCGGACTCGCTGTCAGAATGCGGCGCGCTCGCGTCATCACTCTCGTCGTTCTCGTACTCTGTAATGGGCAGGTGCAGCGTTAATATCTTCTTCACCTCCGAGTCCGTTGAGCCCAAGTTGTCCGACTCTGCAACATGTACGAACAGTCAAACAGGTTGAAAATATGGCTCGAATATCAAATGATCCTATGCCTCAAACGCTGCGATTTTGGTCAACATTCTCTGATAACTTGTCAATTCAAAGTTGATCTAGATTCAAGAGTCGCAGTGTTATCGGCGTAGTACACAAGCACGTAACATAAATGTGAATAAAAACGAATGAAAAGTGATATTTTACTAATGAATGAAGGGATCTATTGCATTAACCATTACGCACAACGGGGTTACACATTCATTACAAAGCATAGGATTTAACACCGTTCATAGCACTACACATGACAGGTTATGCAGAATATCAATGTAAATAAATAGATAGTAATAAAACGAAAAAATATGTAGATACTCCATATATACTGTGTGCATGCTTACCTTTATAATTTACAACACCAGTTACGCTCCCAAAAGGTTGCATAAAAGGTGATCACTTATCAAAATCAAATATTATTCGGGTATAAACTTATTAATAGAAAGTGCAATCTACGTAAAATAAAAATGTACCTAACTACATATAGATAAGCTGTTCAGTTATCTTACGCATCCTACAATGGGAAAGGAAACTGACCTTGGCTCTCGGAGTGCGGATCTCGAAGTCTATTGCCTTTTCTTCTTACTTTCGTGTACTCTGGTTCTTTGCCCTGTAACATTTTATTTGCTGTTAATAAACTGTAGCGATTCCTGCATTGGTCATCACTGTCTGAATCGTTTCAATGGACCTTCTAATTTATTATTGCATGAATTTCCTGATCATCACTATATTTCTCTCTATTTCACATTTATGTGTTGCCATATACTTGGCATACCTACATTCCTATCTGGAAAAAATACTTACAAACAAAACTCGTCTCATCGCCCTGTAGGATCAGAGGGAGGCCGCACCAATCTATAGTTGTAGAAGTAGATCTATCTATAAGTTTAAGTATTATAGTCTGATACCTTGTACTTGTCGTTCTGCTTCAAGTCGTGGTACACGAATGACCCGCGCACGGAGTGGTAAGGCCCGCTGTACACGTTTCCGCTGTAACTGCTCTCACTATATGCAGTAGGCTTCGTCAACTGGAACGTGGCATACGGGCAGATGTCCTCGATGTATTCTGTGGCAAAAATTCGGTATAATTATGTTTCTTACGAAAGAATAAACTATATTTCGAGCTATCTAGCTATCTCAGAAGGGATCAAACTAAGCTATCTGTACAAACTTGCAGTAATAGTATAACTGATCCAAAAATCATTATCATCCTGATAATAGAAGTGGGGTAAATAACCACGAATTAATTGTCAACTTGGAAGTGTGAGAAAGAGAAATAACCAATTATGTTGCCGTTTCGGGACCCTTTTTTAAATGATTTGGTTATATTATGTGATTTGTAAGAACGACATCAGAAGTGGGATAGTTACTAACAAAAGTGAGATTGCGTAGTTTTTCTTGATTTGAGCTGTGATAATTGAAACTAGGGTGAAAAATGTAGTGGTCATGTCTGTCCTATTACCGTTGGAAGCGTGTTTGTAGTGGTGCTGAGGCGCGGGATGCTGCGCCCGGGCAGCCAAGTACTGCTGGTCGCGGTTCACTTTGTTTTGCAGCTGGGCCACGGACGGGGATTCACCCACTGCGCTTTCCGTCGCCACTGTTTCGGTTCCGCCCGACTCTGGAAATTACGAAGGTATGCATAAAAATATGAAGGTGTGTTATAGAAACTCTAGTATTTTAATAAGGTAAGGCCTAAGCTTTGCCAAATTCTGCCTGGTTAACATTTGGGCCACGACATATTTTGTCCTTTCATATGCGCACAATGTCTCTACGGAAGAATGCGTAACTTCTTCGCAATTTAGCCGCAGAAGACATATTGCGGTGACAAAATTTTATCGTGGCGCGCATGTTAGCCATGCAGGTCAAATACTGGTGAAATAGAATTTAAAGTTTGTTGTGCGGCGTTTCAAAGAAGAGGAAGTCCCGACTACTCATGAAGGTACGTATTGGTTGTTTTTCTGCAATTGATTCTAGCGGAGTTATTTTACGACAAAATAGAAAAAGGGTATATAATTAACAGCACAATTTACAGTAACGCTTCCCGTTCTTCCCACCGTCTGAGTTGCTATAGTAACCACAGAATCATAGTAGTCTCCGTATCTTATCGATTACATCCAATAATGACCAAATTTTCTTACTGTTCCTCCTAACCAGCAGGACAATGGCGATGAGTGCCCCCAGGACAAGAAGAGATAATGCCGCGGGGAGGATTACCCGCGCGCCGCCCAGCGACCTGGATCCAGCCGCTGGCACTGGTGGAGACAACTCGCCGTCCAACACTGCAATATTAAGTCAATCTGGTCAATCTACATTGAGCGTACCCTATCGATACTTTCATTTTACTTTCACTTGAGCAACACTTGAAATTCGCTGAATTGCTTAACTTGAAGAAAAAATTGAAGTGCCTTTTGTTAATGTTGCCCAATTTGTTGGCCCGTGCCAGCCTTGAATTTATTCCGTTAGGAAAAGGTAAGCAGATGCCGTGTGATGCCGGCTTAGAATGGCTTCACCCCACATTCTTCCCGTTGGTGTCGTAAGAGGCGACTAAGGGACTCGGGAGTATTGGTATATTACAATTTTCAGGCGACAGGCTGACTACCTGTCACTATAGTGATACACATGTTTTCAGGCGTGATATATGTATGTATGTATGTAGGAAAAGGTAAGCAGTTCGAAAGGCTAGTTTTAAAAAGAATACCCACTTCCACTCAAGGAGTGCGTAGTGAAGTTGTAAAGTGCAACTGCGTGGCCTGCATTGTTGTGCGCTGTGATGCGCAGTTGGTATTGCGTTGCTGGTGAGAGCCCCGTCACGCTGAACACTCGCTCCGTTGCTTGCACGCTGTTCGACACAAGACGCCACTGGAAAAGATATAGGTTATAATATTGGCTAAAAAGCTGGTTATACGCGTTCATTAGTAGTTGAAACTCTATGCTTCATTAGCTACGGCCACGATTCACTTTGAAATCTTCTTATAGCAACTGTGATTTTCGCAAAGCCTTAACGCTTTTGTCTCCAGAAAACTTAATAAACTTACTTAAATATTACCCCTGACGAAAGGTACGAGTCTTAGGCGTATACGGCAGCAATCTTACCTGAGATTGGCTGACTTCTCGATACTCAATAACAAAATAGAGAATGCCGCATCCGCCATCGCCCCATGAATCTAACCACACTGTGACCGTTGTCGTATTGAGCGTTATCATTTGAGAATGCTTCGGTTTCACAGGCACTGAAAAAAAAAATACACAATGAACTTCTGTATTGATTAATCCTATGTTTTCTTTTTCCGGTAATTATAGTGATTTACTTACCGGTGCCTTTCGTATATGCATGCACGATATCGCATGGAAGACCAGTGCCGATTCTGTTGAAAGCGGTGATGTAAAGTTGATACCGAGTGCCACACCACAGGTTGGGTAAAACGTGTTCTGAAGTTCCAGCCTCAACTTGTAGCTCCTCCCAGTCACCGTGTTCTCGCTTGTAGTTTATCACGTAACCTGGGGAAAAGATTTTGTTCTTTGTCTCTTTCTGTCGCTTTGCTCGTATTCAGCAAGAGCTCATTTCTTTTGTGTCTGTATTTCAGTATGAAGCAACTATTGCAGGTTGATAGGCAGGAAGATAAAAAAGTCACCTTGTTTCTAGATACTTGATGTTAAGACAACATACAGAATTTAATAAATTTCTTATAAGCACGATGGTTGATTTAGTATTCAAGATCTACCTAGAATAGGACTGCCGCCGTCGCCTTGGTCGCTCCACTGTAGATGCAAAGAATCCGCGTAAGAGTCGACCACAGCGAGAACCGGAGGCTGTGGAGGAACCTTCACTTCTACACTATACGTGACCTCATCTCGTCCGTGAGGGTTCTCAACCATGCAGGTGTAGTTTCCGCTGTCTGCGTATTGTGTCATACTGCAACAGTTAATAAGAAAGTGTCATGAAAGACTGCGCTCATTCCCAATCATATCGATTTTAGCTCTGAAAATAGGGATTCTCCGGATATAAAACATAGACACAAATTTGACAGTCATGTTGGGGAACGAAAATATACCTGATGATTAGTGTTCCATCATTAGTGACGTTCTTTCTCAAAGTAGATTCCAGCACTCCTCCATTCATGCTCCACGTCGTTGAAGGAGTTGGTACGCCAACTTTATTACAAGAGAGTGAAATGTTCTCTTTCCATGGTGTCACAATGCTACGACTGAATGAGGTTATCCTTGCTGGGACTAAAAGAAAGAACAGGATTATAAAAAAATACATGTCTAATTTCAAAGCAACTCTAGGATACAGGATTTCTTTTGAGAATGACTCATTTAACCAGATCTTACCCGAATCAGAAGGCAAAACGGTGGCTACTCGAGTCGCTTCACCTTCACCAAGACGCGTGGAAGCTGATACCCAAAACTGATGCGTTGCACGAGGTGGAGATCGTGAAGTTTCGTGGGAAAGAGTACTTGGAGACAACATTCGTTTGTGAGTGCCCTCCTGAAAGAAAGCCTTAAAGTCAGTTCTTACAATAGACATGTTCAAAGATATGAAGAAAACTTATTACCTCTCTGCCATCTTCAATGACGCTCATGTAGAGTGTGTAACCAACAAGAATACCATTTGGTGATGCTGGCGGTAGCCAAGAGACAAGAATCTTATTACGTGACGAAACCACGGCTTTGATATCAGCTGGAGCCGAAGGTACTGAAAACACAATTACAAGATTTAGGAAATGAAATCGACCTTAATAAGGTTGCGGCATAAATTAGGCCGTTGAAGCCTAAATTCGTTATTTGGAAGCTTCAATATGGCAATATATTGGACATACCATCTTCTTCAGTATGGCAATATACAGGAGCGGCTCTCACTCCGTCGCCAGCAGCAGTAAACGCGCAAACTGTTACAGAATAGTTAGTGTAACGACGAAGCCCTGACAGTGTTGTGTGAAGACCGGATATCTGCTTAGTGACCGCTTCTTCGTTGCCTGTAATAAATATTCGCGAATAAATAAGAGAAATGTAAAATGTAAAAAGTGATACATGATATTATGATCACAATACTCACCATACCAGTCAGTGACAGGTGCATATGTGACCCTGTAACCTTGTAAGACTCCGTTGCGTCCCCGCATCGGTGGCGGTTCCCAAGTCACTCGCACTGACTGAGAACTCAGAGCTGTGCATTGCAGCGATCCCGGTGGTAAGCTTGGCACTAGAAAGCAAAATAAGAGTCAGAACAATAGTTCTTCTACATCAAGTCCTGATAAAAGAGGTTATGGAATTTTGCCATACCGTCTTCCATAGTCGTAGCAGTAGTAGGTGGCGACGCAGGACCAGCTCCTCTGCTGTTGTATGCTTGAACGACAACAGCATAAGATGCGTGTTTCTGCAGTCCTGATAAAGTCGTTCTAGTCCTAGAAGTTCCAGCCCCTTCAACTGTTCTGACAGTATAGGAAGCTCCTCCGGGACCACTCGCACTTAGTACGGTGCTATTGCTGTTTAGCTATGAACAATGTTGATACAAAATTAGACGATTGTAAAGTATGTTGCCTTTATTCTAAAGGGCGACGCGACGCGAATGTGCAAACAAAAAGGGTACGAATAATTTTGTTTACTTACCTCTTGGAATCCCACGTAGTAGCCTAGAATATTTCCATTCCAGAGATCTTTCTGTGGAGGCTCCCAACTGACGAGCAGTTCTGACGAACTTTTTGCTTCTACTCTTACATCCAAAGGAGGACCACTGGGCACTGTAAAAAGGTACGATGTTTGTATTATACACCACTTCGATAAAGTGAATGTTGAAGCTTAAAAGAATATTATTGAAGAAAGCTACCTTCTTCAGTGGTTGTAACTTGGACGATCTGACTGGGTTCACTTTGGCCAAGGCGGTTTTCTGCAATAATTCGGAGGTGGTACGATGTCGCAGGTTGCAAGTTTTGAACACTTGCTGATGTCACGCTTCCTGGTACTATGACTTTTTGTGGCGTTGTTGGCCATGAGTCTGAAATATGAAAAGTTGCATAAGTTTCATTGTACAGAAAATATCCATAATAATCTACTTCGGTACTTGGTTATTTACCTGGTGCTTCTTTATATTGAACAATGTAGTTGATAATAGGACTGTTCCCTGCATATGGTTGCGTCCAAGATATTTGTATCGACCTTGACTGCTGGTCTATTATTCTGATATTTTTTGGCATTTCAGGCACCTACAAAATGAATATAGAAAAGTTTATCGAAAGTTTTTTGTAATTCTTTATTTTTATTGAAGTTTTCATCGACTAGTATCATCTCAAATAGTTTTTCGATTACCTCCTGAACCACTAAGTGAATGAGCATTTCGTCCTGGCCGTAAGCGTTGGAGGCTCTGCAAGTCAGCGCTCCAGTGTCTTGCCTGTACGTTTGCAATATGCTCAGTTCTGAGACTAGTCCGTCGTCAAGCACTTGTTCCCGTATCGTATATCTGTGGGAAAATATCAGGACGGCTTAAAAATAACTTGTATAAATTTAGTTTTAATCTATTTTTCCTTGCTGATCCCTTAAGTTGTAAATAAAAATAACCCATGATCCTTTTCGTAACTATCACGAGTTGTAGAAACTATTTCCAGTTATCTTTCACATTTGTTTCGTAAAATTTACATGGGTCATTAATTAGGAGTTAATCTGGGCTAAGCGGACCATTCGTCTCTGTTTTAGGAACGCTCGCACTGACCCTTATCAAGCGTATATATCGTAATACACGACTTGCGTTGAATTCTTTACCACAGTAAATACAACAAAGCGGGATTTCATGCGACACTTTGCTACAGTTTATGGCGTGGTATTGTTCGGTTCTCAGGTAGACACCACGCCTCGGCTAGCGTACCGTTGGACGCCCAGATGGACTGGTGACTAAAAAGAGCGGCTGGTAGCGAATGGATGGCGAAATTGGGAGATCGTGCCCTGGGGGCGGCCTACTTCTGTGTCTCTGTGGACTGCTAGAGCCAGATGTGATGATGTGATTGTTCGAAATAAAAAAATAAGGATGTTCAATAATCCATACCACCAAAAGTTAAGGACTATTCAGTAATAGTGGATAAAGTAAACATGCAAAACACCTCCTCCAAATAATGTATGTTTGACGTTGAGAAAATTGCTTTACGTTGACGATTTGCTTAGCTCTGTGTGATGGAAGGTAACGTTATACTGCTTCTTTACCTCACTATGGCTTTATTTACCCCCAGTTATCTCTTGCTAATGGTTTAAACTTATTTTTGTTAGTCTCGCTGTTCGTCTAACCCGTTATTGGCAAAGTTTCGGCACGAGGATATAATATTTGCATATAAAAGGTACGAATCGGGTTTGTAGATATGATATTGTTATAGGATGTCGGTTCTCTTTTGTCGCTTTTCTTTGGAAAAGTATTTTTATTTAAGAGTGCCATTATAGGTTGCCGACACGATGAAAGGAATCGTTTCCTAAAATACCTTTGTTTTACCAATAACTGTGTCGTAATGATAACATAGCATGGATATTTTATCCGCGAAAACGAGGTACGAGTACGATTGTAAATTTGACGTGTAAAGGCCTTCACTGAGAAATGAACCTGTCACGGTACCTTTGATCAAGATGATGGGCTATGGTGTGATGATGAGGACTTCTCCAGCTGACTTCCAGAGGAGCATCACCAGAAGCTGCACACTGAAGATGAGCTGCCTCGCCAGCTGTCACTTGCACGGTCTTGCTCTTCATGGGAAACCGGGCTGGAGCTAAAATATGATTTTAGAGATCAGTCGTTTCGTTGACAACCTGTACCTGTCACTACATTGTAAAATGAATGGCCCCAAAAATTTAACAGTCGTGATAATAACGATCATATTGACCGTAGCGTGGTAATGCCCTGCAAGGGATAAAGATATCTATCATGGGATATTCAATTGTCTTTAATACAATAAAAATGAAGAAAGACTACACGCGAAAAGGGAAAAGTTATGACCCTGATCTTCCCTATACGTTTAGTGACAAAGCGTGTGTATATTTACTTCATTAGCTATAAAATAGAAGCGAATAAGAGAAAAATAATATTTTCTGGACTCTGCACCCAATACATAGCGACTTAGATTTAGACATGTGTTGGAAACGTAGAAAATAATACGGTGTAGTTCAGCACATACCGTACCTATTCGGAGTTGCTTATATCGTATAAGCCAATAAACTTGCTTCTAAGAACCTCGAGGACCTTTAACAACATTCTAGAATTCACAAAGTGTAATAAAATTGTGTAATAAAATCACTGCAATGTAGCTTCAAAGTCCATTTCTAACTTGAGTGATTTTGATTTTCTTGGTAGCGGATCGCAGACAGTGACTCAATAAATTTAATAAGTAAGAGTTCAAGCTTATAATATAAAATAACTTCTTGGAAAAGGTTATAAAGGTTGAGAATACATGTGAAGCTGTGGACAAGGGTTACAAGAAAGATTTACTAGACCGCTGGGGCGCGTCGTCTCCTCGTTGTTCCTATTATTTATTAGCCGCCATACGCTGCTTGCAAAACGGCCATATTTTTGTAAGTTATTGCTTATTATTAAAAAATAATGCGCCATCAAGACGGGCTACAGCCACTCAGGGAGTAACTAGCAACTTTTATTCCATTTTCGGTAAAGTTCAAATTAAAAGCGAACAAGTTTTCAGAAACGAGAGGAGCTAGTTCGGAAGTTGAAGAAACTGTGTCAAAGCGAAATAAAGTAGAGGGAAATACGATTACTGTTGCAGGCGGAACTGTTTACAAACCGGTCGCGGACGTGACCGGCGGCTTCGGACTTCCTCGGGGAATCTACTAAGAAAACTTTCTAACGCCTGTTTACCCACCTAACAAGTTGGCCGAATTTACATAAATCAGACCTTCGATTTCGTCGAGATCATTCTAATCCGACTACAAAACTTTTGATTTACGTTCTCGCTGTAATATATCACAATTGAACAAAGAATAGGTACCTATATCGTTGAACCCAAAACAATTCAATCTTACTAAAAGGTCGTGCCTCATTTTCCTTGCTATAAATCGCTGAACGCAAGAAGAGCAAAAAATAAGCGAGGACAACAAATGAATATAAATATGAATTTCCTTCACCACTGTCATCTATTGTATTGGATTCCGATATTTTATGATATTTACTACTCGACAAAGGCCAATATCGGCAAACACAAACACGTACACCAGGAACTTATTCTACTGGAAGCCAACTGTCTCGTTTTCCAATAAAGAGGAGACGTATTGCGACGTACGGTCATTGAGTTTTCTGCTCAGACGCGCTCCACTCGCGCCGACGCTCCTCCACAATCGAATGACGCGCAAATACATTGTAACCTCCATTACTCACACAACGGACGATTGGACGGTTAAAAGCTTTTAATGTCCCTTTTAAATTGCTTCTAAAACAATCAGATTGATTTGATTTATGCACAATTTAAATTCATATTCTTTTTCTGCAATGTTGGCGTTCACAGCTGACCTAAATAAGTGTAAAAGGCAGCGATGTCAGCGACTCATCACAGACGAGCAAAGTGGTGGGTAAATGGACTTCCTTTAATTTTATAAGGCACAATAGAACTCGGGCAGTTCAGCAATTTCAGCGAGTTATCGGGTCGCGTCGCCTTGCGGAATTCTATAGAATTAAATAAAGTGCGACAGAGGTTCGATTCAGTATAAAAGTTATAGAGAGCTTCAGACATTTCGTGACTCGAAAGGTTATTGTGGCGGCGCATTACATACCCATTATGGTAGAGATATATGAAAGGAACGTGATCGTAAGGTTTTCCTTATCTGTGTTGCGTACTTCTTGTCCCGGGACGACGACATTCTGCGAGATTGTAGTTACTGTTTTGGAAACGAGCGAGATTCTTGTCAAACAATGGAGTTTAGAGCATTTGGGCAGCTTTAGTTTTATGCGATTAGGAAACTGCGGGATATAATTTATCGTAGGTAGACAAGAACTTTAGTTGGTAAGCTTGCAAAACCTTATAATTATAGATATGTCATCGTTACTACTACAACAACTATTGTCGTTTTTCAGAAATACATCTGTTTTATTTTTAAGGTAGAGTGAGCCATATGTAAATTAATGCTAAAGCTTAACAAAAAACCTTTTATTTTACCAACCATTACAAATTACCCATGTCGGATTATCCCTTTTTATTTCGGGAACACAAAACGATGAAAAACGAAGAAATTCTTTTCCGAAGAGACGGCTGGCTCATAGTTGTCTAAAGCAATAATGACAGAGAAGAATTTTCATTTGAGTACGGAATCCCGTCCCAATGAAACTGGGGCTTCCATCAAGACATTCCACAACTTTCTTTCATAGCAGACGCACGACAAAATACATTTTTTTACTAGATATGCCCTGAAAAGGATAAGATAGCTTTTGACATAAATCGGTAACTATTTAAAAATGTGCTGACGATGCACCGATTTTTTTTCTAGACCAAAATTAGAATGATTTTAAAAAGAATAGCTGTACAAAACTTTAATAATAAGTAGCAGCTTACCTGGCTTAGTTACTAACTTTTGATATAATAACAAAAACGCTACCTGGCTTCAACTTTTCACAAGCGAAGCCAAAACGAAACTTCGCGAAATCGAGTCGACCATGTAATCATGTCTGAAGATTCAAGAAGTTTGCTTCACATGCCGCGGTTGTAAATTGTTGGCGGAAAAGTTTCTGAACTCGATAGTTGAGCCGCAGCTCCCTCGTTGCTTTTGCGGCCTTCCATGCGTGTAGCGGGAAAATCTTTTCTCTCTATTCCTAACATTGAAAAGTATACTTATAATATCAGCCTTATACCTGCTTTCCTCCTCCGACTATAAAGCAAAAAGAGGAGTGGAAGTAGCAAAAGTAAACGGCTACATTATCCCTCGGAGGGTAGTTATCCTGTGCGCTAGGGCCTCTTTTTGCACTCACGAAACGGTACTTAAGCTTCTATTGTATGTCCTTACCATTAATGGAATGTTCATACTCACCATTGACCTTCAAGAAGATGAGTTTGCTAAGGCCCGCTCCGATATCGTTCCTCGCCTCGCATAGGTAGTGGCCCTCGCTGTCTTTGGCGACTCTTTCGAATATCAAAGAACCATTTTCTAAAACTCTTGAGCTCCCTTCGAACATGAAGTCTTTGTATTCTCCTGGAGTGTTTCCTGGTAAGAGGCAAATTAACTTCATTTACATCTTGAGTTGGTTAGATAGCGAACCGAAGCCTAAGTTGTTCAAAAGAGAATAAAATCAATAGAAACAAAGCTCGAGAATCTTGATACAGTTCCCAATTAAGCTGTAATCTGCTTTGGCTTCTAATTTATCTTTTGGTTTATCCTCTTTGAAATTAAGTAAATTACTCACGCGATGGAGGCATTTAGGCAAAAATTTTCGTTGGTTAAAAAACGACAAAAGAAAGTAAAATAAGCGAGGTGATAAATTTTGAGATACCCGCGCAAAAGTCACGGGTTTTCTGACGCGGGCGGGCGTTTGCAAAGATCAGTGAAGATTAAAAAATAACTTACCGACGGCTTTTTTCCAAGTTATTCCAGGTTTTGGGTACCCGTCGGCCTGGCATTGTAGAGTCACGTCTTGCCCGGCGGCTACGGCAACGTCGGTTGGCTCTAGTCGCCATCGAGGTGGAACTAAAATAGAAACAAAATTATAAACGATCCGAGAACAATCAACAGAACTTTTAAGCTTTTGAGTTCAAGTTATTATTATTCATGAATATTGTTTTCTGAGACAAGGAGCTGTTTCGCAACTTTTAGCGATTCAACCCGCAACAAATTGAGTACAAACAATTTAAGATACAAGATCCGTAAAATTAATTACCGTTGACAGTGAGTGGCACGGTGAACCGCTCGGAGCCGGCGACGTTGGATGCAATGCAGGTGTAGTTCCCGCTGTGCAGTGACGTGATGTGCTCAATGACCAGTGACGCGCTGTACTCGTCCAGCCGCCGCGTCACTATGCCGTTCGGTGCATACGCCGATGACGTCACCGGCTGACCGTTCTTCTCCCACCGGAAGGCAATCGGCAAATCCCCCTCCAGGATCTGACAGGAAATTGCCGCTCTCATCCCTTCCCGTAATAGGTTCGTCAGCGGCTGAATAGGCAAAATTTTCGGCTGAACTGTGAACGGCAAAAAACGGGGTAATTAGACCAAAACATGAATCGGGCGTTATATCTGCAATATCTACATAAAGGGTTTGAAACTTTAGACGTTTGCCGAAATACGGACTCACGTACCGGTATTTATTTCGGGTTGCGTTTTACTGTTAATTAATGTGAAATCTTTGCTCGGTGTTTATGGCTCGGCTCCAAGTGGCTTTCGAGGGTTGCTTTATATAGGCTATTCAGTTTTTTCCTATATTTTTTATTGCCCTATTAACCGTGGAGGCTGGAGGCAGCGGCGTGGATGCCGCGTGGAGGCAGCAACCGACGCGCTAACTTTAATGAATTACGGATGAGTAACTCCGCCCCTCTTGAATTCGTGATTTTATTGCGCTTTAAATCTTAGAACTGAAAATGAGAAAGTTTATTCTCAAATTCTCGTTTGGCGTGTGAAACTTCCGCACTTCTATTTTATACTTGTAAAAGTTTTTCAGCGTACCTATCTAGTTTCATCTAAGTTTAAACGGAGGTAGCACATATACAGGTCATCATTCTCCTTGCCTTGTCCCGTTCTAAGTCGGGGTTGGCTACCTAACCTAGGGTATTTGTCGAGGAACCAAGTTTTACACAGATTGACTGCCATCTGACCTCTGCAACAACCTGGCCCGAATCCTAGGTTAAGTCACATTCAAATGTCAACTGAATTCGAATTTTATTTGAATGTGGGTTTCATCATGATGTTTTTCCTTCACCGTAAGAGCAGTCAGTAAGTGTACATGAGTAGGTAAAAACACATTGGTACATGGCGGGGATCGAACTCGGGTCTCGCAAATTGTAAGACAGGTCTTCTAACCTCTTCGCCACCGACGCTCATATATAAGTGTTATAAATAAAATCACGTTCTGGTATGTACAGCAATGCTTGAAAGCAAAACTACATTCTTTGTTCGTTCGTACGTACCATGATTTACTAAAGGTATTACCCATTGTCAACTAATAGGATCTATCCAAATTATAATTGTCCCTATGGTATTGTACCATGAATTACACTGGCAATTCATCCAAGATTTGTACTTCAATTGTCTCTTGACGATATTAATGTTAACTTTTGGCCTTCGAGCAACATTAGTCTTCCGTCTCGTTCCCAGTCTTCCATCGCGTTGCTTCTGGCTATTTGATTTACAGCTTGCAGATGGCTTTAGTTTTTGGGTTTAAACTGTACTGACCTAATATCTGCACTTCCACCTCCCTCCTGGCGATGTGCCGCTGTCGGTTCACGGCTTGGCAAGTGTAGGTGCCGGCGTCTTCAGCTCGCTGCGTCTGTTCCACGATGAGGGTGCCGTTTGGAAACACCTTTTGCCGACGGTTCAGCGGCAGCGTCTGACCATCTGAAACAAAGATTAATTTTCAGTTGGTATAATGCCGTGTGATGCCGGCTTAGAATAGCATCACCCCACATCTTTCCTGCGGGTGTCGTATGAGGCGACTAAAGGACTCGAGGGTATTGGGGTATTACAATTTTTAAGCGAAAGGCTGACAACCTGTCACTATAGTGATACACATGTTTTTTGAAACAACCTTGGAAAACAATCCTCAAAAATGTAAGACGTGGCGATAGCGACCGTATTCTTACGGCCGTTAACGCTCTGCCTACCCCGCAAGAGATAAAGGCGTGATATATGTATGTACGTACGTATGTATGTATAATAGCAAGTTAGCAACAAAAACATTTGGATCGAGTCATCAAACGTCGGCCCAATAAGATTTTTATTAAAATACCTAGAAGTCGATTCCGTGTTCCGCCAGTTTCAATTGACTCGTGGAACATAAACTAAACAGTGAAATAATTCTAATTTAAACAGTCTACTTCGCTAGAGGCAGTCCGGTGACGTGAAACTGTGGAGAGAGTTGGCGAAAAATGAAATTGTGCCAGTTAGCAAAACGGCCCAACTTTGTAGAAATGTGCCGCTCGCCGGAAACTCCATTTAAAATTTAAATATTGAGTTATAATCAAATACGTTGCCATTTAAAATATATCAAGAGCTTTTTTCGCATGAGAGTGGATAACATTTTGGATGTAATGGTCAGTAAGCACATAAAATGCCTATAAAAGCTTTTTAATCTTTTGGATCTGTCGAGCACCCTTTTATTAAATGCAGGTATCAAAAACCTCAGGTCAGCTTAATGAGAGTGCTCCGTGGAAATAGATAAGGGACCTCGTTGTTGACAAGGGTCGCAGAAAAAAGGAAAATTGTGAAGGAGTGACCGCCGGCTCTTAATTTGATCTTACGCCGTAATTTTGTTAAACGAGAAGACGGATTTTTACGGTTTTTACAATTCCCTGCCAAGTTTTATTCGCTTCGCGTCTTATCAATTATTTTCCTCCGGGAAGATTCATTAGGATTCTCGTGGCTGTGCGAGTAAGGACCGGAACGAGGATGTTTTTGTATTTTATTTATAATTGGATCGTGGTAGAGTGTAGTTTATTAGATTGTATGGCGCAATTTTCTCTACGGTCGCGATATTGCGGGGGCGGGCGAGCGGCATCAACATCTGTTAAGCTCCGCTACTGAGATAAAAATAATTCCTAACCTATATGTTTTAAGAAATGGTTCCAACAATTTTTTTATTGTATTTTCCGCGTAAATTAGTGTTTCTACAACTTATAGTACATTTTAAAAAGGTGATTATTAGTAGAACATGATCGTAACAAAATATGACCTATAAAATAACTATTTCAGAGTTTTGCCTTATTACTACCCCATTATTCTGCGTACAGAGCAGGAGCTCAATTTCAAAAACGTCAATTGTTGGTTCCGTGCACGAAAGTCGAAAACGACTGGTCTAACCACAAGTTTTTAAACATCTATTACTTGATGTTTTTCTAGTCAAAATATGTGTGAATTTTTGAGGGTATATGGGAATTGTTAAGTAAATTATAACGTGTGACACAAGCATAATAAGTAGCAGATTTTCACACGAAACGATGATTTTGAAAACGTGCTCAGAGGTCCGCCTAAAACCACTTGCATTAGACTTTTTAGTATTCGAATTTGTTGATGTCAAGGTTATGTATTTTATTCCGGTATAAGTAAACTTTTGATTCAAGCACAATTAGTAGCAGACTTCCAAATCAAAAATAGAGCTCCTGGTCTGAAATAGAACGTCGTGTCTTCCTAAGTATTACAGTTATTTTTATTTGATACACTTTTATTGTGTCGCCATTTGTGTAGTAGGCGAGGCATTAGGGGGGAATCGGAGTGAGGCATGTGACGGCGGCGACCAAGTTTCCTTACCGACCTGTTGCTAAAGGAAAGGCAGCGTTTTGGTGTCACCCGGACGCGTATTTACAAAACGACATTCTCTACAAACTGTGTAGTGTAGTATCTATTGAAGTAGTAGAACAAGTATGATATAAAACTTATAATTAAAATCAACGACTTATAATATACGTCAGTATATAAGTAACTCTATGATCAAAACACATAATAATAATTTTGTCACACATAATACCTAGTACAGGTATGTCAAAAAAAAAAAGAAAAATCATAAAATAATAGCGATAACATAAATTTGGTACTGAATAGATTTTTAGTACAATGTAACTTTGATTGTATTGTTTCCACATACCGTTTTAGTTTTTAGTAAACTAATTAAATTCGTTTGTTACTCCTGTTTTAGTTTTCAGTAGGTAAAAAACCGTAAGGAAATCTTACTTTTTTAAACGTTTGTGTTTGATTGATTCTTTTAAATGTTAAGAATCTGCATATACGCGACCAAGAATATTATAACCGTGGTTTTATCATTATGTAAGTGTTTGTTTTCCCTCTGTTTACGTTTCACATAACTACACCGATGTTTGTATATACGCAGCTGTTTATCCCCGAACCATTTAATTCGATACTCTTAGCCCAAGCTGCCGCCATCCCTTCAGTTGTTTATTCTCCCAATATATCTGCAGGTAAAACGATACATTCTGTAAACAAAAGTGTAAACGATACTGTTTATGGACTATTACAAATTGGACAAACATCTCCCCTCCAATCAATTCTATCAGTATTAGGTATTGTTGTTTCTAATATGGACGAAACTAGTGAAAATATTGAAATGTTCAAGATCTTGTGTTCCGAATGACGATTGACTACAGAAGTGCTACGCCGTAGTAGACAGCTACGAGCCGTAGCAAATGAAATGTCCCCATCGTAAAAATTGGGTAGAGCGAGACGTTGTTTTAATTTCTTTACATAATCCTGAAATTCTTAACCTACCCTTGATTAGAAAAACGTGAAGGAAGAGATAATGTCTATTTTGTATTTCGCAGGTAGTCGTTAATGATAAAAATTGACGCAATTTCGTTCGACATTTCGTCCAAATTGGATTGGCGCGGCTTCTCCAGAAACCATTTATTTTCTGGTACCCGACCTGTTTTGCATGCGCCGTGAAAATAGACGGTGAGCCAATAAACACAGCCTATATTTATTATACTTTTATACAGGGTGTTTGAAAAATTACTGCTTTCCTCTTAAGGGGAGAACCAAACCATGAAACTGAAAAAGTTTCTATAACGAACTTACATTCATACCTTGAACCTGCATTATTCAATTTCGCAGCGGGGCGCTGTCTTAGAATAGCATCACCCCAAAGCGACTAAGCGATAGTCATCAAGGGAACTGGCATCAGCGTTCCTTATGAATGCAACATCTTACACTGCGCTAGCCAATCCGCCTGCAAAGCGTAGAGAGTATGGCATTACGCTTTAAGGGGCTGACAAGAGCTAAAAACCGGTCCCTTTCTGACAAATGTCAAACTGCGCGCGTGCGAACGGGACGGAATCTTGCCGATTAAATGATATTTTCGTATTTTCGATGATAACTCGGTCTAAAATAAGTAAATTGAAAATCAAAAACAATATGTCGATAGAGTATAGTAAGGCGCTCATTCTGATAATAAACACTTAATTATTGCGTGGGTTTTGTTCGTACAGTTTGCGATATAATAGATTTTTAGAAGTAACTTTACGATGTTTTTCTATCAAGCTAAATTACTAATATCATGTTTTGGAAACAATAGCACTACAGCAAATATCCTGAAGATTATTACCTTTTTTTTGCGTCAGTTTTTCTGCATTTTATCTAGGGTAGAAATCACTTATAAAAGTAGCTTTTAGCTCTACTCAGCCCCTTAATAAGGGCCCTGTGCGGCACTGGACTGTTAAGGTAGCTTAGTCAATCTTCACGTGGACTTCAATTGTGTTTTATTTTTCAATTGTGAGTTCCTTGAAGAAAGTGGTCTAGCTTCTTCACCTATTGGAAGTACACACATACATATATGGCGCCTTTATCCCTAGCGGGGTAGGCAGAGCGTTAACAGCCGTAAGAATACGGTCGCTATCGCCACGTCCGACATTTTGAGGATTGTTTTTCAAAGTTGTTGCGGAAAACATGTGTATCACTAGAGTGACAGGTTGTCGCCTAAAAATTGTAATACACCAATACTCTCGAGTCCCTTAGTCGCCTCTTGCTACACCCGCGGGAAGGATGTGGGGTGATGCTATTCCAAGCCGGCATCAAAATTCTAAGTACGTTTACTAAAAAACTAATAACTACAAAACGAACAGTTTACTCCTATTCTCTCGCAAAATATTAATAACACTAAATCCTCAGAGTAGAAGACTTATCGTGCTTGTATGGACTTTATAGCCAAGTTAATAGACTTCGATGTATCGGTTATCTGCTCAAACTTAGTCAATAACAACTATAAGGTGCCCTTTGGCATTACGGATTTGGCCCTTGGATGAAACTTGATGTCAATCAGTTCTTTAGTTGATACCTACCAGTTTGGTTACAAGCTAATCCATGTATTAAACTTTTATGTGTTTTATTAGATTTTTTGTTATAAGTATACGTAATAGGTATTTAATGACACTTTTTTAAATGATATTTTTTTCATCATTTTAAATTTAAATGATAATCAGGCAGATAGTCAGGCTGTCAATGTGGTCAAATATTGATCCAATTGAATATAGTGTTGTTATCGAAAAATAAGAAGCAGAACTAGGTACTTAACGTGTGAAATTAATAAGAAAAAGGGGAGAAAATTGTCTCTGCCTGTAAGCTATTATTTTGCTTGGCGGTGTTTTACAAGTGTATTTTCTGGTAATTCAGCGTATTTTATTTAGATAAGTATAATCTGACATTTACCATGTTTACGCGTAATGACTGCGATGTAAAAAGAATTTGTGAGGCGATAACAATAAGTGCAAAGTCAGCCATATTCTCTTTGAACATAATACGTGGTACAGCGAATAGCTATTGCACAGAATAAATAATAGTGTCTATAGTACTATTATTAGTATTAGTACTATTGTTAGTATTATTTGCTGGTTCTGGTGCTTCAGCTTAGTTCAGCGCTATCTATGTGCACTTTACAGAGCAAAAATGCCTTTGACGCAGAAGATTCCGGATTTGATTCTCGGTGGGTCACTCACAAAGTTGATATTTATCACTTTGTGAATTTGTTCCCAGTCTGATTAGGACATTGCGGGCTGAACCACCCGAATGTCCGTAAGTAAGATGGTTCCGTGTTTTGGATGGCACGTTAAGCCGTAGGTTCCGGTTGATGTCTATGATCACTTAGACGGCGGTCGTTACACAACCCTGTCAGAATCAGGTCGGCTGAAAAGTTCTGACACTAGGGTTCATCGGGTTGTTGGATGACTCGGTGTCCCACACGAAAAGAGAGAGAGAGAGAACAAAAATTACTTTTGCGACGCTAGGGGCGGCGCGCGCATGACATTTCTTGTCTCTGGTGCACTTGAATGTTTGTTAAAAATAGATTGTTATGGTACTATCAATACAAAGAAAAAAGAAAAGGGACAAAGGCATTATATATCTATGTATGTACGATATGCGAAAAAATACTTGTCCTGGACTGTACTTCGCATCTGTTCATGCAGAAGGGAGAACTTTGTAATGAATTTCACCTCCAGACTCCTCTAACATTGTCTGGAGGACGCATCTATGTGTGTGATTGTAATTTAATTACCTTTGAGGAGTAAGTACTTATTGGTACCTACCTAATAGTGATGTGGCAAAAAGCGAATGTTCAGTTTTTCTAAATTTGAATCGCGACTTGACTTGACTGATATCGAGTGAAACGCGACGCGACTTCTCAAGAGGTATAATCTGTTGTCTAAACAATTTGCTGAGAAGATTCGAACTGAATCCGATGTATCATAGTGTTGTGATCTCTTCGTAAATAAAAGAAAGTGATTTTAACATCAGTGTGATTTATTATCATGAGAAAATCAAATTGAATATTTACAGAGGATTAAATTCGCAAAACATTCGCATTAACTTTGCGAATCCGAAATGCGAATATCCATAAATATTCAAATATTTGCGAATGTGAATAATAACATCACTAGTACTTAACACTTAGCACAGTCTGATTCTATTGTGTGGTGAATGGAGCCTAAGATCTTGTATCCAACTCTCCTTGAAAATTTACTTAAACCATATTTAAATTCAAATTGTAGTAGAGCCGAAGACTCCACTTCTTTACTTTTCGTTTCGTTAACATGATCCCCTAGGAAAGGATTTTCATACAAACGTATTCCCCTGTTTCCTTCCCTAGTAATGCATCTAGAGCTATATTTTTTTTATTTCATTAAGGCCTACTTAGGGCTTCTATTATTTTCTTTTTTCGAAAAATAATTACGAAAGGGAAATATGAGCAATTTTCTCTTTCCATACAAAACGAGAAATGGCTTTCCATAGTTTTTTTTTTTTGATAATATAAAATAATAGTGGCATACCTTTAGCAGGCCTTATTATCATAAAAAAAGTATTGTAGCTCTAGAGGCATATTACTCGGGAAGAAAACAGGGGAGAACGTTTGTATGAAAACGCTGAAAACCCGGAGCACTAAGGGACGCTCTTAAGTTTCTAAATTATTAGCAACTCAAAATTCTTCTCTGGTATCTCTCTAATCTATCCGCGCCAAGTAAGATTATCAGGAATTCTCTTACAAAAAAATCACATAGGTTTAAGAAAAGTTATCAACTGTTGAAAAACAAATATGCGCATTTAAAAATCGATATGTTCATTTTCCATTACCAGAGTGTTATTCCATCGTCTAGACTTGACTTACTGTAAAAACATTGAGAAAACTTTTCACCTACTTCGTTATGAATGTGTGTTTACTTGCATTTCAGTCTGGGTCATATACCTACAGGAAATTATTTAAAGTTATTATGTAGTATGTATTTGCCCTATTTAAACTCACGTCATGAAATCAAATCCTCGAGCATACAAACGAATATCTGTATAAAAATAAATATAAATAATATCTGTGGTGTAAAAAAATTTGTTGCAAATATTTTAAGGGGTGAACCAGCCCATGAAACTGAACAACGTTCCCGAAGGAACATAGGTCGTAATATGAAAAAAGTTCTTGGACCTCCCATACAAGATGTCCCGGCCGACCAAGTCAATTTATATGGGGGGCTAAATTTTTTTCCATATTTGGACCTATGTTCCTTGGGGAAAGTTGTTCAGTTTCATTGGCTGATTCATCCCTTAAAATGTTTGCATCTAATATTTTTGCACCTTATATAGCAATAGCGTTCACTATCATCATGCATGATCACAATTTCATTTACTTCAGTATGTTACTTGGGTCATGTCTACATAAATCTTCTCAATTGAACTGAGTGCATAAAAGAAGACTTATCTACCTAAAATTTCGGAGCATTTTTCTTCTAGACGTTTAACTCTTATGATATACAGCTGCTCATTCTAAGTTTGATCAAAAGTTATGTCTTCCCATGTGAGTTTGTAGTAAAATATCTGGTGAGTGAATCAGCACCCTATTTATTCGTTATTGAATATCAACAGTACGTATTTTCTGATTTTATTAGGAGCTCGCTCAGGCGTTCAGGAGTTCAATTTCTGAAAGTGTGGTTTCTGAAATCGTACATGAAAGTCCGCAGCCACTCTTCTTACCATTATTCGTATCATACTTTCTTCTTCTTGAGTTTGTTAATATCTAGACATTCTAGGCTATGTTGCAACTGATAAGGGTGTGTGAATGAATTTGGGTAGTTGAACGTATTCTCCAAGCACAATTTGTGGCAGACTTTCGTATTCGAAAATTCAATAATACAGCTCCTGGGCAACGACTCTTTATTCCCGTCCTTTCACGATGATATAACTTTACGATGGCAAGGTTATTCTTTTCATGACTCGAATATAAGATTTCTTTTTACGTAGCTTTTGAATATTCTCAAATTCACTCCGAATTTTGTAAACGATAGCAAGTACCTACTTACTAAGGTACATTTATTTTCTTTTTAGATAGTGTTATTGTCGATTATTTTATATCGAATATTTTATTGTTAACTTTAAACACATGATGATAATATAATGCTCGTAAGATAATGATACTTTAAACACATGATGATAATATAATGCTCGTAAGATAATGATACGCTGGATGGGCTACAACCTTTTTGACCGGAATATTGCATGATTGACAGACAAGAGTCATGCGCGTGCCACCTCTAGCGCCCCAAATGTCATTTTTGCTCTGTGGTTCAAACGTTTAATTAAATTAATGCCATTTTTTCTCCCAATCAAAGAATTTTATTTAGATCCTATCTAAGATGGTTTCACGTTTCGGATTTATAGTCTAAAGAAAATATTGATTAGCTCGGAGCATTGTATTAAGTTTCAAACCTATTGTTTGAATATTCTCTTAACAAGTCGCCTTTTGTACGTAGAGTGGAGATTAATTAAGCACAAAAACACAATTTACTCATTCATTCGTGCTTAAAAGGATTCTCTCGTGTTCTTTGAACTGATTTTATGCCTTCTAATTTCTAAGGTCATTCTGACATAAAAAAGTTGGGCGGTATAACATAAAAAAATTACGACTGGATATAACGATGAAGATAAAAACATCTAGTTAAAACACCTCTCAAAGGACGTAATTTTGTCACAATCTCGGTTTTATTTTTTGAACCGGCAGGCGCCCGCAAATTTTCACGCCTCTCTTTTTTCTTACGGTTATTTTATTATTGTACTGTGCAAAAATACCTAATGCAAAAAATGACGTGAAGCGAAATCTGACTAGACAAGTATTATTCAATTTATTTTGCGCGCACAGATAGTAAACCAGAGACTATACGACGCAGACATTCCATAAGTTAATTTCGCAGGATATTGCCTATTCCGCGTCAATTCTTTGCCAAATTCCGTGCGATATTTACCGGATACGCTGGCAGGGTTCCCAGCCTAGCGGAACGACGTGCACGCACGTGACGCGCCCGGTTATGCTTTATAGGAGTCAGATTACAGCCGCAGTAAAGCAGAACATCTATAACTAGTGCTTACAGAATAGCCACTAAAGCTACAGCTCCGCAAAGAACCAAAAGTGTCCCCAATTTCGCCTTCTTTTACGAATCAAACGTAGCAAATGAACGCATCATTGAATCAATAGGATTTCCTTGTCCCCTCTGACCTCTTCTTTGATGTTTGAGACTTGGCAATCGTTACTAATGTACCTAATGCAAAGCTTAGCTTGCGGTTATGGAGTATTGATTTGATATATGTTTTAACAATAGTATTCTTTGCTACAACGACACTACATCAAACTAGATTTTAGGGGGATCGACTGGCTGTACAATCGTCAGCACATTAATCTACTCATTTAAAGGATCAACTTACCTATACTGTTTTATAGTACTTGTATGAAAAACCAGTATAAGTGCACGTTCTGGCGATAGTACCTATATGATGCAAATTGGCTGGATGACACTAGTATACGGCACCTACTTTTCGTACTGTGACAACGTGCATGAACATAACGCCGGAAATGAGCCAGAAAACTTTCAGTCAAAGACGCACGAAGTCTGAAAGGCTTTTAAAATGACGGTTTCTCAGTTCTCTACCTCCGTTTTCGTAATTGAAATTTGATTCTGAGGTAAACTTCTCACGCACGATCAGGCAAAAAAAATATTTCATAATTCAATTTAGGAAATATTTAGTATTTTCTGTCTCTTCCACTTCAAAATGTCTATCTACTGTGCGTGTAGCTTATGTAAGGTTTTCTTGTTATTGTTAAACAAAGGAATGCACCTTATCCATGCAGTACAAATATCAACCCACAGCAAACTTACCTCTTTCCCAAGTGATGCTCTCAATCGGGTACCCCGCTACCGGACACTTGATGTTCAAGTCGCTGCCCGCAACCGCAGTAACTTTGGACATCTCTCGGATGTAAGGCAAGCCGTACACGTTGACCCGAGCCGCGTGCAGCGCTTTTCCCGCGCTATTGCTCGCCACGCACGCGTACTCGCCGCCATCTTGTTCCGTCACACGACTTATGTTCAGATGGCTGACCACGTCGTCTTGAAGAGTCACGTGCTGACCAACCACAAATCTGAAAGGAAGTAAAGTTTGAACCAAAGTTTCTTAAACTCAAAGCTTAATAAATTGAATACAGTTTCTGCTAAAATATTAAGATTAATTCAAAGTTTGGGTCACTGTGCACGTTCCTAGGTTTGCTTTAGTTTAGCGTTTCATTTAATTAAGATATTCCGCTGCAAGTTTCTAGAGCTCAAAGAGACAGCAACGGTTTGTTTTGACGTAAGTAGTTCCAAGCGGTCTAACTCCTTGCATCTAAATCAAAGGCCCTTAAAGCCGTCCACGTCTAACGCTGTTTGCTGCATTGTTCAGGTTTAAATTAACTCGCAAAACAAAGCCACGGACGCCCGAGCTCCAGACTATCTCATCTAGTCACTGAGTTTGGACATAAGTTGTTGTTGACTGAAAGACTTGGAAATTGGAAGTGAAATTATGTACTCCAATACTAGATTACACTCGTTACCTGGAATTCGTGGGTATTGGAAATCCATCGAGCAGCCACGTGAACTGCGGCGGAGGGTGACCCATGGCGACGCATTTGAGAGATACACTCGGGCCTGGTTGTAGCGTCTGCTCCGAAAACCAGTACACTAATTCTGGTTTTGTTTCTGTAAATAAAAGTACAATTTATCATATGTACTTTCACATTTTACTTTGCAAAACACAATCCCGGTATTTGTGTTGAAAAGATGTCGTCTCTTTAAATCTGTTTCTTTCAACTCTACCCCGAATCTCGCATTCCTTCAGCGCGGCTCGAAGAAACAAGCTTATTTTGCTTATTATCCAGGGAGCTCAGAGGGCTCAGGGGCTCCGGAATTCATTTTAATTTACGTATAGAATACGAAAGCCCAGCATAAGTAGTTAAGGTGGTATTACGGAGAACGCGCGGATTGGAGACGGTCCGCATCGCAAATCCTTGCGCCGGACGAGCCGGCACGGAGCCGGATCCAGCTCAGGCTTTTTCCACGTCAGATGATTAAGTGGAATCATGCTTTTATAAATTGTTTGCTGTGGGTCCGCTATAAATCTGCGGTACTAAGGTTTCGCTGGAAACATGGATCACACGTTCAGTTTAGTGCCAGGTTTTCGTGAACTGATTTTAGCTCACTGGATAATATAAAATGTTTTAGTTAGGTACGTTTTAGGTTACTTAGGTTACTTATTTATTATAATAACAACGTAATTTAATTAATTCCCTTAATTAAAAGGTATGTCGAGGTGCGGCTGCCTCGTAGCGTCGTGAATCATAAACGCGTTACGAATAATCTATCAACCCCAATTGTCGTCGGGTCACGTACACACGAACCAAATTACTTCTTCCTGATTTCCCGTGATTACACAGCTTTATAATTACGCGGGAACAAAACGCTTTTAATCCGATTGCCCAGAGCTTTTGCGAGAGAAAAATGGAATAACAATGGCCGCCCCAAATCCTATGCGGTTACGCGCTCTTACAAAATACGTACAAATTAAAAGTGTTTCTAAAACAGTTGCTTTGAAGCAACGCAACTCAATTCTTGATTGACGTCTCCAATTCTGCAATAGTTATCGGACTGATCATAGAGCGAATTTAATAAAGTAAAGCTGCAATTCATCAAAAATATCAAATTTTCCGAAGAAAATTGAAAATTTTGAAATAATTATGTTTTGTTGCAACAGCAAAACCAATTCTCATATTTCCAAAAACTCGAGAAACCAAAGAAGTGGAAACTTTAGTTCGAAAGAAAAAGTCAAATTTCCAACTCAGCATAAACCACGGCTACCTCAACAAAGATGCTGAGAGCACGGGAAAATTTTACACACAATAATTTTGTTCTTTTCTCTAACTTTATTACCTCGTTTCCTGCTTTGCCTCATTTTTCTACGCTGGTCGTTTAGCGCGCAGCAATAAACTTTGAATTAAATTTAAGCTATAGTTCTCCCAGCGGCGCGATATGTTGGACCGGGCTCACGAACTCACGAATAACGCTATAAAATGCAGGACCTTTCCAGAGTCCCTTCATTAGAGCTCACTATAAATTGCGGCCTTTTAGTTTGGACCCTTTGTTCAGTATGCGCTCATGGTTTTGTGTAATGGCAGTAATTATGCGTAGTGTGAAGATGAATGTAATATGATCATCAACATACCGAATAATACTACTCAGTAATGTTGTATTGTTAATACTAAGTAAGTAGTATTGTTCGGCACGTTTAGTTCATGTTAGTAAATAGGCAATTCAGTGATGTAAGTACACACACAAATATGTACCTCCATATTCGTATTTGCATTATCATTTCGTGTAGGTACTATTCCTGTATCAGGCATTTACATATCGTCTTCTGACGTCACTGGTTGGTCCACCCTGTATTTTATCCAATGTAGAACAGGATGCTTAGTTTTTTAATTTATTATCTGGAATGAGCTTATATTGTTTCTAACTTTAATTGAAGTAACGTGCCATTAATCGTGATGTAGGTATTTATGTATACTTACCAAATTTTTCAAACAATGTCTAGTCTAACCACAGCTGTTTATCTCGGTGGATCTTCATATTTTCCAAAGATTTGCTTTTCCAGTAAATGGGTTCTGTTTCTAATTTGGCAGAAATGCTCGCCACGCTGTATTGTAGGTATCTCAATCATCAGATCTTCCGTCTCAACTCAAAGACGAGGCTAAGACTTGCTCAATGCAAAGGAAAATAAACAGTGAACTGTGAGCCATCTCTTACGTATGGTTTGTCTAGGGCTGCCAACTTTTGAAATTGGATATTTTGTTATAGCTTCCGTTTTGGGCAAGTTAAATGTATTTTGTTTGGTGTTGCTGCTCAAAACACGTGTTTGTCGTGAAAAATATAAAATATCAACCGTGGTAAATGTCCTTCGTGAAAGTATTTTATTGGAGGTACCTATTGTATTCGTTCAAATACGGCAGCCCGTAAGAAGTCAACTCAAACTTTCCTAGATTACTTTTTCATAAATATAAGATCATTTTGGGATGATATAGACTAGACAAGACAAGATAATATTTTAGTGGCCAGTTACTTTGCTATCCTAATCTTGAAATTCCCTCTCGGCCTAGCAAAAACTTTTTGTTTTTCAGAGACGGGTGTGTTTTTCTCGAGGCAAAGAAAAATAAACTACGTGTGTTGGTCGTACCTCGTTCCTCACGTCTGGTCTGTTTCCTCTGAGGAACAAATGCGGCCTGTTAGCGGGGGGTCAGCCACTTGCATAATTTATAAGCCGAGGTGTGGCTCGGGTTTAGTTTATTCTGGTAACCGCTCGTTTTTGCAACACTCTTGGTGTTAAAAAGTCGAAAGTATCATGTGGGAAATAAAAGTAAAGTAGATGAGTCTCGAGTAGTAGTAAGTATGTGTAAAATTAGTTCCCAGCATTGTAGCTAAATCAGTTTACGCATTACGGATTTTCGAAGACTAATATGTAGGAATATTATAAATATGTACTTGTTTACCAAAAATTTAAGTACGTACCTACAAATTTTTCCAAAACTCCTTTAAGGGAGCTGATCACTTTTATCTACTGCATTTTGTTACAGGTAGGTAGTAAATGTTGATGCAAAAGTTCACATAGTCTTGCACATTATGCAAAACTCCAAACTGTCCTGCAGCGTATTATTTTATTTTCTACGCCAGCATCTGGCCGACTCCTTCATAAAATATTTAAAAGTCCATTTTTAAGCGCGGATCCGTTGCAAGCTATTAGAGTCAGCTCTTCAGCTCAAACAAAGGGGTTCAGTGACGCAGCTCGGCCGGCCGCATCGACCGAGCGCCCTAAACGCTTTACCGCCCACATACCAATTAAGATCTTATCTCTGAAAACGTAAGGTCTAATTTGCTTTCAATAGAAGATAATTTTACGTCCCTTAGTTGTATGATCAATTCGTTCCCCGCTATTTGGTGTCGCCGCTCTTCAGTGCGAGCGTGACTGCCACCGACCACTTATTTCTCCGCTCGAATATAGGAATTTCATTATTATGCCGCCTTTTTCGTCCGAACAACGGACCAAGAAACCATGAATAGTTGTAGGTATTGTAAATGTTTCAGTGTTCATCTACTTTTTACTTTGTACTGCCAAGCAATAAACCCTGTTGTGAAAAAAACACTCTACTTTACAGTTATAAAACAAACCCTATATTAAATACTATTCAGCCAGTTTGATTATATTTGTTTTATAATCCCTAAACCATCACAAATAACAAGCGTTAATCAGTTCATTTACAAACATACATTATCTACTCTACTCAAATATTACACATTGTTTTGAAAGCTCTAGGAGATCAACATATACATACATGAATCAGCATAATGTGCTGCTAGTGTATCAACAATATAAATACCTAGATCTCTGTGCCTCAAAAGAACCGGGTCTTTGTGGCCCGCGATTCTTATAAGATACCAACTTATTAATAGGTAGTATTTTAGAATTCTGTACATGTTACTCCGAAACGTACCTATTTGACATCAGTCAAAAGTAAAATTAAATTTTTGTCTTGCTATTCACTAGGCCAGCAGTATTTCCCCTATCAAAAGTTTTTGTAGAGTTTTCCGCGTCAGAAACAGGGCATTTATTTACTTAGATGATTGATGAGTGCTAAGTACCGAACTTTCGGTAATCCATATTTATTGCTGTTCACTTTCTCTGGAAACAGTGTGACCATCTCTAAAATTTGAGGCTACGCTTGAAAAAAAAAAAACAAGTTCAAGTGTACTATGATAACACTTTGTTAACATCTTATAGCACACCTTACCTTACACATTATTAAACCTACGTGGACGTTCGAAATGAATAAGTAGTTTGTGGTTTATTTCCATCATATTACATAGGTACATAAATCAATATCATTCTTTACCTTTCTTATGTGCCCTTTTTCTGTCTCCTATCATTCTGATTCCAAATAATGTTTCGCATCAAACATGAGAATCTTTGCAACCAAAACTGTCAGAATTTCAGAAATTTGATGCGGTTGGTCACACCGCTGTAGATTATAAATTCCTTTTGACAAGCTCTGACAAAACTGGGAAAAACATGCTTTGTGCCGTGGCTCGTGGCTCAATGGTCAGACTTTAGCCATCTTTTGTTTATGATAAAGTTCCACGAGTTGTGACACGGACGGTAAGTGGAAAAGTTCATCTGCTATTTCTTATTTTTGTTTTATTAAGCCGTAGCTTCTTGTAGTAGTTTAGTTTAGTTCTTGGAAGATTGGTAGCTGTGTAATGAAATGTTAAGTAATTATCTATTACGTTTAGTTTTAGGTATAGGCAGTGTTAAGAACTAAGCTTCTACAGACTACAAGACCCGATGAATTATTATTTTTGAAGTAACTATTTATTATTATCTGAAGTAAATTACAAATTTCGTTATTTATGTTTTCTGCCAAAATATTCTGCCGTTTTAAATTCAAACCCTCAATTGATTTGATGAACAAAGTTTTCCTTATTTACCCTGAAACCGATATTGGGAAAACTTTTGTGATATCTCTTGCTAATGGCTTTGTATTGGATATTTCTTTTAACAAGATAATTTATGAATTAGGTTGCCAAAATATGATTTCTCTATCTCGGAAATTCTCTATCTATGATCAAATTCAGAACGTACACAAGAAAGATCCAGAATAAAACGGACGATGATTAATTTAATCAAAAAGTACCTCAACAAAGTACTACAGGGTGGGTATTTTTGTAAGCTCTCCCATGAAATAAAAGATAACCCATGAAAACAGTTAGAGTCAAACGGGTCAAACAGTAAAATGAGTTTTTTTTTTAGATTTTAGACTAGAATATATTTATTTACAGCAATTTCTGTTTACTATTTCAAATTACAAAGTATTATTTATTTATTTAACAATATATTATTCTTTATTTATTACTGTACACTAACTGGCCTCTATTTCCGGTGAATTATAGTAGTCATTTTCGCACGTACGCCATGTAACTTTATTAGTTCTATCAGTCACACCGTGATTTGAACGAAAACGACTTGACATACACAAATTACGCGTTTATAGTTTGTAGGCTGAGCGTCAATGATCGCAAAATCACGGCCGTTATTGCCACGTCTGACAAGTATTGAGGGCCTTTTCAGATACCAACTTGATACAAAAACAACTTGATATTAATGAAAAGCCGTTGTCCACTAGCAGCTCAAATTTTCTTTATTACCGGTAAAATTTCAGCCTTTGTCATGGCAAAATCGCCTACGGCGGCATGCATCTTGTTCTATTTTCATTTCTTTGTCAAGTATTTACGGAAATAAATTGTATTTATTTTTAAAGACCTACTTTTCCATAGCTGTTTGGATGACTTGGTATCCCACACGAAAGGAAAGAAAGATAGCTGTGAAAAATATTGAGTACAACAATTTATTTACAGTATTATTGTAGTGTAGAGAAATGGTAAAATTCCTTTATAACGGTGTACGTCTTTATTGTTCCATTGACAAGACTCTTGACGATGATGACTTGCTATTGTTTGAAGCATCTATACACCTATAGCGGGTAATTTCCAAAATTCTTGTAAACTAAGTTACCTCTATTCCCGGTGAAATTCCAGTCGTTGTCGTGTCCGGAGCGCGCGTACGGCGTGCGCCGGGAGCGGTTGCCCGCGGCTCGCTCCCTCTCCGACACTGCAAGTACCGACCTTTTTAGCAACAGCAAATGACCCATGCTTTACATTTACACAATATGCTTGCAACTTGTCTGTAGAACGTTAATTGCACGCGTATACAGGGTGTAAAAATATTAGCTGCAAATATTTTAAGGGGTGAATCCACCCATGATACTGAACAACTTTTCCAACATAGGTCGAAATGTGAAAACAATTATGGACTTTCCAAACAAAATTACCCACCGACCAAGTCAATTTGTATGGGAGGTCCGAAAAAACCTCATATTTCGACCTGTTTCTTGGGGAAAGTTGTTCAATTTAATGGGCTGATTCACCTCTTAAAATATTTGCAGCTAATATTTTTACACCTTATAGTGCAATCAACAGGGTTGACCATGACCTATGATTTAAAATTACACAAACTACGGTACGATGAAAGTTGGTGTTGTTTGTACAACGTTCATCTCACTTTATTGGAGGCTTGCAATGTGCTCATTAGGCACAAAAATGGTTTCTATGGTCGGACATGCCTTAGACTATCGACCCAAACAACAACAAATGACCTATCATCATTCTCCTTGACTTATCCCGTTCTCTGTCGATTTGACGTGGAACCAAGTTCCTACACAAAGCGAATGCCATCTGGCCACTGCAACTCGAAGGCTAACCTTCCGAATCCTCGGTTAAGTTACATTCAAATATCATCTGGTTTCAAATTTTATTTCAATGTGGGTTTCATCACAATGTTTTTCCTTTACCGTAAAAGATGCTTTAGAAATACCCCATAGTCACCTATATCATAAGAAAAGTTGGACGACATAGGCAAAAACATGGTTGATCACTTTATACATAGGCGTGGCAAACTCATGCAGTAGTATTACAATTATTTTCTTTGAAACAATTTCTGTAGAGTTTTGCCTGAAACATAAGAGCTGGCTTAATGGCAAAGAGCACGCTCCAAGGAAATTATCTTATATTTGTACTGAACTTTGTTGAGTCGACATCAATTGCGCGGAATGGACGCATCTCCGTCACACAGTAGACATAAATACAAATATACTGAAAAGCAGTACTGCCTTGGCAATAAAATTTTTGACGATGCCCAAAATAAGTTTTCCTTTTGAAATTTTGGCATCCATGTTGCTATACGTACGTATATTCATGTTGCCCATGCAAAGAACTACTATAGCTACCCGCTGTACGTGTCTCGGCTTCAAGTCTCACTCGTGTGTCATACATAATGTAGCTTTTTGATTAGATATAACTGCTACGTATCAAACGAAATTGCCTAGCTTCAGCTAGTACACGACAGGTTTTTATATATATATATATATACACACACACACACACACGTACATAAATCACGCCCTTATCCCTTACGGGGTAGGCAGAGCGTTAACGGCCGTAAAAATACGATCGCTATCGCCACGTCTGACAAATATAAAGGGCTGTTTGAGATAATTTGTGTTTTAAAATGCGGTATAGTGTCAAGACATAGGGCGCTATTACACACAAGACGTTAAATTACATATTTTTCTTTACTGCGGTATACTGCTTCTTTTACTACTACTGCCTCGGGATAACATGTACGTCTCATTCAGATGGTAATTGTGAAATTCCTTTGTGAAGTCAGTGTGTCGCTCCGCTAGTGAGATAGTGGAATTTGCTAGCGATTTAGGGCAGTTCACAAAAGCAATGTAGCTCGATGCATTCCGTTTTAGTGATCTAAATTCACATGTTGTGTAAGAGGTTACTGTGCTTTTGTTTGCATGATATATCGTATTGGATTTCTGATTCTGTTTTATATTAATATAACAGCTTAAACATTTTTGGTGACTATGGTGTATTTCTAAAGCATCTCTTACGGTGAAGGAAAAACATCGTGATGAAACCCACATTTAAAAAAAAACAGATCATGTTTGAACTTACTTAACCTGGAATTTGGGCCAGGTTAGCCTTCTGGTTGCAGAGGTCAGATGGCAGTCGCTCTGTGTAGAAACTTGGTTCCACGACAAATCCCCTAGATTAGGTAGACGACCCCGACAGAAACGGGATAAGGCAAGAAGAATGATGATAGCGGCTAACGTTCTGCCTACCCCGTAAGGGATAAAGGCGTGATATATCATTGTATGTATATAAACATTTTCCGTCAGACAAGTAAACGTTTTCAAAGACATAAAGAACGATTATCTGATATTATGGCATCCTTAAATGCCTATTTTAGCAGTATGACTACAGTAGCGTGGAATTTAGTCTACTACTACACTTCTCATCAGAATCACCACTCATCATTATAATTTATTATAAGTAGGTATAATGAGTAGAAGAATTACTATCTGGAAATGACAACTTTGACAATATTTTCTGATACAAATTACAACTAAAAAGTTACTTACACTCAATTAAAAACTCCGCTACCCCGTACGCTTGATCCCTGCTATTGCTAGCAAAGCACTGGTACACCCCCTGGTCGTCCCGCTGAGCACCTTTGATACGGAGCCTGAGGCCGTCCTCAGACAACTTAGTCCTTTCACTCGACTTGACCACCCTCGTGTCGTGCAACCAGTAGACCGATTCGATCGGGTGGCCCGAAGCCTTGCACTCGAATGTAACGTCAGAGTTCACTTTCCCGCGGAGAAACTCTGGCTTGATACGGACGGAGATGGGTTCTGTAACAAAATATTTTTTTTTTTAGTAATGTGAAAGCAAAAACGAACGCAGGGTTATTTTTTAGTTAGTACGCAAACTTTGTAGCGTGTTTCCATAAAAAAAGTTGGGTGTTCCATTGTAGAATTCATATGCGACGCACCATTTTTTTTTGCAATATCGCAGGTGGCCCCATAGTAAAGTTGTTCAGAATCATTACTAGAAACAACGCACAAAGTCTGTGTACTGACAAAAAATAACCCTGTATAAATAGAGTTACCAGTATTCTACAAAAACGTCTACGCCGCCGTAGACTTTTGCTACGCTGTAGTCAAAATTGCTTTTACAAATATATAGGCAGAGAAAAGCTGTAAGTTATTGACCTACTTACACTTCTTGTGTGTTACCTGTGACAATAAGCGTGAAGTGCTGCGCCTCGCCGCCTACAGTGTTGTTGAGCCAGCATACGAAGCGGCCGGCGTCGCTTTGTCGCACAGCTGCTATGCTAAGTAGACCGCCGCCGAGTAGACGCGCGCGTTGCCATAGCGCAGTCTTCTCTATTGGGGTCAACTGCTCGTGGTGCTCTCGAAACCACCTGTAGACAATATTCTATGGCTTAACTGAAGAATATTATAGTTGTAAAACTGAAGTAATTTAGCCAATACGTAGATTGAATAGATGGGTATGGGTCCAACACTTTACAAAACGTTTGTAGTAATATAACTTTTTATAGGCACCTGCCTGTGTCTGTAGTAGTAACTAAGTACTACGGACAAGGCCTCCCCCGATTGGGAGGTATTGCCATACACACCACGCTTGGCGGGCGGATTGCTGAGCGCAGCACAAGATAACGCGGCAGCCCGTTTCCTGTATTACTATGTAGTTTAAAGTACAACACGTTGTTAGAGAATCAAACTTATTATAACCATATAGTTCCAGTCTCACTAATTATTCTCTAAAGTTCTGACCTTATTCAGCTTATAAATAAAAACATTACCATTAGTCAAGAACTTTGGATTGTTCTACGAAATTTCCCAGTCGAATTCGTGTAGGCAGACAGATAATTGACCTATTTGGATATTTCAGTAAACAAATGTTTGAAAATTGCCTTGAACTTAGCTTGTGTCATCTTCTTGGAATATTGAATCGGTAAATTTGGTCTCTAATCCAAACCACGGATAGTGCTTTCGAGTATATGTTTCAGAATATACGCTTACCCATTACCATGACCGTAAGTCACGGGATCTAGAACGTTCCATTCCGCGAAATTCCGCGGTGAAATTTTGGAATTGCAAATGAACCGTTGCTGGGATGAAAATAAAAATAATTAAAGTCCTCGCTCGGATTCCAGACGCGGTATTTATTGCACCATTAGCCCGGGGAGGCGTCGGGTAATTGAAAAGCAATACAACCGCTCTTAAGTTGAGTTAATGAGCACTATTTCGCTGGAGCGGTGGTAATGTAATTGTGTTTTGGTCAGTACTTAACTACTTACGTGGAATCAAGATTGAAGCCCATGGGTCTGTCTGTTTATTTCATTGGAAACCCAAAATTTTATAAAATCCCCGCATCATTTAAACACGTGTTTATTCAATATAGACGTAGAAAATCACATGTCTAACATAGGCTGGTTTGCATAGCGATTAAAAAGAAAATTAGATCTTTTCACCGCGAAATTAAAATCCACTTACCACGCCCACACGTTCGCAAACACGAAATATTATAAGCGTTCGCCATTTTTCAAATTCTCCCCGAGATTACACAAAAGCTCGGCAGCGGGAACACCATCCAATATCAAGCAAAATTTCGCTAAAATGAGACGGTTATGCGCCGTGAAATCCCCAATGTTCCTCAGTTAGTCGCCCCTTAGAAATAGTTTGAAAAGAGCTGGAATGCAGACACATTTGCATTCTAAAAGACTTCAACTCTAGCTCCGTACCTCTATGAAACTTTATGGCGTAATTCAGGAAGTCTTAGCTCTGATTTTTCTCCATGGCGGAGTAATGCAAAAACTTCGCTGTTGTTAAAGAAATCTGCTCAGTTCCTTACAGCTTTAAGCCTTTTAGTTGAGAAGTAGTAAAATACAATGAAACTGCGTTAAACATAAAATGAGAGATTTCTTACAGTTCTGCAGATTGCCTTGACTTTGCTCATTTGAATGTAAATTTAAATATTCAACTATAAAATATGACTACATTTGAAATAGAAATGTAGAGTCTATAAAACTGTAAGTTTATTTTACGTTCAAGTATGAAACTAGTTCGTGTGGCGCAGGTTGTAAAGTCAAATAACGGAAAGTTTCGGCTTGGCTCCGAAGCGGCTGGACCAGTGTCGGTTTAAGTTTGTATTATTTGGCCAAACACTGCCTTCAGAGGTAGTTGCACATTAGGAATATTAAACAGGTCAGTACCTGACTGCCCACGCGAATTTGCAACTATTGTTTGTAAGGTAACTCTAGTTTCTTGTTCAATTGCAACATAATACAACTTTTTTTTGAGGATTTATTTGAAAGTAGTTTATTTATGTAGAAATCACTAGATAAGCACCGTATAGCACAGTCTGTATCGTCATTTTCATCAGGCTTTAGTATTTGTTATTGGACGAGTCAGTGTCCCTCCCACACGAAGAAAAAGTGAGAAAATTTGTTATTGAAACACAAAATTACGTTAAATTATGATAACACAGCACAGGCTATTGCTTTTCTGTCCCGTATAAGTAACAGAAAACAGTAGCTTGGTAGGTACAACCCCGCACAGTCGTTAATCAAACAAAATGACGCAGGCAGACATTTGCAAACAAAAACTTTAAGGTACAAAGTAATTTAGTTTGGACCGAATCATATACCTACTTGTTACAAAGTTTTTGTACCAAAAATGGTCGCGAACCCACAACTACGACACCTGACCCGAAGTGCCCGAACCAAACGATTTAGGCCGCCCTCGAGTTATGTGCATGTTTAAATGATTATGAAAATCTATTTAAATTAGTCTACCCGACATTTTAGCACTGGCATGTACAAGCAGGTAGTTATGTCGGTGGGCTTAATGCAATTTGTCGGGTTTTGCGGGACTAAATTGTTCCTTGGCAGTTAAAACGGATCACGTCGTGGGTGGCTTATAAAATTGCGGTGGAAAAAATCTCAACAGAATCAAAATGGTCGTGCGCGAATAAAACGCTCGATTTGGTCGTCACGTACTTTTTACGCTTTTGGGAAACATTAACTGCGAGTCGTACGAGAACGTTTACGAGTAGATACAGACCCCATTTTTACTTTATTAGTCGCTTGATTCACAATAAACGTTTTTCAAATTGCTTTATACTGTTGATCATAGTTAAAAGTAACGGTAAAATTACCTAATTATTTGAAGTACCTTATGTATTATTAAATTCAATCATTTTTGAACCAGCGCGGTACCATAAGAAATAAGAAAATCAACATATTTTGTATCTACTGCAATAAATAAAAAAATATCGGTAAACATCTTGCAAGTAGGTAATTCAATAAAATTCATACCCAAAGTGGAGTCATCTACATAAGTACAGGATTCGATTTCCGCTCAGCGCGAATATGAATTCAACTGGAGGCGGCGCAAAGCGTTTTATATCTGAAACCTTTTAAACGGATCAGCGCTAGATGGCGATTACACGTCGTTCACGTAATGTGCGAGTGGTGGAGTACCAGTTTCTATGGACCTCAGATATAAGTACATTAGCAAGACGGAACGCTGACAAACAAATCAAAAAAGCTACGTAAGACTGGCCAAAAGAACTACTCTTTAAAACGACATATAAAGTTATGTCGTCATAAGTCTCTATTTTGGATGGCGTCAAAACAATAACTTTTAAATTAATTTTCTGTTTAAAAATTCTAATTGTAAAAAATTACAAAAACGATGAGTGGGGTAAAAATATAGGTTTAAGTATTTTTAAACAATAGTTTTCACAATATAACTTTCATATTTTATTGATTGTCTTGTCAAGTACCGAATTCAGACTATAGATATAAACAATCATTAGGGTAAAGTCAGACACCAGTCTTCAGTACAGATTACAGAAAAGGTACAGAATTTAAATACGTTTAATTTTCTCTAGGTACCTATTTGTCATATCTGCATCTTCTGAGTTTTTGAGTATTTGATTTCGATTCAAAAAGTTAAGCTGTACCTGTTGTGTCCTTTTTCCGTGTCCACTTGTCCTGTATCTGTTTTTGTGTACAATAAATTGTTTAATAAATAATTAAATAATTTAAATAGGCCTCACTTTTTGTTCGCGTTTCTCTTTCGGATGTACTTCTTGTTTCTTAGCTAAGCACGCCGTGGAATGGCTCAGGAGCCTCTTTCAGTCAGTTACAGTGCTGTCGCAGCGAGCAGCAGCATGTATTTTGTTTGCTCACCGGTGAAACCTTTTAGCGAGAAACTTGTATGGAGCGCAAATATGGCTCAAGTCAAGTCTCATATTGTGTGCCAAGTAGAGCGGACGCGAGGACTTTCATAAAGTCTTGTACTTATGGCCTCTATGACGGCCTGTGGACTAAGGGGCAGTGACATGTCAAAATTTTAAAACACTTTTGTATTTCCAGCACCTGCATCAAGTATTTGACAGCTAAAAACGGTTGCGTTTAGGAACAGTACCTATGCCGCTGAAGTTTTTTCTAAATGTCACCACTTTCGGCTACCAAACTTTCACCTTTATCTATTGTCCTTGTATTCTTTGTATTCTTTATAAACTGACTTTGGATTCGGTCACTACCTCTTAGACGCTATAACCTAACTTTTCCAAATTATTACAGAGCCTAAGTTCTAAGCTGAAAGGGACTAATAGTTGCGAAAACACATTTACATTTTGTCCCTCAAGGCAAATTTAATTTCGTTGCCATTGTTGAAGATATCTACGCAAGCATGAAAACCATTTGCAAATATATACGCGCGATTACACATGATTTCGAATACCCTTCACGATTGAATTGTAAAATTTACAAGAATGTTCATTGAGAAATACAGAATTTCCATTGTTACGTTAGATTTTCAGCATTTGAATTACGTTCTGACCGCAGATTCTAACCTAAGGCGGTTTGCGTGTCGCTTGATATTGCGGTATTTGACAGCCAATAGCTCCGTATTTTTGAGTATCTAAGGTCCGTAATTATAAATCGCACTCAACTGTGAGATCGATGACAAGAGCGATTTTGACAAATGTCAGTGAATACTAATCTCAAAGCCGCACTCAAAATCGATCTCAGAGTTGAGTACTGTTTATAAATACGGAGCTTAGATACTTAGCTTTAGATACGCGTGGGAAATCAGGTCATGTGCAATACTGCAATAATACACCTTTTAGCAGGTGGTGTGTAATAAGATAGTGTTTTACGTAGTAGTTGTTCTGAATATTATTTTTCTTTTTTCGTATGGGACACCGAGTCATCTAATGACCCGATGAACGCTAGTGTCAGAATTTTTCAACCGCCTTCTACATGTAGCAGGCTTCTGACATGGTTGTGTAACGACCGCCGTCTAAGTGATCATAGACAACAACCGGTACCGCTTAACGTGCCATCCGAAACACGGAACCATCTAACCTACGGCCAATCGGGTGGTTCAGCCCGCAATGTCCTAACCAGACTGGGAACACATTCACAAAGTGATAAATATCAACTTTGTGAGTGACCCACCGAGAATCGAACCCGGAACCTTCTGCGTCAAAGGCAGTCGCACTACCAATGCGCCACATCGGTCGTGAATATTACTGCAGAAGGCACTTCCTAATCTTGCTTGATAACATTCACTTTACTTCCGCAAATCCCCACTAATCCGGCGTATTATCTCGCTATCAGCATAACGTGTCTCTCAGCTAAGTGGGACACTAACCAGATGGTCAATTATGCTGATTATACCAGGCACGGATTTAGGGGTCCCCTGTGTCCGTCCTCGCGGCGCAGTTTAACACGCCAGTTGGGGCCTCTTGCATAGAAATGTTACTATAATTTGTGCACAGTGGCTGATAGGTCACGGGGACGCAAATTAGAAATTTATGGGGAACATAATTTTGTCCTCTCCAAATTTTAGCAATAAATCGGATATGAGCCGAGGTCTTAGGTAGTTACCACGCAGTCATAAAGCCCTCTGGTTTTACAATACAAACGCATTTTCTTTCTCTGACCTAAATTTTGTTTAGGACCACACATCACTGCCACCTTGTACGCGCCGCAGCCGCGTCAGGACCGCTAACCGCGGCCAGACACCGCCTTTTTGTGACGCCTAAAATAATGTTGGTTGGTGCTAAGCAATCATTGATTTTCCTTGCCCCAGAGATGTTATTCTATATTTTGGGGCCAAGCTTGCGCATCGCATGGCAATAGCGCGTCACTGGCGACTTGCACATACTTAATTCTCTTTGCCTTAAAGAATAAGCATTTTTTGTGTATCGTTACCTGTAGCTGGGTTGGGGCCAGGCGTGCGCGGCGCACGGTAACCGCACGTCACGGCCGGCTTGCACGCGCCGCAACCGCGTCTCGACCGCTAACCGCGGCCGCACGCCGCCCTTCGGCTCCGTGACTATCACGTGACCTGGGACCAAATATGTACAATTAAGCCTAAAGAACTTAAAGTAAAAAATCCGATGTTTTAATAAAGCCCCTACATGCCTAAAGTATTTTTAACTAACTCCCTTGGCTCAGCGACCCAAAATCGATCTTGGCCTCCAAACGTGTGGTCCTCCGGCATTTTGAGGGTTTTGCGGTGGGCTAACACAACTTGGAAAACACTGTACGTTACGAAACCGAGAAGAGCAAAGTATCTCTACATAGTTGAAATTTCGGGGAGCAATATTATATTCGCACGCAATCACGTGGATTTGCACCTATACCCAAACTAGGTTAATTATGTAACACAGCTGGTAAAGCCACGTGACATAGAGAAATGGGAAAACTTTGATACGTGCTCGCTCCGTTCTATCTGTTATCTCCTCTTGCTCATTTGTAACATGAAGTCACTAGGAAATAAGTACGTGCTTTGCATAGTTGGGTCCCAAGAAAAGTCTGGATTCGCCAAGATTCAGAAAACGTGCAGTATCTACCTGAAGAACACTGAAACCCGTTGGTATTAGGAACTCACTCATGGGACTAAAAACATGACACATTGAAATTTACTATTTCTGAAACAGTTGTACTTTTCAATGATACTCGTATAGAGTTACAATCAGCAGTTATCAATACAGTTAAAACTTCTCAAATAATTATAGGTACACCCGCACGAAATATTCAAGGAAATGTACATTTGGCCCTATGTAAGTTCCGAGGCTTTTGTATCATCTAGTGTGACATCAATCCACAGAGCATACACGTTTTCGCAGTCTTCAAATAGCAATGAGTTCCACAGTGGCATACTTACCGAAATATTGGCTAGTATAGGTGTTTCCGGTGAGGCGGTCGCGCACCCGGCACCGGAAGCGGCTGTGCCGGTCGTCGGGACTCACGCCGGCTATGTACAGCGACCCGTCGTCCAGCCGGGAATACTTAGAACCTAGTGGTAGAACAGAGCTTGTTAATACACAATTTGTTCCAATTTAAAAAAGTAAAATAAATGTCAGCTTTCCGAGAAAACTTTCTCGTATTTGTCAATTTCCTAATGGTCATCTTATGGCAAAGTGCCTTCAAGTATGGCCCACAGGTTAACAGTCGTCCATCTATGACGATCTTGTGATATACGCCCGTGGGAGAAAGATAGAGTGTATGTGTATACTAGTTAGAAACCCTCTGTATAATATATATCGTGACCAGGCCCCATTTTATCTCACTATTATGTTGCTTTGTACTATAAAAGGCAGAAATAAAAATGACATAGGAAGTAGTGACGGATATTTCCGCATTTCAGACTGTTGATTATAAGGCAAATTAAAATGAAATTTTCCGAAATTCAGAATCTCTACGTATGGTTTGTTGGAAAAAAAAGCTCACCGGAAGCTAAATGTTCATTTTTAGTAATTTACAACTCCGAATAAAAATTTAGCAGTACAATATACGAACAATGAACATTATTTATGAAAAGGGAACATTGAATTTGCAGTAACACAAGAACATTAAACGAAAATGGATTTTGGTATTAAAGTAACGCAAATGGAGGGAGCAGCGAATGTGCTCATACATTTAATTTATCTTGTGACGTGGATATAGGTACTAGCGGAATACGTTTTAAAATAATAACAGAATACGTGTGTTTCTTCTATAGAAAGAAATCTATAAATATTTTCAAAAAGATGATATCGCACGTTGAAAGCATTACCGTCACTATCCAAAAAACCCACTTTTGAGTAATAAGCATTTGAAATTTTTAAAAATTGCATCTTTATTTATTTCACAACTAGAAGACTTAGAGACTTCGGTGTTTTTGACAAAAGTTATATTTTATTATTATATTTAAGTTGATTATGACTTGAAACTCTTAATTCAATAATTGAATTATTTATTCAAGTTTTTCTTGTATTATTTTGTATAGTATCATTATTACACTTAAAGTTAGTAAGACTTTTCGTTTAGTGACATAAGCAGAGTGACACAAGACTTATTAATTTAGAAAGCTAAATCTAGCCAAACCAATTTATTTTACAAAAAAACACCGCGTGATGCCAGCTTGAATAGTATCACCCCATTTTCCATTCACGTGAGAGCCGTTAGATGCAACAAAAGAATATTGGATGCATATTTTTTTCCAGAGTTTAAGTTTCTCGATTAACATAACACTGGAACCTGATGTTCATTAGATTTAATCGATTGAAAACGATTACATTATTAATTTTGTGTTAAAGACATAAGTATAATAACGTATTTACCATAAGTGTTATCAAATTTTGTTACTGTTACACCTTCAGACAAAAAAAAATCCATAAGTTATTTTATGATATCCAGGGATAAAGGCGTGATATATGTATGTATGTATGTAAGTTATTTTATCAATATTCCTGCTGACCAACTTTTAAAGTTTTCAGTTACATAGTTTAATTGTCCTTAGTTTGTTCGTCCTTTCAGTTTACCGACATCCTATAGAACAACTCAGCTGAATGATTAAAATTAAAAAAATACTGTAACCATAACATCATTGCACAGAAGTATATTAAACAAACTAATTTCGTATTAACATAATTGTTGAGTACAATTTGGTAAAATTACAAATTTTCAGCAATTCCAAATATTAACCATTTTGTTGATATTTTTGTTGCATATATACAACTACATAGAACTAGATACAACTGTGTTCCTACGAGTAAACAATTTGTTTGGTATTTAAAACCAATCTTCATAAGTATCGCAAATATTTGTTGCACTGTCTATTAGTGTCAGTACGTTTTGGTAATTAGAAATCGAGTATCTTTGCAAAAATTCTAACTAGTACGGGTATTGCTGTAGTGTTTATTTTAATTTACTATTTAAAAACAAGAAACATGTCACTAGGATTAGTCTTCTTTGCTGTAGTAGGTGTAGGTACTTTAGAATTAAGTAAACAAACTAGTAATAAGAACTTTTACACGTGTGTTCCAGAAATAACAAAAGAATCATGTTAATAACTTGTAACGAGAACCTTTAACTATTGTTCTCCATATAAGGAAGGATAGAGTTCAGTTAGACGATACTTGAAATGATCCTATTGTTTACAAGACCAATAATTGACGTCAATCGTGTGTCATTCGTAACTATTAATAACATCCACCTTACTATAAAAGGGACATTATTTTAATAAAGATTTTAGTATTAACTCAAGCTTCGGTTGTTTCACTTACACGATAACCCCCCACATTATATGGCGACCCTTGCCAGTGGCCTTGCCAGTGGGCTTGCCAGTGGGTTCGAGCCGGGTGTGTGCCGTATTTGGTAGCGCGCATCAAATTCAAGTTCGCGAGACGCGCTAAGGTGTATTCGGTAACAAACAATGATAACAATTCCTAATTGAGAAACAATTCGAGATGGGGAACCAGGCAACTACTACTCGTACTCCGGCAGTCAAACAGAGTGCATCGAATACGCATAGTGATATTCATACGCAGGTTGGGGAAAATAATTATTATCATCAAGAAAACGCTATTGGACAGGGGATAAACCATATTGACTGGTATATCTTCATAATTGTTGTTGGATTCCTGTTTATAATCATCATAGTGCTCGCACGTTACTTGAACATTGCTTTAAACAAAAGAATTGACAGGCGTGCTCGAGGTGAAGTTATTAAACAACAGTTAGCATAATGGAAGCTTTTTCTTATGTTAATGAAATAGAAAAACACATGAAAATATTTTGTCAGAGGACGGAAACGCAATTGATTAACGTGAAATTTTTAAAAGGAAGTCATGGCAGAGAAGTGATAGAAGCAGTTATAGAAGGGCGAAATGGACATTTTCTTTTTACTCCTGGGAAGGTTACTAAACTGAGGAAGGCGTTAGTTGAGAATTCTTTGGATGTAACATTTCCTGATGGGACAACAGCAGTAGCACAGATGGAACTGGTCTTCGAGGGACAGTTGATGTGGTCGTGGAAATTCACGTGGGAGAGAGACGTACAATTCACCGATTGGTAAGGTGCAGTATAGTGCAGTGCAGAAGTATATAGTGAAGAGTTATGCAGCGCAAGGACAGTAAATGTAAGTGACCATTATTAATGTTAATTAATTATGTAATCAAAAATTTTATAATCATTCGTAAAAATAAGTATATTGATTTATGGCAAATAGAATTAAAACAGTTATAAAACATATAGAGGAAATAAGAACTTATTTAATTAAGATAGGACCTAGTAAACGTAAGGGTCAAATATTAATCGATAAACTTAATGAAGCTAAGGTAATATATGCAAAATATACAATATTGTTAACGGAAATAAGTGAACAAATAAAAGAAGGACTAATTACAGAGAAAAATTTGCAAGATATTAATAAAAAGAAAGAAAAGTTTATTGCTGTTTTGAGTGACGTAGAAAATTTGTGCAAAGTAGAAAAAATGGCGGAGACAGAAAAATTTATATAAGGAAGGATAGAGTTCAGTTAGACGATACTTGAAATGATCCTATTGTAACAAGACCAATAATTGACGTCAATCGTGTGTCATTCGTAACTATTAATAACATCCACCTTACTATAAAAGGGACATTATTTTAATAAAGATTTTAGTATTAACTCAAGCTTCGGTTGTTTCACTTACACGATAACCCCCCACATTATATTTGCCACTAGTGTTGATTTACATATGCTGACAGACCAAAAGATGGTATAAAACATTTTATACACTTTCAGGTTTTCAAAGATGCTGATTATTAATATTATGGCAGCAGCATAGCATCCGTGTAATCTATATATATAGAATAAATATTTCTTAAAATTAAGAAACAAAATGTGAATTATATATGCATAGATTGCATGGTACATGTACTTCAGTAGTCCATATTTTGCCAATGTCGCCAATCTAAGCTTCGATTATAAAAAACTCTTATCATTCTTACCAATGAAACTACTGATGGAGTTTTACTTGATTAGATGGCAAAGGGACGAGTTTATTTCTTTCCCTCGTACCAAAGAACATTATTTTGTACTCTTATTACAGTAAAGAAACTGCACAGGACAGAGACATATTGAAAAGATAGACAAGGAGAGCCGGCCCTAGATGATGGGATAAGGCTAAGGAGAAGAAAAAGATTACAGTACAGAAACTGCTAAGAAAGCCCTCCGGTAGAGTAAACGAGAATTTAGAATTGCAAACTAAGTATGAAGTTGTATAAACTACGCTCTTTGAATTCCTGCACGCATGCAGCAGCAATTGTTATCGACTCGTACTTAAAAGGATCAAAAACCACTTACGGATTTTCTATTAATCCAGTTTTCACAGAAAGAAATATTGGCATTAAACAAAATAAGACTCTATTAACTAATATTATAGGAAATTAACTCACAATGTTATAAGACATAAAGTTGCTATAACTAAACTGTCTGTTTTCTATAAACTGAGTAAACAAATGACGTCAAAAAAATTTAAGTAAGTAAGACTGTATGGATAAAAATACAATTTTGATTTATAAACCTACTCATAGTCATTTAATCACTAAAGTAATACTGACCAAATGCATAAAATTCCAGGCTTACGTAATGAAATGTTCAACAGATTTTAAAAATATTTAAAAATAGAGTGTCATTAAACGTAAAATGACATAATTTTGTGTGAAAATTTGAACTATATTATATGTCAAAAAGACACTAAACGTAAAAGTTCATTTTGATTTGTAATGATTGTTCCAATTCTTACTAAATAGTGAAAAGAAAAGTGGCATTAAACCCAAAATGACATTTTGTTTCATATGTTTAACATAAATTTATGAAGTAATATAGTCACTATGCTCAAAATATCACTTTTACTTTAATTATTTATATTATATCTGTAAAAAAACTTAACACTATACTGTAATTTTTGGGATAACGACGCTATCGCAGTAAATATTTTACGCTTAATTAAAAGAAAATAAATATTATAACATCACTAAGCAGAATATGATGGTTTTACTTTCAAGGTTTGCTCCACATAAGTTGGCATACGTGTCACTATAAAAAATATATCACTATTACATTATATTAAACACCAAAATCGTTAAAATGCATACCGGCACTACTTTGCCCAGGAGTTTGTAGTACAGCTAGAAGAATAGGTGTCTCTGCATTATATTCTTTGAAATGTATGTAAACAGATGGCGTTCATAGTCAAAATCATGCAAATTTTGTATAATGACGGTAATGCTTTCAACGTGCGATATGTACGTGGCTTTACAAGTAAATACTTGCATTGCACAGAATATCTTTATTGAATCTGGCCAAAGATGTATAGAACAAAATTTGGGCAGTTATATGAGTGCCCAGTGATGTTTTTTCAAGCATTTTATAGTGTTTTATTTTTTCTGAAATACTTACTTATGATGTTATGCAGTAGGTAAGTACTTATCTCTCAATAAATATAAAATAGGTACGTTTTTATGTATTGAGGCAGGTATCTATGTATGTAACGTTTGCTTAGTATGCCTCTCCTTCCGGACCCGCTCTCATAAATTACACGCGAGCAAATATAAACATGTCTTCAATTTTCATTTTTACGCGTTCTCGCAAATGAAACTTGTGATGAAAATGTAATTGGTTGCTTCGTATCTTGACAAGTGTTTAGATGAGATTCTGTGAGATTGACGTGAATATAATGTTCTGTTGAAGGCGAAAATATTTTTGAATTATGTTTTTATTGATTTTTCTTGTCTAGAAAGAAGGAAAGGGAAGTTTTTTGTAAGATTTTCTCCACAGCTCAGAATATGGTCAAATTAATCATAGTTCTAAATACTTACTTGCAAAAAAGAAATCGTTGTATCGTTCTAAATTTTATTTAAAAAAATATACGATATTAAATAGAAAATCGACGCAGCGCAAGATGACTGTTAGGTACCTAAATAACGTAGAATATTGACGTCACCGTCCGTAAGCCACTCGGTGGCCTCGACACGGTCGACGCAGTGCGCGGGCACAACGCAGCGCAAAATGACTGCGTTCCCCGCCATCACGTACTCGTCCGGAACGTGCACCTCCCATGGTATGCTTAGGGCTGCAACAAACAAATTCATTAGCCGGGCACCTATGTTGAAAACAGAGCTAAAGATAGAGTCTGACAGCTGATTTTATTTTATGCATGTCTTACTAAGACAATGAGAAACTTTAGATCTCGCGCGTGGAAAACGTATTTGAAGAATAGTATTTGGATACATTGTTCATCTTGTTCATTTGTCTATTTGAAAACGCCAGTGAACTGGACAGCAGCGCGAACCTACTCGTACTACGTACGTACTCAGCCGCAGTCGACATTGGTATGGTATTGAGGCGATCTGCACATTTCACCGGTAGCGGTCTGCCGAGAACGATAGAAGTACAAGCGACGTTTCGATCCATGATACCAGTAAAGTATACCTGCGTAGACGTGTACGTTTCTGGACAACAGCGCGAACCCGCTGGCTAGGCGCAGACGACACCGGTAGGTATGTGGCGATGTGCACATTTCACCGGTAGCGGTCTGCCGAGAACGTTCAAGCGACGACGCTTCGATCTATGATACCAGTAGAGCATACCTGCGTGGACGTGTACGTTTCTGGATAACAGCGCGAACCCGCTGGCCAGCCGCAGACGACACCGGTAGGTGGCGCTGTGCACGTCCCGTCGATACCGCTCTGCCGGGAACGGCGGAAGCTCCAGGGAGCCGTTTGTGAGGATCCGCCGCAGCCCCGGCAGCGACGTCACCGGCGTGCTGTCTGCTTGCAGCCAGTCCAACTGCAAAAGTTAAATTACATGAATTTGTATACAAATATTTGGTGAAAAGATGGCGCAATGTGAAAACAAATATTTGAAAATGTCTATGTGTGCCTGAAATGGACCATTTTGACTATTAATCTGTACATACTGTAAGGCCAAGCCGATGCAATTCTTTGGTCAAATTGTCTTATTTGTAAAACGTACCTAATATTTTAAGCAGTTTTTTGTTATGTCTACGTCCGTTCTCTGTAGGACTGGGACCACTTTCAACTGCGTAAGTTAAACGAATGTCTTCCGGACCGCATAACTTTGATTAAATCAAACTTTCAATGACCTGCCCAAAGTGCTCTTTAGTTCTCCAAAGAGGACCGCAAGACACCGTTCTTTTGAATTATTACGCAACTTTCCGCGAAAAAATGAACAAGTAGCCAACGTGGTTTGCAAGAAACCTCATAATGTAGCATAGCGAGAAATTTTATAAGACTTCGGGGAATATTTCGAGCATCCCCTTTAAATAGCCCCCTTTGCGTCTTGTGTATCCACCAGCTTTTATTTACAAGGGTATATTTGCCGTCCTCCCAGAAGCGATGGACTGGATACCACTGCCAATAATATTTTCTGCGCGACCTTTAAATATTTGCATTACGGTCGTGCGGTTTTGGGACCAAATGGGAATATCTACTGCCTCGACCCCTGACCCGCTTACAAGACCTTATAGAAATAGATATCAGAACTTTACTCGGATATTCCCATGTGAGTTTCAGATAGTACTGTACGAACAAAAATAGAGCTTTTACGTAGAGCTAACCAAAGTAGCGCAAAAATGTTGCCATATTTTGCAACTAGATTTGAGCAAACTCTCTGAGTGGAGTGCAGTGGCAGTGACAACTCTGCAACTAAATCTAGCCACGCAATGGTTCGCGGTTGTGCGATCCACAAATTTGCATTTTTCTGCACCATTTACCTGCGGTGCACTCTGATTGCACTGCGTTTTCCTGCTACTCGCTGCGGTGCACTACTGTCAACCGCAATACACAACACATAATTAATATCGAACATTATCCTGTTGTTCTTGTAACCATGCTGCATCATATTGTATTTCAGGTCTCTAAGAACTAATGCCATGTGATGCCGGCTTAGAAGAGCATCAACCCGTTTCTTTCCCATGGGTGTCGTAAGAGGCGACCAGGGAACTTGAAGGTTTCATATGTATTACCATTTTAGGCTGACAACCTGTTACTATAGTGATACACAAATTATCTCAAACCTCTCAATACACAAATTATCTCAAGGGCCTCAATATTTGTCAGATGTGGCGATAGCGACCGTATCTTTACGGTCGTTAACGCTCTGCCTACCCCGCAAGGGATAAAGGATATATGTACGTATGTAAAAATTAGTTTTGTTTACTAAAAGGTAATAACACATTAGGCTGTCTGAGATTTTATTAAAATTGGCTTTGACTTCATTAAATTTCAACCCCATAATAACGCAATTAATAGCAAAGCTACCCGATCGACTTCACCCGGCCACAGCAGTAAATTCATTAAGTTAAACCTACAGTATTCATAATTAAAGTTTTTATTCAAAGCTGGTTTCATTAACTTCGACGCAATTCTTCTTAATTAATGAAATGATTTCGCCCGCTAAGCTTATTTTTCTTGGGTCCCTTAATGATGTTTTGTTTGCGACCCTCTCCTTGGGAGCTCCCTCGCTAGCTACGTGAATTTTTAAAGCGCTCGGCGCTAGCAACTGACACCTAAAACCAAGCTCAATATGTTTATGAGACCTACTTTTTTGTATGCCTCGTGGCCTCATTGTGATTTTTCATGACAAGCGCAAAATTCGTTTCTTATGAGTTATTTAAGTCACCTAATATTTAGCGTAGGTAGAGATATGCCGTCGTTCAAAATAAGCTCCAAGTGGGAATATTCCCAAATTAATTTTCACTGTTCGGGAACATTACAAATGGCTGGAAATGTTTCGGGAAAACAACATAAAACTGTTATTAAAGTCAAATTTTTGTATATTCCCATTAGGGCCTTTTTTCGGACAGCGGCACATCTCTCTCTGTCTACATACATATATATCACGCCTTTATCCCTTACGGGGTAGGCAGAGCGGAAATGGCTGTAAAAATACGGTCGCTATCGCCACGTCTGACAAATATAGAGTTCGTTTGAAATAATTTGTGTATCACTCACTATAGTGACAGGTTGTCAGCCTGTCGCCTAACAGTTGTAATACTAATACACCTCAAACCCTCAAGTGTCATGGGTAGGAAATGGGGTGATGCTATTCTAAGCCGGCATCACACGGCTGTCTTGAGACTGTTTAGACTATAGTGTGGGCATGGCACTTACCCAAGACTTACTCTGAGGCGGTGAAGGTCCCGGCATTGGGATGTGGAAGCGGCAAATAACTTTAGTACTTATATACATAACCCAGTATAAATTTACCAAGGAGAGGAGGTCCCAATAGTGCTCAAATTCGTCATTCGCCGCTTAATATTTTGGTTTCCCTGTGGACCATACGGGATGACTAAATTACCGATATCTACCTGGATGCTGAATTAGAACCACGCAATTAATTTAGGTTAATTAATTGATCTCTATGATAATAATTGTGTAAGCTGTTTCAATAGAGTCAACTGGATATTATTTGCGCAATGATTGATTAGGTGCTGAAACGTATTGTTATCTACTTTGTATTGTGTGGAACTCACCTATGTACAGGGAAAGCAATTATTCACCTACGTCTCTACCAATTGTCAGATGTCCCGCTTCGAAGGAAAACGTATTGTGTTAGTTTCATTGACGTTGTAGAAAATGCAAGTTTTCTCATATTGCACAATGTAAGCATACGAGTATCAGAAAGATGGTGACAGCGTGTTGCAAAATTCATATCTCTCTGTCGATACCTCTAGATAAGCAAGTATCATGTAACCGAGATTCATTTTGTTGTGAACTTTGTACGCGATATTTATAAATAAGTTGAGTTTTATATTCAACGGTTGAAAATGTTGCAGTCAATACAAAAAACACAAGAGACCTTTCATTACGTTCTATTTTTTTTTTATTAAACGTTGAGTTTGAATATCCGTAGTTTGACGGTACCTAATAGCAAGTAAGTTACTTAACTGCATATTTGGACTTTCGAGTTAAGTACCTACATTTATAATCATGTTTCATGATTGTTTTTTGCGTCTAGCAGTTGGGTAAAAGGTTTTTCTAGTGTTCTCGGGTAAACTAAATTACTGGAGAATGCAACATACATCTTGAACAAGCAAATAGCAAAGTTTTCCTCTCGGGATCTCAAATGCACGCCCGGGGGCAAACACCTGGTGGTATGTGATGAGTGTTGTGGTGAAAAACAAGTCGACAGCCTTTATAAAGGAGCTGTAGGAATAAATTGTACCTAAAATAAGGAAAAAAATAAACGCCCAAAACAGACAGTGACAAAAAATCTTTGAATTGCATTTCGTCAGAAGCAGAAAACTGTTTTTTTTTCGTTTATAATAATATAATTGAAAATGCATTTAAATGTCGGAGGGCATGAATGATAAAGACAAAATACTTGTAATTTGGTGATAGTTTTTTTTTATTAATTATAAAAAATATCAATGTTAGGCATGCAATTTTACCGTCGTGACATAAAAATAACTAAGTACATACTGAAAGTGAAAATGTCTTAAAATATTTTTCTGAATTTTGAAAATGAAATCACAAAGAAGTCAGTGATATTAATAACGGAAACTAGAGACTGGAACAATTTCACTCCCTTTTAACACGCCCAGCGAAATCCGCGGGTATTACATTTCGACAAAACAAAAGAATCAAAATAAAGGGATCATCCCTTTGAAACTTACACAAGTTTTTTATTTTTTTCTTTGCTTTTATCGCTAAAGGAAGTTGGGATTGTTGAAAAGGGACGCCTTGAAGGGTTGCTAGCCCCCGGCATTAGCTGCTGTGATCTGAAAGGGCGAAGGACACACGAAAAATAAACCTTTCTTGATTTGAGCTTAAAAGCGCTTAAGCTACAAAAAATTGACACAAGTACTTGATTTGAGTGTAATGAACAAGTTTTAGGGGGTAATGGAATATGGATACGTGTTATACGATATTATTTTTAAATTGTGTTATATTTCGTGTTTAAAATATTAATATCCGTGCTTGTGTCGGGGTCGAAGCGCAAAAGCCACAGTTCCAGGTGCTACGTGGGGAGCTGGCAACCCCTGTCATAAGGTTCCAACTTGATAAGGAACAGAGACGTGGCCGGAATTAATACAACAATGTCGGTGCGCATTATCGTGTTACTACTTAGTTTATATGACAGCTATTGATGGCAGTGATAGATGAGGTGTTAACCTACAATGGTTTTTGTGATTGTTTTTCTCGTGGTATATTTCTTGATGAACTCTGGTGTCAGAGTTTTTAAACCGTCTTCTACTTCCAATAAGCTGCTACCCTGTAACGACTGCATAGACAGCAATTAGAACTGACAACGGAACGAAAGAGTAAGTGGAAAAAACTGGAAGTTAATAAGTAACTATATAATTTCAGTTTCTTCCATTTTTCGTTTATCGTTTACTTTCACCGCTTTCTCTTTCTCTTCCTCATCTATATCCTCTTCATCTTTCTCATCTGCATCCTCTTCCTCGATAGTAAATCCTCATCTTTATCCGCACTCTCCAATTTTGAGCTTGTTGCTTAATTTTCTGCTTCCTCCTCCTTATCATCAACACCAGTAAATATTTTTTAAACCTCTTTGATCTGAGGGCATTTCCAAATGTTGAATTTGCTGATTGTATTAAAAATAAAACGAAAGAAAATAAATGATCTATTCATATTGCGTTTTGAAGATACGATTCTTGTAATTCCGAAGTTTACTCAAGCAAAAAGCTGGTTTATCTTAAAATTTATGCTACAAAGAACTTGTAAGTAGAAATTGTATCTTTCGAAGCAAAGTTCTAATTTTGTTTCGATTCTTCGAAATTGTTTTAAATTATGTACAAAAATTATTGGCGTCGAACTTTATAACCTACAGACATTTCAATCTACCTACCTACTCACTTTTATATTTTATACAAAACACTTTGCATGTCTAGTCAGTACTAAGTACATTTTGCTTCTTGAATGTAATTTAAAATAAAATATAAAAAAGTTTTACGCATAAAATTATTACTTCAAAAATATTTCGATTATCATTTGATGTTATAAGTGTATACATGGTGTTAAGGACAGCGTTTCGGATACTGATAGGATGCAACCAGACCATGAAACTGAATAAGTTTCCTCTAGGAACATAAGTCAGGAAACGACAAAAAAAAATTGAACTCCGATACAAAATCGCGATCAGCAGACTGCATTTACGAGTACTATGGGAAACTAAACATTTTTTCACGTTTCCTGAAATATGCTCCCAGGGTGAAGTTGTTCAGTTTCATGGTCTGCTTACACCCCATCAGTGTTCGGGACGATGTCACTTAGACCCCGTATATACTCGTATAAGTAGTTATTTTATACAAAATGTCGTTATAAAAATGGTTTATTTGACAAAAAGGTAATGGAAGTAGAGATATTTCCAAGCTCCTAATTTTAAACAAGTCTTTTGTAATAGCAATACTTACCCAATATGTTAAAAGCACGTTGGCAGTTCATTAGTTGGGTACCACCTGCGATCCGCATCGTTGCGATAGCGACAAATTAATCCAAAAGTAGTTCAGACTGATCTTTACAAGCCAATCTTTAATGAACGAATATGCTTATACTTTTATGTAGTTGATATTATTGACTCTCATATGCATGTTTATAACTATTAGAAGCATAAACATCAATAGTTTTTACAATTCCTTTTACATTTTGGAAAAAGCCAGTCTTTACTTTTTTACTCCGGGATTGGAATTTTCTCTTAAATTATGAAAATTCCTTAAATAATTTCTGCCACTTGAGAGGCAAACAACGTACGTAAACAGCGTACGTAATCCACTTCCCAAAGTGTTGTAAAACGCCAGCAAGTTACAAGCATAAACCTGAGAGATTAGATGACTAAAGGAAAAGCGCAGCGCCGCCGAGCCGGGAGGCCTGCAAATAACATTTCCAATGCCAGGTTATTAAATTAATCGCGAAATTCTGGCTCGGCAGGTGAGGCAGGTGCGACGCAGGACCGCTCCCCTGCGAATCGTTCCCTGCCCGAAATACCCTCTAACTCTGCTCAATGTGGAAAGTTTGCTGGAAATTCCACGCGACTATGGAGTTTTAAATTTAATTCGTATATAAAAGACCCGTTTATGCGCCGCGCGTTTTTACCGGATTAAATTCCTTGAAGGGGCGCGTTGATTCGAAGCAATCAACGTGAAGTTGTTTGGGTTGTTTCAGCAAATCTTTAACTTCTCCGCGATATGAGAGCAAATACCTGAGAAATGGCGCCTTATCGTGACGATAAAATGCGGACGACGTGCGATGGCGCGAAGAATGGGACACGTTACGATAATGAGTGAGATGAGCGAGCAGACAACACCTCTCCATATTTATGAAAGACGGCGGGCGGCGGCGAGCGCGCATATCTTTATTTCCCGGTGGGGCACGACCGTAAACTTTTAGCCGAACTCCGTCGAATGGAAAAACTTTATTTATATTTGAGTTGGGCGAGGTTTCTGAATACTGAATACCAAATCACATTGCGCGTACGTAACAGGCGTGGCCCGGTGCCCTGGGTAACGTATTTCATGTTTGCACGATTCCTTGGTGTATGAATTTTTTGATACATGCTCCTTCTGTTGGATGAATGAGATATTCTGCGCACATGTTTCACTCTTGGAAGTTTGCCGCAGAAAAAAAACATCCAGCAGACTTATCCAGCAATACCAAGAAGTTATTTTCTTTTAGACGAGCCACATGCTCATGAGCTATATCAGCAAAAATATTTACTCAGCTGACTAAACTTTCTCAAAGTGGAAACAATTCTTCAAGATTAATATCGTCACAGGTTGGATCTTGTTTTATTGGAATAAAGTTTAAACAAACTTGGGCGTCGTTTCACCACGCAAATACAAATTGGCCAGAACCCGCATAAATATCGGAGCCACAAACATAATAAAGTAAAGAAGCTTCAGTTGGAAGGGGATTTGTTAAATCTCGCAAGAGGGTAGGCGGGCAGGAAACAAATTAGGAAATATGCCGCCTTGGCCACCGCCACTGCTGCTATTTTGCAGTACTTACTTATAGTACTCGCGCTTGGGACTTAGTAAGTTCCAGCACATGATTTAATGTCTCCAAAAATAAAAGTTTTACAGATGATTTGCTTATTTTGATTGTTGAAGTTAAAGTTTTTGCTACAATTATTGCTACATACGTAGAACATTTTTTTTTTCTGACAAGGATGTCCTACAATATGAAAAGGAAATTCTATTTCCGTTGACGGATGCATATTTCTTCTTAAGCCTATTGCTTATTGAATACGATTACATAAAATATTGCCCTAGCCTAGCGGTAATATGTATTTCGTAAAAATCAATAATTTTGTGATTAAAGTTTCCGCAGGTGAGTTCCAAGTAAAAATCACCTATTTAAAATTGCCATACCCAGGAGTTAGTACCTACAATGTAGAGCATAATATCCTTATTGGACAACAAGGAAGAGATCGTTTTGAAGTCAAATAAATTAAAATAAAATGCAGAAGTTGTAACTGAGGGTTATTGACGTTAACAATCAAGAATAGTTAATTACACCAGTTTGGATCATTCGATTGTATTGGACAAATAAATTGATGGACTGTTGTTTATTACAGCGGAAACGACGGGTTCCATAAATTGCTATTGTCATCGGGGTAATGGGTGTCGATTTGCAGACAAATGTAATTTATTTATTTTATGGGTAGAACCCAGCTATCGTACGATATTTACGCAAAAAGCTTATTTTTATTACTATTAGTAAACCTAATAAAGTAATTATTAGGTTGAGACAAAACTTCATGATTCCCAACAATGATTGGTAACCAACGACCCATGAACCTCGTGGTTGGTAACATAACATCTGGACTGCTTTTGGACTGTTTTTGATTCCAGTGCTAAAGAACTTCCTATGTTCTACGGTTACGTGCATACGATCCAAATTCCTAATTTGAGTGAACAGCAAAATATATAGTTAATTGTTGGCAAATCTCACAAATTGCTTACTACACGACTTTCAAGCACCTATACCTACTTTGGAATTTAGAGATTGTAAATAAAAGATACGCGACATTTCCCTTTCTAACTGAAAACTGCTTTGTCGACAATCGACTTGTTCATTCACCCGTAAATGGCTCTCAAGTTTTTCCTTATACACGGCATTTACAAAGAGTTTAAATAAAAACTCCTTACATGATTTTATATCTTGTTATAGAACTGGCTATTCCACGCGACACAAACATAAAGAGCTGACTATTTGCTGCCTGCAAGAAGATTTTTGAACACAACCTTGAACAGCAGTTTAACAAGTAAAAATGGTAAGATATCGAGTAGATGTAGTCAAATTAGATGGTCGCAGATGCTCTTCATGTTAATAGAGAAAAACAAGAAATAAGATTACAACTAGGAAAACACAACAATGGGAACATTTCCTCAAAAGGATATAAAATTGTGACACAAAAAGAAGAAGGTTCAATTATTATTCCCAATTATGTAGTGATGCTGTCCATGGCATAGTTTTTGTTCCTGTTGTCTACATGATCAGCCTGGCTAACATGCGTGCCACGACATATTTTGTCGTTTCATATGCGCACAATATCACTACGGAACCATGTCAATGCCACTCCGTAACTTATTCGCAGTGAAGTTAGTCGGAGAAGACATATTGCGGTGATAAATTTTATCGTGGCACGCATGTTAGCCATGCAGGTAGTACGTAGTCTTTCGAGCAAAACAGCTGCCTGGTCACCGTGCGTGCCGCTTTAAAACTTTGTCACCATGGCATGGAATTATCTCGCGCGTCGCCCACTTCACTGCAAAGGACTCCCGCGCCTTATGAAACGTGAAGTTGGCGCATGTTGAACGGGCTGGTATGTGTACCTGGTAGTCCCCCCAGGAGGAGCAGGTGAGGAGCGTTCCCGTGTCGTTGGTGAACTCGACGCGGTGCGGGGGCTCCAGCAGTGTCGGCGGCCGGCGGGGCTCCGGTGATGCCCCCACGGCTGAAACAATATACACACGGTTTTAGGCACTTTATACCGTAAAATTTACATACAACAAAACTTAATTTAAAGTAGAATTGAAAGAACGTTTCAGCTTAAGGTAGATAAGTAAAGAGTCTTTTTCTATGAATATATATTTAGCTTTATCTAACAATCACTATTAGGACTTCGAAGATAAAGTTGTTTCTTAAAATATGAAGTAGTAGGACAAACTATGAGCAATCATTTTACGCAGTGTTTACAGCAAATTGTGAAATTCAGCGATGTTCTATACCACACTAAACTGGACTCCTGATATTCTTTTATTGTACACCTAATAAGGTAGCTGTAATGGTACTCTCAATTCATATTAGACCTTGTAATACTTATAGCTATGCAATAAAGAAATTAAAGGAAAAACTAAATTCCAGTTTGATTAATACTAATTCCCCAGGTATCGTTGTGTCTACCCGCTAGTCTAGTCCATCTAACTACTATATGCTACGCATAACACTATCGTAGCTATTTGCTACGGCGTAGCAGAGCGTAGTCCGTAGTCTTCTTCTTTAATGGGGGTCATCGAGTTGACGAAAGACCCGATGGGCGATGTTTCTACTTTATATTCATCACTAGATTCGTAAACAGCTGAATAATAAACTTCCCTTATTAGGTATCAGTTTTTAAAATTTGTACCCTTGACTTTCGGTATCAGTAGCGTACAACTGCATTACCTAGGCTCAACCATTGCCTGCAAAATTATGCAAGTGTATCTTAAAGCCGGCTGTCGCATGGCATGTCTCCATCCACCGAATTTTTTTTCCAAGTGACAACAAGTATTATAAAAAGCTATCGCCTAGTTAACGCTTTACAATAGATGTCTAGATAGTCTCAATTTAACTAGCTAACCTCTACTCAAGTCAGCAGAACAGCCCATGAGCACGTACTGCGTCGTGCGGCGGCCACGTTAAGGGGCATCCTATACATGCATGCGGGCCTTATTCCATTAAGGGACGTTCAGAAACGTTCAGCCACGGACGTCGCCCATTAACGACGTGACGTTGGGACGGCTCCACACGTAACTGAGAATACTTGCGATGACAATCTACGCTGGACTGTGTGAGATCTGTCGTAGAGACTTGCGTAGTTTCTAGCAGTTATGTGTGAGAACCGTAACCGCTACTTTAAAAGCTTTTTGTAACTCGCGATAATTTTAAGTTTAATAGAATTAAGAAATATTTTAAGGAGTGAGCCGGTCTATGAAACTAAACAACCTCCCAAAGCACATGGGATCCTCCTCCTCCATAGTCAGTCTCTCATTGCTAATCGTGACTCCTTAGTTTGTCAAATGCCCGTCTCCATTTATTACGATCTGCCGACTGATATAGTGCGGCTCTGACAGATATATCCAGAAAGCACATGGAATACAATATGTATAATAAAAAAACTTCCCATAATAATTTATTCGGTACGCTATAGTAGGTACATTTTATATGGGAGGTTCAAATACATTTTCACGTTCCGACCTATGATCCTTGGGATTGTTTTCCCCTCTATTGTTTTGTAGTTGATTTTTTTTACATTCTGCACCTATAGTGTTAGAAAATCGCAAAAGCTTTATGTTCCAAGTTAAAAGAAACTCTTAATAACCTTAGCGATAAGGAGCTAGGAAGTTTGCAGAAAAGTAATTTAAGCTTAGCTTCTTGGTAATTAGCACTCAAGTTTGCCGACTCAGCGTATCGTTATTTGGGCTAAGAAAAGGAGGATAATATCAATAACTTTGTTAAAAGGTTTTTTATCTTTTGAATGTTGATATTGCCGACTCCTATTTTTACTAGTTTAGGCGCCCAGTTCTTACAATAAGAATTATGAAACATAGTCGTGTGATGCCGGCTTACAATAGCATCACCCCATTTCTTCCCGCGGGTGTCATACAAGGTGACTAAGGGACTCGAGGCTTTAATGTGTATAGCAACTTTAGGCGACAGGCTGACAACCTGTCACTATAGTGATACATGAATCATCTGAAAGAGCCCGCAATATTTGTCAGGCGTGGTGATAGCGACTGTTTTTTACGGCCGTTGGCGCTCTGCCTGCCCCGCAGGGGAGAAAGGCGTGATATTTGTGTGTGTGAAACATGCAGAGTATTGCAAAGTATAGTATACTAATTTTTATGATCTGTCAAGCTATCTGGAGACAGTGTAAACACAGGTAGTAGGTACCTAGTTACAGAGCAGTATTCAACTTTGATCGGATCGCAGACTTGACGCACGACGACGGAGCGCTAAAATATCGCAGCGGTCTGTCAGATCCATACTAGAAACGTCACTCCCCATACTAAAACCGCACTCGACGGATGACACTGCGATAGCGCTGCGTCAACAGCAGTTGACCGGTTTTAGTATGGGGATTGATATTTCTAGTATGGATCTGACAGACTGCTGCGATGTTTTAGCGCTCCGTCCTGCGTCAAGTATGCGATCCGCCAGACTGATAAAGTTAGCCAGTAACAGGACAATGCCTACACACATTAGCTTATCAAGACAAGCTCGCTAAATCTAATTTCTCCAATCAGGCCACTATAGGGCCAAGCTTTTTTTATAAAAACATTAGCCCGTTTCTCTACATGCACTGTTCTAACCCAATCTTTATCTACCTTATCCAATCCAAAATCTAACTCTTTAGAAATTAGATAGATAAGAGTGAGATCCGAATCAAATTTTTCCGTATTTAGTAAACTAAATATAATGTCAAAATAGATGATAATTTCAAGCTGCAAAAGTGCGAACTCGTAGGTTGGTTACATCGTGCGGAAGTTTATGAGGGCTTGAGGACTTTATGAGGACTTTTTAGGGCCACAGATCACATATATATGTTGTTCTGAAGGTGTGCGTTTCACGTTATTCAAAGAAAATTCGCAGCGCGCTGGAATACTGGGTATCACTTTAATATTACCTACCCACATTTGGTTATGGGTTTTTTTCTGTTAAAAATTTTCTAGCAAATTTTTACCTATCTTTATTCCTACCTACTGTAATGCTGCATCTGTACACACATTTTTTGTCTGTGTGGTAAAATTACATGGTTTAAATGGTTATCTCTTTGATCCTTCTGTCAGTATGCACTAAAAAGTTTATACCTAGCTGTTGAACCGGGCCATCTATATTTTCTTTTATACTACTCCAACATATAAAGTGTAAACTCCTACATAAGTAGACAACAGCCAAAAATTAATTACCTGGCAACCCTAAACGAGTTCGATTTCGGAAACCCGCTGTTGCCCGCCCTGTATGTCGGAATCGAATAGCAGATTCTCGTGTAGATAACGTTAATGTGTAATATGGTTTCAATATTATCTGAGAGTACGTGTACATTGTCGAGATTGGGATTATTGGGATTCTTTGATCAGAATGGTGGTGGAGCAACTTTAGCCGATATTGCAGACCAAATCGTTATCGAGTAGATAGGTAAGGTGTGAGCTTGCTTAATCGTCTGCCTTATCTTTCTATGCCGTGTGATACCGGCTTAGAATAGCATCACCCCATTTCTTCCCGCGGGTGTTGTAAAAGGCAACCAAGAACTCGAGGGTTTCATGTGTATTACAATTTTAGGCGACATGCCCACTTGTTTGGTTATAACTTTGATGGTACACTGTCCGGTTGAAAAAAAAAACTTCTTGCGAATGTGCATTAAAAAAAAAATTTTGGAACTACCTCATTATCTTCACTACATAGTTGTACGTCTGCGGCGCTACGAGTAGTAGCAATCGCTATCTCCGCACCGCAAGCCACAGAGTTCGATTTCCGTTCAATCTCGCAACAACCGCTGTCGCGTCTGCGTATATATATTATTTCTCGTTACTATGTGCGTGTTTACCCATTCAACGGATCAACGTACACTGGTTCTCCATATATTTACTAAGAAAACCAGTTTAGATGATATGTTGCTAATTGTGATACGTTGTATGCAGGAAATTATTAGTCAATTGACTCGGCACTAGCTACCAATATTATATGTTTGTTGATTACGTCTGTGATAGATATGTCAGTAAACTGTCTGTTAATGTTAAACTATTTTAATTAGGTGATAATATTTTGTGACTCATAGAATTTAACAATTGATTTAAGTTCCATTGCACATTATCAAATTCAGATAACATATATTGAGATTTGTACAGTTCAAATACAAGATAATATGTCAGTTTTTTTTTAACAAGTAGTGTAACAATATTAAAGTTTATTAATTAAACGACTTGTTTGACATTTCATACCCCTTTTGCTTACATGAAAGTTTCTGAATCAGAGGTAAGAGACAAAGGCAAAGAGCGATAAACAAAAGGTATTGATTACGAATCCTTCATTATGTGAAGAACGTTGTGATTAAATTCCGCTGAATCCAATATGGCAAGTTAAATTTACCGAGAGAGTATCGATTGCGCCGTAGGCTGCACCGCGCTAAACAAATCCGCTGCCGGAAGCTTGCCAGCCTGTCTGTCTGACTCTGTACGACCCGACCAACTATTTCCAATTTAACGTGAAAATATTAGTCGGCAGCCATGTCAGCAGGTCGTCAATGGTTTTTTTTTTTTATCTTCAGAGTTCTTATGAGTCGATGTTGTGATCAGGTATACTTTACTATTCTCTTTGTAATAAATAAACAATAAGGTTTCGGTCTTAGCGTCACAGATTCTGAAAACGCGATTTCTCGATATTTTCTCAAGAAACACCTGTTGGAATTTTACGTCTAAGACTAGGAGCTGTTTGTGAAATACCTAGTACCTTTACTGGGCTAAATTGTTGTTAAACATTCATTAAAAAGAATAATACCATATTTTACTAGTTCTACTAACAAAGAGATTTTAACAAAAAAACTATTTTTAGATTTAGTTTTAAGTTAAAATAAATATTTATTGACATTGTATCAAATTTAAAAACAAATTAATTTAGGATTAATTCGTAGAAAATAGAAAAACTAATCATAATCCGTTTTGAGAATTCTCACATTGTTAATTACTTAAGTACTCGGTAGGTACTAAGAACAAAGGGAACATAAAGTTATCAGAGAGAATAGAGTAATTTCACAAAGTACTGGTAAAGCTAGACAAAAGCTAGGATTCCAGTTGTTGAGGTAAATAGTACTTAGAGGCAAGTGTAAAAAAATAATTGAAAATATTCCAAAAATCCAACCATTGTTGTCATCTGTAGTATGAAGAAGGTACGTAAGTTTTGTTATATTTACGCATAGATATTCTAAATATAGTGTTTCAACAAAAATTGACTGAAACAAGTCGAAAACGTCAGTTTAGCTGGCAAAAAAATTGAGGGAAACAGTGGCTTTCCTAATCTTGTCACTAGATTCACAACCCATTTGCGGAGATAAATCTCCACCCGCATTTCACCTATTTTAGAGGGTTATTTTTGCCCAGATTACGGGTAAGATACCGCGACCGAGACCGAACTGAGCCTGCTATTTATCTTGACCTGCTTAGATCATAATCGCTAAGGTGGGGTCGTTACTGTATGTAAGTACTTATACATCTACAATAAAAGAGACTGTGGCTCTGGATGAAAGTGAAGGTATTTGCTATTGGTTGACTTATGCTACAAAAGCTAAAGCTAGGCGTGTTGTTATAAAACCAGTGTCTATCTGAAGCACAGACGCCTGTCTATTTCAGAGTCTCCTCTCTTGCAAACCATTGTCCAAATAAATTGTATTTATAAGTGGAGCCCGGTGATTTGCCTTGGAGAGCAAAATAAATGATATTGGAGGTAAAAGATTTTTTATTGCTCGACACTGGGACAAGTTATAACACACACATACACAGACACACACATATACCTTTATATCACGCCTTTCTCCCTTGCGAGGTAGGCAAAGCACTATCGGCCGTGAAGATACGGTCGCTATTGTATCGCTTAATACGTCTGACAAAATATGAAACATTTGGTCCTTTCGATGATTCGTGTATATAGTTAGAGTCATCCTGTCGCATAAAATTGTAATACACGTTACACATGCAACGCCTAGGCTGTTCGCTAGGCAAATAAATAAAAAATATTAGGGTAAACTTCAAGCCACGATTACTGATACCCTTTTCAAGTACGTAGCTACTTCTGTTTTGTTAAGAAATGAAAAAAAAACCTTTAGAAATTGAACGAGAAGTTAGATCGTAACCCTATTACACAACTTGATTGATCGCGTTACCTTGTGAAAGGATAATTCAATTCACGGACAAAGAAGATTGAAGTTAAAGAGCTAGTAGAGTAACTATGCAAAAGCGTCGACAAAAGATGAAGTTTCTACTTTAATATCTTTTAGCGTTATTCAAATTTATTCCGTGCAAAGTGAGTCTTGATTTTTAATTAAATTTTTTCGTCGTCAAATAAATTTTGAGTGCAGAAAATTCATTTGAAAATATGGTTATTAATTTTGAGGGTGTTCTCACATACGCCCCTCGATTTTGCTGGATCCATCAGGTTTAGTTTTATTGCCGGAAGGAGTTGTATGGAATATGAGTCTAAGATCCAGCCATATAACGACCTTCCAAGCTGTTTAATAGATAAAAGTTTTTGGGACGGTATATTTTGTATCCTCCCAGGATTGGGAGGTCCAAAACATTTTATCATATTTCGACTTATGTTCCTTGGGGAAAGTTGTTTAGTTTCATAGGCTAGATCACCCTTTAAAATATTTGCAGTAATTTTTTTTACACCCTGTATATTTATTGGCATATTTTATTTCGTTAAAAAAACTTTCATTCATTAAACAGCTCGGCGAAGGTCATTGTATGGCGAGATCCCCTACTATATAGGTGTACAGAGAACGGACTGTCACAAACACTGACATTTACTGGCTGGTTGTCTGACACCGCATTACTGTGCGGCAAGTATGCAAATGGCCCAAGTTGCTGCTTCGAGTTATATTAAAGTATGAACAAACGACTGATATCATACTGGAAATTACGGGTAGGTATCAAAATTTGCTGAAAGAAAATAATGTGATAAAATTGAGTGGATAAACGTCAGCGAATTATAGTTTTTGAAGTTGTCATGGTCATGTATTAACTAGGCAAGTCGAGTGTCGAAAATTTGGATCCAAATTTTACCTAATACCATAAACGTGGGAAGATAATGCGCAAATTACATTTTTCTTCTTTTTATGTAGGAAATCAAGTTTCTATGAACTCTAATGTCAGTGTGTCACCCTCTCAAAAATGCTAGTGAAATGCATTTCACTCACTCTTCCCCAAGCATATTTATGCTTTATGCATATAAGTAAACCCTCGCGAAGATTGGAAGATAGAGGCTGCATTGCGCCTTTCAGCCTCCTCCACTGCTGATTACCGCCATTCAGACTACGGGCGACAGAAAGCGGAAAATGCACCCGAAAGATGTCCATTATTTCCGAAGCGAATAAGAAATAGCTGGAAATGCGAAAAGTGAATATAAGTTTGCGTTGAAAAGGCCTTAGCTTGGCGAGCGGAAGGAAATGTCGCTGTCGTGAATAAGGCACATTAGGATACAAACATGTCATAAATTTTAAATTGTAACAGCTTTCAGCTCAACAGGTTGTTCTAATTTTACTTACGTGCTATCAGATTTTACACTTAGTAACAAAAAAGCCTTTGTCATGCAGTGGGATGACACTGGCTAATAAAAATAAAAATAAACTATCTACAGGAAAATAAAACATCTTGACTTCTCGGATTTACTTAATTGGCTTTTACATTAAATAAAACAAAGATAGGGTAGAACTTATTTATGTGAATAGTTGTCTTAGTACAATAATAATGAAACTGTTTCTTTCGCGTCATGAAATTTATATGTATTTATGTATACAGCCCATTTATGGAACTAGTGGTATCACAGGCGAGGAACACACTTGACGCACGACGGAGCGCAAAAATATCGCAGCGGCCTGTCAGATCGCAACAGTCTGTCAGATCGATACTAGAAATGTCAATCCCCATACTAAAACCGCTCAATCACTGTTGACGCAGCACTATCGCAGTGTCATCCGTCGAGTGCGGTTTTAGTATGGGGAGTGGCGTTTCTAGTTTGCAACTGACAGACCGCTGCGATATTTTTGCGCTCCGTCGTGCGTCAAGTGTGTTCTTCGCCTTAATAGGACACAATGTCCTCAAACGCCTCGTACTGAAAATACTGAAATACCGCGTGTCGTATAAATCAGCGTAACCCGCCATATCACGGGTTTTATACGTCGCAACCGTTATGTCATTGTATCTCATAAACATTTACATATCTTATGCCCGCGTCAGATCTTTCAGTGGTTTGCCAAGGGTGAACGTTTTTACTGATATCTTTTTTGCGGTTTGGTATGGTTAATTTTATTGGAATCAGATATACAGGGTGTAAGAGACGGTGTAACGAAAACTTTTTTCAACCTCCCATAAAAAAATTCCGATTAACTGACTGACTTTGTAATAGAAAAAAAATTTTCATTTCCCACCATAGCCCCATAGTAAAAGCTGTCTAGTTTCATGGTCTGATCACCGTCTCTTACACCCTGTTTTGACAGACTCGAATACAGATGACTTCACAGACTAACGTCAAAATCAATTACTGTACTAAATACTAAATACTGTACTAACAAATCTACATACTTACAGTTTTCTAAAATAATTGCCTATAAATACTTAACACCAGAAGCATAGATCCAGTTTGCGTGTGGAAAGTGAGATTGAGCTATGGAGCGTTTACTATACGATGAAGGAAATCCCTTTCCTTTTCATACGTTCTCTTTGAACATAATCGCTTCTGCAGCTTAATTTTTGTACTTTTATTGTACATCATCCTGTATTTGTCGTTGTTTTCGTAGGAATTCTATGTATTGTTTTTTATTTTCGTCGTTTTTCCCGATTCGCTGAACTAGTTGTCGGATATGGCAATATTTTGATTGAGGAAAATAGGCCGGATCATAGCTGACAAGGCTATTGTGTGTAATATCTCCATACCTTAATTGTAACTTATACTTATTCGTAACAAAGAAAATATTACATCTGCTATTGTCCTTGCGTCTTTTTATCCGACTGCTTGAAACATTATACCTAAAGGTGATTTTATTTTAAAGTAGGTACCTGTTGGCTGTGTGGCATACATATGAGGATACCACCCACCATATGCCTAGCAGAGACTTCTAAATGAAGCTGCGGTACTCATTAGGGTGGGTGGTGTATGAGCCTATAGGTCATTAGCGACACAATGGCTGTCGTACTATGCCTCTTCATACATAGGTACTTTATTCAAGTTATTTTATAGAGGGTGTCAGGAAAAGTACTCACTTCCTTTAAAGGGATGAACCAGCCCATGAAACTGAAAAAGATTTTCCAGGAACATAGGTCATATGCAACAAATTTTTGGACCTCCAATACAAAATGTACCAACAGACTGAGGCAGTTTGTGTGTCAGGTCGATTCATATTTCGACCTATGTTCCTTGGGGAAAGTTGCTCAGTTTCATGGGCTGGTTCTTCCCTTGAAAAGAAGTAAGTACTTTCCCTAACAACCTTTATAAAGGTGCGTTGAAAATAACAGAGCAACGAGATATATTACGTCAAGGTTGATGGAAAATCGACTTAGAGATTGAATATCACCCATATTCTACACTTTACATCTGTAGATCCTTTCAGCATTCTGGTAACCTTGTCTTTGCATCTAAATTCGAGAACTATGTTAGAAAAGAGAAATTGAGGACCTGGTTCAATTTAGTTCAGAAGTATTTTGTAGTATTCTTTGTTTTTGATATCCAAGTTACGTTTAAATATTTTTTTTATTTCACCTTCCGAGGCGCGTAAAATGTTTGCGTTTACAAACTAAACACAGACACGGAAATTGCTTCTCGTGTTTGTTTGATAGGTTGGACGTATGATCGATCAGCGTAAAGCCAATATGCGATACCTAATAAAACCCATTTCAATTCTGACTCTACGCGTCAGAGTGTAAGGAAGATCTCTCCGAATACTGATGAGATGCATGTAGACCATTTAACTGGGTCATATATCTTTTTATTTTTTTTGTGTTGGATATAGAGTGGTCCAATGAATCGATGTGTCAGGAAAGTATAAAAAAAGAATTCGACCTCACATACAAAAACGATCATCTGACTGCTTTTCCTTTGGAAAGTAAATACAAGTTGAGTCATCCACCTAACACATTCTGTATGAGAGGCCCATTTTTTGTCATATTTGACATAAGTTACCTTGTACATATTCACGGACTTTAGAATATTTGCAGCAATTTTATTTTAACTTAATATAGGTAAACGGTTCCTACCAGGTACGAATTGAATCATTCGAAATGAGTCGATCAGAGTAAGGTCTAAAAAAAAACTCAAAAGAACATAGGTAAGCAGTTTTAATCAAGTTTCAAGCAGTCACTTTTATACTTACCTATGAACATTTTTGATTTGGCGTTAGCCTCTAGACAGCAAAAATCATGACGTAACTTTTATGCTTTATTTTATTTCATATCTATGTTACGGGCAATTTGATAAGTCCGGGCACTATTATTAGTGACCGGTCAGTATTAATATTGCCCGACCTAATTGGGCAATCTGATTAAAACAGCATGATTAATTACTTTTCCCGGTCACTATGAATAATTCCCACCCTACCTTGGACAAAGTAATAAAAATAAAGAACTGTAATGTATTTTTTTATTAAATGAAGTTAAACTTACATTTTTTCAAGGAAAAGTTATCAAAAAAGAAAGTATTGAACGTAGAAGTTGAATAATAAACAGTTAAAAATGTAATAACATTAGTGGCTACCTACTTTTTATTGATACAATTAGTTAAGAACAATATATTAAAAATTGGTACCTGAGTAAATGAAATTAAACTTACATAATTTTTATGAAAAGTTTTTAAAAATAATTAAAATACGTATCAATTTATCACATTGCCCGGTCCAAGTGATTAGTTCAAGATATTTCAAAGACTGATTTATTACATGGACCACCGGCACTCGGACACTATAAATACTGACCGGTCCAAGTGATTAATTAATCACTTTGCCCTACGTTTTTGGGCACTATTAATAATGACCGGTCAGTATTAATAGTGCCCGGTTAATTGCGTTGCCCGTAACATCTATTCAGTTATATAAAAATATAGGGCCCTAACTGGTGTTGAAGTCATTAATTATACACGCGACTCGTGTTTGTGAATAGCACGTTACACCATTTAGATGTGTTTAGATAGCGTGGTTGCGAGTAAACAAACAACTTGATTTATATAGTGATAACGATCCACTAATTAATCCTGTCTAGGGAACAAGATTTTACAAAATACTTGTAAAACCACTTATATACGATTCTTTCAAATCACTACATTATATAGTAGCTTCTTGCTGTCTGTCTGTTTCTATGTAAGTTAACAGCTTTAAAACTACGTAACGGATTTTGAAATGGATTCTTTAGTAGATGGTGTGTTTCAAAAGATATGTTTATACTCGTATGCCGGGAAAATGTCTTATTCCCACAGGTAATCGTTAACAGCGAATGAAACCGCTGAGCGGGTCGGCAAAACTACTACTTAGATGCTAACAATAAATCTATGACAAATCAACAACAAATCTGTAATCATCAAGTCTATACGTATACCATTTGAAAAAAAAAATGTTATATCACATTTATTTGTGAACTTGTCATATAAGTTGAATTAAGTTTTGGGGCTTGTAATTTTGAATAGGGTGTGTATACTTAGTTGCCACAAAACATGGCCCACCTGCTGATTTGCCCGGATAGCCCAAACACATGCTCGCTAGAGGACCTTTGGGATGCCACCAATAAATAAGGCTGGACGCGTGGCTACACACTGGTCTAAGCATGTTTAAAGCCATCGACACGCAAGAAGAAGAAGAACTTAGTTTCGGAAATTATAATTTGAGCTAATTCTACTATGAAACGTCAAGTCAAATCGGCCTAAATTATATGTCCTAAACAACACGAAAACCCGCAAACTGAAAACCATTTATCAAAGATCCATAACGAATGAGTAGAGTGCTGAAAAGGTAAGATCAGGTGTGATTGGAATTCGCAGCCTCCCGGTCCCTCACCGGATATTGCATTCTAGAGCGAACTTCCGCTCACATAAACTTCATACATACACACACACACGCCTTTATCCCTTGCGAGATAGATAAAACATTCACAGCCGTATCGGTCATAATCGTCATGTCTGACAGTTATTACCGGGCTTTTCAGAAAAATCGTGTATAAGCTGGAACCTAAAATTGTAATAATACACATGAAACCCTGGAGTCCCTTAGTCGCCTACTACGATACACGCGGGAAAGAAATGGGGTGCTATTCTACGCCAGCGTCATACAGCCTACATACCGCTATACAGGGCGTAAGAGACGGTATAGCGAAAACTTTACAGGCGGGATCAGACCACGAAACTGAACAACTTTTCTATGGGGGCAATGGTGGAAAACGAAAAATTCAGCCAGCTGATCGGGATTTTAGTATGAAAGGTTGAATTTAGTTTTATGTTTACTTAGTATATTTGTCCAGTTTCATAGACTGATCACGCCAGCAAAATTTTCATTACACCGTCTCTTAGACCCTGTATAATACCGGATTCTATATGCACCCAAAATTTATTAAATATGATAACTTCAACATACATTAAACAACTCGTATCTTTAAAGCGCGTATAGCATTGCAGGGGTAGGATCAGGTGATCGGTATTCGCAGTTTCCGCCCCGCCCGGATATTGCGTTCTAGCGCACCAACTTCCGCCCGCATACCGCTAATATTAATAAACGAGTACAGACCTGTCTATGAGAATGCTTACCAGATTATCTTCAAACACGCTAAACCGTGTAGGTAAGTCTTTTTGTTTCTCTTGGCAAGAACTCGATGTTATTTTATTTACCACCAACGTTACATGTTGTTTGTAACAAGATAAATGTAAAATTTACTACTTTGAATAAATAATTTGAGTTTGAGTTTGTAAAGTAATTATTAGGAGAACTGGTACATAGAGGCCCGGGACAGGACTAGATGGAGAGTGAAGAGGGAGGCCATTGCTCAGCAGTGGGATGATGACAGGCTACATAAGTTAAGAAGATAAGAGTTATTAAGAGATGGAAACCGAAAGTCTTTTATTATATTGATTTGTCAATACAATGCACACACACGCTTCTCAGTTGATGATAACGTCCATCCATAACGGATACGAATTACCTACCTTCGTCTAATATGGTACAGAAGAAAGTTTGTTTGTATACGTTATGGATAAACTCTGCTGCTACTGGACCCATTTCATTTTTTCACAAAAAAGCTATAACGCCACGTCACTGAGTCGTAGACTTACTTGTTCTTACCACGGGAAAATGTCAAATTTCCGTGGGAATACGTAGCAACAGGCGAAACCACTGGAATAGTCTCTAGTTTCAACTAAAGGTACACGAACATAAAATTATTGCGAACAACATAAATGGATTTTCACATCATGATGAAGTATCGAGAATGCAATTCATATTCCCGATTTGTGGCTTGCGTTTCTCTCACATACGACGCGTGCATTCCACCGATATCACATGTATTTAATAAACGTCAGCTGTTGGAAAACATAATTCACTTAAATTGATGTCGTAGTTCACGGCGTCGGTAGTATTTATTTTAAAATTGTTTCATTATAAATATCGGTTTGTATTTTTACGGCCGATACACTCTGCCTACCCCGCAAGGGATAAAGGCGTGATTTGTGTATGTATAAATATTTGATGCATGGTAAGTACTTATATAAATTATTTTATGTCTTGTTTACTTTTGCAGGATCCTCATTCTACAGGGTGTAAGAGACGGTGTAAAGAAAACTTTGCAGGCGTGCTCAGATCATGAAACTGAACAACTTTTTTTATGGGGGCTATGTTGGGAAATGAAAATTTTTTACGAGTTTCCATACAAAGTCATTCAGCTGATCGGGAATTTTGTATGGAAGGTCGAAATTAAAAATCACGCTTTCCAGCACAGCCCCCATAGAAAAATTTGTTCAGTTTCATGGTCAGATCACGCCTATAAAGTTTTTGTTACACCGTCCCTTACATTCTGTATTATGTTACAAGAGTATTCATGTGCTCCCTTAATTCGTATCATCATTCATCATGTATGACTGTTGCCAAAATGACTTTAAAGCACTCCAACAACTCGAAACAAATAATTGAGTACTTTTTATCTAAGTATTCTATTTGCCAACTACAAAAACACAGATATATAGTATCCTTTTGGAGATATTCTATCTCTAGCTATAAATTCGTATTTTAGTGTTCCATATCGAGTTATTCTGTTGAATGGAAGTTAGATAGTGCCTATAATTCAATTTCCGAGGAACTTTGGCAAAGGGTTTTATTCAAATTGATATTGAGTACCTTTTATCAGAAGGAAACTAGATTCTTTAGAGAAAAGGCTAACAAATAAATATTGCCTATTCAGGTGTATCCCTATGCTATTTATGATGGTTTCTTTATTCAATTGATGGGGCTCTTTTCATTTGAACGTTTAGCACGTCTCATATCTAAAGTTATATCTATTCTGACTGGAAACTACCTAAAAAGTACTAAAACTAAAGTAATTTTAAAGTAATCATGGAATTTTAACACTAATTACCTTTAACTACTGACATAGTAGCAGTGCAGTAATTATAGCTATATTATTTATGCTTAAGATGAGACTAGATAAGAGTACTTTATTAACCAAACACTGAAATCAAGACTTCCATTTTTCATAGCAATAATTTGAAGAAATAAATAATGCTCGTAATAAGCCTGTTATCGTCAGCAGTAGCCATAATCTTAAGAGGAAACACTATAATAATTCACGCTGATATCTACTAGAACGGCCGGGAAGTAGCTATTAGTCAAAAAAGAAAATATTTACTTGCTCATTTTATTATTTACATTCGCTAAACAAAAGAACTGATAGAGTCAGCTGGCGAAAGAAAATCAGTTTAGAGTCATGGCAATTACCAAAAGTTACAAGTCATCTAGATTTACATTCAAATTAGATTGTCATAATTTTATTGCATCTATATCTAGCTATTTTTAGAAGCGCAGTGCTATATTTCAATATATTTTTGTTGTCATTTTCTTCTGTCACCAAAATCAATATAATTTATACAATCATTTTCAATTTTCACTTACCATTCACAAAAATCTATCTATCATACTGACTGATTGAGCGTTTATACACATGTATCAACCTAATATTTCCTTTTTACGATCATTGTCCGGAAATTGAAATTGATAATGTAATAACATACCGACCTTCAAGCAGTCCTATTCAATTTATAAACAAGCTACTAATATTTACAAAAAATTGGCTGAACTGAGTGGTTTTAAAGAGAGCCAAAACTTTATAATTTACTATTCTTTAGCGACTCAGGGATCAATTCAACCTTATCTAGTTCTCTCTTTTTGTGTAGGACACCGAGTCATCCAACGACCCGATGAACCCTAGTGTCATAATTTTTAACCCCCTTCTACATGTAGCAGGCTTCTGACATGGTTGTGTAACGACCGCCTTCCAAGTGATCAAACAGCAACCGGGACCTACGGCTTAACGTGCCATCCGAAATAATCTAGTGATTCTGAATTCTGTATGGCTATTAAGTATTCAAGCTATTGCTATTATACATTTTAGAATGAAGTTGTGAATAACGGTTAAAAGCCAGTTTACGAACGGGTGCTCTCGGCTGCACCCAGCGAGGGCAGCGAGCCTGTCACGTTTCGCAGCAAAAAAGTTTTACGCAAAGCCCATGTGCAGAAAAGACAAATTATAGGCATTGAACTGAGCCCTAATAGAAGCAGTCAACCATTATTATTGGGTAGAACTTTCCAGAGTCTCTATTGTACAGAATTAACTGAAAAAAAGTTATAAATTGAAATAGGTAACTAATAAAAAACGAAATACATAGGTATTGATCTTTCTGCTTTTTGATAGATAACATCGGGATGAAACCGGGAAATACATTTTCATTTAATGTACGTATAAATAAATAAGAATTAAATAAACATTGGTGATGGAACAATGTTTCGTGTTATAGTGAAAATGGAGGCGAGCACGCGAACGAGAGCGGTCGAGCGTAGACTTGCGGGCTTGCTGACAAATAACAGCGGAGCTACTTTAAACTTTATTTTCCAACAAATGAAAAAAAACACATAGATACATACATACGCAAATCACGCCTTTATCCCTTGCGGGGTAGGCAGAGCGTTAACGATCGTAAAATTGCGGCCGTTATCGCCACGTCTGACAAGTATTGAGGGCCCCTTCAGATGATTCGTGTATCACTGTAGTGACAGGTTGTCAGTGTGTAACCTAAAGTTTTAATACGTGGTAATAGTACACATGAAAACCATAAATCCCTTAGTTGCCTCTTACAACACTCGGGGGAAGAATTGGGATGATGCTATTCTATGCCGTCATCATACGGCAATTCTATGCCGGCATCACAGGGCAAAAATGAAAAAAAACATATTCTTAATTAATATGTAGATAATTTAAAATACAAATTCGCACCTTTCAGATGTCATATCAGGAGAAAATACGAGAGCATTGTTGTTTGTTACAAAATGTTCTGTTTGAATTTTGTTACAACTTTGAGACGAGGTTAATTATTTAACAAAGATATTGAAAAATAAAAATAATTTTGTAAATACCTAAGTAGGAATTGTCTGTTTGAATAGTTTAATTTTAAGTAGTTATTAAGTAGTTTTTAAGTTGACCATTATGTATTTTTTTTTAATTATTGTTGACATTTTATTTTGTTTATTAATAAATTAGCAGATCAAAACAAAAAAAGTAAGAATTTCAATGAATACAAATTCCTTAATTTTCCGGTATAAATACGTGGCAAAAACCAAGACGAAAACCTAGTTTATAATAATTATTTGCAGTAAGCGCAAGTACTCATAAATAACAGCTCGCATTCAGGTCGGTATTCGCATTAGCACTACAATGGAGGCTTGAGGTAAACGCGCCATTTTACCAGCTTCCCTCCACCGCCTTCCAGATGGAGGAATTGAAATTACACCTACCTGCTAAATATTATGTGCTGCTTCTAAGGAGTACAAAAACATTATTAGTTTTACTGCCGGCTTAGAATATCATCACCCCATTTTTTTCCCGCGGATGTCGTCAGAGGCGACTAGACTATTTGGGTTTCGTGTGTATTGCAATTTTTAGGCGACAAGCTAACAACCTGTCACACGAATCGTCGGAAACAGCCCTCAATTTGTCAGACGTGGCGTTGGCGACTGTATTTTTACGGCCATCAGCGCTCTGCCTACCCCGCTAGGCGTGATATGTGTATGTATGTATGTAGTTTAACTGACTTTAGTGTACGCTCGAAGACATAGAAAAATAGACAGTGTTAATGGCGTGTCTACCTGCAGCCGAATTTCTAGTTTTCAAGTTTATTTTTAGTATAGAATAGTACCACAAATAGTACTTTAACTGCCAAAACTGTTAAATTTCAACAAAGCATGCTTTTTTCAAGGCTTACTTTTTCAAACTGCCTCAAATTACATGGTTGATTACTTTAATTGATTTTGATCTTTCGTTCTGTCTGTACAGAACCAAATTTTTTGCCAGGCAATGGACCAAGTTGTTATTGTATGAAATTATGAATTTAACAATAATACCTAACTGGTGCCGATGAAATTTGAGCGAGCAGCAACAGTCGTCTATGAAATATTATGGCCTCTAACGCAGATGTTGCTTATTACATTTGCGTCAACCTGTAGTATTAAATTAATTCTAATGTTAATGCAATTTTCTAGAACGACCCTTATAACATCGTTGTGTTGATTAAATCTTATTTTGAAATTTATGAGCTCTTCTCTTCTTATAATCTTTTTAGAAGTCTTGCTTGTAATTATTAAGTATGTTAGCGTAGTAGGTTAATGTTTGTCTGTAGGAGATTATTAAGTCAGAGCTGTAAAGTGAAAATGCATCATGTATAATTTTCGCTTTGTTTTGCATTGGCTTTGTGAACTCTTGAATAGACCGGCTTATTCTTATTATGAACAAAAAATAACACTGGTCAGAAAATCATTGTGTAGGATCAAAGAATTTAGAAGAGACTTTATACCATGGTAATGCAACACACAACTTACAAACGTATCTCAAATTATTTTTCTCCTCTACAACAAAAACGTTATTAAGAAACTAAAGTGTGATTTGTCGCTTTTATGTCTCCTTACACACCTTAATCTCGCTAACATTCCCGGAAAATTAACCCTAACCCTCGAATAGGCTGCAGATTATACCGCCTTAACACTATAGACATTAGCGCCTCTCGCAGACACCTGGCCATTTCATGATATGAGGAAAGGTATTACACCACGTTCAGTAGTTGCTACGTTTCTTGAACTTCTTAGGCAAAGTTTGTGTGGTGGTTTAGATTATGATTACATCACCCTATAGCAGCATTACCGTATTTCTACGCGTTAATTTCCTCTAGCATCACCCTATTTCTACCTTTTTTTTTGTTTTTTGTTTGTTTTTTTTATATATTTCTACCTGTGGGAGTTGGAAACACCCTAGCAGTAGATTGTTGTGGCTGATGAGGCTGTAGGTAAAGGGGTTTACTGTTTCTGAAATTAGTCTAAATGAGAAACCAAGCAGCTATCCAAGACGAATTATCAAACCTACAGTTACTTTCATTATTTGTCCGACAAAAACGTTTCTTCAAAAAAAGAACACGCCTCAGAATCCATTTCGTAAAAGAAATTGATTTATATTTGCGAGGTGGCAAAGTAACACGAATGACAACGTTCGTACAAATTCAATATTTCCCCTTGTGCCCAACTTGAGTTGAGGTTTTTCTTTTAAATCAGCTATTTTCAAGCATTCCGATCCTTTTTGTGTTTACCTTTGTAGCCAAGGAGACTTCAGGTTTCATCATCATGTCGGGTTCTATTAGTTGATTTCTTTCGTTTTTTTTCCTGCTAAGAGTGTGTTTTTTCGTGTGTGTGAGCAACAAGTGATTCAATCGATCACACGATAAGATCAAAACTAAGTTTGAAAATGCTTCGTTGATATTTCTAACGCTATATCTCTCGAAGTACTGGAATCAAATTAGATAAAATGAAAGTATTTTGATCTTTTAGTCTGGTCCATTTTGTAGTTACAATAAATTTTATAAGAACTTTTATTGAATTGGCACATTATTCAACTATAAATAGTGAGCGTGTGTAAGTCCTCATCGATTATAAAAAGTAGAAGAAATTTTTCACCGAATAAAATGGATAGGACATTAAACATCATTCAAACTGATAGCCTATGGTCCCTGGAAGGAAACTGTCCACTTAGGGACCCGTTCACCAGAACGAACGTCGTTTATCATTGCCGAAGGACATAATCACTTCTAATTAAGGCTTCATTCTGTTTTGAGGCCCTTTTCTTAAAATAAATTAGTTATCATTTATTTGCCCTTTTAAAGTTGGGCTATTGTTTTACTTGATGTAATTTGTGAATGGCTATTCACGGTGGTTCAAGTACTTGATCTGTATTTTCTGCGAAAGTCATATTCGTTTTAATAGAATTGTAGTTACAATGGGCCTTGAAGTCATATGAATTTTATCGTATCGATGTAATTTTCTTCTTTAGTTTATGTACCTAAAGCTCTAATAAATGTATAGTTTTGAAATATCTACTCAAACTTCATTGAAGTAACCTGAAGAATACAACATAATATTTAGATATACTAAATTTTTAAATTATTATTGTTTTAATTAATATTAATTAAAGTATCTAGATGCAAATGTCTTTTCATAATACAAAATTAGTAAATTGCATTATGTACGAAAGCAGCATGTCTACCTGTCTTTGTGTGCCATATATTGAATAACTTTGGGTCTTTCAGGCAACAAACTAAATATACGTGCAATGATGCGTGATACCGCGACTCGACCCCAACCCGTGGCCCGCGCCTCCTGACCTATATATTTTGGCTATTTTATCGCCCATCGACCGCATAAACCGTTTATTTGACCTTTATAAAACTTGAGGTCTGTGTGCTTGGAAGAAGAACAATTTACAATTCTCTGGAGAAACGTTGTTTTTGCTACCGTTAAATTAATTGTTTAATGGTTGTTCTTGTCCCAGGTTTTAACAGTTTGCAGCACTCTCAACTTTGTATTCAAACACATAAAAACATCATAATGCGAAAATAAATCCATTTGCCCGAAATAGAAGAGCTTTGTTCGTGACAAGGACAGTTAACTGCATTAAGATTGCGCTATTTATTTCACTTTTATTCGTGAAATAAAGGCGGTGGAAGGCGTTAAGATATCGCCGCTCGTGAAACAAAGTTCGGAGTACACTGTAAATAAGTTAAAGGAACGCCTGTTGCCTAATGGGCCGTACTTGTCGAACTCCTCTCGTTTTGCTCGGGTAATGCTTCGTGGCAACTTTATTATAGCTCTAGCAGTACTCGGCACCATCTGGGGAAATCTTACTGGATAATTCGGCCTCTCGATTTGTCGATAACACAAATTAACCGCTCGGATACTGCCTAGAAGACCGCCCTAAGGGTGTAAACTGAGCCGAAATTTCTCCGAAATCGGAATAATGGTATGTTATACTGGGTTTACACTTGAAAACGACTCACCCGTGTTGCTCTCTCGAGAGCAATAGTCGAGACCTGAATGTAAGTCGTAAGTCTTGGAAACTGGTGATTCTGACTTGGATTATGAGACTAAATCACACGTGACTTATATTTCTCCTTCATGCTTTATCTTATATTATATCTAAGTTGATTCTCATTTTTACTTTACTCGCGAACGTGTTTATTTTTTAAATTTTCTCGGTTGTTCACACATAAAATATCACCATCATTTTAAAAATTATATCACTTACTGAGCCAATCTTACTCGTGACGTGACCTTGGAATACTGCTCCGAAATGTCGAGCTTATTAAAAACTCGCGATAAAAATCCCATCCTAAACCAAAATTTAAGCATTTAAAGGTTATTGGAGCAATTCTGCTAAGCTCTCATACTTCTATTAAATATGCTTCTCGTAAGAGATTTAACGTAACGCCACATTAATCTCTTAATCTAATCCGGAGCGGTCTTCGGAATGGCGTCTTAATAGCGTAACGTGTAATATCCGGAAAATATGGCCCGCTCGGCCTGTAGCGCTATTGGTGTACAAGCCAAGCTGTGGTCGAGATTCAAATACAAGGTGTAAAAAAATTAGCTCCAATATTTTAAGGTGTGAATCAGCCCATGTCTTCACCATTTCTTCTCTTGATTATCTTAACCAGCCTATTTGTAGTCTCCTTCTCTTATGGATCCATTTATACAAACATTCAATATATATGTTACAGTCAAACTCATTACCAGTCAAAACCTATATTGGCCGATAAATTCAGTCAATATTAATATTGACTGAAGGTGCCGGTCAAAACCCAAATGTCAATATGGTTTAATCTTTTAAAATCAGACAATATAAGTTTTGACCGACACCTTCAGTCAATATTAACATGGACCGATTTTATCGGCCAATATAGGCTTTGTACAACTTTCCCCAACGAACACAGGTCGAAGTATGAAAAAAGTTTTTGGACCTTCCGTACGGTTGACTCGCACGACTACTACATTTTATATCGGGGGTCCAAAAATTTCGTTCATATTTCGACCTATGTTTCTTGGGGAAAGTTGTTCAGTTTCATGGACTGGTTCACCCCTTAAAATATTTGCAGCAAACTTTTTTTACACCCTGTATACCAAAAGTGGGTCAAGGAGTCCTTATAAGTTAATGTTCGAGAGCTCGAATTTACTGCGGCTTATTGATACAAATAATATAATCGATAAGAAGTTCGCAATACAAGAGGTAACGTCTATTATCTTTAGTAACGACTCATGTCCTACACGAGAAGAAACATAGTAGCGGTCTGGTTAATTAACTGAGGTGCTACCAATTCTAAAGTCAATGCTAAGTACACTTTCTGATTTGTAAGATGATAATAGAAGATAGATGAGGAGGCAAATCTCTTGGCTTCATTTCAGAATTGGACATCTAGAAAGCATTATAGGAACGTGTCCACTTTGCGAATAGTCGGCTAAGACAATGAGCGGAGATTGGACGTCTTCCAGCCGATAACTTGAACGGGGTCAAACTTCTCTTCAAACTTTACCACTTCGCATAATTTACTGATTTTTTCAAAGCTATTTTAATTTTAAGGCATCAATGTTACAGCATCTTAACCAACAGAGACAAGTGACGACCGATGTGGTGCAGTGGCAGAGCGACTGCTTTTGACGCAGAAGGTTCCGGGTGCGATTCTCGGTGGGTCACTCACGAAGTTGATATTTATGTCTTTGTGAATTCGTTCCTAGTCTGGATAGAACATTGTGGGCTGGACCGACCGTTTGTCCGTAAGAAATATGGTTCCGTGTTTGGGATGGCACGTTAAGCCGCAGGTCGTGGTTGCTGTCTATGACTACTTAGACGGCGGTCGTTACACACCATGTCAGAAGCCTTGTAGAAGGTGGTTGACAAATTCTGACACTAGGGTTCAAAGGATCGTTGGAGAACTCAGTGTCCCACACGAAAAGAAAGAAAGAGGTTTTCTCCAGTAATCTTGAAATAAATTAAATTTTAGTGAACTTAAACTCAATAGGGGCCTATATAAGTCTTTAAGACCGAAACGTGGCTGGTCAAACATTGAAGAAAACCGTCTTGGTTTAAAGCTCAACAAAAAACAAGAGACGCACATTTGCCTTAAATGACGGTCTTTATACCGCTTATTTATTTAATTACACCCATTCGAAATAAATGAACATAATGGTGGCTGTTCAAAAGTTACTAGCTGTATTCTGGTCACAACGTATACTAACAATTTTTATACTATTAAATCAAACAATACTTTCCTTGATTTATTCCAGCATTACATACATACATACCTACATATATCACGCCTTTATCCCTTGCGGGGTAGGCAGAGCGTTAACAGCCGTAAGGATACGGTCGCTATCGCCACGTCTGACATATTTTAGGATTGTTTTCCAAGGTTGTTTCAGAAAACATGTGTATCACTATAGTGACAGGTTGTCAGCCTGTCGCCTAGAAATTGTAATACACCAATACTCTCGAGTCCCTTAGTCGCCTCTTACGACATCCACGGGTAGGATGTGGGGTGATGCTATTCTAAGCCGACATCACACGGTAAATTCCAGCATTAACCTGTTCGAAACGTATTTCCATATCTAGGTACTTATTCTTTTGAAATACAAATTAATGCTGAAACAAATGGAGCACCTTTTTCACGCTAACCTTGTACCTGTCGGTGGAAAAATGCTCGTTGGAACGAAATATCGCCGTGTGAAAAGGTCATTGATGAATTTATGGGGAGACAGGATATTGTTCCTACGATGGATGAGGTGTTATGATTGGATTTGTGAAAAAAGTAATACAATTTGGTGCCTTGTTCATGCGTATAAAAATATGGGAACCAACGAACGTTTATTTTACTCGTAGCACTTTCGTAGCGAATGTCTACGAGGCGGAGAATGGTGCGAGTTTACAATATTAGAAATTGCAATAGTCTTGATTTTTCAAGTTACTTCAATATTAATTATCCTGAATTGTTTATGGTTTATACTTGATAAAGAACCACCGATTGGTTCGAAAATTCGCGGAAACACAAAAATATGACAAGTGAGTGACGCGTTGCATTAACTATGTCAATTTATAGATTATGAAAATAACTATTAGTATCAAGTTATCATAAAAGTATTATGTGCTTACAGATGATGGTGTCTTCTTCTGTCTTATCCACCAGTCATCAATCAATCATACGTAACATTTACCATCCCATCAGGAACGCTTTAAGGATGATTTATGGTGGATTTTTATACCACTTCACATGCAATATTGCCAAACCACTCCTGTTAATATATCCCGAAAACTCCCTTGACTGTTGCGTTCATATCAAAATTGCCACACCTATATCAACAGGATTGTACACGTATTTCTCGAAAATGCGCAATAGACGTGCCTATTGCGAATATTACACTCTTTGACGACGAACTTTCCATAGCTGGTATAAGAGGAGATAGGCAAACCATTAGACAGATAGTCAAACCGAAGTCACAAAAAGGTAGAGTCGGCTTCGTATCAAATATTTTGTATTAGTGATCAAGTGGTCAAACATTTCGTGGTTTAGACGAATCCAATCTTGGTTTAATCGTCATTGTGTTGCGTTATGCTACGTTGTTTTTAAGTCGTCGTTTTTTTTTTGTTGTCGTTGTTTTGTCAGCAACTTCAAATCTGCTGCAGCTATGCTGGAGTAGAGTGTACTATTTCTATTTTGGACTTTTGCGTTACCAGTCTGTACACTATTCTGATAATACATTACTCGACTTCCCTGAAGTAGGTTATGAGTGAATAAAATTAGTTGCCCGATTACTCGTATTTTGCCTAAGAAGCTGGAAGTCAATTTCTGAAGCGATGATCTCTAAAATCGTGCCCATAATCACTTGTATCAGACTTTCGAGTACTTAAATTTGTTAATGTCAAGGCTATGTATTTTATTCGGGTATAAGTAAATGAATAGGTTTAGTAAAACTTGTGATCCAAGCACAAGTAGTAGCAGACCTCCACATGCAAAATTTCAAAAATAGATCACCTGATCGCGTTAATTAATGTCCAGCGTCGTTTGTATGCCTAAGACCAAGCCTTTCTGTAATAAGAACACAACAAGCAAAGCTCTAGAGTACTGACGAGGCGTGGGCATTAAAATTCAACAGTCGGCGTGGAGGGACGCTTCTCCGTGCTAATGAACACAGGAAAATGAATTTACCTGATACGCGAGAAAAAAGTTGTGGGTGATATATCTCGTGTAACCAATGACATTATAGGGTAAGGCGAGGAACACACTTGACGCATGCTGGAGCGCAAAAATATCGCAGCGGTCAGTCAGATCCATACTAGAAATGTCAAAAGCCATACTAAAACCGCTCAATCGCTGTTGACGCAGCGCTGTCGCAGTGTCATCCGTCGAGTGCGGTTTTAGTATGGGGAGTGACGTTTCTAGTATGGATCTGACAGACCGTTGCGATATTTTTACGCTCCGTCGTGCATCAAGTGTGTTCCTCCCCTAAGGGCACGGAGATTTTGATTGACAAAAGTCGGAAAGTTGTAGAGTGTGGTGGCGTTTACGCGTTCATAAAAGTGGCGTTGAGCTGCTGTGAACTCAGCTTGAAGTTTTGACATCAACCGACATTGTCGCCACCATCCCTCATCATCCCTCATAGGGGAGTCAAAGAGTTAAACACTAGTACTTAGGATTTCACCAACCAACGCGATTTGCCAACATGCAAAGCCTACTAGTCTATTTTTATGTGTAATAAGGCAGTGATCTGATGATGAGTGTAGTGTATTTACAAGTAAATTATTAGGTAAATGATACATACACATACATACACAAATCACGCCTTTATCCCTTGCGGGGTAGGCAGAGCGATAACGATCGTAAAATTACGGTCGTCATCGCCACGTCTGGCAAGTACTGATGATTTTAGATGATTCGTGTATTCATATTAGGTAAATGATAAACCTCAACAACTGGTTTATCTAAAAAAAGATATCTTAAAATAAAAGTAGGAAATAATTAAAAGGCTGGGTGTACTAAATCTCGATCATGCGCAAAATGTGACTCTCCTCAAAGAGTATTCATTTCAGCCGAAATTTAATTAAGATGATGGCCTTAGGGACTTCTTGGGCCTTGGCAATCTTTTTTTCTGGTTTCGAGCTTCAAAAACTTTAATGCGTATAAGATCGAACCTACTTACTTAAGACATATATTTTTGTGGGTATTTGAGATGAATGATGCTATTTACCTAATTTGATCATAAAAGAATACTGGAAACGGAATTTCCCACTAATTAGAACTGTTTCTTATTAAAAGACGACAAAATTAATTGTTAATGTTGACTTTTCTATTTGAAGAAAATATTTATTTCATTTGATATTAAATGGACATAAGAACAAGATATTTCATGACAAGTATTTTAATAAATGATCATATATTCAAAGAGAGTCAGCCTATCGTAATTATTTATAAATGTAAGGTTTTTGGCCTTTCAATGAGTGGAAGTAGAAATTGCCAGTAGATAAAATGATATCATACAAAAAACTACAAAGCATCTGTTCCAAAACTTGAGGTAAGTTTCAGCTCACAAAGTTAAATTCTATCTTCTACTTCTTAGATTTCAAATTAAGTCGCTAACTTAATATAAATAAATTGTATTTTATATTTATTCATTTTACAATTGTTTACTCACAGAATATCAATTTCATCTGGCACGCTTTGTTATTGGTAAATTTCAAAAGTAGAGAACTTCGTCATCAAAGCTGAAGTAGGTCGAGACCTTTTAAAAAGTTACTCAATATCCGTTTTACGAGTGGTTTGTGAAATTATAAAACAACCAGGGTCTGTAGCTGTTTGCTCAGTAGGTAAGAACTTCCACCTACTTACTTTTTATTTTTAGTTTTGCAGTTGTTTCATATTTACCTGAAACAAAAAATTAACACATTAGCCTAAAGTTAAAAATTAAACGAGTATAATTGATAAAAATCGACTGCGGTAATTTCAAAGTTATATTAGAAATTACCAATAGCACATCTGTTGATATGTGAATTAATTTATTGGGTTTTTGTTTTAGGAACACTTTAACTTAAAAAGCCTCTTGCCTGCGATCAATAACACGGAAACGCATAACTGTAAGAAGAAAAACAGGGCAATGGTAAATTTATTTGGTTCCATTTGTTTTTATTGGCTAATTCATTGGGTCTGAATGGCCTACCACCAGCCAGGGGACTGGGGGTGTTTGCCAAATCCCTAATGTGCGAGTGTACGAGAGTCATGGATCTTTCCAAATCTTCCAATCCGAACGACTTTTTATGGCACCTAAGCTTTACTTTACATATAAATGGACTTCCGTGAGGGATTACCGTTTTATTAGCCATAAGGTTGGGGTTGATGTGCGCGCAGAGGCTTGATTAGAAAGACACATTGAGACCTTAAATGATACAGTGCCTGTATCCCTTAAAAAGATGCTGGTTTAAGTAAGCAGAAAATATTATTTTAGTGTTGGTAACTGTAGTTGGTAGTAATACAGATTTTTATACGATTAGTAGTAGACGGCTGAAAAACTGACATCAGGGTTCATCAAGTACTTGAACGAGTCGGTGTCAAACACGAAAAGAAAGATTAAGATAAGTAAGAATAAAATACTTGATTTTAAGGTTCCGTGGTTATTATCACTAAAACTATAAGACATACCTAAGACATACATACCGTGAGTTAAAACCCGTTATAATGTCTTATAGTTTTAAGAATAAAATATTTTTAATTAAGTACTAGTACTAAGCTGGCTTTAATTAGACGGGAAAAAAGGTAGGATAACGCGATCGTTTTGAGAGCAAGCAGAATTTTACTTAGGTAAATAAAGCTTCTACAGAAGCGTAAGTAAAATGTATTATACTTAAGTACCTTATTAATTATTACTTAGAAACACCGAATTTCCGCGTCAATTAAGTGGAACCATTCAAGTAGATAGCTAGAAACAAAATAAGGAAGAAAATACACAAAAAGGTAGGTTACCGTCGAGTACCGTTTGTCTAAGGTATATCGCACTGGTCTGTCAGATCCATACTAGAAACGTCACTCCCTATACTAAAACGGCACTCGACGGACGACGCTGCGACAGCGCTGTGTCAACAGCGGTATGACGTTTCTAGTATGGATCTGACAGCCCGCTGCGATATTTTAGCGGTCCGTCGTGCGTTAAGTATGCGATGCGCCTAATGTTCGTAATATTCTAGAGCAGTCGAATGTGCTTTCCATCAAGTTTTGCTTTTATTACTATATTAATATGTACCTGTACAAGTTACGTATAAGTATAGAAATTTTCAGAAACCGATCAAGAGTCAAAAACTATAGACGCTAGGCCTAAAAGCCAATGCTCGAAACAATATAAGTATGTAGGTAGGACCTAGTAAAAATACAAAACAGTTACAATGTGACGGTAAATTTAAACTGCTGAGTTGTTTGAGCAGGGAATTGCAAAACAATTGGTTTGATTTCATCGGGGACCTGACGAAGCCACGCAACGCAACTCCAGGCATGTTCGGTTACAGAATTTTACCCGATTGAAGCTTTTCATGAGACGAAATTTTTAATAAAATTGAGGAAAATGAAATTTTAGGCGAGGAACACACTTGACGCACGACGGAGCGCAAAAATATCGCAGCGGTCTGTCAGATCCATACTAGAAATGTCAATCCCCATACTAAAACCGCTCAACCGCTGTTGACGCAGCGCTATCGCAGTGTCATCCGTCGAGACGTCTCTGATAAGGATTTGACAGACCGCTGCGATATTTTTGCGCTCCGTCGTGCGTCAAGTGTGATCCTCGGCTTATAAAAAGGTCACAGTTTTATCATTTTATTCATTAACGGAACCAATTTATTGTTGGATTGCGTACCTATCTATAAATACTAGTTAATAAAACGCGTCTCAAAGAAATGTATTAAAGAATCTGTAAACGAGCCGAACAATTAGATACATTTTGTGGTTTTACGTTCGCAAATGACTGCAAGTAATACTATCACACTTGCATAGAATGATCTTCCATTTAGCTGCCTAAATAAGAACATCGCACATCGGTACGTCGTTCTTCACGTTTATAAAGTGAAATTCTAATATTTGGAGAAAAAGCTCGATATCGGGTTCCGGCGACGCCAAACCAACGCCAGCGAACATTGTTCAAGCGTGATAAACCGATTTGCGCCACGTGTCTGTGTTTTCTTAATACTGCCGCAGCTTCGAAAACTTGCTAAGAGTTCTATCCAACACGGTTATGTACGAAAATTCTTGGTTTAGAATTTGTGAGTGTTCATTCATATTTAGTACCTATAATATTCTTGTAGTAGGTGCTTGAAAAGCTCTGACACTGGAGTTTATCGAGTCGTTGGAGAATCTGATGTCCCATACGAGAAATGAGAGATATAATACACGCGATTATTATTATTACATGTAATATATATGATATACATGACGATTTTACTTTCTCACAACGGTAAATCTTATCTTATAACGAAAACGTCTGCACGTAAAGGCCCTTAAATTAAATACATGTCAGCCAGTCCACCTTCGTCTCGCTATTAATAATGTGTCCATTATTGAATGAATAACTTAATCTATATTTTTTTTGTATGAATTTTTCGCGATGAGTCTTTGGCAGTCAACTGTTTATACAGAACACACTTTAAACGTGTGTCTGATTCCATAGCGCGGATCGTTTTAAATGTCATAATATTTTTTGCATTAGTTTTCATTTACAATTCAAAACTTTACGACTGAACATTCTACAGATGAGTGCAGACCACTTTTTCTATACACCTTAAAATACTACTTATCACCACTAATCTTCTTACCTCTACTCCACTCTTTCAATTTACACATACATACATACACAAATCACGCCTTTATCCCTTGCGGGGTAGGCAGAGCGGTAACGATTGTAAAATTATAGTTGTTATCGCTACGTCTGACAAGTATTGAGGGCCCCTTCAGATGATTCGTGTATCACTGTAGTGACAGGGCGTCAGCATCTCACCTAAAGTTGTAATACGTGGTAATACACATGGAACCCTCGAGTCTCTTAGTTGCCTCTTATAACACCAGTGGGAAGAATTGGGGTGATGCTATTCTATGCTGGAATCATACGGCAATTCATTATATAGTCGTCTCAGTGTATAGTCGTCTATTTCGTAATTTTTGGCTCACGTCACTCGAAGCCGAGTGGCAGTTGAGTAGAGCTGGTGTGTAGGGTTTCAAAGTGTCAATCCGTGCGGTATCTGCCAATCGGGTGCACGTCCTATCGCCTATCTCCCTCGCGAGGCCGAGAGGTAGTAGGTACTTGTGTTTACCCCTGATGCACTTCCACACAAATTCATTCAAACAAGCCCGTAAGGCGAGGAACACACTTGACGCACGACAGAGCGCAAAAATATCGCAGCAGTCGTGTCAGATCCATACTAGAAACGTCACTCCCCATACCTAAACCGCACTCGACGGATGACACTGCGATAGCTATAGTTGAGCGGTTTTAGTATGGGGATAACATTTCTAGTATGGATTTGACAGACCGCTGCGATATTTTTGCGCTCCGTCGCGCGTCAAGCGTGTTCCTCGCCTAAGCGTGCGCTTAAATTGGATGTTGAAATATTACTGGCAACTAAACTTCATAAATGAATTAGCACATAAAACCATCACACAACGGTCGTATTTTTATCAAGATTTCCAATCTTTGGCATGTCTGTACTTTACGGCTTTCTTTGTCTGGCACTAGACGGGCTGACGCCGTTCCGCTGAGGATGCGTCGAGAGCCATCAATGGCGCGATCGTAATTAAAAATGGCGGCGCATTTTTATTGAACACGGCCTTTATTCCACTGCTGCGCTGGTCATATTGTCTTTCCAATCAGTCTACGTTTCCGGCCAAATTGAGCCGTTGGTAGAGTTTTCATTAGGCAACAGATGGCGACAGCAGTTTTTTTTTTGGGAAAAGCTATTTTCACAAAGACTTCCGATACATCCGGATTTTTACACTGTGTTTAGATTTGGCATTGTTTCTACTTAACTACTTCTATTTACATATCTTGGTATATTTTAAATGAAAAAAACATTGATTTTCCTATTAGAATTCAAACTACGCTGATTGATCATTAAAAGTTAGAAGTGAAATGAAAACAACTTCGTGATTATACTCTCAGTAAGGTAAAGTCGAAAAGATAAGGAACTCATAATTACTTGGATACAGGAAGTTCTGTTCAAGAACCAAACTTTCTTCAGTGGGTACAAGCAATTTGGAGGAGAATTATATTTGGTATATAAAGCTTTGAAATACTTAACCAAAGAGTTACTTATTAAAAACACTTACTTACACTTGTGAAATAACACGATTTTTTTTATAAAGGATCTCGAAACGGCAACATTATTGTTGACATCCCGCTCATATTATGTAATATATTTTGATAGAAAAAAGTTGCCAATTCGGGATGCTTTCCTTTAAAAACCGTGTTATAAACATGTTTGTATTGGTATTTGTAAATCCTGGATTTTTCAAATAAGTTGTCATACGTCCTACGAATCAAAATACATTGGAGTTCTATAACCTTTAACTCCTTGCTCAACATCGAATCACATTGTGTTAAAACAAATCCCTATGAGGTGACAGCGGACTTTGCATACATAGTAGGTACCTTGCTATCTACCTAAGTACTTAAGAAGGTCTTTCAAGGGTTCAGACTGAGGGCTGCGTCATGGATTTTAAATGCAAGGGGGACATTGAAGGTCGGTCTGAAATCCTCTTAGCGACAGTGACTTTTAACGATCATAGTCTTCATAGCCAGACGTTAAGTAGCTCCTTTAGTTACGAGTTGTGAAGTTCCTGAAAGAAAAGTCTGCAGGGTACGGTGAAAGTAGATTATTTAAAAAATTAATTTTAAAGTTCTACTTACTGAAAGAAATATTTCTTCAAAAACCTACATACATACATACATATATCACGCCTTTATCCCTTGCGGGGTAGGCAGAGCGCTAACAGCCGTAAGAATACGGTCGCTATCGCCACGTCTGACATTTTTGAGTATTGTTTTCTAAGGTTGTTTCGGAAAACATGTGTATCACTATAGTGACAGGTTGTCAGCCTGTCGCCTAAAAATTGTAATACACCAATACTCTCGAGTCCCTTAGTCGCCTCTTACGACACCCACGGGAAGGATTTGGGGTGATGCTATTCTAAGCCGGCACCACACGGCAAAAACCTTATCGTGGTAAATAGCCTGTTCTAAACTATAATTAAGTAATGACATCTATTTTATTAATTATGGCTTTTTCTCTACAAGATCTCCATGTTCGTAGATATTCTTTATCCACAAAACCTCCAATGCTGTAGTTTATCTAAATAGATACGAATGAAACAGAATTAAATAGATACGAAAATAAGAAGAAGAATTACTTTTATCACGTCTTTGCTGGTGATTCGGGAGTAGTAGAACCTATATTGGTCGAAGAGTAGAACTCGATACACATTTAATAAATTTTAAACAATTTCTATTGCAGTAGGTTTAGGTAGGCTTAGGTATGCAAATTTTACACATTAGAAGGAAAAGGTTAAAGCACAATATTCAATATCTTGGCTCTGCCTTATCTCAGCTTCAGTGGTTTGCAAAAGACCTACGCAACCTAGTAAGCCTTTTCCTAATATCGCGTAATCCTTAACAAGCCGAAAAGCCGGAACAAAGCCGTCTATAAACTCTGGTGTCTGTACCCTTCTTACAGCAGGTTTATCGCACACGCAGCGCACGACAATGCGGTTCGTGACAGCTACCATACAAATGACAACCTCTAGCAGCCGCAATTTGATAGGGCGATGTTTGCCGTGGTAACCGCATTTTCTAGTGAACTTTCTAACCCCTTTCATCGAAAAACCATATGCGGCAAACCACCGAAAACACATGCGGCGTGTGTGATAGCTTTAGGCTTATGCAGTATAAGCGCACCTAGCGTTACATTTTCTGCATGATTTTAGTCTTTGAGGCGATGTACGTAAGAGCTATGTGATGTAAGCTTGGTGTGTAAACTCTACCTTTGCATCTAGCTATGTTCTGAGCTGCGAACAAAAGTTATCTTTTCAAGCCCATCCCGCCTGAAATACTGTCTATATGTTGTTTTTTGTACTAGGCGCTATGGAACACTGAAGATTGTCAGAATCTACCTATAATATTATGTTGCTGTAGTTTGAATAGAATGTTTTACTTCTTGCGTGATATTTTATAAAATTCTAAGCAGGTAGGTACGGTTTCTAGTCTCAAAACTTACAATATACGTGCTCTTGTTAACTTTATTCATATTGGTAGTTATCTTTTACTTTTTTTGCTAACTGCTCAAGCATAATCATATATGCTTAGCTAAAGTCTTCGGCTTTAGATAATAAACTGATATAATACAAGAGAAGTAAACTCCCCACAAGTAGCGTCCGCAAACTTGGACCGGTTCATGCACATTGTATACAAGTTTAATTATCGTGGCCGAAGCATCCCAGAAATTGATGTTGTCGGTGTAATATTGAATTTCATGACCTGATAGTCCGCTACAGCATAATATCTACCGACCAGTTATCTACAAAATTGTAGGTATTCATGCCTGTATATATTTACATTGTTTACCGATTGGAATTCTAATAATATAGCTTTTATTCGCTTACTTTGTTGCAATGTAAAGAAAATAACAGACTAGTGATTATTACAAGAATATTTCCGATGAATGACATGTATGAACTATGTAAATATATTATATATGTGCTGTAAGCTGAACATAGTTCCTAACTCTAACTATGATGGATAACAAATGATTAATCTTCCATAACTTCACTAAATGACGGATTTTGTTGTTCGGCATCGACGTACTTAGGTACATTACATCTAATTCACATACACACACTGCATACCTTCTCAAATCACGCTTTTATCCCTTGCGGAGTAGGCAGAGTGTTAACTATCGTAAAATTACCGTCGTTATCGCCTCGTCGTACAAGTATTGAGGGTCCTTTCACATGATTCGTATATCAAACCTAAAGTTGTAATACACATGAAACCCTCGATTCCCTTAGTTGCCTCTTAGAAAACCCGCGGGAAGAAATGGGGTGATGCTATTCTAAGCCGGCATCACACGGCACATCTAATTTAATCCTATCACATGACACCATTGCATAATTTATTATCATTATGAAGCGTCAAATAGTATTATTCAATTAATACAAATCAAGTTTTTTGTGACTAGGTTTAATCGTAAAAATACTATGTTGTTGATAAGCTTTGGGCCCTCTACGAGACACCCAAAGATTTCCTACAAAATATCCCATTAGGACATTATTCTTAATTAAGCAGTTGCCCTATGTTTTTGCGGCTATGGCTCTTGGAAGGCGGCCCACAATAACGCTGGTAACAGCTGCCAATTCCGGGGGGTTTTGCTGTAATTAGTATACTTAAAGAAAATGCCAGGATTAGGCCTGGCTATGATAATGTCAAAACATGGCTGTGACTGAAAGATATCTCTCTATTTTAGTTTAATAAAACAATCCTCAAAAATGTCAGACGTGGCGATAGTGGCTGTATTCTTACGGCCACTATCGCTCTGCCTACCCCGCAAGGGATAAAGGCGTAATATACGTATGTATGTATACCTAGTTGGTGTGGTGATGGCTCACGTCCAGCAGAGGACTGCTAATGGGTGATGTATGTAGATCAAAGTTTATGCTTGTTAAAACTTTCGGAATATATTTTTAGAACAGCTATTTATTTACACTACTTTAAAAGTTGAACAAAATTGCCATTAAACCAAGGTTTTAAGTTATAAATCTGGGAGAGTTTTTTCAGTTCACAGGTTGGACGAGCCGTTGAAAAATAAGTAGTATTCTTTTCTATCGCGTAGGTTCGCCTTTAAAAGTAAATGCCATCATTGTAAAAAAGGAAGTCGCTTTTTGCGTTTTTCTGCTTGTCTGTCTGTTATGGATACCGCTAACAGCGCAAACTTCTTGCAAACCAGGCAATAGTATTCTGATACGGATTTTCAATAGATCTATTGAGCGAGTTAAGAATGCCTCTTTTTATTCTATTTCCTTCGAAAAACCATAAGCAGCGGGGCTCGAGTAATAATAAAAATTATATAGGTAAGTATTAAATTGTGTCGCATGTAACACTTTATAGCTAGTTGGAGGGTATCCCATAAATAATGCCAAGTACCCTCCGGAAACATTCCCCGCGCCGAGATTGCGAGTCCGTTACTTTTTCAAACCGTTACTCCGTTATTCCGTTACTCCTCGTAAAGGTGAGTAACTGCCCAACCAGCACCTTAAGTATAAAGTAGCGCCTTAAATATAAAATATGCCGACACCGTCTTGATAGCATTTATATAGAGAATCGAGTAGACAGTAAAATGGGCGTAAGATTGAATTTGGAGGCTTTATTGTAAATTGAGTTGATGGAGTCGAATGGTTTTGAGAAAGAACGTTTCGTACAAGGACCATCATAAAGATCGGAATCTAGAGTGGCAATTATTCGCCTGAAAGAACTATCAGCACGCCAGATGGGCCGAATGGTAGCCTTGTAGTTTAGTAAAGTATACTAACTATAGTGCTTGTAGTGAGTAGAGCAGCCGTTGGATGCAAACTTCGACCCAAAAAATGTTACCTAATAAGTAGTTTTATTGGTATATTTTCTTTTAAGAGCCAGAACGCTTTTAGCTAGGATTTGCAATTACCTGAATTAGAAAAAGACATTATTATCAGTTTTCTTCTCAAACTATACACACGTCTCGCATTAATTGGCAATAGATTTACACTAGCTCTTAGTAAAGTAAAAACAATTCAAATCCAATTTACGCCAAATAGAAAACACATGAAATAGTTTTCTAGTAGTTTCTGAACACAAACAACGTGTTGAAAACAAACTACATTCTAAGTCGCAAGCTGAACAAAGAGCATGCAAGCCAAGAAGGTGCTGAGTAATCCAATTTTCATCCCCTTTACTACAACCACATATGTGTGAACGTGGAATGACGTGAGTGTACAAAATTTGCCACCACTTCGAACAATGTGGTTCACAGGTACTATGGGATATAGTGTAATGTGTGCCGAAACTTTGCAGGTATGATCAGAAAATGAAACTGAAAAACTGTGGTAGCACTTTTATCTACCCATTAATAGTGGCATGACCCCCTGTATACATCCCCTCAGAGTATTCCGACAGTCAAAAGAAAAGTAAGCAACAAATAAAAATTATTTGTCTTTTGTTCTATAACTATCTATTCTCTATCACTTCTATCAGCAGCACCCCACGGTCTCTTTTTCATGCATATAGATTCTCGTGAAAATGGATGCTTTTATTGATGAATTCAAAGTGTAGCTGATAGTCGTGTTAGTCATTCTAGCTAGTCAGTTTACTTACGCACACAAATGAAAAAATCAATGACTCTCCTTTTTTCATTACCTAAATTGTCATTATCACTTGTTTGAATAGGCTCCAATCTAACAGCTATCCTCAATAAACAGTACTAAATAACGAGAGCTGGTAATGTCCAGTCACAGGGGCGTCAGAGGGGGCGTCGTGTCAATTTGTTTTGGAATCGTGACACAGCTCAGATGTCCGGGTTAATGACCTCATGGTACCATCACGTGGGAAGGTTCACTTCGATTAGTAAAAAAAACCTTACATTAGTCCACCCGGCAGCGATAGCACAAGTTTACAAGGAAATAGTACAAAAATATTATTGGCTGTCTGAGTTTAAAAAATATATTATTTTAATTCAGATGATATTTGAATGTGACTTAACCTAGGATTCGGGCCAGATGGCAGGCGACTCTGTGTAAAAACTTGGTTCCATGTCAAATCTCCTAGGTTAGGTAGCCGACCCCGACAGAAAACGGGATAGGGCAAGCAGAATGAACGAAATGATTTTTTGACTCGTTGGTATTTTGTTTGCGAATTTATATAGTATTCTCAGTAAATCTTTTTAGGTATAGGATCTAAGCAATAGAAATATGTACCTAGGTACCCTTTGAAAACTATCTGATAATCGCATTAAGCATTCATGTAAAGCCTGTGTTACACTTAACTTTATATGATACGAGTGTCACTATCACCCCGAAGCACGCACCGATTATTACGCACTAAATACAGCTTTTATTCAGCTTATAGAGTTCAGTTGGTGTTAAATAATGAGATATTTTCAAGTAGTATTTTTTTTGGGATAAATATGTAGGTAGTACTTACTTATTGCACAATTAGTCAATAATTAGAATCTATCATCGATGAAGGACTAGAAATATGACATGTTTTGTAAAAACGATAAATAGGCAGATCGCACACTTGGTGCACAATGCTCCGCTAAAATAACGCAGCTATCCGCCAGATCCATACTAGAAACGTCAATCCCAATACTAAAACGTTTGTTTCTAGTATAGATTTGAGAGACCGCTGCGTTACGCGGATGCGTTATTTTAGCGCTCCGTTGTGCCTTATTTGTGAAATCCGCCTAAGTTTCATCAACTTCTGATCAATCAATTTTTCTTCAATGGAATATTTTTCAATTGGGTACCTGATACACTGCTAATAACAGATTTTCCGGGCACTATTTACTCATATCTGAATTGGTAGTCGAGAAGACATGCTATCTCTATCCCACATACATTTATACTTGTTACACATACTAATTATGGTACATAAGTTGTATCAAATTATCGCGAATTTGATTCCTATTTAATATTAATCATAGTTGTGGCAGCTCCACGTTACTGAAATACGATTATGGGTAATTTATTCATCGTGCGATAGAATTAAACCGATAATAGACATAGTTATAGTCATTGCATACAGAGTTGCGTAGTAAAGTTCTGAGTGCTAGTGTATACAGGGTGTAAGAGACGGTGGCCGCTAACAATGGGCCTCATAAGAAGGCTCAAGGTCACTCAAAGGGCAATGGAAAGGGCTATGCTCGGAGTTTCTCTCCGCGATCGAATCAGAAATGAGGAAATCCGGAGAAGAACCAAAGCCACCGACATAGCTCGAAGGATTGCGCAACTTAAGTGGCAGTGGGCGGGGCATATTGCTCGTAGGACCGATGGCCGCTGGGGCCGGAAAGTTCTCGAGTGGCGGCCACGGACCGGTAGACGCAGCGTAGGTAGGCCTCCCACAAGGTGGACCGACGATCTGGTGAAGGTCGCGGGAAGCCGCTGGATGCGGGTGGCGCTGGACCGATCATCGTGGAGATCCTTGGGGGAGGCCTATGTCCTGCAGTGGACGTCTATCGGCTGAGACGACGAAGAGACGGTGTAACGAAAACTTTGCAGGCGTGATCAGACTATAAAACTAAACAACTTTTTCTATGGTGTCTATGTTGGGAAACGAAAATAAATTTTTCGAGTTTCCATACAAAGTCACTCAGCTGATAGGAAAGTTTGTATGGAAGGTCGAAAAAAAGTGTGCAGAAGGGACTAACGGAGTTCTACCACAGTTTTAATTGAGTATTTATTTTGACACTGGATTTCGCTCATTGGATTCCTTCATAGGATATTTTGTAACAAAATAATTTTGTTTTGTTTTATGGGTATTCTTTGCTTCTATTTGATGAATGAAATTGCATCAAAATCAAAGACATAAGCAAAGATACATATATATACAGACGCGAAAAAGCGACTTTGCTTCATACTATGTAGTGATAATGTTCTATGTAGTTTAGTACATTTCAAAAATGGTGAGGTCGTTCTGCATTCAAAGTATTGTCATTACAGTGTAAGTAGTGTTGAACTGGTTGAACTGCACCCTCCCTTACTTCCGGCTGTCACCGGAAACGCCCGGAAATCGAACCAGGTTAATTAAACGTCTGTCAAAACACGCGGGGTGAAAATTTAATTGAAATTGCTTTTTCAGTGTTTCACATCTTCGTTGTTTGATTAAAGTCGTTAACTTGGAATCGATTATACTTCTTTATGAAGTAGCTTTGATTAGGCACATCTAGAACATTTTATAGATCTCCATGTTCATACTTAGGATATCTTTATAAGTGGAGCTCCATTACGATGATATGATCACGTCTAATATCTTACGTAAGCCTACATAATCTTACCTTATGTAGTGTAGAGGTTCAAGAAGTGTTGTAATTACACATCACCAATGATAAAGGCAATATCTTTGTTTGTTACTTTTGCAATGCAAAAAGTTGCTATTGAGAACTCTTATGCATTATATTAATGGATATTAATTATTTTTATTAACATAATGACGACAGAATACATTCTAAGTCACTATACCTGCATAATTTTACGAACAGCTTGCAACGTGATACCTATATTCAACAACAAACAGGCACTTTCTTCTTCCAGTTCGAGCGAACTCATAGAAGTAAGTTATGAACAGTTCAAAAAGATCTTACTGTTGTTCAAACTATTATACTCACAGAGCTTTTATTTCTTTCTCATTTTACTTTTCTTGTTCACAAGTTAATGGCTTCGGACGTTTTTATTATTTTTCTGCTCTGTTGTTTTACTCGTGCCATTTCTGTTCGTAATTTATGTAGGAACTGTATAGATATTTCTACGTTTTTATCATTCAGCTTTAAAAAAATCCAAATTATTTGACTGTATCCACATGAAGCTTTTATTACTATTTGGGTCCAACTGGACGACTCGGTGTCCCACCGAAAAGAAGAAGACTATCTGAGTTAAAAGAAAAGAGAGAGAATAAAAATGAAGCCTGCTAGAAAAATTTTGAAACTAGGGTTCATCGGGACGTTGGACGACTTGGTGTCCCGCACGAAAAGAAAGAAATAATAGAAATCGGAACAGCAACACCCACTCATTGCCCGTGGGTGTCGTATTTATAAGTTCCCAGAGATAAATTCGGTACAGAATAGGGAGGTATCTAAGTACACGGATAGATGAGGGTATTATTGTTCCTCGGTAGGTTTTAGTCTCAGGAAAAAACAGATATCTAGAGTTATTCCTGTAAATGTCTTTATTTCCCATTTCAATTTGCATCTAAGGCCTGTGACGAGCACATTTGCCGGTTTCCAACAAATGGCAAGCACTTACTGCGTGTGTCCCGCCGGGGCGGAATAAATCCAGCACATGACAGGAACGCGTAGTTGTCGCGCCACGCTCGCGTTACGCGTATTTACATAGTCGGCGATGCGTGCCGTGATTGATAGGATCCCAGAGTACTGAATACTCTAATAATGTAGAATGAATCCGTCATAGTCCAGTCGATGTGACCTAAATAATTTGGCCCAAGGCGTATTGTTAGAAATTGCTTTTTTACCGTTATTTAAACAATTGTGGCAACAGGCTGATTTGCTGAACTATGAACGGTCAATTTCTTTTCAAAACTATTTTCTGTATGTTGTTGATTAACACCAAACTACAAGGTTTAGCACTATGGTAGTTGTTGCTTATCTGATATCGTCAGACCGTTTCCAGGCTTTAGAATAGAATCATGGAAGTAAAATTTCACTGTATAAACATGAAATTGTAACCATTTATTTACATAGCAGGCGATGCGTGAGCGTGATTGATACGATCCGCGGTGCGAGTACTGAATAGTCCAGTCAATGCAGACTAAAATTATGTTACGACTACATTGTGATGTGTTATATGTAGTAGCCGATGTGTAAACGTGATTAATACGATTCAGTGCTAGTCCGGTGATCATGTACGAAATATTAAAGTGTCGTGTTATTTTTACAATAGTAACATAATGATTGTCAATAGGCAAGACATGATACTCAAAATATATATCTTATATCGTGAATCGAAGGTAGGATAGTTTCGGTAGCGATAATTCACCTACCCGCAAGGTAAGGCGAGGAACACAATTGACGCACGACGGAGCGCAAAAATAGCGCAGCGGTCTGTCAGATTCACACTAAAAATGTCAATCTCCATACTAAAACCGCTCAACCGCTGTTGACGCAGCGCTATCGCATTGTCATACATCGAGTGCAACTCGACTGGAGTGCGGTGTTAGTATGGGGAGTGACGTTTCTAGTATGGATCTGACAGACCGCTGCGATATTTTTGCGTTCAGTCGTGCGTCAAGTGTGTACCTCACCAGCGGGTACCTCGCCAGCGGGTACCTTACCAGCGGGTACCTCACCAGCGGGTACCTGTAACCGCTTGTTGACTGGACTATTTTCCTTCGCGCTCGCACTCGCCTGATGAGCTCGTTCATCACACGCTGTCACCCGCCGCCATTACTACTGACAATTTAATAAAATATTTACGTATTATTCCTCCCTCGTTACCATTTAGCGAGAGCGGTTTGAGAAATGCGTACTCGATATACCCACAGAATTTGGGATGTTCTTATTCTTGATGGGATTATTTTGCTGTTTCTTGTTCCTAGTTGTTTCTTTCTTGTTTCTTGTTCTGTAGTTAAACTACAGAATGTTAAAAAATACTATAAACCTTTTTTCTTTTGTTAACCACGTTTTTATTAGTAGTAAGATTATATTTCACTTTTTATACATAAAACACCATAATTCACCATACCTACTTATAGTATTTATTTATAAATTAGATTAACTTTTAAACAGTCACCTCGGTTCTTACTTTTTACAAAGTCAACCTGGCCTATTTTGTTGACTTTGTGTAAAGTTAAATTTAGCTTCTACTCTTTAGGATAATGAGAGCCGGGATAATAACTATATCGTTTAGATGTAAATTAGGTACAAACAGCTTTACATTATGCTGTGAAAGAAATAAATTTTGCTTCTCAGAAATTCGCAAGGAATTCTTGTTATAATTCTGGCTTTTCTTATATATTACGAGAGTGTTACTCACAAGAAAAGTGAAAGAAGTTTGAGTAATAAGTGTCTTTTGTAATAAGTTTTAATTCTCTTTTTCTTATTAATTGATCAGTAAAGTTTAGGTAGTAAAGTCTTTTAAGGGTGGCAATTTTATAGACATTGCGCAGCATTTTTATAGTTCTGAATATAGTAATTATTTATAATCAGATGCACTATGCGTGTATGATATAGTTACTTCTGAAATAATTGTAATATCGTCTAAACTTCCGATGTGCAACGTGCAAAATACGTCCCGTAATTAGCTTTAAAGGTAAGTAAACAAATTGTTTTAAAGAGGAATATACTAGGATTTTCCGTGTTAAAACAACTGTAACTTGTACAAACGAACGAATAATTATGTTTCAGCATACACATTAAAGAAGTTTCCAGTCCACATGCCTGTCTAACTTTCCCTCTAACCCCAGTCAGTCATTACAAAAGTAGCAGCAAATTGTTAGTGAATAAATAATTTTACAATTTGTAATCCATCTAACCCTAAACTAAGCCTATAAACCTAACACAGCCTATTGAAACTAGATACTGATATCAATATCTATTTACTTTAAAAAAATGCATACAATACTACGCCACTATGCCATCAGGCCAAATCATCATCATCATTAGTACTATAAGACCACTGCACACCCGTCGCTGTCGCAGGAATATTGCGCTATTTGACAGCGTATGACTGCCGCACAGTGATGCGGTGCGATGTGCGCTAAAATATGGAATATCAATCATACAACTTCTTACTCGAGTAAGAACTAACTCGACCTAGTGCAGTAGCAAATTGTTACTGTAGCCGCTGATTCAGTTATCAGCTGCAAGATAATTTAATTTCTCGACATGACGCCATCTGGATCCAACTTCGTAACCGCATTGGGACACGGTAAACGCTTGGGGGTTTTTCCACTCGATAATGTCCTTCAGTTAGAAACTTTCTCTTTATTATTTGTCTTTCCTTTCTGTAAGATTCTTATAATCGCAGTTACAGAGTTTGAAGAATTGACGCGAGAAAAATAGATATTATTCTTAAAATGTTCATGTACAGGGTGTTAGGGACAGCGTCCCGAATACTGATAGGGTGCAAGTAGACCATGTAACTGAACAACTTTCCCCTAGAAACATATGTCAGGAAACGACAAAAAATTTTCGACCTCCCATACAAAATCGCGATTAGCTGACAGCATTTACTATGGTAAACCAAACATTTTTTGATGTTTCTTGATATATGTTCCTAGAGGAAAATAATTGTTCAGTTTCATGGTCTGCTTGCACCCTATTAGCAATCGGGGCGCTGTCCCTTACACCCCGTATATATTTTCAAAAATATTCAGTATTCTACGATTGCGTTTAATTACGCATGCAATACTAAAAATTCACGTTCAGGGAAAAACTGTAGTCCGCTTCGAATAGCCTTGCTAACGAGGCGTAGGACCCGCGGTTTGCCGCATCCGCCCGCCCGGCGCACTACCAAAATATATTCACAATGTTTCGTAGCAATGAAAAGTATTACACAAAAAACTATGTGCGTTACAGCTTAAAACATTTATGTGAAGTACATACATACAATCACGCCTCTTTCCCGGAGGGGTAAGCAGAGACTGTCCTTCCACTTGCTGCGATACTGACGCACCTCTTTCTCAACATTTATCAGCCTTTTCATACATGCTCGTCGGTTTAGGGTACTCTTGACCTGACCTTTCTTTAAAATGTTCCCGATTTGAACTAGGTACGTTTGTATAGGTATTTCCCTTTAACGTTTCCATTCACACTCGCCATATACTTGTTTCGTTAATCATCTTCTCAACGTGACCAAACCACCTAAGCGTTCCTTTTTCTATACCAGTCACTCCGTTTTCTTTCAAATCGCAACGTTTATTGAAAATACATCAATAATTATGCAACAAACTATAGAGAAAGATCAAAATCAGTTGTTTACTCAGTTATTCTCAAATCGTGGATTCTTATTTGTTTTCTTTTTTTATATACCTTTGTACACGTCAGCTCGCAATGGATAGAAGCCGTGAAATGACAAAGATGGCCGTTAAACATTTTGAAGAAATTTAAATCAATGATTTAAGGATTATATTATAGGTTCTGATTAAAATAACCTATACCTATCGTTTTTTCAAATTCACTTTCTATGTACCATAGTTATTCGGAATTGAATGCTACATACCACAAAACAAATATTTATGAAGGAACGGCAACGTAGTTACATCACGTAGGATACGTCGACCCTTTTTCTTACCCGTCAGACCGGCAAAACTATCCCGCTCAGCGCCAATTCACAACATAATAATATGATGAGTAAATAAAAGTTGGTACCTAAATAAACCAACGTACGTTGTGGCCCATATAATAAAAACGGGGACAATTGTACCAAATATTCAGTTAGGGATGGGACTGTGCCACGGAGATACAATTCAGACGTGACCAGCAAACCAAGCTCTAGCGTACTTAGGTGCTTAGAGGACTACGCGTAATGGTTTCGCTTAAGAAAATACAGAAAGTGGTCACAGCTCTAACGAATATAAGACTGGAATTGAAATTGGTAGAAAACGAATCCTAGTTTTATTTCGTTGCGGCTAAAAGATATTGAATTGAAATTTTTGATCAGGAGCTCTATTTCTGAAACGTTTGTTTTCGTTTCATGCGAAAATCTGCTACTTATTATCCTGTATCTCACGTTCTTCTCTACTTATCGATTCCCACATAGGTACCCTCAAAAATTCACACACATTTTTGATTATAAAAACGTTAAGTAAAAGAAATTTAAAAACGTGTGGTTAGACCAGTCGTTTTGGACTTTCGTGCACGGAACCGGAAACGAACAATTCTGAAATAGAGCTCCAGGTTATAACCGATTTTCTCGTGAAAATATAAAATGAGAATTAGGTAAACCCAGAATAGCTATTGCCCAGAGACATCTGCATAGCAGTTTAGTCACGAGATATATAATTGTTGAATTCGGTATATATATCATGAGTCATGACGCAATGCCAACAATCTGTTTTCCGCGGCTGAACCAAAACACATGAGGTAAGTATTAAAATTGAATGAAATGTGTTTTATGTTGACATGATAATATTTTTATTTAACATAAAATGTCATGTCAATATTATTAATATCGAGTCCTTTTTTGTACTTCGTAAGTGCTAAATATCAAATGAATTCTCGTTTGTTTATTTTCATCGCATTTCATTCACAGAGACGTCATGGAAAAATTTTCTATCTAGCTCTGAAACTTTATTACAGCACGTCAGAATAATAAAGTCCTCACTTTATCTAACACAACGAGGTATGACATAAATAACGTTCTTACTGTGCAGGTAATAACACTATGTAGTAGAGCTGTGTTATATGAGAGCGCATCTGTTTACTACGCGTTGTCTACTTAGTTTTAATAAAATATGAAATACGATTATTGAGCAAGCACTTTAATACCTTCATGAATTTCTGCTGAAAAGTGTATTTACTAAATTGTAATGAATATTTAAAGATACAAATAAAATCATCAACGACGTAAGTACAACTTCGTAAGCCCCAGGGGTCCGTGCGTTTTTTTTTCAGACAACGACTTAGATGCATTTTAAAAGGTATGATTCTACAAAAGAAAACAAACCTTATAAACAATCTGTTGTCTTGGAAACTTGCTGTTTCAGCTCAGGGAGCCACCAGATTAGTTTGAACCATAAAATATTAAAAGACCAAGATATACTTTAAAATTTACATAATTAAAGAATGAACATTATGCCCAAGTTTAAAGCTATAAAGTTGCTTTCTAAAGTAATGTTTGCAAGGTTCTGGGCCTGAACCACTATAGAGCGACATACTTTATAAAAGGCATTTGGGCGTTACGAGGATAAGGCCAACATTTTTTGTTTAATTAGTCTGTTCAGCGTGATGTCATAAATCAATAATTTACTTACTCGCTGTTTCATACTAAACTCAAGCAGTCATTGGCGTTCAGTCTTCTCATTTTAACTTCGCTCTAATAAAGAAGGCTACTGCAGTCGTGTAACTTTTCTACAAGAAAAATAACATTTATAATGTTTAACAGTTTGAACAACGGCAAAGCCCCTTTGAACTGTTCTTAACGAACTTTTACAACTTCGCTTGAACTGCAGAAAGCTACATGAACGTTTCTAGTTATTCTCGGTACTGTAGGTAATACTTTCTAACATCTTTTCAACATTACTGCGTTTTGCTTCGCATCTTTTGCGTCAGGGAAATGTAGGTCACATTTTCATTTATTTTGCAACCTGAAAAGTAAGAAATACTAAAAAAAATAGATTGTGAATTCTGCATTTAAAGGAAGTCGACAAACTGTTTTTGTATATCATCCTTAACTATTATTTGTGCTTAAAATGTGTATTGTATCAACTTATGATTTTTTTCAACGTACCTGTTCTTTTAGTGAATAAACGATTTATCTATCTATCTAAGTTTTTTCTTTTTATTTTCTGGTTCAGACCGACTGGGCAGGTCAGATAACTCCATCAGCTTTGGATTCAAGAGGTTTCTTTTACTGTCGCCGCCTCAAGTTTTCTCATCTGGGTTTTTATTATTTTCTTTGTTCTCTACTTCGTTTAGCCTTTGACGGTAGCACTTTTCTTAGTTTTTACCGGTTCAACGCTTTACTCATTAATAAAGTGGGATAACTTATTGAGCTAACTTGTTACAGCCAGGAAAACCATTTCCGGTGTTCTCGAATAACTAATAACTTTTGTCTAGCTGCGGTCGCCGGCACAAATGTTATTTATACCTGTGATCCGTCAAAAATGTTCGCTGTTGTTCTAAATAGAAAGGATTTTGTTGTCAGAAACAAACAATGGTTTTAATTTACCGTCTTTCTTTAGTGAAAGCTTTAGAAAAGGTGTCGTTTTACGCGTTTAACAGACTCCGCTGTGTAGGCGTTGTCTTCACAGGATTAAAATAGTATTAAAGAAGTCTATTATAATAGGTAAGCATCATAAGACTTATGTTCATATTTTATGTTCTCTTCTCATTTCTTTTGAATCATTTTCTCGGTGTCAAATACTCGCATGCCATATTTATTTGTACGACAACTTGGTCTGAAAATCATTGATGCCATTATAATAATGCATGTCATTGAGAGATGTTGAGCATGTTTTTAGACATACATACACACGCACACATATACACAAATCACGCCTGTATCCCTGGCAGGGTAGGCAGAGCGTTAACTACCGTAAAATTACGGTCTTTATGGCCACGTCTGACAAATGTTTGAGGTTCGTTTTAGATAAGTCGTGTATCACTATAGTGACAGGTTATCAGCCTGTCGCCTAAAATTGCAATACTGATGTATTGAAACCCCCGAGTCCCTTAGTCGCCTCCAACGACACTTACGGGAAAAAAATGGGTTGATGCTATTCTAAGCCACTAGGCATACTTTTATACAGACATACTTAATTTGTGAATTTTATTCTATTTCAATTTGACACAATGTCTTGTATGAACACGAGCTGAGTGTCTTTTGCGCGATGTACAGTCAAACAAGGCAGAGATACAAAACACACGGCAAAGCTTCATTGACCTGGTTTCATTTTTTGCAGTGTAACGTTTCTGATGACAGCGCAAAGAAGGGATCTGTACGGATTACACTCGTCATACGGGTTTAGAGCGGCTGGAGAACTTGGAAACTTATGGCGCACTGCGTGTTGGAAACTGTAACCATCTGCTGTCAACATACGGTGTGAAGAAAGGACATTTTGACCTTAAAGCCTATATTATACCAACACGAGTAAGTACCACAGTTAGGCTGTTTCTCCACTTCTCCAGCATCCGGCTTTTACCAATCTGGTAATTTCCGACCCGATTTAGAAATCTATTACACTACTATACACGCTTTTCCACTCCCCCGCATCCGGCTTTTAACGGTCCAAAATGACAGACGTACAAAAAGTATGTATACTTTAGCACTCTTTGAACTCTCCATGACGTCCACGGAGGACAATAACCAGTGGAGAACGCATGCGGGGGCGACCGCACTCACTTGATGTATGCTTTATAAGGCTGACGCATCAAAATTTTGATTAGTCGGGTTGAGACTGTGCGAAAGAACGGACGTTCCGCGCTTCGTTTTTTGGCGTATAAACGTAATCAAGAATGCCTTCCTGTGCAGTGAAATGGTGTGGAAAGCGTAGTACAACATCAAGTTCCGCAAAAGACGGGATAACATTTCATAGGTAAACATTTTTATGCTTGATTCTTTCAAAATTTCATTTTAATGAAAAATAATTCCATATTTATAATTTCTGATGCGCTCCCGTTGATGTCTTTCATTGCTATCCCTTTCTAACGCACGGGTGTGTCCATACGTAGGCTGGCTCTTTCTTCGTATTAGTGCTATACCACTGTTCTCAGAAATAAAGAATGATTTTATCGATAATTCTGGGATCGTCATAAAAGAATTATGTTAATGTACGTACTTAACAACTTACCTACAATGTATATTATATGAATGAATGCATTCGGGGTATATGGAGTGGCGCGGACGCATTCCCCCCGCGCCAAAACTTCGTGTTTCATTATTATAAATAAAAGATCTTGCGCTAGTCGAACATCAATTTGTAACATACATACATACATATATCACGCCTTTATCCTTTGCGGGGTAGGCAGAGCGTTAATGGCCAATGGTAAGAATACGGCCACTATCGCCGCGTATGACATTTTTGATGTTTGTTTTCTAAGGTTGTTTTAGAAAATATGCCTATCGCCTAAAAATACACCAACACTCTCGAGTCAATTTGTAACTATTTCATTTATTATGAAATCAGAACAAAATATCAATAGGTAGGTCAATATATCATCTTGTCATGTCCGTCTGTCTGTCTGCTGACCAGCATCGTCTCGCCAACCAGCCCTACCATCCAAAATAATCGTAACAGGTCGTTTCCAATTCGGTACAATTATTTCAATACATACCCTAAAATTACAATGTAAGTAGGAGCTTATTATTATTTTTTTATACATATATCGCTATATTAATATTAGCATGCACATGTTTCAATAAATTTTCTTACACATAATATGAGTAAACTTATTAAACGGTGATATAAAATATCGATATAATTTTACATATTTATTTTTCCCATCTCTACAAAATATGCGGTCATTGCGAAAGCCAATTGCGTCTAGCGATAATTACCTCTCCCCCCGCAAAAACCAGTGAGCTTGGTTTTGAACAAAATCGTACCGACGCGTTCTCCACTGGTTACTCTCCTCCGTGATGACGTCATATCTCCAGTTCGTCTTATACCGAATAGGTGGAAAAGCGTTATCCAGCCTTTAAATATTGTCGGAAGGCTACCTCCAGCATCCGGCAGCCGGAAAGGAGTACTGGAAAAACACTGTTAAAGTTTTTAGAATTTGTAAGTCACATCTAATAATTTTCATAAACCTACTTGTAACACAACATGATCGTCAAATACACACACAGTATGCATAAATAAATGGCAATAATGTAATATTATTGAAAACCTCCTGAGTTATCATTAAAAGTTATAAGATTTCTTGGTGCCTACGCTACGCATTCTTGACACAATTTAAAATAAGGTCAGAAAATAGTAAATCTAGACATTCTAGAATATTCTATAGAAAATTGATTACCCCGTTGGATAAGGCTTCTTGTAAAGAAGGCGGAGTGGGAGTGGGGATAAGTCACTTCAACTTATTTCAAAGCCGATCTTGCTTGAACGCAATCTCTAAAGCTAATCAATTTCCTCTCTGTATTATACGGGGTAAAGAAATATTTTACACGAGCTTATATAGAATAATAATAGTCTAGCTAATATTAAAACGTAATATGAAAACGTAAGTAAAATCTTCCGAATAGCTAACTATTAATGATTCTACCGAACTATTAATAATAATATATTACTAAGGTACAACATTATGGAGTAAAAAAAATAGCATAATTTTTTTTACAGTCAACCAGGCTTAGCATTGATAGTTTATTCTCAATAAATTATGGGTTGTAATATGAAAAAAAATACAAACTTATTTGCCGATAAGTCGTTTTATAATGAGAAATAATAGATCTTTTATGATTATAGGAAACTTTTTTAATATTTCATCCTATGTTTTTTCAGCAAAGTTTTTCAGTTTCATGGGCCAGTTCACCCCTTGAAATATTTATAGCGATTTTTTTACAACTCTGTACTAATTGCGAAAGTAGGTCAGTTTTATATCTGTAGGTACCAAGTGGGATATATTTATTTGCACGGACTCTTAATTATGCCCATAGATGCTCTAGCTGGTTTATCATCTCTTTCTTTTATTTTTATTTTTAGCTGTGACATAAACAATAATGTTTAAATGTTATTTGTTTTGTTTTATAAAAGGGTTAGGTTTCGTTAAATTTCTTATCTTATTTTTATTTAGAAAAACAAAAGAACTCTCTCTTCTCATTCCTTTCTGTTGGAACATAATTTCGAAATAAAGGTCGCAAAAATATATCTCCGTATTTTTTATCACGTTGAACAACGCTTTGCTCCGCTAAACTAATGAGACAATATTCATTAATGAGGAACCTAGTTCATTAAATTACAAAAGGCAAGAAAAAACTTATTTACCTACTGTTTAATTATTCCTCTGAAGGTATGAACGTAATCACAATTAACAAAAAAGGTCGGAGAGTTAATTTATTTGTCTTTCTGCCAGTCTTGTCACGTCCACGATTTTTTCGTGTGCATACTTAATTTTGTTAATTACATTAAATTTTGACTTGACGCTGAGTTGTTTTTGCGAGTCCCACAATTTCACGCCGTGAACCGTGGGTTATTTATGACGTATGCAACTGGGATAAATAAGTGGGTAAACAATTTTTACACAAAGTAAAACAATATACAAAAGGAAACAAAATTAATATTAGAAGGAAACTAATTCATAACGGAACCATGATTATAGATTACTACGGAAAGTTGATTGTCACAGATGAAGGTTGTACAGACATATTGACAACTAGTTAGATCTTCTTACCTTTCAGACAAAAGTGACAGGTACCTAAACAGGATATTTCACAGGAAAAAATATTTGACTATATTTTACAAAGATTTGACCAATAGACACGAGAAATTTGACTTCAAAGTTTATGTCTATCTAGCGTTAGCGTTAACGTTCTCGTAGGCAGCACCTTAATATAATAATTACATTAAAAATTATGTATGTAAATTCTCGTAGTAACAAGTAGACGAAGATTCATTACGTCAAAGAAGGTTCCTCTCGAAATATAATTAGGGGAAGTTGAACAGCTTTATCTCCTGCTTTTATTTTAGATACTTGAAGGAACAATGGTGCCTGTTGTACCTTACTTTCAGTGTTATCAATCAAGACCGGAAGCGCCATGCTAAATTTATTTCAATGATGATTTTTTCAATGCAACATCGATGGCACTATTGACACGAAGGGAACATAAGTTCATATTTTAGGCAAATAATTAAAAAAGCAAACAAACAATTTCAAAACAACTAAGAAGCGTTAGAAATAAGAAAGAAAGGAAACGCGCATCGCACATTTGACGCGTGACGGAGCGCTAAAACATCGCAACGGTCTGTCAGATCCATACTGGAGATGTAAATCCCCATACTAAAACCGCTTAACCGCTGTCGACGCAGCGCTATCGCAGTGTCATCGGTCGAGTGCAGTTTTAGTATGGGGAGTGACGTTTCTAGTATGGATCTGACAGACCGCTGCAATATTTTAGCGCTCTGTCGTGCGTCAAGTGTGCGATCTGCCTATATTAGATACTGCCTGAAACTTAAACCGTTTCCCTACTTTTAAAATTGCAAAATTATTTAGATGAAGAAAATGATTTTGGTTGTCATATTATATAATTGTTATTCCTGCCAGTTTTAGGAAGCTCGACTCTAACTGCTGCTTTACATTAACTAATGCTAAGCCAGCGTAACACGTGACAACCCACTCGCTTATAATGAGATGCATGAAACTATGTCTACACAGTACACTCGAGGGGTTACGGCTCGAGTTGCATAAAATTATAAGTCATATTACTGTTAGGAATATGACATAAAAATCACATCATACAAAAAACGATCTGTAAATGGCGGCGGTTACCTTAGTGTTAGGGAGAAAACATGCGCCCTGTAAGAGCTTTAGTGGGGGACAATCGGCCGCCATTTACAGATCGTTTTTTTAAAAGGACGACGTGATATTGCTATAATTGATTGCCGTGTGATGCCGGCTTAGAACAGCATGGTGAGGTGTCACGCGGGTGCCGTAAGAGACGACTAAGGGACTTGAGGGTTTCATATATATAACAATTATTAGCCGACAGGCTGACCACCTGTCACTGTAGAGACACAAGAATCATCTGAAACGGACCCCAGTATTTATCAGACGCGGCTATACTGGCTGTATTTTACGACCGTTAACGCTTTGCCTACCCCGCAAGGTATGAAGGCGTGATTTATGTATTCATGTATCAATTCAATTAGCTTTTGTTACAAAGTTACTAAAATTCCTACAAAAATAGTAAACATTCAAGTCTTAATAATCAATACGCATAACCGTCGTAGCATAAATTACAAAGTCATTAATGTCAATATTCAAAAAGATAAACAGGCTTATAATTCATGAGCAGCGTCGACCTTGGGCCATCCCTGCCGCACCATAACCTATTATTTTAAAAGTACATATTATGCGACATAACATCTAGTCTGAAAGCAAAATAGGCCAAAAGTATCACTATCAATATAATGGCATACTGAATTATGCCAAACAAATAGTATCACAAATAATTTTATGCAAACCGAGTTATGCCAAAGGATATTAGCATGTTCAACAATATGTACAATGATGGTATCCCCACTCTTAGTTCTATTTAGTAGATGGTATGACTGTTTGCAATATGGTGACTACAAACTCAAAACCAAGTTTGTTTCAACACTGTTACCTGTAAACACGAAACATGTGATGGCAACTTTGCCGTGAAATTAGTTTAGTTTTATTATCATTGGAGTTTAAGCAATCATATTAATAATTTGATAAATGAAGCTACAGTCATGATTATTAATCAAGCAAGAACCCAATTAAGTATCGATTTAGGTATGAAAGTCGGTCAGCAGACTTTTGAATATTTTATAACCGTGGAATAATATTTAGTTTGAGTCCAAATTAAAAGAATCAAGCCTATCAATGCCTAAGAAATTGGTGAATGAGTGAATAATTTCTTATGAAGCATCTTGACTTTGTTCTCATTCTACTATTGATTTTTGATATCAAAGATAGACAAAAAACTGCTCATTATACTCAAATTGTATTCTCACTATTATCATCAACATTCTTCTCGCCTTATCCCGTTCTGTGTCGGGGTCGGCTACCTAACCTAGGGGATTTAACGTGGAACTAAATTTTTACACAGGGCGACTGCCATCTGACCTCTGCAACCCGAAGGCTAACCTGGCCCGAATCCTAGGTTAAGTCACATTCAAATATCATCTTATAGTTTGTATTTTTTTTTTGAACAACTTTCCCCAAGAAACATAGGTCGAAATATGAAAGAAATTTTTGGACCTCCCATACAAAATGTAGCAGCCGATCGAGTCAACTGTGTTTCATGGACCGGTTCACCTCTTAAAATATTTGCAGCTAATATATATATATATTTTGTTCTTTATGTTTTCGGCCCCGAGAGCATCAAAACTACGTCGGTCGGCTTGGTGGGGAGCAAGGGCTCACCCGGAATACTCACTAGCGTTGTTGCGAGCGAAGTTGTATTTCAAATTCACGAGCGAAAATGTTAATTTAATATCAGAAACATGTTGTAGCGTATGGTAGCCACTACTACTATTCATTTTCATAATTTTGTCATTTACTTGGGCTCGGCGATTAATTACCTACCTGATGGGAGAGTTATTAAAGTTCGCGTTAATTAGGTTCAAAAATTAGCAGGGTGTAATTCTATTTCTAAAACTGTACAAATTTTCTTAATAGCCTATCTTCGAAAAGTGAAAGAAAAATGACACCAGCTCTCGTATAAAGTGGCACATTTTTAAAGATTTTATATGGGAAGATCAAAATATTTTTTCATAGTTGAATAAAAGTTGAGTAAAAGCTGTTCAGTTTTGTGAGTAAAGGACCCCCATATTATACTTTAATAACTGAAAACTTAATTATCAATTAAGTACTTATAAAATAACGTAAACAATGTTACGTATATATAGATAAAAATTTGATCTTTGTGATGCCAAGTTGATTATTTGAAATGCTTTTCGATTAAGAAACATATTGTTATTCAATTTTCTTTTCAGTTTACATTCAGCGAAATAGAATAGCTGATATTAAACGACTCTATAAGGGACGCAGATGTTTCTGTCGTCGAAAGTTTGTCTAAGAAATTACTCGAAGGAAAATTATTTTGAAAGAGCTCTCAATTTTGTCAGGCATGGCAATAGCGACCGTATTTTTACGGCCTTTAACGCTCTGCCTACCCGCAAGTCATAAGGCGTGACATGTAAGTATAAAACAAAGTTAATTTTGTATTTCTGTAGTTCTATCAATAGAATCCAATAAAATTGTATGGATATACGGGCGACGTGAATTGCAATGAACCTGTCAAATTGCAGTTTTATGTAGCTTTTTGTGGATTTTACCTTCGTTGTACTGACCAACTGCATTTAGGTAGTTGTTTTAACTGAATTAGCAGTTTAATTTTCCAATAAAAAATCTTAGGTACGTATTTATACGCACTCAACTATGAGATCTCAAGAGTGATTTGACAAATGTCAGTCAATACTAACTGTATCCCAAAGTCGCCCTCAAGATCGATCTCAGAGTTGAGTGCGTATAAATACGGGTCTTACAAGAACAAAAAAACTAGAAATCAAACTTAAAGGCATCTTAACATGAATTAATATTAGTTTTTCAATTAATCATAAACAAACAGATGGTAAAAAATGTATTATTTCACTTGTCAAGTAGAAGACAATTCATTTGGCTTGTCTAGTACGCTAGTTCATTCAGTGCTATGTTCATTGAACATCTCCGAAATGAAATTGGTTCAAAATTTAACCTACTTGGGCAAAAGCTGGGCAAGTTAGTCCAAGTTGTGAAACTGTAATCCCGGTGGACGTTGCTAGCACTCGCGACTTGCCACTTAGCTGGTGCATTAGACAACCGCGTTGTTCATCTTTCGGTCGAAGGACTCTCTATTCGATTAATTCAGGAGTCAGCAGCACAGTAATTTAACTATTTAAGGGATCAAGTCATACTGATAGTAGACAAATAGGAAGATTGATCAGCAGATAGTTCCCACTGTATCTAACTGACAAATTGGTCCCGTGGTGTCAGTAGTTCTATTGAGTTGTTCTATTGATAGAACTAGTGACACTGATTTAGGTCAGTAGTTCTATTGATGGTACAAGCGACACTATTAAGTGTCACTAGTTCTATTACTTATATATAATACATACATTAAAATTTTCTAGGGATCAAATTAATAGCAGGTTTAAAGTGGTGTAGGTACATATTTTTTTGTGATGGGCGTACTTTTGACCTCGATCTTACCCTAAGAGCTAAGATGGGATCTACGGTCTTAATGAAAGTCACGTTACAAGTATCCATTCCAATAAACCAATAAACTCAAAAACTAATAAAATAGGCTGGCTACATTAATCCTGAGTATCATAGCCTAGTTTTTACTGCGGAAAACGTCTCATTCCCGCGGGAAAATAGGTATCAGCGGGTGAAACCGCCGCGCGGAAAACTACATACATCCATACATAATATCCCTTGCGGAGTAGGCAGAGCGTAAACGACCGTTAAATACGGTTGTTATCGCCACGTCTTACAAAAATACATTTAAGGACTGTAATAAATTAATCGTGTATTACTAATATTACTATAGTGAGAGGTTGGCAGTCTGTCGCCTAAAATTGCAATACACCTACATGAAACCCTCATACGACACTCACGGGTAAGGAATGGGATAATTCAATTCTAAGGCATAATACAATTCTTGTAGTGTGGGCCACTGTAACATTCTGTGGTCTATATAAACGAGGAAAAGTAAATCGGAACGCATCTTTGAATTTTTTTTTCTGCGCCTCATAAATTTTGAATTTCAAACTTCGAACACACCAATTCGGGACTTATTCTTGAAAGTCACTAATGATAGAATGGTGATTAAAACTAACTAACACAAATGAATTTCAGGTAAAACCATTTTTTATAATATTCTTTACGATTATAAGTTATTTACGACATTTTCTGGGTGAGAATTTGAACGGAATAATGCACGAATTATGTAAAAAAATACGGAAAATCAAAGTTATCCCTTTAAATACCACTAAGTGAGAAACTAGTTTTGAAAATTGACCCCAATATACGTCAGAATGAGATTTTTATTTTTTAAATTTTTAAATAAAAATAAATTTATAATAATTTTTTTTAAGTGAATCCATAAACTAAAACTAGTCTTATTTTTAATAGAACTACTGACCTAAATCAGTGTCACTAGTTCTATCAATAGAACAACTCAATAGAACTACTGACACCACGGGAAAGTGTTCACTGTTCTTTTTACCTTCAACTAGCGACCCGTTCAGCGGCTCCGCCCGCTGTGACCCTATTTTCCCGAGTGAACTTGTTGTTTTCGCGGCAAGTATTATACACATAAACCTTCTTTTTGAATCACTCTATCTAATTTAGAAAACTGCATCAAAATCCGTTGTGTAGTCCTAAAGATCTAAGCATACATACATACAGACAGACGCGAAAAGCGACTTTGCTGTATACTATGCAGTGATTTAAACAATTTATATAGCCTTCCCGCCCACACATTCTGACGCTATTTTTGTTTCTTATCCGCAGCAGATTGTCTTCCCGCTTCATATAAGACTTCTTATTGAATTACCCTACCAATCAAAAAATCGCCTCTAAATTCGTTACATATTAATTAAAATTAATATATTCTATCTTATTTCATAAATTTTCATAATTTTACCAAGAAAACTTTCATAATATATTATGCGACTAGGGAAAAGTAGGTCATACGTCGTGGTCCTCACTGTTGCCCCCCGGGGCCACTGAATACAAACTTTAGATATAAAGGGACGGACGGACACACATTCTTATGCTAAACTTGCCAAGCGACTAGTTTGGACGAAAGGCAAGTCAATCTTCATTTTTGATTTCTGAATCTGAATGCAGAGCAATCCAACCAATATCGACTGCTGGTCTTTCAGGGCCCCAGATTACGGGGTAAGAAAGTTTCTCTTATACGACAAATATTGGCCAATACAAAAAATTTGATACGATTTAAATTCCCAGCTGCATTTCACCGGCAGACGGAGTAGCTCAGCCGAAAACATTGTGGCACTGGCGCAAAGTTGCGAACAGCCATTCCTAATATGCACGCGTCATTACCGATGAGTGCAACAGGCGGCTTCCACCATGTTAATATCCTTGGCGGAAACTTGCCGCTCTCCAATGAGGCGGGAGATGAGAGCTACCAACTAAAATGGAAGCGTCAAAGGAAGCTGTAGGTAACAGAACTCCTCGGCGCGTCCGACTTAGTTTTGAGACTGTTTGCGAAATGCGCTGAATTCAACCAGATAACTTTGGCGATGCGGGCTGCCTTTATTTGCGCGGTGTATGCTCAAACACTGTTTACTGTGAATATTTAGCTCGGTTAGGTAGCACTAGTTTTGCAAACTGCGAGTGTTTGGATAACTATTTGTTTGCAGGTAGGTAAATGCTTAAACTAGTAGAATTTTCCGGGGGTCGAAGGCCAGGTATTTTGCTATCTATTTAGAAATTTGTTGAATTTCAACACAGCTGTATACCCTTGCATGCAATACAATAAAAGCTGGTAGTGTCTGTCTGTCTCCTAAAAGTCTAAAAAAGCTAAAAACCTAACAATTAAACTTATTGTACTTTGCAGAGCCTTTGCTTGGTCAGCGTCTTACAGAACACTTGCGTGAACCTCCATTTAAGATCTTCCATAATAAATATATCCATCTTTTCTAAAAATCCATAGATACTTACTCTATGAATAAAGTTTTAACTCCACAGAGTTTCGCGGTCAAAGCAATTAATAGCGTAACTAGCTCGACTCTAATCCTTTTGATCTTTGATAATGCGAGTTTCAATTGCTTCCAAAGGGATCTTTCACTTAGTAGAAGTAGAAAGTTCGCAAATAGGAACCAAGTTGAAAAAACCGGTAGCTACGTATTCAAAATAATGTATATTTATAAAACGTTCTATTTAGATTGAATCAAGTAAATTCCCACCCAACGCATTTTAAATTTTTTGATGAAGTAAGTGATTAAAGCAAAGTAGCAACGCGATTTCCGAAGAAATTATGGAATTAGCAGTATTTTTTGGCTTACCTACAGATAAACAACAAGAAAGCAAGAAACCTTTCGCATGTGCATGAACTGTACGTAATTCCATACCAAATTGTCGCTTTAGCAATTTCCCCAACAAAAATAGCATGTCCATTCCATTTGCTTGCAGTCATAACATTTACCCAACTATTACTGTCAGAGCACGGTAATGGTCGATCCTGGTTTCTGTCAGCTGAACTTTGTTCTGGAATGCATTTTATGCCTTCGGGGCCAACTTTATCCTGGCCTTTAGACGGAAAATAGCGTCACTATGCTACAGCGAGTCGTATAATGAAACGCTGCAATACAACCAGGGAATAAACTTGTTTAGTACGACTGTCTAGAATTTGGTGGCACTAGTCAAAATTGGGATAGGAAAAGTTTCAGCAAACTATTTAAACACGAATAAATTTTAAATGCAAAATATTTACAGACCAAAGCTTGTTTCCTCAAAATTAAGATCATTAAAAAATTGTAGCAAGGGAATGTTGCTTTTCATCCCTGAAGCCTTTGAGAAGTTTCTTTTAATTAAGATTTTCTGAAATGTACAAAGTAAACGGCAGCTGGGTCGTCGTTTAGTTTCATGACAGAGGGCGCTTACTCAACTTCCGGTTTGCAGAAGTCTATTTCACAAAACGGACACAAATTACGAGTAAATCCATAAACTATACAATTACATTCAGTCAAGCTCAACTACAGATTAAACACTAGTAACACTATTATAGTAACTCAGGCTGTTGGATCCATTCAGGATGTTCAACAGAGACAGCATCACCCTACTTTCCCAAGCTCTTGGTATTGGAGCTACCGATGCTGTCTTTATCAGGATCTCTCTCAACAACTGTTGGATCCATTCAGGACGATCATCAAAAACAGCTTCATCCCACTTACCCAAGCTGTTTTTTTAAATGAATGATACAAAATCTACAGAATGACGAACTATAACTGAGCTTATTACATATTGCACAGTGTGAGTAGTCATATACAATGTATTTTTTTATATGTAAGTATAAGTAATTTTCACAATTTCAAGATGGAAGTGTTGTTAAAAGGACCCCTGTTGGCACAGACTTACACGGTTTCTCCTTACAAGTTTGTTTGTTATTGTTTGTTACGGAATCTGTCGTTCGATCGCCTTCGAACAGACGTAGCGCTCTGTTTGGGAGAAAAAGACAAATGTGACAGAAAGTGCGAGCTCAAGGCAGTTAACGCACATTTGGTTCTTCGAAAGTTGGCAAGTTCTCTCCAGGAGTTTGTAAGTTTTACTGGACTTAACATGCAATAAGACAATTTACACCTAAAAAAAGTTCTTAGAACTATGATGATATATCATACCTATCGCTTTGTTTGCCTTTGTTACGTAGGATTTGACAGATTAACAAAATACCTAATTATTTACATGTTATTTACTGTAATCTTGCATTCTGTCACCAGCATTGATATTGATCATCCGTCACTGCCTCATCCATCACTGCATCTTCCGTCAACATTATCGAACCTTGCATACCTACACCAAATTATGGTGTATACTACTAATACTCTTATTAAAAGTAAGTATAAAAAGTTAAATTAGAAACGTTTGAACTTAGTGAACCGAGACACATTTAAGACAAAGTCGAGGTCCATAATCAGCCCGTTTTCTCAGAAATAGCGGTTACAACGGACGCTAAGTTGACAGCCTCGCCTCACAAGTTTGTTTACTGCAAGTGAATTTCGCGCTCGACCGCTTTTGAATAAATAATAAGGAAGAAGGATCCGTAAGAGGCGCCATCTGGTTTATGAACACTATTCTAACAGATCCCGGTACCAAATAGCTTAGATTAGGAGCAGTTCTACTGCTGCATGCCGACAATAAGTGGGAAAATGTATGTGCTAGTGTAGTGGCTTCTACATATGCTAGCTGTATCATCGACTCAGTCACGGATTTGTCTAGCCAGGACGAGATCAAGACCAAAGCCATGGAAGATGCAAGTGCTCAATAATATAAATAAATAAATATCCTAGACAATTTACACAGCGCCATCTAGCCCCAAACTAAGCAAAGCTTGTACTATGGGAACTAGATAGCTGATACTAATACATAGGTATATACTTTTTTTTGTAAATAAATACATATTATACATAAAAAACACCCAGACTCAACACAAATATTTGTGTCTCGTGTGGGGATCGAACCCACGACCCTCGGCGTAGAAGGCAGGCATAAAAAATACAAAAAATAATAAAGTACAACTAAAATAAGGCACCTAGTATCTTCTCTCCCAGCATAGAACGTGAGTGAGTCCATTCATATGATGTTTTTCGCATAAGCAAGACTAGTAGCTACTAGTACTTTAGCAGCAAAATTTTTTCACATGACTTTTTCTTCTTTATTCATTTCTTAAGTCTAGAGTCAACCACAAGCAGCTTCGGGCTACAGAGTACAGGTGGGCAAACCTCAAACTGCTTTAAGTAGACGGTTAAGTAAAAGGTTAAGACGTAGTTCGTTCCTAACTAGCTAAGTAGGTAGAAAGTTGAATTGCAGTTGACGGTAGAAAAGTATTGCAATTTCCAAGAGTCGAGCTTACTAAGTAGGTATGCTTATAAAGTGAAGTTGTGTTCAAGCTCTGGTTTGACCGGATTCGGTTTCGGTCAAGTCGGTTCAGGTTGGCATGGCCGAATTGTTTTTGATACAATAGTCTGAATTCCTTTCCCAGAGCTACAAAACATTTCCTTTCCTTCCAAAAACGGGAAGTTCCCGGATGTGCGTAAAGATCTATCTTATCATCTAAACAACCAGCCACATTGTTAGTCGATGTGTGTAAAGTAAGTCGAATACCACATTTGATGGATGCGGGTGCAAAAGAGAGAGGTGCAAAAGATCCGCGTTGTATCTCTGTAGATGGGGAATTTGAAATATCCTTGCCAGACGCATGCGTCAGGGATGCGCTAAAAATACGCAGCGTCGTGCGTTAAATGTGGGAACCGTACTGAAGGGAAGTTGCCGACCCGACTTCGCGCCGCCGCCGCCCGCAACACGCGGAGATAAGGCGGCAACTTTTGTACAGACTACAGACAACGAATACGCAACATTGAGTCAACTTGGAAACAATGTTACGCTCCGAGTTGATCCCAATGTGAACCTAGGTTTATACCCAAATAAACATAAGCATGGAGGTAAACTTTCGCGTTTTGTAGTCATTATTGTACCTAACAAATTTTTGTTTGAGACACCGACCATTAAACTACCCGGGATACCAAAGAACTATTAGAATATTCTTTAGAACAAGGCCGGCTAAACCCAGGCTGTGAAGAAATGTAAAAATTTTGTCATGTTTCATTGAATAAGCAAGTCGCATAGTTTAGTAGAACGATCGGCATCATTCAAAATATTCAGGTTCCTATTTTCCTGGGAAATTCCCGAAATAGCTAAAGCCGAACCACTCTTAAACTTCAGTTTCAGGGCTGATAACACAAAAAGTTTCACAAGTGGCTCTTTGATATCATGAGTACTTTGTTTCTTTGTAATTTTGGATGAAGCCTTTGATGTTGTATTGAAATTATTGATGAAATGGCGATAAATTGTATAAGGTACACATATTTTTGCCTTTTGGAGGGAAAAAAATGATCAAAAATACATAATTTAGAACCGGAATTTTTGAACAGTGCGAAATATGATATGACACGTGACAACTTAGGTGGATCGCACATTTGACACACGGCGGAGCGTAAAAATATCGCACGGCGGTGCGTAAAAATTTAGTAAGGGGAGTGAAGTTTCTAGTATGGATCTGACGGACCGCTGCGATATTTTTGCGCTCCGTTGTGCGATTCACCTTACGCGAAAATTTTTTGTTGTCATATGTAAATGTGCGTTTCCAAGTTCCACTACATTTTTTAAACTGAATTAATGTCAATCCGGCTCCATAAACGATGCAAAAATACAGTAAAAATGCTGCATAATATCTTAGATAACATTAACATGAAACTTACCTAAGAAACTCAGAAGTAAATATGTACACGGCTTCATCTTCCCGAGTTTCCTGAAACAAAGAAATTGCAAGTTAAAATCGGCACTAAAAGCCGTAAGAACTACTTAAAAACTAGAACAATTTAGTCCAATGGCCCATAAATTCATTACGATCGTGTGACCAGAATAATGAACATTTTAAATAGAGATAATGCGTCTCTAAATCCTAATACATTCTATATTGCTTTGTAAGGTTAACGATAATGATCCGATGGTTTAGTTAAGTAAATGTTTACCCTCCTGAGTTCTGAATTTTCGAATTGATAATTGATACAGGGTGTTAGGATCAGTACTGACTTCCTTTCAAGGGAACCAGCCCATGAAACTGAACAACTTTCGCCAAGAACATAGGTAGAAATATGTAAAAAATTTGGACCTCCCATGCAAAATTTACCAGCCGGCTGAGTAAAGTTGTATGTGGGTCCAAAATTTTTTTTTACATTTCGATCTATGTTCCTTAGGTAAAGTTGTTTAGTCCTATGGGCTGATTCACTCCTAGGAAGGAAGACAGTACTTTTCCTAACATCCTGAATAAAACAAAATAATAGTGGATCCTAAAACCAGTGCACACTGTTTTAGTATTAGTCATATTATTAATATTTAGCAAATTATTAACACGTCTGTTATACTCAGGCAGGTACCATAAATCTTTTTGCATTTACAGCATTAATCCTAGTTCTAGAGGTATTTATAAATTGAAGATAGGTAATTCATACTGAAGATAAAATCCGAGGGTAATTTTTCGGATTTTACTTTCGATTTTCCTCGACTTTCGACTCCCCGTTTCCCCTTTCAAGATATTTAATCTCCCCGTTTAAAAAAAACGTAGAACGCGGCTACGGCGTAGCAAAATAGGTACCGTAACTGTAGACAAATGAAGTCACTAAAAATGATTTTTTCGTTGATACATACATACATATATCACGTCTTCATCCCTTGCGGGGTAGGTAGAGCTTTAACGGCTGCTATTAGCACATTTTATAAGGATTGTTCTTCAAGGTTGTTTCAGAAAACACGAGTATCATTATAGTGACAAGTTGTCAGCCTGTCGCCTGGAATTTGTAACACACCAATATCCTTCAGTCCCTTGGTTGCCTCTTATGACACCCACGGGAAGGATGTGGGGTGATGCTATCCAAAGCCGCCATCACACGGCGCATTTACGTGGATACCTTATTTATTTTATTTATGAATCGATCGATTTCATGGTAGGCTGATCCCGGTTTCATGACTCTAATTTACTGAGTGTATTTCATTCGTTGTTGTAGTGGTGCCTTCGAAAACTCAAACGAAGGAAGATGTTACACCTCAGCTAACAAAACAAATTTGATCAGGTTTAGTTCAGCAAGCGAGAAGGGTCAAGGGGAGATCAATACTTCATTACAGTTAATGTTCGTTTAAGCCAACGGGAAAGAGTGCGGTAATGGGGGTAGTTGCTGCTCCTTTGTTTTCCGACATATAAGGTTAAATTTGTTGTGTAGCTCTATTGTCTATCTGTTGATGAAACAGGGCAGTGAAAACAGGGCAGATTTCAATAATGTTATTATTGCCTCACTTAAAAGAAACAGAAACACTTTTTTACAGTGTTTCTGTGAAACGTTTTTTTAAGATGGCTTTATGTTTTTGGCCCCGGGGTAATCAAAACTACACCTGACGGCTTGGTGGGGAACGCGGGTTCACTCGGAAATATTTTGTATGGTTGTTCAAACAAACAGCCAAATCTCGCCCTTGGGCGAGACTGTTGGCTTAAGAGTTGTTCTGGTAAGAACGGATGAAATTGAGATCTCAAAATTGATATGAAGTTATCTACGCACTGGATAGGTTGTCTCATACAAATAACAGCTAGTTTTGCGGCCTTCATTGAAGCGCCACCTTTCATATTTGCTTTGTTTAACTGCCAGCGCCACAGTAGTGGCGATTTTGGAAATAATTAAATCTAATTCTACTAAACAATTTAGTTCCGGTTACTATCTTATTTGCTTTCCTTGACTGACTGCGCCAAAATGGTGATTTTCAATGAGTGCCACCAATATTGTAGCAACAACCAGTCCACAGCTAATTTAAGGTCAGTATATCTCAATGTTTTTGACATTACTGCATAAGTATTGGTGTAAGTAACGGTGTGATCTGATAAGTAAAGTACAATTTTTAGAAAACTCATAATCTGTTCTCATAAATGAATTCTCGTTCATTATCTTTTCCTCCTTAAGATAGGTAAATTTTCAAACATGTACCTCGACAACGAACATACATAGAGCAGGTAAGAACCTAATATTCACAGCACATAAACCCTCGTCTTAGTAGCCTTTTCCTATTAAATAAACAATTGTGTAACCCTTACTCCCTGATTACTGTCTTGGGACCAGATGAAACCGGATGATGGAGGTAGGTAACTAGTCAAGGGATATCTGGTAACGTATATTTTCGGTACAATTATATAAGGCGGAATACTGATAGTATGATCAATTGATTTCCTTTGGTGAAAAAACTGGGTGTGGTTTTTTGTAGTTATAAACAGTTATAAAGTGAGAAGTTGCTATTGATTTTTTTTTTTGTTATTTATGTACATTGTACAGTCGTACTCAGGCTCGGTCATACAGACTTTAAACCATTTTTATGCCAATAAAACGTACACTGGTGTTTGAGTATCTGACTGGACGTGAGCTTAAACTACTTAATAATGATGTAACTGCTGGTACATAAAAAGCTAAGAATTAACTTTCAGTAAAACTTAAGCCGAAATACACTGTATCCATCCGTTTAGTACAAAACAGTTTTTAAGTAAACTACCTATCTCTTGCTAAATGGGTTATTCATTCATTCTCCTTGCCTTATCCCGTTCTCTGTCGGGGTCGGCTACCTAACCTAAGGGATTTGACGTGGAACTAAGTTTTTACACAGAGCGGCTACCATCTGACCTCTGCAACCCGAAAGCTTACCTGGTCAAAATCCTAGGTTAAGTCACGTTCAAATATCATCAGAATTCAAATTTTATTTGAATGTCGGCTTCCGATGTTTTTGTCAGACGATGTCGATGTCAGACGATGTTTTTCCTTCAGCGCAGTCAGTAAATGTTGTGGTAATGCCTACTTGCCTTAATGTTATACCTATCCTGAAATACATTTGCCAGTTCCGTTGGCATTGCCACTAGTCCGCTGTAAGTGTGGCACGTGCGTCCGAAGTGAGGAATGAACCGCATTAATTCTCGACAACCATACCATACCGGGACTTTTACAGGATTTACAAGTGCAATGGTACAACCTACAATCAAGTGACGTCGAAAATAATGAACTTGGATGTAATATTTCATCAGCTTCACAATACTTATGTCGGACTTCCACAATTCTTTCTTCCATTAGCTCGTAAAATGCGTCATTATCTCAAAAAATAATAAGTAAATGGGCTCATTCAAGGCGTCAGGTTAGCAGAGGCACGCATACGACAAAATGGAAACTCCATACAACCTTTCGATTCTAGGCCCGAAAAAAAGGTTCTTACTTATCATGACTAACTTTTAGGTGTTTTTTGGTACACAATTATGTTTGGAGCTTAAAAGCTGATATTTCCGCACTTACTTTTTTTTTAATGGAACTTAAGCAAAAACAACTCATGCTGCTTGCGTATTTCAAAACTTATCACTGTTAAAATATGGATTTATGATGTTTCCTCACAAATGGACGAAAAGCTTTATACTAGCCTCAGCTAAAACGCCAATTTCTGGTCTCTTTCACTTGGGAAGACTTCGTCTCGTTCTTCCGATATTACTCGACCAGAAACTGGTAAATTTTTGGCTTGTGCCATAATGTACTGTTGGGATGCCCATTGCCAATTCTCCAAGCTGCCCCGAGTAGCCAGCCAGTTACGTCTCTCAGCCATGATGCTGGTAACGTTGAAGCCTTTGGTGGAGCTGTAGACAAGTCACCTACATACATATACATACATAAATCACGCCTTTGTCCCTTGCGGGGTAGGCAGAGCGTAAACGATCGTAAACTTACGGTCGTTATCGCCACGTCTGACAAGTATTGAGGGCCCCTTCAAATGATTCGTGTATCACAGTAGTGACAGGTTGTCAGCCTGTCGTCCCTTAGTTGCCTTTTACAACACTTGCGGGAAGAAACGGGGTGATGCTATTCTAAGCCGACATCACACGGCATAGTCAAGTACAAGTCACCTACATAGAATAATATCTATTATTAGTAAAAATCAGGTTGGAAACGTTGTGTATTACCTAAAACACCCTGTATTTCAGCAGTGCTACTGGATTTCGTGGCACGTCCCCACAATGAAACGCCGGGACGAATGGCCCCAGCAAGAGCCGTTATTCATTATGTAATTTAATAGTTATGTTGAATTTATTTCCACTCGTAATTCACTTTGTGTGTGCATCTGGCTATGAATTCTGAATTCTTGAGCCTTGTTTAATTAGTTAATTGTATTTTTTTTTTGTAATTTATAGCAAATATTGGACCTTATTTTAGTTAACGGATAGCATTTGAAAATTTACGTCATCAGTTATGGACTACTACTCTCTCTCTCTTTTCGTGCAACGTCTAACGGCCCGATGAACCCTAGTGTCTTCTACAAGTAGCAGGCTTCTGATATGGTTGTGTAACTATTTTGCTATTTTGACGTTGAGTAGAGTGAAACTAGATATTAACGTAAATAATTTGTGTAGAACCATCTGACTATCTGGCTATTGGAACAGAGTTCAGAACTGTTTTAAGTTCAGTAACCCACTTGTCTTTTATACCTACATTAATGTCATTGCATCCCTTTCACCGTAAATTTTCGATAGTCAAAAGTAGGTAAGTAATCATTCATGTTTTATTTTCATACGTTTTCTGTTTGCCACTCAAACTTTAACATTTTCAGTCCAACCGTTCTCAAAATTCGGCTACCTGAAAGGTAATCCTGAAATACGGTGGCCTTCTATCCTCATTTCGGAAATGAGGTCCGTTGTTGTTTCATCTATCTCGGGCTGACATTACGGCTACTTGCAAGCTGAGAATCGTTTATTAGGGGTCGATTTACGCGGGCGGCTATAAAAACTTCGCCCGTTCCGACACACCTGTGACCGCCCGCTAGGGTTGCCCAAACAAAAATGTAGACATTAATTTCTTGCTAGAAAGCTATACAAACGAAACAAGCGGAATAAAAACCACTCCACCGATAAGACTCGAACCCACATCTTTTGACTAGTTTCGTTTGTATAGCTTTCTAACAAAAAGTTAATATCAACATCTAGTGTTTGATTAAAACACCGAAATTACTATCTTGTGGACATTTCTACAAAATAGTACATACATACATACATACATATATCACGCCTTTATCCCTTGCGGGGTAGGCAGAGCGCCAACGGCCGCAAGAATACGGTCGCTATTGCCACGTCTGACACTTTTGAGGATTGTTTTCCAAGGCTGTTCCAGAAAACATGTGTATCACCATAGTGACAGGTTGTCAGCCTGTCGCCTAAAAATTGTAATACACGGATGCCCTCAAGTCCCTTAGTCGCCTCTTACGACACCCGCGGGAAGCATGTGGGGTGATGCTATTCTAAGCCAGCATCACACGACCTACAAAATAGTAAACATTCAAAAGTGTAAACATTCTCACTTAGAAGTCACGTAGGCATGAATGCAGTAATAACGATAAATCAGTTAAAAAAAATGGTTTCTTTTGTTTTGCAAAAGCTATATCGAAACATTTTATAAATAAATATTGTACAATCCTGTGAACCTGAATTACTTAGGACTGATTCCTGATTTACTCCTAAATAAACTTCAACAAAAACAGAAAAACTAGTTTTCGATTGTTGTCAGCGCATGAACCAAATAAATGACTTGTAAGAGAAATTTAAGTGATTTTTGTAAGGGAATTGAAGTACGTTTTGTGTCAGAACTACCTTCTTTTTCTCCCTCTTTCTTAGTGCTGCTATCACTACACTAGTTTTGACGTAAAAAGTCGGCTTTAGTGTTTTTGGCGAAATTGGTAGAATATTCTGCAGAGCAATAGAATTGGCACATCAAATTTTTTGTAGGATCGGTAACCCTAGCGCCCGCCCAACGCCCGCCGCCTACACGCGCCATAAACTGATCACTATATCGTATACACAAAGGCAGCAAATCGTATGGGCTTCTTTTCAATGTACGCAGATTCTACAACACCGTTTATACAATAATTTTACTTAAACAGGTGTTCTGAGTTATTAGTTTGAAGAGTTTCTAAGTTTTTCGTTTACCTGCATGCTGGAAAATCTTGTAGCCCGAATAGCTCAGAAGTCATTAAAACTATATTAGAAATTTCCTTTTTGAAAGTACTTTTAGATAAGCATTGATTTACGCATATTTAGGTCTTAAAATCGTACGATTAGGCACTTTACCAGCGGTGGTCAACACAGGACTGGCATTTTATTTTTATAAAATGTTCTTGGTAAGCTGACCCTCATACCCTTTCTGGAATCTTCCAGTTTACTGCTGTTGTTCATTTTAGTACCAAATTGATTACAGTTTCCAACTCCAACGTTTATTCGGTCATCTGCAACTTTATCTGGGGCAATAAATAATCAGCTTTATTGCTCACACTTTAGCCGTTAAATTCTGTTGCGATTATTTAGAGAGTGCCTCTTCCTGTTCGCATTTCCTTATTGGCTTATCAGCTGGTAGCTGCGTCCAGTATCTATAATTAGTATTATCTCTTTTGTGGTCTCTCTTTCGTTCCTGAAAATATTTCTTATAATACAGTTTTGCGTAGGTTTTTCGATATTGATACGATAACCAAAATAGAAGCATTATTACTTTCTACGTTATATATGTCTGTGGTTATATATAAATATATATTGGCAGGTATGCCAATATTGAGTACTCTTTAGTTGCTGAAATCTTATTTTCACAAGTAATTATTTTGTAACTGACACGTTTTCACCTGCATATATATTAGAATATACAGCCAGGAAGGCAATAAAATACATATGCAACAATTCAAACTTCGAACGCTCATGCGACCCGAAGTTGGCGCATAAATAGTGTTGTCAAATGAAACTGGGAACATGAGGAATGAAGTGTATTACGCAATGATATTTTACACAAACTGTCGGTATTTTCTTTTTCCGTGTGGGACCAAGAATCGTTCATCGGGCCGTTGGATGATTCGGTGTCCCATACGAACCACCTGCTACATGTAACTACCGCCATCTAAGTTATCATGCATAGCAACTGGGACTAAAAGAAATAAAGTTTTTAGGTACTCATTTTCCATTTACTTTAGCTTCTGTAGAGTCATGATAGGTATGATATATACAAGTAAATTGTAACTGAGTCAATACTCTGGTGCATGTAGTGTATGATATATGATATATTAGTACGTATTTTGCTTAAAATATCTTTGCCTGGAGTGGGTTACCAACTGCAGCAAATATGGACACTTGGAAGCTAAACTTTAAACGGGTTACAGAGGATATGCCACATGCAGAGTGCCTCGCCCGCGTATGGAAATACGCTGCCACCGAGTTGCGACATTTTGTAGCTAATTTACATGCTCCAAATTTAAATTTAGAAGTAGTGTATTTTCACTATTCTATTCTTCTTCTTTTTTGCGTCAAAATCTGTACGTAGGGTTTAGTACACCACTTTGAGTGATCTTTTGGTGGCAGTTTTAACCTTATCGACGTTACGTAAAACAAAAACTTAAGTTTCTCTTTCGTACTCTGATTTTCGTACTATTATTTTTAGAAGTGAATGGATGTTGCAATTTTCGTACTAGCAAGGTATACCCTGCCGTTTCTTGACATATGTTTCTAGGGGAAAATTGTTTAGTTTCATGGTCTGCATGTACCTTGGAGGGCTGCCCTTAATACCCAATATACGGGGTGTTAGGGACAGGTGCAAGCAGGCCATGAATCTGAACAAATTTCCCCTAGGGACATATGTCAGGAAACGTCAAAAAAAATTTGGTTTCCCATAGTAAATGCAATCAGCTGATCGCGATTTTGTATGGGAGGTCGAGTATACTTAGAGTAATTTTAACTCCAACCTCTAGGTACCAAGATTTTCCTGTAAAAACTGCTCCAGAAGTTGCATACGAAGCGAAAAGTAACGTAATGGCAGCTACTTTTCACGTACGACGTTTGACAAGTATCTGCCCCGGGGCTCATCTTCTCGCGAGAGCCAAGGTAGTTTGTAATCCGCCTTCTCATCTATCGCCAGGACATCAACCTAACCATTTTGGGGATAAACCTAATAATGATTTTTCTTAGTGTTTGTATGAAAAACCAGTACTGGTAAATATTAAATAGGTGGGTCGATGAGCTGGCGATAGTACCTACCAATTTAAGGATGTTTATTGGATCTTCCAGTTTGGTTTTACTGACGTAAGGAGGTGTAAAATTTCAGAAACACCATGACGCCGCATCGCCGTACGGCCGTCGTAGGCGGATGCTTGCTCGACTCGGAGCCCCACACGATAAAAAAGTAAGAGCGGGATGTCATATCCTGTAATATTGTACGGCACGCGTATAAAATGTCCTACCAAAAGTAATAAATACCTACCTAAATATTGTGGTAAAGGTGAGAAGTTGGTAGACAGTCTAGGAACTAAGTTTAATGTTGAATTCAACAACAGCTTTCAGAAGTCCAAAACTTTGACAAAGGACTGCTTTTCTCCTGAAGAAGCCGCATTGCACTAAATATTATTCACTTTGTAGTAACTTTGGTTTGATAGTAGATGTCCAGATTAATGCAAAGTTAGGTTCGTAAGACATTCAATTAGTAAGCACTTGGACTCAAGATTTGGTAAAAGTCGGAAATTATTTGCGTGAACTTTAGTTACCTTGAGTTGTTTTACCATCGACTCAATGAAGAAGAAGACTTTTCGGTTTTTTTACTAAATATGACAAAAGATTTTGTTATCATTTTTACACTAGGTACACACCCATTGAATATAACCTAGGTATCCAACTAAGATCATATGGTGTATGCGCGGTAAGCCAACTTGCGCCTTTCGCCGACCGACGCGACTCTTACGGTAGTGTATCCTATTATATTATATACGGTAGTGTACCCTGCGCTAGCGCAGTGTCGTGCGTTGGATGTGTGTCGAGAGCGGTTTTTGTAAGGAGAGTGACGTTTCTAGTATGGATCTGACAGGCGAATACGTTAGCACAGCGTTCTTTTTGCGTAGAAGTGTGAGAAAGGCCTATGCTGTACCAGCGGTATGACAACTCTAACCCCCACTATATTAATTTCCTTTCGCAAACAATGAGAACCCGATCCAATGTAGATTTTACTTTTTCAATTGATTAAGTTTTAAACTTCCATCGAAAGGATCATGACAACTTTTGTTTGGTTGCTCGTCCTGTTTTTCATCAGTCTTGCGTCACACTAGCAGGAATCGCATCAAAGCCAAAGTTATATAATAATAGAGATTAAATATTGCTAGTCATTTTAGCACAGGAAATTTTTATGCAACATACTAGTTCTGGAGTTATTGAGTGTCAAAGTCGGGCATCGAAAGAGACAAAAGTGCTGATGTTTGGCGCTCTTTAGAGTATTTAGTTCAAAAAACGGTATTTTCGGTAAGCATTGTAGAAAAGGTTTACGCCTCAGTATTTCTTTTTATTATTTTCAATTTTAGTTTTATTAATTTTCCGGGTTTTGTGCAACAATTAACGTTGCTATTTTTCATTGTAATTACATACACATATCACGCCTTTATCCCTTACGGGGTAGGCACAGCGATAACGATCGCAAAATTACGGTCGTTATCGCCACGTCTGACAACATTTGAGGGTCGTTGCAGATAAGTCGTGTATCACTATAGTGACAGGTTGTCAGCCTGCCGCCTAAAATTGCAATACACTTAAAACCCTCGAGTCCCTCAGTCGCCTCTTACGACACCCACGGGAAAGAAATGGGGTGAAGCTATTCTAAGCCGGCATCACACGGCACAAATTTCAATTTCATTGAAATTGGCGATATTATATATTGCATTCATGTTAAGACACATGGTTAGCCCATGTATGGGCATTCTCCTGTAAGTTTTTTCTTAAATCTCGATCATCCAGTCGATACCTATTATAATGTCGGTAGACGCTACCTAGATAAGCTCTATTTTCAAAAATAGAACGAGCAAGCTGTCAAATGCAAACGGCCATGCGGGTTATTGACCCAAAAGGACCACACAATAATGTGAGGCGCGAGGCGAGTGAGTGGTGAGCGGTGAGTGCCATGCCAACTGTCCATACGATACGACCCGATGTGTACAGTACATTAGTGATGTAACCGGCCTCCATTTTCGACATTACTATGGATAATTTTCCTTCTCATTGATTTGGTGAATTATTTTCTTTCTAGTTAGGCGGATCGCACACTTGACGCACGACGGAGCGCTAAAACATCGCAGCGCTCTGTCAGATCCATACTAGAAACGTTAATTCCCATACTAAAACCGCTCAACCTCAGTTGACGCAGCGTTCTCGCAGTGTCATCCGTCGAGTGCGGTTTTAGTATGTGGAATGACGTTTCTAGTATGGATCTGACAAACCGCTGCGATATTTTTGCGCTCCGTCGTGCGTCAAGTGTGCGATCCACCTAACTAGAAGGAAAATAATGCGTCTTACGTTCTGCTTTTAAATCTATAAATTGAATACATGCCGTTGCTCGAGCTCACATCTCTTATTCTGAATCTATGAAAATTCGTCATACGTATCCATATAAGTAGGTACCTAAGAATCCAATCTCCAAATTAACTAAGCCACTTCATTTATTTGATTTACCATACTCGTACACACCACGCTTGGTAGCTTGGCGAACCCAGTGCATTATGTTGTATCCACAGAGAACGCCGCTGCCCATACCGCTGCCCATCCCCTACAACATGCATTTACGAGCAAGACCGTGGGCAGATGCTACTCTAAGCTGACACCACAAGGCGCTTACTTCATATTGTGGAGGGCCATGAGCTGTCCTACTGTGAACGTGAATAGGAATTTCCGTCACTAGTACGACCGGATATTAACGAGCCAATCAGCGACCCGCGCCGATCGCATTAGGGCACCAAATCGTTCATCCATTATGTGTACAAATATCGCCCCACACCCATTAACTTTTATGGGGCGCCATCGATAGGGTTGATCACCAATTTATAAATAGAACAATGCATAATTACGTAGTGTCGACCAAAACGCGATCTATTCTGATAAAATTTTAAAGCTGATCTTGTCGTTGTCAAAAATGAACTAATATGGGGCCTAGGTTTGAGCATCGATGATTGTGCGGGTTGCATAATCACAAATGTTACACTAAAAGTATTACTTCTGAATTTTTTTTAGATTCTCTGCTGCAACTCAGCGAGGTCACAGCTATATCAGTTTATGTTGAATATTCTTAACTGCTACTGGGAATTCAAGAAATCTAAAATTTTATTTTTGTTTGTGAAAATCTTTAAAAACTGTAAACTTCTCCTTTTGAACGTCTCCAAATCAAAGGTGACTTTATTTAGAAATTTCCTCTAAATTGTCTCGCAAAGAATTTGCAAGTCGTACTTTAAACCTTGTTAACCCTAAGCCCTCGGTACTACTTTCACAAATTCCTTTTTGCGTTGTAACAAGGTTTGCGAGAGTCGGAAGTGGGTTCCAGTTCAGTCATTTGTTATTTCGACCGAGTACAGTCATTAGCATAATACGTTCTACAATGGCTCCATTTCAGTGGGGCAAACGAATTACTGAATGTGGCAAGTGTTCTGTTGATTGCCCTTCAACAATTGTTGGCGAGTGTACAATTTGCATTCGGATCAAGGGGCTATTCATCACGTTTCTTCACCTAATTTCTCTGAACAAGCTTATCCTTTTAATAAACTGGGTGACAACTGCGATATGATGAGATCCATTATTGTTTGAGCGTTGGTCTCAGAATCCAGGAATGTTAATATTTGTCAATTTGTTGAACTGTTTTCAATTTGTATAACCAAACATAGGCACAACCACTTAAATTTCCGTCAAAAAGATGGTCCCGTTTGTTCCGAGGGCGGTCAATACACAACCCTCGTCAGAAGCCTGTTAGCCTATTAGTTACTTCGAAAGCGGTTGAAAAACTTCCTGGTCATTCGTCGACTTGGTTTCCCATACGAAGTGAATAAGCTATTTTACCTAATTTGTATGTGAAACTCTGGCAACACGCTTATTCCTTTGAATAAACTGGGTACAGCTGCGCGATGAATATGAAATCAATAATGTACCGAGCACAAGACAAGACGGAACAGATGCGGATAACGTCTCCGGCAAATGTTTTCTCGTTTAGATTCAAATCGTTTGATTGTATCTGTTTTTTTGTCGTGTTATAACTGACATGGACCATTTGCGTCGTCAACGAGGAGGATTATAGTAAGCACAAAGTAATAAAATTGGTACCGTATAGACTCAGGCGGTTATCAGTTATCACACACATGGTTCCACGGCGGATTGCACACCTGACGCACGACGGAGCGCAAAAATATCGCAGCGGCTTGTCAGATCGATACTAGAAATGTCAATCCTCGTACTAAAACCGCTCAACCATTCGAGAAAGCGCTATCGCTGCGTTGTCCGTGGAGTGCGGTTTTAGTATGGGGATTGACATTTCTAGCATGGATCTGACAGACCGTTGCGATATTTTACCGCTCTGTCGTGCGTTAGGAGTGCGATCCGCCTAAAGTGTTTGTCGAATTTTTGGAAAAAGGAATGTAGGTATGAAATCTCATATTAGAATCGGAAAGCAGGGCACACGTTGCTGCATAAAATTTTGTCCGGTGCCTGTGTGATTCCCTTAATATCTCTGGAATCCCGATTCATCTAAAGCCCTCCAGAGGTAGTTGTTCAAAGTGCGAGCCATAATTCTTGATTTGGAAGTTGCCTGATTATTCAGTCATCAGTCGTAATGTGCGGGTCGTAAATGCCAAACCTTCCTTAACGAGCCATCAACACAGCGAACTGGTTAGAGTCTATAGAGGAAGCAGTAAAAGACAAGATCATCTAGATAAGATTATTATCTTTGGCCAGGTTAAAAAATATAGGTAGAGCGAAAAAGTCCCTAAATAAAACTCAACGAAGGTAAAAAGGAAAATGGTTACTAAAGGATAGGGGCGTTGAAATCTGATAAAAAGAGGTTTCGTACCGAATTTCAGTGAAAAGACGACTTACAATAACACGGCTTTTCAAACCAACGATATAACCGCCGCCATTCCGCCCACGAACAATTCAAAAACAATTTCACAAAACCAGTTTCTCGAATTCAAATTCCTTACCCATATCAAAGCATAGTTTGCGTAGCGTGCGCGCTTTAATTACCATTTGACAGAGAAACTTATTACAGCGTAAAACAGCGATATCGCGGCAACTCGCGGTGGTGAGGAGAATTTTCATGAATCTCAGAGAAAAGACTTATTTTGTAGTTTTACCAATGACTTATATTAAACCATGAAAACTTGTAATTTTAAACCATGAAAAACTTGTAATTTTCAGAATTGACGAGTGCTTAAACACAGCCAATACACAAAATACAATCTTAACATAGAAATACATTTGATAAAAGAGTTACCAATTTAGTTTATTTTCGCATTATTCATATTTTGCCGAACTCCGAGTCCGGACTCAGATTCCAGACTAGTTTTCTCGAGTTTCTTCTGAATAATTTCTTTCCACTGAGTTGAGTCTAGATAGATTTAGAGGCATCCAGTAGTGGCTTTCTGGCGCTAGATATTACCTACTCCGTCACCGGGATGCATTTACGTGAATCTAGTTGATGGCACACCTATCTCTGAAGCTGTTTTACATTAATCCAGTGCTCTTTTACCAGGTATAATTTAACGGCAAATGTGGTCTGCTTTCGCATTTATCGGGTGTCGATTTAATGGTACTATATCGTAGTAGTTTTTGCTGATTTATGCATAGAACCATAATTTTTCGTGACTAGACCATAAATTTTAGTATTACTTGTATTCTAAGGCGAGGAACACACTTTACGCACGACGGAGCGCTAAAATATCGCAGCGGTCTGTCAGATCCATACTAGGAATGTGAATCCCCATACTAAAACAGCTCAAACGCTGGTCACGCAGCGCTATCGCAGTGTCATCCGTAGAGTACGGTTTTAGTATGGGGAGTGACGTTTCTAGTATGTATCTGACAGACCGCTGCGATATTTTTGCGGTCCGTCGTTCGTCAAGTGTGTTCCTCGCCTAATAACATTGTAATGTCTTAAACGAAATTGATTGTATCATGAAAGTTTATGCTATATTCTGGCACTTGATGCTCTTTGTCAGTATTTTTGTTATTTCTTCTTTTGATTTGTAAAAGAAATATAGCAAGTAATATTTACAAGCCATTCTATCCAACTTTACTTTTAAGAAAACCCAGATTCAAATTCATTGGAACTCTTCAAATTGGGTAATTAACTTTGAATCTAACTAGCATGCTACTTACTGTCTCGTTGTAAACCAGCTTACAGAGGAACGAGTAAAATCGCACGGCCATTTCTCACAGGCGCGAGGCGATGCATTGTGGCGGGACGTGCCGCCCTCTACCGGCTCTTATTAAACGAATTCATCATCTTTAAACTGTAAACAGCATGGAAAGAAAGGAACGTTTTAATGCTGGCAGCTTTTAGAAAATATTTCTGGAATTTAAAGGTTACTTAAGTGAAAGGGATAAAGATAGAACTCCTCTGAGAATTTAAGGCTGTTCTTAAACATTTTAAAATAAGACTCGTGCTTTATAATTTGACTTGAAAGCATTACAAGATTATTTCTATTAAATATTTTAATTTACAGTGAAAAAGTTTTAGTTTCAAGATGCTACTGAAACCATTCGATAAATAACTTCACAATATTTTGCAATATAAAAAGGAGGTCTATGCTATAAAAAGTTTTCCAATATCGGAAGTACTTTACGAGTGAACGGTATGCTTTGACATTCAAAGCTGGAAGACTTTTCGAAAGAACCGAACAAGAATAGTAAATTATATTAGTTTGGGATTCTGGGTCAGCTCAATCACATGCCAAAACTGTTCAAGTTGTACAGTGGAGGAGTTTCGAGACTTTTGTAAGTCAAGTGGAGGTATAGAATTTTTCCTTGAGGTCTACCCACACACACGTTGTAACGAGATTTGTGAGTAACTTGCTTATGTACTTGGACTGTCTGTCTGTTTTCGTGTGAGGCACCGAGTCATCCAAATTTTTCAACCGCCTTCTACTTGGATGTAGCAGCTTAAGTCATTTTATTATACTATTTTCGGAATGAATCTTTTGCTAATTAAAAGTAAGGCTATCGCTACCATTGCCAATGCTTCTTAGTTTATTAGGATTAACGTATTTCATATACAGGGCGTAAGAGACGGTGTAACGAAAAATTTGCAGGCGTAATTAGACCATGAAACTGAACAACTTTTTCAATGGGGGATATGATGGGAAACAAAAAAAAATTACGACCTTCTATACAAATTTCCCGATCAACCGCCTGACTTTATTAAAAGATTATATTGAAAGATTTCTTGAAACAGCTACTTTATATAATGACTCATACTATTTTCAATACCGATTCAACTCAAGAACCAAACGACTTGAATCAGAGTAGAACCAAAATCAATTCTACTTTTATTATCTTGTACGAGCAGTGCCTTTTTCGTTCGATTCTTCCAATGTACAATCGAAGTAGTAATTCTTGAACTTGCGGAATCTCAATAAGCCAGACTCGACAGTATCTAGTGTGCTACCATCCAGAATATATCGCCTCGGAAACCAAAAACAAACAGACGTTATTGTGTTCAAAAGCTAAAAACCTTGGAAAGGTAGGTATATAGCTGAAATACTAGTTACAATCGAAACGTAATTTTAGAGCGTTTCGTGGATGGATTACGTTGCCCACTCAACGTCATTACGTCAATTGTTGACTAAGAAAGTTCAGGTCTTTCAAGCCACATATTAATTTTCCAAGAAGAATCATGAGCAACTGTCTGCGTAGTTTCATGGTTTCACTTTAAAGTTCGGCGCACTCTATCTACATTATTTCTTTGTCAGATATATCACCCGCGTGGAATAGTTACAAGTAGCAGCTGCAAGGGACCCGAGATTTAAGACCTCTTCCACAATAAGCAGTATATTGCTGCCAGTCGTAGTGTGTCGTAGCAATAAGTTTTCGAAATAATGTGAGATGGCAAGGTAAAAAAGTTTGCAAGCAAATTAAATTTTATTCAAATTGTGTGACATACAAAGCTATGATGATACACGATTATTCCGAAATGGCACTCACATTATGCGTCAAAATATTTAAAATACCAACTGCGCCAAACTTTTGTTATTAACAGAAACATTCAATACAAAATATTGCATGCAACACGTCCATCTTAGGTGGATCGCACACTTTACGCACGACGGAGCGCTAAAATATCGCAGCGGTCTGTCAGATCCATACTAGAAATGTCAATCCCCATACTAAAACTGCTCAACCGCTGTCAATGCAGCGCTATCGCGGCGCCGTCGGGAGTGACGTTTCTAGTATGGATCTGACGGACTTCTGTGATATTTTAGCGGTCCGTGTGCGTCAAGTGTGCGATGCGCCTTATATGCACTTAAAAGAAAAATATTTATTTAATCTAGCAAGGCATTCATGTGGATGGCAGCTTCTCGTGCTATAACAAGGTACGTGCCGTCGCATGGCACCGCTTTATTACTCTCATATTTGAGATTTTGAGCGCGAGGGCGATGCCCGTGCTGCCTCCAACTGCAACACTTCAGGTGGAGTACTGTGCACACTCACTGATGTATGGAGGACTTATATAGAGCAGTGCCTATTTGCATGAGCTGTACCGTTTGGTATTAGAAGTACTTACATAATCATCTCTTCAAATTGTCGCTTATCAAAGTCACATGCTATGGATTTGCATCCACTATCCGAAAACCGTATGTACTCGTACCTAGTAGTGGTTTAGATAAGCAAGTTGGAGACAAATATAGCTCCTAAACAGACTCCTAATGTGACCAATTTATGGTGTCGTTCCGTATCCCTGTAGTATCCGTTGTTTTGTTGCATACCTAATCCCAAGTAGCCTTCCTACTTTAAACTTGTAAACCGGTAAGGAATGACCACTGGATAAAACAAGGATTTGTTTCGAGTGAGACAATTCTGTCAGAGAATACAGCGGAAAAGCTGGGAATATATTTGTGTCGCAAAATGCATCTGCTAGTCGGACATTACGTACAAAGTAAGACGAAAGATGTCAGCGCAAAAAGCTCTTTGTATGCATTTATTCAGTTGAAATTCACTTACATATTCAGAGAGAGAAGTGTTGTTACCTGGAAAAATCATAACATAAATAATTAAAATTACAGTGGACAGAGCATCGTATCAATGAAACTTTAAATACTTTGGTCACATTGCCCAGAAGAAGTGTGACCTCCTTGAGAAGCCACTAATGGGCAAAGTAGACGGTAGAAGACCCAGAGGCAATATCATTAATTAGTTCTAGTATAGTTTTGTAAACGCGATTGAATATGACGTCGAAAAGTATCCCCCAAGGCATAAATACTACAGATCAAGAATATTGTAGATGAATAGCAGCATAATTTATTTACCACGAAAACATGAAGTCAAGTATCAATATATACGGGCTGTAAGGGATAGCGTTTTGTCGTTTCCTGACATATGTTCCTAGGGGAAAGTTGTTCAGTTTCATGGTCGGCTTGCACCCTATTCGGGCTGCTATCCCTAACACCCTGTAAAATAATGTAACCAAACTATAGACCAATGAATGTACGCAATAAAAACAAAACAAAATGAAAAACCATTCTTCATGTTTTTGAAGGCACCCTTTCAATCAAGGATGTTAATTTTATCTCCCATCCCACCCATTCACAGGGCACCCTCATCGACAAGTATTGAAATGTGTGACAATTTTCCGTTCTTTCAATACGAAAATGAGCATTCGACTGTCAGCCTGTAAGATTTTGTTTTACGTTGCATTAATAATAGTAATATTACTGTCAACGTGTTTGATAAAATCGCGATTATTTCTGACAGTAAAGACAGAGAGATAGTATGACTTTGTATGTGGCATTTCAACTCCATATTATAACTTTAAAATCGAACATTAATTTTGTATTTATAAGGTCTTTATTTTAAATTTAACGCACAACGCAGCGGTAAAATAACGTATCCGTAACTCAGCGGTTTGTGAGATCCATACTAGAAACGTCAACTAAAACCGCTCAACCTCTGTCGATGCAGCTGCGGTATTTTGACGTCGACGGGATTGACATTTCTAGTATGGATCTGACAGACCACTGCGTTATTTTGTGTTGCATTGTGCGTTAAGTGTGAAAAAGGCCATAACGTGCAAATATTTAAAAATATTTTTACAGCATTATCACATACCTATTATTCGCAGTTGAGCAGTAAAAATAAGTACCTTTAACTGACTCCGTTTAAGAAAAATAGGAATATCTCTATTTATTGAGTTTGTTACAGCCGCCATAGAAATTGGCAACTTGTGGCAGCCGCAGTTTGTTGCGGCGACGTGTGATAGGACTCTCGGTTTTTTAATGGAAAATGGAAAATCATACGGCCTGCGTAATAACCACCGTAGTATACACGGTGTAAGGGACGGTGTAACAAAAACTTTGCAGGCGTGATCAGACCATGAAATTGAACAACTTTTTCTGTGTGGGCTATGCCGGAAAACGAAAAATTATTTTCGAGTTTCCATACAAAGTCACTCAGCTGATCGGGAACTTTGTATGGAAGGTCGGAAAACATTTTTTCGTTTCCCAACATCGGCCCTAAATAAAAAGTTGTTCAGTTTAATGGTCTAAGCACGCCTGCAAAGTTTTCGTTACACCGTCCCTTACACCCTGTATGTTATATTATATGTATGTATGGTTCGTTTTAACCCCCTATAGCCACACAGCTGGAGGGCACAGACAGGCTGTCAACCTACATTCATTATTGACGATTTGAATGGGAGAGAAAAACGTCAGACCCGCGTTCGGCCCAATGTAAATATTTGAACAGAATAGAGCATCCGTTTCACACTGATGGGAATATTTCACAGTTTAATATATTATAATAGAAAGTCTTAGAAATCCACGTCAAACCCCCTAGGTTAGGTAGCCGACCCCGACAGAGAACGGGATAAGGCAAGGAGAATGATGAATGATGAGTAAGTCTTAGAAAATCAATTCTTCTAAAAGTACTATCGAGAAAACAAAATATTACTGCGTATGTTTTTAATTTACCTAATAGCAGAACCAGGTTTTAAAAAAATTTTGGTATTGTGGGTATAAGGTGGATCGCACACTTAACCCATGACGGGCCGCTAAAATATCGCAGCGTTCTGTCAGATCCATACTAGAAATGGCAATCCCATACTAAAACCGCTCAACCGCTATTGAACCAGCGCTATCGCAGCGTCGTCCGTCGAGTGCGGATTTAGTATGGGGGCCGCTGCGATATTTTAGCGGTCCGTCGTGCGTTAAGTATGTGATGAATCTAATAGTTTTTTTTTAATATGCTACACTCGTAGATAGTCTCAAAAGACCCTCAATATGACGTTAATGTGGTATGTATATATATATATGTGAAATACCTGATCGAAGGTATATGAGAAGCAATTCACCTGCCCTAAGCAAACGAATCTCCACTAAGGTAAATAAACCAAAAAGTTATCGGTTACCTAATCTTAGTTACTGTAATGAAAGGGTTGAACGGAAAGGAACGGGTTTTATGTTTGTTCAAAGGTTAGTTACTAATAGGTACTCGTTTGTATGGGCGGATTGAGACTTACGTGGGCTCTATGTGTATGCTTAGTCTTCTTAAAAGCTCTACGCGGATGACTTTCTACTAATACGCCTAATGGAAGTACTACATAAAAATAAATTTATTGTAAAAAAACACAGTTATGTATGTGTGTACAGATTAAGTACCTAAAATAATTTTATCTAGTCTTAATAATAATAAGATTTATTATACTACCTTTTTTAATTTATTAAAGCATTAAATAAGTAAATACATATATCACGCCTTTATCCCTTGCGGGGTAGGCAGAGCGATAGGGGCCGTAATAATACAGCCACTATCGCCACGTCTGACATTTTTGAGGATTGTTTTCCAAGGTTGTTCCAGAAAACATGTGTATCACTGTCAATTGTAATACATCAATACCCTCGAGTCCCTTAGTCGCTTCTTACGACACCCGCGGAAAGGATGTGGGGTGATGCTATTCTAAGCCGGCATCACACGGCAATAATTAAGTAAATAATTGGCTACCTATCTAAATAACTGCCTACCCCGCGAGGGATAAGGGCGTGATTTATGTATGTATGTATGTATAATTGGCTTATTACAGTAAAAATAAAAAACAAAACTATATTTTTACAACTAAATTACTAACTATATATTTATACCTCATAATTTTCAACAAGTTTAGAGTATCGAAGTAGCCGCTTGACTAAACAACAATGATAAATTGTTTTAGAAATACCATCTGTTTTGTTAGGTCTACCGTCTTAGCAATTTGGCGAGAATTCCTCAAGAACAACAGTATTTAAGGGCATTAAGCTAATTCGAGCTCGTAAAAAATATCGTAATGTTTCTCTGAAGTTGCTTTCTGTAAATCTTGTTTTAATGGTCTGATTAAGCACACTTGTTGCCCACAAAAAATATTAACAACTTTGAGTTATAGCACCTACCAATTTTAATTTTTAAATAAACATGGAAGGCGGTTGGGTGGTGCAAAAGAGATAAGTAGGTATATTTTGCATCTACCATAATGAGTATACCTACCTAACAGCGACACATAACGCAAGTTTCTGCGTAGGTCCTGCGCCAAAATCGATTTTATTGTTTTAGTTAGGGGAATCTATGATTTCCTTGCATTTGACAGACGCTAAGCTTTACACTGCTACGCCATAGCTTGCTTCTAGATTTTTTTTGCTCTATTTATATCAAATTTTTAATTACGGCTAAAAACTACAGGAATCCTACATTTTTTACACGATGTGTTCGAGATTGGATTGTGGACGCTAACCTTTTCATAAGAATATACCATGGCGTGCTGTGTCAAGTCACCGATCGTTTTGTTCTATTTCTAGGTAGTTTTTTATATATTTACAATTAACCTTAATTTAGTAGCCGAATTCGCGTATTTTTTTTGTGAATATGGCACTAGTTTACTTTGTGCCAATGTCAAGTAAAAAGGTAGGGAAACAAAACGCGTTTAAATTATAATGAACAAATAAATTTTGTAAGGATAGTCCTACAGGTTATTTTCACCCCGACTAGGTAAACGTGTCCTAAGCTCGCATTATCCAAAGTTAATTGTCAAATACCAACTTCGGGTAGGGTTTAAACTGTCCGCGGACCGCTGTCGCGTTGACGTCCGACAAGTATATTGCGGCCCAATATTGATGGGGGAAGCGCCGGCACCCGGGTGTAATTACATTGTAAATCTGTTGTTATTTAGTTAGTCCTAGTCCTAGTAGTTACTACTATTATTCTGGTTGAACGGTATTGGACGGCATTTATACATGTCGGCGAAGACCACTGACTGAATAGAAACTTCTTGGCAGTATGGCGACCATACTACCTTTGCCTTTCTCGTACGAAAAACAAATGAAAGTTAGATTTGTAAGAACTGTCAAACTAGTAGCGTCTTGGTGAATTGTATTGAATCGAATATATGAGGAAATAATGTGATAATGATACTGTAACAAATATGAAAAGACAACAAAAGAAGATAGTTGAACAATTCCGTCGTTTTCCTAACAAAATTCTCTCAAAATATGACGAATCCTGACTGAACCCCCATATACATATTACTGTCCGTTTTTTATAACTGTTCTCATTTTCGAACTTCAAATATGACTTTTCTTTGGAACTTGATTAAACATTCAATGCGTCAAACCTTTCTTCATGAAAATCCTCTCTTGCTAGTACCACTGGAACTCATCAGGCGGTTGTATAGGACGTTTTCTATTACTAGATGGAACATGGAACACGATTTCTGAGAAAACTTGCTATCAATTTAGCAAATTGATTACAGTTACCTACCAATAATTAACTAAAAGGGTTCCTAGGGTTTATCGGGTTGTTGGACGATTTGGTATCCCAGGAAAAATTAAGAAGTGCATATTGTGGCAGCCATAATAATTATGTAGCAAACAATAACGAATTATAAGCGTTAGTGCGAAAGCAAATCACTTTAATCCTTGACCGATTTGATGGTCAGATTTAAATTGTTTGATTTTCCATTGGGTCCTAATCCTTGGGTCCTAATCACCATGTCACCCCGCCATTATTAAGTTACAATGTCGCAAACTTTGACTTAACCGATTACGAGAATAGGTAATATTGTTATTGATGTTGATAGGAGTTTGCTAACTCAATAGCAAAATTAATTAATATAAGGTTATGCACAGAAATACAAGCAAACCTAATTAGTAAATAAAAGCAAATGTACAGAAGATCGATTATACTACGCTTGATGTGCCTACATGTACATACTAGTGTAACTAAACTATACTATGTACCTAGAAAATCCAATATAAGTTGAACATCTGTCGCAAACAGCCACCGCCGCAATAAAATAAATCTAAATCATAACGTCGCGAAATAGGAACCAATTTGAAACGCGTGCGCCACTGCGATGCTGTAGCTTTTTGTGTGCGACGTATTACGAAGGTAAAGGCTAGGGCACATCCAACGCGTGTTAGGAACTTCCACACTCGTAATAACATTACTAGATACATATCTACATATATAGGCACAAGGCATTAAAATAGGTGGTAGGAACTGAACGCCATTCTGCGAGACTGTTGAATTTTGTGTGCGACGTATTATGGAGTTACTAGGGCCTACGGACTTCGAGGACGTGTTGGTAGCGTGTGCATTGAAGTTTCCTGTGTACATCGTACAGCGAGTGCGGCTCTATACTTACTTACTTACTTACTCCTGCGGCTCTATACAGTTTGCAAATTTTCTTCGCTGATTTGTAGCTAATTTTCTTAATAAGCAAAACAATCATATGATTTTCTTAATAGATCTACTTTGCTGCTTTCAGTGTAATTTATTTATTTCATACACAGTGCCCTTAAGTAGATAACGATGACACATTTTTACGCGCTGAAGGGATCCTACTGGAAGAGTAGCTACGACTGGCAAGGTGTAATATTATGCGGTTAGAGCAGGAAAGGGTCAGAAAAGGGTTTATCTACATATTTTTTGTCCCAATGTACACGCATGGAGTGTGTTCGACCCTTAATGCTGTAATTCAGTCCGTCAGGTGCAGCTGCCGCCAACGACTCCGAGCGATTAACCCGTTTGAGGGCTGCCCGCCCGACCAGAGTAGCTAGAACCGCCTACGTAATGTGAGGTTAGAACGATTAGTTACAACTAGACATGGTTATAGGGCTCACGCTTTTTTTTTTGGACAATAAAATAGTAAGGCCAGTTATCGTGTTTCTTTTTTTAGCAATCGGGTTGATAAGGCGATACTCACACTGGTAAGGCGAGAAACACACTTGACGCACGACGGATTTATAGTATGGATCTCACAGACCGCTACGATATTTTTGCGCTCCGTCGTGCGTCAAGTGTGTTCCTGGCCTAAACTGGAACGGGGTCCTAAGCAATGCGGGTTCGTCTTACGAAAAAAATAAGTTTAAGATCAGATCTCTACGTAAGTAGATAAGGTAGTAACTAGGTTTACGCCATCATACGAGAAAGACACCACGCCGCTCGACTCGATTATAATTCAACCCTTACACTACTCTGCATTTGACAAGGGTCAATCTAAAGTGGTTGTTTTGATCGTAAATGGGACGTTTGCTGTAGTGCCAATCCTTGAAGATTATCGATATCGCGCCAAATATCCCGCTTAATACTTCCGCTTCCGTTGGAAAGGTGTCGACAAAGCTATTATCGCGCTAATTCCTTAGACCCGACCAACACCTAGAAGCAAATTTGCGCGTGCTCTTTTCAGAATCACAATAAAAGACAAATTTTATCATAATTGATGACAGATTATCAAATTATATGGCTTACATGTTTCCCACGAACTTTTTGTCTTTATAACATTTATTACCCGGCGCAGCGGGTACATGCTCGTGTTAGGTAGGTTTCTTTCACAAAAACTTGAGAAATGTTCAGGCAGTATTCGAACCTACATCTTTCGCTATTAGCACTAATATTTGGGCTACCGCAGCGGCGGCACAATCGTTGTCTGCAAAATAAAGTAGATACCTGGCTTGTCGCGAAACGGTTCACGTGGATGCCGGAACCGGCCAGAAACATTTACTGATTTCTAACCAATATTGTTTCAATTTTGTGCGCTGAACTACACAATTCATTAAAAACTTGATCCTAAAGTAAAACATAACGTTAGTGAAGTTATATGATGTAACAAAAGTACATGTCTACATAAATACATTCAAATAGGTACTCTTTTATCACTGTGAAAAGAAATATAAGGCTCATAAGCTTTCTCAACTTAATCACATTAAACTATCTGAGTTATTATAATTTTATTTTTCTAGCAAGAAAAGTCAATCTTATGAAAAGATCTTTCAACAAAAAAGAAATTACGTTAATTTTGATGCAGGTTTTTTATCTTTTTGTAGGTACATCTCATTTTGAATAATTTAATGTCACTTGTTTGATCGCTCGTTGTGGCGTACCCTGGGACAGACCTACGTCTAGCAGTGGACTGGTATAGCCTGATGTAATGAGTTGATGACTCCTTTCAGATCAAGTCATCAACGCGATTCAAAAAGCATTCTTAAGACCGCTGCATAGTGATATTTATTAATTAATTACAAATAATAGAATCTACAATGTCATAATTAGTAAGTACTTACTACAATATTGCTTAATAAATTAGTTCGTATTTTCTTTCATTTATTGTATTAATTTAAAAATTGCTTCACATATTTACGTATTATAGATGTTTTTTCGAATGAACATGCCGCAGATAATTCATTGGTTAAACTAAATATCTACTTTCCCACATTTTGGCCAAGTTAATTTAGGATCGTGTATTATTCAGACTCGTCTACCCCTGGGATAAACTGGCATCACTATGCCAGGATTAGATTGTACCAAAATGCAATCAGCAAGTACCAAAAAATGTTTAAAGTGTTTATGCAAATCATTCATGCACCAAAACTTTTCCAAGAACCTATTAAATACAAATCAATTAATTGCAACTGGTAGAAGTAAATATCTAAATAATAAAATAATTACTTTTGTTACTTGGGCTATATCTACAAATTTTCAAGCAATTAATTGTCTAGGTACATACAATAACTCCCGAGGGTATGAAAAATCTTAATTAAATGTGAGCGAACTCTGGTAAAGGTGTTGGGATTTGGAAATAGCAAAATTACAAGTAGGTATTTACTTTTCTCTCTGAACAAGTGTTACTGAGAAAACTCTACGAACATCTTCAGTGAAGGAAGGCACGTATCCCAATCAAACATAACTTGTCCTCTTATACAACTGAATGTACGAATAGTGTAACTATATCAAATGTGAGAAAAATGTATAACATAGGCAATGAAAATTTTACCTTCGCAATTATTCTCCTGCTTCATCTCGGTGTTGCCAGGTGCGCCCCGATTAAACACCCGTTCGGAGGTCGGAGGGAAATGAGGGTCAGGCGACCCAATCACGAAATTTCTTTCAACTTTTTTCGTATAAGAGACCCAATATAATAAAGGTTACGTATATAATGTACCCCACTTGACGTGCCACTTAATTGGACTTAACCTGCTTTTTCAGATGGTGAAATTTATTTTGGTGATCTGTAGAGGGATGAATAAATCATCATTAGGCAACCAATCAAAACGAGTGTTTTTGAGAGTTTGTGAATATACTCGGATGATTTTATTTCTTGGTTCGATTGAATATGCTAGGGTGTAGGTACTGTGAAGACGCAGCTCTTGTGGAGGTTTTGAATGAAACATCACATTCACATTGATATTTGGCTATTAGATAAAAAAACATAAATAAAAATAAATTATGTAAAAACGTGCAGCTCCGACCATCGGGCTAAAACATGGGGCTAGAAAGATTGACATACTCTATCAAATCCAAACAAAATATGAATTTCTTTTGAAAAGCCTGACGCCTAACCAGCTACTTGCATAAGAAAAATTTAATGAATATATAATACGAGACTTGGCGAAAAATTCTGGGCCCAAATAGATATAACAAATACCTTCGTTAGTATGTAGGTAGGTCAGTACTTAATCCTGAGTATTTCATACTTATCTACTTAATTAACTTGACTTATAAATTAGATTGTTAAAGAGGGTAATAATTTGTGATTTACTGATGTAATAACTTATATTGTTGTCTCTAGTCGTTAAGGTAACATAATGAGTAGAGATAAGGGAACAGTACCTACTTATTACCACGCCCGGGGCTATTGTAAACAATTCATGTTCCGTTTCAGTACAAGTTAATGTGGGAGGCACGTTCAGAATGTAAATAACATTGTTCATATATGGAATATAATTTAAGTAGTAGGCATGTAAGCTCGCCTATATTAATATGCCTAGATAGCAGTATACAAAGAAGTACTGATAGCTTTCCTAGAATCTGTACAGGTATTTACCCGAAAGGCACCTGGCACAAAATTCTTGCTGACATTTTTGGTAGCTATTCAAACCATTTCAAACTTTTGGCATCTGACCTACTTTTGAAGAGACGTGGAATATTTTGCTGGTAGAAATTTCACCAGTGAGCTACCCTATAAACCTACGTATAAACAGTTTATTTCATAAACACCCAATTTTCTATAGAATTTATTTTAACACCCTATGTTTTGATTTCGTAACGTACGCTTCTGTCACGTTTCCCGCGCAAAGTGGCAGCCGCCAAGCGGGCGCCGCCATCTTGAAACGTGACGCCTGAGCGCTCGTTGACGCTTCCCTATTTAAATTCGCCCTCCTTTATTTATTTTTTTTATTTAACCAGCCAGCTCTTTTATTTTTAGTGGATCTAATTTATTGGAGGAGTGCCGAGGAGCTATTGTTGGTGCATTGTAAATGAACGAGAGGCGTGCTTTGTTCGTAGCTAACCCAGCAAACTTGAGTTACGGTTTCATTTAACACACAGCATACAGGCCGAGGTAAAAAATGTAAAAGTTGAAAGTTAGAGGCTATTTTGTTACTGAAATAGGCATCTCTAGTGTATATCGTGTGATGCTTGATAAATATCATAAGTCTCCTTGTTTTTTTTCGGCTACCGTCATCAAATCCTGAAATGGTTACTCTCTTAGAGTAGCTCGGGGGTGCAGAGGTAGGTACCTAATTCAAGTAATAAAATATTTTTTCTAAATTGGTAATTTTATACAGGGCGAATTAAAATGTTCTATTTTTTTCCGTTGGTTGTTTAATAATACAAATATCTAGTTCCCTGAACTTGAAATAATAACTATTATTATTTCAATAGAGTACGCAGCTAAATCCTACCATCTCAACTTACCTACTCAGGAAGCACAAAGAATTGTTTTTTCCGAGGATTTATCCGCATTACGTATACAGGGTGCGTTGATGAATGTAAAATAAAACAAACAAAACAAAGGTAAGACATAGTGGGCGCTGTTCCGGTGTATGCGTAGGTACTGCGTACCTTCTGGCCCTTTTGGGTCTTACGGTAATAAATCAAGAGAAAACTTCAACAAGCAAGCAGCGAATTGCCCTTTATGATATTCCCCACTGGGTCGTCTTAGGCACACAGTATTGTTAATATCCTGGCAGATGTAATTATTTTTCATATTAATGAACCCTTGTCGTAAGTATCTAGAGCTTACGTAATTGACAATACAAATCAAGATAGACAAACTATTTTGTGAATTAACTACGGTTTACACATCTTTGGCAGGAAAAAACTGATCATTTATCAAAATTGTTTAAGAAACAAGAACGAAAACCGAAATAGGTAAAACCCAATCGTTTAGTTCAACAGCCTTTCATTTCATAGTTGCCATATTTTACGAAACGTTTGTTACGACCTTAGACCTATACACAATGTGGATTCGGCGGGCATATCAAGGATATGTGGTAAAAAGATTTACTTACTTAGGTTAAAAATTGCGTGTCATGAAAATCGACTAGGTCTCATGAAGTGTAATCAATTTCACGGGCCAAGAGCCAGGTGACACTTTTTAACCCAATTTTCGTGGCTGAGAGCGCTGTAAGTCAACACCTGACTTGCTTGTAATTTATTATCCGGTTTCAGACAAACTGCTATGACTTTCAATTTTCTTGGGGAGAATAATAGTGCCTATCACCGCGGCCCGAGTAGTGTAATTAATGAACCTTTTGTAAAGGGGCACGTGATCATTGTGAAGATGGTAAAACACGATATCATTGAGTTGTGACGTACTTCAGAACGAATTGATTGGTAATGTGAACGGGAATTTGTCAGCAGAGGCACAATATACCAAGGAGCAATAGTTTGTCTAGAGTACCATTCAGTCTGATATGTAACATCAACAAGTTGGTTTTGCGAACGCGAATTTAGACATTTATTAGTTCTGTAGGTTTCTGTAGGTACTGTAGGTTTCTAGGTACACTCAAACAAAAACACTTTGGAGTGATATGAATTAAACAGCTGCTCCTTGATTTATTGTGACAACAGTATCACAGTCTTGTTAAATTAATCTATCTACCTTAATTTATGAATAGCAAAACAACGTCATTAAGAAAATTCAAACTAGATATTATACCAGTTATTTTCAAAACGTTTTTGTCCACTTCCTGCCTACTCGTATATTGTATTAGATCCCAAGAAATATGAGTGAGGTCGTTGCATTTCACTCCTTGAAGTAACAAGGTTCCCATGAGTATGAAATGAGGGTTTATGGAATAAAACATTTAGAGAAAACCTCCACATTGTGTGTAGACTTCTTGGAACAACTTGATATGAGATTTATGTCTAGGATTTTTGTGAGCTTTGAGCGAGTATTTTTCATTTGTTCTTACATAAGTACCTACCAAACCTAAATACGAGTAAACCCTGTTTTTGAATAAGTTCGTGCCTGCCATCGGTGCATATCGTTACATATCGTTACATATGGGGTCATTTGGTCGTTGGACAACTCGGTGTGCCACACGAAGAGAGAGAGATATACATAAAAAAAGATTAGTAATTAATTTATTTATTTTTACCAGGTAGTAATGGCAAAAAAATACGAAAGTACATAATGTACATAAATATCATCAACGACAGCATATCTAGGTACCTATACTTTTTCCACAGCCTACTCTTTCCAAACTCTATGGCGTATTTTATCTTTCGTCTGCCGAAATAAAATAGTTTCTCCGTTTATTTTCATCATTGTAAATCTCCACATCGATCCCGTATTGTTATCTGTAGTGGTAGGTGTGTAACATTAGTCTTCGTTAGGCCAAGTCCTTACCTAGGGTAGATTACGTGAATTTACTCTACAGCTTGTCGTGTCATGCCGGCATGGAATAGCATCACTCCAATCCTTCGAAAAAAAAATGACTAAGGGATAAATATGGGTTGCAGCTTTCCCTAAGAATTAAGCTGCCCAGCGTGGTGGTCATACATACCCCCTGATAGAGGGAAGCCTATGTCCAGCAGTAGAAAGTTGTGCATGACTATGTGACTGTAAGTTAAGGCTCATCAATCAATAGACCGCTAGTTCTCTCGAGACATTTAAGTTTTTAGGGTTTGCAGTTTTACAGCTTGTAAAAAGAATCATAATGTTCCCATTAGCAGAATAGGTAGAAAATATTCCAAGTTCCTATTTCCTCCAGAGAATAGATTGGGGAATACTAGGAGCAGCGGCTGCAGCTTGTGCCAACCAGAGGTCATTTGGCATTTTAAACGTTCGTTTCTGCGTTAGCTTTTCTCTTGTAATAAATTGCAGCACGTGTCGATTGTCAGCTCTCTGAAAACAAACACTTGGAAACGTATTTCGGCATCCACAGGGGAAGTCTGAGAGGTAACCTTAACACATGTTTATACTTTTCTTTCACTCAGAGGTTTGACACTAATAAAACAATACGATAAAAAAATAAATATACCCAAATTGTGGCATATGAAATTCGTTATCTGTACAAAATCTAACCGCAGGCAGTTTCCAAGTAAAAATGCGGGTTTCATATACTTATACGTATTTAGTAGATCCCTGAGTCCGACATTGACTTACGAGGCCACACTGAGTCAGCGTTTCGACCCTCTGGACGACCTCTCACCTCTTTTTCTAAAGACGCCGGCTGAGAAGCAGTGATTACTGTAATCACCTGTGGGTTAGCGTGGGAAGACAATCAGTGAAAATAGAAAAAAAGTGCCGAGTGATGCCGGCTTAGAATAGCATCACCCCACATTCTTCCCGCGGGTGTCGTAAGAAGCGACTAAGGGACTCGAGGATATTGGTGTATTACAATTTTTAGGCGACAGGCTGACAATCTGTCACTATAGTGATACACAATGTTTTCTGGAACAACTTTGGAAAATAATCCTCAAAAATATCAGACGTGGCAATTGCGACAGTATTCTTCTCTGTCTACCCCGCAAGGGATAAAGGCGGGATATATGTATGTATGTATGTAATAATAATCCCCTCAAAAACATTAATATATAAAAAAAATCCAAGTCTCGCTACTGAGCTGTTCAACCTTAAAAAGGTATGAGATCCATTTGAAACCAAGTCGGCTATCGATTTGTTCATTCCCCACTTAAGAGATCTATCTTAATTAATTACGTAATTAGTTAATAAGAATTATTTTATAGTGACCATATCAATATTTTCAATGTATTTTAATGTTTACAATAAATTGAATGACTTAGCCATCGCACTAGAACAGAAGGTTAACGTGTAATACATATTAAAACTATTACATTCAGTGCGATTGCCAAGTCATTCAATTTATTGTAAACATTAAAATATATTGAAAATATTGATATGGTCACTATAAAATAATGCTTATTAACTAATTAATTAAGATAGATCTCTTAAGTGGGGAATGAACAAATCGATAGCCGACTTGGTTTCAAATGGATCTCATACCTTTTTAAGGTTGAACAGCTCAGTAGCGAGACTTGGTTTTTTTTTATATATTAATTTTTTTGAGGGGATCTCATTTCTTTTTGTAGGCAGTCTTCCTTTTTTTCTTTTGCGGCTCTATTTCTTGAGCCTCAGCCACGGTTTTTCTCATAGCCCACTTTCTATCTTTATGTGGTTTTCTCGGAATCTTTGTAGTAATGATTTTTGTCAAGTCTGGACGGTAAATGCTTCTTAGTCTATTGTATTCACAAATTGCGGATTCTTGCGCTTTAATACTTCCAAAGTCTATGTTTATAAAATGTAGGTCGCCCAGACTTGTTACTCTTGATAGTGTTACATAAGCTTGACCAGATGTAAATACAGCTGAACCTATATCCATCAGCGCATTATTCAGACTGAGGCCTTGACTTTTATGTATAGTTATAGCATAGGCTATACATATTGGAAACTGTTCGGGAAGTTTTAGAAACTAACAGCGACATCTGTGATTATTTTGCTGGACCAAAACAAAGTATTTTAGGAGCGACAGCAAAATATAACTTGGTAAACAGTACATTTCTATGGAATTACAAAGTTATTTATGCTATCGGTTTATCTAGAAAACTGCATTGAAATTGCTAGATTTTTAAGTTTTTCCTTGATTTATACACTAAACCCAAATTATATTCTAAATTAGAAGTCTCTATGTCTGCTAGAAGTGCCTTAGAATTTTGATGATCGGTCAGTGAGTGAGTGAGTGAGTGAGTCAGTCAGTCAGTCAGTCAGTCAGTGACAAAATTAAGAACTTTGACTAGCTATAATTCCTAAACCACTGGTTCAAAGTGAACGAAATTTGAAATATACCGTATCTACAGGGCTTTTGATTGATTCCTGAAGTTTCAAGTCTTTTGTTTTATCCACAAGAAAGTTATAAGGTGTTGAAAATGGCCTGAACCGCTTCGAGAAAAGGATGGTACGGCTGTGCCGCTTTCTAGCTCGACTTGGCGGCAGTGCCCCCAGATGATGGGATGGGACAGACGAACCTAAACTAGGATAAACAAACCCTGTGTACCTATATAAAAAATAGTACTCATATATTCTGACAATGACTAGGTGAACAAGATATTTACAAAATTCAAAATCGTATATTTTGATTATTCAATGTCAACATGTTCGATATATTCATTTCATTTCTCTTTGATCATGTTTTGTGCTGGTATGACTTATTGGCAATTGGTAGCCTTTCTATTACGCTGATGAGATATCTGCGGCTTTAGCTTATTTTTATGAGGCCGTATTTTTTCTGGCAGCACCCTCGGCAATGCGTATGCTTGTTTATGTTTCATATCCCACCTTCTTCATTTCAATTTTCCTTGGAACCCCACCCGGGTTTTAAGGGAGCGTGTGATGGCTTTGTTCGCCACCTGTCATTAGGAGTATATTGCGCGGGAAACAGGTCAGTAAATAAGATCATGTCGTTTGGACTTCCTTGACGTCGTCCTTTTATTATTATGACGTCAGTGAATTATTGTGTTGCCGTGCGATGACGGCTTAGAATAGCATCACCCCATTTCTTTCCCGCGGATGTCGTAAGAGGCGAGTAAGGGACTCGAGGGTTTCATGTGTATTGCAATGTTTTAGGCGATAGACTGAGAACCTATCACTATTGCAATTTACGAGTCGTCTGAAACAGCCCTCAATTTGTAAGATCAGACCTGGCGTTGGCGACCGTATTTGTACGGCCATCAGCGCTCTGCCTACCCCGCAAGGGATAAAGGCGTGATATGTGTATGTATGTCAATGAACAGGCTCTGGTGAATTCAATAAGTGTACCAAATGGACGATAACTTTGGTAATTTCTAATTGCTAATTTATCTTTTTCTAAGTTCAACTAGGTATTACAATAAACAGTGAATTTTACAATGCCTTACTAGCCTGTAATACGTTTTGTGTATGAACTGCCCTTTTAAATTAAAGCTGTCTGGATCAAATTATTTGCTGTATGTGAAGCAAGTACCGCTACTTATACTCCAATGAACATTGATCTAACAAAGAAGATTTTTTCTATAATATAATAAGGAATTTGTCCTGAATGAAAGGAATTCACGCTTCATAGCAATTTAATGAAAATCCAAAATGCTTACGGCGGGGAAGAGATTCTAATTTATATTGATAGGTAGCTGTTCTTTTTTTTCCTTATGGCACTAGTTTACTCTGTGCCAATGTCAAGTAAAAAGGTAGGGAAACTAAACGCGAAATTTTGTAAGGATAGTCCGTTATAATATAATAGAAATACATATTATTTTTTTATATAATTTTTTGTAATTAATGAAGATTATACATTAAAATATAAAATGGGATACATAATAAAACATGAAACTCGAGTAGAATTCGTTGATTTTTTATTCAATAATCAGTCTTCTTATTGTAAAAAAGTATTTTGAAAACCCTAACTTTACAGGTATACGCACACAAGCGCGTCACAGAAAATGACGTATCAAGAATGCTATGCATAGTTCGTCGTTATTCATATCGTAATATAGCTTATCTGTGTGTTTAAGAACCAAATCTCAGTTGCCATTTTCTTTCAGATAGATTTATTTATTTTGTTTGCGAATATACTAAAATCTCAAGGTACACCCACTTAAACGATCTGTTTAGGAAACTCGATACAGTTAAATCCTGTTGATAGAGTTTCACTGAAATTGGAACGATGAAAAAAGGAAACTGAAAAACGGTTTTCATTAACTTGAGAGGAAAAAATGCTCTCCAGCTGAAACGATCCGTTCTAAAAACAACTCTCATTATTCTAACTAGAACCTTAACTTACATAGAGCGTGCAAAAACTCACCCAGTCCACGAGGCGAAGCACGGCGTCCACTCAACGAAAGATCAGTCAACCACAAAACACAGCATACATGTCACAAACGTAGTAAGTGCGTACGTATCGCGAGCACATGTAGAGGCGTGTCGCCGGCACGCGGTCACTCGATCAGCTGATCACGAACGCAAGAACCCGACCGCCGACACAGCAATACGAGAGATAAGAGTCTAGATGAACCACTGATCATGTGGCAGGTCATTCACATGGTAGGCAAGGGAGAATTCCGTGTCGAGCCGGCGGCGGTTCGGTGGTCCCAGCTGGAAGCGGGCGGCCCCGCCGCTCTCGCCGCCACACTAATCAGTAATCGTTGCCGGGAAGGGAGGCTGCGTCGCCGCCGCCAGCCCGCGCCCCGCCCGCACCCCCGCGCGTAGCCACGACTCTACGACAAAACGGCAGACGAGGAACTCGGTGCAAAACGACTAGGAAGAACCAAACTTCCTTTTCAGAGGCTATTGAACTGGTTTTTAAGAAAGCCCATTTTTATGGTAATGATTTGATGTTCCTGAAGGTGTCAGCGGTTCTTAGAAATTAATCCACAAACATTTTTATTATTAGAAATTGTAGACTTTAAAATTTAATTATTGATAAAACGAAAAATTCTGTCGTACCTAAGTACTTATTGCGGGGAAATGTTGGAGCAGGCTGGTTGTAATAGGACAAGGTGGATATCTTAAGGGGAGGGAGGCCTAGGTTCTTGTGGCTGAAATGATGATGATAATACTTTTCTTCTTCTTCTTATTCTCCTTGAAGAAAGAAGAAGAAGGTACTTTGGCTTCGCATAGCCCAATCATTTTTTACCTATATCACAAAACTTTCATAGATCTAAGTTTGAAGCATCTGCGTTTCCTTCCTACTCTATGATGCTGCGAGGAGTCGAATTTTCAGGGGTGACACACTCCCATTAAATATTCATTCGTGGATTGTAAATTAGTGAATGGTACGAGATGGCTGGCTCCCGAGAGGTGATATCGCCCGAACGAAGCTCTAGTTACAGTAGAAGTAAGAAACGGTCAAGTAAAAGTGACCCGAAACAACGTTACTACTTTGGACTGTAATTTAATATCATCATCATTTTGGGCTCATGATCTTTGGCATCTAGTGATCTGACCATTAAATTCATTATAGCAATTCATTATACAACCAAAAAAATGAAAGAACATTTATTGATCTTGTCGCTTTTCTTTCTCTGTGATTTGACGTAAACATGAAAAATCAGATAGATACATTTTATGTGCAACCTCAAGATATCAAAAAATTACAATTTAAATGACTTATCCTGAGCAGTAGGACAGAATATGAACTTAGTACCATGAAAACCGAAGTCCCGAAGACGAAAGTTGGTATGGAATAGTCCACACCTTTTAGAATATGAATTCGTTATATTTATAAAGAATACTATTATTATCATTATGTTGGTATCTTATAGAATCTCGGGCCCACAGGGATCCGGTTCTTTTTTATTATATGTCTTCAGTGACGATGGCTGATTTATCCTTGAACTATTTTCAGTTTCTTTACTTTCTGTTTACTGCTCCTCGCCATTTACTGTATAACAGTGGGAACTGAACTTAACCGCTTGTGGGAAACCCTCAAACCTGAACAACTTGAGTTTCACTCCGCTGCAAATAGAATCAGATGGTCTTAGGAGTTTAATTAGCAGGCCCACCTAAGCCTTGCAATTTTAACGAGGTCTAACGTAATTCGATACCGTATACACTTTATAATAGGTATAATATTGCAATGTGGGCTGGAGAGGGTTCGTAAAGGAAACGTCTGTGTTAGGCTACGACAGTATATTGACTGCCAAAGGTGCGCATATAACAATTTGCTAACGAACTACTTATTGCTAATACCGGGAAGGTGATGCCTCTACACTACAATATCTGTTATATGTACTTACGTAGGTTTTTATCTTTTCGTCTTATTTTATTACGCTTAATGTATGCGGGTGCTACAAAGCCTTACGGCAGGTGTCAGTTTAGCGATTGACGGTACCCTCCTTTTGGAGGAAAAAAGGAAAAAATATGTATGTTAAGGCGGAAAATTTGCCTTTGTAAGTTAATATTAAATCTATTATGTTTTACTATCATCATTGGCCTCATACGTCTGGACAGACAATTTAATCAGTGTCTGAGGCAGACTATGTACTTTGTGGACTTTTTTCTCCACAGACACTGCTTAGCCTGGGATGCAATTATGGAAAACGCAGCAGGGTTGCCTAGTCCCTGCGCCGCCTTTTCGGCTCCCTGGCTGAATCCACAGGAACGATGAGCCGATACGTGTGGAGCCAGGTTGGCTAAAGAAATCAACCGCACGATAGACTCCTGTGTGACCGACCTTGGGTCGAGTTAATCCCTCGGTCACCTTCTACGACCCCTTACGGGAAAAGATTGGCTGGTGCTATTCTGCTCTGACGGCAGCACACGGCACACTTTTCGTCAAACTAATGAACTTCTTTTAAAATGCAATGACTAGGACACGCTACGTGCTACAGTCCAAACATCCTAAATGGGTCTAGCGTATCACGGATCGAAAACAACCCTTTCATGTAAATCCAGCTTTATTAAAAAGTCACACGGTGTAAAATTGCTTGCAAGATGCGATGAGAGATTTGGATAGGAATGTACTACGGATAATTTGGGAAGCTTTCAGCTTTTGCACTGTCTATACATGTTTGAATCACTATAGATGCAAGTGAGATCCAATTAGCTTTGGTAGGTCAATATTACTTGATACAAAATCTACTTAAGTAAATCTTACTGTCTATCTTATAACTACATTTAGATAAACTTCAGACGTTGTTTGTAGAGTGATATGCTAAGTTAAAAAGCAGTTTACATTTTACAAAATGTTGTTTGCATATTGGCAAAGTGCCCAAAGAAAGGGATCTGGCTATTCTAACCCAATTTAAAGGCCAAATGTCGTTTGACTGTATTAAGATGTTTTCAGATTCAACTAAATGGAAACTCTCTTGTACTACCGTATGACATTCGTCACTCTAAATCTCTGTCAATTTTTAAATCAAAATTGCATAATTATCTCCTTTCGCAATCAGTTGTTATTTAATTTTCCTATAACTTGTGTATTTATATATATTTATTTAAGTATTTATCTTATTTATTGTACATATATATTTAAGTATGTATGCTTGTATGTATGTATGTATGCTTATAGATATATTGATATATTAATTAGGTATTAATTGTAATTTTTGTAAAATTTAACTTTCTTTTGCTTCTGCAGCTACTTGCAATTTGTTAAGTTGTCTCTGTAAAGGTAGAGGTTGCCTGGAAGAGATCGCTACAAGCGATAAGGCCGCCTTTGCTTACTCTTAGTTATAGTTTATTGTACCGTCTTGTATTTTAATATTGTGTTTGTTGTAAGCAATAAAGAGTTTATCTATCTATCTATCTATCTATCTTGTAGCTCTACGTTTTTCCTTTTACCGAATGGGTTAAACTGCCAAATAATAAAGTGACAAGAAATTCCTATCTTTTTTTAATTTTTGTCTCTGGTCGTCAGGCGACTGGCCACTGAAAACTAAAAACAAAAGCCGGAATGGCCTAACATCAAAAATTGCGAGGTGCATTTTTTCAAGAGTGGGGCTTGAGGTGGAAGGGGCAGGGTAGCCGAGTTCATTGTTGTCCCAGGTGAGGCGGATCGCACACTTGACGCACAACGCGCTAAGACATCGCAGTGATCTGTCAGATCCATAGTGGTCCATTTAGGCTGATTAATACGTAACATATATATATATTTTTTAATCTTGTTTTTATTTTAATTGATTTCATAAATTGATGGTGGTAACGTAAGTTACATGCTGTGTGGTCAGCCTGGCCAGCTCCGAGGCAGTGCCTTTATTTTATTTTTTATTTTATCCCACTCGTGCCGCGATTCTACTAGGAACATGAAATTGTTATTGTTTACAATAATTAATTCAGTGACAGTATTGTATTGTAACTCTCTGACATTCTAAAAACATTCATTGTGAATCTACTTGGAAATAAACGATTAAATCTTGAATCTACTAGAAATATCAATCCCCATACTAAAACTCCTCAACCGCTGTCGACGTAGCGCTATCGCAGTGTCGTCCGTCGAGTGCGGTTTTAATATGCCGTTTTTAGTATGGATCTGACTGACCGCTGCGATATTTTAGCGCTCCGTCGTGCGTCAAGTGTGCGATCCGCCAGAGTAGGTCGTGGCCGCAGTTGCAACGCGAGTATAGCTCATCTGCACCTTACAGGGGATAGATTTCATCTACTAGTTCGTAGGGTATACAGGGTGTAAAAATATTATCTGCAAATATTTTAAGGGGTGAATCATGAAACTGAACAACTTTCCCCAAGAAACATAGGTCAAAATATTTAAAAAAAAAATGGAGTTTGTTCCCATACAAAATTACCAACCGCACCAGAAGTTTGTATGGGAAGTCCGAAATATTTCTCATATTTCGACCTACGTTTTTCGGGGAAAGTTGTTCAGTTTCATGGGCTTATTCAGCTTTCAAAATATTTGCAGCTAATATTTTTACACCTTATATAAAGGAGAGTATCTATCAATATTAAGTATTTAAAGCATAATATAGATTTACGTGGCGATAGCGACTCTATTTTTACGACCGGCAACGCTCTGCCTACCCTGCAAGGGAAAAAGGCGTGATATGTGTGTATTATAGATTTAGTACTTGTGTAATTATTTCATAATTTATAAAATATCTACTTTATATATAACTATTAATTTTGAATGAAAATTTGGTACTTATAGGGTCGAAATATTTACATCATTTTTTACAACCCGTATTCATAAGTCGTATTTTAGCTTTAACCGTGGAAGTTATGTTTGGGCAATAGTGCTTTAGTATTACTGAGCATAAACTCGGTCAGCTCATACGAGCCGCATGATTTTCCGGTTCTTTACCGGATTCAGATTTTTGACGAATGGCATTCACAAAATCCCATACAAAAACAGGATAGGTACCACGGCACAAGTCACCGCATTAAAGTTACTTGCGAAGTCATTATGCATGATATGGTACGTAGGTATGAACCGACGACCACGCAGTGGTAGTGCGACTGCCTTTGACGCATAAGGTTCCGGGTTAGATTCTCGGTGGGTCACTCACAAAGTTGATCAATATAATTTATCACTTTGTGAATTTGTTCCTAGTCTGATTAGGACATTGCGGGCTGAACCACCCGATTGTCTGTAAGAAAGATGGTTCCGTGTTTTGGATGGCTCGTTAAGCCGTAGGTTAGACGGCGGGCGTTTCACAACCATGTCAGAAGCCTGCTATACTAGTAGAAGGCAGTTAAAAAATTTAACACCTGGGTTCATTGCGTCGTTGGACGACTCGGTGTTTCATATGAAAAAAGAAGAGTGACGTAGGTATGAACCGCAATATCGTCCATTGTGTGATTTCACGTACAATTTCCCTAATTCCCCAGTCTAAAACAAACTGTCCTACTTGTTCTAGTCTAGTTATGCTTATGAGAAATACAACATTGTTTGCAAACTACATAACGCTTGTTACTAAAATTTATTAATTACAGCACTCAGAGTTGGTTTAATTAAAACACATCACGCTCTACGCCTTGCGGGGTAGGACGAGCGTAAACGGCCAACACATAGAAAACGCTCGGTATCGCCCGTCAGATAAAATTTGAGGATCAAAATTTCAGCTATTCAAATCACCTGTGTAGTGACAGGTTATCAGCCCGGTATCTGAAACTGTTAAGACACCAGCAAAAAAAATAGTTTCAAGTTTTGTGTAGAATAAACAACAACAGAATTGATTACTTCAGTATCAGTTTAAAATTTAGCAAATGTAAAGTTTTTTTTTAATGAAAAAATATGGGAAACGTACATATCGAGCCTTTTCAGGAAGAACATCGTAAGCGACAAAATCGATATTTTACAGGGGAGGGTTTTTTTTAATAAGTTACAAAGTAGTAGAGCTAGCGTCTTGATTTTTGTATATATTTATCTATTTTTAATTGTCGACAAGGTAATTTAGAAGAAATAACATAGCCTTGAGTATTTCAGTGAAAGTTGTCGCTTACGATAATTTTTATTGGTAGAATTTCACAAGTGAGTCGCTTACGATTTCAATAATCAGTCATGTATAGTAATATTGTAGTTTTGTATATCGTGTCAAAATGAGCAATATTATTAATAAATATTACATTACTGGACCTTTTGAATGACTCAACACCATTATTTGAAAAATTTTGTTTATTAAAAAATGGTAAGTAACATTAAATTAATCATCTTCATCTGTTTCAGGCAAATTGTCTCTTTCGTTTCCATCATTGGGTAAATTTAGGGCTAGTTCTCTTCGGTGATGGATCTGATGAGTGGCACAACAAAACACATAGCCAAGATAATGGAAATGATATGCCATTTTTTTCATATGAACCTTCATTCTCTAAGTTCCGTGGGTGGTGTCCATTCCTAGTTTGGCCATTGAACGCCTTGAATTGGCTATTGTTGTAAAAGATTGCCTCATGTTTTGATAAATATAGATGAACTAAACCAATGTATCATATTATGGTACTAATATTTTTTTTAGAGCCATAGACTTAAAAACAAGCTAACTACAACAATGGCGTCCAATATCTAACTCAGATCCCTAAAAACCCACACCAAAAGCCTATTTCTCCTCAAACATTAAACCTAGACATGATTTTATCCCGCCAGGACGTAACCTAAAACGTATTTAAGAAGCCCCATTGGTAACATCTGCGTCAAATTTACAGAATTAGGCAAAATTATCGTTGATAATTCAGATCCGTATTTTTGTTTCCTCTTTTAACATATCTAGGGGCGATTTTCTTCTGTTTATGTTATATTTAATTTTTTTTACCCTGATTTGTCATAAATCACAGTTGACTGAAACTAACCCTATGTAGGAATTTTACCTAACTTTTAGTAAGTTACTAGCAACTTGAAAAAATATGCTTTGGTTGTCAGATCCATCATCTCAGATCCGCAGTTTTCCATCATCCTTGTTGTGCTGGATCTAATAAGGTGATGACAGAATTAAGAGAAATGATAAAAGTGGTCAAAAATTGGTGTCCACAGTTGGACAATTTTATCATTTGCATACCAAATCAATTATAAATTGAAAGTTATCCTGTTTGTAACTCTTTTGTAACCATACCGCTTTAACGATTAGCTTAAAACCTTTTGGTAGATATTACTAGTAAACCAAAGATGGACGAAGGCTACTTTTTGTTAACATTCGAGAGTCTGGAGTATTTGATACAGACCTCAAACGCTTTTTTGGAAATATGTAACCCCTGGATCGTCCTTCGTTACTTAGAAAGCCTAGATAAATTATTAAAATGCAAAAATACTTTTCTTCCGCACTAATGCACAAAAAACAACCATATCGAAACGCAATTGACGTAAAAATTATTATCGTAAACGACGAGTATGTAATTTAAGTTAAAACTAAAACAATAAAATTGTATTGCAAGCGCCAAGTACTTCATTGACGATATTCATAACATGGCGGGTACGATATAAAAATCAGAAGTGTTGTCATTTACGATAGAAAATTCAAACTTAAATAAAAATGGTTGTAGTTTGAATTTGAACCTACGGGTCAGCGTAATAAGACCTAAATTTGCTGAATTTTCCAGTTCCGTTAGAATATAATTTTCCTTAAATTGTCGCTTACGATGTTCTTCCTGAAAAGGCTCGATATTTAAAATATTTAAGTAGATTAACTTAAAATTCTAGTTGCAAAGATTATATTTCTGTTATAATATTTAATAAGCTGTTTGACAAGGTTAGTTAAACAATTAAAACTTTTGTAAAACTGGTACCTAGTAGGTACGTTTAACTTTTAGAAGACATTGATTTTAAGAGCCGCAATATGTTTCCACAAAAAATAATACAGTCTTTATTAAAATTACTTTTAGTTTATGCCGCTTTAGTCGATGCCGTGTGATGCCGGCTTAGAATAGCATCACCCCATATCCTTCCCGCGGGAGTCGTAAGAGGCGACTAAGGGGCTCGAAGGTATTGGTGTATTACAATTTTTAGGCGACAGGCTGACAACCTGTCACTATCGTGATACACATGTTTTCTGAAACATCCTTGGAAAACAATCCTCAAAAATGTCACACGTGGCGATAGCGACGTGTTAGCGTATTCTTACGGCCGTTAACGCTCTGCCTACCCCGCAAAGGATGAAGGCGTGGTGTATGTATGTATGTACTTTTAGTTTAGGTACTCTCCTTTAAAATTACAGGCAGAATAACATAAGTACCGGGACTAAAAAGTTATTAAATGATGGGCCATTACACAAACCGTTCTAGGGCGAGGGAGATTCCCTCAATCGCTATAGTTTGACCATTAAAACAAAATTCAACGTACAGTAAAACTTGTAGTAAAATACGTAGTCAAGATTGTTAAAAATGTTACAATTTGCCTAACACTTCTTTTTGAATTTGTTATCTTGATGTGTTTATCATACTCAGTATTCAGAACTATATCTACAATAGTCTAGCTTTACGAAAGTGACAGTATCCGAAACATATAAGATTTCATAATTCTACTCACATTTAAATTTTAGACATCATTTTTAAATCATTTGAAGTTCCGTGACAAATATATTTATCTATGATTATACCTAAGCGTTAGGTATAGAAGTTAGTGTTCCTATTCAAGCTCAAATTTTTTGATGTTATATTAAATTAATTTGGTGCTAAAGTCCCTTTTTATAATAACATAATATATAAATAAATATTACAAAATATCATAGGTACCTACTACATTGCATATTCCAAGTATTTACACGGAGCAACTGTCATCTTATCTCTGCAACCGGAAGATTATATTAGGTGAAGTCACATTCGAATATAATCGATAAAATTACATAAATACGGAAATTACGCCTTTATCCCTCGCGGGGTAGGCAGAGCGTTAAGGATCGTAAATTTACATTCACCACAGATTAAAGAGAAAAAAACGAAAATTACGAAGCAAAGCAAAGCAACAAAGCTTACGACCTTCATTTCACCACAGATATTATAAGTTCATCCGTTCACTTGTTGCTAGGAGAACAATCTTATTAGAACCGATGTCTTTTTGTCATTTGTTCCCTAATAATGTTGGACACGCCGTGATGGATGCTCACTGGGAAACCGACTACATCTGTCGGCTAATAGGAAAAATATGAGAAAATATTTTCATCCTGAGAAATAAGACTTTGTCCTGTCATAAATAGAGTTGTGGACTGGCAGGTCAAATAAGTGACTTGTTAAAAGGATCTAAAACGGTATTTTGTATGAAAATAGCAATCTATGACGTTATTGATTGCTATTTTGGATGGAGTCAAAACACTTTCTTTTATGTAATATTTCTGTTTATAAATAAAACTTTGAATATTTTCTAAAATGATGAAAGATATCCGCAGTATTTTTGCCAATAGTTTTAAGCGAAACAAATTTTATATTTTATTAATGTCCCAGTCCATAACCAAATTGCTTAGATATTTTACTTTGGAAATCAAACGTCAAAGATGTAGCGATACCGAGAAACACAATTAAATACCTATAATCAAGCCTAGAATATGTTCTTCAATGAACAAGTTTTACATAAACAAATTTAACAAGAAAGTTGTTGATTTCAAAAATGTAAGAAAGTTACAAACGCTGTTATACAACTAATTCGAGAATAAAAGGTATACTTAGATTTTTATTTCCGTTTGACCTTTCTACTTTCATATTATACCTAATTGGTATATTTACTTAGCATCAAAATTAACAACCAGCACCATGTCGTATTTTTTTACGCAAAACTTGTCGTATCTTATTACGTTACGCCTACAAAAATCTGTCAGCTTGTATCTCGTAGCAAGTTGCTACGCCGTAGCAGTGGGGTCATTAGTAATCATTACAGAGTACGTAACATAGTTCCGCGGACGCCCAGCCGGGACCTTCCATTTGTCATTGTGTGGTAGTAAATAAAAAGAACAGTCGGCTGTCTCAATAAAAAAAAACTCCACTGTCTTTTCTAGGCATCATCACATACACGAGCAGTATAAAATGTAGTCTCTTTTTATTTTTCTGTCATGGACATCGTTTACTTCTAAACTACTCAACGGATTTTAAAAAAGGATAAGGTAAGAGGAACGTTTATTTATACGCAATATAAAACATACCAGCAAAAAGGGAAAAACGGTAAGCAGCCGGTTCCGCTGGGCAAGCCACTAGTTAGAATATTATTTTTCCACTGGCTGGAAACTTCGTATAAGTAAAATACAAAAATAAGACTACCAACAAAACAGGATGTACTGAAAAAAGCTTGTAAGTTTATGAATATGACACGTCTTTACTTTTATTTTTTTCTACTGTAGCGGAACTTATTGGCAATCTTCAACGAGACAACCTAAGCCAGCCCAAAACTAACTACACTTTACTAAAAGACATTCTTAGTAAGCTTGTTATTATAAAACTAAGATTCCTGTAAGAATATACTGAAAATTTATAAGTACTCGTAGTACTGTTCGGTAGTTAAATTAGTAGCCATAAATTCGGTTGTGGACTGAGTCATTAATAAAATATAAAAATTGTACTTACACTTAATACGATTGTCCAAAAATATTACGGACTACATTCAAATTTTTCAAAATATTCAAAGTTTGAAGTAATACACAGAAAAGTTACATAAAAGTAAGTGTTCTGACGCCATCCAAATAAACGTAGCATTGTCAATAGCGTTTTAAAGTAAATACCGTTTTAGATCGTTTTAAAAAGTTGCTCATTCGACCTGCCAGTCCACAACCTATTTCTTGTTGCGTGTATAGATTGCCCAAAGTACTCTGTCAATTGTTTTTTCATTTTAGTAACCATACTAAACTAACAATACCATTAGCCACAACAGATCCCTGCTGGAAATAGGCATCAGCAGGATTGGCAAGTGCAGTGCAAGGTGTTGTACAATGACCAATTTATTTATTGAGTGACAATATTGTATTGTAATTTAGGGATATTCTAAAAGTAGCCGTGAATGCCGTAAAAGTTGTGAATGTACTTGGAAATAAACGATTGAAATCTTAAATTCTTGAAATAGACTCCAATATTACGTGCAAACACAGCTAGATGACCCAGCTTCGGACAGGCTCTCGTTCCAGCGCCGCCCAAAATAGAACCAGGTTTTGAATCGATACTCAGCAAGTGTACTAAAACGGCAGTCAAATCACATAACCTATAGTCTTGCGGCACTTGGAAGTGCTCTCTAAAACTCTTCTAAAACTTTATTTTAAGTAGTGTAGGAAAAACCCTAAAAATAATAAAAGTAGGTTAATAAAATGTTGGTGGATGAGTAAGGAATGAAGATGAATAAGCTAGGACAGATAATAAGTACCTCCATGAGGGTTTCCTTGTTCACGATAACGGTTAATGATTTTCACTTTATCATACAATCGTAAGGTACACATACATTCCTGTTCGAGGATCTAGTATAAACCGAGTCAAAAGAAAATACGTCTGACGACATTCCAATTTCGTAGTTTGAAATTACTCGAGAAAGGAGAGGTGACTTGGAAAGGATGCCGACGCAGAGTTTTTACTCTGCTGCAGTCTTTAAAAAATAGTCTTTGTTTGAGTAGGTCCGATTTGGACGACTCAGTGACCCACATGAAAAGAAAGAATAAGAATGAGATGTTGTTTCATCCAGTCTGATGACCCATCATCAAACGTTTATCACCCAGCATGGCATTTAATTGTTCCTTATTCTTATTCGTTCCCAGCCATTGGCAGACTGCTTTATAAAACGGGGATTAAGCGGACGCTTCATAACCCAGAAGTTTATTTAGGGTTGCTTGATCTTAAAGTTTGAATCTGATCAAGGCTAAAACTACGTTCATAGTCAATCTTGAGTTTCAAACAAGGCTTCAGTTAGAACAAAAATATACGGGGTGCGAATACTGATTATTTAGGGTGCATTCAGACCAATAAACTGAACAACTTTCCGCTAGGGTATTTTTTTTTTTATTGTTCTATCCAGCCTGAATGATCAAAAATAAAAATAAAAACCATAAGGAGATAGGAGTTTTAGTAGTCCAAGCAACCCTAAGCAGCAGGCACATTAAACGCCTCGTAAACTTCGATTCCTAGGAGCTATTATCCTCACTAGTCACTACTATGGATGCGAGACTAACTCATTTTATAGAATTTAGGTACTAAAAAGGCGATGGTTCAATGAAGGTTGAGTGAAGAAAGAACACAGCGCGCTACGCGCACAACGCAGCGCTAAAATAACGCTTGCGTGTATCAGATGCGTTACGGATGCGCTAGTAATGCGCAGCAACGGGTGAAAATGTGATTACCGCCTAAAACTGCTCTCGATATAGTAAGAGCCTCGTTGGACGACTCGGCGTCCCACACGAAAAGAAGAAGAATAGTAAGAGCCTATTGGAAAAGTTACTTACTGAGTTTATGACGGCGTCTGGTTTCTCAATCACAATATTATGGCTTCTAAATATAATCGTTCTAGTGTATCTACACTGTTTTGCTATGATCGCAGTGTATTTTATGGTTAACATTATACGGGGTGTAAGGGATAGCGTCCCGAATACTAATAATAGGGTGCAAACAGACCATGAAACTGAACAACTTTCCTCTAGGAACATATGTCAGGAAACGTCCAAAAATTTTGGCTTCCGTAGTAAATTAGTAAATGCATTTGTATGGGAGGTTGACAATTTTTTGTCGTTTCCTGACATATGTTCCTAGGGGAAAGTTGTTCAGTTTCATGGTCGGCTTGCACCCTATTAGTATTCGAGGCACTGTCCCGGAGGCCCATCTCTAGTAGTGTACTGAAGGTATTAGATATTGACTCTCGCTCGTGATGTTATCGACCCATCCAAAGTATTTTAGTGCACTTAAATCAATGTAGAGGTATATATGAAATTTGTTCTCTATCATTTTATTATGGGGGGTTCGTGATAAGAAGCTAAATTTTTTTTCCGTGATCTGCGGTGCCGGAGCAAAAGGGCATTGTGTAATATAATAGAAAACTTAAAAATATGTAAAAGCTGAAAGTATTCTACGTAATGAGAGAAACATAATGAAACAAACCTAAAAACACTTTGTCCAGAATAACATTTTCGGATGTTAAAACATATATCGTAAAGAATGCACTCCATTCTGCCTTGTCTAACTTTGTTCCGGTTCCGGTTAAGCTTTGAGTCAATCTGTTGCTTAAATATTTTTTGATAGTTTTGTACTTTAAACTAGTTACTCATTGTATTTAATACAAGTAATTTGAATAAGAAAATACTTATGCAATGGTTGCATTTTTCAATAAAATGGCTTTAATTTGAACACCTCAGAGGTAAGAGGCGAGGTAACGCCGCATGAATAATATTTTTTGGTGCGTGCAGCCGACTGCATAGAATAATAAGACGCGATCACGTCAAAAACTTGCGGTAGAATATAATAATTTCACGAATGCCCCATTTATGAAAAAACAGCAGAATTTTATGAAAACGATGTCGCCTTCAAATTCAAACCAACTACGCTACGTTCGTCTTTCTTTGATCTCTTACCGCAGACAAAGAAATTGTTATAGGTAGTTATTTCAGCAACCACATCGTGATGAGAACCCGTCGTCGTAGTTAGAACCCCACGGGAGGTCGCTCGCGTCGCAGTCACAGCTAGGCCCGAGGCGCAGGGCATGGAAACAATAGTTGCACTTTGCAATTAGCTCCGCCATTGCCTCGGCCCACAGATTGCAAAGAATAACGCTAAGTAAGTATAAGAACCTTTTTCTGGGGAACGATGAAAAGGTAGAGATGTTGATAGAGACGATATAACTATACTAGGCACTTACAGTGCCTGGGCATACATTCCCCTTGCGGGGTAGGCAGAGTAAAATTGCGGTTGTTATCGCCACATCTGACTAGTAGTGAGAGCTCTTTCAGATGATTCGTGTATCACTGTGGTGACAAGTTGTCAGCCAGTCGCCTAAAATTGAAATACACATTAAAGCCTCGAGCCCCTTAGTTGTCTTTTACAACACCCGCGAGAAGAAGTAGGGTGATACTATTCCAAGCCGGCATCGCACGACAAGCCTGTGCCTGGGCCCTGTGAATAAAACATCCTGCATTGCGTACGAACGACAATGCGCTCATTGGAGGCATATATACAGCAGCGGACTGCTGCACTGGCAGTTGATGATAACGATTAATGTATAAATAGGTAGGTTACACGGTTAATTGGAGAAAAAATTAAATCTAGGGTGGACTAATGTATTCAAGGCCACAAACGGAATAAAAGACGTAGCGCGGTCTTTCAAAGTTACACAGTCGATGGTTCCTCCCTATACACGGCATGTAAATACTCGAGGCGAATTGAGATTTTCTCATTTGGATGTGTATACAGGGATTGCAGCACGTGTATTTACTAAATGAAGGTGTGGGTGTGAGCCGTAAGGTTTTACTACTGCAGTTCATTAAGTACTAGGACTACCGTTCCAAAGGGGGGTTGAGAAAAAGATGTAAGGAAAAAAGGGAAAGGGGCGTAAGTGGGCACGTAAGAATACAACCTTTCCCAAGGAATCTAGGCCGATTAACTACAACTAGCAGACCAGCTTCATATTTTTCAACGTTGGTACATAATACCGGTATAATACCATGGGTGTCGTAGGAGGCGAATAAGGGACTCGAGAGTATAAGTGTATACAATTTTTAGGCGACAGGCTGATAACCTGTCATTATAGTGATACACATGTTTTCTGAAACAACATTGGAAAACTATCCTCAAAAATTTCGGACGTGGCGATAGCGACCGTATTCTCACGGCTGTTAACGCTCTGCCTACCCCACAAGGGATAAAGGCGTGATATATGTATGTATATATGGTGGATAGTAGGATACCGTAGTGCTACAACTGTATGTGAATAAAACCAAATACGCTAAATATTATGTACCTTTCAGGGTATCAAACAAACACACACTTTCATATTTTGATATTCGTACATACAGGTTTACATTAGGTATAACTCTACAGATGAAGCAAGAAACTTCATACAAGTTTAGAGATATAGAGTAACTGAGAGTTTATTATTTAACTTCCCACTTCATCAAAACACCAAATATTTAATCAGAGTTGAGAACAGTTTCAGCTGATGGAAGGGAGGTAGGATGCACTAGTGATAAGTAATTTCAACTTAAGCACTTAACATACCTATAACTTACCTATCGAAAGTTCTAAACTAAATTTAAGTACGTACTTACTAGATTAGCTACACACATAGTTAGGTAGTTGGTAGGGGGTTAAGAAGGTTGAAAATACAATTTTCTTACTTACTCAGGTAAGTAACTGAAGTCAGGACAACAATGACTTGTTTCGACGTAGCAAAAATCGTAGCTGCAGTTTTGGGGCCACTGTAGGTAGGTAGGTACTATCGCCAGCACTTCAATCTACACATTTAAGGATCTAAGAAAAATTCTGACACTAGGGTTCATCGGGTCGTTGGATGACTCGGTGTCCCACACGAAAAGAAGAAGAAGGATCTAAGTTATACTGGTTGGTCATACAAATTCTAAGAATCACCAATATACATCAATTGGTAATTTGATGTGCTGGCGATAACACCTACCTACCTACTTACGATATACTCGTACTACGATAAACACCAGTTATCTTACGACTTTTCCATAAACAAATTGTTAAATTATTTTCTGATAATGATAACAAAGCATGTTCAGATGGCTTAGGTACCTCTCCGCGTCACTCATGAAAGGTTGCGATTTTTTTGACACTGCTGCGTTTTTCAGCAATAATTATTACTTTCCTAGGTGCAGTAACATTTAATGAACGTGCGTGCATCATCATTTTTATCCGGCTTCTTGGTAATAATAAGAAAATCAAAACCTTAAAAACTGAAATGAGTAACGATCACTGAATGTACATTAATTATATGAAGCTATCGCCGCCGCAAAACGATCTTCGTGTTGTATTGTATTTCAAAATTTATGCAAAGCAAAACCAAATACGCCTACGGTTTTGTTTTAAGGTTCATAAACAAAAAGAAAACTTTAGTTAAGACTTCGATAAAATTTTGGCGGTAGGTACATGGGCTGGGTCTCAATTTCTAAAAGTATGATCTGAAGTGTTGCACGGAAACTCGGAACTCTAATCACTCTCGTATCACAATTTTTACTACCTACCTACTCGAATTTTACTGCGGTAACTTTTATAATATTTAGCATCCGCCAGTGTCTCTTGCGCTACTGAGATGAATATATAAAGACATTTAAATGTGTCTTGCCTGCTTAGCCATTTAGGCGGATCGCACACTTAACGCATGACGGAGCGCTATAACATCGCAGCGATCTGTCAGATCCATACTAGAAATGTCAATCCCCATACTAAAACCGCTCAACCGCTGTCGACGCAGCGCTATGGCAGTGTCATCCGTCGAATGCGGTTTTAGTATGAGCAACGACGTTTGTAGTATGGATCTAACAGACCGCTGCGATATTTTTGTGCTCCATCGTGCGTCAAGTGTGCGATCCGCCTTAGGCTGTAGCCCGTGAAGAATTTATCAAACATAGCAACAAACTCTCCAAAAACATACTCTCCTAAAAATAGAGCTCCTGGCTCATTGAAGGCGAGTCCATTCCGCGCACGCCCGGCTTACGGCGAATCCTCCGCGGGCATTCTCTAGCGGACCTTCCTTTATTGGAACCAACAATAGAATGCCTCGGTTATTATCAATATTTCTCTCAAACTATACAGGGTGTTAGGGACAGCGTCCCGAATACTGATAGGGTGCAACCATACCATGAAACTGAACAACTATCCCCTAGGAACATATGTCAGGACGACAAAAAAGAATTCGACCCACCATACAAAATCGCCAATCTTTATTATGGGAATCCAAAAAAATTTTGACGTTTCCTGAAATATGTTCCTAGGGGAAAGCTGTTCCGTTTCATGGTCTGCTTACACCCTATCAGTATTCCGGACGCTGTCCCTTACACCCTGTTTTATATGAGTATACCTATTTATAAGATTATGGGTTGTTGACCTAAATTCAAATTCTGTAGCGCGGTCACATTTTTTACCTAAAATCCATTTTATTATCGTGCATTAGATACTCGTACCTATCTAATTAGCGGCGAGTAACGTTAAATCTGTTAGTTTTCGCTAAATTTGACCGAACCGTGCGTGATAAACTAATAAATTTTAACGTGTAGATAATATGCCTAATTTAGGCGACAGACTGACAATCTGTCACTATAGTGATACACGATTTATCTGAAACGACCCTCAAACATTTGTCAGATGTGGCGATAATGACCATAACTTTAGAGTTCTTAACGCTCTGCCTACTCCGCCAGGGATAAAGGCGTGATTTGTGTGTGTGTGATAATATACCTAACTTATTAATAGAGGTAAAAAGTAATTTACCGGGTTGGTTTTACTTAAACGTTTTTCTTGCCACGTCACAAAGTACGGGTAATTATTTTCCGAGAACCACTTTATATGTAAGTATTACAAGCAGTTTCCAATTTTCTTAAATAAAGAACGGTTTTGCAAGTGGTGAGTGCTAGCGTGGGATCGCCAGCGGTTCGGAAATTGGCCGTTTTGTTCTTGCACGAAGGTTCTACGCTACACTGCTACCAGCCATACGCAATGTGATTACAAAAAATATAGGCACGGACGATGTCTTCGGAGTAAAATGTTAAGCCAAAGGAATAAGACATGTGCTGGGAAAATGTTTAAAGTCATACTTATTTAAACTACTTACATATATTTATACAAAAGGGGGTGACAAATCCGAGCTAAGATCGGTCAACCAGTTGGGCTAACATGCACGGCACGAGAAAATTTTGTCACGGTCGTTTGTCATGTTTTAACGTCATATGACTACTTCTTATCGACTGTAGCTAACATGGCAGCACATTTTTATCATGTCGTTTTGACAAGTTTCGACAAATTCAAAATATCTCGACGATCCCTAACTTGCGCGGCAAATTTTATCATATTTTGACATATAAACGCGTGACAAATTAGTCTTATTTTATCACCCACATTTACCCATTTTAGACATGCTGGTACTGTCACGATAAAAGTGCATATAGAGGGCCGCTTCAAATGGTTCAATATAACTTTTTCACCTCAGAGAATAAATTAATGTTTTTATTTCTATAGATAGAGTTTCACTAGCTGCATAGTCAGCAAAAAAAGTACTAAAATAATGTACTTTAAGACACATTTTGAACCATTTGAGGTGGCACTCTATATGCACTTTTAACGTCACTGTTCTTATTAATAGTCCCACTATATTATGTATCCCTAGGTACCTATGTAATGTACTCTGATACGAGGTGGTGGGGTGTGGTGGCTGCAAGCGCACTAATTAGCGACTCTATAAAACAAGTGATGGGAACCTACCCCATCCATGCATAGGGCTACCTCACTCCCTAGAATAAAAATCTTTGTGTAGGTAGGTCACTGACCTTCCAGTCTTCTCCATAGTACTGGACTTGCTGTCCCATACAAATGACAGCTAGTTTTGTGTGTTTATTTGAAGCGCAACCTAGTTTATGTGTTTATTTGAAGTTCCTGCCCTGAATGGGAACCTACCCCATCCAAGCATAGGGCTACCTAGCCCCCTAGAAAATAGCTTTGTGTAGGTAGATACTGACGTCAAGGCGTGATTGTATGACTTATCTGTGACTGTGCTACGCCAAAACGTCATGTTTGGCTATTGCTACGCCGCCGTACCAGAAGCAATGTGCGACTGTATCTGTCTGAAGTGTTATTCTTCGGCGGCGGCGTAGGTTCTGCATGGTGTGTTTACACACTTACGATAAGTTTCGTCTTTGAACGTAACCTGTTTTTTTATTGAAAGAAAGTAAATTAATTGTCATTTATGGCTGTTTTTTAATTGACATTTTTGGTAACTGTTGTTATCGCAAGCGCTGCGCCAAAAAGGTTCCTACTAGGTACCTACTGTTTCTTTTTCGTGCAAGGCAATCAATACATATCTACCTACTAGGTATTGGACGACGACGACCGATGTGGCGCAATGGTATGGTAGTGCGACTGCCTTTGAAGCAGAAGGTCCCGGGTTCGATTCTCGGTGGGTCACTCACAAAGTTGATATTTGTCATTTAGTGAATTTGTTCCCAGTCTGGTTAGGACATTGCGGGCTGAACCACCCGATTGTCCGTAAGTAATAATAAGTGGCGATAAGCCGTAGGTCCCGGTTGCTGTCTATGATCACTTAGACGGCGGCGGTCGTTACACAACCATGTCAGAAGCCTGCTACTTGTAGAAGGCCGTTGAAAAATTTTGACACTAGGGTCCATCGGGTCGTTGGACGACTCGGTGTCCCACACGAAAAGAAGAAGAAGATGGTATTGGAATTAGTTGCTCACGTTTCTTATGAGCTACCTACCTCTATATAGGTAGTGTAGCGCAATAATTATTATTCAATGTTTTTGAAATACACAACCCTAGAAAACCCGCTAATGCGGCAACGTACCCATATTCAAGTGTTTGCTGGAACTGGGAGCACTAATTAAAGACGAATGAAAAGCGCAACGCTGACAAATGCGGTTCGAAAATACGTAGTAGGCAGGTAGGTACCTGGGCCCTAAGTCTGCTAAATGAATTTTCATATCAATTGGATGTCGATTGGATCTCAGTTGGGTGATTTCAGTCATTTCGTAGTCTGCTAACAGTTCGAGGTATAGAAAAACAGAATGGCAATGGAATGACAGTTGAGTTTTGATGGCGTTACAATGACAATAAATAAAATAAACTTCGCAAATAACATAAGGATATGCTAGGTGCATTAAAAAAACATTCCCTTTCTCTTTTCGTGTGGGACACCGAGTAGCCCAACGACCCAATGCACCATAAACATTAATAGGATGTTACGTCTATGATGATGAAAACATAAATATGTGTTACTATCAGCAAAATCTCAATTTATGGGATTATTTTTCAGAGTTCAAGTTATACTGGTTTTCCATACAGTTACCTACCCACTTAGAATAACTAATTTAGTTAGGTTTATCTCCTAAATCCGGGTAATTATGAATGATATGTTAATATTTTTTGCAAATATAAATAATTATTATGTGCCAATCATCTTTCAAGTTCAGTGCATAATCAAAAATAACTATTACGCCGATGTATGGAAAACCACTGCTGAGCTTTTACACACGAGCGCCATCTACTAGGAACTAACAGAAACAGAATAAAAAATTCCCATTTCGATAACAACAGTTATTGGTACGTGCAAATATCAATATTTAAGATTTGCAAAAAAAAGCAACTCTAAATGTCAATTACTATCTTAAAAAAAACAGGGGAATGCATCTGCAACTATTAAAAAGCAGCTTATTTTTCAAGTCTATATTTGGTAAAAAGCTGGAATGCAATAATTTTAATAAATGCACATAATTTACATGTGTCCAGCTAGCAAACCTTATTAGAGTAAAAAATAGGGCATCCCGAATGACTTTGTGAATCATAATTTTTATGCTACAATAAGTCTTAGTGATTTGATTAGGTTTGATTACACTTAACTAAATACACTTCGAGGGGAAGTACATAATCCTTAACATTTCAATAAAATTATAAATTCATAATTACACTTAGTATTAGGTAGAAATAAAGGTGTTCATTATTGCAATACAACTAGGTAAGTAAATACTGGCAGTGGATTATGTCATGGTTCCAAACACAGGGTTGTGCCTGCAGATACTTGGTCCATACTCCATGTATGCTTGCTTGGTGTGGCACACTTGGTAGAACTCTGGGGTGGATCCCAGCATACTCCCTCCGAACCACACCGCATACCTCTGCATGTTGTGTGAAATAACTTGCACATCTATGGGCTTGGGAGTGATGCGGCCTTCAGACAGCATTGTAGAAAGCTTCAGTCTTGCATCAACCGTGCGCTTGATGTCACGTTGCAGTCTCCTCCCAAAGTCACGGAACATAGTCGATCCCCCAGATAAGACAATGTTGCCATATAAACCTCTTCTTACATCAATAGGACACGACTGAATAACTTCATCGACCATCTCATTTAGAGGCACAGTGAAGTCCGCATTCGAAAACTCAGGGTGGAAGAAAATTTCTGGCCCCAGGAATCTCTCATAGCCCACATCTACAGCAAATGGGTTCTTGGTGATGGCATTAATGCCAGTGTATTTTTTCATCCATTTACCTGGATCAGTGTCATATTTTGCAAACTCCTTAGCTATATCAGGGCAGATGTAGCTGTATTTCTCTTTAATTGCTTTAGCAGTCTCTAAGCTCTGCTCGGGTGGGATACCAACCTCTCTCTCACGAAGCAAAGATTGTATGAAAGAGGTAATGTTCCTTCCAGCAATTGGAATGTGTTTGATACATGAACCAATTACATAGCCTTCAGCGACAGGCACAATGTGGGTTACTCCATCCCCACTGTCCACCACAATACCAGTAAAAGTGCGTTCAGAGGATGCGCGCGACTTCCAGGACGCAGCTAACGCGAGAACGGCTTGCACGGCGATATACAGCCCTGGTACGTTGAATGACTCAAACATAATCTCTGCTAGGTACTCCCTGTTCTCAGGTGTATTGAGTGGAGGCTCAGTAAGCAAGAAGTGATGGTCTTCCGGCTCCGCACGCAAGTACTTGAAGATACACTGTTCGATGTACCGCTCCATCAGATCCCAGTCTTCGACGAGGCCGTGACGCACAGGGTACTTCACAGAGTAGCCCGTCGCATCGAAAGCTTCATCGCCTATGAAGAAGTCTAAGTCCTCCACGGCCTTTGTCATGCGTCTGGTGGATTGGTCACCGACTTTAGCTGTTTCCTTGATAGCAATAGCCGACGGAATGATAAACTGGGGCTCCTTATTGCCGGCGAAGCCCAACTTGGTGTACCCCGTACCGACATCGATGACGCACGCTGGGAGGTGGTCGCCCATGCTTTGGCTTTTATTTTCTTACAAATTATGAACCAATATTACGACAATAAAGTAACACTGAGGAATTTCCTGGGTGTGGTGATTTCACTTTTCAGTATTTATCACAATTTTTTTGACGTGTGGTAGGGTATGAGATCAGTTGTCATGTCAAAACGCGATATGACGTTCCGTTCCGTTAATTCGCTTACAGTTCAAAGACGTGGATCCTACACCTGTGTAGTTATTTGATAGTATACATTTATATTAAATTAGGTACTGGCATAAATTTGTTTAGTTGTTATATTTTTGTGCAGGATACCTATTTTAAAAATACCTACTCTAAATAAAATAAAAATTAAATATAATGCGTACATCGGAGCGATAGAAGTATATTCGTTTCATTATTCCAGGGCGTGACATGAGGTACGTTCGTTTTTCATCTCTTTCGAGCAGCGTTTCTCAAACTGTTGCAATGGAGAGTCATCCGGATGAGTCACCTTCGAGAGTGCCTTCGAGTCGTCGCCACTCGGGTGATGATGAGCCGATCAAGGTATCCAAAAAATTTCCTTTAGGTGCAGAATGTCCCTTTTCTAAAATGTCCCTTTCTCAAAATATTCCTTTGCTATAATGTCCCTTTCGCAACATTTGTATACAAAACACAGTCATACCTTGACAAGCTTTCGGAACTGCTTCCGTGGTCGAGTGGTCTATGTATTGGTCTAACCACAACGATTCAGAAGTATCAGATGCTATTCTTAGCGAGAACACGTAAAGTTAGATATTGTGGGTATTATCACAGAATAATAACTAGTAACTAGCGTTGTTATGTTAATATTTCTCTATTTATACTTTTTGATATTTTCCCGGATTGGCTAGGACATTGCAGGCTGACTGTGAGTTGTTTCAGTGCTTCGGAGGGCACCAAAGGCAGACGGTCAAGTTTTAGTTCGGATGCTAAGTCGAGGAGCGTAGACACTAATGTAGATATCTACTGTGGTATTCTTGGGTTGTGTAAAAAGGTAAAAATGTGGTACAAACACTACCTAAAGGAATCATCGTTTAATCAATCAGTCATCTCTCATCTAATGTTGTCATGTGGGCATGTGGGTTAGGGCAGGTATTAAGGGTGCGTCTTCTCTGAAGCGGGGCTGCGCTAACCTGAGCTGAGCGGGACATGAATTGACCAATCAGGGTGCGTCTCCACTGAAGCGGCCCGGGGATTTCGAGGGACATGATTGGTCAATTCATGCCACGCTTAGCTTAGCTTAGCGCAGCCCCGCTTCAATGGAGACGCACCCTAACGAAGTGATTGTTCACTTCAACAGGAGGTGCCGCGAGGTGCTGGTTATTCTACCTAAACATGCCAATATAAAATGAAACACAAAACTAATAAAGCAGGTATTAATATTTATTGTGACCTGTTTCTAATTCTATATTTACACAATTTACATTGCGGGAATGTAACTGCAACTGCAACACGCAAAATACCTACACACAATGTTCGTTCCCTTCGTTCCTGCAAAGCGCAAACAAAACATCTCGCGGGTTTTTGTTCTTAGACTAGGAAATAGCAATAACCAGCTAGTTCAACCTGATACTGCACCGTGGGGGGTGGCAGCTCAGACCAGATAAACAGAATATCCGGTTTACCACCCCAGACTGCCCATCCTGAATGGGTATCAGATTGGTCTAACGAACCCAATATCAAAAACAATGATACCTAGTTCCACTTCGTATTAGCGTATTAGTAGATACTTCAGAGTTGAGTGCAATTTACAAATATGAGCATAGTCCCCGCGAGGTTTTGCGCTTTCCATAACATCTTGTATAATACTGGTATACCAGTCAGATTCAATTTTATTTCTTTTGTAGCTAGGTACTTTAGGTTCTTACATAATTTACATGGGTTTAAACAAGAAAAGATATTACCTTTAGTTAGCCAACAATCCTTCAGGGGTGTAATGACCAAGATGTTAAAATGACCATAGTGCTAAAATGACCAAATGGCGAAATGACTAAGTTTCGGAGTGCTTTAATGTCCAAGGTGCTAAAATGACCATAGTGCTAAAATTACCAAAATGGTGAGATACACAAAGATGCAAAATTTAAAACTAAGGAAATCTACGGACCACCTTCGTCAGTCATCAGCGCTCATAAACACATGCTCAGGGTCGCGCGCGGCATGCGTATACTTGAAAAATATTTTAATACGTTCGTTTGTACTAAAATTTGACAAATGTCAATAAAGTCGAAATTTGCTTGCACCATATTTTTTAATTCCACTATCGATCAAAAAGGCGAATGAAGTGGTGCACGCGGTTTTCGACCTTATTGACATTAGTCAAATTTTAGTACAAACGGACGTATTAACATATTTATTCAAGAAATTTCAAAAACCCAAGACGTTTTAAAAACTGTCAATAAGGTCAAAAATCGCAACTTTAAAACGTAAAACAACAACTTTCTCAAAGGAACTGATAGTCTAGCATAAATAGTTTCCGTTAGCTTATTAGTTTAGATATGATGCAATGAAATGGTTAATTTGCGACATTAGACTTGGTCATTTTAGCACCTTGGTCATTTTAGCACTTGGGTCATTTCGCCACTATGGTCATTTCGCCACTTGGTCATTTTAGCACTATGGTCATTTTAACACCTTGGTCATTACACCCCTGAAGGCCAACAATAAACAAATAGGTAGGTAGGTATGTATACATTACTGCTATCGCGCTTTACAAAGTTAGACGGCATGTTATCAATTTTGCTATAAACAAAATATTAAAACATTTGCGATGCATACAGAAAAAGTATTCCCGGACTTCTAGTTAGACTTATATTAGACAAATATCTGATAGTTCAATATTTTTAAATGAAAAAGAGATTCTAGAAGAAAATTTACAACACACTGAGTACCTATTCAAAAGAAAAGTTAAAAAGATTTTCTTAGTTTTTTATCGGTTTTTCAAAATTAAGATATATCTGGGAATCAATCCTGATTAATAACAATGTTACATAATTCCAAATTGTCTTTAAACATTACCTAGTAGGTAGGTACATAGATTAATGATTTAAAAATAATACATAATTTATATTATAACAGGTAAATAATTATATTAACATAATTAATTAACTGTGTAATTGTCCAGGATATTTATTATTATTATTATTACTGGCACATAATAGAATTTCTTTTAACACATTGAAATATGAATCGGTCCTTTGGTTGTTATAGAATAAGTTATCTATATAAATGAGATGGAGATGTTATCTCTCCGAAGAGACAATAAAAAAATATTCATAATTTTCTTACACTAAAATTTACTTAATTATGTACCTATTTCCATGACAAATAAGTATTATATTGTTACGCTACGACCTAAAAAGCCAAATATAATACTAACTTAGTCCACGCAACAAAAATGATAAATAAAAAATTAAACACCTTTCTTTTGCATAATATGAACTTTAAATAATAATTTCTGAGTCTTTTATTATAACAATACACTAGACTTGAAAATCGTTTTTTAAATACAAAAGTTTTGCGTACTGTAAAATTATGCACTTTATGATAGATATAATGATGATGAATAAGTGAAAAAAAATATATCTGTCTGTTCATTGCGAAATTTTAAAGCTTATGCAATCTTAATTAAGGCCAGGGATTACGTATTTTTGCATATATTATAGTCGTATTTGCCATCTGATAATTCTGGTACCCACTTAGTAAAAATATGTTTAAAATTAACTCAAGTGCACAATCTTGCATTACGCCGAGTATAATCAATAGTTCAGACTTATATTTAACATAGACAAAACCATTATCATGTAACGATACATTCTTCTTAGTATGGGCGTACGCAGGTTCTGGGAAGGGGGGCAATTCCGATTATTTTAAGCCCAGTCCCACACGCTTGTTTTTGGCGTTTGCTTGCAGCGCGGCGAACAGAAGCGGCAACAAGCCTAACCAGCCTACCTACAGGTGAATGTGATCTCCTCTGCTCTGTAAGCAGAGGGGGCCACAGACCTAGGTTACCGGCAGGCGACCGTAGCTGGCATTTGCTTGCTGCGCTGCTAGCTACAGGCGTGTCGCGTGGTTCTAAAATTTAAGGCATGGAAATTTTGAATAGTGCATTGTATGTAATATAAAATAATTATTATCGACAGCAGCAGATAGTTAGTAAGATGGTCAAAATCCAGGGGGGGTAGAATGCGATGCCCCCGCCTCTCTTTGTACGCCCATGCTTGTTAGTGTGATCGAGTGAATGACGTTTAGATCTCTCACCACATTGCATAGTCATTGTCGTCCATATCGAAGATCGTGAAGAAGCCCAGGATGGTCAGATATACAATCACGTTACCAGCTAGGGTAAGGTAACATGCCCCTGTTTGGATCTGAAAATATATAAGTCAATACTTGAACAAAATTAACACTGAAACATCTAATACTTTTCATTTTGTAGAACCGGATTTTTCAAAGAAAGAATCTGTAAATGGCGGCCGATCGTCATGCTTTCTCTTTCCCATTGAGGCTCTGACATAAACCAGACGTTCATGCTTTATCCCTCACACTTAGGTTAGTTCAGTACTGAACAGTTGGTCTAGAGCTAGATAAAAGATAGGTTGTGCGAAAGCGTGGATGACTAATAAAATATTATCGAAGATGACTGTTTCCATGTAAAGGAAGATGGTTTAAGACAATGGGGGTTAATAAACTGTCAATCAAGAAAATTTCTCAAATCGAGCACATCGCAAACACACTCCAAGGACATTATCTCGAGAACATTAGGATGGAATGGAACATGATGACATTGATGACATCTTGACATTCGCAGGAGTCTTTGGCACACAATGAACTATTTAATGAACACCTCAGATTCAGATTACTTTATGAAAATTTTCAATCACGACAGCTTAAAAAGTTATATAGCTATTTATTTACTGTACTTACAATATCTGCCCTAGATAGAACTATGGGCAGTGCAAAGGAGCTGATGATGAAGCCCATAGTGATGAAGATGGCCGCTTCCATGCAAGGGGAGCTTGAGCCTCCCGTGACGTCAGAGTGTCGGCGAGCAATCATTGTAGGTATCGGACTCAGAATGTAGAATAGTACCACAAAGAAAGGCCACCATACACTGAAAGATATTGACAACAAAACATGTTATTGATCTTACAATTATAGTCTAGTATAGTACATGAGCCTATACAGGAATTACTTAAGTCACATGCCATCTAAATGAGACGAATGACAAGACAACAGCTTGGAGAAGTTGTGCTAAGCAAGAATCAGAAGAATCAGCACCAGGAATTTAGCTGGACGCTGACCAAAAAATGGATTTTTTTTTTCGGTTTTCCAATACTGGGGTTCTTTTTACGTTTTTTTTCGGTTTTCCAATACTGGGGTTCTTTTTACGTTAGCATCGTAACGAAACCAATGGACTATAGCGCTTTGCTAGTAAAGAAAATAACCATAAGTCTGCATGTTCTAAAATGTCCGGAACTACTTGGCACACTATGCTGTGATTGTCCTCTTTAAAACTGTCTACAAAGTATTTTTGGCCATATAGGACAGACTTGTGTTATTTTACTTCGAGCTATATCACTATTGGAAATAAATTAAGTTTCATTTTAAAAATTTTAACTTGTCGAAACATATGTGGTTGGGGTCCTGTAGCTACAAAATGGCTAACATATTATAGTTTAATAAAAGATGGCGGATTTTGAAATCTAGAGGATGGAATTTTGACATCCTCGGATAGAATAATTCACAATACTCCCTAGTATCACAGAGCAAAGGGGCATAAAGTAGGTATGCCAATAATTAAGTGTATAAAAGCTTAGCACCTAGACTATCATTTTTGTTAAAATGCCACATCATGTAAAAAGAACCTTTCTTCCAACTTCTGCCCAAATTCCATGCTAAATTCTTCTGATTCTTGCTTAGCACAACTTCTCAAACCTGTTACCAAGCTTCTCATATAGATGTCATGTGACGTAGGGAATGCCTGTACCTATGGGCCCATCTACTAGTCTGACTTTGACATTTTTTGTGGTAAGTCATTGGATGATTCTGTCCTACATGAAAAGAGAGAAGTAGTAGGTACTTTTTGATATTACCAATTATATTTTTCTTCTTAGATTTAAGAGCCCATTCTTACAAAATGCATTTTATGTAAATCAAGTAATATGTTTATGCATTGATAGAATACAAGGGTGCGTTCAGAATGTCTCCTTTTATAGCCCTTTTATCAAATGACATTTCTTAACCCTCTGTTTGAGAGTGACAAATGATTTAATTTTCAACTTGTCACTCTTGAACGAGGGTTTAAGAACTGTCAAATGAGAAAATTTTGCAAATAGAGAACATTTACGAACAAACTCCAAATTCCACTTACTTGTAGTTAGGTAGTGCACAGGCTAATATGACAAAAGTCATACCAATAGAACCAGCAAAAGCCAGCGAGATGAGGCTGAAATGAAAATAAAATATTTCATTTCCTGTATTTTCCATTTTATTTTATATACATGTGTCTCAGTAGAAGTTATCCACTAAATTATAACTTGAGATACATAGAACATTATTGACAAAAGTAATCAAAATAAGAGAAATATCTAAAAAATCAATTTTTATACCTATAGCCATCTAGTTGGCTGTATAGGTAAGTAACAATCTGAAGAGATTTTAATAAGGACATTGGGGGCAGAATACACTTTTGGATGGTTTTAGTTCTTGTATCATTAATTGACCCCTACAACTTGTATAATTATAACGAGATAATTATTAGTCTATAAATGTTGATAAAATGAAACAAAACCCCAGAGGTCATAAGAAAGTATTCCATAAGAAATCTGGAATTTTAATTCATTGGCCTGAGTAGTTGTTAAAGACTTTACTTACCCTAATTTGTTGGTAACGCAGAAAGTACATGAAAAAGAAGAAAAAACAACGGTAAGATTTAATTTATCACGAAACTGTTAGTAAATAAATGAGCCATTGTAGAAAAGGCTATGTAATTGGTACAAAATCACTTACAGTACATCAATTTATAAGTTTTACAACATTCTAAGGTCACAGGTACTCACCTTTTAACCCAGCCATCGTTATTATATTTTACAAACTAGTTATGTCAATGATAAATCTTTTTTCCAAGCACAAATTAGTACACAATAGCAAAAACCTTTCGGATTTTGGGCTTTTGTGTCGAGTTTAGTGACCATTGAGTGAGAGTGACGTTTATGTGCAGCTATCGCCATAGACTTATATTAAAAAAAAAAAACAGGATTGTCTGTGCTTGCAGTGATGTCAAAAAAAGATTTTTGGATATTCATTATCGAACAATGAAGGCACTGCAGTAAACGAAAACTCTGATCCATTATCCTTTTCCATCTGAGTTTGCCCAATAAAACAAAAAACGAGAAGTGTAAGTGATCTACTTAATAACTTTTTTAAACTTTTCATGTATAACTAGTATCTAAAAAACCGTATGGGAGATAATCAACGGATATTTTATTGTCGATAGTTATGAAATCGAATTGTGACATCACTCACAAAGCTGTGTGTGTTGTTGTGCTTGTGTTGATTTGGTTCTTATATTTTCTAAGAATAATACCTACTTTACGTAATTTTTACGGTAATATAGTTATAAGAAAAAGCAGTTTACTTTATTTTTATTAAAATGGATGACGATGCTGAAACATACAAGCTCTGGCGAATTCGCAAAACTGTTATGCAGGTTAGCATTTTGAGGTTATGTTATTTATCAATTATTACCATTGATTTCTACTATTTTATCTCAGTTTTGAAATGTGGTTCTGTTGTTGATATATTTCATACACATACTGGAGTTTTAGTAAGGACCCGTTACTATCGTGATCCCATATAAGATATAATAATATAAGAAGATAACCTCAAAATTAATCAAAGCTAACAATTTGTATTGTTACAGTTATGCCATGACCGTGGATATTTAGTAACGCAAGATGAGTTAGATCAAACGCTAGAACAGTTTAAAGAACAATTTGGAGACAAACCCAGGTAGGTAATAAATGTTACCTATAATATCACTACAGTTAATCTCATCACTCATCATCTTCATCAGTCACCATACAGCACAGATGTTTGGGAGCCGAGTAGGTTCAAGAAATTTAACTTTATTTGTTACTGTCGTAAACCTAAAACACTCAGAACCCCATACCAGTTAGGGGCAGTTTTGTGAAGTCGTGCAAAAGTGGTAAACATGAGTCATATGAAATGATACTATTAGGGAATGAAACACTACAACTAAGCCTTGGACCTGTTTTAGGGATACTGAGTTGCTTAACAGCATCAAGTACATGCAGGACCATTTGTATACTTGTGTAGTAGGTACTAAAGTGGCCAACTGGGGCAGTACTAGTGAACAAAATCTACAGTGTGTATTTGTAATGGGGCTTGTATTCTTTTACTTACCAAGATAAATTTTTGTAGTCTCTTTTAAACTCGTATTTCGTATTTTATTAGCAATTTTTGTTTCAAGTGGTTCCATTTTGATATTTTTAGATTTTCATTGTTAATCTATAAGAATAAATTTGGTTAAAATATGTACAAAGTGTAAACAACTGGGACAACAACAAATTATTGTCAGTGATTGTCATGCCATCTATGAAATTATGTTATGAGTTTGACAAAAGAATGTCAAGTCAAGCAAGAGTCAAAATCCTAACATCAAGCACAGACATTTATGGTCGCCCAAGTATTGCAAAAAGTTTTTAATAACTTGTGTTGTGCTGGGCATTATGGCCCATACAACACCCACATACACTTCAAACAACTGTCTTATCCCGGAATGAAAGGCTGTGTTGCTCGAAAGCCAGTTACTCAGGAACATATTTGAAGTCCTAAGTTTCTGATTTGGACCTGTGATTTGACCCTATGTCTTTGTTTTTCCTGTTTCAGTGAAAAGCGGCCAGCTCGAAGTGACTTGATAGTGTTAGTGGCCCACAATGACGATCCTACAGATCAAATGTTTGTATTCTTTCCCGACGAGGCAAAGATCGGCATTAAGACAATCAAGACTTATTGTACGAGAATGCAGGAAGAAAATATACACAGAGCTATAGTTGTGGTACAAGCAGGTAACACTTCTTATCTTAAGAATCAGTTTCTTTTATACAAGGACCTCTTATGAAATTATGATTGTGACAGGTCTTTATAAAAAAATCTAGGAAGCTGAAAAAATGAGAATTAGAGACTAAATCTGAAAGCAACCAATCTTGGTTGATATGATCAAATACTGCTGCTAAATGAATTAAATAATATTTGTAGGTAACCCAGACATGAGGTTTCCATGCTAAACATAACATGGTTAACAAGAAAATATTAAGTACATACAGAAACTAATTCAATTCAATAAATAAAAAGCTGTTTCTCAAGTGCCTTTTTCAGCAATTTAGTTTTTGACACTAATGATTAAAAGGTTTTAAATATTAGCAACCAATACAGGTTTAGTATACCAATATTGCTTGCAGGTATGACCCCCTCGGCCAAGCAGTCGCTCGTGGACATGGCTCCGAAGTATATCTTGGAGCAGTTCCTAGAGTCGGAGCTGCTGATCAACATCACGGAGCATGAGCTGGTGCCAGAACACATTGTGCTCACCCCTGATGAGAAGTCTGAACTGCTTGCTAGATAGTATCCTTTTTAACCAACTTCAAGAAAAAGGGGTTCTCAGTTTTGGTTTGACCTGTATGTAGGTATGTTTGTCTGCGATTATCTCGGGTTTGGCTGAACCACTTTCGATGCAGTTTTCAGCAAAGTATTTATTTGTCAGAAAGGAGAGGGTTTAAGGCATATTAACCGACAAAAAAGGGAGGTTTATACATTCTTTGAAGAAAGTCCCCTTAAAAAAAAAGTTATTTAAATTACGTTTTCATACCCGAAGTGCAATTATCTAAAGTTTAGGTTTATATTTATTCTCTCCATGTTGAGACTTTGAGACACATTATTCTTATATTATAGTGGTTTCGATTCCGACGTTCTCCCTTTTAGCTTATTCTTAGGTTGTCAAAATGTTTCCTTCATAGATTTTTATGGCCCAATACCTCCAACCCTATTTTACGAATCAAGCATTGCAATGGCAAAAGTAGAACTAAATGATCAATCAATCCTTAATTTTAATAAGAAAACATGCATACTCTATCTCCTTTTACTCTGCCTAATCTATGAAAGTGACAAGAATACTTAAAACTAGCTAAGAAATGTTCTGAATCAAAAGCTATGTGTTTCTGCACTACACCAAAATTATCACATTTTTATGCATACATACATCCTCTATTAAAATCAAAAATAGTTATTAGGACATTTTAACACAGATTAAATCTGAGATGGTTTAAAATATTGTTTAAAAACCTATTAAGTATCACGGGTTGCCTGGAAGAGATCGCTACAAGCGATAAGGCCGCCTTTGCTTACTTTTAGTTATAGTATATTGTGCCGTTTTGTGTTTTAATATTGTGCTTGTTGTAAGCAATAAAGAGTTTATCTATCTATCTATCTACTATCTCTGACAAGCAAATATCCTCAATTTGATTTTGGCTTATCAAGAGAATGAGCGAGTCATGAATGTTCATGTATTGCTATTTATGCAGTTTAATAATAAACTTTCATTTAGAAGAATAACTTTGTCAGCAACTGAAGAGCTTATAAAGAAAAAAGTGTGTCAATATTTTTGCGCATCATCACATTTCTCTCTTAGTCAGTCATTTAATTTTCATCATAATTTCTAATATCTTGTTGTCCACTTGCTATTCAAAATACTTCATAATTTGTGATTAATCAAATCTTCATTGTACTTAATTTCTCTCTTTGTATAAAGGTATTAAGATGCTCCCAAATTAAACTAGCGCCTTCATTTGGTACATAAAAATTCGCTAGTCGACAAAAAAATAATTGATTGAAAAATTCTAATTGTTGGATTAACGTACAGATAAGTAGGTATTGAAACCTACTTTAAAATGTAACAATTATTCTCCTTGCCTTATCCCGTTCTCTGATGGGGTCGGCGAGGGGATTTGACGTGGAACCAAGTTTCCTTTATTTAAAATAATCATAGCTTTTCCTCTCTGTAGGTACCTACAATGAACCACTTATTTACATGCTTGTAAAATTCGATTTTATCAAATGGGATTTATCTGGTTATGATGTTTTAAAGTGATCAAGGCGTCGTCATCTAATGCTATATCTAAGCATCAGCAGGGAGCATCTTAAATTTTAAACACAACAATGCTTCAGGTCATTATGAGATAGCTTTCAAAATGTAGGTCTAGAAATCGATAATATCTGTTTGTTATATTAATAGCCTTTCTTCCGATATCAACTTATAATGGTGACTTGGCAATTCCATACAACTTTGCTTTATTATTCTCTATATTGTTAGACCCATGCTTAGACCAATGATCAAGGTAACTAAAATGGAATACACTATTCATACGTCAGATTGTAATGTTATTGAGAGAATTGGGCGCCATGAACAATCTTTGATTGATGGGTTGATGATACACGTCTTATCGAAATCTCTTTAGACATATTATTATTGCAACAAAAATACAAAAGAATATAACATTTTAACACTCCTACATAACTCACATCATACATAACATAATCCTACTGCCTTGGACGCACATAATCACGCACACAGCAGGGCCGACCAGAATCGAACCTGGGACCTCTGCGTAGCAGGTAGACTACTAAAGCACTGCATTTTATTGCGTCTCTTAACACAAGTTGCAAGGGACCTTTCAGATTTTTTGTAAATTTGGTTTCTAATAATGTCCTTGACTTGGTAAACAGTAAACTGAAAGAAAACATGCTGATGAGAATACAAGCCGGTGACCCTGTGGCGAGATACTTCGGACTGAAGAGAGGACAGGTAATTATCACTTTAATTATGCGCCATTTATGTGTAGATATCTCATCTGATAGGATACCTTAACAGCCACGACAGTCCACTGCTAGTATTGCCATACTTACAGGTTAAGAACTCTATTCTTACGACACCCACGGGTAGAATTGGGGTGTGATGCTATTTTAAGCCGGCGCCACACGACAAGGACGTAACTTCCTATGCATCTAAATAGTAATGCTATGGGTCGATCGGTTCGGTTATATGCGGTTTAAAAGCCTGACATCGGGTCGTTTGTGGACTCTGTGTGCCACTTCTTCAACTTAAAGATTCAATCTCTTGTCGGTGGAGTAACTTCAAATCTTCCCTCTTCTCTGCTAATGCCTTGACCTCCTGGTACGACACAACATTGACTTTTTATTTTATCTGGGTAAAGTAAGCGCGCCTGGGTCTATCTCTGCCTCTCTTTCCCTGTTCTTTCCCTTTAATAATATTTTTTGTGTAGTTGTCGTGCCCCACACGATAGAAAGAATCCTCATTTCCCAAGAGATCGGTTCACGGTTTCTACGGCCCGTATTTATAACCGCACCCGATTCTGAGATCGATCTTGAGTAAGACTTTGAGATGCTGTTAGTATTGACTGACAAAATCGCTCTAGATTTTACGGACCTACAAGTTAACATCAAGTTACAAGTGCAATTAAATCATGTGAATAAAATATAATGCCAGTTCGATTTCAGACTATATTAGAACGGCAACTTCGTGCGCGACCTTCCTGCGGGATGAGAGACGGTGGCGGGGGCGAGGTAGCTACCTGCCGTATTTGACGCATAGATGTACGCGTTTCCCGTCCCCGCTACACTACCCGCTACCCGGTACATCTTGGTACCTCGTCCCCGCCACCGCCTGTCACGCGGGAGGTCACAAACTTATAATTAAACTTAGAATATAAATTAATCGGCTAGGAAGCACTTGTGAATTGAGTAGATGATAGGGTAAAAAATCCCTCAAGCTCATCCCTGCTTTATGTGACCAACTAGGTACTTACAAATCATAAGATGCAACATTCATACCGCTTTTTAAAGGCGTCACAGGCGTGCCTATTCACAATGTGGTCAAAGCCAAGATTCTAATGTTAAAAACTTGCAATGTCACCACGAGGCAGAGTTCAATGGCGATGGACGTGATGTTAGCAGCCGCTGACCAATGAAACGCCGTGTCATGTAAGAAACGGGCGTATAACATGATACGTAGAGAAATCACCTGTTTAGGCACCGGCAGTGCCGATTTCTTGGAAAAGTACTACAGATATGTTATGTTTCTTTATCGAATTGGTAAACTTAGTGTAAATAGATATGATAAACTCGCTTTGCAGCCGGTGACCATTGGCCAATAAAATGCCGTAAATGGTATGATTCATCTGCCTTTTCCTTTTTCCAAATTCCCTTTAAAGGCTGCCTTTGTTCAGTTTTGCTATTCTGACGCACCCAACATGTCTTGCATTGATGTAGTCTAAACCCGTATCTTCTGTTACAAGTTAACATGATATAATTGTGTAGGTACATGTCATGTCGGCAATCACGGATAGTGTACATCTGAGTTTTTGCAGCGCATATCAATCATCCGTGTGACTTTGGTGCTAATGCGAGATACACTATAATTTGATTTCTTATTGCGAATTTCATTTCATCGTCTAGGATGTCCGAGAAATGATAGATTTCTTTTTTGGTGTCATGATTGTAGTGAGTAGGTACCTAACTTGATGCCTAATAAATACTATTCAGTCTTAAATTGATGCTTAGAATTTCTAAAACTTGAGGAATTGTGTTTTTTTACGTTTCTACCGTTTTTGCAAAGTTTAGCAACGGTTTCACCTGTAAAATTAAGACTTAAATCTCTCATAGATTTAAGTGGTATAACGAAAAAGTTTGACGTGCGTCTATGTGCTGCTGTGTTAATTTTTATTAGTAACGTTATTATATTCATTTTGTTCGTAGTTAACGATGCAGATTAGCAATTTATTCGTATTTCTTTTTTCTCGGGAAAAGTTGTTCAGTTCAGTTCAGTCAGTTTACACTGTAGTTACTATGTATTCTTGATATTCCTTTGTACCGTCTCAGATTTTACGATCCCCAATTTTGATCACCATAATAAATATACAAAGCTGATGTTCCGGATCTTTTTAATGGCTTAAAATCACTTTCTTATTTGTCGCAGGTGGTGAAAATCATCCGATCTTCGGAGACAGCTGGCCGGTACATTTCGTACAGATTAGTATGCTAAGGTTAGAGATAAGAATATTATAAAAAACTTCCACACTTTTTACAACTTTTTTGTTTCATTCATTGAACTCTACACATATCTTTACGACCTTTTAATTGTTTCGTAGAGCAGATTTTTGTGAGAAAGGATACGTTAATTTTTGTAGTTTTAGGTTTGTTAAATATTTTCTCACGCCTTTGCAATTTATTACGGCTAGTCCAGTATAAGTTTCATTAGTGCGTTAAGAATATAAAATAGTTTGAGTTTTTGCTTGGCGTAGCTAATTAAAAGGTCGATTACATAACACGATAACACAGGAAAGGTACGGACTGAGACCCGTTTCCGCTCCTTTTTAAAATTACTTTAGTACCATTTTATTTTTACTTGGATTTTTTAAAATGTTGTAACAGCGTAATTAAAGCTGAGCTCACTATTAAGAAGTAACTTTCGTATAACGACACCAACGTCATTATCTTAAAATGTAACGTACACGTGATTAGGTCAGGGTAATGATTAAAGAAAAAAAGATTCGTCACTTTTGCCGCGCAGATGCCGTATTTATGTAGCCGGTATGACATTAAGTAAAAAAAATTATTCTAAAACGGAATAAATAAAATATACGAAAACGAAAAAAGGGGGCTCACCAATAAAGTTGTAATTCTGCCCGATTTTATCGGTAATGGTTTGGCAGCTCCATCTTATGTAGGTACTGTAAAAGAACATTCATTCATAATACAGGGTGTAAAAAATATTGCTGCAAATATTTTAAGGAGTGAACCAACCCATGAAACTAATGAATAAAAATTGGTCGCAATATGAAAACAAAAAATTGGGCCTCGCATACAAATTTAGCAACCGACCAAGTCAAAATTTCTCATATTTCTTGGAAAAAGTTGTTTAGTTTCATGGGCTGCTTCACCCCTTAAAATATTTTCAGCAATTTTTTTACACCCTGTATTATGAATGAATGTTCTTTTACAGTACCTACATAAGATGGTGGATTGCAATTTCCACAGCGCATGTCGCTGTTGCCGCTTTGACAACAACTAATACTAAAAACTTTAGTCTCTGCATACCCCTCCGGGAAAGAGGCGTGATTATATGTATGTATTTAGGTAGAAGAATTACTTATCGAGTAGTTTACCTAATTGCAAGTCATCACTGAAAGTTTACCTAATTTATTGATTACATTTTCAGATTACCTATTGAACAATCAAAGAAATAACTAAAATGAAAATAAACAGCTAACTTCATCTCAAGAACAGTTTCAAGGTAGGAAAAAAGTTCTAATCCCGGTCTACCGCTAAAGCCACTACAGTCTACTGCTATGCTGGATATATGTCTCTCCCAATCGGGAAATGTTGTCATACTTACTCATCACGCTTGAGGAGGTGGAACTGATGACCGATGTGGCGCAGTGGAAATGCGACTGCCTTTGATGCACAAGGTTCCGGGTTCGATTTACGGTCGGGTCACTCACAAAGTTGATATTTATCACTTTGTGAATTTATTCCCAGTATGGTTAGGGCATTGCGGGCTGAACCACCCGATTGTCCGTAAGTAAGATGGTTCCGTGTTTCGGATGGCACATTAAGCCATAAGGTCCCGGTTGCTGTCTATGATAACTTAGATGGCGGTCGTTACACAACCATGTCAGAAGCCTGCGACTTGTAGAAGGCGGTTGAAAAATTCTGACACTAGGGTTCACTGGGTCGTTGGACGACTCGGTGTACGACACGAAAGGAAGGAAGGAAGGATCACCCTTGGCAGACGCAGTATAAAGTTATTGTAAATATTCACAAGGGACGCTGCCCATTCCCCGTATCAATCCCTCAGTCACAATTTACGACACCCATGGGTCTAAATGGAGCGATCCTATGCTAAACCGAGACCACAATATTTACCAACTTACAGGAATATACCTTAACAACTTGTCTTAAGACCACACTATGAGGTACTTCAATATTAGTGTTTATTTAATGCCTAGAAGCTAAACAGGAACTGATACTTTGCACCCACCATTCCTAGCAAATTGCCGGCCTGCAAAACGTAAGGTCGTGGGTTCGGTACGCGTACTAGGCCAATGGAAAGTTGTCTTTTTATTTTGTGCTTGGAGTTAGAAATCTAGGCCTTATTTCCTTGATTACTTTAACTGCTAAAGAATTTTCCTTATTAATAATGGCTAGAATTTGTGAAATTCGTTTTCGCCAGGGCTCATTGATGCAGAAGTTTGCAAGACTCAGAAATCGTATCACCGTAACCATATAAGTTGTAGTGCTCTATTTTTATGGTACCCGAGAACATAATTTAAGATTTTCATGCTCGTGCAAATGTATTTAATGAGTTGAGTAATCTCTTTCTTAATAGGAAGAGTTCCCATCCAGCTTAATCACTTACCTAGCGCCCCTATTTTCATAATGACTGAATATCGTGTCGCGATTATCAATTAGCATAATGCTTATTGTTCTAGTACTCTATTGAACTTCTTGTAGTCGTCAACAGTTATCTTCGATACGACACAGTATCTCATCATGTCACCTGCTGCATTGATTGCATCGCTTCCCCGAAGCAGAGGTAATACAAACACTGTGTCGTGGTATGATGTATCTATTGAGTGCCCGCCTTTGCTGTTCGGTGTGCGCCGGCGCCGCGCGGCTTCACACGTTTCATGCGCAGTGGCAGAACGCACGTCGCCGAATACAAGTTTTACAGCAGATACGCCCAGAAATTTAAATGCATACTTGAGCTGTACAAGTGTAGTAATTATATACTAGTAGCTGGTTTCTGAACGATAAACGTGCATAATTCGAATTCCGAATGACGTGAAAATCCTCCTAAAACATAAATCTTGAAATGTGAACGTCCGCTGCGTTAATTATAAGTAATTTAGATTATTGCAGTGCTAATAGGTCAAGCTCTCATAATGATATGCTTTTAGGACGAATCTTGTAAGGCCAAAAGTTTAAAATTATCTAATAGTATCGCGGATGTGGACTCTATGGCTACGGTTAATTTTATGTATTGGTGACATTAAGATTAGACAGTTCGTATTAATGTGGAATGCTTCAAAATTCAACACATCTTCAGGTGGTGCTAGGTGAGTACAATACTAGTTTATAAGTATCACTTATTATCATAATTATTAGGTTATTGAATATTTACGGGTATCATCCTATAGATATTTTTTCACTTTCTCCAGTTTTAATATCACAAGGTGAAATACAAGAATGTAGATGATGGGCGTTTCTGTTAAATGGTTGTGCCTTCCTTCGTAAAAGCTGATTTATAATAATCTACTCTTAGTTTCGTTTCGGTCGGGCGATAAAGTATTTATGTAGCTGGCCCTTGAAAGTTTTACGAGTTTTCCCTTTTTATGCATACCTAATCAAGATTTTTAGAGGCAACAAGCTCGATTTCTGATAAAGGCTGATGTTTGTATGTATTTACGTGGGTTCTGAAATCGTGCACAGAAGTCTGCAGTGGCTCGTTTAAGCTCCTCGTATCCCAATTCCTACTACAATACTTCTCGTATTGTTTCAGGAAGACAATTTCTGAAACCTGGTAATTCGGTTCCGTGCACGTAATTCGGTTCGATTCCGATGTCCGTAACGACTGGTATTAATCACACGTTCTTAAATTTACATTTTTCGATGATTTGGTCAAGATGATGATTATGGTCAAGGGTATGTGGTATAGTAGAACATGCGATAATAGGTAATCATGATAAGTGGAGATATTATGTCATATGTGTGACATAATAAGTGGAGATTTTCGCATGAAACAAAAATGAACGTTTCAGTGATAGAGCTGCAGGGGTAATGTGTAAATGGATTATTTACATATGTAATAAGTACAAAACTTACGACTGAAAATATGTACTGTATCGGATTCAGCGCAAAAACTAAAATGTGAACCTGGAATTCGTTTTTTAGGTATCTAAGTAGTATCTAATTAATTATACCTACTAATGCTTTTATTTATCGTAGAGAGAGATGTTTAAATGTTACATCATGTGTTTAGATTTATGATTTGTCTGATGTAACTGGTGTTTATAAATGCGAAACATAATAGTTACAATGCTAAGAGTAAACTATTTATATATTATACAAATGAACACACTAGGTGGGGTATAAATGTTTAATTTATTTTCTGGTCAATATTATGAATTCTTGTTTCGTTTTCCTAGTTCAGCCTAGATGTTGCTATGAGAAAGTGGGCTGATTCATCCCTTGAAGTATTCTTAGATAATTTTTGTTGACAATCAGTAACTATAAGGTATTAATTATTTCTTTGGCGTCTTGACATGGTACTTAACTTCTTTTTGGGCATTATGATTTTGGCCCCGAGGCCCTCAAATTTACTCCGGTCTGCAACCAGCACAATCACGCCCTTCTTGGGACGAAATTAGATTTAGGAGTTATACTGGAAAGAATGGAATAGTTCAAACTTTGGCATCTATTTCAGAGTTTCCAGACGGTAATTAATTAGGTATTCATAGAATTACCTATTAAAATGACCATCACATCCGTGCCATATCTGTTATAAGTGGCTTTGAATGATTACGTATGAAATGTACCTAGGTACCACCACATCACACATAAAACATTTATTAAAAAAACACCTACGATTTAAGAATCTAATTATTAGTTGTTTGGCTCGTGTCGGGTCACGAAATTCGGAGATGCAACTAGAAAGTTAATCCGTGAATTCGTGATACCTACAACATGTGATGATATCTGTTTATACAGAGAGGGATTTGGAGATAATATAAAAAATATATATATTATATTTTATACGATTATAACGACAACACTCTTAACTATCCATCATCATGGCTAGATAAGCCATGACCAATGGCTGATATATGATTTTTCATGGAACAGTAGTTATTGTATTGTTCAACTATGTATATGAATTATTTAATTTAATTTTTAAACTTTATTTCAGAATAGTGCCTATAGACACAATAGGTAAAATCCTTACGAAGTGATAGTAAAAAAAAGATTTTAGGCGTAGACTTGTCGTGTCAAGTCTATTTTTATTCTTTCCTGTTCTATAATATGACTAACAGCCATTTTCCCTTGGGAACAAGATGTTTTCAGGTATTATACATACAATTTGCCGTGTGATGCCGGCTTAGAATAGCATCACCCCACATCCTTCCCGCGGGTGTTGTAAGAGGCGACTAAGGGACTCGAGAGTATTGGTGTATTACAATTTTTAGGCGACAGGCTGACAACCTATCACTATAGTGATACACATGTTTTCTTAAACTATCTTGGAAAACAATCCTCAAAAATGTCAGACGCGGCGATAGCGACCGTATTCTTACGGCCGTTAACGCTCTGCTTTCCCTGCAAGGGATAAAGGCGTGATATATGTATGTATGTATACATATAATACTTCCTCTTGAATTACCCTATCTATTAAAAAAACTGCATCAAACTCCTTTGTGTAGTTTTAAAGTTGTAAGCATATATACGTATGCGTATGCGTGAAAGCGACTTTACTTTATACTTTGTAGTGCAGCGGTCTCTGTTTTTGATTTTGAATATTTAATTCCGACCGGTTCTTGCTAATTCGAATTTGGAGAAATGTTTGAGTATAGAAATCAGGCGCATCGTTAGGAAAGATGTTTCCAAATTATTCTACCTAATTTATTGATAAGTTATTGGTTTATTGATCAAGCACCTAAAACTAAAATATGATTTGTATCTGCTACGAAATTTTAATATTAATTTCTTGAAGCGTGCGAATTTTACTGATTCATGATGTAACATAGATAATTGGATTCCCAATGTTTCGTTGGTTAGGTTAGATAAATGGATACCTATTTACCAGGTACCTGGTACCTGTAAGTATCAAGGGACATTTAAACTTTTTTACATACGAACATAAGTAAGACAGTAGCTATTTACATACCTACATCACTCCCTCATCTCTTGCGGGTAAGACAGAGCGTTAATCGCCGTAAAAATACGGTCGCTATCGCTGCGTCTGAGAAATATTGAGTGCTCTTTCAGATGATTTGTGTATCACTATATGTAGTGACATATCGATATTAGAGATTACTTTGGTTTATATGTAGATAAAAAAGGGTACACCACTAATTTTACTGCATCGTAAAGTACCTAAATAAGTAGATTAAGTAGTTATTCCAATATACTCTACAAAGTAATTACCTACTACAAAATAATACTCTCGCAAAGTCGTGAAACACCTGTGCCTCGGTTTTCGAAACTACAGGCTACATTTCTACAGGTGAAATTTGATGTACATTGCGTAGCGGTCAAAAACCCTGGTTTTATAATGTCGCACCGGCTACGCAATGTACATAGAATTTCACCTGCAGAATTGTAGCCTGCAGTTTCGTTGCATAGGCCACTGCTCATGGCCCATCAATGTTTAATAAAATTATTCGGTAATGATTAGCTGTTACGATGTACGTAATGGATGTGTAAAGCATGGACTACAGAGAGTGTACGTGATCAATGGATTCCAATAAGTGAGCACGATTGCTTCAAACAAACCGCGTTTTACGATGATAGTTCGGTAACGAAATGAGAATCTGTGTAAGATTAAGTCATTTTTACTGAATCGAGCTTTCCAGAGAATATGCGGTGCCCTCAATACTTAAAAATCGTAAATCGATGAAAATGTAATTTATCAAAAATCCGGTGATCGAGCTTGAAATAATTACAGATACTAGAGCTCAATTTCTCAAACGTTTGTTTATGTTTCATGTGAAAATCTGCTACTTATTATGCTTGTATTACACGTTCTACTTTACTTATCATATCCCACATACCCTAGTAAACTCTATTTCTTGGCTATAAAATCATCGAGTACCTAATAGAAATTTAAAAACTTGTGGTTAGATCATATTAGATTTTTGCATGAAACAAAAACGAACGTTTCAGAAAGTGACTTCCTGAAACTTACCTATTTATATTTTATAGAATGTTGGTTTAATAATGAAGAGACCACTGTAGTGTACCGAAGTGTAGTGTAGTGTAGTGTACTTTACTACCTTTATGGTACCTATCCTGTTGTGGCTGTTGTTGTGTTGATGACGATGATCGCTTGAGTGAAATTTTCAACATACGTAACTGAACTATCCGAAGACAAGCATAATCGTTTCCTTTGTACAAACAAACGATTCGCATTATACTTCCGGAAGAAGAAAAAACAGATGACTTCCTGTTTAGAATCATAATGATGTACGCAAATAGTTCACTGCACGATGCAGAAGAGAAAGACGGTAGTAGAGTGAATGTATCATTCCTAGCCCAAGCAATTTAGAACCAATTTCTCGTATTTAGAGAAGTCAAAATTTTGCGAAATCCAAAACAAGCATTTTTTATTTGATAGATCTGCAATGAGTTGATGTGGTCTGATGATGTATCGATCAATAATTCGTAAGTATTTTGTTATCTATACATATAATAAGTCAGTAACAAGTCAGTGTTCAGTGACCCTATATAGTTTTGAGAAAACACAACGATAGCGCGTTTTAAAAGACGTGTGGCGACATCTATGAATGAGTTTTGTACGATGTTTGTGTGTTTGTTTGTGTATATGCGGAAGCATCACGCGAAAACGACCGAACGGATTTTGAATCAAATTGTACCAAAATGTCAAGTAATTCACCGACCAGGTTATAGGCTAAAAAAAACATACCCCTAAAAGGGGGGTTGGCTGCTACACATAAAATAAATTTGTAGGTCATGTGAATTTCATAGTGGCGCGTAGTAAAAGGATGTGTATGGGCTAATTGGACCTGAGATTGATTTCAAATTTCGAACTGGCCAGCACGTATTGTGTCGCTTTGAATAGGCGCACAGGAAGAAAAAAAAAACATGAGGCCGTATTTATATTTTTAATCTGTATTTTTATTACCTCAACAAATGAGTTTGTCGAATTATTGCTCATGATTACGACAAGGAAACTAAAATCTATGAATATGTCGACGACTACAAAAATATATCTTTAATATTGGAGTAATTTTCACTTTTAATAATTCAATAATTATTACCCTCGAAAACAAAAGTTCCGAGGTGCAAGACGTGCAAGTTGCGTGGCCAGACGATACAAACTTCATATAGGAATCGTTTTCTTTGTGCGTAATCTACGCGGGAAAATTGCAATAACTTTTTTGTTTTTAAATTTTCTCGCTAATTTGGTTAAGGCTAATTAGCCAATGTTTGTCTGGTACATGCAGTATGTTATAGGTTTTACCGACAATACAGCCACATTATTTTCAGGGTGCGACAACTTTTTTCTGAAATATTCTTTGGAAATACTAATAAAAATTGGACTTCCCACACAAAGTGACTCAATCGGCTGGTACATTTTATATAGAAGATACATTTTTCCATATTTCTGTAAAATTTTCCTGACGAAAGTTATATGACGTTTGTGCCAGACGATCAAATCAGTATCTGAGATAAGACTTTTCGTGGCTATAGGTATAAGCCGATTTTCCACAGACAACGTTTTTTGGAAAACGCAGGGTTGCTCAAGACCTGCGCCACTCTCTCGGGCTCCCTGACTGACACCACAGGAACTTCGAGTCGATACGTGCGGAGCCAAATTGACTGCAGGACCTCTGTCACACGCGTCTAACAAAGATTCCGTTACGGGTTTAAATGTAGATTCTGTTGTCCTTCTCCAGGGCCACCGGTCTTGGTCAGGTTTCTCCCTCGGTTGATTCTTACGACTCCCACGGGAAGAGAGGTGCTATTCTACTTTGCCGGCAGCACACGACCTTAATTAAATAGCCTTAGGTACTTAATTAAACGTAACCCTAGCCGCGGCTCCGCCCGTGTGGAAATCGGTCATGGCATCACACAGGAACATTTTTTCGCGAAGAAAACTTTCCTATGCGTTAATCCAAGTTACCTCCTTTATGTCTGTGTTCAATTTCATGAGTATCAGTTAAACAGTTTTTGCGTGAAGGAGTAACAAACAAACATATAAACTAATGTATTTATATTATTAGTAGGAAGTAGGATAGGATAGGATTAGTAGTATGATTACTTGCTTTTGTTTTTATTTATTCACACTCATGAACTCGGTCTTCAGTCTTCCATCACAATGTCAAGAAATGTGGCATCAGTCTACTTCACGGAATTAATATCTTGGAAGTAAATATTGCACGGTTTTAAAAAATCTGCTAAAAATGGCATAAGAGGCGGAAAGTTGAAGATATAGGGAAGAGTACTGGAAAGCTAAAAAATCGTAGCAGGGAAAGACGACTTCAAGAAACTGAACCTTTAGGGATTCTAAAAGACTAAACACTATAAACCAACCACCGTTTTCTTACTCTTTCTTGCATGTGGAAATTGAAATTTGACGATTTAACAGTTTTTTAAATTACTTACATATAGTCTGAGAAACCAAGTTTTCTGGTACCTACCTACCAACAATTTAATATTGGCTAATATTATTTTATGGTTCTTAGAGGCCTATGTTTAGCAGTACATGTCGCATACAGTGGTCGTCCTATATATAGCTGATAAATGATGGAAGATATATTATGGCGAAACGAAGTTCGCGGGCACCAGCTAGTAAAACAAATAATATTTGACTTTATTACTTTGAAAAAGCTTGATACCTGTCACGTTTGTAACCTTGGAGCAAATGCTATGGAATATCCATTCATTTGTTTACTAGGAAAATGGACCTTATGTCATAGCATTTGTTCTAAGGTCAAAACATCACAGGTATCAAACTATATTTTATAAACTATAGGTAGGTACTTACAATAAGCTGGTCTGAAAGTGGTACTTTATGGGCCATGAAAATAGTGTTTATTACAAGCGATAGCTTTTACAACATTATGGGTTAAGTAATATTTAGCCCGATTTGACCTTTGCCATCTTCAACTTGACCAGAGAGAGTACTTATTTCCTCGTAAAATAACAGTGGCTTCCGAATGTATTTTTAGAAACATTTTTATCACTCACTTTCAACACATTACTAATGTTGATCCGTAATTATAGTGTCAGGCGTGTTGTTGTGATATGGAAGAATAAAACATAGAAGAAACCGCACGCTTGGACAGTCTGACAGTCGACGGATGTACTCTTGATCACGCACAACCTTAATTTGATTTGTACGTAAGTTTTGTTCTACGTGAAAAGGGCAAATATGTTCTGGTTGTCAAATAGTATGATGATAAGAATAAGAAAAATTTCATTCAATGACCACTTCGAATGACATAAGGTCAATACACGTAGAGAAATTTGACACGGTAGCAATAACAAGAGAATGGGAAGGCAAATCCTATCCACGATCCTTACAATGCCGTTGGTCCACCTGGTAGGGGCTCGCTTTCCGATCCAGGGTTGCTGGGGCAACCTTACGTCGCGCAAATTCCCGGCATCAAAAAAATTGAAACGCGAATCACTTTACTCAAATTGTACTAACGCGTGAAATCCGTTTTCCGTGTGATGCCGGCTTAGAATAGCATCATCCCATTTCTTCCCGCGGGTGTTGTAAAAGGCAACTAAGGGACTCGAGGGTTTCATGTGTATTATAATTTTAGGCGACAAACTGACAACCCCTCACTAACGTGCCACACAAAACATCTGAAAAGGCCCTCAATACTTGTCAGTCGTGGCGATAACGACCGTCAGTTTACGATCGTTAACGCTCTGCCTACCCCGCATGGGATAAAGGCGTGATTTATTTATGTATGTATGTGAAATACGCGTAACGCAGCGTTAGCCCTGACACTTACATCCTCTTTATTCGCGCCAGTAGTGTCACGTCCAGCGTAATTGTCAGTACACGCCTGTACGTGCGTGTATTGAGCATTGAGTTCAAGTTAATCTGGTCGTAGCACAATATGCGAATTGCAGTGTGCATGAAATTAATGTCCACAGTAAATTTATTTCCTTCCTAGAGAAAATGTTTCAATCAATGAGCAATTTATACTTCAGGATTGTCAAGCAATGTGTCGTTGTGACTTCTATACTACATAATTGAGTTTAATTACCTATTTGAAACGTCGTTACGATGATGAAAGTAAAAGCGGTTCTTTTGCTAATTTTATAGGTACCTACGCATTTAGTATAATGACTCAACAGAATAATGTGTGATGTCGGCTAAGAATAGCATCACCCCACCTCCTTCTCGCGGGTGTTGTAAGAGGCGTTTAAAGGACTCGAGAGCATTGGTGTATTACAACTAAAAGGCGACAGGCTGACAACCTGTCACTATAGTGATACACATGTTTTCTGAAACAACCTTGGAAAACAACCCTCAAAAATGCCAGACGTGGCAATAGCCACCGTATTTTAATGGCCGTTATTGCTCTAACTACCCCGCAAGGGATAACGGCGTGATATGTGTATGTATGTATGTATGTAGAGTAAAGTGAGTAACGCATTTCTACCAAAAAAGTCATCTGCCCAAACGTAGGTTCTTACGAGAAAACATACACTACCTACTTGTTTTTACCGTTTTTAATTTTATGAAGTTTCTTACTACAGTCATGGTCAATGTATTCTTCTCAATTTCCGTGTGGATATTAACATCCTCCTATTCGGATTAAGCACGCCGCAGATCGAGTGAAACCTTATGACGTTGACACGATGACACATTGATTGCGCCTTCCGTTGTTCAAGCGTTACAGGATGTAAAAAAATCAACTGCAAATATTTTAAGGGGTGAACCAATTCATGTAACTGAACAACTTTCTCCAAGAAAAATAGATCGAAAAATGAAAAAAATTGACCTGACATACAGAATATACCAGACGACCAAGTAAGTATGTATAGGAGGCCCTTTTTTACATACTTATTTCGACCTATTGATCCTTAGAGAAAGTTGTTCAGCTTCATGGGTTGATTCACCCCTTAAAATATTTTCAATTAATATTTCATATAATGGGCTCCGCCCATGTGAGAGTCGGTTTAATACCGTAACATCCCACAGGATCATTTTTTCGAGATAACAACTGTCCTAAATATTAATCCAAGTTACCTTCTATCTGTGTGCCAAATTTGATGATAATCGGTTCAGTAGTTTCAACGTGAAGGGGTAACAAACAAGCATACATATATCACGCTTTTATCCCTTGCGGGGTAGGCAGAGCGTTAACGTCGGCAAGAACACGGTTGCTATCGCCACGTCTGACATTTTTTTTAAATTGTTTTCTAAGGTTGTCTCAGAAAACATGTGTATCACTATAGTGACAGGTTGTCAGCCTGTGGTCTTAAAATTGTAATACACCAATACTCTCGAGTACCTTAATCTCCTTTTACACACCCGCTGAAATTTTGGGGATGATGCTATTATCTAAGCCGGCATCAAACAAGCATACAAACCTTCATATTTGTAATATTACAAGACTGAAAAAAAATAGGGTAGGCCCTCTTTATTTTTCTATCGAGGCGATGGCACGCCCATGTTTAGATTTTCCACTGTCGTAATGTCAAGCCCAGTATTTGACCAGCCTCACCGTGTTATCGGTGGCCAGCTTCAATATGCCCTGCGTGCAGGACGTCGGCAAAACAAATAAAGCCGTGTGATGCCGGCTTAGAATAGCATCACCCCATCTCTTTCCTGTGGGTGTCGTAGAAGCCGACTAAAGGACTCGAGGGTCTCATGTGTATTGCAATTTTAGGCGACAGGCTGACAACCTGTCACTATAGTCGACGACTTATCATAAACAACCCTCAAACATTTGTCAGACGTGGCGATAACGGCCGTAATTTTACGGTCGTTAACGCTCTGCCTACCCCGGGATATAGCCGTGATTTATGTATGTATCTTTCTTTATGCAAAATCCTTCGATAACACCCGGTATCTTCCCGAAGCGTGGCGGAGACGCGTGGTGTACAGCGTCACACGCTATTTACCACCATGTGGCAATACTCGAAGTAAGTCTACTAATGAGACTTCTTTTAATAGAAGAACGAACGTGTACATCGATTAATTACTTCTAATTATAGATAGATAGCCTCACCCCATTTCTTTTTCGTGAGTATCGTAAGAGACGACTATGGGACTAGAGGGTTTAATGTGTGTCAGAACTTTAGGCGACAGGCTGACAACCTGTCACTACAGTGATACACGAATCATCTGAAAGGGCCTGTAAGTGGCAGTAGGCAATTGTATTATTAGGGCTTAGGATAACGGCGCGATGTGTGTGTGTGTTTGTGTGTGTGTGTGTGTGTGTGTGTGTGTGTGTGTGTGTGTGTGTGTGTGTGTGTAAATATACATAAAAGATTTTATTTATAAGATATTTTTATTAATCTGGCAAATATTTTTGGAGTTAATCGAGTAAGTACCATTTAGGTCAACTTATACTGGCTTTCCTAGAAAATAAACCAAGAAAAACCTCGCCACGTCTGACAATATTTGAGGGTCGTTTCAGATAAGTCATGTATCACTAAAGTGACAGGTTGTCAGCCTGTCGCCTAAAATAGCAATACACATGAAACCCTCGAGTCCCTTGATCGGCTTCTACGACATCCATGGGAAATAAATGGGGTGATGCTATTCTAAGCCGGCGTCACACGGCAATTGATAAATGATAAATGATTTGGAATGAAAAATACGATCGCGAAGAATTCTGATGTACGGATTTGCAAAGGCAATGATGAGAATAGCGTGCAAATATTTGAATGGTTTCAAATAGATAAAACAAACCGACAGAAACTTTTTATTCGATCTATTAGTTCCGATCTAGCTTTTTTGATCAGAATTTAAAAAAAACTAGTAGATGTTGCCTCTCGCATGTTTGGTAGAGTACCTGAAAAAAAAACGTGCACAAACAATGTCTTAAAATGAAAATCAAGAAATAAGATCCTACGATCCAAGCCTATATAGGCATTAGGTATGTAACTTTTCAAATTCAATTTAAATAGAATAGGTATTTTAATAAATAAATAATATATTTACTAAGACTACATTCGTGTAAATTTTCCATGCTTTAATTTTTAGACAATTTAACTCCGCCTGAACATTCATTTTCTATTAGATAATCAGTCAAATCGTGACTGCTTAATTGGTGGACCCGTTTGTAGGAGCAACACTGATTAAATGGTTACTATAAAAGTATAAGTATCAACATAATAACTTTGTCAGATCAGCAAGTCAATAACTTTGTCAGATAAGTATCAACATAATAACTTTGTCAGCTATCCTGACTACACAATGGAACACAAGTTTATGTCCCGGGCTGGAGTCTGTGTGTATGTTCGCGACGACATCTGCGTCAAGCGCCTCAAAAATCTCGAGGCACCTAGTTTTTCCGTTTTGTGGGTACTGGTCGACACTGGAGTAGCCAAAAATATTTACGCATGTGTCTATCGTTCACATAGTGGAGATACGGAGACAACCAAACTTTTTCAACACCTTAGTGAAGCTGCTGATGAGGCTCTGCAAAGATACCCGTCGGCGCAGCTAGTCATCCTGGGGGATTTTAATGCCCACCACAAAGAGTGGTTATTCCCATTCCAGGAGACCGATCATGCTGGGCGAGAAGCGCGCAAATTTGCACTTTCTCTAAATCTCTCCCAGCTTGTCAGCTGTGCGACTAGGGTTCCAGATGTGGAGTCACATACAGCCAACTGCTTAGACCTTCTGCTGACTACCGATCCAGACCGATGCTCAGTGTCAGTTGTTGCTCCACTAGGCTCATCTGACCACTGTCTGGTGAAATCCGTATCCGTATATTCCCCACCCGATCAGGGCCCTTGTGGTAAGAGACGGGTGTGGCGATACAAGTCAGCAGATTGGGATGAAATGCGCCACTTCTTTGCTTCGTATCCTTGGAAGGCCTGCTTTTCTACAGGAGAATCGTCGAGCTGCGCAGTTGCTATAACGGAAGTTTTGCGTCAAGGTATGGAGTATTTTATACCGTACTCCGACATTCCTACCGGTAGCAAAGCTCGCCCATGGTTCAATGCAGACTGTAACCGCGCAGAAGCGTCTAAACAGACTGCTTTCCTAGCCTGGGCTGATGCTCGACTGCGCAAAGCTCCGAATACTCGACACCTGAAGAAAGCCTATAACAAGGCCTCTAAATTAAGCAAGAAGGAGTTACGCAGAACACGCTTCAGGCACATCAGTAGCGTAGGCGCTAAGCTTGCCTCATATCCAGCTGGAAGTAAGGCATTCTGGTCTCTTGCAAAGGCAGTTGAGACCAACTTCTGTCAGCCTACTTTACCGCCGCTGCAGAAACCTGACGGTTCACTTGCCCACACTGCAGAGGAAAAAGCGAATCTCTTTGCCTACCTCTTTGCAGAAAACTCGCGTCTTGATGCCGCAGGTACTATTCCACCAACTTTACCTCGAGTAGACTGCTCTATGCCGGCCGTCTGTATTCACCAAAAAGAGGTACTTAAAGTCCTGCGGAATCTAGATGTAAACAAAGCAAGCGGACCTGACGGTATCCCTGCAATTGTTCTGCGAAACTGTGCGCCTGAGTTGTCTCCGATATTAACACGTCTGTTCCGACTGTCACTAGAGACTGGCGTGGTTCCCGAATCGTGGAAGCTTGCAAACGTGCAACCTGTGCCCAAAAAAGGAAGCCAAGCTGACCCTGCGAATTATAGGCCCATATCGGTCACCTCCATACTCTGCAAGACTATGGAGCGTGTACTAAATAACAGACTCCTGGGCTACCTCGAGGACAACGATCTTCTGAGCGATCGCCAATACGGATTTCGTCCTGGGCGATCCACAGGTGATCTCCTCGTGCATGCCACCCACCTATGGAGCGAGGCTATCGAGAGAAATGGCGAAGCCCTCGCTGTGTCTCTGGATATCTCAAAGGCATTTGACAGGGTCTGGCACGCAAGCCTTATTAGCAAGCTGCCCGCCTACGGACTACCTGCTGATCTTTGCAACTGGATCTCTGACTTCCTGAGGGGACGGTCGATACGAGTGGTCCTAGAGGGCCGCTCCTCGGACCAACAGGCCATAGATGCTGGAGTCCCTCAAGGATCAGTTCTGTCTGCAACACTATTTCTGCTGCATATCAACGACATGCTGACGCCCGACACCTTTGGGTACGCAGATGATAGCACGGTTGTTGACAGATACCTGTCCGGTGCAAAGGCCAGCAGTGAAACCACCCAGTCTTGTCGAGAGTCCATAGTCCAACATCTGAACTCTTCACTAAGGGCAATATCCGAGTGGGGTGATGCCAATTTAGTGAAGTTTAATACAACAAAGACACAGGCTTGTCTATTCTCGACTAAACGGAGTCCCTTCACACTTACTCCGACTTTCCGAGATGTATCCATACCGATATCTGACCACCTTGATCTTCTTGGCATGACCCTTACGTCAGACCTGAACTTTGGACGCTACATAGAATCTTTGGCCACGACTGCAGCAAAAAAGCTTGGTATCCTCTCAAAGGTTAGGCGCTACTTTGCACCAGAACAGCTTCTACAACTATATCAAGCTCAAGTTCGATCTTGCATGGAGTATTGCTGCCACCTTTGGGATGGATCTGCCAAATACCAACTGGCCGCCTTAGACTCCATTGAAAAACGCGCCAAGAAGCTCATAGCAGACGAAGCACTGGTTGAGACTAAGTTGCAGAGCCTTGAGCACCGTCGTAAAGTAGCATGCATGTCGGTATTCTATAGGATACATTTCGGAGAGTGTGCTCAATCACTCCACGACCTGATACCCCCTTCCCCATTCCATCTCCGGGGATCGAGGCGCCGACTGGGGTTCCACCCTTATGTTGTAGATATACCTCTGATCCGCACTAAGCGTTTCGCTTCAACTTTTATCATGCGTACGGCTAAAGAGTGGAATTCCCTGCCGGCGGATCTTTTTCCGGAACAATATAACTTGGGCCTTTTTAAGGCAAGAGTGAATAGGCATTATCTAGGCAAGCATGTACCATCTTCGTCTGCATCTCCACTTACCACCAGGTGAGATGGCAGACAAATGCGGGCCTATTACATATAAAAAAAAAAAAAAAAAGATAATGCCACTATCTAAAATATATTTACGAGTTACTTCGAATCCATGTCCTTCTATTCCACCAATATATATACATACATACACACATATATATCACGCCTTTATCCCTTGCGGGGTAGGCGGAGCGTTAACGGCCGTAAGAATACGGCTACTATCGCCACGTCTAACATTTTTGAGGATTGTTTTCCAAGGTTGTTTCAGAAAACATGTGTATCACTATAGTGACAGGATGTCAGTCTGTCGCCTAAAAATTGTAATACACCAATACTCTCGAGTCCCTTAGTAGCCTCTTACGACACCCGCGGGAAGGATGTGGGGTGATGCTATTCTAAGCCGGCATCACACGGCACAACATAATAACTACGTCAGATAATGCCACTATCGTCATTTAAAATATATTTACGAGGTACTTCGAAACCATGTCGTTCTAATCCACCAATACAAGCAAAAAGCAAGGAATAAGCTGTGTTATATGCTCGCTCGCACGCACGCGAGGCAACTCTCGTTTTTTTCCCTTTTTAGCGTTCGAGCGCAGTGTTGCCAACTTAGTATCAAGCTGCCCACCAGAAGCGACCTCTAACACCACCAGAAATCCATTAACATAAATAATATCAGTTAAAAAATAACAAAAAATTTCACTAAAAGTAATTTTTAGATCGTTTTTGTTCATCATTTCAATTTATTTCAGTCATTGACCTATAATAATGTGTCCGCCTCGCGTCGCGTGGCATCGCAAAAAAAATATATTTTAAAGACACAATTATTAGTGAAATATTAACATTAAAAATTGTACATTAGTTAGCAAAAATTATGAAATTATATTATTTAGTCATCTTTAGATGAGTCGCTTTCGTCCGAACTATCATCATGAGTCACTCGATTGGTGTCAAAAAGTCCACTAAACAAATCCACTAACCACTAAAATCAAAATTTGCCCACTAAGGGGCAAGTCAAAACCACCAGATTTAGTGGGAAATGCACTAAGTTGGCTACACAGTTCGCGCGTTCGCCGCATGCGCACATCAGGAATTCAATATTCGATCAATTGCTTCCTCTACGCCGATGGGTGGGAACGGCGAAAGAGAAAATTATAGACGCGAAATGAAGGTAAAACCGCGACGCATGTAATATAGTACATACATACATACATAAAACACGCCTTTATCCCTTGCGGGGTAGGCAGAGCGTTAACGGCCGTAATAATACGGCCACTATCGCCACGTCTGATATTTTTGAGGATTGTTTTCTAAGGTTGCTTCAGAAAACATGTGGATCACTATAGTGACAGGTTGTCAGCCTGTCGCATAAAAATTGTAATACACCAACACTCTCGAGTCCCTTAGTCGCCTCTTACGACACCCGCGGGAAGGATACGGGGTGATGCTATTCTTAGCCAGCATCACACAGCACTTAGTAACTAATACTAAGATAGTAACTTGTTGCAAATTGGTGATATTCTTGGATGCTAGCCTTAGAAAAATCACAGTAAGTATCTTGTAGTACTTAGTAAAAGGGGTAAAAACTTTGTAAAAGTTTGTCTTGAAGCCTTAGCCTATTCCGTTTTGTATCACTTGACATAAGACCAACCGACCTGTCACCACCAATTTACCTAGGTAAAACAAATAAAAGTACTTCCTATAACTTTTACTCTACTCGTAAACCTCTAATAATAACTTCTTTTAATACCTACTTACGTAAGCTAACACTTTAGTTTTAATTTATACCTATTAGTATCGTCTTACTTACGTAAAATGATTCTCGAATGAAATAGTTCTACAGCGGTACAAAAGACATCAACGCGATCGATTACATTTAAAAGATTAATGTTTGTAAGTAGTAATCGATTAATCCGATAGTACAAATCGATTATTTCATAACTAGATCACATACACCAATGAAATGTGTATGATCCATTAGATATCAATTACGTAAATAAGCATAACATCTGCTAACATCCGATTGGTTACGATTGACTCGATTCAATTGCGGATCGGTAAAAAAAATTTCATAACACGTCTATAAGACACGGTTCATGTTATGTTATCATGACCGATGTGGGCAAAAACAAAGTATCGAATTGGTTCTTGTTTTGAAGAAATAATAAGACATTGACTTTTATCCCTTGCAAGGTAGGTACTCTAACTAGCCTAATAAAATCCACTACCGGTACCACATCAGAGCAAAATAACGAAATGTTGGAAAATATAATTTGCAACAATCGAATGCGCATACTCGTATATACACCTGTCATACTTAGGTACATTATTTTATAGTACGTATATAATCAAGCTAGTTTCTCGCAAGTTTCATTACTGCGATACCTATATACTTGATCTGTTTATGATAGATTTCTTTTATCATTGGATTAAATTTTTTTCTACATAACTTTGATACGCCAAGAGGCTAATTAGAACAGTAATCTGAAATATCCTTGAATAACAATCTTAATTGTTTGATCAAACTATACGCAGACGAAATCTAACCCAAACAAACTAGTAAAATACTTAATTCGGATACCACTCAGTATAAGGATTAAATTTGTTTTTGGGTGTGATGTTTCGGGTTATATGTAAGTACTTAATTGTATTGTTATTTACGTTGTCGCCAGTGTAATGGCCAGATTGTACTGCTTACTATAATACAAAGACGGTTCAAATTAGATGTAATCAATCACGCGTACTATAGTCTGTCAATTATGAACATAACTGTATCCAAAATGACTCCTACCTTTTTTTGTTGACTATAGTTGAAAAGAATTAATTGCAAATGACTGTCCAATACTGTCCGTCTTCACGTACATTACATTACTTTTTGCTGTCATAGATCTATCATGGGTAATTCACTGGGTGAATATTAATTCCCAGAATAATTGATTTCATTGAAAATTTGTGAATCATCCAATATAATGAGTGAACTGTAATTTTTGTTCGTAAGCACATATTTAGGCTGCCCATTGTTGGTCATTGTACACACATGATTAACGAATGATTTGTCACTATGGGAACTGACACGAATGTACACTACTTTTTTAAAATTAGCTTTGTTTTTCCGCTCATATTAGAATTTAACATTTATTGACTTACATACTAAACACAACGCAGATAAGATAAGATACTATTTAAAATTTAAATAAGGTAGTTTAAATGTTGACAGACAATGATATATCAAACTACTACGATAAAAGAAAGTCCAAACCACAATATAAAATCGAAAGATAAAGTACTAATAAAATTATACTTTCAGTATCGGCGATCCTATTCAAGTTCAAAGATATTGCATGTAACTTGACAGACATGGATTTAAATATTAAATTAGATACCTATGTATCTACTGTTGTGGTGTCATATACGTACACATTTCACATATCACGGCCTTATTACTTACGGGTTAGGCATAGTGTTAACGGTCATTAAAATACGCGGGAAAGAATTTGGATCATGCTAGCTAGTTTAAGTCGGCAACACACGAAAAATAAATTCTAAGGCGAGGAAAACACTTGTCGTACGACGGAGCGCAAAAATATCGCAGAGGTCTGTCAGATCCATACTAGAAACATGTATTTTTAGCCGGCAACACAGCAAGTCTGTATATATGTATCATTCCACTACAATATTTGGTAAACAACCCATAATGGTCTAAACCATTTGTCAATTGTCGTGTCTCGACGGCCGCCCAGCGACCGGCGACCGGCAACTGCGATCGCCCCGGAAAGTTATCAGAGCGGGAGATGCGCAGGCGCCTAATGATCACCGCGACGTGATTGAGCGGAGACATCTGAGATGAGACAGCGGAGAAGGTACACACAAAACAACACTAACATACGTACCTGTGGTAAGATCTTCTTCTGTCATATCAAATCGAACAACTTAATGAACACTGTTGTCAGTTTTTCAACCGCCTGCTATAACTAGTTATCTGACTATGTGACCATTTTATCGAAGGAAATATAACGTGAAAAAGAAAGCAAATATGACATTTTGCGTTTCGATCGCGCAAATCATCTCTGGTCTGTGGTGTGAAACAATCAATCTATTTTACCTTGATTTTTTTATTCTCTTGGTTGCATGTTGTATGAAAATAAACTACCTAGATAGCTGCCGAAACGTATTAATCGATAAATACATCGTAAAACTGTCACGCTCAAAACACCACCAGAGCACAGATAGCTTTAATGACATTGATATAAAGAGATAAAAGAGGCGATGCGACGCACAAGACACGATATCCTGCCTGGTCGCCACTAATAGTCTAGTCGAATCCACTGAACCGACATTTGTGACAGCAGTCTGTCCTTATCACGCTCGGGCAAATTCATATTGCTGTCATGCTCTCACAAACCTCAGTATACAGAAAAGTGGTTTCAACTTTACCTCTTCTCACGCTTGCCACGCGACACGACGCGACGCGACGGACCAGAACATGACGCTTTCCTCCTCGAGCTAACACGTTTGATGATAATTAGCTACGTGCAGATGAAATTGCTGATATTGACTGCTTAGTGCTAGTCTTGGATGCATTTAGTGTGTGTAACTTAAGACAGTGAGAAAAACTGCGTATTATACACGTAGGGTAAAGCAACAATTACGCATGCGAATTGCATATGCATATGCGTATGCATGAGTTTAGCTCGGAAGACAACGACACAAGTCAAAAAATTTAGAAAAAAGGGTGTAGATACCTTAGACCTCATTGTTTTTTCTGCCAAAGGCTTACAATTTTAACTTACAATTTTCCGAAAATGTAGCCCTTCTGTGCTCAGCTAGGCCAATGTAATATTGGCTATGAAAAGCTCAACCGCATTTTAATGTCAGTAATAGGGCCGTACGGATCGGTCGGCGCGACCATAATTTACTCAATAGAGACATTCCGGATTTGGAGCCAAATAACCAAGTGTTAACTTTTACAGCTATTTTATTACAATATCAAGATCTGCCTATGGCTTATTGACACCTTTTGTGGCCACCCTGTAATGGAAAATAATGATAGAATCAAAACGCTTCATGGAACTAGTTTTCAAATTGCAATTTTACAGGCCCTGGGGTTTAAATTCTTAGAGATACGGTTGAATATGTATAATCCGAGTTCTCTGTTGTTTGTTTCTTCTTTGGGATCAATGGTAGCTATCTAAGTAGAAGTATTTTTTTGATTTGAATCGTCATCATCTTCATCATGTAGGTACATGCCTGTCATTATAGTAGTACTTATAACATTAAACCAATAAACCATACAATGTACAAATGTTTCTTAAATAGCAGTAACATCTACGAACTAATTAATATGTGCTACCTGTCAAATAATTAGTCAGTCCAATTAATTTGACTAGAATGCCGATAGCTTTACGCATAATAGTTCTAACCTACATTGCACTCGGTAAACTTGCTTGCACAGTTTTTTGCGATTAAATCTAGAGCACACACGATATTACATAACGACTAACAGGTTTAATAAATCGGTCAATAATATTGTAGAGTTCATTATAACAAGTATTTTTATCATGCAGTTTGCAGTTTTGTGTGCACAAAAGCAATGATTCGAGTACTGGCCGAGATATAGATTTTTTACTGAGCTGATTGAATTCGTGTATCTAACTCATACTTATACCTTTTTGATATGACCTGACTCTGCATCTGTAATTTGTGGTTTGAAGTCTGTGCATTATATATTTGATTGAAATAGAAGCCCAGGCTTCGGCTTGGGTCGATATTTTATGCAGTTTAGATCGAAGATTCGTGGATTTCGTTCAGTTTTTGTTTGAAAGATTGTAGATTTATGATGACAATCTTTAACGCTGAAAATTTTAAGTATAAACTTGACAGAAAATTCATATAATTTTGCCAGGTAACTAAAAAGTTAGTTACGTCATTTAATGCGACAATCGCATTCTCAATAATACAATGACACTATAATGTAATCACGGGGAAATCGGTTGACTGATTATGAATGAAAATTCTGAACGTAATCTCGAAATCGATATCTTCATACTTCAGAATTTTTCTACTTTCATTGCCAGCTACTTAATTTTATTAGGTCTCGCCCATGGATTTCCCTTTTAAATCTTTATTATTCTATTCGACCTGCAGGTTCACTGTAATTAAAATATAATAAAAGGGTTGTATTTCTTGGCTCTTCTACCGTAAATCAAACACTTTCACTTTTCTACTTTGTTTCATAATGTAACCGTCATTTTCTGTCGGATGTTATGTTCCTAGCCATTGACGGACGAACGCAAACAAACATTAGGAACTAATGCACTACATTATAACATTGTGTAACATCAAATGTGAATCATATTGGATCGTTTGAATTGGTTTTACCAATTAGATTCTGGTAGTTTTTGACTTGTACCAACTTATCAATGAAATGACCTACATAAATATAAGGTGTAAAAATATTAGCTGCAAATATTTTAGTAGGTGAACCAGTCTATGGAATTGAACAACTTTCCCGATATTTTTTCGTAGGGGAAAAGTCATGAAATAGGAACACCACCGTCAAGATTGGCCTCATCAAGTAATAAAAATAGTTTTTTAACTTAACTGTGCGAGACTTTATTTTCTCTGATTTACTATGTGAAAATGTAGATTGAGTTCAATTAAACTGTCTAGATGCCATATATTTTCCGTCGTCAAGTATGTGCCTACTTAAATAAAGCCGTATAGCGATCAGTATCTAGAGGTTATTCAACATGACACGTGTGATGGGCGAGCGATCTGTCTTCGTACCAGTCCACCACCTTTACAATCTCATCTGTTTACAATCTCATACGCAAACTAGGATCAAGGCTGCCAAGCTACGGTTCATAGAGTCTTTAGTCGAATCGGTGTCCCACACGACAAAGGAGAAGTTTTAAGACCACTATGTCTATCATCACTTAGACGGCGATCGTTACACAACCATGTCAGAAGCCTCCTACTTGTAGAAGGCGGTTGAAAAATTCTGACACTAGGGTCCATCGGGTCGTTCGACGACTCGGTGTCTCGCACGAAAAGAAGAAGACCACTGAAACTACACCTTTGCAATCCTTCAAACCAAACAAACTTTGATGTTGCTCTTATATTTATGGGCCTTCAAATCCTGACTAGATTTTACTTCGGAGAAAATTTAAGGAATTTTCTTTATTATCGGATTTTCGAGTAAGAAGACTCCGTGTGGAGCATAGGTGTGAAGAGTCATATCTGTAAAAGAAAATCACATATTTACATATTATCTTCGGATCATTTAGTATTCCAAATAAATTAATTTGATAATAAATAAGAAATATCGTTCGATCATCGTCTGTCGTTCACCCAACTGTAAAGCCTAGTCTAGCAAGTAAGATAAGATAATCTATCTAGAAATCTGACTTACCATGCTAAAGTTCATCTTAAGTATATTAACGATTGAACAAATATGCGAACGTTTTATATCATATCACATCATAAACCTCACTATATTAAAAAAATATATATACATTTTAGATTCTCTCACAACACATGGGTTGGCTGGAAGAGATCTCTCATTAAGAGATAAGCTCGCCTTTGCGACAAATTTTAATGTATTAATTGTCTGTACTATTTATGCAATAAAGAATATATATATTCATTACAGGACTGTTGATTTTTTTTGGTTGATTGGTGTATTACAATTTTGCACTACAGTGATACACATGTTTTCTGAAACATCCTTGGAGAACAATTCTCAAAAATTTCAGACGTGGCGATAGCGGCCGTATTCTTACGGCTGTTAACGCTCTGCCTACCCCGCAAGGGATAAAGGCGTGATATATGTATGTATGTATGTGTTTTTTTTGCAATGTCCTAATAAAACGATAATTAATCTTAGTATGTTATATAATTCCACCAATACTTCCTGGTTTACCCAACACATCAGCCTTTTTGGATTTTATGTTCAATTTATCAACAGAAGATTATGAGACCCAGTTTCGACATTAAAATACACTTCCTTATACTCTCAATGATTTAGAAGTTGTTTCGATAAGTGGTCTAGGCTAAAGTGGGTGCTACTGCCTTTATTTACATGTAGATTCAATTTCTTTTCTTTATTTAGATTTGCTCTTCTTATTTCTTCAGTTTGCTTACGAAGAATCGACATTCTCTACATATTCCTATGCAAATTGTTTATATTTTTACCTTAGAAAGTGGTATATCACATATCTTTTACTATTTAGGTATTTTGAATTTCCATAGAACCGTTTTCGAATTTCTATGAAAGCAAGTTTTCTCGCATATAAAAAGGTCCATTTTAGTGTTTTCTGTGTCAATTTTTGACTTTCTTCGTTTAACATTCTTTTAATGATGATCAGTGGATACAATTATTAAGACGCAGTAGGGTAATTGGCGAATGGAAGAGACTCATTTGCTTGTATGTGGATGACATTGCCTCAGGCACGATTACCTTACTAGGTCACAAAAAGATAAATTAGTAGGTAAGATGTTTCACGCGCAGTCACGATTAGATAAACAGTTTAGTGATTAAAATATGTGAAGTAAATCGATCTTTTGATATAATTTTAAATTCTGCTACGTAAAGTTGTTTTGCATTCCTTTTAGTGAGAAAGCTTTTCTCGTAATCGAACTTTTTAGTTCCTTTAATATTATGGTTTATCTAGCGTAAATAATAACTCATTGCCAAGTAATAGCGAAAGCAACGTTTTTTAAGGCTTACGCTTCATTGATTAGGTAGTCTAAGATATTACGAATAAAATAATATATTATGATATTGGCAGGTATTGCGATGCTTTTGGTATTGATAAGGACTTCAAAATAGTAGGTAATCATCTAAAATGTAACTTTTTTTTAGTTAAGGTAGTCGTAGATACCAGGCCAAACTAAGAGTAGATCAGTCCGATCCGTTCTTCCCAGAACAACTCCTAAGCCCAGTCATGCCCCAAGGGCGTGATTGGGCTGGTTGTTTGAACAACCAATCAATTATTACCGGGTGAGCTGGTGCTGGCGCTCCACCAACCCGACAGGCGTAGTTTTGATGGCCCCGGGGCCGTAAACGTAGAGCCCATTAAAAAAATCTAAGAGTAGATCTAGTAGATACCTACTTTTTTTTTTACGTAGCATGTCCCACTGCAGGGCAAAGGCCTCCCCTCTTTCGCGCTACCTACTTAGTTTCTAATAATATGCCTTATTCGTCCCACATTATATTGTATGTTAATGTTACATTAAAATCTCCGAATTGAATGAATTTAATTAAGTATGTAATTAGGAACCAAGCCTAAGTAAGAACTTGCCCCCTCTCTACTTTTGCTGCAAAAAACCTTAAAAAGTTTGCGGTCTGTATTGAAGGGGAAATATCGATACAAAAAGTATAGTTATGCAATAAATAATTATAGTTTCATGCAATGAATTATTTATAAACATTGCTATACTTACGCTACGTTATTATAAGATCATTGCTCTTTTAATTTGCGTTTCCGATACTATACTTTATTGTAGAGGCAAGAGTGTAACATTCTTTCTCATGCTTTCATGCAAACTATGCTTTTCATCATTAGCAGAGATTTAGATATTACATACTTAGATCACATACTATTCAGGTACGCTATCATTATCTTTTTGTACAATTCACTCACTACCTATTTCTATATGGTTCACATTCTACCTATTTCTATATCTTTCATCTGTTTTAGCCGAAATTAGAAAATTTTACTGATTATCATATTGTTTTTAACATAATACTGATGGTAAATATATAAGGTGTAAAAATATTAGCTGCAAATACTTTAAGGGGTGAATCAGGCCATGAAACTGAACAACTTTCCTCAAAGAACATAGATCGAAATGTGAAAAAAAATTTGGTCCCCCATACAAATTGACTTAATCGGCCGGTACATTTTGTATGGGAGTTCTAAAAAAAATTTTCACAATTCGACCTATGTTCCTGTTTCCTGAGCTGGTTCACCCCTTAAAGTATTTTCTTTTAGGTAGTAGGTAGTGGTTTCCTACTACCCACTCCACTTACATAAGTTACTTTTATTTTCTAAATTCTTAGTTTTTTATTGGTACCCGTTTATATTGCCCTAACAACCGAACAATTTACGACTATACATTCAGATATACGACATCGGAACAAGCGTACATTTGTAAGCAGAACGCCGCGTGGTTTCCCATAGTTAGTGGTTCGTTTATACGCTGCGTTCTTGAAGAATGCTGTGTTTTAGTATCGGCTTCTATCGTGTGTGAAATCAGTTAGTAGTGTTTGTAGTTATGACGAATGTAGTGCATGATGGATTGGCTAGAGCTGATCAAATAGTGCAACGCTTCTGTCTTACTCGTAGGATTTCATCCTTTTCATTCATCGTTTCGTCGTTTTCGTCGTTTCCATCGTGTCGTTTTTTCTGACCTCGACTGTAGTTTCCAAAAAGAATATAGGTACTATTATAGTCCAGCTATAATAGTACCTATATTCTTCTTCTTTTTTGTGGGGACTCCAAGTCGTCCTACGACCCGATAGTACCTGTCTACAGGATGTAAAAACATCAACAAAACCATTTCAAGGTGTGAACCAGTCCATGAAATTGAACAACTTTCCCCAAGGTCCATAAGTCACAATGTGGAAAATATTGTTCACATTTTCTAAGCGCAAGAAAATTAAGATCGTAATTTCATTGAGTCATCTTCAAATTGCCAATTACTGGCATTAAAACCAAAATTATGTATACATATTTTATATGAGCACTAAACATGATATGTAAGCACTTAAATGCCTGCCTAGTTTTCCTAATAGACCTATTTCCATCTATCAAACGTGTGATGCAAAGATTGCAAATAGTTATAAATCCAGCTCCAAATTAATAAGATGTATCCTGGAAATTCATAATTTTAGCAGAGTATGAACTGTATTATACATTGTTAGGTAGCTTATTATCAGTCAGCAATTATAATCCAGATCTTGGGCACGGCATTGCCGCCAAGTCAAGCAAAAAGCAGCACACCTACCTTTTTACTAAGCTGGGCTTATTTATATTGTTTTCTTCTCATCGCAGCGTAGTATTTGCGAATCGTTTATTTATCATATAATATATTTGAAGACAGCCTTGAAAAACTACCTGAATTCATTTTTTGACAGTCTCTATCGGAACATGGAAACTGGTCCGTCTATAGACTATGGGTCTGCGCACTTTCCTATTCCACTTGATATTTCATTTTAAAATTTCATAAAATAACAAACTGAAACCTTATGTGTATAAAGTTTTTGCTTGCTGCATATTTGATGTCGTAGGTCACTTTGTAGTGGTAGCTACGTTATTTCTATGAGAATAAATTACTGTAAGAGCAAGATTAAAACAGACAGACAAAATACATTTTATTGCTCACATTAAAACATAGCATATCCATCATAATTATATACTCATGCTATTGGTAAGTATATCCGAATATAGTGCATAGAGATATTAAGAAGTAATATTATTTAGAGGTAGATAAATAAAATATTGCACCTATATGTATTTACAGAAACACATACCTAAACATACCTTCCAATACTTATATAAAGTGTAAAAATATTAGCTGCAAATATTTTAAGGGGTAAACCAGCCTATGAAACTAAACAACATTCCCCAAGGAACATATGTCAAACTAGGAGAAATTTTTTTGGACCTCCTATACAAATTGACTTGTCCGGGGTCGGTAATTTTGTATGGGAGGTCCAAAAATTTTTTCATATTTCAACCTATGTTCCTTGGGTAAATTTGTTCAGTTTCATGGGCAGGTTCACCCCTTAAAATATTTGCAGTTAATTTTTTTACACCCTGTATACTGTAATTGGCCTAGGTTTATAAAATTATAATCAGTACAATTTCCCCGCGATGAAATCACATGAGAAAAGTAATGATGAAGTTGTAAACATAATGGATTATTTGATCGCGTGCAGTAACACAGGTAACTAATGAAATTGTTGATATTTCCTTCGGGGGTTCATTAAATTTTATGATTGATTTATCATACATTTTATTGGTCTTCTTCTCAAATACCAATCTGATATTCATGTATTTTGAATAATTTTAAATGGGTAGTTAAATTATTATATAGTCAACATAATGTACGTACGTATATGTCATTCAGTAAACAATTTTGACACGTTTTAGGAAACCGGTGAAGCTAAGCTCCACGAGTTTTCTCTTATGTACGTTCCGAGCTATCAATTATCACAAATATAAAATATTTTTTAATCTTTTCGTTGATAGACTGAATACAACAGTGGTTTTTTTTTTGGTGATGGGCTTTACAACTTTGGCCCCGGGGCCTGTCAGCTTAGTGGGGAGCACGAGCTCACCCGAAAATAATTGATTGGTTGTTTAAACAACCAGCCCAATCACGCCCTTGGGGCGAGGCTGGGCTTAGGAGTTGTTCTGGGAAGAACTGATCAAACTGAAACAACAGTGGGTGACCGATTTCATAATAAACAAATCAAGTGTGTTCCATTTTATTGCGCTGTTATAGCATATTAATTTTACAAATAATCATCATCATAGCGTATGACAATCCCTGATTGGATAGCGGATTTTGCGTCTTGATACGACACGACATTGCCTTTTTCCCTTATTTGGAGGAAGTAAGGCGCATCGCACACTTGACGCACGATGGAGCGCTAAAACATCGCAGCGGTTTGTCAAATACATACTAGAAATGTCAATCCCCATACTAAAACCGCTCAACCGCTGTTGACGCAGCGCTATCGCAGTGTGATCCGTCGAGTGCGGTTTTAGTATGGGGAGTGACGTTTCTAGTATGGATCTGACAGACCGCTGCGATATTTTTGCACCCTGTCGTGCGTTAAGTGTGCGATCTGCCTAAGTGTGTCTAGGTCGGCCTCCTCTCCTCCCTTCTACTTTCCCTTCAAATGTTCTTTATAAAGTTGTCGTGTCGTAGCAAGTGGCCTATCATCTTCTTTCTTCGAAGATCTATCTACAAATCATTTTAGTACATCATAAATAAAAATATTTGTTTATTGCAAGGATCTCTGGGATCTTTGACCGCTTTATATTAAAAAAAAAATGCTTGTTTGACATAATATTACCAGAAATAAGGAGACAAACTTTACTTTCCGATAGAAATATCAATTTGCGAGATTATAATGGAAACAGGGTGCTCTATTATTACCTGATTACATTATTTCAGCAAATCGCGGAATGTTTAACGATTTGTCCCAGTATTCTAAGAAACTTTCTTTACTAACGACGATGCTTAGCCGTTTCAAATAATCCCTTAAGGGTCTGTTCTGTTAAGGAGACGGTTTATTATCAATTTACGATGTCATAATAACAGGGAATAAGGAAATAGTACGCGCGTAATAAGACCGACAAGCGATCTACATGTTTGCAATGTTGGTTTGGTTACAAATCGTTTGTTTACTAACAAATAGTCCAGCTAAACGAAGTCTCTATCAATTGATATTGGCGGATATGAAGATGACTTGAAAATAAAACATAAACTCACCTAACTATTTAAAAACAATTACACAACTTGTTGTGTAAATACAAAAGATTTCCATTCATTCATAGTTTAGGTTCAGTTGGTCGGTTGTATTTAGGTTGTAGACATTTTTTTATGTCTTGTTGTTAAAACGTTTTTTATAGTTATCTCCATAAACCAACATTCATTTATTATACCCTACAATATGCATCCATGCCAATAGAACTTAGATGAAATCCGTGTTTTATTAAATGAGTATTATTACAAATTTTACATTTGTTTATGACGTTAAATTATTTTACTATTAAATTTGACGCTTTTTGTTGTTGGCTTGATCATTATTTGTATTTTTTATTTCACCAATTTGTTTGTCTTTCATTTACTCAAATTAGGTCCTGAAGAAAAAAAGCCTCGCTTACAAAAATATTATTAACCACAACAAAAATAATAATTTTCATTATTATTTGTGTTATTTGCAAATGAAGCGCATCCTTCAGAGATACATATGATGTTTTGTAGTTTGTAAAATTTCGCTATTTAGGTATCAAACAAAATCTTAGAAACTATAGAAAACTTCATTTACATTAACAATGTCTCTACACCTAGGTACTTACTTAATAATGTACATTTTAATATACGCAACAAATACTCATTACACATGAGTTCATGGCATAATCTACTGATTATCGTATTTAACCCTTTACAATGTAATAGGTCACTAAAGCTACAAAGAAATGTTAATGTAAAAATCTTACATGGTCGTAACAGTAACGACTGTGCTATAAATAAAGCGAGTTCAAGTAGGCACACCATTAACATACATACATATAATCACGCCTTTATCCCTTGCGGGGTAGGCAGAGCGTTAACGGCCGTAAAAATACGGTCGCTATCGCCACGTGCGACATTTTTGAGTATTGTTTTCCAAGGTTGTTTTAGAAAACATATGTATCCCTATAGTGACAGGTTGTCAGCCTGTCGCCTAAAAATTGTAATACACCAATACTCTCGAGTCCCTTAGTCGCCTCTTACGACACCCGCGGGAAGGACGTGGGGTGATGCTATTCTAAGCCGGCATCACACGGGAAGAAATAACAGCCACAAAAGTCCACTGCTGAACATGGGTCTTCCCATGGTAGGGGGTTGTTTTTCATACTCAATTGCAAAAGGCTCATACCCTGGATTCATACCTCAGTCGACGATTTTACGACACACAAGTGACGCAAATGCCGTGTGATGCTGGTTTAGAAAAGCATTACCCCATTTCTTTCCCGTGGGTGTCGTAGAAACCGACTAAGGGACTCGAGGGTTTCATGTGTATTGCAATTTTAGGCGACAGGCTGACAACCTGTCACTATAGTAATGCACGGTTTATTTGAAACGACCCTCAAACATTTATCAGACGTGGCGATAACGAACGTAATTTTATTGTTGTTGATGCTCTGCCTACCCTGCCAGGGATATAGGAGTGATATTTGTGTGTATGTATTTAAGTGACGCAAGGAGATATCTGGTGATCCTATACTAAGTCCATACCACACGCATCTTTATATTTACGGCGCATCGCACACTTGACGCACGACGGAGCCAGTAATATATCGGCGGTCTGTCAGATCCATACTAGAAATGTCAATCCCCGTACTAAAAAAGCTCAACCTCTGTCATCGCAGGGCTCTCGCAGTGTCGTTCGTCGAGTGCGGTTTTAGTATGGGTAGCGACGTCTCTAGTATGGACCTGACAGACCGCTGCGATATTTTTCCGGTCCGTCGTGCATCAAGTGTGTTCCTCGGTCAGCGCACAGGAGATCATCACACAGGTATTTTTCAATGGACTTTCCATAGGTAATGAAATTTTAATTACGTAAGCGATTTAGCCCTTTCTCCTTATTTGTACGTGTCGAATGATTTATTGCAATAATACAAATAAGTTACCTGTTTGATCCTTTATTTCAATAATAATACTATGTAGTTGCGTAACATTAAGAACGTATATTTTATTTATTTTATTTTAGAAATCGACGTATATCAGAAAGAAACACGACGATTCGACGACGGTCGTTACAAAACCATGTCAGAAGCCTGCTACTTGTAGAAGGCGGTTGAAAAATTCAGACACTAGGGTTCATCGGGTCGTTGGACGACTTGTGTGTCCCACACGGTAAGAGAAGAGAAAAAAACAAGACTATAAAAATAGTACAGCTAAAATTTATTAGTCTCTTTTGTGTATAATCTAAAATGGCTGTAAATTTTCGCACTTCTCATAATATTGCTATTTACATAAATAATTTCATATTAAGTACGGCGTATGAAAAATTTGCAAGACGCCTTCTCAGATAGTAAAGGAAACGTCGAGTAGCTATGGGAAAAACACGCACCCATACGGGAAGTAAGAACACGCGGCTCGTATTAGCGGAATTGCCGCATTGTCTTACATGCGACAGTTTCGGTACACTTCAACTTACACTGCTGGCTTAGTTCCATTGATCGAAAATGAAGCCAATATTTGGTGTATATTTCAAGAGGTGAACTAGTCTATAAATCTGAACAACGATCGCCAAGGAGCATAAGTGGATACTTTCCAAATGGACCCGGCTGGTCGACACATTTTGTATAGTAGCTCTATTTTTTTTTCATATTCCCTTATATGTGCCTAGGGTAGGGTAAGTTATTCAGTTTCATTAAATGGGTATGTGTATTACATTTATAGGCGACAAGCTGACAGCCTGTCACTACAGTGATACACGAATCATCTGAATGGGCCCACAAGATTTGTCAGACGTGGCGATAGCGACCGTATTTTTACGGCCGTTAACGCTCTGCTTACCCCGCAAGGGATAAAGTACGTACGTATATGTATGTATTAAATGGGTCACCCGTTTAATATTTAAATTATTGACATTTAAATTATTGAAATCCTTATAAAAGCCGCCTTAGTGACTAAAGTTCTGCATAAGTCCCTGTCGCCGACGTAGAATAAGTGTTACGAAGAGGTACCTACGTCTTCTCTTCATACTATGGGGCTTCAAATCTTCTTCGAACAGGAAAAGTACTTCCTTTGCCATATGATTTAAACCCGTATGCAAATGAGTTCCCACCACTGACTGTTGTAGTAGGATCGCGAATGTCTATTAGTATGCATGTTTTGTTGTATGTCTAATTACATGTTGTTATAGACAGCGGTGGATAATTAAAAATGATCCGTTCCTATATCGTGGGTAGATAATTTAGCGTTGTCAATTGTTTAACACTTGCTTTTATACTGGCTAAGATTGATTCAATTTGTATAAGTAGGCATTCGCTTATCTTTTAATCAGTTTTACTCCAAATCTAAATTGAAACAAAGGTAATGGCTTGACTTAATTCATGTAAAATATATTGAAAAGTTGCCAGGAGTGTGGGCCTCATAATATACTGTTGATCACAGCAATTCCAGGTTGTGATTCAAGCTAGATATATTTTAAGAAGGGAATGATCATTAGTCTGTCGTACCTCCTACTCGCAAGTTTTTGCAGGCGCTCATCTGCCTAGGATCCCGTTCGATGGACCACTGACGTAGAAATCACAGTTATGAAATATGTTTACTTAGGTATTTATTATTATCGACTTCTGATACTTAAGTAAGTATATTTTACATGTTGAAAACATTATCTTCGTCTAACAGCACATTTTTCTTAGTTGTCGCAGTTTGACGTAGCTTTTTTTGGTTTGACAATTTTTACAGGCTATAAACTTTTTGAAAATCCCTAAATTAGTTGCTTAACTATAGTTGCTTTTTGTGGCTCTTAATTCAATTCCAATACAAATTAATATTTTTGCTAAAATTTAAAAACAAGTAGTCTTCACCTAAAGTTGATATTGTGTGTTTTGATCAATCACAATGTTTTTGTAACACTTAGGTCTATTCCTGCCTCAGTTAAGTAGGCTATACACCAAAACTACGGCATCACATATTAAATAATATCATCATACCTAACCTACTATTCCTGCACAAATTATTGATTTATTGCAATCATCGGTATAGCGAAAACAGAATCAGGACAAGTAACGCTACCGTAGCTACAAATTCCTGGTATTGATAACAATAATTTGATTGTAAGTAAAGTAGGCTGTACGCAAGAAGAGGTCAAGAAAGTTAGTGTTTACTGACCAGCCACAGCATTATAAGACTAGGAAATAAAATTGTTTTAAATTGGTACTTTCATCCCTGTTTATTACCCGTCATCAAATTAACATAAACAAGTATCATTTTACAACATGTTTCGAAAGAAATGGATTGGATTGTTAGAGGCGTTATTTAGGGCACCATACTGAACAACTTTCCCCATACCCAAAAATTCGACTTCTCTCCCATACAAAGTTAGTCATGTGAGCATGAATTTTGTATGAGAGGTCGAAATTTATGTTACGTTTTTCAGCACTGCTTGTTCAGTACAATGACCTAAATAAAGTCTCCAATTTAATGCGTTTCTTCCGAAACACAGTGTATATGCTGACTGTAGCTTAATAGTAATTTCACGTACATATGCTAGCAACTCTAAAAAGAGCGTCTTGTAATCCGATTATATCCATAAACAGCATAGTAACCTAAGCATAGGTTAAGTTACGCGTGATTTTTGATTAGCCCTTAAGTAGCAGCTTAAGTAGCCACTTAAGTAGAACTTTCAATAGGCTTTTATAAAGCGCTTATAAAACTATCAATAAAACGCTTTGCTCATAAATTCTCTAAATCGAGTTAGAATCTTTTTTTTTTTTGTATTTTTTGTAATCGAGAATCATGCGTGTTCTTTTTCTTCTTTTTGTGTGGGATACCAAGTCCTTCAACGACCCAATGAAATTGATTTAAGGTACCTGCACCAGTACAAAACCTGCCCGGGAAACGAAAACGAAGCGAAAATTTTTTTGCGAGTTTCCATACAAAGTCAGTCAGCTGATCGGGAATTTTCTCTTAAAAGTCTCTTACACACTGTATTTAAGTTATGATTTGGTTTTAAGACCAACTATCTACTACAACTTGATTAGTGTGTAGACTTATCATTATCACTGCACTACACGCTTATGATGTGCATCGCGACTTCGATTTTCTCTACATCTTTATGTAAAAATTCTTCTCTGATTCTAAGGGATTGATACCATTTTATACGTCGGAAGTTTTCTCGCGTCGAAATAAGTCTATTCGGTGCACATCATAAGTATTTTCCAGGCGCCTTGTGATTTTGATTTCTCTACAGCTTTGCGTCAAAATTATTTACTAGTTAATAAAATCCGTACAATTTGTCACATTGGAAAACTTCTCTGTAAGATTATACAGCAAACTACCAAAGAATACCAAATTATAGCTCGTAGTTAGGCCTTCGACTGCAACTGACTGACGATTGCATCCACAGCGACTTTCCTTGACAGGTTAGCTAGTGGACTTTTTGAGCAAGAAAGGGACATTTTGAAAAATATTTAGACACGTTTGTGAGGAGGACCTTATGCGTCTTATTCATATTTTAATACAAGATTTATTGAATACATGACCTTATAGAAACGCATTCTATTTATGATATACAGTAGGAAGATTTGTAGTAGGTACATAATGGGGCGTGTCACTCACAACGCCACTGACGGTAATAAGCATAAGATAGATTTTACACTTACACAAAATATATCACGAAATAAACATCTCAACCATATCCTGAACGAAATAGGCACAACTTATACAGTCGTTAAAACATCTGACCAATATCTGAGGGTCTTTTCGATATGTTATGTAGGTGCCTACCCTTGGTGACTAGGTTGTCAGCCCATCCATTAAAACCATGAAACACGTGAAACCCTCGAATCCCATAGGCGCTTCTAACTACACCCGTGGGAAGGATTTGAGGTGATTCTACGGTTATCTTTCACCACTTGTCAAAGGAACTCGAGTTTCCTGACTTGACTACATATACTAATAGCTCATTCGGTCAGATGGCTTTGTGACCAGCGTAGCTATCAGTGCGCTACCGTAGGTGCGTGTATCGAGCATGAAGGGCAAGTTACGCTGGTCGTGACACTATCTGAGCGAATGAAGATAACTCGTCAATTTTTAGAGTGCACAATCCCCTTTACTCTCTCTAAGACACCTACAGAGCGTCTTCTTACATGCGTAATGAGCTTACATGCAAACTAGCTTACTCTACCACCTATTGGTAATGTTTCTGTCACATTATGCCGAAGCTCATTGATATAGTGTAAGAGCAGGATATCTAATGCTCTCTCAGGTCAGAGGTGAAATAATTCATCACGGTTACAATAAAAGTCGGTGTTTTACAACACTTTCCAATGGATAATGATATGTAGGTACAATGCAGATTTTGATTATCAGTTAAAATGTTACATGGCTACATAATGTACTGTTTTGAATATGTAAATTACGGTTCTTAGTAAAATCCATATTGAATATTATATTTCTAATTGTGATACGTATTTTTCATACACTCCAAGTGTTGTCTATGCAAAATCAAGAATCAAACCTAACAAGAAACACGCTTATATTTTCGAAAATAATTTAGAAAACATACTTATATTTTCCCTTTTTCAAACTATTCAGAACTAAAGTTTCAAAAGTTCTACTTTTCTGTATTCTAAGTACACCTAAACTGAATTTATGAGTATCAATAAATTAGTTAGATGAAATAAGACTTAGTCTAGACTAGCTAAAATCAAAAGCAAACCCATGACTAACATTGCAAAATTGAAAATTAGCGGTAAGTGCTGCCTGTTAACTTTTTTCATTACTATTTTGTCAGATATGTAACGGAATGTAACATTCAATTATAGTACGTCTACTGAATACGATGACGACCGATGTGGCGCAGTGGTAGTGCGACTGCCTTAGACGCAGAAGGTTCCGGGTTCGATTCTCGGTGGGTCACTCACAAAGTTGATATTTATCACTTTATGAATTTGTTCCCAGTCTGGTTAGGACATTGCGGGCTGAACCACCCGATTGTCCGTAAGTAAGATGGTTCCGTGTTTCGGATGACACGTTAAGCCGTAGGTCCCGGTTGCTGTCTATGATCACTTAGACGGCGGTCGTTACACAACCATGTCAGAAGCCTGCTACTTGTAGAAGGCGGTTGAAAAATTCTGACACTAGGGTTCATCGGGTCGTTGGACGGCTCGGTGTCCCACACGAAAAGAGAGACTGAATACGATAACTTTGATCACCGTAATAGCATTTACGTGGGAAAATATGTCCATCATCATATTTTAATCTTGATAGAGGCGTTCATTTATTAAATTCTGCACTATGATTATTTTTTATAACTCTGATAAGAAATCATGCAATGCCAACTCGCTAATCGAAAACGTCTAAAACATAGACATTTAGTGAAAGTGAATAGTATATTAATTTACTTCTAAACTACCGTAAAGCACATATTATTATCTATGGTTAAACGCTATTAACTTCCTACGTGAAGTGAGTTATTGGTGTTTAAATCACTCAAAAGGTCTTTAATAGTCCAATGATGCGTATGACATTTTATGCAAGATCCTGCGAATATTGAATCTATTTTCGTGTTTCAACCTACAGATTTTGACAGCTGAGATTATTTAATTATATTAGAGCAACATTTTTCTGTCTTCAAATCTACAACTTTTTTTTAGGTATTTCTTTCAAAGTAGTAAATTTTACATTTAGCTTTTTGTTGATCAAAATCTGTCATTGTCAACATAAAATAAGGCGACAATGTTCAACTATCAAAATATCATTAAGTAAAACCTTATTTGAATCGCTTACGAATCTCCAGTGCAATTATATCCATCCTTTTATATTATTAATCCATCATCTCGAATCTCAAACCAGTAGATAATGTTGATAAAGATCACTTTCATATTGACCAAAAACTAGGTATCTGATACGTTATAGGTGTCGATCCTAAACGAAATCTACATACAGACTCGGCAACCTTCGCGTTTTATCGAAAACATTAGAAAGTGAGACCGAAATTCGAATAGGAAAACGACAATTAACCTGATTAACCCCACCTTTTAAAATATTTTAATAATTATTAGGTGACCCTGTTAGATGTTAGAGATGCGGAATCGTACACTATGGATTTGAATTTCAATAGTAAGCAATTTCGATAGCGGATCGACTAAGCGCGCGGCTTAGGTTGGAAGTATAGCACATTTGTCGATCGGGCGTCAGCTGATACGCCTGCGCGGGCGCAACGGACCTTTACAAACTTTACGCGGGAAAATCTACGCTCGGAAAATGCGATAGTGTTTTGTTTGTGTGGTACTCAATTCTGATTGGACGAAAGGATTGTTTACGTGCGGTTGTTTTTTGGAGTGGATTTTTGTGGAGTTTCCTGCAAAAATGTAATGAGGCCTATGATTGCTGTTTTTGGTGAGTGGTCTGTTTTTGCAGTCAGCAAAATTATGAAGCCCAAACATACCGAACAGAAAATCTGTAGTTCTTCCGTGTTTTCCATGCCACTGTTTAGGTCTTAAGGCAACTGATTTTCGTAGAGAGGAGATTTTTAATAAAAGCAATGCTTTAGTTTGGTTAGATTTTCGGTATTTAGAGTTAGTGCACTCTGTATTTCTAAGTATTTTTTTTTGTAAAAACTTATATATCTATGAGCTAATGATCAAGTAATCTATACCAGCATAATCATCAGTCGTGTACCTGGACTTTCTTAGCTTAACAGTCAATCACAGCATGGACATTAAGACTTGCCACTTACGATTTCACTCCAATGACGCACATTTTATACAAATCACTGGTATCTGTGCGGTTTGCAACATTACATTATACAAATCGTTTATTATCCTTTACTACGCATTAAACAAACATAATAGAACTTTACATCAGTTTTGACGAGATGTGCCTAAAATATTCAATAATATAAAAAAATACCTCAACTTTCCTATGTATTTCAGCAACATGCCTAGCTATCTTTTAATTAATTTTATATGTTTTCTGACCCGATTTTAATGGATGAATAGCTTGAGGCTATAATAACTAATTTAAATAAGAATTTTGTGAATTTCAAATTTTCTTAGGTGGGTGGGTACCATCGTGTGATTCTAAAAAGTATTATAAAGATTTGTTTTCGGAAGGTCCTGTCATAAACATGTCGTGCTTATCATAAATTATGGATATTCACCGTAAATTTTGTGATTAGTTATGAATAAAAGGAACTTTTATTATAATTAAGGCTATGAATTATAAACCTATTTAGCCATTTAATCTACATAATGGACAGTTATCTTGATATTTTTTATTTTTGATGTAGACATAATTTGTGTAGCTTTAGAATCAAAAGCATTATCTTCACATTTATCACCACACTCTAAATACGCAAAAAAATGTTACATAAAAATACTCGTACCACCCAATGCCAGTTTATACTAGCTTACTATCAGGGTTCATCGGGTCGTTCATTGATTCGGATACCCACACGAAAAGAAAAAGATGGTTGTGTAACCACCGCCATCTAAGCATTATGCTAATACTCTTTAAGCTCCACTAGTTCTTATAGAAGCGTTCATGTTATCTGTACATCGGCGTTTACGTTCCCTGCAATTATAACCCATTGAGTAAATGCTCGAGACACTAGAGTATGTGTGATCGCATCGTAATAGCTATTGATTGGCCGCTACTGTTCGCCAGAGGCTATAGGTTATTGTGGTTTCATTACGTGTAATATAATATAATATTCCAGAGGTCTTCTGCTATTTTCTTTAGGTACACGAATTGTAGGTGAATAGTTCTTCAAATAACGAAAAGTATGTAAATATTAATGAACCATCGCATCACAATCCGATATAGTTACCTCCTGCATCAGAAAATCAATAGAAGAATGCCGTGTGCTTTTTTGAAAATACCTCACTTTCAATATAATGCATTCAAATAAGCGTAATTAAGTGCTAATAACAAACACAAAAAGTGTTTTAAAACGAATGAGAGCACAACTGCGTCATATTTCAATCGCGTAATTTGAGGTAGTTTACATATGACATTCCATATTTTGCACTCACTTTGTCAATATCCCATATAACATAAATAAACAAACAAAATGCAAAGTAATGTTATAATTCGCAGTGTAGAGCAACGAAATAAAAATATTCAGGTTCAACAAGTACCTAGAACATTTTAAACCTGTTACACACAAGTTTACATTAACAACTCTATTCTCGAGAAAGGGGGATAAGTACTTTTTGCACAATAAGCCGTGCACGTACCACCATAATTCTATTATCGTGTTTTTATGGCGTATTCTCTCACCTCTCAGTTATCTGCTCCCTATAGCGTAGATGGCTCTTAAGATGAGGTGAAGATAGATCAATCAAGGTTCTGTACGCGGCTAGCGTACTAAGCAGAGGTTCTTCTGAGCTTTGGCAATGGCTGAAAAATAATAAGACAAGATCTTTATTGTCAACTGTGTTTGGAGGGTGGTAGGTGCAATACAGGATGGTATCAAACAGTTTGCCCTTACGAGCTAATGATAGACATTAAATAAAAACGAATAGGCACTTATTCTGATAATACAGCCAAATAAGTAACGAATACAAATAAAATTGAATTTTCCACACCAGTGATTTTTACTTAGTGGTGTGGTTTTCGCCAAGTTGATTTTCTCTTATGATAAAAAACGTAGATTAATGAACTTACAAAGTATAAAGGTAGGTAGTCCTACTAGATCAGAAAAGAAATGAAAGAAAAAAAATAAGGCCAGACTAACTTCTCAGCTAAAAAAGTCTCATGCATAACATGCGCGTTAACGACATAGTCGTCATTTCTTTTTATGTGGCTTTTTGTTTTAGTGCAGTGGTGACCTTCCTAATAAATTTAACTCAAGAAATTCCTATGAACATAAAATGCGCTTTTTCCTACGAAATGTAGAGTCGTTGGTTTTGCACGTGACAGGTTTATTTATCTATGGAATTCCATAATATAGAAAATCCCTAAATGCGTAGCGTACCTTCTATAAACAACACAACATCAATCTACCCATATGGTGGGGCTATTTATAACGGTTTTTCATACAACACTAAGAAAAAGCAGTATAACTTGATCCCATTAAATGTGTAGGTTGATCAGCTGTCGATATTACACAAATATCCTACGGTGTCAAAACACTCCAATAGTTAAGCTGAAGTTTTGTTTAAATATACCATCAAAGATTTTACGTTCTCAAAATAATTTTCTTGTTTTGCCGTGTGATGCCGGCTTAGAATAGCATCACCCCACATCCTTCCCGCGGGTGGCGTAAGAGGCGACTAAGGGACTCGAGAGTATTGGTGTATTGCAATTTTTAGGCGACAGGCTGACAACCTGTCACTATAGTGATACACATGTTTTCTGAAACTACCTTGGAAAAAAATCCTCTAAAATGTCAGACGTGGCGATAGCGACCGTATTCTCACGGCCGTTAACGCTCTGCCTACCCCGCAAGGGATATAGGCGTGATATATGTATGTATGTAGTTTTTAAAAGTGAATCGCGCACTTTTTTTAAGTAGGTACGTTACCTACACACTTAACGCATACTTAACGCACGACGGAGCGCAAAAATATAGCAGCGGTCTGTCAGATCCATACTAGAAACGTCATTCCCCATACTAAAACCGCACTCGACGGATGACACTGCGACAACGTTGCGATGACAGCGGTTGAGCGGTTTTAGTATGGGGATTGACATTTCTAGTATGGATCTGACAGACCGCTGCGATGTTTTATTGCTCCGTCGTGCGTCAAGTGTGCGATGCGCCTATCTAAGGTAAAAATGACATCATTTATATTTGCTAAGACCTACTTTTCTTAAAACGGTAGTCATATATAGAAATGGCAATTACTGGTAAGCTTTCAAAACCGAGCGAATATTTTTGAATTACCGCTAGGCCATCGTCTGTCAATCAAAATATCGCCTAGTCACATCACCTCTGGTCTATACTGTTGGCAAAATTGCACAAAATACGGTTGCAAATGGAGATGTACTTTTAGAAATATTATTTTATGTGACATTACGTTTTATGTCGTTCATAGTAAATGGCACAAAGTAAGCTAGTGCTAACACAAAAAAAAAATATCCTATATTTTACAGCCGTTAACGCTCTACATACGTCGCCAGGGATAAAACCGTGATATGTGCGTGGCTTTTGTCTTATCCTTAAACCTACATTGCACTATTGGGTAGTCACACTATTGGGTAAATGCCTTCCTCACTTTCTATCCTGTTCTACTTTGAGCCTCCAGATATTAATCGTCCAGCTAAGCGTGACCCCTTTATATACCTATGAGATATATTTATGAAAAATTATGTCAATATTTTTAGTTTTAGTGAACATACAAAAAACGCATATACAAAATGTTACACACTAATACTTTAACGACGTTAACATGTTAAATGGAAATCGGCTTATAAAAATGAATTAGGTTCATGCAAATATCAACACAGATACCCGACCCAAGATCGATATATCACCATTAGGTAAAAATAATCGACACACTTATTCACGCATATTTTCCCTAATCCGAGTAATTTCGAAATCGACTCGCTTATGCATGTTTTCGACGGTGAATCGGAACTTATAATATTAATTCCTCAAAAGTTACTAAACTAAGTAAATATTTTGATTAGTTACCGATTAACCAAGTTTTGCCTTGGGTAAACTAATTTGTATTTTGCAATTTTTTGCACTCAAAGTGAGAATTGTGCTAGAAAATTTAGAAATCAAAAGAACTGAACAACTTTTAACTGTGGGCTTCCCGATCAGCTGACGGACTTTGTATGAGAACTTGAAAAAGTTTTTGTTACACCGTCCTCGTATATAAATCTATCAAGTTATTTTTTTATAAGAACCAGTGTTTGAATAGTTAATCTATTGAGTGTCATTTCTATTGATACTCAAAATAGGCTGTTTAGAAAAACTTAAGAGTTTTAGCATTTATTTTAACCATACAATTAGTTAATTTGTTCTCAAGAACTCTTACCTACTTAATTAAAAATTTGCAAAGAAATTAGCGCTTAATTTTTGCGTTAGTAGGTAAGTATCTACTTTAAAGACTAGATTGACTTATTAAAAACACTCCTATGCCTATTTAAAAGCTTTTTTATTACAAAGGAAAGTGATAAAATCCATTTTAAAAGTATATTATACATACCTACTTGTTATCAAGCAATATAGTTCTACATACCAAACAAAATATCTAAAACTAGTTTGAAATTGCAACTTAGTGCAAGGAAATAGAATGAGTTGTGTATGCTACACACAGTTCTGTTATTGTACTAAAACATTTAGGTACAAACAAACAGTGTTTCTCGGTATTCTCTGTAATACAAAAAAATCCTCTAAATTGTAACGTTCTAGCTAGTGGTTTTGTAGCTTTTAGAGGTTTCATACAAAGTGTCAGCAGACAGACAGTAGCTATATTTTTCATTTTTCGAATATTGAAAATAATAAAAATTTAAGGTTCTGCTCGTGAAACTTCAAGCTCAGAACACGCCCAAACGTTTTACGTACGTTCGTTTTCCAGAAATATTGTATTTCTATAAGATAGACGTTTCGACAATTTGAAAGATCACAAAGCTCAGAAAGTCACAAAAAGGCAGCTTTGAAGACATAATATTAACCTTACGCACGCTAGTAAATATCCCTATCTACCTACTATTAAAGCATGTATGTCTGTCTGTCAGTCTGTCGTGCATAAATTCACCAAGTGCTCATTACATTTCAGTACTGCACCATTCACCGGTTTGACAGGTGTTAACGCTCCAAATAGCTCCAGTAACTGTTTCATACCATTACACAATTTTCATGTTTACTACATATCCAATTGTTTCCAGCCAGTTTATTGATGTGTGTTTATATAGAAACATGCATCAGAAGAACATTATAAAAACTTAGTTTTTTTTCATGATGCCAACTTTGCCATACCTATACTTAGGTGTTTTTCGATTATCAGTCGGTGTACGAAACTCATGCACATTTGAAAACCTAAGGTTACAACTTTTTTCAGTGGTTTATCTACATGCAGTTATCTTTATCGAATAACATAACATATTTTTTATCAGGTTTACGCTTAAGATCACAAAAAAATCGAAATCTTTGTTGTTGAATTTGTCATGAGAGTTCGAAGCAGACTGTACTTTATGAGAATTTCATATTCAAATCTTAAATAGAAATGAAGTATATAGATAGATAGGTAGGTAAACGTTATTTTTACTAACGTACACACACACTAACTCACTTTCGCATTTATAATAATGTGATTATTAGTAAAGATTAGATGACTCTACTCTTTAGCGTTACAAAGTAATTACTGACATACTAATATGACTACAACTAATTATCTTCATTCATAAATCTCTTATTAAAAAAAAACGGTCAAACGAAATGGTGGGCAACCGTTAATCTAAACATGTTTGAATGTCGCGTGTCAATGGAACAAGTCCATCTACACATTAATTATCAATTAAATTCAATGAAAATTTGAACTGGTTAGTAATTTGACATAAACTATTATTCACTCGCACTTACTTATATTAGTTCCTGAACAGTAGAGTAGGAAGGTACCGTACAGTACGTACTGGGTACCTATGTGTACGGAAATTATGGTATTTAGGTCTGCCATCTAGATGGACATCAATTGATATCTTTCACCTTTTTGTGCTGTATTTTAAAAAAGAAATCTGTAAAATAAAGAATACACATGCATATGACGCCTTCATCTCTTGCGGGGTAGGCAGAGCATCAACGGCCATAAAATACGGTCGTCCCTTCTGACGTCTTAATCTTTGTTCTCTATCTTTTGTTTTATAAAGTCCTACGATTAATTTCACACAATTAGCCAAATTATTAAATAACTAGGTATCTAACTTTCAGCAAAAATGTATGTTTCTTTCGACTGTATTGTTTAGATATTCTCTAAGAAAATGAAAACTGTAGTCTCATAAAATGTGGATTTGTATCCAAAAAGGGTTCGACAAATCTGTAATTAACTGATTTGATATCATAGATTGTTAATTTTGCACTATAGTTCAACTACTACTATTACACATATTGAAGTAAGGAAGATAATAAATGCGAAAGTTTATAGGTAGTAGAGACTGTTACTTAAGTCTATTAAGTATAATTTGATTGAAATTGACATTCTCGTGTAGTCGTAAAGATAAATTTGTTTTACTCAATAAAACAAATATGCATATGCACTATGCAGTTAGTTAACGTAATAAATCGTATTTACGGTAGGTACGAATACCAGTTTGTGCTCAATAGTTTTATGGATCAATAGCATAATGAGAGAAAATAACATAGAAAGGGCTGGTTTTGTAAACAAAGTTATTTGGAAAATTACATGCAATTAAGTTTAAACTTTAATGATGGGACTTTGACTTCTGACTTCAATTTTATAATTAACATTTTAATGGTACTCAAACTTACATTAAATTTAACTAACTTTACTAAATTCTATACCTAGACAATTTTAGATCTCTTGGGCGATTTGATTTACTTTAGTTCTTGTAAAAATTTAAAGACATCTTACATAGCACTAAAGTAGGTACCTACTTATTGTTTGTTCATTTAACTTGAAGTTTAATTAAGTACCCACTGCAAATAAAAAGAAGAAAAAAGAAAGAAAAAGAAAATAATCCCTTGCTCTGGAGGACACTTAGTCTTGAGCCGCCGCGTTACTGTTTGGGCTGACAACAGAGATCATCAGTTCATTGCACGACTCTGTGTCCCACACAAAAAAGAAAAAAGACCTATGTAATTCTTAAATCGATTTGATTTCGCAAACCGTACCATTAACCTATGAATGCATTGACTCCTTGTATAACAAGTTAAAATAGGCTAAGTAAGTTATTATGTATCGAGTTGATCATGTAACATCGTGTATAGCTATAGTTTCCGGCTTTGCCTCATGTCTTGAGCCTATTTCTTATATACAGGGTATATTTGCATTAGTAGGTAAATTCTAATATTCGTTCGTAATATTAACCTTAAAAAAATATCTTCTCTGAATTCTCTTCTACTTTTAAAAGTGTGATAGTTGGTAATTCTTGTTTTAGTTAGAGGAGTATTACTAGATCTCTCTGTCATCAGCCTTTAATTTTTTTCATTACCAGGAAAAGTTGTTCATATTCTTGGAATGATTCTGCTCTAGAATTACTTTTACTTAAGCATTACTCTTAATTACGAATCCAATTCACACTTACACTATGACATACATGCACATATCACGTCATAATCCCTTGCGGGGTAGGCAGAGCGTTAACAGCCGTAGAAAACGGTCGCTCTCGCCACGTCTGACAAATATATAGGTCCCTTCAGATGATGCGTGTATCAATGTAGTGACAGGTTGTCAGCCTATCGCCTAAAGTTCTAATACATATGAAACCCTCGAGTCCCTTTAGTCGCCTCTTACGACTCCTATGGGAAAAAATGAGGTGATGCTATTCTAAGCCGGCATCCCACAGCACACGCTATTACACCCTGTATTAAAAATTGCTTTAGTAATCCACCCGTGGCAGCACGTATCGAACCTAATTATAATATACTTAATGAACAGGGAGAGACAGGATGCGCAGACGCAGCAGTGGAAACTCTATGCAATTATTTGAAGCGCGATTGATTCTGAATAGTTCCTGTCGGTGTTGATTTTTGCCGGTTTTATTTAGTTTAGTTGATCTAGTTCATTGAGATGTAGGTCGCATTTCGTCTTTGCTATTTAATTCGCGGTGTAAAGTCTAAAAAATGTTTTGTAATATTTCTAGATCTAAATCTTAAGGCGCTCTGCTGAAGAAAAGCGTTACTTTCGATCCAGTTTTTAAGCCTGTTATTGATGCTAACAAGACCTCAAAAAAATATATGACATACTCAAAGATATTGTCTAGTAGTAACACTATCGTATGACTCGATTGGTTAGATATATTTTAATAAAAAAAATCTCAAAAAGAGCATTAAAAATATTTTCAAACCAATTTTATCGTTACTTGGACTACTATTTTGATATAGTTTCTTGATGTAGAATATTCCTCTTTTAATGCCCTAAAAATGACACTATCAGGTTTTAGTGGATGAACAGATTTTAATTCAACAAATCATTTTTTTCCAAAAATTAGAACGGTTCTCGCCGACAAACCAACCTCCCAATGACATCCCGCACCGCCCGCTACCCCGCCAGTACCCAAATGGCTCTTGCCAGCGCCGGTACTGTGTCAAAATTTCCCACAAAAATTACAAATATTTTTTCGTAATTATTACGTCGCTCATTTTACTTATGACGTTTGTGACATGGACAGATTGATTGATAAAATACTTTATGGCTGACACCAGAAGGCGTAGTTTAAGTATGCTCTTATTATTACGTCGGTTACGTCTTTTGGCGAGACGACCAACAATTTCATCATAGCTGTCGCTTCAGCTAGCCTTGACGATAGACGATATTTTATCTATAAGATAATGAAAAGCAAAAGTCTAACTGAGTCTTTTTACTTATAATAAGAAAGGAGTGATACGTAACTAGTAATTCACTTTAAATATTTACAGGGTGCATTCTGAACATGAGTAACGTTTTTACAGTAGGTACCAAGTAATTTTTAATATATTTTTTTTCAAGATAAATCTTTGCTTGACAGGTCATCTGAACAATTTTCCCCCAATAACTTATTACAGAAACCGACACAGCGGTGCGAAATTAGATCCAGTCGGTGGTCATTCTACCACAGACTAGAGATATCATGTGCGCGCACGCAAATATATTTTTTCTTTGTGCGTTTAACGCATCGGACGGAGCGAGTAGTGATATTTTTAAGTCTGAAGACGATGTTACTTACGTACGCCAAGATCTTGCCACCTGAATAGTCTGTGACACCCATACGCTGTTCTGTGGTCGGGTTGGTATGGGATTCAGACGTACAAACAAATCTATGCAGTCTTACCAGCTTCTACACAATTACAATTTTTTTATGTTGCTCTTTGTCACGCTTTTGACAGCTGCTCACTCCGCATGTCTGGCTCGTGGGTTGAAATCTCAGTTTTATTTATGTGCTCATTTTTAAGACCATTTAAATGAAATGGAAATAGCATGAAAAAATTCATGCATATGAGTATGACCATGAAAATGAGCATGTGTATTAGAAATCATGGACAATAAAATCAACATGAACAAATTGAGCATAAGCATTAAAATTAGCATTGGCGTGAAAATGGGCATGAGAATAAACACGAGATGTCACTACGCACACACTACACGAACTTTAAAAGACCTTAAAACGTTTCGGATATAAAGTAGTTTTACTTTCTTTGGTATAGTTGTATTTTATGGTGAATTCTTGATTTAAGATGACAGCTGTCAAACTAAAACTATAAGTTTTTAGGGTAATATGGCACTTTCTATCTAGGAGTAGTATAAAAGTGAAAATAGATGGCGTGGTTTAGGAGCTAGATATGAACTTTTATGTTCATACTGACGCTTCTATGAAAGAGATAACAATATAGTAATAGTAGTACCCAGTATCCCGTTGCGCGCCATCTATATTTCCTTAATATAACGTGGTACTTGACATTTTCTTCAGAACAAAATATTTAAGTGGTCTGTGGCCCTAGAAAGTCCCTAATTGTAGGGTTTGACGAGATATTTTTATACTTTCAATAAATAAATTTCAGTAAATGTAGACCAATTGGTACAAAAGAGGTAGTGAAATAAATATTAAAAAGAAAAAACTAGAAAAGTAGGCCTTCAATAATTATGAGTGAGGCTACGCCTAGGGCAATTGTGGACTAAATAGGGGCCTGATTTTAATTTTAAGATATTGAAACAAGTGTTAAAATATGAGTACCGAAATTCAGTTGCTTTCACACTACTATGCACTTTTTTGAGGTAATTGCACTTATAGTTTGCATTATTTTTTAATTTTCTAAAATATTCAATGGCGTTTGCGTTCCAGTTACCTTTACGCGTACTTTTTTCTATTCTTTATTATTATTTTTTTATTTTTATCCGACCGGCTTGGAAAAAAGATTATGTTTTTTATGGGATGTGGCACTTAATTAAAGTCATTTGTCAAGCTTCTTAGTTTTATATTCGCTATAATAACAAAGACCCATGTCCTGCTCCCTGTGGCTATGGAAGTAGAAGAAGGAATAACCTAATTTTCGGATTTTAGACAGAGAACCCCGGGTTTTTCACCCACCATCACTTGGTTCATAAAATTGTTAATACTTGACCATCAAAAAGCTAAATGTATAATTTACTACTTTGAATACATAATTTGAGTTTGAGTACTTGAAAAGTGCCTGTTCACTCTCTGTTTCACACTCATTTACTTACCTATATTGCTATTCCGTTCTAGCATCATAGTTCAGAAATTCATCTAACATCTGGCTCACGTTCAAAAATTATCGTTCAGTTGTCCATTTGTTTCATTATACAGTTGCTCGTCTCATCTTACTAATCATTCCACATACATGATGTAAATTCTAGTATTTCACGGGCTACAGCCCAAGTCTACGGATGTTGGCACTTGAGCCGGCGGCATAAACAAAAAAAAACAATGAAATACCTACCTATAGCAAAAATCAAGCGTGACAGAGGGCTCCAGCGCAAAACGCCATTTAAAATTTTAGTAGAATTTCATTTTTGAATATTAAAAAGGAATGCAAACTAAAAGTGCATATATCTTGAGAACGGTACATCGTAGAGCAAATGTAACAAAATTTTCGTACTTACTCAACTTTTAGCACATTTTCCGACTTTGGACCACTTTTTATTATCATTGAAATCTTTGTTTACACCTTTATGAGTCATAATCATCATTTGTACAATCTATTCAAACTTTTTTTAACTCTATAGAATCTGAGTCGTGTCGGCTAGATTTTTAAACATATTTCAACCTATGTTCCTTGGAGAAGTTGTTCAGTTTCAAAGACAGGCTCATAAAAGGAACTTAGTACTTATACTTATATCCTTTGTAATTAAATTTGTGTGTTTTAACTAGCTGTTAAAGTTTTTTTAGACCTTCCTCCTCTTCTGCGTCTATCCATCTACCCACATTCATATTAATTTCGTTACATTATCACAAAAAATAATAATTCACGAGTAGAAGTAAAAGTTCCACGGCCGGGATAAAGCTAAAAAATACTTAAAAGGTGGTCGGACTGCGGTCATGTCCATAAAACACGCGAGGTGCGAGTGCGTAGTGTGCGAGCGCCAGATGATGTCTCAAAGCGCGAGGAGCGCGGGCGGCCCCCCACACCTCACCCCCTGAAATCGTGATTTGAGCAGCAGATCCTGGCCTTAATTTATCATTAAATGCAATTTCAGCGCCGTAAGTCTGCTAAATGAAAATCTTTACAGTCGATTAAATCTCAGATGGATGGTTTCGGTCATTTCGTTGTCTGCTAACAGTTTAAAGTATAGAAAAATCACAATGGCAATGGAATGACAGTTGAGTTTTGATGGCGTTACAATGACAAAAAAATAGCAGACTTGGGGCCCAGATCACAGTACCATGAAAATATTTACTTCACAAGTTTCAGTGGGACATCGAACAGACTCCGGAAAAAAAAAGTTGTCATAATAAGACTTATTATCATTAAAGCAGTTGTCAATCAGTATGTTGTACCGAATATGTACCTAAATTTTTGTACAAAAAATTCATGCGAAGAGATATAAAAAAATATATAATATAATGTACCTCCTTTTCTATGTAAATCCATATACAAAAATGTTGACCCCAAACATCTCCATAGGCCTAAACATGACCCCCAAATCACTCACAATAACGGAGATGAGAAGACAAATGATATCGGCTTCACAAGAAGTTGTAAGAGAGATAAATCGATGAGATTAAGGCGAGTTAAGTTATAAATTAAGTAATCACGTACATTTACATATTGACGGCCCTTTTACTCTTTTAGCAGTTGCTCAGTCAAAGAAATATTATTTTTTTCACGGTAAATTAGTTTGGTTACCGTTAAATTACGTACTATCAGCGACACATAAATTTAAATTTAAGGGATCAACTTAAACTGGTGTTTCATTCAGTTACTTAAAAAATACAAGTAAATTGATCCCGGCCGTAGGTCCCGGTGTCTGTCTATGATAACTTAGGCGGCGGTCGTTACACAACCATGTCAGAAGCCTGCTACATATAGAAGGCGGTTGAAAAATTCTGAAACTTTTGTCCATTGGGTCGCTGGACGACTTGGTGTCCCACACGAAAAGAGAAACAGAAATAGATGTGCTGCTGATAGTAAGGCCAAGTATATCTATGTATACTTTTTTGGCATTCGTATAAATTTAATAAATCTTCACGGCAATAAGTTCTGCTCGTGAAAATAAATACTTGAACATCTTTTATTGCTCTCACTGATTTGCCTGCAATCATGTAAAACTCGCTTAGTCCGGGAAAAAATAGAAAATAATAGGGGCTTTCCCATAGCAAAGTACAAGTTTTTGAAGCTTGTACAGCAAAATGATTTCCCACGTTGACAGCATTTCAAAAATCAGCATACTCACAAGATTTGTTGATATGAAAGTTTTCTATGGCTCTGCTATTGATGATGTACCGCTAGCCTCTGACCCGCGATCAGATTTGTAAAAAGTTTAATATCCAATAATCTAGCTAATGACTCGAGAGCTCTCACCAACAGGTTTCTTTGATCACTCTTTCTGTACTATCTTTTTTTATAATTAATTCTATAAGTACCTTCCCATGATCATTCTGTCAGAAATGTTTGTGCAAACTACCTACAAACGATGTTTATACAAAACATGTTTCAAAAAGTTTATAACTTAGGGTCATGGCGTATAAATATAAATTGTGTTTATTATTATTGCCATATTCATATTATAAAAAAAAATGTGGGTCAAACATAACTGTAAGTACATAATTTTCTATGTAACAAATTACTATTACTTGTTGATGTAAAATCGCGCATAAAAATTATACATTCGAGCAAGACTTTCTTTAATATTTTCACCATTTTACATCCATAATATTATTATAAGAAAGAAATCCACCGAATATTCGACAACCGTTAATTATCGGTGTGCGTGAATCCGTCGATCGATTCGACTAATAATCGATATGTTTTGCGTATCGATTCCGGTATAAAATACAAGCGGATGTTACGCCCAATACCTAATAGGTGTTATTAAAGCTGTAGAATATTTTAAACGGAAGAAAACGTAAAACCCTAAAATCAACCCCTCCCAAGAATATATGAGTTACGGATTAAATCTAATAATTAATACATCAAAAAGGTGTAGTACATCTTCTAAAAATACATCCAAACTTTCTTTGGGGTCAAAAGGATAATCAGATACAAATTTGTTGGTAATAAAGTAAAGTAGATATTCCACCTACAGTTATTCACAAGTCTGTAGCAACCTCTGATCCTTTCACATAGGTAAAGTTACCAAGTTGTTTTGAACGATAATGGAAATACAGATGGTTATTGAAACACTTTTATTCTCAACATAAAATCAGAAACATTTATAGAGAAGAAGAGTATTTCTAAAAGTAGAGACTTCTAATGTAAGTATGCACTTGAGAAAGTTTTTTTTTCTTAGGTAATATAACACTGTTCTGATTAGAAGGTATCTATTTCAAAAAGGTGATAAAACGTGTCATGCTCAGCCAAGCTTTCGTGTATATTGTGTTCGTATATCAAGTGTCAGATTAGAAACAAAGGGATTTTAATTTTACATCCATCAAAGTCTAGAGAGATTCAAAAGTCGAAAGGCTAGACTTTTAACCTAACTCTATAGAATAATACATAACCATTTCACGTGTAAAAGTAGGACGGCCGGCACACAGACAGTATCCTTCACTAAAGATTTTTTTTTGCTATATCCACATATTATGAAGATGGTGTTTATTTAATCTTCTATTACTTATCTGTATAGGTAAGTCATTTTTATTTGACTTGCACTTATCCACTGATATAGGACCTATTCGCAAATATCAAAAATGGAAATCTCGAAGATAAACTTTAAAAGCATTTCGAAGTCTTATCAGAATATGCATTTCTAAAAATATTTTCACACAAGAAGACGACTAAATCTTTTAGCTAAATTTACATTTCGTTGAATTTAAAATTTTGAGTTCATGTCAGTCAACTTAGAAGGACACAAACAACTATCTCTTTAAACACATATATCATGCTAATATCCATTGCGGTGTACGCAGACCATAAACGGCCGTAACCATTTTCGCCACGGCTCCCTAGCCGCCTCTATCGACATTAGAGGTAAAGAAATAGATTGATGCTATTTTAAAACAGCGCATTTTTTTGTAACTAAAAATATAATAAGATGTTATTTATAGAACCCCCAAAACAAAATACAGTTTTATGTATGGTTGATAAACTTGATTGATTGATAAGATAATATAAAGCTTGACACTGCCATGTCTATTTGGTTGTAAACAGACGTCGCACGCGCAGATAAAGATGTCAATGATCGAATCAAAAGGCCAATAAAGCCATTATCACTGCGGTTTATTGTATTTGTCTTTTTCTTTTGTCATATGTGATGGCTAGACACGAGACAGACTATTGATTACATCATTCAATGTTATGTTAAGTTTACGACTGTTTGTCGCACTTGTTTGTTTGTTTGTTTATTGCGTGGGAATTGTTTTGTAATGAATGGATCTAACTGTTTAGATAGGTAACTAGTTAGACAATAATTAGACTACAGAAGTTTCGTATGGGAGTAATCTCAATTAGAATCGAATGTTATGTTTTGGCGAGATAGAAATATTAAGTACTAAATCGGGTCTATCACTATAATGTTTGGGGAAACAATATTAATTAACCTGTGACAGTTAGATCAAAAGTCTTATGAACAGTTGACAATTCAAGAGATTTGTCTTGGAACTACATTATTCTGGAGTAACATTAGTGCTCCATAATCATGAATGTAATATGAGGTTCCCTAATTTATCTAAAAGTTTATACCAAAAGACACCAACGTCGTCGTTTTTTAATATCATTTATTTATTAGCTTTTTGGAAAACTTATTCTTTAGTATTTATATCCGGTGTCAGCCGACAGGTTTGTGTAGTTAATTGTGCTATGAATTATTTATCAGAATGTTTCGTTCGTTTGAAAGTTTTTGAAATGGAACCATACCGTCCGCTTACGATTGGGCGTGTTTTGTTAATAGTTATTTTGGATTAAATAATTCAATTTCTACTTTCCTTTTCCGTGAATCAAGAAAAGAAATTTGGATAACGATCAAATTTTGAACCAGTCCAGCCCATGCATCCTCCTCAAAATAGCTATAAAATTTATTCATGAGATTGGAATAGGTACCTACCTAACCCCTCAACGAAAATGAAAAGAAAAACAATAACTTATGCTAGTTTGTAAAATTAGTTTACTTACTTAGATAGCGATTAGGTTACTTAGGTACATGATAACTATATAAATTATCGATGTTTAAATTAACGGGTAATCAAGCTACTTATTGATTGTTTTCTTGTATTTTTAATACGAATAAACATTCTTCATTTGATCTGCAGAATTATGGGAGAGTGTTGTTTAGATACCTACTTTTTCATCAAACAATGTGTAAGACGACGGTGTCTTTTATAGTTCTGTTTTTTATTTTCAGATTTTCCGTAAAATATCAATAACAGCTGATCAGATGGACCAAAGTTTTCAAAGACCTCAGAGGAGGACCAAAAAAATATTTCAAAGAATGACGTAAGACCGGAGCGCCACGCCACCACGATGATGAGTGAACCTAGTGAAACTAGTACACGATCGAGTTCTGGGCACGGCTCACAGATGGCGTTAGTAGTCCTGCTTCTGATGGCTAGCGCGAGCTACGGAGCAGCTGCCACCAGCCGCGGAGAGATGGCGCTGACTAACGTTACCCGATCTTCTAATGGAGATTTTTTCTCGCTTGTTGGTAAGTTTTGCTTTCAAAAGTAAAGAAAACTGTTGTGTTATATAAAGTTCAATAAAATTAAAAATCAAACATATCGTCGAGAAATAAATTTAAGGTCAAGAAGTTTGAATAAAAAGTTAAATGGAAAATTTACTAAGTACTTTGAAATAAATAATTGAACAGTTAATAATTAAACTTACATTTGTATGATTAAGGAGGAAATTTTTTTCCTCAGAATTTCTGGACTGAGTAAAAATGTAATTGAAAAACAAATACCATTTCAAATGATGTTCTCAGGTTCAGATTGCGGCCCTACCCGCTGCATGGAGCTCTCGCACGGCACAGCTCTGACAGCACTAGACGGTGAAAACTCCTGCGTGTGTCAATGCCGACGAGAGACGCCAGCCTTCCGGGAAGACCAGCGCACCTGCGTCAACCATATTGAAGGTAGGTTCCATCTTCAATAGCCAAATAAGCAATGTTGGGCAAAGGCATTTCCTTTCACATGCCTGCTTTGTGGTCGTTTATTTTCCTTATCCTCTAGGTTGGTTATCACGATACAGTTTTCTATAGATACATATTGGTCTGCATCAACGACAAAGATTTAATTTGGAGGTAAAAATCCTTCATGATACACCTTTAAAATAAGAAAGACCAAGACAAAACTTTTAAAGCGTATTGAATTGGCCCTAGGAGCTTTTTATTCGATAAAAACTTATTCAGATTGATCATCATTAGCAATAATTCTGCTTTTAGCGGTTTTATTACGCGGTAAAAACTAAACGCACTAATACACAAGGTTGATTCGGCATGAAATTGTTAGTAAGTAAATTCGAATTACTTTTTACATCACAAGCAATCAGAAAATAATTCCCGTGTAACAGTACGAAATTCTTAATTTTAAACTACCTTGCGAATAATGAAAATCAGGTACAGCACCTACCTACTCATGGTTTATAATAAGCTTTACCATTCATATCCGCTTTTACTGGCGATAATCACCAGGTTCAAGACCTATTCAACAGACTTTTTTTGCGCATCTTTTGTATATTCGTATTATCAAACTGAATTAGCTCCTTCTTCCTTTCTCTTCAAAAGAATGACTGATTTTTCTTACTATAATTGATTTAATCAGCAGCCATAAGTCAAAGGTTATGACGACAAAGAATTTATTTCTATAGTGTCACTAATTGAAACCCCATCATTACCATATCATTATAGACTTGCAGGTTAGGTAGCCGACTCTGACAGAGAACGGGATAAGGCAAGGAGAATGAATGATTATGATTTTAATACGCACTTCAATCACAACACAATACAACTCAAATCAGTGTCAGTCCATTGAAAAGTAATAAAGGGCTTTAAAGAAACATTCACTAATAAGGCTAGCAATATACTATAAATATAAAGTAATCATTGTCTTGGGCTGTGGTTCATGCCCTTTAGCGCCTTATGATAAACAGGTGTCTAAAATGAATACGAGAGGTCAAATTCTAATCATCTGTTGGCTATTATTTTGTTCTTCATGTACCCACCGGTTCTTTATATTGATTATAATTATTAATTACAATAAATACTCAGTTACAATCGAAACACTTGAATATAATAAAAATAGTTGCTGTCAGTTAAACATAGATGGCGTGGCTGTAGAAAAGTCTTAGTAGAACCAAAAGTGATGAATTCTAATCTTTTCGTGTGGGACACCGAGTCGTCCAACGACCCGCTGAACCCTAGTGTCAGAATTTTTCAACCGCCTTCTACAAGTAGCAGGCTTCTGACATGGTTGTCTAACGACCGCCGTCTAAGTGATCATAGACAGCAACCGGGACCTACGGCTTAACGTGCCATCCGAAACACGGAACCATCTTACTTACGGACAATCGGGTGGTTCAGCCCGCAATGTCCTAACCAGACTGGGAACAAATTCACAAAGTGATAGATATCAACTTTGTGAGTGACCCACCGAGAATCGAACCCGGGACCTTCTGCGTCAAAGGCAGTCGCACTACCACTGCGCCACATCGGTCGTCAGGACATGAATTCTAATGAGTTTTTAACATGACGTTTTCTGTTGGAAATGAAAATAATTGCCTATTAATAGTATTTTCAGCATGTTTTGTTTCTGTATTTCCAGAATGTCCAATGGCGACTTTTGGCCGAGGAGCAAAAAAGCCGCAGATTCCATTCGTCTTCTTGCCAATGAAAGGGCAAATTATTTATCCGTCAAAAGAAATTGTTTTTACAGGCAAGTAATTTTTTTATAACAACAAAAAAAACGAGAATAAAATAAATTATTAATAAAAAAGAGGACAAAATGCAAAAAGGTTATTCCGATACCGGGAATCGAACCCGAGCCTCCTGGGTGAGAGCCAGGTATCCTAGCCACTAGACCATATCGGATATGCGGAGTGTAACGAAATAGCGCTACACGTCAAACAACTGGTATCTTTTGCGTGTTTAATTTCTGGCGTGTTTTTTTTACGCTCAACATGTTGTTTTCAGATGTAGATGACGCGATTTGCGCGGTGACAAGCGCGCAGTACCTGTCACCGTCGGGATGGGTGACCTTGAGAGACCTCCTCGACAACGACGTGCCATTTAGTCTGTATCGCGATGAGGGCAGCACATTTTTGCAGGTAAACATGGTAAACTGTAATATAAGGGAAAGACTATTTCCAAAAAAGTTTCCGACTACCTAGCTAATAGGAGAGGTACCTAAGTCTCTTTTTTCGTTTGGAACACCGGGTCGTCAAACGACCCAATGTACCCCAGTGTTTGAATTTTTCAACCGCCTAACTAAATATTAAGGACAGAATAATATAGTTACGCTATTTTTTTGTAATATAATAGCTTGTAAATAATCTTGGCAAACCGGTTCTCATTTCGCGAATGCTTTGCTTACTTTGTAATATAAGGCGTTGGACGCATGTTACCACGATATAATCAGCATAGGTTGTTGGGTAGGTACAGATCAAAATATCAAAATGACATAAAAAAAACAGGATTAGCTCTATCTAATCTTAATTTTTGAACCTATTAATAAAAATAACGTGATATTAATTAAATATAAAATAATATCTACCTACCAATTCATTTCTTTCGTAGGAAACCTTAATTTTTATATCAAATTTATCTTGGATTTCCTCCTTGTGCCACCCACGAAGAGAATTTTTATGTTCTTCCAAAACTATAAAATTCAAATTACTGTTATCTTCATATTTAATTTAAGTCTCATATATTTTTACAATTATGTAAGTCTTAAGGTACCTGACCAAGTCTCATATCAAGCAATATAAATAAAATATAAAAAAAATACGCTTTACTGCACCAGCCTACTTAGTTATATTCATTTTATACACGCAAAATAAAAGTCCGTTTCACGCGAATACCATACCACGCAACACCAAGCGCGCAAACTGTCCAACGCTTGTCATTCCTGAAATACTGGTCTCCAAAGATGTAATCCTGACCTGACCGACTGGCATCCTGGGTTTCCGAGATACCGATTTTTGAATATCACTTGTTTGAAGTTGTCAGTTCATTTATGCATAATGAAACGACACCCACAAATAGAATTGCGATAACAGTGGTAAGTAGGTAGGAAAATAAAAGTAGAGGTACCCGCCTAAGAGATCTATACGGTTTTTCAAGGTGTCTAAATGTTGAATTTATTGATCTTATTAATTAGTTACCTATATAAGGATTTGAGGGTTTCGTGTGTGTGACAGGCTCGCAACCTGTCACTATAGTAACACACCATTTTTCTGTATTTCTATGCCTGTTAACGCTCTGCTTCCCCTGTAAGTGATAAAGGCGTGATATGTATGTATCAATTAATTAGGTAATTTTTACAATGCATCAGTGCACGTCCTGCATAATTTTGAATCGTACTGCCGTATTCTGAATCTGATGCACAATATAAACGGTGACAATCTAACCGCTGACAGCAATGGTGACAGTGTATTCTAAAAATCGTGCCCCTGGATGATCCCCTCCCTTAGATCGTATCATTATACTGACGTATATCCTCATGCTGTGAAATGACAATGATGGGTTGCCTTCACATATAAGATTTTACCTAGGGATCCCTTTCGTTAGCATAATGTTTTTTCCACTAATATGTTTTGGCATAACATGTTACGCATAATTCTTTTTCCCCTATTATATCTTTGGCATAAACATTTTTTCGCATAATATTTATCTTGGCATTATCACTTTATTTGGGCCAAACAATTTTTTTATAGAGCTTAGGTTAGGTTAGGCTAGTATTTTTATAGACATAAGGTTAGGTTAGGTTAGGTTATTAAATTATGCTTAACATGTTATCCCTACTATTTTTATGCGTAAGTATCATTAGTTCAATAGATATTGTGCCAACCTATGTTAAGCCTAATATTTTTATGCAAATATATAGGGAACCTTTTACCTACCTAACATAGATCAATTGACACAGTATTTTTTGTTTTATTTCATAAAAATCATACAAGTTTGTATGGACTATAGTTACAATACAGGACCATAGTTGCATGATTTTACGGTACTACTTATTTTTCATGTCTATTAAGGTTTGTCAATAATAATTAAAAATCATGCACGATCAAGCAAAGATAACCATAATAATTTCTTAAAAGTATTCTTACATTACCTACTGTAAAGGTTGGCGTACATTTATCGCAGTTTTGCAGTCGGTAGTACTTACTCGTAAATAGAACTCTTAAGCTGAAGCGATGGTTGTCGATGTACCAAAGTTGAATGGTCCAGGTTGTTTTATCATCAATTCAGATCATCAAGTATGGACTTCCTTAATCCTAGGTATACCTAACACTCTAATGGACAATGACTGCAAATCTTTTAGGCATTAATAGTATTTTTATTTTATTTTTTATTTTTATCTGTCTCAGGAGTGTAAACCATTTTTACCCAAATCAGGACCTTATGCATAAAGTCACTATCAATGCAGTGTCTGTGGAGGCGACTTATAGCCACGAAGAGTCATGCCTCAGACACTGATTAAATTGTCTGTCACAGTCGTACGAGGTCAATGATGTTGGTGATGATAGTCACTATAGATACTGCACGTACTGTGTTTACAGAAAAAAAAATATTTTTGCAAACAAAGTTATAAAATCTGGAATCTGGACTTTCGCATTGATATTTTATCTTTTTGAATTAGTCCAATTTCTTACAAGTATCGATACATGCAAATTTTGCGGCATATTGCCTCTGAACCTTGCGCCTCCTCAGATCCAGGACCTTTCCAGAGAAAAACTAGACGGTAGTCAACCCTGACAGAGAACGGAATAAGGCAAGGAGAATTATGATGAAGAAATCATCACAAGCACAACAAAATCACAAAAATACGATGTGTTCGGTATATTCTTGTCTGTAGATTTAAAATGAACTCGTTTTCTTGACTTTTGCAGTATCGTGTCGTGTTTTTTACGTACTCTAAGTCAGATTGTGACGACTTTTTTAAGGCATAATATTATGAATTTCTAAGATACTCTGTTAATTTCTTTGATCAGTGCTGCTCCTCATAAGTTTTTACGATTGGGGACAATCCTCAAACGGCTTCCAGTTCTGGTATACCACCAGAATTAACTTGTATTTTGTCAAGCCAGTTTCCTTGTAACCTTTTTATAGCTTTCGATACGTAATAAAGATAACAGAATAAGTAACTTCTTCAATACCGTTGGATAATCGCGTAAATACCTGTCTCAAGGATTAAAGGATCACAAACGTATCGCATGAAATTGCGGTTATTGATCGCCAGCGAAAACATTTGCTAACTAAGAATTTGTCATTTGATAGCTTCTGATATTAGCACAGCAATGCGGTGTCGTATGCTAGGTATGTATGATTGGTTCCCATGATTTACTGATATATATAGGTCAGAACTTTTGCGCTGCAAACTCGTGTGTAATAGTAGGACCCGTGCTTTCAAATGTGAACGAGTTGATATGAAAGTTAAAGAACGAGCACATTTCGGGGCAGCAGTGTCTGCTATTCAACACAAATGCGCGTCTGGGAAAATGCCGCTAAAGTTTGCAGTGCGTATGAGAATCCTGATATATCCTGATAATTTCTGCGGTAACGATCGTTTTAAAATATGGCCTTGCGATGTTCCAAATCTTAGTTTTTAATTATCCTTAAAATTAACTATATTGGGAAATTTTAGATAAAAATAATAAAATAAGTAGTTAGTAGGTACTTAAGGAAAACGATACAGAAAATAATTACATTCAACGACTGTGACCGATCGACCACGCAATTTAATATCTACGTATAGGTACCGTACTTACCATATTTTATCACAAAAGTACAGCAAAATTAAACTAAAAAATAATAACAAATTATGTAAGTTACTAAATAGTAGTGAGAAAAACGATAAAGCGGTCAACAGGAGTATCTACTGATACTAATATAATATAACGGCATATACCTATGATGCTAAATGAACCAATATCGCTCGTGATTATGAAATCGTAATCCAGAACATTTTGGCGACTATATCTGTCAACAATATCATATTACACTTAACAGCCAACGTACTAATACTATTAAATGATAAATATGCAAATGCCAAATGAACCGATATAGCACTTGATAATGATCTCGTCGCATCCGAAGAAGCGCGGACTGGTTACCAAAAAGATCGTAATTCAGAACACAAAAAGTTTGGCGGATGCATGCATCTGTCAAGTGTAAGCCGCGACGGGTGTCCACGCCTGTCACCCGATCCGATTAAATGTTTCGCAAGATACTGGGTCTTACAGAATCAATAAATAAAAATATTTCAATTATTAAAAGATTCATTAAGGTAGGTGGTAAACTCTCTATCATTGATGTGAGTGTATAAGTCACCAAAGTTTAAAAGATACGAAGGGTATTCAAATTGGTGTTCGCATTTGTAATTATTATTTGATCATAAAATAATCTGAATTATATAACCAATATTTTTACCATCAATAAACATTTAATCTCAAACATTTCGAATGAACCGGCAAATGAAACGTAATCGAAACTTTTAAAAATAAACATAGATCCTTGTATGGCAGAAGCAAGTGTTAAAATGTCGCCAGCCGATGAAGTTCTCGATAAGGTAGAAGGCGTCAAAGGCCCAATTTGTACTGGCTGTCATCTGAACGCAGATAACCAGCATTTAGATGCGTTCAGTCAGATAATGCAAGAGTGATACGCGTGTGGACGATATTATGCGAGCGACTGATTTTGGATATGGAATTGGCGGCAAAATGATAGCAAAATTTACACAAGTGATGGAAGATTTAATATTAATAGTAATGTACGATTTATCAGATGCATACTTCATATTATATGCATAAAGAGAAATAGAACAGTAGGTATAAGATTTCCACATCATTAAAAGGTTTACCGAACATTTTGTTCTGTACGGCTTTATCTGATGATAAAGTGGAAACTGATGAGATGAATAATATCGAATCCTTTAAAAAGGATTGGTCCTAATTTACACATTAAAGTGCATTGACCATTTTCCTTGTCGACTTAAGTAGGTACATTTACATTTTGATAGGTAATCCCTATTTACTATATCTTACAAAATTGTATACTTGCACGCACAGTTGTTTACTTACAGGGTCCTGCCTGCTTGACAAAATTGTGTTCGTCATATAATCGAAAGACGTCATGCGTGCGCATTCCTTCTCTTGTCTGTGGTAAAAACAATTTTGCGACCGAAAAATTTGCTACTTCTCAGATTCTAGATAACCAATCTTTTTGTTCCATGGTTGTTCCAGTGGCGAGGCTCATCAGCTCTCCACGCGCGGCTGGAGGGGCGGCTGGTCGCGGCGCACGTGCTCTGCTCTGCGCCGGCGCCGACCCGCCTCGCTGCCTCCTGCGCCGCCTTCAGGGTCTCCGGCGCATCGTACAACCACAATTCTCTGCTCGGTATGAACAAAGCGTTCCAGAGGCGAGACTCATCATCATCAGCACTCCATGCGTGGCTAGAAGTTTTGCTGGAAACTTTCCCAAAAAACCAGCCCATAATCATTCTGGTCATCATCATTCTCCTTGCCTTATCCCGTATCTCTGCCGGGGTCGGCTACCTAACCTAGGGGATTTGACGTGGAACCAAGTCTTTACACAGAGCGACAGCCATCTGACCTCTGCAACCCGGAGGCTAACCTAGCCCGAATCCTAGGTTAAGTCACATTCAAATGTCATCTGAATTCAAATTTTATTTGAATGTGGGTTTCATCACGATGTTTTTCCTTCAATGTAAGAGCAGTCGGTAAATGTACATGAGTAAAAACACATTGGTACATGGCGGGGATCGAACTCGGGTCTCACGATTGTAAGACCGGTGTACTAACCACTTGGCCACCGACGCTTTTAATAATTCTGGTATTAACAGATATTTAAATTAATCGGACTGAACATAAGGCGCAGTGCTGTATTGGTCGAAAGATTTCATAGCACTTAAACTGTATTTAACGCTATCAAATGTTTACAGATGTACACTCAATCTCTTTCCACGCTGGTGAAATCGTGACAAGCGAGCCATCAACCCAAAACCAAGGGCTGAGTGTACTCGAGTCTCTTGCCATCGGAATATGCGTGCTGCTGCTGATCTTCGTATATGCTGCCGGCATCATATTCTACATTCACTATAAACAGAGGCAGAAGAAAAAGCAAAAGGACCCTGAAATGAACACTAATACCATGTCTAGTACAGACGGGTCTAATATTGGATCAAGAATAGACTTGGATAATGTGGTGCGTAAAACTCAATGTACGTATACGTATTATTAAGTAGGTAGTGAGTAAAATCTAATATGAGATCTTTTTTGGCAGATGTTAAAGACCAATCCTCTACTGAAATTTGAGGGTATGGGTGGATTGGGCGGAGATTTCAATCATGATGCTGGATTATCTGATGTCAGCGAACGTACTGAAGATACTATAGACTCAGCTGCCAGTACAGCAAGTACGCAAAAGGTATAGCAACCTCCACTGTAAAATAATTATCTTTATTGCAAACGGAAGCTATTTCAAATATTCTTTCAGTTTCAGAAAATGAATTCGAACGTCATATCAGCTATGGTTCACTCGCGTCGCAAGAAACCGTCAAGGCCATCAATACGATCCGTTTCGTCGCCAGACCATGTCATGGAACGGATACAAAGACGTTCAGCATCTCCTGAAATCGAGAGAGCTCCTCATTCAGACCTGGCGATTGTAGACTGCAGTAATGAGAGAGACTTAGATAGACAGTCGTCGCCCTCATCTATAGGAGAACCTGCTATAAGGAGGAAACTCTACTTCAATCCAGTCTTCTTCGAAACTGAACATCTTAAGGTGAGTTATTTTAAGTTATGAAGGTAAATAACAGAATAGCTATTCATGAGTATTACCTCGAACAAACTAACCTATTTACATTTGTTTTTTTCAGAATCCTCCCCCAGCTGCCATAGAGTTCTTAGAAAAAATTCGAGAAGTCATGTCGATTGCTAAAGATAAAATGACAACAAAGCGGTTTATTCCCATCTTATCCGACATTCCCGAAGAAGAATCATATCATACCATCGATCTTGGTTGGGATATACCGTGTGCAAGGAGGGGACGCCGATTCAGTGTCATAAGCTTAAAACGTGAGAACAGCAGGCGATCAGGGCAGTGCAGTGGTTGCCCAGGCTGTGGAAATAAAGAAAGTGTACCAAAACCGGCGTTAACTAGATCCAATTCTTGCAAGTCATGCGTCAGCGACGATTACAGACAGAGAATAGTTCGGAAGTGGTTAGATGAGGTACCGTCTCCATCCCCAAGAACTTCTACAGGTACGCCAATAAAGTCAGTTGCCAAGGTTAGCGGTACACCTAGGGCTATCGAACCAACAAAAGACCTTTCGGATAGCTCTCCCGAATTATCACGTTCTAGAACTCCCGATCTGCTTCGAGACAGTTCAGATTGTGATTCTCAGCGTATTCAGTCACCTGAACCAAAACGCACAATAAGATCACCTGTACCTGGTCCGCGCATCACCACGCCTGAGCCCCGAGTGTACTCTCCTGAACCGAATCGTATTGCTCCAAAACGCGTTATTTCACCAGGATCGAAACGTACGAGATCACAAGAAAGATTACATATAAGTTCACCTGAAATTACACCGCGTCCACGTCGTATAAGGTCACCAGTAACGATGCGTGCAAGTTCACCTGACACAATGTCTGAGTGTTCTTCTAAGGTGTCCCGTGCCAAGTCCCCTGAACCTGGTAGAGTCAAATCACCGAGTAGGAAAGAAGACGATAGCAAACGCAAACCACTTGCTCTCATCGAAGCTGCTTTCAAAGACGCTATGCGCGTAAAGGAAAATGCGGCCAAGAAAGAAAAAATTGATAAAACAAAGGCAATTTCAGAAAAACCAAAGTTTGCATTGGGAGAAAAACCAATAATTATTCACAATGTTCCGCTGGATAATGAAAATAACATGTTAGAAGCACCAGCTATTCCTACGAAACCAGTAAATATTTTAAATCCACCGTCGAAATCACAACATACAGGCCCCACACAAATACAAGACAAAGTTAGTCCGTCTACTCATGCATCACGGCAGATAAGGAAGAAACTGCCACCTCCACCTCCGCCACCTGTGATTCCACCCAAACCAGCAGCCTTGAAGCCACAACAACAAACGTCTAAAATAAATCCACAACAGGAAACTTCTAGCACTAAACTACAACCAAAAACGTTTATCATTAAACCGCAACGAGCAATGATCAAAACACCACAACCGGTATCCATAAAACCATCACAACAAATGCCAGAAATCAATATAGAATCAGCGTCAGAAGTAGAATCATCTATCGAGGATGGGCCACCAATTCCACCAGAAATTAAAATTAAAATGGAAGCAGTCATAAAAGAGCTCAGTAAATGTAGACGCATAGAACCAAAAGACGTGAAAACCGAAGAAATCAAAACTGAAACCGAAACTATTGAACCTATTCCACCAAAAATTGTTATACCCGTTGTCGCTGCACCAGATTCGCACTATTTTAGCGACGACAACTTGCTTACAGACCGAAGAAAGAATGTATTCGTCCAACGTGAACCATTTATCGATATGGACAGTTTGGAGCGTAACATGCTAAAAAGACGCCGGTTTTCTTTAGCATGTACGCCAGAAATGGTTAACCGATCAGATCTTGGAAGCAAGCAAGATCTACAATCCTTCCGAGAAACTTTGACCCGAAGTTGGCGTGATGTAAGAAAAGCTGACAGCTATGATTTTATTCCACGGCAAGAGCCTACGCCTAAGACTAGAAGCTTCCCAGTGAGTGAAGTATTTATAGATACCAGTGACAGTGAACCATTATACGACAATATTGCTAAACCTGGACCACTAACTATTCGGGTCAGAGGATCACCATTAGAGATTCGAAAGAACGTTGAAGAATTTGACCCAGATACGCTTGATAGAAAACCCAGAATTCAAGCCAAGAAGCGCGTTGAGAAAATACTACTGAAATCTGGTGGTAGTTTTAAACATAAAGCAGTTCCACATGAATGCATGAAACAAGTAACAAAATCCAGTCCAGTCTTCAATAGAAAAATTGGAAGCTTGCGCCAGATATACGAAGCAAAGACTAAATCGCAACAAGAGGAAACTAAGAGGCCATATTACGAGAGACGGGGAAGCCTGCCTCATGTGGGAAATGAATTTGCATCACTTGTCAAGACAGTAAAGACAGCTGATCTGATTCGTCGTTTAGAAGCTCAGAATAACATTAAACCGCCGCTAGCCCCTAAACAGAAACGAGGATGTGAATTATCGCCGAAGCTATTGCGAAACACTCCTCCTGAAGAAAGACGTAGATCACCGGAAGAAAGAGAAAGGTATCAGAATTACTTACGAGGAGAGAATCTTAAACGTTCTGGTCGCCGATCGAACCGAACTAGATCACGCAGAACGGATATAAGAAAATTCTACAGAACTGAGGATTCTGGATACTTGAGCACGGACTCAAATGAGTCAAAGCGCAGAGCGAATTATTTGATGCAACTGAGACCCAAGCTATTCCCGGAACAAACGAATGTTCCAGTAGGTCCAAGTATTGTAAGAACACCCATTTTACAGCATATAGAATCCGATACTGATGATATGGAGTCTATTTGTGACGGACGAAGTGAATCTGGTGGAGAGAGTATCGAAACAGATTCTGTATTTTTCGGAAATTTCGACGAATCTAAGCAAATGCTTGCAGAGCTGGGGGTGACGAGTTATGAAATTAACCGAAAATTGGGTCACCACCATCACGACCAGATAGATTCAGGATTTATGGGAGAGACTAACATTATTTTAAGTGGAGATAGTGATTCTGAACACAGGAGTGTGATTTCAATAGTGACTGGACGCGACGGCCGCGCTTCAGCAGCTTCCATTACACATCTATCTGATGATCCATATACGCACTCTGTAGAATGTTAACATGCAAATATATTAATGTATATAAATAAAATTCTATAACGCAGTGTACTAGTACTAGCCATGTATGAAATTGAACTAACAAAAACTAACCCTTATTGAGATTGTTGTTGATATATTAAGCAAACATACAATTTGGTATGAATATATTATTCCGTAGCTAAGTTTATTATTCTAATTTTATGAAGAGATTTTTATGTGAGTGTGAGTACCAGTAGATGTTACAGTCACCAATATTTACCTCATATTAACATTTAAGTAACCTTACCTGTATAAGTACTTCTACCTGTACCTTGCCTCCAATCCAATACTTTTTAAACTATATTTAGTAAGGACGATAGGTATTAATTTCATTATAAAGGTAAGCCCCACCTACTTTTACATGTGCCTCATAGATATACTTTTACGTGACTTGACAGTTGTATTCCAATATCATAATCTTTTCATGAAATAGATTCAAATGTTGATGTATGTTGTATATAAAATTAATATAGTTAAAAATGTTTTTGTATATTAATAACCGGCCGGTTGTGCAATTAAAATATACATAGAGATCTTTGTAAATGATAGAAATTAACATTTTGGTGCTTGGTATGCTTTTAGAGGCTCAATAATTTATTTCGAATCGTTATTGTATAAGATACGAGCTATTGTTACAAATGTTTCATTATTAGTCGAATGTTTATAGGTGTAGGTTGAGTATTTTCAACTTTGTCTGTTTACAAAGTAATGTAGAAAATATTTTTGTATGAAATGTAATAAAGTGTTTTGTTAAAATTGAGTTTCTTTATTTTTCATGTTTTTTAATCAATACACATACATACACACTTCACGCCTTTATTCCTTCCGGGGTAGGCAGAGCGGTAACAGTCGTAAAATTACGATCGTTATCGCCACGTCTGACAAGTATTGAGGGCCCTTTTCGATGATACATGTATCACTGTAGTGACAAGTTGTCAGCCTGTCGCCTAAAATTGTAATATACATGAAACCCTCGAGTCCCTTAGTTGCCTTTTACAACACCCACGGGAAGAAATGGGGTGATGTTATTCTAAGCCGACATCACACGGCAAATCACTATCATAAAAATGAGAAACACTATATAAAAAACACTACTGCAAAAGTAAACCTACTTTTATCGATCCCTCATTTGTACTCTATAAAATAATAAGTAATATGAAAATCAAAAGAAAAACAGTTATCATACCTACGTTAATATGTTACCTGAAATATGGTATTACGTACATATTTAGATAATATTTTTATGGTTCCGTGTTTTGGATGGCACGTTAAGCCGTAGGTCCCGGTTGCTGTCTATCTTAGCCGGCAGTCGTTATACAACCATGCCAGAAAGCCTGCTACTTGTAGAAGGCGGTTAAAAAATTCTGACACTAGGGTTCATCAGATCGTTGGACGACTCAGTGTCCCACACGAAAAGACAAGAGTATTTTACATAGAGGTACGTACGTACTTACTGACGTATCTATAAAGGTATTTAATTTACTGCTTACTCTTTCTGTTTGAACGTGGCCCGCGCAACATTTACGGACTTAAGTAATTTACAGCTTACATTTATATTGCGATCAATAACGATCTTAGCGCAACTTTCACCGGCCGAAATCAAATTAAAATCCCTCTGTCTTAAATCATGTGCATCTGTATAAGAAGCTTTTTCATTATCAGCGCCGTTTACCTGTTGACATACATACATACGTATATCACGCGTTTATCCCTTACGGGGTAGGCAGAGCGATAGTGGCCTCAAGAATACAGCCACTATCGCCACGTCTGACATTTTTGAGGATTGTTTTCCAAGGTTGTTTAAAACATGTGTATTACTATAGTGACAGGTTGTCAGCCTGTCGCCTAAAAATTGTAATACACCAATACTCTCGAGTCCCTTAGTCGCCTCTTACGACACCCGCGGGAAGGATGTGGGGTGATGCTATTCTAAGCTGGCATCACACGGCACAACTTTACTTGTTGACAGTGACGTATTTCACACTTATCGTAAAATTGGTAGGAACTAAAAACCGAAGTTGATTGATGGCGATTTAAAATGGATAATAGACAACCTACCTACTTGTGTATAGATCTAAGGTAGCTAGCCACTTATTAGCACGAAAAAACAGTTTATCACAATATTTTAAATTGTTACTTTTTAATTTTGTTCAAGATTTTTTTAATTGTTACTAAAGCATGTTGTTACGAACAACATGCGTTTGCAAAATAGCATTTCAAAAACTGTTTTTATATAGTTGGCACCCACGATACAGGCATTGCCTAGTGTGGGTATCATAGTCAATAATATTAATGTATTTTGGGCATGCTAAATTAATAACTTTTATTTAAATAATTTTTATTTATTTATTATTATTTATATATGTAGTACATTCAAGAAGGTAACCCTATGTTGTAGGTTTTTCTCGACAGTACTTTCAATCAAGTCGGTAGCAGCTAGGCACTTTGTTTACTCTTTATCTGACATCTGGATTGAAGAATCGTGTGGGCAGACGAGATCGCTGTCCAACTGTAGACGAGTGATCAAATAAACACTACAACCGGCTTTATCTTCATTACCGGTGGCGTGTAGCGCCGCTTCGTATCAATGGTGCTAAATTTAACACCAGCTAGAGGTTTGAACCGTAAATCTAGCGGCTAATCCTGCCTCCACAGTAGACGGTCGTGATTTTATTCGAGCAGTAAATTTTAATCAACTAAAGAGCTTGATCGGTGCCTAATTGTCAGTTTCAGTTGTATGAAATACTAGTTGGCGCCCGCGTGGAATTCGGTTTTAATACCGTAGCATCCCACAGGATTTTTTTTTCGGGATAACAACTGTCTCATTTGTGCTATTCACATTCACTGTGCTATTTCAAGTGACCCTCTATCTGTGTACCTATGAAAATCGTTTCAGCAACAAACAAACATACAAACTTTCGCATTTATAATATTAAGTAGGATATCAACTAAAGCGGAAAATCTTCGATACAAAAATGATACCTTACCCATGCGGAATCTCTTTGATGACTAATTCAAACCTTCCAAAATATAGTTAGGTATGTAGGTAGGGAGGTCGGTCAGTTGGACCTAAACAAAGCACAAATTAAATAAGCCAGGTACATTTTTTGTTGTTAAAAATTTAAAAATATGTTTTGGCCCATGAGGGGATCGAACCCGCGACCTTCGCGTTATTAGCACGACGCTCTAACCAACTGAGCTAATGGGCCGATGCTATCGGTTGTCAAAATTATAATCACTACGCCTGAGCAGATTAGGTATACGTAGGTATATAATAATAACAAAAGAGTTTAATTGTAAACTATAAATAAAAACTTATTATAATAGGTATTGTTTACATTTATCAGCAAATTGCGTTTTCTCTCACATACAGGGTGTAAGAGACGGTGTAGCCATAACTTTGCAGGCGTGATCAGCCCATGAAACTGATCAACTTTTTCTATGGCGGCTATGTTGGTAAATGTGAAAATTTTTTCGACCTTCCATATAAAATTCCCGATCAGCTGAGTGACTTAGTATGCGAACTCGAAAAATTTGTTTCGTTACCTAACATAGCCACTATAGAAAAGGTTGTTCAATTTCATAGTCTGATCACGCCTGCAAAGTTTTCGTTACACCGTCCCTTACACCCTGTATATCTACGTAGGTATGCTATATAATATGAGTAGGTAGTACTTGTAGTCTTGTACATATCGTCACCGCACAGTGAAAACCACGTATACACGAAATCCATAACTTTACAGGAGGCACAAAAAACTGTCTGGTGAAAAAAAATGTATGAAGAGAAGAGACAAATACCGTTGTTTTATTACAAGTATATGAGTAGCAAGCGGTAGTAGCAATACGCAAATTCTACATATATTCTTTATTGCATTGTTAATATGGAAAATTAATACAGGAAAATTTGTTGCAAAGGCGAGCTTATCTCTAAATGAGAGATCTCTTCCAGCCAACCCATGTGTTGTGAGAGAATCTAAAATTTTGGGGCAATTAGGCAATAAAAGAAACTACATGAAAACTAAACAAATAACTAATGCTATAAAATAATATAACATACATACCTACATAAGGAAATAAACTTACTTAAATAAATAAAATACCAATACTTAAATACATATCATACAAATACATATACATATCACGGTCGTTGGGAAATAAAGTGCTCTTTTACACGATTTTTGAATATAGAAATAGAGGGACTGTCCTGTATAAATATAGGGAGATTATTCCATAGCTGTACAGCTCTTACAGAAAAAGAGTTAAAAAGAAATTTGGTGTTCGCTCTAGGACACACCAACATCTTATTGATGCGGGCGCGCCTAGGGTGAAGATGTGGAGGAAGGGAATGGAAACGATTGCGGAGATAGTCGGGAGTGGCAGGATTGTGAAGGATGTTGGAGAGAGTGGATAGGATGTGCATATCGCGGCGAAGGCGAATTGGAAGCCACTTAAGCTGAGCACGAAATTCCGAGACATGATCGAACTTACGAAGTCCAAAAATAAATCTAATAGCGAGGTTTTGTAGTCGCTCAAGCTTATTGAGTAATTCTTCCGTCGCATCCAGATAACAGACATCAGCGTAGTCAAGAATAGGAAGAAGAAGTGCTTGTGCAAGCATGATTTTAGTTTTGAAAGGAAGAAAGTTCTGGAGTCGCTTAAGAGAGTGAAAGGAATAGTGCATGCGCCTGCTCACGTCGTTAATGTGGGATACCCAAGAAAGATTACAGTCAAATATGACACCCAAATTCTTGGCCTTGTCAGTATACGGGATACATATGCCGTCATAATAAACAAGTGGAGTACTGAGAGGATCAAGCCTACACCTTAACCTACTGCTACCAATGATTAAAGCTTGCGATTTGCTCGGATTCACGAGAAGCCCAAAGCTTCTAATAGCGAAAATAGATTATAATGAAGATACGAGGTTTTCTCTACAGTTGAAAACCTCGCAAACAGGTGCTTACGAGGTTTTCATACAAATCGAATGGTATGAAAAAATCTGCAACCGTACATGCGAGATTATCATACTAATAAACACATACTTGTAAAAGCAATGACGTGTTTTCACAATAGAACGTAAAACATGGCTAAGTAAACACGAGGTTTTACTCTACAAAATGTTCGCATTGATCGATAACGAGGTTCTCATTTTTATCAAAAGAAGACGTTCCCAGTATCGCAGCTACGCCTTTGTTTGTGGTACATGTGCGTTACGAGTTTTTCTTCCCAAAATGAAAATAAAACAAAAATCGTGAATTTCTGCTTTACGAGATTTTCACTGCGCGGTGACGATATAGTACTGGTCAAATGAGCATCTTTTTAAAACGATCTAAAACGGTATTTTGTATGAAAATGGGAATATGTTATAGGAGTGTGCCACGTCATACGTGGCTATTTTGTATAGCGTGAAAACACTTCCTTTGACATAGTTTTTCTGTTCATTAATGCAAACTTTAAATATTTTGAAAAAATTTAATGAAGCCCGTAGTATTTTTAAACAATAGTTTTAAATGTTATTACAAATTATATATTTTGTTCATGATTCAGTCCACATGTGAAATACATGTATGTATTTTGACCCATGCAATAAAGATTGAAATTGAAAATGTATTGCTTAAAACTGAATAATAACTGTTATGGATAATTAAAAGCATATCTAAATCAGATCGGTATATAAACTCACTATAGTTAAACAAATATGCGATATTTTTTACTAAATTGCTAACCGCCCAGCGGTCATCACCTCTACGCATTACACTTGGCTGTATTTCAATGTTCATAGAGTTAACCAAAAATAGACAAAGCTTGTTTACTGATGTAAGAAATTCCTCTTTCTCTATTCGTGTGGGACACAGAATCTTCCAACGACCTGAAGGCGTGAGCCGGAGCATGGAACTGAACAATTTGCCCTATTAGTAAAAAAGTTGCTAGTATTAAAATAATGTAAACAATACTTTAATAAGTTTTTATTGTTGCAATTAAACTCTATTGTTTTTATCATATACCTACCTTTATCAGGTATTGTCATTATAATTTCGACAATCGATAGCATCGGCCCATTAGCTCAGTTGGTTAGAGCGTCGTGCTAATAACGCGAAGGTCGCGGGTTCGATCCCCTCATGGGCCAAAATACATTTTTTTAAACATTTTAGCACAATAAAGAAATACCTGAATCATTTTAGTTTAGTAACCTAAGTTGGTGGTGTTTTCTTATTTTATTTCCAACTGTCTTTGGAAGGTTAGAATAATGATTGTTGTCATAATTTTCCAATACAATTTGAAACAGACGCTCTTTAAATGACTGCACAGATAATAAAAGTGGAGGTAGAAAAAAAATTGGCAGATTTGGCGCCCCGCTCTATTTCGTCGTCGTCGTCGCTTTGTCAACGCAGCGCTATCGCAGTGTGGTCCGTCGAGTGCGCTTTTAGTATGGGAAGTGAGATGTTTTTTGTATGGATCTGACAGACCGCTGCGATATTTTAGCGCTCCGTCGCGCGTCAAGAATAGCACATGACCGCGAGCTGCATAAGCGAGAGTGGTTATGGACCTACAACTGATTTTGAGTATGCGTACTATCAGCAGCAGTTACCTATTATATTAGTTTATCATGTTGTCATTTTAAGTGGGTCAATCCGTAATGAACTAAACTTATTATTTTTGTTCACTCAAACTTACGGCTCGAAAACGCCTATAAATATCAGTTACGGAATTCTCGTATAGCATTAACTATGACACAAACTCGAAGAATATTTGATGTCATATTTATACAAGCAGAATTTCTACGATTTTAAGATTACCCAGGTGCAATACGATCCTATGGCACTTCGCACTTGTCATTTTAACTTAAATATTACTTGTTAAACATATTTATACTAGATATCTGTACTATCTACACCATTCTAAACCTTACTATTTTATTAGATTAAGCGACTACGAGCGCTCTACTTCTACATACATAATAGAAGAGGTGTGATCTACCTCAATCTATGGCTTTCAGATATACAGTATGCTCTGTTATAACCATACCTTCACAAACTATGTAACCACTACTTTACAGTCACAACAGTCTCTGCTGGACATGGGCGTCCCCCAGATTAGAGGGGGTTTTTGCCATACTCACCATGCTTGGCAGGCGGATTGGCGAGCGCAGTGCAAGATATTATAGATAATATTCACAGGGAACGCTGCTACCCTTTCCTTGGTTTCTTCCCTTTGTCGCCTCTTACAAAACCCACTAAATGGGGTTATGCTATTCTAAGCCGGCACCACACGGCTATGTGGCCACAAGCTATATAACATCAAATAATCAATAGTTATCTTTCTAAAACATGTTAGACTCAATGGAAACCCCTCTCCATTAAATGGAAATGAAATAGAATTGAAAAAATTACAATTTTTACTACCATACCGACGACCGATGTGGCGCAGTGGAAGTGCGACTGCCTTTGACGCAAAAGGTCCCGGGTTCGATTCTCGGTGGGTCACTCACAAAGTAAATATTTATCACTTTGTGAATTTGTTCCCAGTCTGGTTAGGACATTGCGGGCTGAACCACCCGATTGTCCGTAAGTAAGATGGTTCCGTGTTTCGAATGGCACGTTAAGCCGTAGGTCTCGGTTGCTGTCTATGATCACTTAGACGGCGGTCGTTACACAACCATGTCAGAAGCCTGCTACTTGTAGAAGGCGGTTGAAAAATTCTGCCACTAGGGTTCATCGGGTCGTTGAACGACTCGGTGTCCCACACGAAAAGAGAGAGAGAAGACTACCATACCATTTTTACTACATGACTTAAACTTGTACCTACACAATGCTTATAACACAATTATAGCGGCGTAGGTATCGAGAGGTGGCGTAAGATTAATAAATTAATATTTAATTTGCCTTTAAAATTTATTGTCAGACGTGGTGAAAGCAACCATATTTCAACAAAGAATACTAACTTCCTATAGCTAATTTTAACTGCTTTCTCTGCAGGGGCATAAGGCGAGAAGTATGTACTGTTTTTTTGTTTTTTAAATTTGGTTTTTGGAACACCCTGTCCACATCACCAGCTGCTCATCATAAACTCGAACGGGGGCTCGAAGTCGACCGAAGTCTTCTATTGTACCTACACGGTGTGGGAAACAAACGACTTGCCGTCACACCGTTTTGTTTATAGAAAAAAGGCGGAAAATATGTTCTAAATAAATAAATAAAAAAAGTTCTGCAGAATATTTTTTTTTTCTGTAGAGCCAAATCAGGGAGATTGTAGAGTGTTGTATCATTTATGAGGTCATATTTTTTGAAACTGTTTTTTTCAAGGACCCAAAACTGCGAAAGAAATTCTTGTCAAATTATATGCTGTGCTAGCCTTGCTTCAAGGCGAACGCACGACGCTATGCATTTTAAAACTAAATTCATCCGTAACGTATGCGTATGTCAGACGTAAAGAAATTTCAAATTCCTGATACCAAATACTGAATGCATGGATACACAATGGATGAACTTGCGACGTTTGACAGATACATCCATTGACGAAGGTTCATGCGTTGGAACTGCGTCGCTTACCCATACTAAAATGGGAAATTTGAAATTTCGATTCGACGCATCTGACAGACACATGTGTTATGGAAGCGCTAACAAGGCGCTCCCGTTCTGCATAAAGTGTGAGAAGAAAACCACCTCAGTTACGCCTCGGTGTGAGTGGGTGCCTCGCTAACAAACGCAAGCATGTAATGAACAAATAATTATAAAGTCGGTGCTGATCGAGTGCTCGCTTCGGAGTGATTAGCCCGAAATTCCTTTGAACCGTGATCAATTTAACCATTACATTGTAAACAACTAAACGCGTGTTACGCTGCCACTGGTTTGGTTTGAAAGGGTAGTATTATTGAGATTACATGCTTTACTATGTCTATTATAAAGAAATCAGAAACTACGATATAGGTAGGTACCATGAACAGAGGAGAACGAGAGAAGCGTCGGTGACCAAGTGGTTTGGACACCGGTCTTACAATCGTGAAACCCGAGTTCGATCCCCGACATGTACCAATGTGTTTTTACTAACAAAAATTTACCGATTGTTCTTACGGTTGTAGGAATCTTGAGGGCGTTGAGTAGAAGGAAAGCCGGAGTTTCACTATTACTAGGAAAAACATCGTGATGAAAACCGCATTCAAATAAAATTTAAATTCACATGATATTTGAATGTGATTTAACCTAGGATTCTGGCCAGGTTAGCCTTCGGGTTGCAGAGATGGCAGTCGCTCTGTGTAAAAACTTGGTTCTACGTTAAATCCCCTAGGTTAGGTAGCCGACCCCGACAGAGAAAAGGGATATGCAATAAATCCAGATCGTTCTTGGCCTTGACTACTTGGACTTAGTACTGCTATTCAGAGTCATCCGTGCCATTTATTATTATTGAATAAACAGTAAGCTAATTTGATTGTCTATAAAACAATACAATAATTATTGCTTATGATATTAGTTCTGCATCTTAACGATTTGCAATCAACTGGACAGGTGACGATCTGATTCATGCATAACCTGAGTCGTCTAAGAACCAACGATGATGGTGATAAGTATCACGATATCAGTAGGTATGTCTGTCTACTAGCTTGGTTTTTCATAAAAACATTTTCTGCATTATTTTTACACCTTAAATAAAAGACTATCTCTTCGTTATTATATAATTTTTTTATCAATCTGATTCATCCAGCGCCCCATGCAATGAAACTACAGGCTACAAGTCTACAGGTGAAATTGCGTAGCCGGTGGGGCATTATAAGAAAAGGATTTTGACTCGCTACCTGATATACATCGAATTTCACCTGTAGACTTGTAGCCTGTAGTTTCGAAAAACGGGGCACAGATTATCACGATTAGTAAGAAATTGATAAGATAGCTGATATTAAGTAAAATTGTTTACATTTTTAAATATAACATTAGCCAAGTGTATCCAAGAGTCTCTAGACTTGTATTTTTCTTCAACCTTGTTGACCTTATCTTTTTGCATTTAAAACCAGTATATTATGCATTGTTCTTAACAAAAAAGCCTACTAAGTTAAAAAAAAAACATGTAGGTACAAAGACCAACTGGTCTGACGACGCGAGGAATAAGTTTATTATTTAGTTATAGTATCGTTCGAATCGAGAGTGGTCAAATCAAGGAGTGTTTGTACTGAAACAGGTGGCCAGTTTAATAAATAATTTCAGAAACTTTTTGGACAGCCATAATGCCTTTGCTTAGTGGGAAGTGCCACAGTGGAGCAAAACTCACTGGTAAAACTGCTATTATAACAGGATGTAACACTGGAATCGGAAAGGAAACTGTTTTGGACTTCTACAAAAGAGGTTGGTAACTTAATAATATATTGATTATGATTATGCCGTGTTTTTAATTCTCTTTCCTATGTTTCTCATTATCTTTGTAAGATGTATTTTCCCTAAAACGTCGATTTGAGACCAAAACATCATGAGTTTAACTGTATGTACCTATACCTATAGGTACCTATACCTATAGGTACATACATAGAACTCTGTCAGCTCTAAGCTTAGGTACATATATTCTTATATCTGTACTTGATTCTCCACAGGTGCTCGAGTTATCATGGCATGTCGAAGCTTGGAGAAGGCGGAAGCAGCGAAATCGGACATTGAGATCAAGTGCAAAGAAATTCCAGGAACTGGGAAAATTATCGTTGAAAAACTCGACCTTTCCTCCCTGAAATCTGTGCGAGAGTTTGCCCAAAAAGTGCTTGATTCTGAACCTCAAGTCAATATCCTGGTTAACAATGCTGGCGTTATGATGTGCCCTAAAGGGGAAACTGAAGACGGATATGAGACTCAGTTTGCGACCAACCATTTGGCACATTTTTTGCTAACCTTGCTATTAATACCAAGGATTAAGAATAGTAAACCCGCGAGGATTGTAACCGTTTCTTCTATAGCACACACAAGTACGTTTCTTGCTCTACACTAATAAAGATTTTATTATATTTGAATATCAATTATAGGTTTTTTATTTATTTCAGAGAATACCATTCCTCTTGAAGATATCAACTATAAAACAAGGAGTTACAGTTCAATCGAAGCGTATTCTTCAAGCAAACTTGCTAATGTCCTGTTCTCAAAAGAAATGGCAAGGAGACTTAAGGTATGCTACCAACTCTATTGTATTTATTATAATACTACTACATTGCGGGTTGATTATGATCCCAACTGGTCAAAGAGAGGGGAGGCCTTTGCCCAGCAGTGGGACAGTGTAGGCTACATTAATAATAATAAAAACATTGCTAGACGAAGACTTTTTTGCCTATGGCACTGTCTATAGGCCTCATACGCTTGGTTACTTTTGGATGTCACGCCATCAATACTTTAGCCCACCTCTCATCAGCCCCTTGGTTCGTTGGACGATACGGTGTCCCAAACGAAAAAAGAGAGAGATAAGCCCCTCTGACAAGTGTCCTGCCCTCACGTTATCGAGAACTTTTTTCACACCATCACATCCGCCTATTGCAATCCACTGCTAGAGGTATAGGCCTTCGACAGGGTTCCTAAGCCAAAGGCCACGATTTCTGGTTTCCAACGTCCTGTCTCTACTAGGCTCCCTTTATCTACATCATTTTACAATAGGACTTTGTCACAATAACATAATCTTGGTACAGGAAAACAACATAGATGGAGTAAACACCTACAGCTTGCACCCAGGAGTAATCAGGACGGAGCTAGGTCGTCACTTGAACAGCACCATGTTCCCGGGCGCAAGTAAACTGTTCCAGTCCTTCGTCCCATTCTCGAAGAGCCCGAAAATGGGGGCCCAGACTACTATATACTGCGCTGTTGATGAAAAATGTGCTAATGAAACTGGACTGTATTACAGGTAGGACATCAATATGAAAAAAAATGCTTGTAAGTAGGTAGGTACTCGAGTGGACACTATCGGCAAGCGTACCGTTGGACGCCCTCCGGCCAGATGGACCGATGACTTAAAGAAAGCGGCTGATAGCGACTGGACCGAAAGCGGGAGATCGTTCATAGTGGCGTACCCTGAGGCTGGCCAATGTCCAGCAGTGGACTATAGGCTGATGAGGTACAGATCATCATATGAGTTGGTGCCTACTAAAAAAAAGTTTTTTTTTGGCAGACAGAAGTTAATTCAAATTACGAAGAGATTGCGACGTGAAAATATTTACTGATATCAAATAGTTTTAACAAGACATCATGACGAAAAAAAACTTTATGAAATCAAAAGAAATGGTCTTTTTGTTATCATCATTCTCCTTGTCTTATCACGTTCTCTGTCGAGGTCGGCTACCTAAACTAGTGGATTTGACGTCGAACCAAGTTTTTACACTGAGTGCCTGCCATCTGATCTGTGCAACCCGGCTAACCTGGCCCGAACCCTACGTTAAGTCACTTTCAAATATTATCTGATCTGAATACAAATTTTATTTGTATGGGGGTTTCATCACGATGTTTTTCCTTCACCGTAAGAGCAGTCGGTAAATGTAAGTAAGAAAAACAGATTGGTATTATGGCGGGGATCTATCTCGGCTCTAACAATTGTAAGACCTGTGACCTAACCACTTGGCCACCGACGCTCCCGTTCGTATTTTTGTCTATTTCCAGTGATTGCGTAGTTACCAAGCCATCCCGGAGGGTTAAGAACGAGGAGTTGTCCAAGAGACTCTGGGACCTGTCAGTCGAGATGGTCGGCCTGAAGGACTACGACCCCTTCACGGCAGCTGATCCGGGAATTAAAAATGAAGTTTGAAAATAAAAAGAAAATTGGTTTGGCTATACAGGACGTGTTACTTTATTATAACAATAGATGTCGCTGTTAGTTTTCTAAAACACGCTATCGGTATGTTCTTTCGAAAACTATACATGGCTACTGAACACCGGTTTTCTACAGTCTTATTATATGTTTAAATTAGATTAGATTAGACACGCATACTGGATGTGAGAGACGATGTACCGAAAACTTAGCAGACTCCCATAAAAATTTCTGAGGTGACTGACTTTTTATAGGAATTGGGAATAAAAGCAACGTATACTATCGGTTTTAGGTAGGTACACTGCCCCTTATACCCGGTATATGTTCAGTTGTGATATACCGAATTGTTTAAATAAGTCATTGGAGACTTTCCAATTAGTATAATTATAATATAAAACATGGCTGTTTAAATTTTTTATTTACAGTTCAATTCTGAGAACAGCTGCTTACTTCAGTTCAAGCTGATTATCTCCTTAAAGTGTTTATTCAGTCAGTGCCGTAACATCCTGTAATGGATGTAAAACTTACATACTATTTAAGTAGTTACCTATAATAGTTATCCCGGTTAATAAGTAGTACTAAAACAACGGTAGCACTACTGACTCTGTAGGCTTGATTCTGAATGACACTTACCAGTTAAACTTCTCAGGCGGATCCATATCTGACAGACCGCTGCGATATTTTGGCGCTCCGTCGTGCGTTAAGTGTGCATTTCTAGCATGGACTAGATATGTCAATCCCCATACTAAAACCTCATTCGACGGACGAAGCTGCAATAACGCTGCGTCAACAGCGGTTGAGCGGTTTTAGTATGAGGATTGACATTTCTTGTATGGATCTGACAGACCGCTGCGATGTTTTAGCGCTCCGTCGTGCGGAAAGTATGCTATCCGCCTAAAAGTTAGTAACCCGGACCAAGGTTTTCTTTAAAATGAGTGTCATTAGCGAATTTTTAATTTGTGCAAAAGTACTTGGTCATGACTTGGGTAGATATTTAATCTGCTTTGACAGACGGTTTAATTACTTATCTACTTACACATATACTTAGGTCATAGGTATTTATGTGACTGAACCCTGAACTTTGAGCCGGACACAATCTGTGTGATATAATGGAAAATAGGCACACTTATGTACCTTTAAACACCGTTTTTTGAGGAAGAGAATTAAACTGTAATAGAAATTAAATAAAAGCATACCTAGGTAAAATTAGGAGTATGAAACAACATGTCTTCAACAAAATGAAATCGCAAGCTAATTACTGTTGCTATTATAGGTACCTAGCGGTTAACTTTTTGTATATAATATATGTTTTTATATTTTTGCGGTTGTTCACAAATTTCTGCACTCTTAAATTAAAGGTCTACTCGTAACCATGGAGCGTGTAACCGCTTCAAAATATCGAGATAAAAACAAACATAATCGTGGTGAGAATCCCGTTAATACTATTAATTTAAGTGTTTTTGTATAGACTTAGAAATATTAAAATGGAAGCGACTAGATTTCACAAAGTAAATAAGTCGCATTCATAGAATTGGGTCCAACGGTAGGTCAAAAAATTGGTGCAATTTCCTCAGTGTAAGCCCAATACAGAATACAAATTGTAAGTAAGTGTGTGTAATCATGTGATTATAAACTGTTTGTAGATCGTAAGTTTAGAATGTCTTTAAATCGGTTTTTTTGACAGGGTTACCGCAGGTTTTTCTATTACACAGAAACTAAAAAATGTAAGATGTAGAAAATTGATGAAATATTTGAAAATATGAACTATCATCTACCTAACCTAGCGCATTAAACAACTAAGTAAATGACTTTAGAACAGATAGAAAAAAAAAAACAAATTCATCTGCGTAGGTTGGACTTAGTACCTACTTATCTGATGAGTAAGTACGAGCGTGGTTTTGCTGTTCCTATTTCTCATTACATTAGTCACGTAGATTTTTGTTAAATTGAAAAAAAAATCAAATTATCGTTCATTTTGGGACTCGGTTGTCAATTACAAGCTTACTATTATTTACTATTACTAAGTATTTGAGTATCTATCAAATTCATAAATATCACTCATCTCCTAATCTCAAAGTTCAAAAATTAAATTTAACAAACGAAGGAACAAACAGTGCAATGAACAACAAAAATAAACTTCCGTTCGAATATCGCGTCACACTACACCACGTGCCGCGTACACGATAAAAAGGTCAGAGCTATAAATAGAAAGAGATAGCAACATGCGGTAGCCAAACGCATATTTCAACCGTCTAGCCAAGTGGTAGCGTGGCCGAGCGGTCTAAGGCGCTGGTTTAAGGCACCAGTCTCTTCGGAGGCGTGGGTTCGAATCCCACCGCTGCCAATAACTTTTTGTTTAATTAGCTATTTTTTTTTTTGGGTGATATCTTATGGAACATTGCTGTTATCTTTAGAGATTTTATAGCAAATATTTTTTTTGTACAGGAGGTGGAGGTAGAACCCGGATTGGCTTCGTAACCATACGTGGTAAGAGGTCATTATAACTGGTCATTGGTCGGTCATCTTCATTAATATAATAAAGTTTTTATTAGAAAGATTTTAGGTACTTATTTTATTTTAGGTATGCCTTAATTTAAGCTTACAACTAAAAACACTCAAAACGCATAGGGAACCTACTTATATGAAAAATATTTTTTTTTGCCCTCCCATAAAAAATGTACTAGCCGACCAAGTCTGTGTAGGGAAGTCCATTTTATTATTTTATATTTCGACCTGTGTATCGTGGGGAAAATTGTTCAGTTTGAGCTGGTTCACCTCTTAAAATATTTGCATAGTTTTTTTCGCCTTGTAGGTACATAGAAAATGTAATCAGCTTTGCATTTCTACCTAGTACGTACGAGTAGATATTCAAATTTTCTATGGGTGGTATAGATCAAGCAATAGAATAGAATGTGCGACATCATACGAGCGCCACCAGTAATGAACCAGTTACAAGACCACGCGGATACCGTCTTTTATCGCTAGGGTTGTCACTGCGTAATATCATGGGACCTAAAATACCTTCTGGTACCGCCACGAGAGACCACTGCTGAACACGGGCCCGCCTTTATTTTTTATTTTTTTATCCCACTCGTGCCGCGATTCTACTAGGAACATAAAAATGTTATTTTTTACAATGTCTAATTCATTTATCCACTGACAGTATTCATATTGTAACTCTCTGACATTCTAAAAGCATTAATTGTGAATCTACTTGGAAATAAACGATTGAATCTTAAATCTGAATCCATACCAAGGGGCATTCATTGTCACCGCGCTTGGCAAGCGGATTGGCGAGCGAAGTGAAGCACTTTAAATCACAGAGAACGCTGATCCCCATCCCCTGGATAAAATATCCTTTAATCGCTTTTACGACATCAACGTGTTGAATAAGGGTGATGCTATTCAAAGCCGGGCACTGTGCTTATTTCTGTTAATATTTGCAAAACCGTAAAGAACTGCCAGGTATTTCAATCCTTGCTCTCTACCTACTATTTAATTAGTATTTCTTAGCTTTCTCTTAGTTTTAATTTGCCAATTTTTTTCAGCATTTTGTTACTGAAGGATATTTTGCTATTCTGGGTTTAAGTTACTATCCATAAAAGCCGTAGTTTCTGACAGATTCAAACGGATAATGTGTAGAGCAGTCTTGTTTAGTCGATGTAAGGGATTAGATAACCTGGTTTTTGTTAGTGTTGACTTACTATATGAATAACTAAATTAATAGAGCTTAATTAAAGTACTTAATCAGTTCATCGTATCTACAGTGTATACTAAATATTATGAACTTAAGGCGTCCAAACCAATAAAGTCCGTTAGCTGTTCGCTACTGCAAACTGCAAACCCTACCGACGGCATCCCCGTGCGATACTTACGGCGCTTCCACATGTGGTGCGCCGGCGCAGCGTACAGGTGCCACTTGCCATTTACAAGACGCACGCCGCGCGCGCGACACCGCGCCGCGCCTTCGCGGTACCAGCCACGCGCGACACCCCAGTTCAATGACCTCCCAAAATAAAAATAAAGACATGAAAAAATGGTTCAGTGCATCTGAAAGTGGACTTGACATGTGCAATTAATTTGAGCAGTTGACGTCAAAATGCGGCATTGTTCATCGGTTTGAGTTTCACACGGCCTACCCTTCAGAGAAATTGTTAGGTAAGATCATTTTCTAAAAATTACGTTTTAGTCATTTGCATTTTATATGAACGCATAGGAAATTAATGAACGGCGATGCTGAATAATTACCAAAATTTTTATCTAAATTTCATTACTTATTTCCTACTTGTAATAATAATGCACGAAATCGTTTCATAGGAAGGATAGATACCTAGGTACGTAAGTTTTTTGCTGATGGCATAAATATAGGCCTCTTGTAAAAATTTGTAAGATGCATTTTAGAGGTACAGACAGACAGAAACACTTTATTGCTCACATTAAAACGTAACATTAACGTACCTACCCATTATTAAGTTAATTTTAAAGTATCGATGATTTCTAAAACATGCATAGAATTTGATCATCAAATATCAAATATATGTATGGATCCTACACTAGCACGTGTCGTCAAGATAAAATGACAATCAATCGAATTATCCTGAAAGTGACGAATTATACAGATGTAAGGTTACGTTTTGTATGGAGACAGTGCAAGAATGATGATGATCATTTCCACCGATCTCAGCCATGGATTACTTTAGCTCCTAATCAGGTGGCCTTCTGTCGATGGAGAATGGGATAGCTCTATATTATCGTGTGAGTTATTGCCGTGTGATGCCGGCTTAGAATAGCATCACCCCACATCCTTCCCGCGGGTATCGTATGTATGAGGCGACTAAGGGACTCGAGAGTAATGTTGTAATACAATTTTTAGGCGATAGGCTGACAACCTGTCACTATAGTGATATGTCAGATGTCAGATGTGGCGACAGCGACCGTATTCTTACGGCCGTTAACGCTCTGCCTACCCCGCAAGGGATAAAGGCGTGATATATGTATGTATATGTTATTTCCCTAATTGAATATTGAGGTACCTACTCAAACATCATTGTTCTGGAGTACCCACCCATTTGTCTAAGAAGGCTATAAACAGAGAACTGTATAGGTAAGCAGTCATCATCTGCACTTCAAGATCAACCTGTAGATAATGGTTAATCTTAATAAACTTTGAATGTAAAAAATTCATAAAGAGGCAATTCGAGATGCTTGATCACCTACATAATTAAGACTTAGCATGTTATCTACTTATATAAAACATTATATGAATATTATTATTGTATTAGTAGAATATTAGAGAAAGTGTGTCCGTCTACGCTTGACATTGTGATATCAGACAACTGTCGGCTATAGGTAGAGAACTAGGCATAGCAAGGTAATTAAACAGAGGGAACCTTCCGATCAAGAATGAAGCTTAAGACGTCTGTTTATGTACCTTAGGTTGATTTTGTACTTTTTACAGCACAAAATTTTACAGAACAAGCATGTTTTTGTGCATCTCAAAAGGAATTTTATTATTTTTTTCTAGTCGTTGAATAGATAGATAGCGCTGTGCTTGGCATTTTACCGCAAAGAACGGAACGTAACATAAAAATTCGGAAAGAACGAACAGAACTAACGACTCATTTGGAACGAAAGTGTCAGTGCCGACTAGACTTTTAGTCAGTGTCCCAATATATGTTTTTTTGTCTTTTGGCTTTGGAATCTAGTAACATATAGTCTGTTCAACGCCATCTACAGAGTTCTTAAAATATTCCTTTTATTCTCAAAAAGAATTAAAAAATGAGTTTAAGGCTTAGAACGTCATAGCGACAAGTTTACCATAGCTACATATAACGTTTCCAAAACAAACCTTAACTCTAAGGTAGAAAATGATAGCTGCGATAATATTGTCCCGGCGTTCCCACCGGCGCGCGCGCTGCTTGCTTGCAAAAAGAGAGCTTCGATACACATGAGATACATCGGAGCACTACAATGCTATGTGCATAATGAGGTACCTAGGTATTATCGATGTTCTATCATGTTTGTATGAAATTTTCACTCGACTGGCTGATGAGGGTTATTTTAATTGAATGTTGAGAAAGACGAAAGTGGAGCTAAAATAGCTAAAGTACCTAGAGATATATTTTTTTTCAATCAATAGTTCGTCGTTAATTTTCTGCAGAACCAAGTGTGTGTAATGAAATGAGAATGGACCTACCTTTTCCACCGCAGTTTTTGTAGTTACTTATACGAGAATAATATTTATAACATCTTTTGCCTTATGTAGATGCAAAATTCGAATATAGTATCTTGATAATACTTATCCGATTGTTAAATTGACCCTCTTAGGTATTGTTATCAGCCTTTTCTTATCCACAGATTAGAAACTCTTTCCACAAAACAAGTAACTTTTTGACTAAAAGCTAACCTATCACACCCTTAGAGCATTCAACATATGGAGATGGCAAAACTGGGCTTACCCCTGTGCCATGCCATAGTTCACCAGTTGACCAGCACGTTATATGAAAATCACAGTTGCCAATTTGTATGTGGTATTCAAATTGTTGTAAAATCATCGTTGTGTGCTGTACGCCTGTAAGTGTAGCAAAAAGTGGCAAAAAAATTGTAATTGACTGTTTTCCGTAGGTTGTATGCTGTAAGATCACACCATTTCTTCCACTTTAAAAAACACTGCCGTGTGATGCCGGCTTAGAATAGCATCACCCCACCTCCTTCCCGTGGGTGTCGTAAGAGGCGACTTAGGGACTCGAGAGTATTGGTGTATTACAATTTTTAGGCGACAGGCTGACAACTTGTCACTATAGTGATACACATAGTTTCTGAAACAACCTTGGAAAACAATCCTCAAAAATGTCAGACGTGGCAATATCGACCGTATTTTAACGGCCGTTAGTGCTCTGCCTACCCCGCAAGGGATAACGGCGTGATATGTATGTATGTATGTAAAAAAATACCGTGTTCTGATCTACATATTGGCCAGACTACGACAATATTTGTAGTAAGGTTATCGATATATTTATGTCCAAATATAATAATTAGCAGCAAATGATATGCAAATAAAATGCATATTTATAGAAACGTCGTTTTAAATTTTGTCGTTTTTCAATTTTAATGGGTAATTACCTGAATACCTAATAGTCTGAGATGAGCCAATATCGTTTGCTAGAAATCTTGGAGATAAGCTAGGAATCAGAATCTAATAAATCACCTAAAACAGTTTTTTCTTGCAAAAATAGCTTTATACTAAATAGTACGCTATATGTTTTATTTTAGTGACTATTTCTCCATTCCTTGTTGAGAATTTTATACATTTTCGGAGCAGTGCCATCGCTAAGACAAGACAGTCCGATTCAAATAAAGATATTTTTTTTCTTTGTTTTCATAAAATGATCTTTTATGCAAAATGTAACTTTAAATGCATTAAACCTCAGACACCCCAACCGATTTTAAATTCAATAAACCTAAATTAAGAAAAAATAAAAATGAATTATTATGTTTTAAATCTTTTTTGCGCTGATTTAGTTTTTCTGGCAATGCCGGCTGTTTTTATGTCTGCGACAACACGGACGACAAGGATAAGGAAGAATGATGAAAGATGAAGCTCGTATGACGGCCTGGCGTGTTCATGGGTTAGATTGTTTTTTTAAATAAATAGACACGGCAACTCTTATAATAAATATCTTTAATAACAATAAAAGTGGTTCAATCGATTCTGCTCGTGACTAAAACAATTTTCAGGTCCAGCGTATTTAAAGTTACACCCTGTATACCGAACAAAAACTCAACCGCGTATTGATAAGGTAGATTCCTAATGGCAATCAACAATACACTGAATACTAGGAAAAAGCTGTTTATTTAAATTATTTCTTTTATAAAGTGCAAGCTTTTCTTTTCGTTTGCAAATATCTTCCTAGGATTCATAAGGCGTGTCGGGACTGTCGATGCGGAAAGAAGCACTCGCGATGCGCCGGCGCAGCCTGACCACCTATCGTACTAATTAATAAGTAATGGTCGCTTGCTACCTAGAGCGATTGCACTTGTTGCTATGGCCTTTCCCATACTTCAGCGCAAAACTAACGCTGCGCTAATGTATGAGCCTGTCACATCCATACTAGAAACATCAATCCCCATACAAATAGTCGCAAATGGGTCCCTAACATAAAATCGCGGATTTTTTGTGTGATAAAATATGACGTTACCTTGCGAGGAAAATCTTTTACATCCCATTGGATATTCTAAATATACCTATAATTCTGCCACTGTTTACTAGATGCAGGAGAAGTATAAAAGCCCATAAGAAATTGGAAAGTTGTAAGTAGGCAACGGAGAGTGAATGAAACAATACATCAAAACGACTGATAGAAAACAAGTGATTTAGCGTGTTTGTATTGCCTAATAAAAATACACTTCGCATTCAAACACAACTTCTTTAACGTAATTTCGACTTTTATTTTCTATTCGCTTACTGAAATAAGTCAAATATACTATTTTATGTTTATTTATTTTCTTATTCTGTAGAAGGTTTGCTAAGTATAAAGTGACTTGCAAAACTTTACAGAATCCGGACATGCATCTACCTAAATATTATCTTGTTACTGACATAGGATAACAAAATTTTACAAGCTTTTTTGATGGCCTATAGACTTACTAAGTTTTGGAATTCCTACAATATTCATGAACTAGGTATATTGCATGTCTAGCAAAAATTGATAAATATGTATCTGAGTCTTGCATACTAATTAATGTCACGAACTTTAATAGAAGGTTTCGTAAACAGAAATTGCTAAGATATTTGCATAAAGTTATAAGAATTCAACGCTGAACTAGTTTTATCACTATGCATATAGTAAGTATAATGCAAAGCCGCTTTTCGCGTCTGTATGAACGTATGTTTGTTTAAGTATATAAAAGTACACAACGGATTTTGATGCATTTTGTTTTAATATATAGAGTGATTCAAGATGCAGGTTTTTATATATAACTAGCGGGCCGGCCAGCGGCTGCGCCCGCTACTACAAAATTTCCCGTGGGAATGAAATGTTTTCCTGGCAAGTATTATACATAAAAAAAAAACATTCTCTTGAATCACTCTATCTATTAAAAAAACCTGCATCAAAATCCGTTGCGTAGTTTAAATATTTAAGCATACAAACAGACAGACGCGAAAAGCGACTTTGCTTTATACTATATAGTGATACTTGCCGGGAAAATATCATATTCCTACGGGAAAATGAGTTACAGCGGGCGCATCCGCTGGGCGGCGGCAATAAGAAGATACGTAGGTAAGTCTAAATAACTTAGGTTAGGTATCAAATACGCGTTTTTCATCTATTCAAATGCTGTCATTAGCTAACTATTATTTTTAACATACAGAGGTGTATATTGAAGCCTATGAGTAATACCTATTTGTCTGTCTGTTTGTCCTTCTATTAGCAGCGCCGCCTCCCGAAGGCGGTGCTTACGCTTGGTAACGGTAGGTGTCTCCGCCTACCTGGTTTGACCATCAGGTGCTATAGATACCAATTCATACCAACGACCACTCGACTGGCGACCGGACCAACTGTATTTTGTGTGGTACCTACCTACCTATTTGCGGATGTCGAGAGCTTTGTACAGTACAAGTAAGCATGTTATGTGATTGACTTAGGTTGATGTGTAGTACTCTTGACAAGAGACCCTAAAAATAGGAAAAAATCATTGCCCAGACACATAATTCGCTACTTTCCTGGATCACTAAAAAAATATAACAGTTGTACGCTTAAAACTATTGTCCAATAATACTACGGACTTCATGCATAATTTTTCGAAATATTCAAAGTTTGAATTAATAAACAGAAAGATAATATAAAAGTAAGTGTTTTGACGACATCCAAATACTTACGGCGTGACGTCATACTTCGAGTTCTTCAAACAATATACGGTATATTTAGATCGTTTTAAAAAGTAGCTTATTTGACCTGTCAGGAAAGAAGCCTATTCCATAATATTTACGAGTAACTGCTGTAGCGTATTTAGAAAAAGGAATATTATGCGCTAACACAATACTATAAAGCTTAAATCTATCACGCTGCATTAAAATCACGCAGTTCTTAACAAGCAGAAAGATTTTATCGCACGTGGACCAAAATTGAAATTGTCGAACTTTAAGTGCAACTCAACAGCATAATAGTCCCTATTACGATACCAAAAAACCATTAAGACGCGTTAAACGTCCAAAATTAAGGCAAAGCTCTTATCAAAATTAGCATGAAAATAATTAAAACGCACACACATTCACCGACCGTTACCGTTTCGGTAATTCAAAAACTATTTGGAGGCGGTTGTGCTACAGTTTGTTACCGGCTTATGGCGATTCGGTAACGGAACTGTAACATAACGGACAACAATTATAAACATTTTCGTAACGATATAGAGCGATCGGATCTGCTTCACGTGCACAGATTAAAAAATAAACTAGAGGCATTGTAGTGTATTATTATGTTGATTACATTATTAAAAGCATGTTATAGGTTCAGTGGCCAGACAACCTATTTAACAAAATATTCATGTTAATTCGATAATTTGTATTTATAATGCAAGTTCTAACGCACAATCGTTTCAGAAAAAAATGTTCTCCCTCTAGGCTAGGTTATAAAGTAATTGATAATTGAGGCATTAAATTCAATTCATGTAAATAAAACGTAGTGAGTATGGCAAACCCCCAATAGGGGGAGGCCCATGACCATCAGTGGACTGTTGTGTTTGCGTAAAGAAGATTACCGTTGTCAAAGAACATTGCACATTGTAAGTATCTAACGTTATACACGGTATAAAAAAATTTGCGGAAAATATTTTAAGGCGTGAACCACCCTACGAAACTGAACAATTTTCCAAGAAACATAATGTCGAAATATGAGAAAATTATTTGGACCTCCCATACGCATTGACTCGGTCGGTCGGGAATTTTATATGGGAGGTCCAAATTTTTTTTATTATATTCGACCTTTGGGAAAGTTGTTCAGTTTCATGAGCTGGTTCACCCCTTAAAATATTTGCAGCAATTTTTTTACGCCCTGAAGTTATCGACGTACGCAATTACGCAGTAAGTCAAATCTAAACACTGTGTTTAGCTACATTAGATTTTGAAGGGACTTTACGAGGCAAATATACAGAGAAGTAATCATTGTATCAAAAACAGAAATACCGTGTGAAAACCAACTAATGTCAAAACAATAAACTCACTATATATGAGCGGCGATACTGAAGTCTCTTACATCAAAGACAAAAGAAAAACGAAGTATGCTCTTGAATTTATTTCCCAACCTCGTCTTCTAACCGCAGTCTTCCTTCCTGAATGCCTCAAGTGGATAGATATCACGACATGATCACATCACACTAAAAAGCTAATGAGAACTAAGACACGTAAGGCACGCCACCCGCATTGTATCTCAGTATTGTGTTCGAGACTACTGGATAGAAACTATCCGCAAGATTGCATGTTAGGGCGTAGATACACGAACGAACTACTTTAATTATTTTTTCATTGCAGTAATAAAAAAAGCGTAACGTAGTATGGCTAAAATCTATTATGATATATGAATCTATTAAGGCTGACCAGGACCATCTCCAAACCAATAATTGAGTGGAGGAAGCTCGTTTCGGAGGCCAAGAACCATTTTGACTCACTAAGCCAGAGAAGTTAGTTCTACTTATAGCATAAACTAAGCAAAAGTTAGGAAATATGTAGCTCAAACAGCACGTAGGAGTTTTCGGGAGCGATGATGAATCAAACTGGGGGGTATAGGTCTCTTTCATTTCAAAAAACAATCTTTCACCCATTTTTTGTGATTTGCTTTAAAACTAACAACGCCATCTATTGAGGCGTAAAAAATAAAAACAGAGCGACCCTGGTCCTCCAGCTAGTTATTACTTAGGTACCTATGTACTGACTCTCGACTGATAAGTACTAATAATTTGAAAAAAAGTCGCTCAGGAACATTTCTACTTGTATTAAGTTCTTTCACCAATTTGGCAGTGGCAGTTTCTAGTTAGAGTTTACAATTAAAGCCCTTGGATTGGTAAACACATTCATTAAGTACTAATAATCAGTGATCGGAACGACGGGGGCTGATGTTATCAAATCTATGGATATGCCTTTGACTTACCGACACTGCCGATTTCCGGGAATCGGCAATTCCGGTAAGTTTATTTTACTAAAAATCGGGGGCTCCTGGTGATTATTATTAGTAATAATAATAAGGTTAATACAAAAAGCCAATTATTTGCAGGTTTATACAAAAAGCCCATTAATTGCAACTTTTAGGCGACAGACTGACAACCTGTCACTATGGTGATACACGAATCGGCCCGCAATATTTGTCAGACGTGGCGATAGCGACCGTATTTTTAATGACCGTTAACTCTCTGCCCACCCTCAAAGGGATAGAGGCGTGATATGTGTGTGTGTGTGTTGCGCAATGTGTGTGTGTCATGTATATGAACCTGAACTTAACCAATACCCAATACCCTACACAAACCTTAAGCTGTATCAATGCCTATCTGCAATCATAAAGCATCGAAGATATTAGTAACAAAGGATCCGTAACGCAGCGGTCTATCAGAATCATACTAGAAACGTCAATCCCCATATTAAAACCTGAATCGCTGTTAACTCAGCTGCATTTTAGCGGCTAAGTCGCACAATAAAATTGGGTTGAAAACTTTGGAATTGTCTACTGACTTACTTCTCCAAAATTTGTCGTGGACAGGTAAAAGTGTCGACACGCTCATACACGCCAGACATCACGAGTTGTGCGCAGCAGCGCACGCGCATACAAACGCGACATTAATTGCGCTTGTCGCGATTCAGATCGCGTGATTTCCAATTTAGTCACAATTTGGCTCCTTGTTTCGTGATTCGTGGGTTTGTGATCAGAATTTTGTAGATTGTAGGTGCAATAGGTGATATGATTTTTATTAGAATCGCGTATCACGTATACATCAGCCTATACCTATCAGTCCAACTTTGGACCTCCCCCAGGGTAACAAATTTATTACTTGTGTTGTACTAACAAAACTGCCCATTTATGAAACACCTTACACAATGACAAATGTATTAAAATGTAGAGATTTCTCGCTAACAGTGTATAGAAATCCCTGTTTGGTTGTAACTTATGTCGTCCAATATTGAAATACGCGTAAGTATGAGTTCCGAACCCAATGAGTTGGCTTCTAAATAACAAGTAGGGTGAGCATACTAGTCCCACAATATAGACATCTGTTTTTTCTTATAACGTAGAAAAGGTTTTGTAACCTTTTTTTGAATTTTTGTAGATCGATTGTTATTGCAGATCTCTTTAGTCCAGAATGTATTGGATAATGATTTACTTTTTAACTAGGGCATCGATTCTGTCTTTGAAAAACAGTTGATTTGTGAAAATTTCCGAAATACTTTGTGTTATTTATTAACGTGTTGTAAAACTCCTAATTTAACCAGCTCACGCCGCCGCCAGTGCCTCAAAAATTTTAAATATTTTTTAATGTCTTACTGGCTCAAAATATTGAAAATGTGATTACCGCTATAATGTTTTTATTGAATTGTCCAATATTTTAATGCTAAGATTTCATGGGTCATCATGACCAAGCAACAATCTGATGTTTTGCGGGTCGGCAGATAAACTTATTTTGATTCTTTGAATCTTATATTGTGTAACCGCGAAAGTTTGAGACAGTTTATTTAGTTTTTTTAATTGGCATTGGAAGAAGCTAGTTTGGTACTAGCACGGTCACCCTAACTGGTTACACTGTAAGCTTTGGATATTAAGTATTAACTAAGTTAGGTAAGTACGTGTTCACACATTTATGTTGTCGCTTAACATTTTCTAGCATGAATGTGAAACGAGTGTGGTCTGTTTGTTTAGAGGTTCGGTGCTTAGGCATATGCAAAGTCAAGCTACTCAAATATCTTGTTAGGTAATACATATTTCATTTCTATATGAAGGGTGTTAGGAAAAGTACTTACTTCCTTTCAAGGGATGAACCAGCCCATGAAACTGAACAACATTCCCCAAGGAACATAGGTCGAAATATGAAAAAAATACTGGATTTTCTCCCATATAAACTGACTTGGTACATTTTGTATAGGAGGTTTAATTTTTTTTTTATATTACGACCAATGTTCCTTAGGGAAAGTTATTTAGTTTCATGGGCTGGTTCATACGTTGAAAGGAAGTTAGTACTTTTCCTAACACAGCTCCTGGCCTGAAAATCAAAGATGAAACTTATTTAAATGTAGGAAAATTTATCACATATTTATGTCATGATCCGTCATTGAAAAAAAAAATGTGGATTATCCTGATAGAAACCGGGTCAAAAAACCTGCATAATATTCACTATTCTTCCTAAGAAAAATACTTATGTAGGTAGATAAATCAATTTGATGTATACTACTAAAAGTAGGTATACGCATCGTTTCACTCGTACTGTCCACGATTTTCAGTTAGACACGTGATAAATTAGCACTAAGCTTATCGAACAAAAGTGTAAAAAGAAATTATTATTATTATTATTATTTTTTAATGTAATAGGCCCGCATTTGTCTGCCATCTCACCTGGTGGTAAGTGGAGATGCAGACGAAGATGGTACATGCTTGCCTAGATAATGCCTATTCACTCTTGCCTTAAAAAGGCCCAAGTTATATTGTATAGTTATATAATACGTAAGAAGTCTACCCTCTGCCCTATAGATAGATATAGCTACATCATCAGTATTCTGAGCCACCAGTTGAACGATCAGCAAAACAAGGAGTTTGTCTCTAAGGGAAACTTACTAGCAGCTAGCACCCTCAATTACATAGGTAACTACTTATTGCTTATTACACAATAACATTAGCGCGATACGTTTTTTTTTTTTTTTTTTTAATCTTTATTTTAAGGAGGGTTTTTTCTTAAAAGAATATGCCACCCTCATAGTTCTAAGCAATTACTTACACTATCTACGACTTATCCCAATATTAACAAGTTTATACAGTGCTCTTGCTAATTTTGAAGTAGGTTTTGCAAGAATGCTATTGCAAAAACCAACTTCATTCGTAAAATTTGTACGATACATAAATTCAAATCTTTCCGGTTCGTTCCGGACTAGTGATGGGCCGCGGGAACATTCCCGTTCCCGGAAACTTCCCAATGGAAATGTTCCCGGCAATATTCCCACGTGCCCGGGAACGTTCCCAGTTACTGGGAACATTAACATTTTGATTTAAGTTTAGTTTTCTTGAAGTTTCAGGCATATTTTAGGTTTCTTTATCATAAGGTAACCTTATTTATGTACCTTTCAAATGATTATATATAACAAATAAATAAATCTTCATACTTTAATTATTTTCATTTCCATGTAAATTGAAAGTAAATTGATTTAGAACATCAAGTGAATCCATAACCTATAAAACTTTAAATTACTACTTACTGCCTAAAAGAATTAGGTAAATGAAATATCTTTTATACCTATACGTAATATATTCGGCAGTTTAGTCTGACAAGACAGCTCTGCTATATCGTTTAGCCTGGAACTTATCTTGGTCGGCGTGACAAAAAAGAACAAAACAATGGATAACCCCAGAATTGTTTTTTTTTTTTTAATTTAAATTTAAAACTGTGTCAGTTTCGTTGCAACCCTCGTCCACTTAACAACTGAAATTCGAAATGAAGCCTAAAAACAAAGTTTATAGTCACTTCGACGAAACCGTCTTAATGAAAAGACAAAATTCAAGTGTTCATTTTGCAACAAATCATTCACATGTCGAAATGCGACAAAATTTGCTCGTCATTTGGCAAATAAGTGTGATAAGTGTCCTGAGAACGTTAAATATAACTTTAAAAAGAATCAAGTGACTGAAATGAATGAAGTAAGTGGTACCTCGACGACGGCACGATTGGTGGGTGGTGCACCAGATGTCGTATGTCGCGATATAAGTACGCTCATTCCAAAACTGGCGGAGATAGATTTGATCGTCAACAGCGACAAATACGAGCTATATCCGTGCGGCGATGTCTCCAGTTGTTGTATAGCTCAATTCCAGGATATTTTTCCGGGAGTGAAAATCCTTAATTGAGTCATTTGAGCTGCTGGGGGCGCCGATCTTCAGGGATGCAGTAGAGGCTAGTTTGGCTGCAAAGCGTGAGACGCTTCTAAGCGTTCGAGAGCACCTGCAGCAACTGCCGGCCCATGCTGCCCTCACTCTCTTCCGCAGCTGTCTCTCAGTACCCAAGCTCATGTACCTCTTGAAAACGTGTCCGAAGTTGCTTTTTCCAGATGAAATTTCTCGGTTGGATCAAGACATTAAAGTCACGTTGGAGATGATCCTCAATGTACAGTTAGAGGAGACGCAGTGGCTGCAAGCGTCGTTGCCGATCCGACATGGAGGTTTGGGCGTGAGGCGTGTGCAGGACACCAACGTTTCGGCTTTCTTGGCCTCTTCCCATGGAGAAGTCACTCGTCACTAATATACTCAAAATACATGGTGACAGTCTTAACATTCAATTTATGGGGGAGGCTTTGAGTGCTTGGGACTTGGTTTGTCCTGATGCGGATCGCCCGACTAAACCAGACGTGCAGCGACAATAAGATGAGCAGCTGTGTAAGGCCAGAGCGATGGAATTGCTTGAGGCGTCATCAGGATCGGGCTCTGCTCGCCTTAAGGCGGCTCTTAGACCAGAGTCAGGGGCTTGGCTTTACGCCCTCCCGTCACCCCACATGGGTACGGCGATTTATGATGACCCTCTCTCGGGTGGCTGTAGCGCTGAGGCTTGGATGCAGGGTTTGTGAGCCGCATGTTTGTGGCGTAAAGGTGGATGCCAGGGGTCACTACGGCTTGAGCTGTGCCAAATCAGCTGGTCGTTTTCCTCCGCACCACATGCTCAACGAGATTATCCTCCGTGCCCTGGTGTCCGCTGGTGTACCCTGCGTTCAAGAGCCCGGATAGGCTCACAATGATCCCGTGGGAGAAAGGGTTCTCTTTGGTGTGGGACGCGGCGTGTGTAAGCACGTACGCACAATTCGAGCTCCGGGTACAACTGCGGAATGCGCAGCAGCTCAGAAGCATCAAAAGTATGCTTCACTGAGGAGTGCCTACCACTTTGTACCCTTTGTGGTGGAGGTGAGTAGGTCATGGTGTGCAGAGGCAAAGGACTTTGTCCATAGGCTGAGACAGCGCCTGAGAAACCAGGGTTCAGATCCCCGTGCCGAATGGTACTTGGTGCAGCGCATATCACTGGCAATACAGCGTGGAAACGCAACCAGCGTTATGGACACATTAGCTCCGGATACCATTCGGAGCTGCCTTTTTGACTGAAGCTAAAGGGCTTTGCGGGAAATGTATGGAGCATTGATGCCTTTTTTTTCATGCCAATTATTGACGGTCATCGAACGCCAGCCTGTTACATGTGTAAAGTACTACCAAATAACATTACAATTGTTTTATATGAAAAACTTCTTTGCTTATGACTGTCAGCTAACGCCAGCCCATTAAACGTGTAGAATACTTCCATACAAACAATATTTTGTATGACTGCTCGGCTGTCAAGTGTAACCAGCACGAGGTATACGCTTCAAAACATTACAACTGTTTTATATGAAAAACTTCTTTTTTTTAAACTGTCAACGAACAACACCCTATTAGTTGTGTAGAGTACTTCCATACAAACAATATTTTGTATGACAGCTCAACTGTCAAGTGTAACTATTACGAGATATACGCTTTAAAATATATTCCACATAAAACCGTTGTAACGTTTTGAAGCGTATATCTCGCAATGGTAACAATTGACAGTTGAGTTGTCATACAAAATATTGTTTGTATAGAAGTACTCTACACAACTAATGGGGTGGAGTTCGTTGACAGTTTAAAAAAAGAAGTTTTTTTCATATAAAACTGTCGTAATGTTTTGAAGCGTTATATCTCGTAATGGTTACTTTTGACAGGTGAGCTGTCATACAAAATATTGTTTGTATGAAAGTACTCTACACAACTAATGGGGTGGTGTTCGTTGAAAATTTAAAAAATAAGTTTTTCATATAAAACTGTCGTAGTGTTTTGAAGCGTATATCTCGTAATGATTACACTTGACAGCTGAGCGGTCACACAAAATATTGTTTGTATGGAAGTACTCTACACATTTATCAAGACGGCGTTATTTGACAATTAAAAAAATTGTTCCAAATGAAAGGCATCAATTTTACTCATAGCCCTTTAGCCATCTTGTTTATTTATTTTGACTAAATTGTATTTTGACATGGCTTATTTATGAAATAAATTATTTACTTTAGTATACATTATACTCTTACTAATTAAATAAATTGTTTAATAATAATTTTTATTTTATGTTGTTTCGCCGACACGTTCCCAGCGATTGGGAATGTTCCCGGGCACCGGAAAGTTTCCTTTGGAAATATTCCCACTTGGGGAATATTCCCGGGAACCGCCCATCAGTATTCCGGACACACTCCATCAGTATGTGGTATACGTCTTCAATCGTACCGCACTCACTACAATTAGGCGACGGGGTTTTACGCATAAGGTAAGCAAAACTGTTCAGAGGAATGTGACCGGAACGAAGCCTAAGAGCCGTGGTAATTTCATTTCTGTTCATATTAGAACTTTCAAACCAAGGAACTCTGCAAAGACCCGGCTGAACAGTTTTATACCAAATTCCCTTCATTAAAGATCTTTGATTAAAATACTCATGCCATAATTCAACACAGTGCTCCCTGGCCATATACAATCTTTCCTGATAATAAGGCACACAATCAAAGTTTATACCATCAGATATAGCACACTTAGCCAACATATCCACTTTTTCGTTACCGACCAGTCCAATATGTGCAGGAATCCACTGGAGCACTACAGTCTTATTTAGTTGGCGTAGTTTCAACATTAAGTCCAAAACATCATAGGCTATCGAGGACCCTCGCGACGACGAGGTACATCGAGCCACGTGTTGCAACGCGCTTTTAGAGTCTGATAATATTACAAACTTATCATAGCTGACAGTACTAATATAAGATAAGGCTTCTAAGATTGCTACCAGTTCAGCACGCATTACAGAGATATTGGATTTAATTTTGAATCTAGCACCTAAATTATTTTGTGCGTCGTAAAACGCTGCACCTAATAAACAATTATCTTTGGAACCATCAGTATATATTTTATAATGATTTGAATAACTTTTCCGAAGTGTTTGATTGCAGAGTTCTCTTAAATTATAACGAGAATAATTACTTTTACTTTTATCCACTAGCTCAATGTTGCTTCTAATTAAAAGATTCACACTGCTGACCCATGTATTTAAAGAAAACATTTTTATCTTAGTAGAATGATACATAGACATATCATTAAAATACCTATGCGCTTTAATCAATACGGGAAGTTTTTTACGGCTCCAATACGCACCTTGACATAGCTGGTCTAAAGTAATTAATAATCTAATAGTTTCATTATTGCTTATCGAGTTACATTTTAACCAATATTTAAATGCTAAATAGTTTCTTCTTATATTTAATGGAGGAATACAAAGTTCATTTTCCATAACATGTATCGGAGTAGTTTTAATAAAACCACCTATCACACGCAGGCACTGATTTTGGACTTTGTCAATTTTACTCAAATTTGAGTTGCAACTACTGTCATATAGAAAACAGCCATAATCAAGCCGACTACGAATTACTGCTATGTAAAGACGTCTTAAATGTGTTTGATGTATCCCCCAACCAGATCCCCTTAAAACTTGCATAATATTCAGAAATTTAAGTACTTTTTCTCGTATTTCATTAACATGTTTTGACCAAGATAAAGCCCTGTCCAGCCATAAACCTAAATATTTAACCACTTTAACTACCTGTAAACATCGGTCATTAACTTTTATATTTATGGTGTCATCCCTATAACCTCTTTTAAAAATACAGACCTTTGATTTAACATTAGAAATCTCTAATCCGACCTCATTTAGCAATTTAACCATTATATTAAGAGCAACCTGTATATTACAACATCCCTCGGATACCCTATTGCAACTTGTATACAAAACAAAATCATCAGCGTACTGCGAAGTATACACATTCGTTATGTGCCTACAAATATTTATTGTTACTATGTTAAATAATAAAGGTGATAAGGGGTCACCTTGTGCTAAACCAATATTAGTACTTCTTATAAACTCATCGCCGTCTAACTGAATTTTAAGATTTCTGAGACTTAGAAAGTTCCATAAATAAACACATAGCTTAGAACCCACTCCGATACGATCCATAATCAAAAGCAAGGATGTTATATCCACATTATTATATGCATTATTTATGTCTACAAATCAAGCAACAGTAGGTTTCTTTTCAGAAAATCCTATGAAAATTGTTGTAACCAATTTACTTAGATTATCAAAACATGAGCTCATTTTCCTAAAACCGGTAGTACTAGGCGAGAATAACCCTTTGTTCTCACAAAACCACTCTAACCGTTTATTTAAAATATTATGAAATATTTTACAAAAACAAGACATCATAGAAATTGGTCTAAGTGAAGATACATTACCTTGAATACCGCCCGCTTTAGGAATAGGTACAATTAATATATCGCGCCACTGCCTAGGAACGAATCCACTCTCATAAAACCGGTTGTATAACTGGACAAGAACAATAAGGGCGTTATCCGGAAGTCGTCTTATCATATCGTACGTTATTCCGTCACTACCCGGGGTGGTATTTTTATTAGGAATACAATTTTTTAACTCGAACTTGGAAATACTAGATTGTAATTCAATATTGTCTGAACTAAATGCAGGAATATTAGGACTCACAAAGTCAGGCGTTAAATTTTGCAATAATAATTTTGCTAAGTCTCTTTCCACTTGATAACTCTTTTGCCTATACCCTTTAATCCATTTCATTTTATACCAAACATCAGAAGATGAAACAGAGTGGTCTAATGAAGAACAAAAGGTCTCAAAACTATCATTTCTTGCCTTGCGCATAACATTCTGAGATAAATGGATTTTGTCCTTGAGCGAGTCATAATTCAGAGGTACCGGATTACGCCGAAATTGAGAAAGGGCCAAACGACGTTCTGCAACAACTTTTGATAATTGTTCATTCCAATATGGCCTGGAAATGAACTTACTACAAGGATCTTGACTAATTTTGATTAATGGTATAAATAATTCGGCGGCAATATTTATGTAATCTTCAAAAATATCATAATCTCTTTGTAGGTTGTCAGAAAACCTAAAATTGCAAAATAAACTGTATAGTATTTTAGAAAACGAAGACCAGTCCGCCTTTTTAAAATTTCTCTTGAATATAAAAGGTAAATTTTGACTTAAACAAAAGGAAAGCTTAATCATACGGTGGTCACTACCTAGTGTCTCATTCATTACATTGTAGTTAAATTTAAGTGCAATGTCTGAAGAAGCAAATGCAATATCTGGAGAAGATTGTTGTAGAATACCGTTTACCAATTTAATTCGTGTAGGACAACCGTTATTTAAACTTACAAATTTACTATTTGACAATACCGCATCCAAAATCAAATTCCCTCTGCGGTCTATTCTGTTTGACCAGTTGGTATGATGGCCGTTAAAATCCCCAACTAACAAAGTGTTAGTGTCAATAATAGAAAACAACTTGTCCCAATCAGCCTGCGTAGTAGACACAGAGGGTGGACAGTAGATCGATATGATATTGTTGATACTATGGCAATTTAAAATCTTAACAAAAATAATTTCCAAGCCTGTAAAAAGAGTTTGTACATTGCACAACCTAGCCTTGACTGAATTATGGACAAAAATGGCTAATCCACCGTAAGAATCATCCCGATCGCATCTAAAAATATTATAATCTCTTACCCTTAAGAATGTATCTGGTTCTAGCCATGTTTCGGAAACCGCAGCAATGTGAATCTTTTCCTGAAGTAATATATTTTCAAAGCCGATTAGTTTAGGCCTCAAACTTTGCGCATTCCACTGTAATATGTTCAAAGATGTACATGTATTATTTTTATCCATTAAAGTAATTAATGAGAAGTTTTAAAACCGGCCAATCCGCTAAGTTTTCAGCCACCACTAAAATCAACCACTCAACACAACATTTAAGGGCCCCAGTAAGTCTCTCTTTTAATGACCACTTGTTAAGAAATATAATCTTTTTCAGCCTGGATAGTAGTTCAGAAAAGGTAACATTTCTTTCTCGAGGTTTTTCCTCCTCAGACAAAGTAGTCGACTTCATATCATCATCCGCATCCGAAGACAAACTCACTGTTTCCATATTTTGTTTAGGACCAGTGTTGTTCTGGCGTAATCGTTGAGGATACTTCTTAGGCTCCGGATGAACTTGAGCTTTAACTTTTAAAACCTGAGCGTAAGCAGGTTTTGGGGTTGCTTTTTCCTTTTCTGTCACAACTTCAAACGTTCCGCCATAAGTATTGTCACAGTCCTCGTCCAAAATTCCACTAGAAAAGTATTGAGGTCCAGATACGGTGGTTGGGGTAGCTTCTTTCTTCTGAACTAGGGGAGATTCCGGAACATACATAGTGCGAGCTACTCTGTAAGTACAGTTGAATTCCGACATTAAACTGCGAATTTTCTTTTCCTTTTTATATACTGGACAACTGTTTCGATCCAGCGCCATATGATCCCCTTTACAGTTTACACATACGAAAGACTGGGTTGTACAGTTATTATGATTCTTACTGCACTTAGGACAGACAACAGTTTTTGAAGGGCATCGTAAACGGGTGTGTCCTAGCTGCCAGCACTTTGAGCATTGTGAGACCGGGAAAACAAATGGTTCTACTTTGATGCGCATGTCATCGACATATACATATTGAGGCAAAAAGGACCCTTTGAAACATAATCTTACAGTCTCACTCGGGACCCAGTTACTCTCAGCTAAACGTTTTAAACGCATTGCAGAAGATACAATAGCACGGTCATCATCACATCGAATGCGTTTAGAAATTTCTTCATCCGTAAGATCCAGGTCAACATTTCTTACTAAACCATAACTATAGTTGACATGAAAGGCCTCTTGAAACTTCCACCCTTTAGATATTAAATCTTCGCACGATATCATCTTCTGCATTGATTCCTGACTGTCAAACTCCGCACGAATTTTATATGGTGTTAAATATCTCAGTTTCAAAATCTCCACAATATTCAAACCTTTAAACAGTTTTGCCAAGGCGAACTGCTTAGGTAATTTTTCTTTACACGAAATATAAACTTCAAATTTGTCTTTATCTTTCTCAGGGATTTCACCCGTTCGAAAACCTACTCCGCCTGACAGTTGCCCTCCCTTAACTGGAGAAGCAGTTTGTGTGCTAGTTGAGGCATTTGTTGCCTTAATGCTGTTTTGCGATTTCGGCTTAAACTTTTTCTTTTCGTTCTTAATCCAATCTACGATACGTTGCCCTTGCGTATGCGCAGCGCAAGTGCACATAGCTTATTATGCGGTTTGTGAATTTTCTTAAGTGTGGGAAAAGTGGCGCATGCAGTTTCTAATATTTATTTATAACGGTTTTTGCCAGTTCGTAAATAGCTAAAACGATTTTGATGGATAAGCCAAGTTTAGTCTAGTAGTAGGTAAACGTAGTGGTTGTGAACTAGACGATGAAAATTTTATTTATATAAGGTATTTCCAGCATCTTAACGCATTCTTTCAACTTTTTTAAAGTAACTGTATGAAAACCCAATATTCCAATCCTCTAAATGCACAAGTTCATTTGCTTTTTTTTCAATTGAAATTCATCTTGTTGGACCACCCAAGTCGTGTAGATTGTATTTGTTTCAATAACTAAACAAGCAGGCAGATACTACCTAAACTTTGTTTACCAAAGTTTTATGCTGTCTATACGATCCATTAAAAGAAATGACCTAGTATATTGACACACAGATACGCAATCTTAAGGTCCATAGATAAATAGTGTAATAGCTTATTCTTGTCACTCATAACTATGTTTGCACGAGTACATATGTACTTCCACTTTTCTTCCCAAAAACCGCTATAGAAGTCATCATCATCATCATCATCATTAACAGCCTATTGTAGTCCACTGCTGGACATAGGCCTCTCCTAAAGCACGCCACTGAACCCGGTCTTCGGCTTTACTCCTCCAGTCACTGCCCGCAGCTTTGCGTATGTCGTCGCTCCACCTTGCCACAGGGCGTCCTGCGCTACGTTTGCCGATACGCGGTCTCCACTCAAGGACCAGCTTACCCCAGCGGTTATCGGTCCTTCGGCAGATATGACCAGCCCACTGCCACTTCAGCTTGCTAATACGTTGAGCTATGTCGGTCACTCTAGTTCTCTGTCGAATTACTTCGTTTCGGATACGATCCCTTAGAGAAACCCCGAGCATAGCTCTCTCCATAGCTCGCTGAGCGACTTTCAGTTGGTGGACCAGTCGTACCGTGAGTGTCCACGTTTCGGCTCCGTATGTCATGACAGGTAGGACGCACTGGTTGAAGACTTTCGTCTTAAGGCATTGCGGTATTGGCGACGAAAAGACTCGACGGAGTTTTCCGAATGCTGCCCAACCCAGCTGTATTCTTCTCTGGACTTCCTTCTCAAGGTTGTTTCTACCTAGTTGGAGCGTTTGCCCTAGGTAGACATACTGTTGAACAACTTCGAGTTGGATTCCATTTACGGCAATCGGTTCCGGATCAACGTGTTCGTTGAACATGACTTTGGTTTTATCCAAATAGCTATAGAAGTAATTACTTCGAATAAATTTACTTAAGGTGACTACACAAATAATGTATGCGTGTAGTTCATTCACTTAAAGGCCAATTATGAGAGGGGATCATATGTGAGTGCACATTGAATTTATGAATATTGTTCAGCTTTATGTGTTGGCTGATAAGGAGCGTTTTTGTGGAGCTTTTAAGGACGTCGCACACAGTAAAGATACTTACTATAACATTTTATCTTAAGATGTCTAAATATAACCTATAGTATTTTAAGGAAGGTACATATTACTATCTGCTAAGACACGATAAAATGTTTCAAATAAGCATTCTCTAAGGACTGCCTAAGAGATGGTACAGAATATTTTGTATATTAAGATACAACACTCAGCATCAAGATAAATCCCGTATCATTCGATGATGGTTCATATAACACGATCATAGCTCTGAGCGCCCTATTTAGCGATCATGTAAAAAATAATTCCGCAATGTTAACATTATAGTTGACATCTCACCTGTGCCGTGTCGTAGTCGTGTCATGCTCATACATAACAAAATGATTATGATAAGACAAACAGTAAAGTGGCCTTCTTTATACGATCGACTACATAGCAAGTTATACTTTATCTTAAGATCATATGATAAAATATTAACGTATCTTAATCGTGTATGGTGCGTTTTTATGACGTGTGTGCGTTATGGTCTGTGGCCAGCGCTGGAGCGTGCCAATAACTGGCTACGCTTTGCAAGTGAAGCTCCTCTTCCTGGTTCTTGACCGGAAACATTGTTACTATGATAAGTATTAATTTTATTTTATAGAAGCAGAACAACGTTGCGTAAAAAAATATTGCTTCAATAGAAGGAGAGTGTCTGCGGTCGTTATTAGGGCTCCGTACACAAAGGACAAAATGGGACACTTTTACTCACTATGAATCATGTTTGGTATTCTAATTTATTAAACTTCATGTGGATAGACTTTAGAGTATGGCCGTTCGAATAGGCCATTTTTGACGGCTGTCAAGATCATGTTAATGCTATGACATAAGGCCTATTTCACTTTGTTGATATGTCCTCTAGTATGGGTTTGACAGCTGTCAAATATGGCCTATTCGAATGGCCATACTTTAGTGATGAAAATTCTATATTTTATTTCAGTCTACTATGACAGTTAGCCCAGATATTCTATATAAAATCTTGACGTGTTTTGATGTTATTGTATTATGTTGTAGTTTTGTTCCTATAAAGCAATAAAGTGTTTTTGTCTGTCTGTCTGTGTTAAACCTTATTCAAAATGTATGTTTTATTTTACAGGTACAATTAAAGCTCTGCAACGATGCTGATACTAATTTAAGGTAAAAATAAACAATACTCATTTACTTATATTGAATGTTGTTATGGTTGCATATTATTTAAACTATTTTCGTAGATATGCCTTATAAAATCAAATATTTACGTGGATTTAAATTATATTATGACTAACTAGGTAGTGATTATAGTAGATACCTTTCTTTATCTTAAAATATCATTCTCTTCAATTCTGCCGATTGATATCGCATTGATAAGTTGGCTTTTAAGTAAGTTATCCATTGTTGTTGTTGTTGTTGTTAAGAAGTGTAACCGTCTCCTCAAAACGATATGTGCAATAATCCTTCTCAATCAAACTGGTGAGACCCGCTCGTGGGAGGTCAGTTTGACCAATTTGCTGTCGAAATTCTGATTACACAGGTCACACACTTCACATTTCTATAACACGTGGATCGCGAAATGACGCATATCGAAATATCGCAGCCAAGATTTGGCTCGCAGGACCAATAATGAAGGAGCAGATCCTTCACTTTGAATGTTATCATCGTAAGTTTGTTGGTTATTTATCCAGTCCGACTTCGTAGAGCGTATTGTACAAGTAATAAATGCATTGTACATGTAAACTGCAGATACAGCAAATTGGTAAGTATGTGACGCATTCGCCTTTATTATAAAGAAATATAAATTAATGTCGTGTAGGCTCGTACCTTACATAAAGCTTTCACTTCAGCTTGTCAAATACATAATATCTCACAGCAATGACAGGCTCTGTCTGAAAAGACATATAAAACACGTTGTAATGGCTCATACATAACATAACACCTCATGTTATGAAAGCAAATAGTCAAACTCACAACATTATCTGTCATTGTGAATAGTAGAAAACAAACTTACATAATTTTTATATTCGTAAAATTACAAACAAAAGTTTTATGTGAAATTTTAAGTACTACTTATATTACTAAAACAGTTTAAAAAACTTTATTTAATAAAAGCAGGGATTAACATGGTCCATTTTTTTCTGTAAATACAAGCACCAGGCTAGTGCCTGCATATGCACACATACTTACAATATACGTATAGACAGGTAAGCAAGAGGTAGAGTATAGCAATTGGTTTAAGATTAACTACAATGACATTTTCCATTTATTTAAAAACAAGAGCCATCAGTATAAATCCTATCAGGTTTAGGTAGGTAGAGTTGGGGGCATATTCTCTTTTTAGGCTTTTTTTTTAATTAACATGTAGGTACGTACAAAAGATTGAGCTCCGCATACTTTGTAGACATGCATTTTTCTTTACTAAAAGAAGATCCTCCATTTTAAATTACAGTTGTAGAGCTAGGTCATTTCTAAAGCCACGCTAGGATAAGCCCATCTCATGTCGCCTAAGGTCTAAGAAGTATAGTAATCCGGGCAGGCGGTGCCGGATGCAATACAGTTGCCGTACATTTGTCCGGCTGTTTGACGTACATTGTAATTATTCCTGGCGGCCAGTAAAACTAGGAGCTGTTGTGTATTAATTGAAAACAGGGCTTTGTTTGCTTTGTCATTGGCAGCTTGAGTATAGAAATCGGACAAGAACTCAGTACAACAATAAGAAACAACTTTGGGGACATTTTTCTCTGATAGATGTAATATGTGCTTTGTTGGAGGTTTTACGGTAAACGTAAATTATAATGTTTACTGAAACTGTGTCTCGCCTGAATGTCTCTACTATCGAGACTCTATTTTAAAGCTGCTACACGCCATCATATTAAGTTGTAAGTAGGCAACTTACTAAGAGGAAAAAGTGTCATAAACTTTTTACAAGTGAATAAATAGTTCATGGTATAATGAGGAGCCTGGAAGCGTATTTTAGAATCAGGAATTCAATTTCGCATGCACCAATACGCCATGAAATGTCCAACAATTTCATGTATATTTCGTACTACTTGCATACATACTACTATTGACACCAATCGATTTGAGTAGCATTATTGCGGTGAGATCACTCGGCGAGTGCAAAATCAGTTTACTACAAGTTAAAAAGTACGTTTTTTTTGTTTTCTGTTGCTTTTACTCTACTACTAATTGTGCTCGTATCACTCGCTCTACCATACCACTAAAATTTTTACACATATAGCCGAAACAATACCAAAACATATCCTAGATATTAACTAATTTGAGTGTCTAAAGATACGAATAGTTAGACCAGTCATTGCGAACTTCCGTGCTTAATTTCAGAAATCACTGTTTCAAAAATGGAGTTCCTGGAGGCTGCATACATCCGACAAGTGTTTGCGAATGTTTCTCACGTCCTCACAGGAAATCTCGCTATTAAGCTATTGCCCTGCGAGCAATGTATTCAAATTATGTCCGACAACATCCATTACTGTGTTTATACCGCGTTTAAACCATACTTATATCGTGTTTATACTTCTACAGTTGCTCCGGGAGTGAACAATGGAGTGATAGGTCAATTTAGCTACATCTTATGAACTAGGCCTAAGTGAGATTATAGAGACTTCAAAAGAGCGATAGAGAAAAACAGAGAGAAAGTATCACATTAACTTCAGGTAGACAATTTAAAAAATTAAGATAAGAATTTTTTTCGGATCAAACTAATTGGAAAATGGTTTTTGTTATTTTAAAAAAAACCTGCGAAGTTTTTTACCGCAGGCAGGCAATTGCGACGCCTTTACCGTCTGGTCTAGCTCAATCGTTGCCTGCAGAATTATGCAAGAATACCAAATGCAAATTGTGTAAATATAATACTATAATAATAATAATTTGTATATCTAGCACAGGTATTTTTTTAAAATTTGATTATTGTGAATCATATAAAAACCTACCTACACGACATTTACTTTGCCGAACATAATATTAGAACCATAGGTCTATGTTTGTCAATACATTACGATTCGCAGCAATATATACGACAACAGAAAGCGTCCCTGGCCTACAGCAAAAACGAGAGAAAGGAAAACAACAGAGCGATAGACATCTAATAATAAGAGCATTCGAGGCGAGAGTACGCATCTTGAGGATAGCTATCTTGTTAAGATCTAGTGACAAAATATTCAGACGAAGCCTTACTATGAACAATGAAAGTGAAGCAGGCAAAAACTCGACGCACTTAGATTTGAACCACTGACATTAGTTATACTTGCTATGAATTTTACAATCGTTTTTTTATTGTTGATATGCAAAATATATGTATATGCAAAAGATTTCAAAGCCAACATTAAGTCAAAAAATAGCCGCAGGTTTAAGTTGGCCCCTAGGCCCCAACAAGATAGGTCGGACGGTCGGACCCACCCACGGGTTTTTTATATTTAAACTTATTTTATCGAATTTGGAAATACGAAATCTAAGAGCGCACCGAATCTGGGTAGGATTAATTTATTCAAGGCTGTTCGTACGGTTAGGGTTCCCTCTAAGCATTAAATCGTCTTTGCTCTGAGACTATCTAGTGATTAAAATATCTCTTGCTGCAGTCGCAGGCGCATGCAAACAGACTTCAATTACATTCAAATTATATACACGATGATCTATTTACATTCCAAATTCCAATACAATTGATACTTAGTATCGAATTCAAGATTTTTTTAGGATGCGTCAATATGTGGTATTGTGGAATAAATAATAGTACTAGCGTCGAATGTTATTTCATATCCACTATTCAATTATTTTTAGTAAATATGTTTGTGTGGTTTGATCTAACGTAGGTATAGGTTACACGCAGGCACCTAACTTAACAACGTAGTTCGTATATGTTGGACAAGCGGCCCGCCCAGCGGCTGCGCCCGCTGCAACTCATTTTCCCGTGGGAATAAGATGTTTCCCGGCAAGTATTATAAATAAAAGCCTTCCTCTTGAATCACTCTATACAGGGTGTAACGGAAAGGGGGTATCAAGCCGAAGTGAAAATAAACTATACCTTTCGTAGATCGGTTATGTAAAATTTCAGTCCAATATACCCAACTTTGTAACACATTGAAAAAAAAATCCAGCATACGATTTTAAAGTATTTGCATGTAAACAAATGTGGCACAACACTATTGAGGTCACTGATCTTTATTTCATTCCCATAGCACTATCACTAGCACCGCCCATTGCACCTTCTACGCGTCCTGGGCGCCTGGTACCTCACGCGGCGCTCGCACTTTATTTATTCGCATTATAGCACTGCGCGGGAAACGCGGGTCGCGGGAAGCGCGGGTCGCGGGCCGCGGCGGCATCTTCAAAGGTGTCGGCGCGGCGGCGGCGGCGGCGCACAAAGCGATCTGCGGCGGCGGGTGGCTATGTCACACGCGGCAGATAGCAGGAATCAGCTCCTGCGTGCGGCGAAAGTGATAAGGGTGCTGTCCAGATTCGTGGAACATTCTCGACACTTGTATGTGGTTCGCAGCTCCCAACAGCTGGGCACCACGTTGCGTGCTGGTCCGCGGGCTCTCTTCGAAGTGCTCCAGTACGGCTTCTTCAAAATTCGGATCTCGGGTCGTAGTGCGGCCAGACGCAGTTGTCGCGTGAAACGAACCTGTCGAATACAGACGATTCACCATGCGCCTGAAGCACCGCAATGAAGGCAGATGCTTTGCTTCAGCAGCTCGTCTACCTTCAAAGAATCGCTCACGAGAGAGCTCCCGTGCTGCACTCAAGTTGCCGTGAGTGGCACCGACGCACAGAATCATCTCATAATATTCTGCATTACTCAAAGACATCACGACACGACGCAGATTATTTTAACTTTACAATTAGGTACACTAGTTTACGCCGAAGCAGATGAACTAAAGAAACTTAAGGACCTAGGTGTTGCCAGAACGGTCTAGACGATTTAATAAAATAGTTTGTCATTTTCACCTATTTCACATATTTTTTTACCTATTTAACATTAACCGTATTACAACGGCCGCAAACGCTCTGACTACCCCGCAAGGTCGTGATATGTGTATGTGTATGTATGGTAATTTTATCGAAATTCACATACCTAAACACCATTATGTACATACGCCAAACAAAATTTTTGTTCTGCCATATGTCACAGAATTAGACAACAAATATGAACAAAAAAAAAACGCATTTTGCTCCAATACTAAAGTACTGGCAACTCATTTGGTCCTGCCTACCAGCCCCCACCAACTATTCCCGAAAGATAGTGACCGCAGGGATTCCCGCTCCCGGTAGGGCTGTCACATTTACTGATACTTGCAAAATAAATCAAAAGTTACGTGATTCATTTTAGAATAACTTTTAATGTTTATTAATATGTCAGTCTCTCTCTTCGTGTGGGACACCAAGTCGTCCAACAACCCAGAATTTTTCAACTGCCTTCTACAAGTAGCAGACTTCTAACGTGGTGGTTGTGTAAGGACTGCCGTCTAAGTAATCAAATCATAGATAGCAACCGAGACCTACACGGTTTAGTCCCAAAACTCGCTCACGCGCGCGCAGCGAATTCGACAAACCGCGGCGCGTACCTGTTTACCCGTACGTACACGATGACACCCTTGCCATATTACAGCTACCTAGACACTATGCGCTTTATAAATTCGGACTGATAATAATGGGGGGGCTGTCAAACCGCCGCGCGGGAATCCGCGTAAGGGAGCGTTTAGCCTTAACTTGCCATCCAAAACACGGACCCATCTTTCTTACGGAAAATCGAGTGGATCCAATCGCAATGTCCTAACCAGACTAAGAACAAATTCACAAAGTGATAATTGAACCCGGAACTTGCTGCGTCACAGGTAGTCGTGCTAAGTACCATTGCGCCACATCGGTCAACGAACACTTCAGTAAATTAGTTGGCATTTATTCAAAAATTTTGGCGTAAGAATTACGCTGGATCCCGAGTTTATCAAAGATGCAAAGATCTTTGAACAACTATCCATCGAATATCCAATATCTAAAATAATACATAGGTACTTTTTTAGTCATTGTGGGAAATTATTGTGTGATACACATGTTTTCTAAAACAACCTTGAAAAACAATCCTCAAAAATGTCAGACGTGGCGATAGCGACCGTATTCTTACGGCCGTTAACGCTCTGCCTACCTGGCAAGGGATAAAGGCGTGATATGTGTATGTATGTATGTATGATAAGGGCATAATAGGCTGGATAATATGATTTTTTTAATTATTGGAATCCGTGCTTCGGAAGACACGTTAATGATTGCCATCTACTATCTGTATTACGAAGTAGTACGTATCGAGTTAAATGCCTGAGGATAGTCAAAGAAGTGCGTTTCGAAACAAAAATTTATCATAATTTGCGGGCAATCAGATTCTTTCCGTGCCTGTAATATCAAACTACCTAGTTTGCTTTACCTAAGGAACACACTGGTTATTGAATCCTGATCCTTCCAATCAAGAAGGAACCAAGCGTTGTGATGATAAAAAATAAAATACCCATCATTATTTTAAGGAAAATAATTAAACACTATCGTTTAGGTTTTTTGACACCCCTAGCCCCTACCTAAGGGATGGTAGTACCATTGGCCCCGCCCGTTGTCCAATAATAATAATAACATCAAATCAATAACCAATAAGAATCAACCACTAAAATGGCCGACCATAGTGGTACCATGATGGTACCATGATTTGATGTTATTATTATTATTGGACAACGGGCGGGGCCAATAATTAGGGTTAAATTTTGAAATTGATACATGCATGACACAGCTCTGACCTCTTTCAAACTTATGTACTCCTGGTACTGCCAATCGTATTTTCAGTCTAATTCAATTTACTTCCTAGGGGTATTTGTGTAGAAATCGACCGTGGATTGGAATAATGCGTGCCGAATTTTATTTCAAGTGATGTAGTGTATTATTAAATTTATGCGTGCACGCATTCATCTATCGATTATGAAACCCGTGAGTTTTGATAGTTACGAGTGCAGACGATTTAAAAAATACGATTTTCGGTAGCGTTGAATAATATTCAAGTAAGGATCACGGATTCAATCCCCTTAGGCCTCAGTCTCGAATTTTGCGGGCAGCAGCGGGGCGGCAGCGGCAGAATCTTTTGCATACAATCAAATGGACCGGTACGGAAACAACAGCGGCGCGGGAGTGGGCAATGAGCGGCGCACTCCCTAGAAAAAAAAGCGAGCGGCGCGCCGCCGCCGCTGCCCGCAATATCCGAGACCGGGGCCTTAGACGGTTGGACAATGGCCCCCTTATCAGGGGCGTTTGCCATATTCACCGGGCTTGAAAAGTGGGTTGGCAAGCGCATCACAATTGCATTTACCGGTCACGCTGCTGTCGTTTTCCTGAACGCTCAGTCTTATTACACTCTATGGGTAATTCTAATCCGGAACCATTTCTATCAAATACAAATACGCACTTGTAGGATAACTAGACCACTCCCTTTTAGGGTTCATTTTGTTGCAGACACTTTAAAGAAATCTACAGATACTTTCTTTTAAAAAAATCATGATTTCTTGAAAAAAAAAAATGTAAATGATATTGTTTCTCGATTATCGCGTGAGGCAGCGTAATTTTTTATTATCTGTCACGACATTTCGCCTACAAATACAAAATAAAACAATAGGCCGAGTTGGTATCCGGAACCAAATGTGATTTATTAGATTACCAGGAGCACAGGTCGAAGAAAAGGAGGTGGGAACTATTTCGAAAAAGGTGGTCTAAGGTGGTTGACCCCAAAACAGCTGATAGCTCACTAGTGTTGTGCAAAGTCAAATTTTGTAACATCTGGACCTGGATTTCAATAAGGTTTTATTCATTAGAACGTCAACTTAGAAGTTTAAAATTTTGCTATTTTGTTCTTGGTCAATACCAGAGTTGGTGCACTTCGGCTTGATACCCCCTTTCCGTTACACGCTGTATATTAAAAAACCTGCATCAAAATCCGTTGTGAACTTTTAAAGATTTAAGCAAACATACATACAAACGCGAAAAGCGACTTGGCTTTATACTATGTAGGGATGCAACTTTTCATCAATTCGATTAAATTTACGTTGTTGAAAAGACATAATGCAATTAGCCGATGGGTCTGAGTGAATTTGGTCTTTAAAAGAATCTATCTTTAAAAAAATCAATTTAAGAAACCGCAACGTCTCCCAGAATGAATATCGTCATCGTCGGATGACCAACACCGTTTTTATCGCATAGTTGTACCAGATCATCCATGGTTCTGCAAAGGTAAAGTCGTGAATGCGGCCGGCCGTATCCGACCGCAAATGTGCACATTACCGGCGCGCGCGCATCGCATCTGCCGCACGCGATCAATGTCATACACGCGCGTGCACTGAAGGCAGTAAAGGGCTTGATATAAACCACGTCACAAAACTACTATCGCTCAAACTCATATCGGGATACGAAACGCCCAAAAGTTATCAACTGTCCGTCTCTAAGACTGAAACACTACATTTAGTGAGGGCTCGGGATTAATGTAAAGATTAAAGACCCGAAGCCGCAGGCCAAGTTTATCACCAAAAACACCTGTTGAGCCTTTAGGCTGACAATTTACTACTAATTAGAGCCTTGTAAAATGTAGATAGATAGATATAAGGTAGTATAAGATGGTATAGGTGGCTTTTAAACAGCATATAATTATATCAAATTGCTAGGTCTCAAATGTAGGTACATAATTATTAAATTATACATGGGTTTAATAATATAATCTGCATGATAATAATACCTAACTCTCTTGTTTCGTATTTGAATGAGATGAAGTGAAAAATGTCTTGAACTATCCCACCCTTTTCATCAAGATGGTTTCGGTCTCGAGGCCTCAAAACCAGCACCACGCAGTGGAGAGCTGAGTCATCCCCACCCCAAGAAACATAGGTCGAGATATGAAAAATGGGAGATCCAAAATTTTTTTTCATAGGTATTTCAACCTATGTTTCTTGGGGAAAGTTGTTTAGTTTCATGGGCTGGTTCACCCCTTAAAATATTTGCAACTAATATTTTTACACCCTGTATAGCATTGCGCTTTTGTGCTACATGTGCAACCCCTACGCATCTAAACTTACGCGCAATCAGCTGAAGCGCGTGTGCGCACCTCCGCGGTTTGCGGTTTTTGCAGCGCCATCTCTTGCCAACGTACTCGTACTCGCCACCAATCATTGGCCAGCTATCCTGTCATATTCCATTGGATAGAGGAAATTGCTCGACATCAGTGACGAGTGTTCGTATCACCATTATAATATGGTAGTGGTAATCAGACCGCAATAGTATTAAAAGATTACTGCAATAGTTGCAGAGGATCATTTCTTGAAATGGAAAAAAGGCCATAAGTAATCCATCTAAGGGAGCGGAGTAAGGTAAAGTTTGATAATTTAAATTGATTCCCGATTTTATCAATTTCTTGTAGGTGAGGTTCCCACCTACCTAATGAACTTACTTAGCAATGGGAAAAGATGGTCTCTGAGATCTACCTCCTTAATTTTTTTAAACAACTTCCAAATGTCAAAAACTTGAAAGTCTTTTAACAATGATAAAAGAAAACACTTTGTATGGGCTTTGGGTAAGTCCTTATCAAGAACTTCCACGAGACAAAAGAGCAGGTCAAAGACCTGCAAAGTGGCCGCCCCATGCTTGATGTCCCTATTATATTAACAGACGTGAATTGCACTTCTCGATTTGGCCACTCAAACATTGTTGATTACTAATTTGTACTAGAGGTCAAAAGGCAAGTTCATAAAGCTGTACTTACACTTGAAACTTTTTCGACTTAATTGTTCTCAGATAAGAACACGGTAATGCATCTTTGATGGTCGTTTGATAAATAAAATGATAAATCAAACCCGTTCGTAGCCACTCGAGATTGTTACTTAGCTATTTATTTATAAGCTGGCAGGGTTTTTGCTGGCTTTTTGATTATAGATTGATATATGAAGTGAAGGCTCATCGCGGCCCATTCATTGATTAATGACATCTTCTTGTAAGAGCTTCTCGGAAATTTATATTTGATCCTAGGTTCAGGCTTTACTACGTAGATACTTTGCTGTTCGTAGTTCGTATATGTACATAGGTACTTCGTGTTTCCTGTCCGCAATTGTTCAAAAAGATTACAACCGTACTGTAAATTCTCGTTGTTTTCCTACAAACAAAACAAAATAAAATTGAATTCCTTTTCGAAAGTACCTTTGCTTTAGTCTTACATCGTCGAAGTGCGTGACTGTTCCAAGAAGGAAATGGCGGTTAAATTACTATTAGCGAGATTTTCAAGACAAGTAGCCAGTGGATTGACGGCACATGCAAATACTGTAAATGTAAGCAAAGTGGCCGTTTGATAAGAGATTGCCTGTCAATTGTCCATCAAGGAGTCTCCAGTAGATTCTAGTAAAACATACAGGATGTAAATTGAATTGTCGGTATGTCGTTATAGTGACAGGCCAGTAGGCGAGGGGTCTTTTATGTTTTGTGTCAATCCTGTCGTTTATGTTTACAATATATATTTCAATTGTTCCTCTTTTACTCTCCCTATTCTTTTGATATCAGAGTTAGTTTAGATTTGGGATATCAGCTGTATTTACACTCTGTATAACAGTAACAGCAGAAGCTGTACTTCTGACACATTGTGATTAGGCTCAGCCCAGCGCATGCGTTTCCACTACATGCAATTACGTCCCATTGCCTGCAATACGACAGGCAAATGAATTACTTACAGTAAAACAGACAAAAACACTTCTGCTGTCTTATTACAATACTTTGAAGACATTAACTGGAATGCGTTTTTGTTGCCTTTAAGTCACCTTAACGTTGATGTAATACCTACAAATTATTGTCTCATCTAGTACATTAACAGTGACAGCATTTAAGTTGTCTACGATTTAAGTAGATATTCGAACAATATTATCTACCGCAACCATAGATGTCTAGATACACATTACACACACGTAGGTTAATATTGTATGAACTATTAGGTACCATATTTCAAAGCAACAACAGTACTGCTACACATGGACCTCCTCACAATGGGGTAAGGCGTAGGAACGACCTTACCCCATTGTGAGCAGGTCAAACGCATAATGCATGGGTCTGTCAGATCTATACTAGAAACGTCAATCCCCAAACTAAAACCGCTGTGGACGAAGACCCAAAGCACGACGCTGCGCTAAGGCTAACAGAAACGGCTAACAGAAACTGACCCATCCTGGTCCCTGGATTGCTTCATTCGTTACATTTTGCTACACCCACGAAAATAAATAGGGTCTTGCTGTTCCATGCTAAAACGATTTTCTAGTACTAGGAAAAAATAACCGGTTACATTAATTCGCAATAACAGAATCTCCTCTCGCTCGCCACATGTCAGCCGCATTACGTGTGATTGTCGCAAACAGTATGAAATTGCAACTCTCTCTTAAAATCGCGCGGGAAGCGAGACCGAGCAGCTGCCGTGACTCCGCCATTTTTAAAACACTTTTCTAATGGAAACCGGGGTACTTTCGCGGTGACGTGTTTGTATTGACGTATTTAATGAGGTAACTGGAATATAATTATGATGTTAACGGAGGCTTACCGACGAATTTATTTTGTATCGAGTTCCCGATATGTTGACACTGTTGCAAGCGTCATGATTCGGGCCAGGCTAGCCTTCGGGTTGCAGAATTCAGATGGCAATCGCTCTGTGTAAAAACTTGGTTCCACGTCAAATACCCTAGGTTACGTAGCCGACCACGACAGAGAACGGGATAAGGCAAGGAGAATGATCTCGTTTTAAAGTTTTTGCAAGTGACAAAACGGCATGGAGAGCTCTGAGACCTAAACAGAATTTTGGATCTAAGTTAAACTCACATACAAAGATTTTTACTGGGTATCTATTGAAATATTGATTGTCCATTTTAAATTTGTCTATTACCAACCGACTATTAAATAATAACCAATCAAGTTAGTGTAGGTATTTTCTAATGAAACAAATTGAACTAACCACAGCAAAAACTCCGCAAAAATTATTAGTGATCGGTTTGAAATTGCAAATGATAGGTAATCTCAACAAATACGGTAGAATTCCTCCGTGACTGCTAGTTTTGCTGATAATTCAAAGAACACTGTGATTTCCGATCATATGAAAAGATTTTTTGTTGTAGAGCTCATTAAATCAACACACTAAAATAGTTTCGAATAGAGTATTCAACTACTGGTTGGCTATTAAATTGGGATGAGAAAGCGAATGAATTGAAAATAAGTACCTTTTAGATACTGCTAAAAATTGACTACCGGATATATTCAGTTATAATTAGTTTAAACACATGTTTATAAAAATCTGACGTACAACACGTATCTAGATTCAAATGCTAAAAAATATTGGATCATACTTCTGTTTGACACTCGATGACATTCAATTACATATATATATATATATAATAGGATGATAAATATGGCTATCATTTATTTAAGTTCTATACTTGTTGTACAAGAAAAAGAAAATGATAAATTAAGACCTTAGCAGCCGCCTATTGTCCTAAATAAAAACGTAGTAAACCCAGACACATCTTTTTGATCGTACCTACGTATATATTTAGTACCTGAGATAAAAAGGTCTTATTTGATTCAAAGACAATCGAACAATGTACGAGTATGAAAGAAAAAGAGATATATCACCTTATTGTTGTACCTATTAACGGAATAAATAAGTAGATACATACTTCTATGCTCGTAAATTATAAAAAATATATTTGAGTTGCCAAATATTTGTCAAGGAAAATACGACTGTTCCAATTGACTCGACATAAAAAGTAGGGTATGGACCGATACAAAATAAAATAACAATATTTAAGATAAAAAAAAAATACTTTAGGTACTGTTCATATATTTTGCGTTTCAGAGTCTTTACTACTACCACAGAATATATAATACTACTAAAGTCATAATAGTCTACTACTGGACGTGGACCTTCTTCACCAATTGGAGAATATATTGTATTAAAGTCCTATTTAAATTCTAGATGTCAGTTAGATCACGAGAGTACTTATTACAGGTAAGTACATTTCTTGTGGTATCTCCACCTCATCAATCTTACGTGGAATTCTCAGCATTCTTGTTTGACATGTCAACGTGTAGCCAATGTTCTTGGACAGTATTTAAAGACAGTACAACAAAACAATTCATAAGGCTCGAAGTCTCTTTTAAGGATACTTAAAGCTCATAAAATAAAACAAGTTATTCCCACTCGGCCTTTGAAGGGAAATCAGTTGGGGCGTCTAAATAAGGTCTTCAGTAGAAAATGCTTTAGTTGTTTTGCTAATTTAGGGCTTGTAAACAAGTGGCAAGCATAAAGTTGTTCACTTGAGGAATTCTGGTAGGTATGAACAAGGATGTCCCATGTGAAATTTTACTCTATTTTTAGAATAGAGTCATTTTACTCTATTTTTAGAATAGAGTCAAATAGAACTACTAAATTTTTAGTATTGGAATATTGAGAAATAATTTAACGCTATGAAAAAAAATGAACAAACTGGCAAAACAACTTATTTCGTTCAAAAACAGCCACTCAGTTTACGTACGACGAATACTTTGTACCGTACAGTTTGTTGTATCTGAATAAGAATGAAAAAAATACAGACCGATAAAATTGGCCAATTCAAAACTATTTATCCCTATTTTGGAAACCATCCCTCATGTTACCGTTTTTACCAGACTTTAGTCATCATTGTTTCTTTCAATTCTTTAAACAAGGAACATTCTTGCCTAGCATTAGCAAGCGCTTAAGCAAAAACTTGATACATTTTAAAACGCGAGCGAAAAGGCTTGTATTCACGTTCCAAAAGTACGGTACACCGTCGTTGTAGAAAGCTTAAAAACTGTTGAGTGGTAAAGAAAAAGTTGACAACGAAATCGCTGAGCAATCGAAGGTTGCAACAAACTGTGTCTGAATGATTTTTTACTTGGGAAAGGAAAGATGCGCAGACGCAAGCGAAGAATCACGTGAGGACCGCGCTTATAGGTACAGATGGCTCACTTAGCATCTATTTACTTTGATTTGTGACCATTTTGTTGATTTAAAATTTTTCAGTCCTCTCAAGTAGTTTCAGTGTCACTAATGTTTGGTCACAATACTGAGCATCATCACCTGCCTGCCCTTATCCCATCATCATCATCAAATTTAAGAGCTGAGCTCTTGTCGGTGGAGCAATTTCCACTCTTCTCTCTTTCCTGATAGTGTTTTCATCTCTTGGTACGTTTTCAGCCCTTATCCCATTCAACAAAAAAAAATTGACGCGCTTTTGTTTCCAAATCATACACTAATACTCGTATTATACAGAAGTATAGTAGCAGTAAAGGTTAGGTAGTGATGAAAATAGCGAGAGTGAGCCCTCTGTAAACCTCTTCATTTTATAGACAGAGGAACATAATGGATGCACCATTGTTTGCGCTTTGCACTTCGCTGCATGTTTTAGAATACCGTTGTTGCAAGCGTGATTAATACCTATTGAATTATTCGCTTTTTATGACTGCAGACTGTCTTACTTAAGACTTCTGCGTGCCTAGCTTGAACTGTGAAGAAACAGACTCAGACAGTGTTATTGCGAAAGAATGATCCATATTGAGTTGGGAGTCGCTATCTAGATTTGAATAGATTATCGTGAAGGCCAGAATTTCACGATTCTATTTCGTGATTATTCACCACTTATTCACGAACATAAAAGATATAAAATCTTAAATACCGTAGGCAAAATCGCGTTAGCAAATATACGCATTACTCACGCTTCGCGGCCAATTCAGTGCAAGTAATGTGTTATTATTACCCAGCAATTTTACAGATACCAATTATCCATTGACGCAGCATTAATAATGTGGCACATCTCAATATCATGATAAAGCAAGGCAAGGAAACAAGATCATATTCTTAGTTGTTCATCAATCAGCCGGTAATGGTGTTCAAGGGGTCAACGCAAACTGGTTTCCTTTCTAATTGTCAAGAATAACCAGTCTAAATTGATCTTTCAATTGGAGAGACCAATTCATACTGGTTTTCTATACAGTTCTGTTTATAACCAGTATAAATTGACCCCTCAAATGGGGAACCCAAGCGCTATCGATAAACCGATAAGTACATTAATGATGCAGGCAGTTTTGCATATTATGATGTCTATTATGGAAGAGGAAGGTGGTCATGGTCTCTTTAGCTGATCTATGCCGGTATATCACAACACGACACGTGATACGGATGTTGAGATATGAAGGGGCAATTTACATACCGCGTCAGGCTGTGTTAGGTTTCAATGTAGTCTGTAAATATTTACGTGTACTTCCTTGTCAATCCCTGCCGCTTCTTATTTGACCATTCCGGGGTTTCTATTGCCTGTGAAAGCAATACATTTACTTGAAACAGCTTCAGTCACTCTTCGACGACCCAATGAACACTGGTGTAAGGTTTTCAACTGCCTAGTAGGTAGGTACTAGTAGCAGGCCTCTGAGATGGTTGAGTTATGACGGAGTTATCACGGACAGCAAGCGGGGCCTACGGCTTAACGTGTCCTTTGAAACATGGAACTACCTGATTGTAAGAAAGATCTTACGGAAAATCAGGCGGTTCAGCCTGTCTTAACCAGGCTGGGAACAAATTCACTCAACTTAGAGAGTGACCCACCGATAATTGAACCCAGAACCTTTCCGTGGCAGCTAGTCGCTCTATCACTGTGCCACACCGGTCGTAAGTGTTCTATTGCCAGTGAAAGCAATATAGGTATTTACTAGAAACAGCTTCAGTTATAGACTTAGACCTCCTACGCTTGAGCGTCAATTACAGGGCCCTAATGAAGGAGTGAGTTATATAAATCACGACCCACTGGCACAGGGGATATATTTTTGAAACAGCAGAAGTACAATGATCTTTTGCTTATCGGATCAATCGGTAGGCCGTCGGCACGCGGAGTGCAAATTCACACTGAATATGTGTAGTAAAACGTGTCATACGAGCAGTGTTTAAGACGAATTCATGCGTGGAAAACGCATCCGAAATTCGAAACGTCGTAATTCGGTTCCGTGCATTGATATTCCAAACGACTGACCACACTTTTTAAATTTCTTTTATTTGATGTTTTTATAGCAAAAAAAATAAAAAAATTGAGATGTGGGAATTGATAAGTAAAGTAGAACGCGTGATACAAGCATTATAAGTAGTAGATTTTCGAATGAAACGAAAACGAACGTTTCAGAAATTGATTCACAGACCTTCGCTTGTATATGGTGCGATAATTTGCAGAGGATTTATCGTCAATCGCCCCTTCTACAGACTTGTACGCACGCATGCCGGCGGAACGATTGACGGGTTCATTCTAAAGCGGATATCAGGAATTAGTTAACATGGAAGCTACTGTCTGCTACGTCGTAGCGTCCCGTAGCAATCAAACTAGAGGAAATATGAGAATTTAAAGGGTTCGATGAAATATAATATTATGTGCAGTCTCATCTATCACCCATTACATCCATCACCCTGCTTACTAAAATTGTTTCTCATTTATCCATATTCCCTTTGCTAACCAAAACGTACGTAAACGTAAACGTGTATGTTACGATAAAACCACACGTAAGTAGGTATCTTTTCTAATTAGCCAGGTAATATCCCACGAGATTTCGTACGTGCCGAAAGGGTTTCTAGCTTTGTTGGTTTTAATAATTGCTGGCAAGCCGCAGGATTACTACGGGAATCAGAGCTTTGGCCTTCTGTGGTTTTCATTTAGGCTTAGGGCCAGCGCTGCGTCGTACGGATTTCATACGCGGAGGCGTGCGTGGCTCTCTCCTCACTTTATCTGAATGTTAACTGAAGCACTTGAAGTGAAGAGAACCACGCGCGGATGGCGAACACGTTATTGGACCTTAACGTGTAAAGATATTTAAATACTGGGTAAGGAAAGAGTATCTCAATACATAACAGACGATACACTGATTTTAGGAGCAACTTGTTATTTTTTCAAATATCTAATGCATAGATACAAGAATATCACTACAAAGTATAAAGCAAAGTCGCTTTTCGCGTCTGTCTGTATGTATGTTAGCTTAAATCTTTAAAACTACACAACGGATTGTGATGCAGGTTTTTTAAATAGATAGAGTGATTCAAGAGGAAAGTTTTTGTGTTTAATACTTGCGGGGAAAAATCCTTATTCCCACAGGAAAACGAGTTGCAGCGGGCGCAGCCGCTGGGGCAGGCCGCTAGTACATAATATTTATTTACTTGAAAACAGTCTAAAACTTTTGAATGATTTCTGTCTTGAGATATGAGCCAATTATATCAATAGTTATTTCCTACTTATTAGTAACGACGAGGTCTCCTGTCTTTTTTGTAACGTTGTTTACAAGAAGAACCCGGATTTAGATATATTTTATATTAATCATGTACTCATTATGTTACAGTTAGTCCTCTTGGCAAATTTCTGAACAGAGTACCTATGTTATTTGCTTTTATAAAAGCTCTTGGAACTTGCTCTATTTAATTTACCTACAGAAATAATTGCAGACAAAATTTTTGATGCTCAATTGGTAGCAGACAAACTAGTGTAAACATAAGTTTACCAAATTACACTTAATGGCACTTCAACATGATTACAAGCGGTGATTCGATATGATTTAGTTACGATTGAGTGATTATAGGTGTGATATTATGTTTAAATCGTTCGAAGATCTTTCAAATTGTGGTTTGGTAAAAAATAAACGGCGTGTGCCAAACGCTTCTTTTTTGAACTGTAAATCATTAATTTGTTCGCAAAATTTTGCTCATCAATTACTGTTTAAACGAAGTAGATCAAACGCCATTTTGCGCAATGACTAGAGAAATATACAAACTGTTTTTCTATTTCCTCTTCACTGTGATTCTAGATCGAACTCATTATCCTTCAACAATAAATTCTGGTGTGATTGATTGGAATTTCTTTAGAAACACAAAGGCAAGCAAACACTCGAACAATTTTAATGAATTGCAAGTTCAGTAGTTTTTGTAGCGAAAGCAGTGTCTTTATGATGTGTATTATGCTTGGAACATGGCATTAAAGCTCGAAGCTCGGTCGTTAGCTGGTCCCTTATTATCAAGGTTCCGTTGGCGGTGGAGCTAATCTACCTGTAATCACATCTTGTAGCATGTTGTTGAATTCTTGCACCTGTGTTGCGTTCGGTGCTACTGCGCACAATGATTTGGCTTCCTGACTTTTACTATTACAGTAGGGATTAAAATTGGACTAATTTTGACCAGATGTTAGGACTGATCTATGACTGGTCTCCCTCCGCCTCTCTAAAAACTTTCTTATGGTCGGGTCTACGATCTATGTACATAATATTCTAAAACGAAGTTAGTTTACCCCTACTTTATTCTTTTATCATACCCCGTCGACGTCAAAATGCTATGCCCCTGATCCGAACAACGGTTACCCATAAAGCGATGGATTAATCACGAATGTAGAGATAATCTTATACGAGTCGACTTGCGCACGCGACGTTGCGTCTGCGCATGACGCGTGTTTAATCCTCACCGTTTCGGTCTTCATCTACTCCATGCAATAATAGATTGAATAACAGGTATCCTCTTTCATTTATTCAACTGTTGTTCTCATACTTTGAAATATAAAATCAAAAACGACTGTTTTACTGCAGTTGACGCGTGCATTTTCATTTTAATTTGCATTCCATTAATTTAATAAAATTCTTAAGTTGACGGAGTGTTCTATTTAATACAGGTGTGCCGGTAAGTGTATAATTTTTTAAAAAAAAAAGGCGGTGTGGCTATAATAGTATTGTACTACTTAGGTCGGTATCAATTTAGGTAATCAATCGCATAAAACATTCAAATTGCAAATTCGTAGATTTTTATTGTCGTTATGATCCGATGCCTACATAAAGCGGCAGTAACTTTTGAGCTAACATTTAAGACGGACCGATTACGCCGCGATTTGCAGGCTTTTCTGCGTATCTTACTTGCGCACGCGCACCCTACCCGTTATATGACTATTCTAATAACGACACGTAACTAAACTCAGTGCCGAGACGAATTTGTCATTAAATTGATCAATTTTAGACGCGGCTCGTAATAGTTGCGATTCGGAACCGAGTATCGACCGGAACAGGTTTTCAGTCTAGATTTGGTCACGTGCTGAATGGGTCTAAAATGAAGGGAGTAGATGGAATTACAAGCTACTGGAATACTGGAATACTTTGTACAGATGTAATAGCACAATTTTTAGCTCATTTTTTAACTTTTAAAAAATTTTTTGGACCTTCCATACAAATTCATTTCGTCGGTTGCTAATTTTGTATGGCTATGGGAGGTCAAATTTATTTTTCTTATTTCGACCTATGTTCCTTAAGGAAAGTGGTTCAGTTTCACGGGCTGGTTCACCACTTAAAATATTTGCAGAATTTTTTTTTACACCCTGTATATAAGGCACTTAATTAAAAGTCTGCAAAACAAGTTATAAATTTAATTTATGCTCAATACGAAAAAAAAGTAAGAACTCTCCGTATCATAGGAACCTACTTGGTCAAAACATGCAAAAAACGGCGATCTAGATATCGCGACGCAGTATCGGCAGACTGCACGGCAGTTCATTGTAACAGTGGCTGATAAAAATCCCCATACTCGTGTCCAACCTGCCTAACCAGAAGCACGGGTAGATAAGTACCAGAAGCCGCGAAGATAAGGCTGAGCTGCCTATTCTTTGCAGACTTGGCCTTAATGGTTTCAGAGATAGTGGCTATGTCGAATTCTTCATGTCCGTCTCCTGCCAGACTGATGTTGTTCTTTGGTAATGGAGGAAGACAGTTTTTTTCTTTTTTTTTTCGTGTGGGACACCAAAACGTCCAACGACCCGATGAACCCTAGTTTCAGGATTTTTCAACCGCCTTCTAAAAGTAGCAGGCTTCTGACATGGTTGTGTAACGACCGTCGTGTAAATGATCATAAACAGCAAAGGGAGACAGTAACTAACGACTAAAGATAAATACTCGATCCAAAGACTCAAAACAAACTCAAAAGCACCAGCGACCAGCATTCAATTTCAGATATTTCTAATATGACATCAAAGATTCGCGCACGTTTTCTGTCATATTTCATTCAATCTCACATATTTTACATTAACTGCGGGAATGGTAGTGTGATGCTATTTATGATCTGTAGATAGGTAAGTACATGTTGAAACAAATGGTAATAAACATTTGAAGCGAGCTAGTTGGTAAGTAATGAATCACTTTAACTCGCTTAGTTATAGGTACCAAAGTACAAAGTACTAGGTGCCATTCTTTAAGACCCAGTCAATGGTTGAACAAAAATTATACCTATTTATTCTTATAACTTTTCAATTTAGTACCGATGTGGCGCAGTGGAAAACTGCCTGTGAAGCAAAGCTTCTGGCTTCGATACTCGGTAGGGCTAGGGCACTTACAAAGGTGCTAAATAGGTATTTAAGTTTTGATGGCGACGCTCTTTCGGCTCTTCTAATGGGGAATGTTGTCCAGTTTCATGGACTGGTTTAACCTTTATAATATTTGCAGTTGGAATTTTACGCCTTATACAAAACACATTCCGTTTTAAACCTAATATTGTTTTATTTTTCGTAGAAATCGCGCCACAAAAATGACATATCAATCTCAGATTTGACCTTTTGTTCTAAGAAGCCTTGGCATGAACTAGTCAGAGCTTCTAGGGTCATAGGTCTTTCGCAACTAAAACTTGTAGCGTAACGATGGCAATTGTCCACTACGGCCACAAAAAAGGGGAAAAAATCACGGCCAAGTACCTAAAACTTATTTTTGACATGTTTTTTGCCCAACAAAGCGTTGTGATTGTTGTAAATACCTTGATGTTTGACGGAGATTGACATTCGTTTAGTTAGTGTTATGTTCACCTACCTGCCTGTTGTGATTGATAGATATATTGATAAATAAAATGTGACATTATAATACCTGCCACTGTCATGTTGTACTTACACACGTGCCCTTAATACATTTTGAATTGAAATAATATTACTTGTTTGTTACTATAAACTCGTAGTACAAAAGACACCAACGCGGTGTATTTATGAGTTAGTAAATACACTGTCAATCTATTAGTACTTATTAATAGGTACTTATTATTTTCTAACCTACAGCAACCATTACTTCTGTGCTGAAAATAACAAAGCTATGTATAAAAAAAATTAGGCTGGCTAACATCGGTCGATAAAATCAATCGTCGCATTCTTTATGCGATAATTTATGTAACATTTCATCATTAATTAAAATTTTATTAACACTAACCCCGTATTGTATTAAATACCGTATAAATAATGCGCTACCTAATTAAATTCGTTATATTTTAGACAATAATGATGGCGTTTTATGTCGACCTGTAAAACTTTGATTGGACTGCCGACACTTTAAAAGGAAACTAATAAAATAAATATACGGTGTACCCGATCTCGTATAAAAGGGAGCAAAGTTAATTTTATTCCAATGGTACCTATATGCGATGCAATACCGAGATTTTGCTTTGACGCCATTAAAATTATAGTTTATGGAGTTAAATCAGTCGTATAATAAGTTACTTTGTATGTATTAATAAGGTAGGTACGCACATGCAGAACATTGAAAACTGTACGAAAGTATTATAATTTTTAATTTCTTAAATTATCTAAATATGTATATGAAATAGTACAGAAAAAAAATTAAAACACTGCCTAAATGCGCGTATTTTTTTGTTTATCAGGCCGTATTAGCCCTCATTATAAAATTGTTTGTGACATTGGCATTCTGAATCTGGCTTTGATCGTCAAATACCTATATACCTAATAGGAGTAAAAAGTTTAGTAATTATGCGACGGAAATCAGATTACCATAAATGAATGATAAATATACTGCTCATAATAAAGGATATCTCATTCATACATACATACATATATAACGCCTTTATCCCTTGCGGGGTAGGCAGAGCGTTAACGGCCGTAAGAATACGGTCGCTATCGCCACGTCTGACATTTTTGAGGATTGTTTTCCAAGGTTATTTCAGAAAACATGTGTATTACTATAGTGACAGGTTGTCAGCCTGTCACCTAAAAATTGTAATACACCAATCAATACCTTCGAGTCCCTTAGTCGCCTCTTACGACACCCGCGGGAAGGATGTGGGGTGATGCTATTCTAAGCCGGCATTACACGGCATCTCATTCATTCAATATACAAACGCGATATATATTTATTAGGTACCTACATACCGACCTATGAAATTCTATAGGTATGTAATAATTTTCTTATTACAAAATGGTATTGAATCGTGCATGATTGCGAGTTGGGATATTCCCACAAGATGATCGGCGCTAAATTGTAATGAGGGCTCTTAGTCACCGCTGACTATCATACAGGATGACCTGTTTCCATATTCAGCGGCAAGATTATTTTTTATTTAGCACAACTTTATTATATGAAGAAGAATAACTTTTTACGATTAGGGATAAAATAAAGCTTTTAAAGAGTTGCAATTCTGATCCTGTACAATGGGGTTTTGGCAATTTTGTATTTGTATACCGTTAATTAGCAATAAAATTAACTACCATCAGTGTAATTACAATGTCAATGAAAAAGTTAGATGCGTGTTGAAAGTGTGTTTAAAAATGTCAAAGACACGAATTCAAGGCACCGCATCTACTTTTAAAAATTAAAGTTTCAAACTGCGCAAGGTTGTATTTGACAGCGGCGTATTTTAAGGTCGGAACGAATTGCAATTTTTGTCGAACATCACTAAGCCAACTTTTATGCTGTACATAAGCTTCTTTTCTAAGTTTTTTTATAAGGTATAACCAACACCCTGTATACTCGGCGGTACCAATAGAGTCGCCAACTGACGTGTCGGCGCGAAGTCGCGCCCGCCAGCCAGCCCGCCAACCAGCCCGCCACGCGCATGGGAAACCCGCCGAGACGAGGCACCCAGTAACAGACTATTGACGAACCACGATAGGCACTTGCTCGGAGTAAAGAAAACTGATTAGCCGTTTATGGGAGAACGTAGAACGGCACATAAAAGATTTAAATTTCAATATCTCTATGACTCTATAACGTTTCGTATAGTGTTAACTTATGCATAAATAACATATTATATTAGTTATTGTAGTAGGGGTTTAATTTATGAAAAAGCTGTTTTTACACAATACACAATTCTTGATTGATCTGGAAATTTCTCTCTGTTGCTTTACTATTGGCAGTATTTTGTAGGTACTCCCGAAAAAAAATGGGCCCTAAGAATATGATAAAAGTGGCGTGTATAATTAAACCAAGAAATATTTAGTACGTGTTCGTGTTAAGGCAAAAGCGTAGAATCCAACTCTTACGTCAAAATTCGAATACTTTATCATTTATTAGGTAACAGTCACTCCTATTATAAACAAAAACTTTGTTAGCTCTATACCCCACGACCCACGATAAGATGAGAGAAAAGTTCGCACGCCGACTGATTCCTTTGACGGAAAATAATAACCACCTATGCCACTATGTAGAAGACAATGCTACCAGCTTATTGGATGGCAATCACTGTCAATACCAGCAATTTTAAATGCACATTCCAATTTCATGTACTGTAATAGACTCTGTTCTGATCTATCTCATGGAAAGCAAATGTAAATGAGCGTGAGCAAAGAAATATATTCTCAAGGTATATCTAGGTAGGGTACTTTTTTTTCATATAACAGCTGTAGACCTATCAGGTATAGGAAGTACGTCATGATAAATTATATTTTAAATTAAAACCGTGCAAACACCAAGAGAAGGTCAAACCTTAAAACCCTACGGACCTAACCCTACTATACCCCAAAAATAACTGCCTACCTACCTTTGTGACCCGAGCCCAAAAACTCATCATACTTCTTCGCTTCAACAATAACAAACGCATATAGGTACCTACATACATGTAGACAAATATTCTAAAGGCTACATTCATGTCAGTAGCATGACTTTAATCTATCACATCACTCACATTCAATGAGCCAATATGCGGCACTGAGAAATAAGCATGTCTAATTAGATATGTCTATGAGGTGATTGATTGCAGAACACTTCCAACTGGTACCTTTAAGTACTGGATATGGCAGTAAGTGCGGCTTAACTGGATATAAGGTAGTGCTTGTAAGTAGCAGCTAGCAGGTGCCTAGGTCTTCCTGTTATGATCAATTTGTAGTTCTTAGCGAGGCAATTGCCAAGAACACAGATTCAGATCAGTGGTAAAAAATAAGCATTGTTATCTTCTGTGACCTATCTATCCTATTTAGTAATAGATAGGTTGTTTTGCAGGGAGCTAGGGCACACATGGAAGTAGTTTCGTTGTTATGTATTAACACTACTAACATATAATATGAAAGTAATCTGATATGTTACCCATCACCTCGGTATTTTATAGATACGTACTATCGCCAGTACATTAACCTTCCCATCTAAGGGATCCACTTTAAATGGGCTGAGAATGACCAATATAAGTTGATCCCATAAATGGGTAGCTTGATGTGCCTGCGAAAGTACACTACGGCTACGGTTGTAACACCATAAGGTGCTCTCGCACACATCAGTCTAAATGATTGATTGATATTTTATGCTCTACCATTTCCAATTTGTGCAATTAGGTTGTGCATGCTCGTTTCAATTAGAAATGTGCGTCTTAGAGGCAGCTGATTGGAGTAATATGAAATCGTATTGAAACACAAAGGAATATAATTATTGGAATTAAAGTAGAAGAATGTGAAAGAAACTAACAGGTGAATTTATTAGAACATTGGGGGATTTTGACTCTATTTTATAACACTCTCTTTTCGTGTGGTACACCGAGTCGTCTAACGACCCATTGAAATTGTGTAAACGTTTTACTCGTTTATAAGAACGGGTTTCGCCTAGATACCTCTCGATCAGAGTAGATAAAGGCGATATTTCGGTTTACGAAGAAATATTGTTAAGCTGCTCTGAATTTTCGCAACAAATAGAGGACATTGTAATATTTTTGAAGCCAGCCAAAACCAAGTTACCAGAGGACTTCCTTAGCGGTTACGCAAACTCATAGCACATCTTGGTTTAGCTGTTACCAACGCAAACATAGCCCATTCACAGCTAATAGGCCGCGACAATCTTCAGCTCACAAACATTCGCCTGTTTGTAATCCAGTGTTCGGCAAATACGACTTAAAAAAGAAAAAACAAGGTCCAGTGTTGGGCAAATATCTATTGATAGCTTAGCACTAAAATCAGTAGATTACGTGAAGAAAAAAGTTTGATAAGTGGGTTTCACAAAGGTGTACGAACTTTGTTGTCATTACAGTTTAGTGTATGCTGATTTCTAGATCTCTGTTCTATTGTTTGCAGTCGTTTAATCGAACGTGGTAAGTCAAGAATCTATCAAGTTTAGATTAAGTAGACATGGTTTTTTATGCTTCCTACATCTGTGATACCATCTGCGCTTTATTCTGGTATAGACAACGGTAAGCACCTCTCTTAAATAATAAAGTGGAACTGCCCCCTGGATATTTTATTTAACTTGGGAACTGGCTTTCTTAAGGGCCTTGGGATCACACACGGAGAACCCTGTCAATATTTGCCCTCTGGAGGACGCCCTTCATCTTGAGGACATCATTAGTCGCGGTTGGTAACACCTGTTTGCCCACTTTGCCCGCTACTGGTTTTTTTATGTTGTGCTTTGACTGGACTAGACCAGTACGTATTGTTTTGTTACCTAGAAAGAAAGGCGGTAAATGTCTGGGATTTTTGTCTTTTCGAAAGTATAATGTGAGATGTAAGTTGACGTTTGACAAGTTTAATTTCATTTTGGCAAGTAAAATAAATAGCTGTAAAATCCAGTTAATTTTTAGATTTATCTGTCGTGAGTGGAGGATCAAATTGCGGCAATTTTTCAAGTGCTATTGCGGTCCGAGCTATGAATTTTCTTTTACAGAACTAGGTAGATAAATATTTATGTTCGCTACGCATCTAATGAGCGCGTGCGCACTCGTAAAGAACTTCAGGCTAAATGTAAATGTGAGAATCAATTTGCCGGTCGGTTTCCAGTATCTACAAAATTACTGTCGGGTGCGGATCCCATTAGGTTAAACCACAGGTTAAACTATGTGTGTAGCTAACTAGGTGCCTTAGACTGAGATAGAGTTGGATTTAAGTATCTACTTTGCGAAGAAAGTCTAATGATGAGCTCCCAGAGCTTGGTATAAGCTACACCTGCCGCGACTGACGCACCCGTACCACCTGCCGAGACTGACGCGCCCGCACCATCTGCCGCGACTGACGCGCCCGAATTACCTGCCGCGACTGACGCGCCCGCACCACCTGCCGCGACTGACGCGCCCGCACCACCTGCCGCGACTGACGCGTTGGCACCACCTACTGCTGACGCGCCCACCAGGCGAACACGACGTGGAGGGCGCCGCGGAGGACGTGACAGAGGTGCTTCACGTGCTCCTGCCCCCGCCGTGCAGCAGGACGCGGGGACACGTGTGGCATCGGGAGTCGACAGCGACGTGCAGCCTGCAGTCTCAACTGCTACCCCCACCATAGGGATCAAGAGGGTGGCGGGAGCGCCGCTCACTCTAGACGCCGCACCGCGTATTTCTGGGGCGTCTACCACCCCAGCCCCAAATGTCCGGACCCCGAAGCTGCGGCGACGCGACCCATGCCCGTGCCCTACTTCTCGACCCCACGAATCACCAGGTCATGACATTGACGGTGTATCTAGGTTGCTAAAGGACTCCACTGCAGAGAAACCATTTAAAAAGACACTAATTTATTCAGACAAGCTAGGTGTAGGTTTTGGTCAATTATTAAATAATCGCCTTAATCAACAAGTGACAAATGTGTGTTGTCCAGACACCTCTTTTGAGAATATTGTTAACAAAATAGCTGTAGGGAAATTCGATAAGCACACTACAATTATAATCATGATAGGAAATCATTCCAATATTAGTCGTAGGACATTAGACAATAGCATTGAGGTGTTGCTTAATTTACACGATCAGACTGAGTGCAGGTTCATTTTGTGCAACTTCCCATATTGTTCAAATCTATCAGAGCAACAGAACAAATGTGTGCATAAAATGAACATGCATTTGTACAACAGGACATGTCATCATAGCGATGTTATTTCTTATTTTGATGTGAATAATTTTATTCACAAATTTATTTTGACTCAGGATACTATGTACCTGTCAGATTACTATAAGAAACAAGTAGCTACTTTGTTAGCATATAATATAATTGACACAAAATATGTGTCTCCTTCTATATTAGTTAGTAGTGGTAGTATTAATAATTTAAACTAGATTGTAAGACAAAGGAAAACCCCTCTTTGACTGATGTAAATAGCATAGGCAATCCGGGGTCTTCTTGCATTCAGCCTCAGACAAAGGAAAAGCAAAGTCAACTACAAGTTTTACATCAAAACATTCAGGGCTTTTCCAGCAAAGTATTAGAAATTGAATTGTTCTTGGAGAAGCACAATTACGACGTAGTCTGTTTTACAGAGCACTTCCAAAAAGAACCTGATATTTTGTTAAATTATGAAAATTACTGTATAGCCAGCTCTTTCAACCGAAAATCCGCGATCCATGGAGGCTGTTTAATACTAATTAGAAACAATATTAAATTTAAAGAACGTAAGGATGTGGTCGGACTGTCGGTTGAGAGTTGTACTGAAGTGTCTTGTGTTGAGCTGGAGAGTCATGTTATAGTATGCGTATACAGACCACCTATAGCTAAAAAATTTACCACACTACTAGAAATACTAGAAGATGTACTAAAATTAGTCACAAAAACAAATAAACATGTTATTGTTTCTGGAGACTTTAATGTAGACATTCTAGAAAAAAATGCACTCAGTGATAAATTTTTAGGACTTTTTAAATCATTCAATTTGTCTCATGTATTTTTTGAACCAACTCGTGTGACGCCTACTTCAGCTAAATGTATTGATAATGTATTCAGTGATTGTGAGCCTGTAGAAAAATGTATTATAAACTCTCTTCAATCAGACCACAGAGGTCAATGCGTAATATTCCCATTTAAAAATCGTATTAAAACAATTAGGATAGAAACAAGGCGCATCACTGGTAATAGGTTGGAGAAATACCGAAACGTTTTAATGGAGAAACTGCCAGTCCATAATTATAACTTTGAAAATCCAAATAATGTATATCAAGACTTCTTTCATTTAGTGAGCGAAGAATTTGAATTAATTTTTAAAATAGATACAAAAGAAATTAGTACGAAATTTAAATTTAGTGATTGGGCTACCAAAGGTCTTAGGATTAGCAGAGATAGGCTTTTTGAACTTTATGAGCTTAGAAACATCACAAATTCTGATAGTTTTAATGAGCTGGTAAAAAAATATTCTAAAATCTTTAAGACAGCTTGCTTAATTGCTAAAGCCAATTTTATTACAAATAAGATAAAGTCTTCAGACAATAAAATAAAAGCTGTCTGGAAAGTTATTAATAGCGAAACAGGTAAAACGAAACCACGCGAAAATAACTTTTCACTTAATACTGACAATGGAATGATTAGTGCAAATTCCGATGTAGCGCAGGAATTTGAAACATTCTTCACAAATATACCACTAAAAACGACTGAGGCATTAGATTCTTCACCTTCAATTTCATCGTTCTTGCTTAAACAAAATGTAGATGCTTGCAATTCAGAATTTAAATTTACTCCTGTGAGTCCCCAGTATATTTTAAAAACTTTTAAAGATCTTAAAGTTAAGAGCACCGAAGATTTATGGGGAATGTCAGTTAAAGTTTGTAAGTCAATGATTGATATATTAGCACCATACTTGGCAGATATTTTCAATGAATGTATTGAACATGGCATCTTTCCCGATTTAATGAAAGATAGCAAGGTAGTTCCGCTGTTCAAAACTGGCGACAAACAAGATCCCAGTAACTATAGGCCTGTATCTATTCTGCCAGTACTCAGCAAAGTCTTTGAAAAGATCATACTCAATCAAATGCTGTCCCATTTTAATAGCAACAACTTGTTACACAACCAGCAATTCGGTTTTACAAAGGGACGTAGTACCACAGATGCTGGTGTTGCTCTTGTCAAACATGTATTTAATGCTTGGGAGGAATCAAAGGACGCCATTGGTGTTTTTTGTGATCTTTCCAAGGCATTTGATTGCGTAGATCATGAAACTTTATTGGTAAAACTAGAACACTACGGTATTCGAAGCGCAGCTCTGAAATTTCTGAATTCGTATTTAGATAATAGAACGCAAAAAGTACAAGTAAACGGCACCAAATCACAGGGATCTCGTGTTAAAATTGGTGTGCCGCAAGGCTCTATATTAGGTCCATTTTTATTTTTAATTTACATTAATGATTTGCCTTACATGGTAGAGAATTTGTCCAAAATTGTTTTATTTGCTGATGACACATCCCTTATATTTAAGGTTGATAGACGAGCGCATAATTATGACGAAGTAAATCACACTCTTGGGCAAATTCATAGTTGGTTTACTGCAAACAATTTAGTTCTAAATGCGAAAAAAACTAAATGTATATTATTCACTTTGCCAAATGTAGTACATTCATTGAATAACTATGTTGCACTTAATAATGAAAAATTAGAGTTTACTACCAGCACAGTTTTCTTAGGGATTACTCTTGACTCAAAGCTCCAATGGGGCCCTCATATTACATCTTTATCGGGAAGATTAAGCTCAGCTGCCTATGCAGTACGTAAAATTAGAGAAATTACAGATATTTCAACTGCACGACTTGTTTACTTCAGTTATTTTCACAGCATTATGTCCTATGGAATTTTGCTGTGGGGCCGCGCCGCTGATATTGAAACAATATTTATTCTTCAGAAAAGGGCCATTAGAGCAATTTATAAACTAGGCAGTCGTGATTCTCTAAGAGAACTGTTTAAGGAAATTAATATTATGACGGTGCCGTGTCAATATATTTATGAAAATATCATGTATGTAAGAAAGAATATTCATACGTTCACAAGAAATCATGAAAGACATAATCGTAATATAAGAAGTAAAAATAAATTAGATCAACCCGCGTATAGACTAGCTAAAGTAAGAACTTCATTTGAAGGTTTAAGTATACGATACTATAACAAAATACCGGAAGATATATTAAGTTTATCTGAAAGTAAATTTAAATCTATTATTAAGAAAACATTATGTTATAAAGCTTATTATAAGTTAGATGATTATGTTAATGACAAAGAGGCATGGTCCTCTGAAATTCCAGCACAGCACAAGAAACATGCAGTCATTTATAATACCAAATCAGGACGTGCATGGAATTTACAATTGGCATAATTAGTAAGGAAGACGAAACAGTTAGAATTATCTACTGTAATACTTTTATTTTATTTTAATTTAGCGTAGCCGATTTTTTGGGCTAATAATATATATATTTATAAAACTTAGCTAGGGTAGCCTAGGGCCTATTCTATAGGTACAAATTGTAAATTGAGATTAGAAGCACTTCTGAGCAGGTTTTTGGGTGGTTTTCCTGTTCAGGGGGTCCGGCTGATTAGCATGTAACATGCTTTTTTTTTTAAAATATTGCTTTTAATTTGATTGATTAAATTGATGGTGGTGACGTAAGTTACATGCTGTGTGGTCAGCCTGACCAGCCCCGAGGCAGTGCCTTTTTTTTTTTTTTTTATCCCACTCGTGCCGCGATTCTATTAGGAACATAAAATTGTTATTGTTACTATGACTAATTCACTTATTCAGTGACCGTATTGTAATTTAACTCTATGACATTCTAAAAGCATTCATTGTGAATCTACTTGGAAATAAACGATTGAATCTTGAATCTTGAAAATCTTGCAGAATTTTTCGACGATGAAACTGCTTTTTAAGCAACTTTTCATCACAATACCTACTTACAAAAAAATACATTAAAATAATTAAAATAATGTAGGTAATATCTACAGTCGCTTCATATTTTCGGATTAAAATTTGGAAAACATATTTTGTTAAAAGACCCGATTTTTCGTCTGTTTTTTTTTTCTGAATCGTCATATCATAATTTTAATTTTTAAAATATTCAGTTTTTTCAAGAAAATGGAAAAAACGGAATGTCTATTTATTTCCTGTACTAACAATAAGCCGATGAAATAAAAGAGTGACTTAAAATTTTTAAGTGAACAATTGAATAGGTATAGGTAAGGTAGGTACATACATACCATAGATAACATTTAAAAATGCTGGCTTACAATACATTGTAGAGTCCTCTTTCCAGCCTTTTAATTTGACCGCGCTGTAATAACCGGAAACGCTTTCCTCTGGGAAACCTTCACCTACCAATCATCAATCATTTTAAATATCACTGTGGGTCCACAGTCAGACGTCTCACCTTACTCTACCAGTCGGACCGGTGGCAATCCTTGTTGCCTAGGGCTGTAAGGGTACCACTGTAATTTCTACTTCCATACGAACCGCCCTTAACTCTAATACAACTCCCATGCACCATATCATAGAGCAATAGAGATTAGATTAGCTCAGGGTATTTATAACATAGCATTGCAATGCAAGGACATACGCATGTGGCCAACGTAACAAGACCTCCAAACGTCGCTGTTTGTAGACGGTTTGAAATAATAGCTCCATGCCAGAAAGTTCTACTTAGATTAGACTGTGTAAATCAATTATAATCTGGAATCAGAAATTGCATCTGAAGTTCGTATCAATTTGAGATGCAAACATAGTTTCCGTGGCCTAAGGTCTGTAACAATATGTAGGAAGGCTGTTGAAAATTATTCTAGTAGGTAGATATGTGGTAGAGACGACCCACTAGAGAACTTTGAAACCCAGCTCATTCGTAAATGAAGAACAATGGTTTTCCATTACGGGAACCTCAGAGACGTCTTTGTGATTATCAATCCTCAGTTTTAGTATTCCAGGAGTATTCTGCAGCCCTGAAACCACCTTCTATGGCCACAAATTGTGCGAGTCGGACTTAGAGCCGCATTGAGTGCAAATAGCGACGAAGCTAAAATTAAATGTGTTGCCTTTGTTGTAGACGCCGAAATATTCGTCTTCTTCAACAATAGTCTATCCTTCCGACCCACAAAATGTTACCACAGACGCTAGGAACTTGCAGTATTGAAATGGCCCAAAGACTTACCCCTGGCGTATTTGTTGTGGTTCCTCATGATTTTATTGAACCCTAATTTGTTTTCTAAAGCCTTCCCAGTTATGTATAGGAGGTCGGTAGGTTGGGCATATTTCTGTGTATTTTCGTCCCATAGCTCTGCTAGTGGGGTTATAATGATAGTGATCAATAGCAACAGCTCTGACTCTTCCAAATGTTAATATTTCCTATATTAGTGATAGATTACTCTGTGGGTGTCTTGCTCATCTAGGGTTACCAGCGGTCCAGACTTAGCCGGCTAAATGCTTACGAGTCAGGCCTGTCCGCCTTTTAAAAGGCTTTTTTTTGTCAAGCAGATACTTATTCAAAAAACTGAGCGCTTCACAAAAACACTACGCACAAGTACACTCCGCGTGCTTACCAACTATCTTGCTCTCTCTAATTATTTCATTGCACAAATGCAAAGTTTATTTGTGATCGCTATAGACATTTATATTGCTCACGTACATTTTATACATACACATACTATAAAGGTATCACGCAATTTTATGTCACAGTTTATTCTAAGATTTTTTAGGTTTGTTTTTATATAATGAAGTCCGGCTTTTTGTTTGATTATGCGAAATGTGGATGACTTTTTTCTGCTCCGTGTCCGACTTTTCTACAAGAGGACTAGGCAACCCTATACGCACGTCACACCTCTCCCAACGACCCACCGCTATGCACGTTTGTCCACGTCATTTACCACAGACGTGGAAACATTGACACTCCAAAGTAGCTTAAACCTTGTTCATAAAGTGTTATATTTGCAATGGACAGTTAAGCAAACACCTACCTAAAAACCAAAGCGGAATTACGGAGTCAACAACATTGGCTCGTGGCTAAGAATCTGGTGTACATAAAACTGACTGATTTTGAAAAGTCACCACTAGAAACGATACAGTTTCTCTACGAGAGGTAGCCTACTTGAGCAACTTTTTTTCTCTTGACATGGTTTCTTTGTCAAATCGTATTATTATGACCCATGTCAATAAAACAAATCTGGATTAGCATTAAACTAGAAGCAGGTAGTTCGAATATTCCAGCTGAAATCTAGAATAACAATTGAGGTCTAGAAGCTTGTGGAACAAGTAGGCGGACCCAGCGATATAGAGGAAATCATGTGAACCGAGTGAAATCGAACATCGAAGACAATGCTAATGAATTTTTGCTACGATGTGCGGCTTTCACTGAGCACCATTATGCTCTATCTCATCACAGCAATTCTTCAATCAAAACACTTCATTCATATGTCATGAAAATGTGGTTATAATATTTCAGACAAGTGAATGGTTACGATTAGATGCGCCAACCTTTCCGGAGTTTTGAACTTTAATGTTCAAATCTGCAAATAAGTTTATTGTTTTACTCTTGCATGAGCAAATGCCACAGCGAAATATGTACGAATCATAATCACAGAAAAGTTTTTGCTTCTTCCTTTTCCACTCGACAAATTACCAGATGAACTCATGCGTTGTTAATATCCACCTAAAATGCCCAATCGAATTATCGGACCACAGATCCCTAAACTGGAGAACAAATTAGACGTCTCCTTCTTGATATTTTTAGAGTAGCCTGGTACCTACTTACGCTTCATTGCTTAGATAGAGAGCTGAAGCATTCATCCAGCATTTTAACATTGTTTTAGGTGGCGAGGATGTTGGCGGCGGGTGTGGCGGAGGGCGGGGGGTAGCATGGCCGTGGCGCTGCTGCTGCTGCTGTGTGCGGCGGCTGCGGGCGCGACACTGGGCGAGCTGGCGCGCCGCGACTCCGGCGATGTCTTCATACTCACTGGTAAGATCCATACGCATAAGAATATGTTACAGCTTACAATTGTAACCGAGCAATTTAGCCCGATCCGTTCTTTCCAGATTAGTTCGATCCATTCTTCCCAGAACGTCTCCTAAGCCAAGTTTCGCCCCAAGGGCGTGATAGGACTGGTTATTTGAACAACCATTCAATTATTTCCGGGTGAGCCCTTGCTCATCACAAAGACAAGCCTAGTTTAGAGTGTAGAGTCCAACAAAAAAGAACACTGTAACTGCCTTGAAGAACTTGGGTCGTTGAACCACTCGGTGTTCCACACGAAAAAAAGGAGAAGAAACAACTGCAGTGTAGTACAGTGGACTAATTTCCACGAAACAACATCCTCCTTCCTCTATAGCTGCAGCCGTTTCTAGTTGTTTTAGTGCAGTTTGGATTTCTCGACTCGGTGTTCTTCACGATAGAAGAAGCGCACTTTGATTTTTTCATCAGTGTTTCAATTCCTGTTTGCACATACGCTTTTCTGTCTATAGGTGACGAGTGCACGGCAGCGCAATGCGCGGAGCACGGCGCGGGCGCAGCGGAGGCTGGCGGCGTGTGCGCGTGCGCGTGTCCACAACGCGCGCCGCTGTTCCGCGAGGACCAGGAGCTGTGCGTTGATGACCTACCAGGTGATTACTGGACCATGATATTTGGACTCCGATTGTCTTATTTTTTGCCATTGCAGTATCAGCGACCGATGGAGCGACCCGAGCCGAGCAGATCAGGGAGAAGAAGAAATCCACATTTAAACCCGTTAGGCTCCTCCCGCCGACCTGGCTCCGCACGTATCGACTGATCGTTCCTGTGGAGTCAGCCAGGGAGACCTAGAGAATGGCGCAGGTCCTGGGCAACCCTGCGTTCTCCATAATTGCGTTCCTAGGCAACGCAGTGTCTGTGCTTTGCTTCGGACACTGACACTGATTGTATCGTCTGTCACGCACGTAACGTATAAGGCCAGTGAGAGAGTGCCAGCGATGCTGAAGTCAATCTAAGGCCACTGTAATTTTCTACACCTTTAACTGTTAAAAGATTACGAAATGATCAAAATGATCCAACTAAAACGCTATCAACACACAACTGAAACTATTTTTATTTCAGAGACTTCGATTTCAATTCCATGACATAAATATGTACTACTGGGTACTTATATTAGGACCTCGCGATTCTTCTTGTGATGGCGACGTATGCATAGGAAGCAAAATTTGCAAACCGCGTATCCGCCTGTAAGAAAATATAAGAAGCCATCCCATTACCAAGGTGTTGCATTCCACGTCAAATCTCCTAGGTTAGGTAGCCGACCTCGACTAGAGAACGGGATAAAGCAAGGAGAATGATGATGATAATCAAAGTGACATAACTACAACACACATGTCACGTTAACGTTACGAAATCATAATAGGCATGTAAATAGTATGTAGGCAATCGAACATGACGGGTAATATAAGTCGTAATGACTTTAACACTACAATAAACCACATCTATGCCAATTAGGAACTCGGATGAGCATTATGGAACTAGTGTACTTACCTACTAGGTATAGTATTATCCAAGTACTGCGATTAAGGCCTCTTAATGTAAGTAAATACTAGACCAATGTCAAGATTAGAATTTGTCCAAAGTAGAAATGGAAAATTTCCTCTTGTTCAAACTTAAGATTCATGACTTGGTGAAGTAATTTTCCATTCTTCCTTCCTCGAATATTTCCTCAGAAGTAAATAGGTAATATAGTATTCTCTGCTTACGGATACATATTTATACTTCACAGAAAATTTAAGCATTTACTATGTTTGAGTAGCGTTAAGCTTTCCGCATAATTGCTTTGCACCTTAATGTATTGGCAACTATTAATATTCATGGTGTTCTTGAAATAGATGATACTAATAATAGTGGTTTTTGTATTTCTCATTATGTCTCTGAATATAAATGAAGTATGTCCATCAATGGAGATCAGGCGGTGAAAAATGTAAAGAAACATCTTGGATAATGACTGCATTCTTTGGACGCTACCCGTATAGTTTAGGTTTTAATTCAATAGACAGAGATAAGTTTCAAACCGGTATGCTGCTGGAAGAGATTTCTTTTTAGAAATAAGTAGTACCTGTTGTGTTTTTATCTAAATGTGATTGTCCTGTATTTTATCTTGTGTGCAATAAACAGTTAAATAAATAAGACATTATAATGGGTTTTAACTCACGGTAGGGATATATCGAGCACCCAATATTTCGGCGATGTTGCAATCGCCATGATCACGGGTAAACTGGAGCGGCTGCGGGTGACGGCTAAGGGCAAACATATCTGTCTACCCTCATTCTTCTGCGTTTTTTCGGAACACTTTGGTCACTATCGCCCGCAGCCGCTCCAGTTTACCCGTGATCATGGCGATTGCAACATCGCCAAAATATTGGGTGCTCGATATATCCCTACCGTGAGTTAAAACCCGTTATAATGTCTTATAGTTTTAGTGATAATAACCACGGAGCCTTAAAATCAAGAGTTAAATAAATATGATGCCGGCTTAGAGTAGCGTCACCCCAATTCTTCCCGCAGGCGCAGGTGCCGTAAAAGGCAACTAAGGGACCCGAGGGTTTCATGTGTAATACAATTCTAGGCGAGAGGCTGACTACCTGTCACTATAGTGATACAAGAATCATCTGAAAGGTCCCTCAATACTTGTCTGACGTGGCGATAACGGCCGTAAGTTGACGATCGTTAACACTGCTTACCCCACATGTGAATAAGGCGTGATTAATGTAAGTTTCAAACGAGTCAAATGCTTGCTTATTTATCGATAAAATAAAAATATATGTACAAATACGAGAAATCTAGACGGAATTCATTAGCAAATGAAGATGTCTATTTGTAGCTTCATTAATATTCCTCCACAAAATTTGTTTCTAGATCAAGAATATAAGTTTAGCAAGCGTCTAGTGGCGCTGATGTTTAATCATGATCTTGCAAGATATGTATCTAGGCAATCGTGAGATTTAGCTATTTCTACATACATACATACATACGTAGTCGGTCCCAAAGTTCTGTCATATATGAAAATACTGATAAAATAAAAAGTACCAATCCGTTTTTAAAAATTTATATATCAATTAAAAATACAATTATCGAAGAATCAAAATAACATAAAACTATTCGAAATGACCTCCCTTGCTTTTAATAACGGCCATCAACCGCGGCGGCCAGTCGTCTATCGCAGCACGCACCATATCCATGTCGATTTCAGCGACTGCTTTAACTATGGCTGACTTCAGGCTCTCCAAATTTTTATGGGGCTTAGCACAGACCTTGCTTTCTAAGACCTGCCAAATTTTATAGTCCAGAGGATTAAGGTCCGGACTGGAGGAAGGCCAATCTTCGTGTCTTATAAACTCAATGTTTTGACGTTCAAACCAGGCTTGAGTGGTCTTGGCTTTGTGAGCGGGCGCAGAATCCTGCTGGAACACAAAGTGATGTCCTGAAAATAGTGTGTTGGGCAGGTCTTTAACGTACCGATCCAAAACCGTCTCTTGGTACACTTTTGCACTGGTTTTGACCCCCTTTTCGCAAAAATGAACCTCAGTTGGCCCATAGTAGGAGACTCCTAAACAGACCATGACTGAAGAGGGATGATGCCCATGTTGCACCCGCGGAACTTTGTTTCCTGCTTCTTCAGAGCTGGTAGCGTACACTCTATCGTTTTGTTTATTATACTTTTCTTCTATATCAAAAATTTTTTGTTCTGTAAAAAGTATATCGCGGTGCCGGTTTTTCGCGTACCGTTTTAACAACACCCGGGATCTTTTGAGTCTAATTTCTTTTAAACGGGCATTAAGTAAGTGCCCACTCTTTTTTTTGTATGCTCGCAGCTTAACGTCTTCGTTTAAAACCTTTTTGACTGTTTATCTACTAACCTTCATCTGCAAAGCCATAAGTTTCTGTTTTCGGACAGGATTTCTTCGTAAGCGCGGCTCGATCGCTTTGATCACTGCTGGTGTTCTTGCGGAGCGAGGCCGGCCAGTTCTTTTCTTGTCCTCAACACTAGAGACTTCAGTGTACCTACTCATAGTACGATACACAAACCTAAGCGTTATTTTCAATTTTTTGAGCAACTTGAAAATGGTACTCGGCGAGTGCCCACAGCGATGCAACGTCAAAACTGCTATTCGGTTTTCTTTCAAAGTCCACTCCATCGTGAAAAATCGCGCCAAATGATCATTTATTGTTTTAAAATAATTGTCAAACATTCAAAAACGGAATGCAATAAAACTTTTCCAAATTCGTGTTCTAAATTCAAAAATAATATGCCAGTGACAGAACTTTGGGACCGACTACGTATATCACGCCTTTATCCCTTGCAGGGTAGGCAGAGCGTTAACGGCCGTAAGAATACGGTCGCTATCGCCACGTCTGACATTATTGAGGATTGTTTTCCAAGGTTGTTCCAGAAAACATGTGTATCACTATAGTGACAGGTTGTCAGCCTGTCGCCTAAAAATTGTAATACACCAATACCCTCGAGTCCCATAGTCGCCTCTTACGACACCGGCGGGAAGGATGTGGGGTGATGCTATTCTAAGCCGGCATCACACGGCATATTTAACTATTTCTAACACGTCGTTAAAGTAGTCTCAACGACCGTGTCAATATGTCTTGTTCTTGTTTTATTGATCTGAAAATATTTACTCGTTCAACGGTATGTTTAACTTCAATACTTGAAAATATTTCGGTGACTGCAGAATACGTGACTGTAAATATATTTGTTCAAAATTAATGTTGTAGGCAAGCAGATAAAAATGCTTGAAATAGGTACGTGCTAAGCTCTTATCCATACATAATGGACAAACATAATGGACGCCTTTAGCGTGAAGGAAAAAGTCTATTTAAACTGGAACATGGAATAGGGCGGCTACGAGAAAAAAATTTGGATATCAGGACTTCAGGTGTTTCAATATAAAAGCCTAAAAGGGTTCTGAATAGCTCTTGCTATTACCTATTTATATTACATAAAAGTTCTACCGCAATTTCAGACAGTAAAGAACCGATATAATCATTCACTGCAAGAGAAATGGCTGGTGAAATTGAATCACAAAATAACCCCCAAAATTAATAACTCACACCTGACCATGGCCGATATAAATTGCCGAATCGAGCCGCCGATACATGTAATCGATTCCATTAATCGAGAACCCGCAAAACGATTCGGGCAACGAAAATTTATTAATTACTCCTGTCTACTAAATTGCACTTTCTCGTTTTGACACGAGGATCTGCACATGCTAATTGATAAATATAATTCATTGCCTTTTAAATTATTGATGAGATGAGGATCGCAATTTATGGTCATGATATGGGTAATGGCATGTATGTCATACATACATACACATATCACGGCCCTATCCCTAGCAGGATAGGCAGAGAGTTAACGGCCGTAAAAATACGGTCACTATCCGCGGCCACATCTGACAAATATGTATGGGCCGTTTGAGACAATTCGTGTATTCACTACTATAGTCACAGGTTGTCAGCCTGTCGCCTGAAAGTTGTAATACACCTAAAACCCACGTATATGTCATGAATGAAGTAATTTTGATACAAATGTCATCGATGTCTTTCTATTTGAAACTCCCCCGATATCCAATAAATACGCTACCCAGACGGCTGCCAGCCACCCACTGAGTATCAGATAGTGCAACTTGTCTCAATCACGTTTAAATAAACGTCCAGCTTATAGCTGTAATGTACCATATACCACACTACAAATCTACAACCCTTGCTATCTTATCTTTAGCTGTCTTTAACTTGTCAACATGACTGGGCTGAAATCGTAGAAATAAGCTATCCACGGCTACAAATACAGTTAATCTGAAATTGCTCCATAAGCGGTTATAAAATTTATATGATAGCATCAAGATCAACAGTCACGTCTGGACATGGGCACTGTAAATCTTACTGTATTTCGTATTTACGAAAACGATAACACAAATTACGCTTACTCATGGCACCAGGGCTACCGTTTTGAAAAACGGTTTGAATGACGGTATTACGTTTACAGTTTTTAACGACATCGATATGTTTAAAGTCGACCGTTGGTCCGAAATTACGAATTAATATGCGTTCGCTACCGAATCAGATTAACGATGGTGCGATATGAACGCGTATTTTCATATAGCTGTATCGAGGTCGAAAACGTCGATGGGAAATGAACAGTTGTCAAACTCATACGCTCATGCTAATAAATTTACGTGTGTCCCGTGAGAACTACATAAGGTATCGAATTAGCGGACATCTCGATGCCAGATTTTTGGATTAATTTTGTACCGTTAATAATACTAAGTGCTTACTGGATTTTCGAAACCCGAAAATTATACCGTATTAGTCTTAATTCTCATATAAATGAGACGTGAAACGTTGCAAATCGAGGACTTTGCGTTTCACCATTGACCATGACAAATCTGAATTATATTGGTGGTCAGTATATTTGACTTGGGATCCTTGTTTATTTTGCATGATTGCCTCATTTGTTGTGTTTATGTTCATTGCAGAGTGTTCGTTGGCTACATTTGGGACTGGCGCCGGGGTGCAGCGAATTCCGTTTGTATACCTGCCACTGAAAGGTCAAATCATCCATCCATCAAGAGAGATTACTTTCCAAAGTGAGATCATCTTTTACTCCATAATATACAATTATCAAAATTGTTTTTTCTTATATTATGATCTGGCATTAAGCGAATGGTATTTTGTTTTCAGATGTAAAAACTCCAATATGTGCGGTTTCGGGTGCGCAGTTTCTAACTCGGAAAGGCTTTTTAGATCTTCGAAACACTCTTGATGCGGACGTGCCGTTTAGTCTCTTCCGGGATGAAGGGAGGACTTTTCTTCAAGTAAGTTTTTTTTTGTTTTTTTCTTTTGACTCGTCTACTAGCCTGGGGACGTCAGACAAACAGAGACCGATGATAGACCAAGCTAAGCAAGTAAGACAAAAGGCATATCAACACATCGATGGAACTCAGAAAGTTGCTCTTAGATTTTGTACAGGCGTAATTTTCCAGAATACACCTTACACGTGTATGCAAGCAACCTCTAGTTTATATACCAATGGGCTTAATTCTGACAAAACACTCGTCTCTTAAATATGCGCAAACAGACAGCAAAATTACAACCGTCATGTTTTAAGTGTCAAAAATGGAGATCAGTATGACATTTGTTTTAAATTCCCATGTGTTTTTTCCAGTGGAGTGGGGAAGATGATGTGCGCACGCGCATGTCTGGTAGAGTCATGGTAGTGCGGCTTCTGTGTCGCGATGTGGCTGCCACACCCACTTCACCGCTGGACCTTCGAGGAGTCTTCACGCCGTGTGTCGCGTTCAGAGTGCAAGGAACACCGCCTAAGCACAGCAGTAGTAAGCATTGTATTACTTTGTTTGGTGTAGATTAATGGAAGCGTACGTCATACTTTACCGAACTTTCAATCTTTTTGTCATTTTCCTATACCACCAAAAACTACATCCGAGACCCGCCTGAAATCTGGTCCATTCTGACTAAACACTATTATTTTTGCAGATGTCACGGAGGTATCGTTTGCTCCAAACGCACAGACCTCGGAAGCAACGAGCACATCCGGTCTCTCGGTCACAGAATACGTAGCAATAGGCATCAGCTCACTACTTCTCGGTCTCATTTACGTAGCATCTGTATTTCTCTACCTGCACATCAGAAAACGCCGAAAAGCCGCTTCGGAAGAAGGCAACGACAGACGGTTAAAAGGGTTGAAGAAGAAAGATGGGACTGCCATAACGGAAAGAGATATTATTCGGATAAACAACGAACGTGTACAGTCATTGCCAAATGCCTTGGGTCAAGATGATGGTGTCGTCAAGAAAAATCCTCTACTTAGTTTGGGTCGGCAGTTCCATGATTCAAAAAGCAGTTTTCCGAGTGACTCTGGAAGCAATCTCTCTGACTCTGAAGATTTTGCAAATAGCAGTGTACGAAGCGAAGATAACATGAGCAACATCAGTAGAAAGGTGGATTTTTACATTTAATATTATTGGTATTCAATGGATTATGTTAAGAGCAAAGTAATTCAAATCAATATTTTTTTTCCAGAGCCAAACAACATCAGCAGTTATTCACTTACGCCACGGAGATTTCAAACTTCAGAATGAAAATTCAGAACTTTCGCACCGTGACGAGTCAGGCATAGAACGTCTTCCAGATGAGCACGTGTCTATCGTAGAGACAACCGATGACAGAGAAATAGCTCGACCTGTCGGCACTACTAGACGAAAGTTGTACTTCAATCCTGCTTATTTTGAGCCTCACCTCATGGCGGTAAGTTTTCTCTTCTCATTTATTTTTCTGTGTAGTGAATAGCTTAAAGTATAAGTTTAACCATTTTTTCTTCTGTTTCAGGAGCCTCCACCAGCAGCATTAGAATTCCTAACCAAAATAAGAGAAGTGATCTCAATAGCGAAGCACAAAATGGCAGCCAAGCGATTCCATCCAGTTCTAAATCAAATACCAGAAGAAGAAACGTATCCTTCAACGAGAAACAGTATCGATCTCTATCAGGGATTAGGAAGTCAGAGAAGTGGAAGCGTCGTAAGTCTCAAAAGAGAGAATAGCCGGAAAAGCTCATGCGTTGGCTGTCCAGGCTGCAAATCAGATAGCAGTGGTGTTCAAAACTTCATGAAATACGATATTCCCGCTTGTTCTAACTGTATGAGTCACAAAGGAGACAAACAAAATAGCATTCGACAATGGCTTGAAAATATACCGCCACTGAAACAACAAACACTGTTTAACGATTTCATGCCGAATTCTAATCAACACGGCATGGTTAATTCTCTTTTATCTCTACCTATAAGTGATAATAACACTAAAATAAGAAAACAAAACAGTTTTTCAGCAACTGACTCAATGTATTTAGGAGACAATAGTATGATTCCAAAGAAATCCTCGACTATGTCAGTGCGATCTGAGCCACCGCTAAGAAATTATAACTTGCCGCTACCTGAATTCAAAAATATGGACAATCAGCTAAACAGTTTCAATTCTTACTGTCAAACGGTTTCGCGGGTTGAAGATATTAGACCAATCGGCCTGAGCGATTACCGATCCGGCAGTTTACGCAGCAATTCTACAAACCAGAGGAGAAACAAGTTTATTCACAATAAGAACGTTTTGCCTGATATGATCAACGAAGCGATCGCAATAGATCATTGCTCAAAATCTTATAACCACAGTAGTTCTGATGAAGAAAGATTTCTTAACAATATTCCTAATCGCGTTGTATCAAATTTCGCTAGGAATATTTCAGAAAGTCCTTCCAATGATTATGAGACAGATAGTCTTGAACGAAACTCTCAAAAAAAAGGAGTGCCATCACCTACAGATTATCCAGACGTGCCGTCGTCTCAGGCTAGCCCTAGTCTAAGTAATGCTTTACCTCTAGAAGAAGAATTGACAATGCGAAATGCAGTATACAAACATTCCAGCAGCAATAGTAACACCCCATCGCCTCAAAGAGACATTTTCATAGATCAGAATCATTACGAAACTATTGGAAAGCAGAAAGGAATGCTATTGAAACCTCCTGTCGACGTAAATAAAGCAAACGATCAAAACTCAGATTATAGTTTGGTAAGCGAAGTATACGTCAACAACAACTATAATTTTGGTAGTACGCCAACGTCTCCAAGTGGATCTGAATGTTCTATAGGAAGCAGGAAACTCGTAAAAACTAACGACGAAGTTCCTGACGAAAAACCAGGTTGTTTAACAATAGAAGTAAAAGACCCTCCGGAAAACTACATAAAGATACATGAGTCTGACGGATTTGAACCAGATACTCTTGATCGTAAACACGCAAAACATAAACCTATTGTCGAAACCGTACAATTTAGTAGAAAAGATCTCATAAAAAATATTAGCAGTTCTGAAAGCCCACAAAGTCAAAGAATACAATTACGAAGTAGTGGTACTTTTGCTAAAACCAATGACAAAGTAGAATATTCAGCAAAATTTAATAGTCTACGAAATGATTACGAGTATCGGAAAAATACAATCGATCGGCCTAGACTATCACCGAATACTTTTCAGAGTTCCCAAAGTTTGAACGACACCAGAGAAATAAATTGGGTAGAAGTTGAAGATTGGCAAACAGAAGAAGGAAGAATACTTACTTTAGAATTAAGACATTCCAAAAGACAACGACAGAGCACACCCCCTACTATTAAAGAAATTAAGAACTTGGCGAGACCGGATGTCTTACCACCGTTGCCTCCAACAGAAGATACTCCAATTTACGAACAACCTGCTTTTCCTCCGAGAAGAGTGGAAAGCGATAGAATACCATTAGATGCCAATGAAAAAAACTTGAGTGGCAGAAGCCTCAGTCCGAGGATGTCTATGAAGGATATGATTGAGCCGGCCGTACGCAGACATTCACTTCCCTACGAACCACACAGTGGACCCTCTTGCAGTCCACAGAGCGCTTCTGTCGAAACTATATCCTCGGGATACGAAAACTTCGATTCTACCATGGTACCTCAAGATACAAGTATGACTTCAGGCGAATATTGCAGGAACTTTAGAAGACCGAGCAGAAGTGTATTTAGTGGAGAAATTAATACGAACACTTTTGTGAAAGGACCTAAAAGCGAAGGACATGTAAAACCACGTTTCCGACGAAAGAAAGGTTCGACCGTCGAAGATTCGGGATATCTTAGTAGTGACTCTGCTAATTCACGACAGTTTTCGAGGAAAATTGTCGTTGCTAAAATAGTGAGTTGTAGTGAAAGTGACGATACTGAAAACGAAGCGAGAAGTGAATCGGGAGCCGAAAGTGTAGAGACTCATTCTGTATACTTCGGCAGTTTCAGACAACTGCAAGCTGTTAAAAATTCTGGTTACAATCTAGGCATCAAAGGTGCCAGGGATAGTAATAGAAAACAGAGACAATCTAAAGATTACTTACTATAGTTTATTATGTGTAAAAAAAATCCTGCTAGATTTAATGTAAGGGTTGTGCAATTTTCGAAAGCGTGCAATATTTAACTTGTGCAATATGTTGTTAATTTAAATAAAATTAAATAAACATGCATTGTAAATATATTTTATTTAGAATATAATTTTTATGTAGGTAATATCTATAGCTAACTGTTTAAGTTTAGAAGTTATATTATGTAGCTAGTTAGCTAGATAGAAAATAGGCCGGACGTGCAATGCAATAATAGCGTAAGTTCCTCATAAATACGAAACCCGAGGTATTTAAACCCCAATAATAATATAAATAACTTATAAGCGACCAAATAAACTACCGTAAACATCAATGTTTAATTTAACCATGCTAACTTGTAAGACTACTTACTTGTTTCTTGTTCTTCAAAGGTGTGATTTTAAATGTTAAGATCGAACCACGGTCTGTTTGTCCTTTTCTTTTGACGATCTATTTTATTTCTAGGAAATTTTAGTTTTACGTAAATTAGAACATTTTAATTTGTAAATAAGTAGAGAAGAGTCAGGCAGCAAGACATAGCTTCCTAGTACCTGACAATATGAAGTGCTCCGGAGAGGAAGTGATCGATTCACTCCTTGAGTCCTCTCTGTGTTGAGCACGCATTATGGTTGAGGCATTTTGATGTTGGGGGCGAACAATCCACAGTCTGGTAAAATATAGTTTTCTATTCTCATATTAACTACAAAAATATGGTGTTCATCAGTTCACTGCTTGACATGGGCCTTTTCTTTTCTTTTCTCTTTGCCATACGTGTACTCTTGCAGGCGCATTGAGTGCAATGCAAGATATTGTAGTCACAGGAAACAGTGCTGCTAAATCCCCAGACTAATCCCAGTCGCATTTAATGACAACGACAACATTGGTAGAAATGGGATGATGCTATTCTGGGGTAGCATCATTAGCCACATTATTGACCTCGTAAAATTAATGTAAACGATTGCTCGCCACCAACACTCAAGGGTTTTGGTTGTGGAATTCTTTCCTTTTTAGTAATAGAATAAATAATCAATCAATTTAGTATAAAATTAAGTCGCCACTTGCGTTACTCTGTATGTCTCTCATTTACACCGCTAAGGCGCTAACTCCTACCAAACCACGTAACGGATTTTGATGTATTCGTTTTTAGATAAGTGATTTATATGTAGGTATAGTTGTGGTTTAGTAAACAAACTGTTTCAAACTTTCGCGGTTACACATACTGACTCACAGAACAACTGATGATCCGTGATCATCATGGCCTATGTAACCAGGTTGAAATATCGGACAATTCATTAAAATTGTATCGCGGTAAGAATCCCGTCTTAAATTATTGTGAGTCGGTATAGTAATTGCCGGGAAAACGTTTCGTCTCATTCCCACGCGATAACGAACGATTAGCAGCGGGTGCATTGCATCCCGCTCTAGGCGGGGGGGCGCTAGTAATAAATAAAAATAGAAATAAAATGTAAAATAGCTGATTTGTTGGTGCTAAAACAACGCAAACGGGAAACCGGGTATACGCAATACAGAATTAGATTTAATGTAAGTTATTTAGCCAAATTTTATACTTGAACTTTTTTGCTTTACAGGATGTTTTGAATGGCAATGGTTTTTTTTATTTTACCTTCTTTATTTAGGGTCAGTAGTAGGATAAATGATTTTATAACAAATTTCTTTAAGTAATTTGTTAAGTAGCTACTTTATAGTTCTGTTACTAATTTATTAAAATAATTAATATATTTTTATAACTGTAGAGCTAAGTTTAAGAGATTGTATTAAGTGCTGTTAAATCATTTGCAAGTTGATGGTACATTTTTAAAACATTTTTAATAAAATTAAGTATATAATTTAATAGTCTGTGAACTTTCATATTAAAAAGTGTAATAAAATTACATTTTCAAAATTATTATTTTGTGTTTTATTTATTTTATGCTTATCTTTAATATCACAGAGGCAAAACCATTCCGAAAAAAGATGGGTAAGTATGTTACCTACCTAACTATAATAATTATTAAATTAATCAATGTCCATGGCCATACCTTCGGAATCCTGAGCACAAGATTCTTCACAGATGGATCTTATTCCTGCAGCAGCTTCCTCCAATAGCTTGTTTCTAAACTCTTGAAATCTTGACTCACCTCCAGCATAAAAATCTATGTCCTTGCCCACTTTACTCTGAACTATTGGGTTCTTACTTTCGTTCATTTTCATCATACACTCATCAAGGTATGCAAGGGTCATGGAAGTCTGGTTCAACAAAGACAATTTATATCCAGAATAGTTGATCTTCAGATTAGAATAAGAAGGGTCATCATATTTGGCTAGTTCAGGTACTTTGGAAGTAATTTGTTGGTTGGTAGTAGTGGCTACTATTCTCAATGGTATAGCATCATGCACATAGTGAATGAAGGCCAATATTTGATCCTTTGACCTAGAAAAGACACAAATCAATAAGTAAATAATTGACTGTTTATTGACTAAATAAAGCAGAGGGTAAGAAATCTTCATCATATTAAATTATTAATAACCAAGTTGGAAATGCTTTATTCTTATTTGAAAACAGGTATCTGGTTATGCCACTGGGCAGGCAGCTAGTAAAGGTATAAAATAGTTGTAGCCAAACTTTGTAGTTACCTTGTATGTAGAGACACTAAAAACTTATTGTCTGATATAAATTCCTTTTCTACCAACATAGTGCCATACAGAATGTGATATGGTGAGGCAATATGAACAACAAGATTACTCAAATAGGCAATCCCTTCCATTAGCAAATATTTAGAAAATATGTGCAGACGTTCAACTTCTGGGTCAATCTCACCATCAATGACTCTTAGACATAAATCCGTCTTCATACTAGTAGCTAAATATGCTATCATTTTGTAATTTTCATCATTATTTGGTATGGACTTAAGCACATCATAATAAAGTTCACCCATGGTGTCTAAAGATGATAGATTTATTTCATCAAATGATAATAAGTATTCCTTTGAATTAACTTCATATGATATCACACCTTTTAGATTTATTTTACTTGTGCATCTATACTTCAGTTCTTCTAAGTCAATGACTCCTGCTATTACATTATATTCACAATTAGGTGTAATTGTATTGGAAGTCTTTTCTACCCAGCAAGGTGGCAAAGATGTCTTTACAAAGACTTTTGTTGTGTACACAATTGAAGCTTGAGAACTATGAAGTAAGATATGTATATTATCGGCCAATCTGTAAAAAACAAAATATAAAATGTTTAGTAGCAATAAGGCTAAATAATGAAAATGTAATGATTGAATATTTATTTCAAGTCATACTTACAATGTTCCTCTGTTTTCAACCTTTATCATTATTGCAATTTTTTTATTAGATACATTAACACTAACAGGAATACTTATAATTTTCAATGGTCCATGAGTATTCTGAAAAAAAATATAAGCACTTTTGAAATAAATCAGTTTAATCAAATTAACATGCAATACCATTATTAGTAGGTACATACTAGTGATGTAACGAATATTCGCATTCGCATTCGCGAATATTCGCATCTTTTTGAACATTCGCATTCGTATTCGCAAAATTCTTGCGAATATTTTGTGAATGTGAGGGTCCATAAAATCGGGTTCGTAGATGTTGGTTTACCACAAATAAATATCGGTTATTTACGGTTACAGCGTAAATAACCGATATTTTTTTCCTAAAACGGGTTCACAAGTGTTCGTTCATATTATCTAGACAATTTCTGAAATTAAATGTGATTGCATAGTAACAAACAACCACATCCAGCTCGCGCGGCCAATCAGCGACCACACTTTAGCCATAGATATACGGCCCTTACTAAACATTCGTATTCGCATTCGCATTCGCGAATATCGGCCTCAGATATTCGCATTCGCATTCGCAATGCTTAAAATGGAACATTCGCTACATCACTAGTACATACATAGCATTGCATATGATGCCTATATCAGGCAGGGGTAGACAGAGCATAACAGGTGTATTAACAGACGTTAATGGCATGTCTGACAATAGTTTCAGCGTAAGAGAAGATTGTGTATCACCATAGTGACAGGTTGTCAGCCTGTCACCTAAAATTGTAGTACACATTAAGCCTTAGATCCCTTAGTAGCCTCTTACGACATGCTATTAATTGAATACCAATATTTAAAACATTTCCCATGTTTGGTACCTACAATCGCGCCTGTAGAAAATTTTGCATGTCTTCTAAAAACTATTGAGTGTTATAATTTGTTATTTACATACCTACTAAATCAATAGTATTAAATTTTTTATCCATATGGTAAAGATACATACCTCTTTCTTTTCAAGAAACATAGCATCATTTACTCCTGAACTGCATTTTTTATAATCTGAATAAGCAGCAAGTTGCCGCATATTTGACAAATCTTTCAGAACTTTCTCATTGCACTTCACACTGTACTTTACTTCTGTGAGTTTTCTCGCCAACTGAGTGATTATCGGCAACGAGTCATCAGCATTTGGCTTACTGGGCATCTCACTTCTATCTCCAAGCCTTTTGAAGTTGTCATCAAAGAATAAAGGTACTGCATCATCTTTGCAAATGATTTTCAAGCGTGCCTGCCCTCTACATATTGAATCATCTAGTTCATATTTATCTATGTTATTAATTCTATAGACAACCTCCAGTTTGTTGGAGCTAGAGACAATAGCAATTTCATCCTTGCAAGAAACTAAGTAAAACAACTCACATTTGCTATTTCTAAGAATCTTGATGTTCTGAGGTTCCCAATAGCCGCTAATTATGATGGAATTGACGAGGTCTCTTTTATAAAATTCTTTGATTTCTCCTTCTATAGTACAAACAGTAACATCAATATTTTTCTGATCTCTTGGATGGTTATCGTAGAAAACAAAACAAGTAACTTGGTTTACTAGGGAAGCGGGTAATAATTTTACTACATCTTGACGCACATTATCAGGTAATGAAATCATGGTAATAAAGAAGAGAAAATTAATAAAACCGACTGAAAAGCTGGAAAATTGGGGAAAAACAAACAAATACGATTTTCCCGCTAGCAGACTTCAAATGTCACTGTCAGTTCAGTAGTGTCAGTATTTGGTCGTCGTTATACACGAGCGTTTAAAAAAACGCTGTGTTTAGCGCCATCTATCAATTAGTATTATAAAAAGAGATCATTATTGTACAAACTAGATGGCGCTAGTTTTGGCAAAAAAACTGTCTTCCAAAACTATCAAATGTTTTATAAGGTAAAATTCAAATATAGTCGTTTGTGTTTGTTGTTGTTTAGTTTTCAGCTTTTCGTGAATTATTCAACAAAATCGTAAATATTAGACTAAAATATGACATTCCCCGAAGATCCACTTCTCGTAAAAGTGTCTGAAGAACTTGAGTGTTTTCGTAAACGATATCTAGGTAAGAATTGTTCGTTTTGCATATGTTACATTCATCTTACTTTTGGTACAATTATCTACGAATCACTCGTATTACCTATCTTCCAGAAAGATTAGAAAAGCAGCAGCAGAGACTGAAAACATGCAAGATTAACACTGTCATTCAGTCTAAAACAGCACAGGAGTTGAAAACAAATGTAAGTTTACCTACATACATACCTATCAATTTATTGCCCTAATACCAACTAGTTTTGTTAATGGTATCGAAATATCGGTATTTCCTATTCGTCTCTACCTTGTTACAGGCTGAACTGACAAAAAGACTGGCTGAATTGTCTAGCAAAGGAGACAATCTGGACAGAATATGTTCCAGCTTCAAATCCGGACTCACTATTGCTGACAGAGACCAGCAAAGATTGGACAATGCTAAGTAAGTAATAAAAGCAACAGCCATATCAGTCCACCCACTGCTGGACATGCCCACTATCTATACAGGGTATTATAAAAATTGCTAACTTCCTTTCTAGGGGTGAACCAGCCCATGAAACTGAACAATTTTCTCCAATGAACATAGGTAGAAATTTGAAAAAAAATTCTACCTCCCATACATAATGTAACAGCTGACTAAGTCAGGTAATAATTCTTTTTTTCATATTTCGACCTTTTAGTCCATTGAATAAAAAGTTCTAGAGTGCGAGAGTTAGTAATGTAAGATGTTTCTTCGGAAACATGTCAAGAGTCCCTAGGTAATAAACATACTAAAACCCCGGGACACTAGGAGGAGCCCCGGAGTGGGGGGAGGGGGAAAGGGTCCATTTTTTAATTTTTCGCTTAAATCTCAAAAACGGTACATGTTAGAGAAAAATGTTCAAGGAAAATTTGAAAGGCCATAAAATTATCTACAAGTTATACCTAAATCACTTTTTCCTATATCCTACCGTTTCTGATTTACACGCATTAAAAATGATTTTGGCTCAAACAATTTTCCCATACTACATACCCATGTTTATCACAACAATTGATCAAAAAATATTTCTTTCTTCCATAAAACTCAAATGTGCAACTTGTGACCGGTACTGATAGATTGCTCATGATTAGGTCTATCATTGGTAACCTAAACACATTCCTCCATGGAAGCCTTTAGGAGGAATCGATTATCAAAATATTATATTAGGGTAGTGTTAGTTACTGAACTTGAACTATTTTTTTTTCTTCCATAAAACTCAAAAGTGCAACTTGTGACCAGTACCGATAGATTGCTCATAATTAGGTCTATCATTGATAAAAATACTAGATTCCACCATGGAGGCGTTTAGGGGAAATTGAATTTTATAAGGGTAGTTACGATACCTGAACATTTTATTTTTTTTCTTCCAAAAAGCTCAAAAGTGCAACTTGTGACCGGTACTGATAGATTGCCCTTAATAAGGTCTATCATTGGTAAAAAAAACACATTCCTCCATGGAAGCCTTTAGGAGGAATTTGTCAAAATATTTTATTAGGTTAGTTACTCCACTTGACCACTCCACATCAAATTCAATTCCCCCTAAACGCCTCCATGGTGGAATCTGGTTTTTTTATCAGTGATAGACCTAATTATGAGCAATCTATCGGTACCGGTCACAAGTTGCACTTTTGAGTTTTTTGGAAGAAAAAAATAAATAGTTCAAGTTCAGTAACTCAAACTACCCTAATATAATATTTTGACAATTGATTCCTCCTAAAGTCTTTCATGGAGGAATGTGTCTTTTTTACCAATTATAAACCTAATTAAGAGCAATCTATCAGTACCGGTAACAAGTTGCACTTTTGAGCTTTTTGGAAGAAAAAAAATAAAAAGGTCAAGTTGCGTAACTACCCTAATATAATATTTTGACAATCAATTCCTCCTAAAGGCTTCCATGGAGGAATATGTTTTTTTTACCAATGATAGACCTAATTAAGAGCAATCTATCAGTACCGGTCACAAGTTGCACTTTTGAGCTTTTTGGAAGAAAAAAAATAAATAGTTCAAGTTCAGTCACTAAAACTACCCTAATATAATATTTTCACAATCAATTCCTCCTAAAGGCTTCCATGGAGGAATGTGTTTAGTTTACGAGGGGTGTTCAATAAAAAGTGAGAATGGCATATAATTTTCTTGATAAACAAAAAAGAAAATACTGGCAGGTAAAGCCCAGACATTAGGTAAAGTAATAAAATAAAAATTATTGATTTTCTTTTTTTATTTTAAAATTGAATGTCATTTGTTTTCGTCGTGTCGGAGCGGGTTGCGAAAAATGGATAAAATTTTAATTCGAGGCGTGATAAAATATCTCTGCCTGAAATTTTTTACTACTGAGCAAGTAAATCTTGATTTGAAAAATACATGAGGAGTAAATGCTCCTCCATATTCTACGGTTGCACGGTGGTGTGCCGAATTTAAGAGAGGAAGAACTTCAACCAAAGACGACCCGCGCCCGGGTCGCGTAAATACAAACCCGACTACAACACAGACATCCATACTCTGTGTTGTAGTCTGGTTGGTACAGAGCTCGGACGTACAAACCCGACTACACCACAGAGCACTCATACCAGCCTTTTCGCAATTACATTAGTTTTGAAATGCCCTGTGTCGGTTCTGGCACATCGCCGGCCCCTGCCGGGGCACGCTCGCTCCGCTCGCTCGGCTCGTGCGTTGTGGACGCAGTTCTAACCTAACCTAACAAACCTATGTTTGAGCTTGAGTGGCTTTTGTCTTTATCATTACAATTTCATTAATCATTAAAAATATCATTTATCATTAACATTATCATTAATCATTTCATTAATTGTTCATTATGATTGGTTATTCATCATTAAAATATCATTAAACTATAATTTATCATTAAAACATCATTAGGTAATTGTTAAAAACAATCACAATCGTTAACTTGACATTGATCATTAATCGATGATGTCTGTGTTGTAGTCGCCTTTGTAGCATAATTTAATGTTCCAACCCGACTACAGCACAGACAGGGGACTGTCTGTGCTGTAGTCCGGTTAGTACTAACGCGCCCGGGTCGCCCTACGACGGCAGTTACCGAACAAATGATAAAAAAAGTTGAAAAATTTGTTTTGGCAGACCGTCGTGTTACAGTTCGTTTTATAGCTGAAGAACTAAAGATTTCGATAGGAAGTATCCATACTATTATACATTATTATTTGGGCATGAAAAAAGTGTCAGCGCGCTGGGTGCCTGGAATGCTTACAGACGAGCAGAAGCAAACGAGACTGAGGATTTCTCAAAACAATTTGGAATTGTTACAAAGAGATCCAGAACAATTTTTGGCTCGCTTTGTAACTATGGACGAAACATGGCTCCATCATTACGATCCTGAGACAAAACAACAGTCCATGACTTGGAAGAGCCATCATCTCCAACACCTAAGAAGTTTTAGGCAATTCCATGCGCCGGTAAGACCATGGGCTCTCTTTTCTGGGATAGCCAGGGGGTGATAATGATTGAATATCTCAGTCATGCAGCCACTATTACAGGGGCCTTATACGCAGAACAAAAAAAAATGCGTCAAGAAATACGCTAAAATCGCCGCGGCAAACTCGCTAAAGTTGTCTTGTTTTTACCAAGATAACGCGCCCGCACACAAGTCCCGAGTTGCGATGACTGCTATCCAAGATTCTGGATTTAAATTGATGGAACATCCTCCATAATCGCCAGACCTTGCACCCAGTGACTTCTGCCTGTTTCCGCGGTTAAAAGAACACCTGAGAGGTCACAGATATGCCAATGATGAGGAAGTGATCGCCGCCGTACATGATTTTTTAAGGGATCAAGATGAAGACTTTTTTAAAAAAGGAATCTTAGCTTTAGAAAAACGATACATCAAGTGAATAAACCTCAAAGGTGACCAAGTCCAAAAATAAAATAATAAGAAATAAAATATTACTGCTTCATACTCATTCTCACTTTTTATTGAACACCCCTCGTACCAATGATAGACCTAATCAAGAGCAATCTATCAGTACCAGTCACAAGTTGCACATTTGAGTTTTATGGAGGAAAGAAATATTTTTTGATCAATTGATGTGATAAACATGGGTATGTAGTATGGGAAAATTGTTTGAGCCAAAATCATTTTTAATGCGTGTAACTCAGAAACGGTAGGATATATATAGGAAAAAGTGATTTAGGTATAACTTGTAGATAATTTTATGGCCTTTCAACTTTTCCTTGAACGTTTTTCTCTAACATGTACCGTTTTTGAGATTTAAGCGAAAAATGAAAAAAATGGACCCTTTCCCCCCCTCCCCCCACTCCGGGGCTCCTACTAGTGTCCCGGGGTTTTAGTATGTTTATTACCTAGGGACTCTTGACATGTTTCCGACGAAACATCTTACGTTACTAACTCACGCACTCTAGACCCCCTTTGGAGGTACTCATTCAATGGACTATTTGTTCCTTGGGGAAACTTATAACGTTTCATGGGCTGGTTAGTTCCCTTTAAAATATATTCAGAAAATTTTTTTTTCACCTTAGAAGGTATTTCTATACCTACCTCTTACATACTACACATATGTATGTCTAACATGGGCGGCACGACTTATTTCACTATCGAGATGACAAAATTTGTCGCTTTCGATAATTTTCTCGTATTTCGTAACATGCGCGCCACGAGAGACAAGTATTTCACAGTCTCTCGCCCTTCTCACGAAGAAATGTCACAATACCAAAGAAAAAACTACCCATACACAAGTTGACCGAATTATTAACATATCTTTCTCTTTCGGATTTATGGTTTATGACAGGGACAGGCTGTTTGTTTTCTTTTGTAAATAAATAATATTCTTACTAGTTGAACATTTAATGTGTGAGCGCACTTTCTTCTATTTTTATACATTGTATTGTGCCCCTTGTGGTGCTGCAGGTAGAAATATTTTCACATGTGTGCAGTCCACCAACCCGATAATGTTAGGCACATTAAACTTTTCCTCAAAAGCCTCCGCAATAGCTCTACAAGCAGGTTCTGCCAAACCTCCTCGGTCAAATCTCTATTTCTTGACTCTAAATCAGCCCTCAGCTTGTCTTAGGCTCGTATTTATAAACCGCACTCAACTATGAGATCGATCTTGAGTACGACTTTGAGATGCTGTTAGTATTGACTGACATTTGTCAAAATCGCTCTTAAGATCGATCTCAGAGTTGAGAGCGATTTATAAATTCGGACCTTAGATTGCCATGGGTTTTGTTATACGCCACAGGAACTGAAACTCCGAATCCGTCAAATCGAATGGGTCACATACATACATACATACATACACATCACGCCTTTATCCCTTGCGGGGCAGGCAGAGCATTAACAGCCGTTAAAATACTGTCGCTATTGCCACGTCTGATATTTTTGAGGATTGTTTTCCAAGGTATTTTCAGAAAACATGTGTATCACTTTAGTGATAGGTTGTCAGCCTGTCGCCTAAAAATTGTAATACACCAATACTCTCGAATCCTTTAGTCGCCTCTTACAACACCCACGGGAAGGATGTAGGGTGATGCTATTCTAAGCCGGCGTCACACGGCAATGGGTCACAGATGTCCCTTATCCGTTTCCGTTCGATTTGTCTAATCTCTTCATAAATCGTGTTAATGTAATCGTAATACGGCATAGCCATCTTTTTACTTTTGTCGTCTCACTGTCGTCGTTAGTAAATATGGGTGATAAAATAAGACTAATTTGTCACGCGTATATGTCAAAATATGATAAAATTTGCCGCGCAAGTTAGGGATCGTCGAGATATTTTGAATTTGTCGAAATTTGTCAAAACGACATGATAAAAATGTGCTGCCATGTTAGCTACAGTCGATAAGTAGTCACATGACGTTAAAACATGACAAACGACCGTGACAAAATTTTCTCGTGCCGTGCATGTTAGCCCAACTGAAGTGGACTGACAAGTGCTATATAAAAAAAATTGCATCTACAGAAATGCTCTGTTCTCCAGTTGAATTTATTCCTTAGTTCAAGTGACGATCCGGATAAAATTGGGGTGATGCTATTCTAAGTGGGCATTACACAGCAGGGTCATTCTACATACACTCGGCTTCAAAAAAATCGCACCTTTTAAGAAATCTATTTCAAACATCTTTCAATCGTATTTGTATCATGAAATATTGGTAATGTTCAGTATCATTTGAAAGGTAAGGAAACAGAGAATGCAAAAACAATAATTCATTCAATGTTTTTTATTGGAACTGAGAAAAATTTACAAAACAATAAAAATCCTTAAAAACCCTAATGAAATCTGATTAATTTTTCAAAACAAAGTTGCTTAAAACTAACCTAAAACCTAGTGTTACCCCCCCCTAGCCCTAATGACGTCTTCCATGCGCTCCCTCATGGATCGCACCAACTTTAGGACCTCCTCTTGAGGGATACTGTCCCATTCCTCAATAACGGCGTCTTGGAGCTCCTGAAGAGTCGCGGGAGCGGGATCACGGGATCTAACCTTGCGTTTCAGCTGGTCCCAGAGGTGCTCTATCGGGTTCAGATCTGGACTTTTCGCTGGCCACTGCATGACAGGGATCCCAACCTCTTGAAGGTAGCCTTGCACAATACCAGCAGATGCGCGCGAGCGTTATCGTGCCTTAATGTGAACCCGTCGCCAATAAATCCAGCATAGGGGACCACATGTTCTTCCAGAATCTCTGTGATGTACCGGTGAGCAGTCATCGACCCTTGCCCGCGAGCACCGCCGGTCCGAGAGACGCAAGAAAGTTCAGTTTTGCCATCGGCAGATATGCCGCCCCAGAACATGCAGGAACAGCCCCCGTATTCTGCCGTTTCCTGGATGCAGGCTTGGGCAAAACGTTCCCATTGTCTTCTGTATACTCTTTTGCGTCTATCGTTGCAGAAAAGGCACACTCTCGTTTTGTCTGAGAAGAGAACAGTTCTCCATTGGTCCAGGGTCCAATTAACGTGGGCGCGAGCAAATTGCAAGCGTGCTCGCCGATGCGCTGCGGTTAATTTTGGACCCGTGGCAGGTCTTCTAGCCACAATATTTCCCTCCTTTAGTCTTCTTCTAACTGTAGAGCCACTCACGGCCCTTCTACAAACTGCTTGAAGCTGCTGTTGCAACTCAACAGCATTAGAGAACCGATTTCTCAAAGATTTCGATACGACGAATCGGTCATCTCTCGCAGAAGTGCAGCGATTTCTACCAGACCCACGCCTTCGGACAAAGCCACCGGTCTGCAGGAACCGCTGGTACACTCTTCGAACAGAAGAGCGACTCAAGTGCAATTGCCGACCAACATCACACTGACGTAGTCCTGATTGCAGTAGTGCGATAACTTGGGCGGCTTCAGCAGCTGTAGTGTCCATCTTCAAGGATGTTTTTCTGATGAAAGATATTCTTCTGTGTCTTCTTCGACTGTTGGTAGCAAATTTATCCCCCAATAAGCTGTATCGACCCTTTTATACCCAAAAAACAAAACAATGGACGTGCGATTTTTTGAAATCGAGTGTATAAGACACTCTCAATTTATTTTCAATATCCATAGCTACTAATTACTCAACAACATTTTGAATTCAGAAGACAAGTTGAAAATACATACTTCTTTGTACTAGCAACACATCCATAAATTTTTGTGTACAGTGCTTTGAATATAGCTTGATACCTGTAACATTTGTCAGCTTTGGGCAAATGCTGCATTTTACTTGGTTTACTTCTCTTTTAGTATGGATCTGTCAAACGCCACCAGTATCAAGCTTGATTATTAGCACTACATTGAGACATATTTTTCCTTATTTATAAAACTGTTTTCTTTTCAGGGATATGTACGAGATTGGAAAGAAGTTGACCAGCATCAGGTTTGACTTCAGTGCTCCACCAGACACAGTCAAAGGATGTATCCTTTTAAAAGCTATTCCTGTAATAACTTATTCTATTTTCTGCATCTGGAACGTCTGATTCTGATTGTCTTATTAGCAATATATTCCTTGCAAGGCAATACAAAGCGGTTGAACCTAGAGCCTAGTCAGTCAAGACCCACCTATATAGATTCTTATTTATATTGCTATTGTTTATTGTTTATGCCGTGTGATGCCGGCTTAGAATAGCATCACCACACATCCTTCCCGTGGGTGTCGTAAAAGGGACTCGAGAGTATTGGAGTATTACAATTTTTAGGCGACAGACTGATAACCTGTCACTATAATGATACACTTGTTTTCTGAAACTATCTTGGAAAACAATCCTCAAAAATGTTAGACGTGGCGATAGCGACCGTATTTTTACGGCCGTTAACGCTCTGCTTACCATCATCATCATCATTAACAGCCTATTGTAGTCCACTGCTGGACATAGGCCTCTCTTAAGGCACGCCACTGAACCCGGTCTTCGGCTTTTCTTCTCCAGTCACTGCCCGCAGCTTTGCGTATGTCGTCGCTCCACCTTGCCACAGGGCGTCCTACGCTACGTTTGCCGATACGCGGTCTCCACTCAAGGACCAGCTTACCCCAGCGGTTATCGGTCCTTCGGCAGATATGACCAGCCCACTGCCACTTCAGCTTGCTAATACGTTGAGCTATGTCGGTCACTCTAGTTCTCTGTCGAATTACTTCGTTTCGGATACGATCCCTTAGAGAAACCCCGAGCATAGCTCTCTCCATAGCTCGCTGAGCGACTTTCAGTTGGTGGACCAGTCGTACCGTGAGTGTCCACGTTTCGGCTCCGTATGTCATGACAGGTAGGACGCACTGGTTGAAGACTTTCGTCTTAAGGCATTGCGGTATTGGCGACGAAAAGACTCGACGGAGTTTTCCGAATGCTGCCCAACCCAGCTGTATTCTTCTCTGGACTTCCTTCTCAAGGTTGTTTCTACCTAGTTGGAGCGTTTGCCCTAGGTAGACATACTGTTGAACAACTTCGAGTTGGATTCCATTTACGGCAATCGGTTCCGGATCAACGTGTTCGTTGAACATGACTTTGGTTTTATCCAAATTCATCCGGAGACCGATGCGGCGAGAAGAATCAGCTAGGTCATCCACCATTCGTTGTAGGTCTTGCAGCGTTTCTGCCATAATGACGATGTCGTCTGCAAATCGTAAGTGAGAGATGTACTTGCCGTTTATATTAATACCACGACCTTTCCAGTCCAGCGTCTTAAACATATCCTCCAGAGCGTTAGTGAACAGTTTCGGGGATATGACGTCCCCCTGTCTCACTCCTCGATGGAGGTGGATAGGCTTAGTCCGCTGGTCCTGTACTTGTACGGTCATTGTGGCGGCTTCATACAGACATCTCATCACTTCAATGTATCGCCAGTCGACTTGGCAACGCTGCAAAGACTCCAGAACAGACCAGGTTTCGATGGAGTCGAAAGCTTTCTCATAGTCCACAAACGCTAAGCACAGGGGCCGATTGTACTCTTGAGACTTCTGTACAATCTGCCGTACCGTGTGAATGTGGTCTATGGTGCTATAACCCCTTCGAAACCCGGCCTGCTCGGGAGGCTGAAACTCATCGAGTCTTCGCGCAAGACGGTTCGTGATGACCCTGGAGAACAGTTTGTAAACATGGCTCAAAAGCGAAATCGGGCGGTAGTTCTTCAATAGGGTCTTGTCTCCTTTTTTGAAGAACAGTACCACCATGCTTCTGTGCCATGCCTGCGGAGTTCTCCCATGGAAGAGAACGGAGTTAAAGAGCTGTTGGAGCTGTTCCAATAAGGGAGTTCCTCCAGCTTTTAGGAGCTCTGTCGTGATCCCGTCCTCCCCTGGGGCTTTTCCATTTTTTAACTGTTTCAGGGCCACTTCGATCTCGTCTCGGCTGATCTCGGGCAGGTCCTCGGTGAAGTGGCGTGTGAGGGTGGCTCTGCAATCCTCAGTTTCGGGTACGGGCTTTGAAGCTTGCGAGGCGTAGAGCTTGCCATAGAAGTCTTCCACTTCCGACAGAACCTCCGGCTTGGATGCGACGACTTCCCCAGATTCAGTTGTCAGCTTCGTAAGGTGGCTCCTACCCAAAGGCCGTGCGAACACCTTTGGTCCCCGATTCTGCTCAATTGATTTTTCAATCAAGAGCGTGTTTGCGGATCGGAGATCACGTCGCACGAGCCTCTGGATGGTTTTGTTGCGCTCTTGACTTTTCGTCGAAGCTGACAATGGGTCTGTACGTCTCTCTTCCATTAAGCTGAGAGTTTCCGTCGAAAGTTTGGACTTCCTGCTCTTACGTCTAGTCTCGCAGAACTTCGTCCCTTCATCCCTGAGAATTTCCACCACCTCTTCGAGTTTCTGGTCAACGTCATCTGTGGTTTCCAAGGCATACCATACAAGAGATAAAGGGATGATATATGTAGTTATGTATGATTTTATTATGTTTGTCTTCTCATTAAATTCTGTAAATTTCAGGAAAATGTTTGTGAAAATAATTAAGAAGGAAATAGTCATACATGTCTACATAAATTTCTAACAGTGGTCCAGAAACAAGAAACTTTCTTATATAATTTTTAGATAGCTAGGGTATAATGTCTATTTTACTTAAGATACAATAGTAGAAGTGGCACTCTTTAAAACTTTTATTACACTCAGCACTTTCCACATTTCCTTGATTCTACACCAGATTTGAAGTCTGAAACTCGTCATATGTTGACTCCATTCTCTCTGAACCCCGAGCGAGCTAGCGACGAACTCTGGGCGCTTATGGGCGGCGCGGCCAACGACGAAAACAGGCCTAGGAACTAGATGACTTGAAAACTGGAATTAATTATGACATGAACTGTGTACTTTGAGTAAGTAAATATATAGATGTACTGTATACTTTGTAGTATTATTGATTTTCAACATTACAAACCCCTACAGTTTGCACAGCAGTTTGGGAACAATTTTCCTTCAATCTTTCGATATGTATATCTATCGTACCAACAACACCCTTACCTGCTGTCATAGTATAATTGAATAGTTATATTTTCGATAATATAACTGGCAGTTTTGGGTAATTTCAGTTCAATAACAACATAAGAAACATACGACCGATGTGGCACAGTGGTAGTGCGACTGCTTTCGACGCAGAAGGTTCCGGGTTCGATTCTCGGTGGGTCACTCACAAAGTTGATATTTATCACTTGTTAAATGTGTTCCCAGTCTGGTTAGGACATTGCGGGCTGAACCACCCGATGGTCCGTAAGTAAGATGGTTCCGTGTTTCGGATGGCACGTTAAGCCGTAGGTCCCGGTCGCTGTGTATGATCTATTGGATGGCGGTCGTTACACAACCATGTCAGACGCGTGCTACATGTAGAAGGCGGTTGAAAAATTTTGACACTAGGGTTCATCTTGTCGTTGGACGACTCGGTGTCCCACACGAAAAGAGAGAGACATACAGTGCGAAGCAAAGGTGACTGTAATAAACACGTCTCGGCTGACAAGCTACGGATGTGCGCCATTTAGCCACTAAACTATTTTAAACTGACCTACCCACGCGTGCACTAAGTGCCTCGTGGAGGTCCTCAGCTACTTTTAGATCTGTTCCTAAAACAGATGCAGTCAACACACTTAGGCCCGTATTTATAAACCGCACTCAACTCTGCGATCGATCTTGAGTGCGACTCTGAGATGTTTTAGTATTGACTGACATTTGTCAAAATTGCCCTTAAAATCAATCTCAGAGTTGAGTGCGATTTATAAATACGGACCTTAGGTAATACATCCCGTTATTTGTTGTCTAGTAAGAATAGCGTGTCTTGTCCTGCGAGTATCCAAAGAGTTTCGATTATATTTCACCAAAATTTAGCAAAGAGTTTCGCCCAACAACGTTTTCATCCTCTTATTTCTGTTTTCCCGCTGTAAAAACTAGCATAAAAAGAAAGAGCAATTTGTTTCGAAACATTACAATCAAATTAACAAATGCACCCACAATATGGAATACACATATTGTTCTTGTGGTGTGTCCCTTTGTTCCCGGTGACGGACAAGGCAGGGCAAGTGAGCAGGTAGGGTAAAATGTGGCAGAGGGTGGGGCAATGTCTTACCATGCTATACCTTGCCCCACCCTGCCAAAACATTTTTACCGGTGACAACGGGAACACACCGTTCTACACACACATCACGCCTATATCCCTGGTGGGGTAGGCAGAGCGTCGTTATCGCCACGTCTGACAAATATTGAGGGCTGTTTGAGATAACTCGAGTATCACTATAGTGATTGATTGTCAGCCTGTCGCCTAAAAGTTGTAATACACCTGAAATCCTAAGTCCCTCAGTCGGCTTTTACGACACCCATGGGTAAGAAACAACGGTAACACACCGTTCCGAGTCACCGATTGCTAGTCACTGTAGCTATTTTTTCGCTTTAGAATTGTCTAGTACTCTAGGTACGTACACTCTGGCTATTTATTATCTAGTCTTACATTCAGCTGTTCGGTTTAAACGTTCTATTTTCTCCCCAATGTAGGGCAGTGGACATGACAATCCAGTCTGCAGCGAAAGTGCGCGTGCGATAAAAACGCAATCTGTTTTCTTTTCTACCGTTAACTGTGCCAGCCTGCAATTTTCTTAGGTTTTTTGCCTAAACGGCGGCGTACAGAACTCGGTCAATTCGTATGTCTGTTATTTGTATGGGTCATTTGATTGCAAGGCAACACTAGTAACTTTTACATATTTACATAGATTTTTTGGTAGAGTTGGGGCCGCAACCTGCTAAATAAAAACCGTTTTATGTTAGTGGGATGGTTTTGTTAGTGGGTAGTCTGCTAACAGTTTGCGTTTGAGTTTAAAGGTTTGAAGTATAGAATATCACATAATGCATATAAGGTGAACCAGTCCATGAAACTGAACAACTTTCCCCACGGAACATAGGTCGAAATATGATAAAAAAAAATTGACCTCCCATACAAATTGACTTGGTCCGTCGTTAATTTTCTATGGGAGGCCCAAAACTTTATTTCATTATTCGACCTATGTTCCTTGGGGAAGGTTGTTCAGTTTCATGGGCTGGTTCAGCTTTTAAAATATTTGCAGCTATTTTTTTAACCCTGTATAACAGTGGTAAAGCCCGTGGTGGTAGGTACAGAAAAAATTAGGGATAATTTTAAAGTTACCTATATGTCACGTTTTTAAAAATTATAATAAAAAAAAAGAATTTAATAGTCCACGTACTCTCGAAAACCTATCGCATTTGGGTGAAAATACGCATGGCATAGTTGGCATATCAGCGGGACCCGCGGGGACAGAACAGGCTGCATTAAAAAAGTTGGCATGCACTTGATGGACGTTTCCGGTGGCTTATGTCACCGCGGACATTCACCGCCAAGGTTAAAGGTCAATGACCTGCCGAAACTCTTGTATGACGAGTTCCTCTACATTTTAACACACCTATACTACCAACCAGTACCTACCAACTTAACTTCCAAAATTCTGCATACCACTTATTACCTGTAAATTACAAAGTGAGTATAACAGCTAGGTATGACAGTAGTTTTGATGGGTCATTCAACTTTGACCCTGGGGTCATCTACCTATAAGCAGATAGGAGCTCATAACTGACTTGTTTTACCGTGGGAATCCATCTATTCATAACTCAGTTTCACGTGAATTATTTTAATCAGAATTTTTATTTTATTATTGGAACCTTCAGCTAAACGTCTCAAATAAATTGTTCTGTTGTAATTGTACCGTACTAAAAGCACAATATTTTAGTGAAATGCTTCATACAAATGGGTACAACTATAATAAATGGAACTAATGACTTAGGTTACCACTATTATAATTGAATATAAATGAAAAATCTAGACGCAACACACGACAAATCCATTTTCTATGGGTAATTTGATCCATATCTTCATCAAACATGCGCGTGTCGACCCTAAAAGGTAAACTTTATATATCTGATGATGATGATTGCATCACCTGAATTATTTTGTTAACGTTGCTGATTGATTTAGATTGGGCATGGACATTGGACACACACGCACACAAACACATCACAATACATATAAAGCAAAGTCGCATTTCGCGTCTGTCTGTATGTAGGTTTGCTTAAATCTTCAAAACTACACAACGGATTTTGATGCAGGTTTTTTTTATAGATAGAGCGCTTCAAGAGGAAAATCTTTTTGCATAACACTTGCCGGGAAAACATCTTATTTCCACGGGAAAACGAGTTGCAGCGGGCGCAGCCGCTGGGCGGGCCGCTAGTAATGTTATAAAAGTACACGACCTACAAATTATAAAACATAAGTAAATGCAACGTGTTAAAGCAATAATGACTATAGATTAGGAATAGTACTAACTTCCTTTCAAGGGATGAACCAGCTCTTGAAAATAAACAACTTTCCCAAGGAACAGAGGTCTAAATATGAAAAAAAATCTTGGACCTCCCATACAACCTGACTCAGTCGGGTGGTACATTTTGTATAGAAGGTCTAAGCAAATGAGATATATATACATATGGCACTTTATTGAAGGTACCTCACCTACGAGCCTACCTATTCAAAAACCTTGTCACGTACAATTTGTACTGACTGACAAGTGGGTGCAATTTCAATGCGCATTAATTCATACAATACGTTAATAATGCTATGTGTATTGTGTATGGCATCTATGATGTAACGGCTTTAATGAATAGCGCCATTTTGGCATGGCCCATTGATATGTTGAGACCTGGATCGATTGATAATGGGTAATTATTTTACCAGTTAGTATCCGCCATGTGGTGCCGGCTTAGAATAGCATTGTGGCACTTGCGTACCGCCACAATGAAATAAAAGAGGTTCTTGCGACTACTTGACCGAAGTTTACTATAAAGGAATAGAAAAACCTAGAACAATAACAACTAGGTTAATATGATTAGGTAGGGGTTGATAGATGAGTTAGGGCAACATGTAGACTTGTAAATATCTCTTTGAGGGTTTCCGCTTTTTTGAGTTGTGAACTTTTGTGAGTCCGCTGCCGGTGACACTTAAACTGTACTTAACACTATACTTATGCTATACTGAACACGTTAGCAAGACGTTATTTATTTATTTCCTTTATGCATTCCTGTTAGGCGATTTGCTCTCGACTGAGTCAAAAAGTCAGAAAAACGTGTGACGACATTCCAATTTCCAATTTGAAATTATTCGTGAAAGGACAGGCGGTTTGTGAAGGATGTGGACGCAGAGGTTTTACTCTGCTACAGCATCACCCCATTGCTGCCCGTGGTTGTCGTAAAAGGCGACTAAGGGATGAATCCAGGGAACGGGAAACAGCGTTCCCTGTAAATATCTACAATACCTTACACTGCGCTCGCTAATGCGCCTGCTAAGAAGAAGACTTGGTATGTTGCCACTACGGCATGTCCGTCCAGTCCCCATACATAACCACTATGCATCCATTGGCTAAAAGAACTGCACAGAATCCTTTTATAACTGATTTCTCTTCCGCGTGGCATTCAGACAAGTCAGAAATATTAAAAAGTTTTCTTACGATCGTCCAAAAAGTTAAGACCAGAAAAACTAGTTTATTTGTTTAGTAGAGAGCTTTTCCTCAATCCAAACAGTTCCGTATGACCTATTTCTCTAACGCAGGAAGGGGAAACAGTTATATTTCGTACTAGTGGGTGCCCGCGGCTCCGCCCGCGTGGAAGTCGGTTCTAGTGCCGTAGCATCCTACAGGAACATCTTTTCGGTCCTATGTGTTAATCCAAGTTACCCTCTATCTGTGTGCCAAATTTAATGAACATTGGTTCTATAGTTTTTACTTGAAGGAGTAATCAACAAACCAACAAACTTTCACACTTATAATGTTAGTAGGATTATCTCAGCTCAGTTTCTACTGTTGTTTCTTTTGTAGTGTTTTTCTAGAGTAGAGCGTTCCTAGTCATCGCTATTTGCATTTTTCTCAGTGTCCTCGTTGGCACTGAGCTTTAGTTTTCACAACAGCTATCAGAAGTCAGAGAGGCCTTCACATTTCAAATAGACCTAGAATTTGCTACTAATGTACTGCGAAATGTTTGGACTGGCAGTCAGTCACACGTGCGGTAACTGCCGCACGAGTATATTTATTTACAGACGAATTAGATTGCTAAGAGCTGCTCAGTTTGTCTTTTAATGTGGTTTGTATCTTTTCACTGAAGCCACGCTGTCTACTCTTTTTTTATTGCTAATTGTGGCAGATGCCAAGACTTTTTCATTCATATCATATCATAATACATAAATAATAATCACATCATGAAAAGCTCATACAAATGACTAATGTAGAGTCCAATGCCCACGACCAAAATACATTAGCCTTCAGAACTACTGCGTGGGGTGTGAGTGTGACACATATTTCACAATGAGCTAGCGACCGACCTAGTGGTAATCCCAGGCTATGTAGTATGCAGGAATCATCCAGCCAGGGATCTAGAGGAAAATTCGGTTGCCATGGACTTTTGACCGCTACAAGGTCTACGGTCGGGTCGAATAGATACAACAAGGCCAATCGGACCGGGAGCGACGCGGCTGCGCGAAAACGATGCCGGGATTTAAATATCCACTGTCATAATTAACTCGATTTATTAGTGTATTTATTTACTGCTAAAGTATGCTCCGATGATTAATGGTCGATGAAATATTAGGGATCCGGGTCAGTGGTGCAGCGCACGTGACCGCGATGCTGCGTCTGCTGCAGCTATTATGCCGGAGAAATCTCGTGCTAAGTGTTGGGGTTGCTTGCCAAAAATAAAGCTGCAGTGCAGTAGCGGGCTTGCAGCGGGAGACTGCGGTGCTTCATTCATTGTCACGCCGCGCCGGGAGGTCGATACGGGCGGCCGCGGCAGTGTCGCTGCGCCTTCCACGCCGCGCGCATCTCAACGGCGCGCCGTACACGCTGCGCCGACCGGTCGCGATACGCGATACTCGCAACACTCCCAAAATTCACATAAATAAAAAGCTGTTCCGCACGTGCATCATTGTAATCAAAAAGTATGAATAACACTTTCACTTTTCTCTCTTAATTTTTGTTACGCGAGTGATGAGATGATGGTTATCACCTTTTTCAGTGTTTACAATCGTCGTTATGTCCGATGATTGTATTTGTGAAAGCTTGATGGTTACATTGGAAGCAGCATTAATTTATCAATAATATCTTCGGTATTTATGAACTTAAGTCAGCTGCAATGAGGTAAAATTCTAACCAGTTACTCATTATCACTGAAATTCATATTTTCAGAATCTTTCTAGAACTAGGAACCTTCGGAAAAGGCTTCCAGAGCACTCAAACATGTATTGCTATTAAATCTTTATCCAAATAAATTGATCATCGCTAAATTGACAAGCATGACTCTACATCATCAAAACATCTCGAAATAACCTCCACTAAGTTGTCTTCTGCGTTTGACCTTTTGCATATCTTTTTTTTTTACATATTAAATTGATAAAACTTAATATCAGTAGCATTATTGTCTTATACCTACAATAATACTGATTATACTGAAGTTATTTTAAGGATTTGTGTTATTAATGGAATAACCAGTAATGACTAAGATCTTGCGTACATTGTAAGATAACATAACAGTATGAGCAATTTCTAATTCTATTAGGATATTTTATTCACCACGTAACTAGGAGATAGGCACTTATTATTAGAATTTGGTCATCATCATCATCGTAATGATACGTTTACTAAATTATCACTATCACTACATAGTATAAAGCAAAGTCGCTTTTCGTGTATGTCTGTATGTTTGCTTAAATCTTCAAAACTACACAACTGATTTTGATGCAAGTTTTTTTAATAGATAGAATGACTCAAGAGAAAGGTTTTTATGTAATATAATACTTGCCGGGTAAAATCCTTATGTACTTGCCGGGAAAATGAGTTGCCACAGCCACTGGGGCAGGCCGCTAGAAAAATAATTTGGAAGTTGTTAAGTTTGGGGTATCTACTTACCTAAAGCCAAAACTGTCGACGTTCGCGCTGTGACTAGGTACTCCTCATTGCAACTGGTTGTCAATGCCGCTGCGTTATACAGATGCTGTAATATGTGTGTACATATTATGCGGTAATATTTTCAACCACACCTGGAAACTGGAAATCTACTCAAAATGTCATCATGTTAAACAACTTGTTACCTGTTAGTAGTTCATAGTTAAGTTTACGTCTAAATACTACTAACAATCTCATTAGGAAAAACGTTATATGAGTTTTTTGAACTTTTATAAATTTCCATAAAAGTGTCTTGACTTGAATTCGTTGGTCGCTTTGCGTGATAAAAGTTCTCTTAGTAAATGTTCCGGTTTGGTTCCGATCTCAATTTACATCTCTGTGAAATAAACTAATGGCCAAACAAAATTTTTGCCAAATGGATGGCTGGATAAATGGCAAAATCCATTTCGAACTGGCTGGCTAACCGAATCTATCCTGGCAACTCAACTATCTACCGGTTTTTTTTATTGAGTCCCAATCCTGACCTATATTATATTTTTCGGATCAAGTGCGCCACGGGAGCATTGTCTTATTCTGGGTTAAGAGCAAGTAGGTACGTTTTTAACAGACCGAATGAAGAATACTTACTCTCTGGCTCTCTCCAAATAAATGTATTAAAATTCCCATTGTCTAACTACCTACCTAAATATATTTTTTTAAATAGGTACAACTGAGTGAGTACGTTCCTTATCTTCACACCAACTTACTGACGAAAACTTTAACTAACAGTTACGGATCATTCATTATTATCAGATGACGGTTCTTTGCTATGTGCACCACAAGTTTTTTTATCTTATCACCATCAATCAATTAAAGTTATCAAATTAACAGTCTATTATTTTAATGACATGACCCGTTTGGCTAACGTGGTGATGATGACGTCAGAAAACAGCTAATTAGGATTGAAGTGAATGATTAAATCATGAATAACTAAGCGAATTGACCAACATTTTAAACCTAGACTACAAAAGTGCATAAGTAATGGGGCAAAATACAGTTTTTCTAATTTCTTTCACTGAAGAAGCGATAATTGTGATGTTTATGTGGTATCTAGCTGTACTCAAATTACATACACGACAGAGAAATAAAATTGTTCCCTCGTAGCGCCTTTGTTTCTATTGCATTGAAAATACCGTGCTACCTAAAATCTAGGTAGAGTAGTGCTGGTAGCAATTTTCCTTATTCAAAGTGTTCACAGCGGCTAAACGTTTTTGCGACAAGTTTTTGTTACATTTCCGATAATGGCGGGATTGTGATCTGCGAGCCGAGATTGCATGACCACGTCACCTTTGATCTCCTCAAGGACGGTGACTCTAGGGTTACCTCACCAGGAGCAGAGTCAGTGGCTAGACGGTACCGCGAAACACAGAAGGGGAACCTACTATGTTACTAGATTTTTGTATAGATTCCGAAGCCAAAAGACAAAAAAAAAACATTGCAACACTGACTGACAGTCTGGCATACACTGACACTTTCCTTCCAAATGAATCAGAGTCCGAGTCTCAAAAAAACAAAATAAATATTACGTTCAGTTCTTTGCGGTAACATACCAAGCACAACGCCATCTATCCAGCGACTAGAATAATAATTTATAAAAATTAACGTAAATTCCCTATAACAAACTATCAATGTACATCAAATGCCAGTGAGGACAAATGGTTCCAATTTGTCTCTAGTGACAGATTTTGTGGGGACAAATAGGAACAAAGGCACCTGTCAGCCCTGGGTGCGTCAGACCAGGCCTTATTGGGCGCGTCAGAAACGCGCGTTCACATTCATATTGCACGTATGAAGGTATGATACTACATTTACATTAGCTTGTTAAGACAGTGCATGTTCGCTTGCAAACTTTATGATGGCATGTTTCGAACTTGCAGAATTTAGACAATTTAGGCAAACGAAAATATTTTTCCATTTTCACACGCACACCACGCCTTCATCCCCTGCGGGGTAGGCAGAGAATTAACGGCCACAAGAATACGGTCGCCATCGCCACGTCTGACATTTTCCAGGATAGTTTTCCAAGGCCGTATCAGAGAACATGTGTATCACTATAATGACAGGTTGTCAGCCTGTCGCCTAAAAAATGTAATACGCCAATACTCTTGAGTCCCTTAGTCGCCTCTTACGATAACCGCGGGAAGGATGTGGGGTGATGCTATTCTAAGCCGGCTTAGAATAGCATCACGGCATTTTACATTTTCTGTTATTGTAATGTAAACGTTATCATCATCATCATAATAGGCTTGTTTCCTAAAAGTTACGTCACGCCGTAGTTATTGGGATGGCGTCAAAACACTTACTTTTATATTATTTTTCTGTTTATTAATTCAAACATAGAGTATTTCGAAAAATGATGAATGAAGTCGGTAGTATTTTTGAACAATAGTTTTAAGCGTACAACTTTTATATTTTTTAATGCTCCAGGAAACAAGCGAATTATTATCCCACATTCACCCACTGCAGGGTATAGGCACCTTCTTTGCGTATATTTAATTAATGTGTCAATATATGGTCATTCAGTGAAAATTCTCATTCTTTTTTCAATGTGGATAAGTACTAGGAGTTTTACTGTTTAATTAAATGCATAAGCGATAAAATGCACACTAGAACCGTTATCTTAGTATTTTACATGTTTAGCTCCTGCATGAAAAATGAAGGTGTTTTTACACTGTAGGTATAACTCACTCTCTAACCCACATAGGTACACTTCTTATCAAAACATCCGGGACACCTTGCAATCTAATATCGTGTGATAGTAAGGAAAATGAGGTTTATAAATCTTAATGAATAGCTCCCTAATTCGTAATACTTACCTAGTTTTTTATAGGTTTCGTGTCTTATAAAAACATATAAACGAAAGTGTTTCGATTTGTCTGATGAGAAGTAAATATATTTCGTTGACTAGGTATAGCTTAAGTAGCGTAAACAATGTATTCTATGTAGGAGCGATTTATTGTTAAATTAACATGTCCTAGGTGAAAACCAATTCAGCAATAATTATTACTTTATTATTAGGTATTTCATTATTTTGTGGTACAATAAAGCGATTACATACATAACATACGTGGTAATAACCTACACATGAAACCCTCGAGTCCCTTAGTTGCCTCTTACAACACCCGCGGGAAGAATTAGGGTGATGCTATTCTATGCCGGCATCACACGGCAACCGACTGTACCTACGCATAAACTCCCTTCTCTGTTACCATTGAGTTCTACGTTCCTACAATGTGTACCTATCGTAGCTTATTGACCTAGCTTATTACCATAAGCAAATTCTTACACGGTAGACATAGAATAATCGAGTCACGCGCGGTTCATACAATGCAATAGGTATCTAGTTAAATACTAGACTTGCAAATATTGGAATAAACAATAGAGAAAATAAAAATTGACTTCACGTACGTATATTAAATAGGTAGGGCACCTACTTCAAAACACAACGACAAAATAACTTTATTTGAAAATATTTGAAAATTTTATTTCAATTAGATACTCGGGATCAGACTCGGCTCGCCTTAAGGCGGCTCTTAGACCAGAGTCAGGGGCTTGGCTTTACGCCCTTCCGTCATCCCACATGGGGACAGCGCTTGATGATGGCTCCCTCAGGGTGGCTGTAGCGCTGAGGCTTGGAGGCAGGGTTTGTGAGCCCCATGATTGCGTTTGTGGCGTAAAGGTGGACGCCAGGGGTCACCACGGCTTGAGCTGTGCCAAATCAGCTGGTCGTTTTCCGCGGCACCACATGCTGAACGAGATTATCCGCCGTGCCCTGGTGTCCGCTGGTGTACCCTGCGTTCTTGAGCCTCCCGGTTTAAGCCGCGATGACGGTAAGAGACCGGATGGGCTCACAATGATCCCGTGGGAGAAAGGGCGCTCTTTGGTGTGGGACGCGACGTGTGTAAGTACGTTCGGGCATCTCATCTCCCACGCACAACCCGAGCTCCGGGAGCAGCTGCGGTGTGGGCAGCAGCTCAAAAGCACCAAAAATATGCCTCACTGAAGAGTGCCTACCACTTTGTACCCTTTGCGGTGGAGGAGAGCGGGTCATGGTGTGCAGACGCAAAGGACTTTGTCCATAGGTTGGGACAGCGCCTGAGAAACCAGGGTTCAGATTCCCGTGCCGAGTGGTATCTGGTGCAGCGCATATCGCTGGCAATACAGCGCGGAAACGCAGCCAGCGTTATGGGCACATTAGCTCCAGGCACCATTCGGGGCGGCCTCTTTGACTGAGGCTAAATTTAGCCATCTTGTTTGTTTTGTTTATTTTGGCTATTGTATTGTATTTTGACATCTGATTTTGATTATCTGCGTGTGATTAGTGCTCCGTATGTAACAAAGTGTACATGTGAAATTACAAATAAAAACAATTTTGAATTTTAAAAAAAATTAGATACTTACTATAATACTTATTTAGACATTATTGTCTATTTTTGCTGGTTCTAGATATACCTACCACTACTAGGAATCGAACTGGCAACGACTTCGCATCACGAGATACAACCACAGAGCGTTTCGCCACTACACCCGATAAAATTGTGGCAAAGACTTGATGGACAAATATTTTTCCGCCTGAAAATTGTCCGGTCAAACAATAGACTGTAGTAGGCATTCGGGAAACAGCCGTATCAATCGCTCATGTCATCTCTCACCAACATCTCGATTGACATAGATAATAGTAAACAGTTATAATAGGTAATACCCGTTACGATCGATCTGTGTTCATCAGTTGATCTCAATCAATTGTATGGAGACCTATTGTGCTTGTGTGAATCACGAGGCATTGGGTCTCGGATCAGATAAAGAAACGATCGGTTTGATTAAACCTTTTTTTTACACTGGAACCAATCAAGCCAATCGACTGTGAAAGAACGCGTCGATGTCTTTTCCAATACAAAGTAGTTAGTAAATAAAAGCACTTCAATAAAGATTAAAAATATAAAATAATAACGGCAGAACTAAAACTACAAATGCGTACAGGCGGCCTTGTCGCTGAAAGCGATCTCAACCAGCCGACCTGAGTAACTTACCCACAGTTTGATGGGAAATCAATTGGACCTCCGATTCCCATACATATCCAAGGTCAGCGAGAACTTTAGGAGTAAAACAAACAACCTATGTAAGTAAATATTTGGAAAAATACGGTACTATACGGTACATAAGTACGGTAAATAAGTACTTCCTAATGTTTGTTCAAAATGTACGTGGAAGTTATCGACAGTCACTCTCACGTAGTAAGGATCTGTTCATCTGGTTATTATTTTTATATACATACATACATACATACATATATCACGCCTTTATCCCTTGCGGGGTAGGCAGAGCTTTAACAGCCGTAAGAATACGGTCGCTATCGCCACGTCTGACATTCTTGAGGATTGTTTTCTAAGGTTGTTTCAGAAAACATGGGTATCACTATAGTGACAGGTTGTCAGCCTGTCGCCTAAAAATTGTAATACACCAACACCCTCGAGTCCCTTAGTCGCCTCTTACGACACCCGCGGGAAGGATGTGGGGTGATGCTATTCTAAGCCGGCATCACACGGCCCTTTTTATATTGGTGATATAATTTATGTAAAGGTCACTTGAACAAATTTTGCTATAAATTCTGCCAGTCCACCAGATGTTGCGCAGACGCAGCCAAGATAATTAAAACGTCTCGTTTTGAATAAAACGCTCCTTCAGCTTGCATTATGATTTTTTTCAATCTTATCATTGATATGTTTGTACAATTGTATTAAATTCATCATAGACAAATAAATTGGGTAGGTAGATATTCCTACATTAGAATATGCAGGTAAGTACAAATTTTTAGACTTGTATTTGCCGATCGAATCGATGGCAAAGCGATGGTCTAAGCGTAAGGACTTCTCAGTATTTAAATTGATACTGATATACTATTTCTGAAATGACTCTTAACTGTGTTACTAAAATAGTACATTACGCTGGTAGCCAAAAAAGACCAATTTCTGATCGAGTAATATTGGAAGGACGAGACAAAGTCGTGGCCTTCCCAAGTGAACGAGACATTGTCATTTTTGCTCAGGCTAGTATAATGTTTTTCTTCCATTTGTAAGGAAACATCAAAAATTCAATTTGCTAACGTCCCATTAATTTAAAAAAGAAGTATGCGTGGAAAAATCGCATTCAATCTTTAAAATTTTAAACATAATTGTGTACCATAAAACACTTATTCACGAAATGTGTAGCTTAAAAACCATTTTTTTCGGGAATGGGACCGAAAAGTGGTACAGAATTTCATTTTTGTCTTGTCTGCGTGCCTCTGCTAACCTGATACCTTGAATGTTGCCATTTATGTATTCTTTTTTTTTAAATACTTTTTTAAATGACACCTTTTACGAGCAAATGGAAAAAAAGATCGTTTCTACTTTGGTACAATATCGCACGGTAATTCTTTTTCACAAATTATCCAATCTAAATACAACAAAATGTTTCAAAAATTACTTACATACGTAATATTGATTAGCCTAGCTGTGTATATTAGAAGAGTATTTATTTATTGACACAGCTAATATAGTTTGACCCCGAATACCGGAATATTAAATTGAGAATGCATTGAATTTTAAATGTCACCTGTCAGCAAGTTTTTAAGCATACGTCCATAAATAGATATTTACCTACTAATGTTAGGTACTTAACTATATACTGGGTGAAAAAAAAATGCTGTTCAGTGTCATGGGCTGATTCACCCCTTAAAATATTTGCAGCTAATATTTTTACACCTTATAAAGCATGCTAGGAAAATAACTAACTTCCTTTCAAAGGGTCTACCAACCCATGAAACTGAACAAGTTTCTCCAAGGATCATAGGTCGAAATACGAAAAAAACTTTTGGTCCTCCCATACAAAATGTACCAACCGACTGAGTCAGTTATAAATTATAATCATGTGAGGTCAAACTTTTTTTTCTTATTTCGACGTATGCTCCATAGGGAAAGTTGTTCAGTTTCATGGGCTGATTCATCCCTTGAAGGGAAGTTAGTACTTTTCCTAACACCCTGTATAAATTGTTAAGATTGCGGTTTATAGTCGGCCACAAGTTCACAACACGTGTAATAACATTTTTGCATGTTTTTCTAGAAGTATAGGTACTAAACTAATTTCATGTAGGTAAGTTATGTATGTTCAGCGGTTTTAGCTGCTAGTCGATTTTCAAGCAAAACACGTCTACACGGAAGTGGCAAATAAAAAGTTTTAACCTTATTTTTATCTAACTAGTTGATAATATAATACAGAGAGGTAGGTACAATCGTCCTAGCAGGAATGCTTAAAGAACATTTATTTAACAAATCCTGCAATTAAAAATAAAATTAAATTTGTCGCGGTGTTTGTACAGTCCTTCCATTTCGTATGGGACACCGAGTCGTCTAACGACCCAATGAAAACTTAGTGTCTCTTTTCTTATTTCGTATGGGACACCGAGTCGTCCCTATACCCATTTGCAATTCTATGTCATTGTCGCTAAAGCGAATAGATCTTCCGAAAGCCGAGAATTTGGCGTCAGTCCAAGGTTTACGCTAAAACTACTGCTTGCTAGACTTACTTTGCTTTTTTTTAAAGTGTCTACATTTTTAATGTAAAATGCGATCTGTGAAAATATAGGTGAATGAACCTATTATCTCCCGACTAGCGTTTCTATTTCCAATTAAATATTTTTGAGTGAAAAAAAATTGATGTATAAAGGAAATAAATGAAAAAAAAATCCTGCTATAGTCTGTAAGTTTAGGTACTTATCTTTTTGTAAACATCTTTGTATGAAACAGACAGTTCAGAAGTGTCACTTTCGTACAAAGTTTGTTTGCAAAAAGATAAGTACCTAAACTTACAGACTATAGTGTATAAAATATACCAACCAAACAGCCGACCACGTCAATTTGAAGGTACAAACAAATAAATAAAAAATAAAATATTTTTTTTCATATTTAGACCTATGTTCTTTAGAGAAAGTCGTTCAGTTTCATAGACTGGTTCACCGCCTAAAATGTTTGCAGATGATTTTTTACACTTTTGACCTTATATAAGGTGTAAAAAGTGTAGGAATCGGCCCATGAAACTGAAAAACTTTTCCTTAGAAACATAGGTTGAAATACGGAAAATTTTTTTGGACCTCCCATACAGTTTAACTAAGTCGGTTGGTAATTTCGATGGGCGCGGGCGGTCCAATTTTTTTTCACATTTCGACCTATGTTCCTTGGGGAAAGCTGTTGAGTTTTATGGGTTGGTTCATCCCTTAAAAGGAAGTTAGTAGGTACTATTTCTAACACCCTGTATACAAAATAATACAAATAGGTATCAACTGCAGCTAAATAACTCTCCTATTTCCCTGTGCTGATTGTCTATCGCCTGCATTCAGTAAAAGCCGGAACGTCAGAATCAGAACAATAGGAACACGCGAGGACATCCTGCAATTATCAATAAACGTGGACACGGTCGATACTAAAATAGAACTATAATAGATCCAATAGCAGATACTAGTTGATACTACTGAACTAACACGTTGGCTACGCGTATTACGTTTCTAGTATAAATGCTGCCTGCGTCGCAAAGGTTCCGGGTTCGCTCCTCGGCGCGGCACTCACAAAGTCGATATTTATCACTTTGTGAACTTGTTACCAGTCTGTTTAGGACGTTGCAGGCCGAACTGCCTGATTGTCTGAAAGAAAGATTTCTTGCTTCGGAGGGCACGTAAAGCCATTGGTCCCGGCTGCTCTCTATGATAACTTAGACGGCGCTTGTTACATAACCATGTCAGAGGCCGGCTACATGTAGTAGGCGGTTGTAGAACTCTTACCTACATCAGATCGGGGTCGTTGGACAACCTCGGTGTCCCACACGAAAAAAAAATGTACTTATAAGTACGTCTGTACTTCCGTGATTGAGCGTAATACATAGTTAGGTAGGACTTTTGTTGTAGATATTGCAATTTTAAAAATGATGTGTATCATGCTACGATCATGAGTAGGTATTACCTATGACATGACACATATATAAACATAGCAAACAGGTACTAAAATTACAGCATCTTTTTCAACATTAACGATAATAACTATTAACATTTTAATAGACTTTGACATTATTTTTTTACGAGGAACTATTTCCTACAGAGATATAAGTACCTTATACGGACGTAGTACCTTTACGCAGAGAACTGCGTTCCCAGTCCTAACCAAACCATTTATAATGCATGTGCGAAGCAAAACAAAGCAAGAAAGGTTGGATTGCTTTCCTCTTGTGCCCATTCCGCAAAAGAGATCCTCACGATGCAATCAAAAAGTAATTTCCAAACAACGCTGAGGTCATGCAATCTCACCAGACCAGACCATGAGTAACTACAGCTCTACATGCTGAGAGGAAATATCTTTTCAGAAACCTTACTAACAAACAATTTGACGCCAAGAAAATCTATCTAAGGAATCAGATTATTTACACAGGTTCAAACTTACGATGCACAGTGACGCAAACTTACCTACTTTTGTTTGTCTACCTATGAATGGTCACAAAGAATATTTTTAAATTAAATCTGAATGTAACATTTTTTGTATTTCGCGCATTTAGGCTAGGCTGATTTTAAGAGCGATAAAAACGGAGATGAGTTTGTCGTGCCACTCTTGTCACGTTCCTATTCATAGAAAAGGTTCCCTCTGTTTTTCTCTCTCTGAGAACTACAGGTCTAAATGGCAACATTTCTGCGAACCAATTTTCCTTTAGACGGGATAATCTGAAAAATTAAAAGCGTTTCCTGTAAAGGAATTTGCTGAGCATTTTCCCCATTTTCTTCACCCTCATTGCAATGTTAATTTTAAATTAGCACTTTTTCCTCTACCTTTCCTTGCACTTTTCATGTAAATTTTATGAGAACACGTTTTTAATGCTTTGAATATACTACGTGGCTAATGCAGACTTACTAAATAGATTACTTCAAGAACCTCTTTTATTCGCAATTTCTTTTCTCGAAACAAAAAACTTAAAACAATGCTGACGAACACGGGCGTATCCATCCAATAATCTTCTATTCTTGGTATTTTGTTTTATTTTGCCACTAAAGAGAATAAAAATAGAATGCGTTATTTAAGCCGTTTTAGCGAATCATCGCAATATAAAACCCGCAGACAGACGTATCAGGCTGCGCCTACGAAGCCCATTAATCACCAGGGCCTGTTTCGGCTCCAAAGTGACTTTTTGTGTACATTTTAGACGGTTCTCACACGCGCCGCACGATCTTCCTCTGCTTTTCCGCACATTACAAGCTTAGGAATTTCCATACGGAAACCAGATATCATGGCACAGCCCACCGCATCACACACACATGCATCAAAATGATGATTGACAGATAGCAACACTAGTACGAACTAGGTGCTATAGTGCTTTTTCAAATTAGTGATAATCTCATCATCATCATTAATTTAAGAGTTTCGCTCTTGTCGGTGGAACAATATCCAATCTGATCTCATTTCAGCCTTTTCCTTTACTTCCTTATACGAAATGACGCCTATTTTCTCTTTGATTTGGTGCATGTAAGCTCCTCTAGGTCGCCCTCTTCCTCGTCTTCCCTCAATCTCCCCTACAATCACATTTTTTAGAAGGTCGTCATGTCGTAATAAGAGTCCCAGCATGTTACCTCTTCTGTTCTCTATAAGTAAGTGAATATATAAATCAAGTGATAATCTGCACAATAATAAAAAAAAAAACATTCGCACCTCGTACCCATAGGTACGAGGCATACCGCGTCTTGCATCATTCGCAAAAGCGAAGATTAACCCATTACCGCTGTTAGAAGTTGTCTTTCATATGGATGCTGTCAAGAACCTCAATATTTTGCGCGGTACGGTACGTGTGCATATCACCTTACGAAACAGCAATTCACATCGCGCAACAGTGTTAGGTTAAACAAATTTTTGGAAATGCGTAGTACTTAATGAGTAAGCAAACAGTCGAGTAGGTACACAAACTATTCACAAACACTCCTTGTTATTACAGAATCACATTGTTTTGTTTAGTCTTTTTATTTAGATAGCCACACAAAATGCAACGTGTTTTTATTAGGCTTATTTTGCCGTTTAGTGCTTTCTGGATTAGATTAGGTTTAGTGACTTTGAAGAAAATCGTTGGAGCCGTCGACATATGTTCCTTGGAGAAAGTTGTTCAGTTTCATAGTCTGATTCAACCATTAAAATATTTGCAGCTAATATTTTTACGCCTTATACGCTATACTACTTATATACTGAACTTGATCTGAACGGTATGCCAGCGTCAATAAAACAAGTTAGTATTTCGTAATTTTCCTGAAATAAAAATAATGTTTAGATGTAGGTAACTCGAAGTGCGGCTATGTTTATAACCTTATGTTTTTGTATATACGCTAAGTTTGTCTATGGTGCTTTAATTTCTTGTATCATATTGTACTTTTAAATTCATAATAAATTGATTAATTGATTGATTGATTGATTGATTGATTGGCTAACTGTACCAACCAGCTGTTTCTCGTCTACAGTAGGTATGTTGTAAGATCAGAATGAGAAACTTTTAAAGTTGCTATTTGAATTTCTCACGAGTTTTAAAGATAAAGTATCAAAATTCTCAAGGGACGCTGTCCAAATAGCTATCAGACAATGTATTCAAAGGCTGCTTGTGTGAACGTGCAAGAAGTATACTGCTATTCTCTGCATATAAATTGATACTTAAATTAAAAGGGACAAGCGCACATGAAGGGCCTTTAACAGTACCAGCCACCACATAGGATTCCCGTAAGCTGGTTATAGGTAGGTACACAACTAATATAGGAGATCGTTCATTGTGGCGTACCCTGGGGGAGACTTATGTCCAGCAGTGGACTGCTATAGGCTGCTGATGATGATGAAAATGTGACACATACCTATAGGTAGCTGAACGACTTTCTCGTTGAAACAGAGGTTGAAAATTTTGAAAATTTTTTGGACCACCCATACAAAGTTATTGACTTGGTCAATTATTATATGGAAGGTCCAAATTTTTCCATATTTCGACCTATGTTCCTTAGGGCAACCACCCCTTAAAATATTGCAGCAATTTTTTTACACCCTAATATGTAGAAAGGTAGGTACGATTTGTCAGAATCACACTTTTCACATAGTGACCGTACATGATTGCATAGTATTGGTACTCTGGTCTTTTGTTGGCTCTCTTTATTACAGCACATTAGCGGCACAGCCCTCATCCAGCCAAGGTCAGATAGCACAAATTGCGGTCATTTCGCGTGCTTATTTGCTGCCACTGTTAACTGCTCGTGATTGCTGGAAATGGTTTTCAGCCATTAAAAACAGTACGTAGGAGCTTATTTACTCTAGGTACGTGAAAACGTGTTCTCTCTCATGTGCGCTAAAAGAGAGAAAACCTAACAAAACTTTAAATAGGTCAGTACTACAGCGGAAAAATGCGTATAGAAGATGCTCTTATTCAGAAAGGTATAAACAAAGACTTGCCTGCTGATAGAGATGAATGGGAGCGTAAGATCAGTTGTGCCGACCCCAAACAAATTGTGATAAGGGCAGGCCAATGATGAGTGATGGAAAGATGCGTTTTCTAAATATTAGTGGCACGCATAGCGTTTGCACACGCTGTAACTCGTGGGAATAAGTTGTTTTACGGCAAATATCATCATATAAATCTTCCTCTTGAATCACTCTATCTATTTAAAAAAAACATCAAAATCCGTTGAGTGGTTTTAAGGTTCTAAGCATACATACATACAGACAGACGCGGGGAGCACCTGTGCTTTATAATAAGTATGTGATGTTTGTTTTATACTACTTTATATTAGTGATTAAGTATAGCACCGTGACAGCACTTATTAAAGTCACTGACGATATTCGCCATGCCATGGAGAATAAGTCTTTGACTATTCTAATTCTTCTTGATTTCAGCAATGCCTTCAACTCTGTTGACTTTGATGTACTTCTTGCTATCCTTCGCTCTCTTAATATCTCTTCTCCGGCAATAACTTGGTTTGATTCATACCTTCGGGGTCGCTCGCAGAGGGTCCGCTTCGATGAGGCTTTCTCGGAATGGTGTGATCTCTCTGCGGGCGTTCCTCAGGGTGGCGTCCTTTCACCTCTTCTCTTTTCGATTTTCATCAACACTGTTACTTCTGTTATTTCTTCTAACTTCCATCTCTATGCAGACGATTTGCAGATCTATCGTCACTTCAGCTGTGACGATATCAATAGTGCAACTGCGGCCATCAATAATGACCTTAGCAACATTGCGGAATGGGCTGAATCCTTTGGTCTTGTGGTCAACCCATTAAAATCTCAGGCCATGCTTTTGGGTAGTACTTATATGTGTAGGCAAATAGACAATCATAGTATCCCACCTGTTATTTATAACGGAACGCCTATAGCTTACACTAACTCAGCCAAAAACCTCGGTATTTTGCTGGATTCCAATCTCAGTTGGACTGCGCAGGTCAACTCTGTTAGCAGCAAAGTATATTTTACTTTTCATTCGCTTAAACGCCTTCAAAACTTTTTGCCCCTTAAAACTAAGATCACTCTTGCTCAAACACTTCTTTTTCCTCTTTTCGACTACGCTGACACCTGCTACTTGGATGCCACTGAGGAGTTGTTGAGCAAACTGGAGCGTCTCCAAAACCTGTGCATCCGATTCATTTTCGGCCTACGCAAATACGACCACGTCTCGCAGTTTCGCTCGCAACTCAAGTGGCTTCCGATTCGACATCGTAGAAATGCCCACGTTCTTTCCTGCCTCTATAATGTTCTCCATAACCCATCTTCTCCTTCATATCTCAAAGAGCGCTTTAATTTTTCTCGTCCCCTTGACAAATCTTGTCGCTCTCATGTTCGGACGATTCTATCCATACCCATCCACCGCTCTGACTTCTATAGTTATTCTTTCACTGTTCATGCGGCCAGACTGTGGAACTCCCTCCCGCACGCAGTGCGTGACAGCCCGTCTCTTTCAATTTTCAAAAAACGCGTAAAAGAGCATTATCTTTCTCTCCCAAATTAATCTATAGGTATATATATTTATGGTGTATATATGTACGTAAATAAATATAGGTATTATTATGTAATAATTATGTAGTGTAGGTATATTATTTATATAAGTAGGTATAGTTTCTAAAATATTTGTTTTATAAATTATTATAGGTATATTAGTATGTTGTACACGTCAACTGCCTCACTTTATGCCATCTCACTACCCTAGGTCTGCTGGAAGAGATTTCTTTTTAGAAATAAGCTGACCTGTTGTGTATTGTTCTTAATGTTATGTCCTTTGTGTTATATTGTGTACAATAAATGGTTTAATAATAATAATAATAATGATGAAATTATTGTTCTGCTGTTGTCGACTAAACTAAGAGGTCAATTCATCTCACATAAGTTGTCGTTGAGATAGTTGTGAAATCGAGATGTTTCTAAACGGGTTTCTATTCATTTCACACCTGCTTATTCACTTACCTTGTGTTGCAGACTTGTAAATAAAAAACAAAATATCGAGAATTTTCCTTATTTTGGTGGAATGTAGCGTGGAATTTTTAGTCTTATTTTATCAAATCACGTTCCCTGTGATTTTCGAAATACTGCTAGTAACTTGTTTATCAATGGAATCGCGACGGATAAGATGGGCTTGGATTTTGATAACATTTTCTTAAAAATACTTATCAGTTTTGATTCAATCTGAAACTCTCCAAATAGATCTACTAAATCTAATCTCTAAAATATAGAGACCTTGATGCAACAAATGTATTTTTGTAAAACTGGGAGTGTCGTGTGAGTATCGTATTAACCAAGTGAATTTCCAGGAAAACTGAATGAATAAAAAAGTGCTGCGCAAATGTCGATACTTTCGCGTAAGCCAGTGAGTGTGATGGATATAGTGCGAGTGACATCATTTTCTGCTTCGACTGGGACATCAAGCTGCCGAACGACCCGATGAGATAATGGGTCGCAGAAACATGAGCATGATGCGCCTGGGGCGATGCGTGGCGTTCCTCGCCGCTGCTGCCTTCTTGCTGCCCTTCACCATACTGCTCATGGTGGCTGACCAACAGTACAACCTCACCTACAACTCCAAACGAGTCTTCTATCAGGAGGTGAGTCTCTTGTTCGTATTTTAAATAATATAGAGTTTGTGCTTAGACTCGTCAAACCTGTGTATGGCAAACACATTCGATCAACGATTCTAAATAATTCTGCGATGCCATGGCGACGAAGATTCAAGTGTGCCAACCCTATGTTACAGCAAGTTATAGGTGGATCGTACACTTAACACACGACGGACCGCTAAAATATCGCAGCGTTCTGTCAGATCCATACTAGAAATAGAAACGTCACTCCCCATACTAAAACCGCACTCGACGGACACTGCGATAGCGTTTAGCGGTTTTAGTATGCAAATTGACATTCCTAATAAGGATCTGACAGAACGCTGCGATATTTTAGCGGTCCGGCGTGCGTTAAGTGTGCGATCTACCTATAGGTAGGTAAATACCTATTAGATGCACTAACTATTTAGGATCTTACTTGTAAAATAGAAATAAAATACAAGTGCGCATCTAGAATTGCAATAGTGTAGATCATGTAGGCGAGTAAATTAAACAAGTAGGTTCTATAGTAGGTACATATAGCTATGTAAATTATACATACACACACAGTGCACAGTTGTAATAGTTTTGTATATAAGGAACAGAACACTGAAGATGTTTCTATTAGTGTTGGTCTAGAATAACAAACTCACAACATTCAAAAAACACTCTGGAATGGGAGCGATCATCCAATTTATCAGTCGTCGCTTCACTTCTACAAGAATCACTATAATGTCGCGCCGTGAAAAGACGGTGTCGGTGACTGAATCAAAGGATTTTAAACATAGTCTGAATACCGTTTTATGAATACCGGAGTTATCAATAGATGATACTTCAATAGTATATTCCGAAGAATTGGTAATCTCCGCCGTTATTTGTTTACCGTCGTTGGTTAAAGAAACGTGGCGAGGAACACACTTGACGCACGACGGAGCGCAAAAATATCGCAGCTGTCTGCCAGATCCATACTAGAAATGTCAATCCCCATACTAAAACCGCTCAACCGCTGTTGACGCAGCGCTATCGCAGTGTCATCCGTCGAGTGCGGTTTTAGTATGGGGAGTGACGTTTCTAGTTTGAACCTGACAAACCGCTACGATATTTTTACGCTCCGTCGTGCGCCAAGTGTGTTCCTCGTCGATAGCCTATATAAAGTTGTAATTTTTGCCTCTCCAAGCCAGGTGAGGCAAGCCACCGTCGTGATCACATATTATTCCTACTGGCATGCTTGTCAGTCTCCCCAAGCTTCTTTACGATTTGAGGATATTTCAGGATAACTTATTTCTTTTCCAGAGCGACTTCTATAAAATAAACGGGACTTTATCAACCTTAGAGATATCACCACCTATCTTTAAACAGGTAAAGGGTTGTAACTAACAATGTTAAATGTCACCCGACCGACACTGTTAACCCGGAAGCAATTTATGAGAGACACCTACTTCAAATTGCCACGCATCATTGCCACGCATTTACGCCCAAACACATTTTAAAATCTGTGTACTTAAGCGTTGCGTTGTCGCGTGATCACTCAAGATCAGTGCCATGATAAGGCACAGAATGCAAGGTGTAAGAGACGGTGTAACGAAAACTTTGCAGGCGTGATCAGGCCATGAAACTGAACAACTTTTTCTATGGGGGCTATGTTGGTAAGCATAAAAAAATGTTCGACCTCCCATACAAAATTCCCAATCAGCTGACTGACTTTCTATGGAAACTTGAAAAAAAATTTTCGGTTCCCAACATAGCCGCCATAGAAAAACTTTTTCAGTTTCATGGTCTAATCACGTCTGCAAAGTTTTTGTTACACCATCTCTTACACCCTGTATATTAATGTGTTCTCGTTATTGACTTGATAGAGCATCACCTGATCTCCGACAATTTAGTTTTTTAATGTCATGCCTAGTCTGAAGTTCAATTTCTGAAACAATTTTGCATGCCACAAGTCTGATACTGATCGTCTAATAATTTGACTCTACCCGCTGTTCTTATTGCTAAAGGTATTGTATACATGTTTTGCTACATTGAAGATCTCCATGCCATTGACATGAACTAACTCTAGTAGTAATGACGAAGGAGTAGTGAGTGCTTAGAGAATTCACTCTATTGAGGTGGTAAACAGTCAATTACCGAACAAATGTTTCTGACACTTTGCGAGAGGGGAGGTAAACACGTACAGCACCCAATGATAATTTTACAACTTGACAACCACATACAAAATGGCAACTGTCTGTTTCACAGGCAAATGAGTAGTGAATTCTGGTAGAGCCCAGCTTTGCCATCTCCTTAGGGCGAATGCTCTAAGAGTGAGTGTTATACGAGTGGTTGAGTTAGACTACCGCATGCAAAATTGTTAAAAAAAAAGAAAAATATCTGATCGTAATCAAAGCACCGCAACGCAACACCGAATTTTCACAGCAAAATGATGCTTGACAATTTTGAACCTGTTCTTATAAATTGTATCTCCAACGCTGACACGATGCACCCGCTTCAAGGCATGTTTCCTTTGGGATGGTAATGGCAGAATAACTTGGCATAAATCTTTTCCTCATTTTACATCTAAAAGATATGATAAATAGTTACCCGGGTTTGTTTTAAGGATATGGTAATCTTGGGAACTCTACATTGATATAATATATATCTCGGTGTATTTTTGAACAGAAACAAATTAAATAGATCATCAAGCAAGAGAAATTCCCCAAATTCCAAAATTTTGAAGTATATTTTTTTGTTATTTAGAGGTGCCAACGGAAAATTTTCAAGAAACCTTGAAGAACAAAAAAAGGACAGTTAAAAAAATTGCCAATGATGACGTAACCAATGGATTATACCCACGATTATACCATAATGTAAATGGCGTTGAACCAAATCAAGCTGTTTTTTGGAGATTAACGAATTACAAGTCATCACCAAATCCGCGCGAATCACGGGCACGACACTAATCGATTTGAGAAATAGGCTTTTTGCGCGCACAGCCTTGCCTCCACCATGTTGCCAAGAAAACGCAAAAACCGCAAAAATTTTATATTTTCAATGTGCCTAATGGAAACAGTAAAATAATACAAAGCTCTAAACTTTTGCGGTTGTTTACATTATTCATAGTTGTTATGTAACGGGTTAACAAACGAATTGTTTTTATTTTTAGACGCTGTTTGGCATCATAAAAGAACTACGAAAATAATAATAACTATAGTAATAAAACAAACTTTAATCATTCCTTGAAAGCTTCAGGAAAAAAGATTTCCCGGCGTTTCTTCCAAATAAGACGTAATTAGTGTCATCAGCAGCATAAGCATTACAAATTAGCTAGTCAGCCTATGCCATTGCTCAGTAAACATGCCTCACGATCCACCGACATGTGTACAAAGGTCTTGAGACGACTGCACGACCAATAGTGGCCACTCCGCCTATTCTACGTGGCGGAGGAATCCCCGATGTGACCGGAATACGACAGTAGATAGCATACGGTGTTTGTATAAACCTAGTCCTGTGTGTTGTGATTTGGGCTGTACGTTGAATGTTGGAAAAAAAATTCATGGAGAATTCACACAGCGCCATCTAGCCCCAAACTAAGCAAAGCTTGTACTATTGGAACTAGATAGCTGATACTAATACTTATATACCTTTTTGTAAATAAATACTAAAAGAAAAAGTATAGAAAACTCCCAGACTCGACACAAATATTTGAAAATTGACTTAACAAATATTTGTGTCTGGTGGGGATCGAGCCCACGACCCTCGGCGTAGAAGGCAGGGGTACTATCCGCTACGCCATCGGGACAGTCAAACTGTCCGGGTTTTTCAGAACGGTAGTCACATAGCTAAGCAAAGGCTAGAAAGTGGCACAATAATGGCGAGGCGATCGTTCTGGCCCAAGATCAATCGCTGAAAAAATCATGGACACATGGAAAGACATTTTTTTCTATAAATGCACACTGCCTAGAGTTGACAACAATTAAATACAATTACATGTAGATAGGTATTGTCTACCAAAATTATTGATCGTAGTTTATTTATATAGCACAAAAAGTGTTGTACCTATACGAAGGTTTTGCATAAGCATTTAGATTTTGCTTAATAAGAATGTGTGTAGGTAAGTATGCTCTCAGTAAGAACTCCTCATACCTATGCCGTAATTATAAGTAATTTAGTGAGTGGTTAGTAAGTAAAATTCTCTTGAGATGGTAATCGTTTTTAGGAATCATGTTTCTCTATAAATATGTGACAATCATTACAATGACCTGGTTATTTTTTATGTATGAAGACACATGAACGTGATGATGATCACGTGATAATTTTTGCTATAATTTTATTTTATTTGCAACTACTCTTACGTGACTATTCTCTACATGCCTATGTAATTAGCAAGTATGAAGCAAAATGCAGACAAAAATCATCTAAAAATTTGTTTTAAATAAAAATATCACCACGTCTGTATTATTCCAATGAAACTGGTTACAATACAACCTCGCGAAGTAACTTTGTAGCTATCGAACTCGCGTGAAGTGTAAGTGTCAAGGCTCAGAACACTAAAGTATATATCACGCCTTTATCCCTTGCGGGGCAGGCAGAGCGTTAACGGCCGTAAGAATACGGTCGCTATCGCCACGTCTGACATTTTTGAGGATTGTTTTCTAAGGTTGTTCCAGAAAACATGTGTATCACTATAGTGACGGGTGGTCAACCTGTCGCCTGAAAATTGTAATACACCAATACCCTCGAGTCCCTTTAGTCGCCTCTTACGACACCCGCGGGAAGGATGTGGGGTGATGCTATTCTAAGCCGGCATCACACGGCAAAAGTAGCGGCAGTTAAATAGTAAACAATACGAAGAGCATCGGACCAGATCGGTATTCGTACAGGGTCACAAGTCGCTCGTAACGGGACTATGACTGTGCCAGGGGAACCATATCGCACCTACCTCGTTCCTTATAGTTGTACGGTTGTACTACTATTACAAGTTAATTCTAGGTCTGAAAAATACACACACACACACACACAAATCACGCCTATGTCCCTGGCGTAGTAGGCAGAGCGTTAACGACCTTAAAATTACGGTCTTTATCGCCACGTCTGACAATATTTGAGGATCGTCATGTATCACTATAATGACAGTTTGTCAGCCTGTCGCCTAAAATTGCAATACACATGAAACCCTCGTGTCCCACAATCGCTTAAACGACACCCACGGGAAATAAATGGGGTGATGCTATTCTAAGCCGGTATCGCACAGCAAATTCTAAGCCGGCATCACACGGCAAAAATGTGATATCGAAATATTCGAAAAATCAAATTGTACGAAGAATCCGTGTTCCTGTTTTACTGTCATAGAATGTTGAATATTGTGTTGGAAAGACTGGTAGTTACTTTTTGGGCAATAGCGCCGGTGTGTCTGCGGGTTCAGCCTGACTGTACCCAGCTACGTACTATTAAAAAATACTAACTATAGCAGGGAGGTGGGCAGCAGCGCCTCCCGTGTTGACAACATAGTCCACAAACGCACACTGCGGTCACCAACCCGCCTGCCCAGCGTGGTGACTATGGGCAAAACCCCCCATGGACAGGACAAGAAGAAACCGGCCCCTAGTTCCCGGCCGCCTTACTACCCCGGGCTACGGCAGCGGCCCGGGTAATGGTAGGGCAGGGGGTGCGAAGAATCCCCGGGCTACGGACTACGGCTGCCATAAACTGACCCTGGCGACGTACAACGGACGCAGTCTGCGGCTGGACGAAAGTCTCCAAATCCTTGAGGTAGAATTAGATAAGATACGGTGGCATGTTCTGGGATTGTCAGAAGTCCGAAGAGAGGGGGAGGACACGATAACCCTAGAATCAGGTCACCTATTCTACTTCAGGGAAGGGAGCGCACAATCCCAGGGTGGCGTAGGGTTCCTTGTCAATAAGGCTCTCTGTGACAACGTGATGGAGATCAGCAGCGTCTCGAACAGGGTAGCGTACCTCGTACTGAAGCTGACCGAGAGGTACTCTCTCAAGGTCGTACAGGTATATGCGCCGACTTCGAGCAGCTCAGATGAAGAGGTGGAGGCCCTATACGACGACGTGTCGAAAGCCATACACCAAACCACTAAGACCCACTTCACTGTTGTCATGGGGGACTTCAACGCTAAAGTGGGAAAGGAGCGCGGTGAATCAAGCTTGGGACCACATGGCTACGGGAGCAGAAACCAGAGGGGCCAAATGCTAGTCAACTTCCTTAGCAGGCAAGGGCTGTTCTGTATGAACACCTTTTATCAGAAAAAGCCCCAACGGAAGTGGACCTGGAAGAGCCCTGACGGCAGGACGAAGAACGAGATCGACTTCATCATGACGGATAAACGGCATATATTTAAGGATGTCTCAGTGATCAATAGGTTCAATACCGGAAGTGATCACCGACTAGTAAGAGGCACCCTAAATATCAACTTCAAGCTAGAAAGAAACCGCATGGTGAAGCAAGTTCTCCGTCCCAATCTGCCCCAAGCCGGACATGAGGAGTTCCAACTTGAACTAAAAAATCGATTCGCTGCCCTGGAGACCCCGGCAAACGTTGACGAGGACCTAGAGAGCATAGTCGGGGCTATTCGCGAAGTGGGGACGAAGCATTTTCGTAAAAGGCGAACAGACAAGAAGTCCAAACTTTCAAGCGAGGCCCTGGAACTGATGCGAATTAGACGGGAAACACCAGAGGATGCATTGCCAGATCCCCAGTTACTTAACAAAAAGATCCGAAGTATGGTAAGACGCGACCTCCGAAGCTACAACACTCGACTCGTAAAGGAGGCGATTGAGAAAAACCGAGGGTCGAAAGTTTTTACCAAGACACTGGGAAGGAGTCATCTGGCAAAGCTAACTACCTCGAATGGTGTAACTGTCACATCGGTTCCAGAGATTCTCGCTGAAATTGAGGACTTCTATGGAAATCTGTATGCCTCGCATGCGAAAAAGCCTCCATCTGATGCGACCCCAGACCCAAGAGCTCCTCTTTCCCGCCACTTTACAGAAGATCTCCCGGACGTAGATATAGACGAAATCGCGGCGGCTCTCAGACAGCTTAAGAATGGGAAGGCTCCCGGAGAAGACGGAGTGGCCTCTGAGCTACTTAAGGCCGGTGGAAAACCTGTCCTTGAGGAGCTGAAAAGGCTTTTTAACTCTGTAATAGCCAATGGGACAACCCCGAAGGCGTGGAGCAGAGGTGTAGTGGCATTGTTTTTCAAAAAAGGAGACAAAACGCTTCTCAAAAACTATAGGCCGATCACACTTCTGAGCCACGTCTATAAGCTGTTCTCGAGAGTCGTCACGAATCGTTTGGCATCAAGATTTGACGCCTTTCAGCCACCGGAACAGGCCGGGTTTCGCAAGGGCTTCAGTACCGTGGACCACATCCATACTGTAAGGCAGGTTATACAGAAGACAGAGGAGTACAACCAACCACTGTGTATGGCTTTTGTGGACTACGAAAAAGCCTTCGACTCTATCGAAACCTGGGCTGTTTTGGAGTCCTTGCAGCGCTGTCAAGTCGACTGGCGGTATGTGGAGGTGCTGAGAAGCCTCTATCAAATGGCTACGATGTCCGTTCAAGTACAAAACCATTATACAAGACCCATCCAACTGCTCCGTGGTGTAAGACAGGGTGACGTTATATCCCCAAAACTATTCACTAACGCATTGGAGGATGTCTTCAAAACTCTACAGTGGGATGGACTGGGCATCAACGTCAACGGCGAAAGTCTCACGCATCTCCGCTTTGCCGACGACATAGTCATAATGGCCGAATCGCTGCAGGACCTGCAAAAAATGCTATCTAGTCTTAACTCGGCCTCGAGACGTGTTGGACTTGGGATGAACTTGGATAAGACGAAGGTCATGTTCAATCAACACATAATCCCCGAGCCGGTCTCCGTCGAAGGTGTAGTCCTTGAAGTTGTCCAGAAATACGTGTACCTTGGGCAGACCTTGCAGATGGGAAGAGACAACTTTGAGGCTGAAATCACCAGAAGAGTGCAGCTTGGCTGGGTAGCATTTGGAAAGCTGCGTCACATCCTCGAATCATCTTTGCCACAATGCCTCAAGACCAAGGTGTTCGATCAATGCGTCCTACCAGTCATGACCTACGGAGCTGAGACGTGGAACTTGACAGTAAAACTGGCCCACCGGCTACATGTCACTCAGAGAGCTATGGAAAGGTCTATGCTTGGTATCTCTATAATGGATAAAGTCCGGAATGAGGCCATCCGAAAAAAGACCAAAGTGACGGACATAGTCTGGAAGTGTAGCAAGCTGAAGTGGCAGTGGGCTGGCCACATTTGTCGTAGAACCGACGGACGGTGGAGTAAGCGGGTTCTCGAGTGGAGACCACGCCTCGGCAAGCGTAGCGTTGGACGCCCTCCGGCCAGATGGACCGATGACTTGAAAAAGGCGGCTGGTAGCGACTGGATGGCAAAAGCGGGAGATCGTGCCCTATGGCGTTCCTTGGGGGAGGCCTACGTCCAGCAGTGGACTGCAATAGGCTGAAATAGAATAGAATAGAACTATAGCTACTCGGTACTACCTACCAATTCATCAATAAATTGAATTTCTCAATAACCAATAAATTGAATCTCTATGAACGAAAGGACTTCCTCTCATTGAATAAAACAACGGGTCAATCGTCAGAGCGATGCGTAAATTATTGAATCGAATCGATAAGAGTTTTGACGCAGGACCGTCCTCGCCGCCGTCGTTACATACGAGTATAAGGTTTTTATCCTTAAAAATATGTCTGGAATGATTCCTTTGATAGTCATTTAGGTACCTACCTACCGAAGTACTACTTATTTTCAAGATGTGAAAAAATAAAATGTTTGATGGATGTAAACTGAATTTACAGAGGCTGAATAAAACAAACATATGCCATGTGATGCCGGCTTACAATAGCATCACCCCACATCCTTCCCGCGAGTGTCGTAAGAGGCGACTAAGGGACTCTAAAGTATTGGTGTATTACAATGTATAGGCGACAGGCTGACAACCTGTCAATAAAGTGCTACACATGTTTTTTGAAACAACCTTGGAAAACAATCCTCAAAAATGTCAGACGTAGCGATAGTAGCCGTATTCTTACGGCCGTTAACGTTCTGCCTACCCCGCAAGGGATAAAGGCGTGATATATGTATGTAATAAAACAAAACATGCGTCATTCAGCATGTAATTGTGTTGCGAACAAAAAGTGCCTTATGCCATTGCTGCGTGCCATCAGGTTGTGATTCGGCCCACTTCGTGCTTGACAACAACTGCAAAAAACCAATCACAGTATTGATCGGCATAAACTTACTTTCCTTCCATTTGCTCGTAAATGGTGGCATTATTCCAAAAAAGAACACCAAAATCTGCTCGTTCAAGTCGTGAGGTTGGCAGAGCGGGGTTTCATCACAAATCGATGTTTTCCTTCACCGTAAGAGCAGTCGTTAAATGTACGTGAGTATAAACACAGGTACAATGCGAGGATCGAACTCGGATCTCACGATTGTAAGACTGGTGTCCTAACTGTGTGGTGTGCTAAATTATATTGTGTTATGATGCACCACTCCAATGCTGCAAATTTCGAAACAATAAAAAAATAAATTAATATTTTTTGAATGTGACTCAAATAATATCTGCGACTGTATTTTTATCGCGGCCATATGTGAAAAAAAAAGTTTTTTAATGATAACCGTTTCCGTCTTTTTTGCATTAAAGGTTATCATTATCACTCTTATTTTCATTAACTTAGTTTTTATTCAAATTATCAAACAAAAACATACCTACCTAATTTATTTTCTGAGGGTTCAGGCAAATCGGGGACGTTTTGAAAAAAGGTCAGGTCAGAAGTACCCTAAACTGACGAGCGTACATGAAAAGACTGATGAATGTAGAAGTAGCGAAACAAGTATGCCAGGATCGTAGCTAATGGAAGGATATTGTCTCTGCCTACCCCAACGGGAAAAAGGCATGTATTTATGGGTACAGGCAGTTCAATGCTTCACTGAACGTGCTTATCGTGGAAAACAAAATGCAAAATTATTTTCATTTTATACAGTGAAGTAGATAGTAATTGCGAAAATAGTAGGTCGCACAATCCAGCTTATTAAAAAAATACCCTCCTTAAATTTGCATGTCTGTGTAGATACCTACCTAGCAACAGTGGCAGCTACATTCTGATATGATATCATCTGTAAATCCCCATCATCATTCAAAAGGTTTATCTACCATGTACCCTACTATCCTTGAACCATCCTGAGACGACTTTAACATTCATGCAAGTCTATCTCAAGAATTTGTGGCAAGATTTGATCGTGTCGTCATCGACACGAAAGAAGAAGAAGTATTTTTTTAAAATAAGTATCCATAGCGCATTACCACCTTAACTTACAAAGGCTTATTCGCTCCGCATAGTAGCTCAATATTCCACACACACACATACACACACACACACACACAAACACACACACACACACACACACACATATACACCCACAAATCACGCCTTTATTTCTGGCAGGGTAGGCAGAGCGCTAACGACCGTAATATTACGATCGTGATGGCCACGTCTGACAAATGTTTGAGGGTCGTCTCAGATAAATCGTGTATCACTATAGTGACAGGTTGTCAGCCAGTTGCATTGCAATACACATGAAACCCTCGATCCCTTAGTCGGCCTTTACGACACCCACACACGGGAAAGAAATGGGGTGGTGCTATTCTAAGCCGGCATCACACGGCATTATTCCAATGTACTTAATCACGAACTGTAAATAAACTATTCCAATATAGGTAGTGGATAAAAAACATGCATCTCATATACTGCCCTTGCACATCAGCGAGTGAAGTGTCCAATTTCAGCTTTAATGAGAACATTAGACACCGCAGGCGCATAAGAGGTCCGATTTCAGCTCCGCTGTGGTCGCTCGGGTAATCTAGCCTAGAAAATCTGACACTGCATAACTCATACCTTACTTGATATACAGGATATAATAAAAATACCTGCAAATATTTTTAAAGGGTAAATCAGCCTATGAGACTGAACAACTTTCGCCAACGAACATAGGTCGCAATATGAAAAAAAAATTTGGACCTCCCAAACAAAGTTACTGACTGACCAAGTCAATTTGTAAGGGAGGTCCAAAAGAATCCTTCATATTTTGACCTATGTTTCTTGGAGAAAGTTGTTCAGTTTAATGGACTGGTTCATTTATATTTAGTTTTAGAATATTTTTTGACATCCTGGATAATTACTAACAACATTATTTGAAGAGAATTAGAAAGACATGTAGTATGTCGTGTCACTGTGGTTAAAAAACGGTTTGAAAGCTTAACGGCTTTTAGTAGCCTTTAAATCTGTTCGGTGTAATAAGCAGTCATAAATATTATTATTATGATGATGGCATGATGGCCAAAAAATTGGTCATAAAAAGGGTAACAGTTATAGGTACTTCTTTTCACTGTTGAACGTATGCCTCTTGATGCTTTTTCCACTCTCTGTTATAACTCTGTTCAATATTTTTTTTTAAATTCACCTCCCAACCTCCCATACAAAAATATATCAGCTAGGGACAGCAATACCGGGATACCGGGATCCCGCAGATTTTTTGCGGGACTGATCCCGGTCGTTATCTGAGCAACATTCATCCGCACCATGATGCGAATAAAAGTCTTGCCTCAGACACTGATTCAATCGTCTGTCACAGAATATGAGGTGGCCAATGATGATGAGTTAATAAAGTAATAAAATAATAATAAATTTTTATCAAGAGATTCTTTATCGTTTTCAACAAGACTTGTAAGTACTCATCGCACATCTTATAGGTAGATACATAAAACCACCGTTCTCGAAATGACTTACGGTTTAGTTTTACAGGTAGGTATAATTAAAAATAATTCGTTATTGTTGGTTATGGGTATAAAGACCCAATTAATCCGCTCTAAAGCGATTACAATTTCACAAGATTAAATGGGTATTGGTCTAGATGAAAATTTTCTAGTTGAATATTAAATGGAACCGCTTAACCGTAACAACTGGAGATGAAAATTGCATGTAACTGTCTGGCAACTGGCACGGGAAATGGAATGGCAGTGGCACGGCGCGGTTGCGGGCTTGGCAGCTGGCAACACTGAACATCCGTGCCATTGTGCCCCTAAGCCACAGAATGTACAGGGTGTATTTTATAGTGCTTACAAAAAAACAATAATAAACATACATACATACATATATCACGCCTTTATTCCTTGCGGGATAGGCAGAGCGTTAACAGCCGTAAGAATACGGCCGCTATCGCCACGTCTAACATTTTTGAGAATTGTTTTCCAAGGATGTTTGAGAAAACATGTGTATCACTATAGTGACAGGTTGTCAGCCTGTCGCCTAAAAATTGGAATACACCAATACTCTCGAGTCCCTTAGTCGCCTTTTACGACACCCACGGGAAGGATGTGGGGTGATGCTATCCTAAGCCGGCATCACACGGCATAAAAAATATACTTAAGGGGCTGAGTAGAGCTAAAAGCTACTTTTATAAGTGATTTCTACCCTAGATAAAATGCAGAAAAACTGATGAAAATAAAGGGTAATAATCTTCAGGATATTTGCTGTAGTGCTATTGTTTCCAAAACATGATATTAGTAATTTAGCTTGATAGAAAAACATCGTAAAGTTACTTCTAAAAATCTATTATATCGCAAACTGTATGAAAAAAACCCACGCAATAATTAAGTGTTTATTATCAGAATGAGCGCCTTACAATACTCTATCGACATATTGTTTTTGATTTTCAAATTACTTATTTTAGACCGAGTTATCATCGAAAATACGAAAATATCATTGAATCGGCAAGATTCCGTCCCGTTCGCACGCGCGCAGTTTGACATTTGTCAGAAAGGGACCGGTTTTTAGCTCTTGTCAGCCTCTTAATACGCAATAGTAGTCGGCTGCTTGTTGCAGAAATGCGGAGTGGGAGCTATTTGATAGTTATTTTACTATGAATAAAATGTTGACGATTAGCCAACAGTCTACACCATGTCTGCCTATACGTTATACTTATACATATAGGTAGAACTACCATTATAAAAACAACCAGGCTATCCCGGTTTTCAGATGGATTTAAATGGATATTATAGCGAAATGTCTATCGGTACGTGTCTAATGCTACACAGTATTCTCTACCGTCTAGCCATTCTGTGTCATATTTGTCCAAAAAGTCTTAGGTCCGTGTTTATAAAACGCACTCAACTCTGAGATCGATCTCAATAGCGATTTTGTCAAATGTCAGCCAATACAGCATCTCAAAGTCGCGCTCAAGATCAATCTCAGAGTTGAGCTTGAGCGCGGTTTATAAATAGACGCCTTAGTATGTATATTATTTCTCAAGTAACAGCCTGTCTACGAATAGGTAGTAGTACTAGCGTACCTCAGCGTCCCTAGCCACGTCCTTTTGTGTTTGTCAACAATATTGAACACGGAAATGAAGCTTGAAAAATTCAGATTGTTTTAATACCGAATTGTTAATCTATCGTTTTACGGGTCTAATTTGCCACGCGGCATTCTCTACCGTTCAACCATTCCTTATCATTATTGCCCGAAAAATCTAAGTAAAATATTTCTCTTCTAACACCCTGCATACGAGTAGTAGGTAGTAGTCCTAGCCACAACGCGATCCAGCCCGCTTTGTGTTTGTCAACAATATTGAACACGGAAATGAAGCCCGGCTTGTCGTTACAGTTGCAGTTGGAAATGTTCAGCTGGGACTCAAACTTTTCTGCATTATAGGTGTACCAGCTATGCAAAAAGTTTTGTTCGAGCAAACATACAGGCAGCTTAGCCAGCGCGAGTCCTATACAGGGTATAAGAGACGGTGTAACGAAAACTTTGCAGGCGTGATCAGACCATGAAACTGAACAACTTTTCCTATGGGGGCTGTATTGGTAAAAAAATTTCAAATTCCCATATAAAGTCACTCAGCTGCTCAGGAGTTTTGTATGGAAGGTCGAAAATTTCACGGTTACCAATATAGCCTCCATAGGAAAAGTTTTCGTTACACCGTCTCTTACACCCTGTATACAAAAGAAGGAAAATTGCTTTAGAAAACTGAATGTTATGAACACTTCGTTCGTAGACATCTCCCACAGGGGTTAAAGGCGTTATGTGTAAATATGTAGGTGTTTACGTCGAAGATTGAAAAATGTGATGATAAAATTACCATCATAGCAATCAGTAGGTAGGTATTTGATCAAAATGAAAAATGCTTTTGATTTTGATTTTGACCAGGTAACAAAAAAATTTAAAAAAAATGCTATCAACTTCCTAGTCAATAGATACCTACCTACAGCTTACTAGGGACTTACCTACACATCTTCCTATTACTAAAATCTGTACTGATTTTATTAATAGGAAGATGTGTAGGCAAGTCCCTAGTAAGCTGTAGGTAGGTATCTATTGATTGAAAAGTTGATAGTGGGATGAGGGTGAAACTCACGGAGGAGAGTAACCAGTGGAGAACGCGTCGGTACGATTTTGTTCAAAACCAAGCTCACTGGTTTTTGCGGGGGGAGAGGTAATTATCGCTAGACGCAATTGGCTTTCGCAATGACCGCATATTTTGTAGAGATGGGAAAAATAAATATGTAAAATTATATCGATATTTTATATCACCGTTTAATAAGTTTACTCATATTATGTGTAAGAAAATTTATTGAAACATGTGCATGCTAATATTAATATAGCGATATATGTATAAAAAAAAGAAATAAGCTCCTACTTACATTGTAATTTTAGGGTATGTATTGAAATAATTGTACCGAATTGGAAACGACCTGTTACGATTATTTTGGATGGTAGGGCTGGTTGGCGAGACGATGCTGGTCAGCAGACAGACAGACGGACATGACAAGATGATATATTGACCTACCTATTGATATTTTGTTCTGATTTCATAATAAATGAAATAGTTACAAATTGACTCGAGAGTGTTGGTGTATTTTTAGGCGATAGGCTGACAACCTGTCACTATAGTGATGTGATACACATATTTTCTGAAACAACCTTAGAAAACAAACATCAAAAATGTCATACGCGGCGATAGTGGCCGTATTCTTACCATTGGCCATTAACGCTCTGCCTACCCCGCAAGGGATAAAGGCGTGATATATGTATGTATGTATGTATGTATGTTACAAATTGATATTCGACTAGCGCAAGATCTTTTATTTATAATAATGAAACACGAAGTTTTGGCGCGGGGGGAATGCGTCCGCGCCACTCCATATACCCCGAATGCATTCATTCATATAATATACATTGTAGGTAAGTTGTTAAGTACGTACGGTCGCATGCAGAGAAAACGGACCCCCCCCAGTGACGACATCTATGGCAACATGTAGGAAACATCACAACACGAGCAGTGAGTGGTGATTGGTCACACCAGACATTAAGTTTAACATTTTATAAATTTTGCCTACCCTCATATAATTACTAAGAGTTCGACACATCAAGAAAGATTACTGTGACGTCATGCACAATATGAAGTAGAAGGGAATTTTCGCCACTCTTAGCAAGAGCTCGGTGGCGCAGTGGTTTAGCGGTAAGGCTCGAGAACGTAAGAGTCTAGGTTCCAATCTTGTGACCAAAATGTGTTTTTCGTATTTTATTGTTTTTTCACCAAGTTTCTTGAATTCTATCTATTTATCCTAGCAATACCCAAGGCTTGGATGAATTCGAAAAACAAGTTTGTGACAAACAAACGATACGATGGCGGCGGTGCAGTAACTTAACGCCAGATGGCGCCAGGCAACAGAGATGTTGTCTGGCTCCATTTATAAAGAGAGGGGTCCGTTTTCTCTGCTTGAGACTGTACATTAACATAATTCTTTTATGACGATCCCAGAATTATCGATAAAATCATTCTATACTTCTGAGAACAGTGGTATAGCACTAATACGAAGAAAGAGCCAGCCTACGTATGGACACACCCGTGCGTTAGAAAGGGATAGCAATGAAAGACATCAACGGGAGCGCATCAGAAATTATAAATATGGAATTATTTTTCATTAAAATGAAATTTTGAAAGAATCAAGCATAAAAATGTTTACCTATGAAATGTTATCCCGTCTTTTGCGGAACTTGATGTTGTACTACGCTTTCCACACCATTTCACTGCACAGGAAGGCATTCTTGTTTACGTTTATACGCCAAAAAACGAAGCGCGGAACGTCCGTTCTTTCGCACAGTCTCAATCCGACTAATCAAAATTTTGATGCGTCAGCCTTATAAAGCATACATCAAGTGAGTGCGGTCGCCCCCGCATGCGTTCTCCACTGGTTATTGTCCTCCGTGGTGAAACTGAATACATTTTAGGCTCCTACCTATATCTATACGGAAATAAAATAACAACAAATGTTCTCTATTCAGTGTGGAACAACACGCAATTCGATCATTTTGAGTATCAAATTGGAGAAGTAGTATATGAGTCACATCTGTCGATTTATATCACGAAAAGTAATAATTGGTATGGTACACTTTTTGCTGTTTCGGAGCCAGTTATTTTATACCACAGAATAAATAACAATATAAAATTGCGACGAAACCTAGTGAAAGCTGCGTTTACCTACTCCCGTCCAGGGTATACTGTAAGAACCAAAAATCATGTCATAAAAACATTATTTCACCGCGTACAAATGACAAACTCCAAAACGTGTTCAAGAAGCCGGTTACCTGCTCATAAAAACGGATGACTGCGCGGACGTTAATTTTATTGCGGTATTTCATTCACTCGTTATTAATTGATCAAGTAAGTAGGTATAAGTAGGTACCCTATAAGTAGATGCCCAAAACAGATTAAGTACTAACCAAACCTGCCCACTTTACCATGTCTTCCCTGCTGAGTGTAGTAAAAGATGACTAAGTACCTAAATATTTCATTATCTGCATCAGTAGACAGCGGCAAAGATGGGCCATCTACATCTTTTCCTGAATAGGTATGGTCAAATGGGGGTAAATGAGACTAGCGGGAGAACCTTGGGACATGGTCGACACCAGCATCTATAAACTAGCTATAACATTGTAACTGGTTTAAAACTTTGGACTCTACATTTATCAACCAGTTATAACGTTATAGGCTTATAGCTGGTTCGTAGATGCTGTTGTCGACCATGTCAAAAGTTACCCGCTAGTCTCATTTTTCCCCCATTTGACTGTACCTACTATAAGCTCAACAGACAAAGCTCCCGGGAAAAAAATGTTTCCATCGACCCAATCCCAGCCATACAACCCACGTTTATTGTGGAATATTTTGGTTTTTAAAACATCCAAATATACCAACTTGTTCAGAGCTTGCTGTAATAGCTTGATAATCAAACAATCGTGCCTGTCTATAGGTAGGTATCGCAACTAATGATGGGGCCAGAATAATGGGCAACTCGGCCCGAAATGCCTCGCCATTTGCCGTAATTGGATGATAGGTATCGAGATCCTATAGATAACACTACGTAGGTAGTAGTTGTAATTTACTAACGACGCGGGAAGATTGAATTGCGTAAACTTCTTTTTTCTTTACAAGAAAATGTAGCGTGCCACGATACATACTACTTACAATTTAACAAAAGTTGCTGACTGGAATCCCGTACATCTACATTTACATCCCTATTTATAAGTAGTGAGTTTTTGTCCTTTTTGTACTGGCTTACTTACCTACCAGTGAATTCAAGTAAAGTATTCTTTGCGTGTCTCTGGTATTGTTAATGCTATAGTCTGTAAGTTTAGGTACTTATCTTTTTGTAAATAAACTTTGCACTAAACTGACAGTTCTGAAGTGTCACTTTCATACAAAGTTTGTTTACTAAAATATAAGTACCTAAACTTACAGTCTATAGAGCAATTTTTTGTAATGCTCCAATTTTCAACGAGCCATCTAGTCATCTTATTACTTACGATGATCAAACTATTTGTTGTTTGGCGGGGATCGAACTCGGGTCTCACAATTGTTAGACCGGAGTCTTAACCACTTGGCCACCGACGCTCTTCGCGACAGTAATGATAATGAGCTTGTAATTATGAATACTATAAACTAAACATGTTAGTTTCCGTGACTTGGCTCGCGTTAATCATTTACACATTGCATCGTTTGCTAGGAAACCTCCCGTGCAAACATCTGAAGAATAATCTGAAAAAGCTTTGCTGTTCCACATTCGTGCCTCCGAGTATTTTTAATGGCTCACACAATCGTTCCTCTACTGAGGCACATTGCATACGTAATAACATGCAGTTTTGTGCAGTCTACAAACAACAAAGTTCGAAAGTTAGGTTCGAAACAAACTACTTACTTTTCTTTCTTTCTTTTCATGTGGACACCGGTTCGTCCAAAGACCCAATGAATCCCTGGTGTCATAATTTTTTAAACAATCCACTAAAACAGAGACATAAAAATAGTCACTGGGAAGTTTATCTGTTCGTTTAGTTTCTTCCTAGTAGATGGCGCTCTCATGCAGGTACCTAATAGTTTTTTTTATCTATCAGTCTAAATAATCCTCATCGTCCACAAAATAAAACACATAAATTGCCTGTTACGGTCTATTCGGAAAATAGGAAACGGCCATTTAAATTTTCAATGGAAATTTAATATCCGAAAATGAGAGCGGCAAAAGCGGTAGCCATTATGAAAATTAACCTGTTAGCGGAGAGATGACGCGCTAGATAATTTTACGTATGGACACAATTCTAGGTGCTACGAAAGCTCCAAAATATTAAAACTGGTTGATTTCGTACAGCTATAAATAATAATAATGTGTAGTGTGATGCTGGCTTAGAAAAGCGTCACCCCAAATCCTTCCCGCGGGTGTCGTAAGAGGCGACTAAGAATATTGAAGTACCTATTACAATTTTTAGGCGACAGGCTTGTCTCTATAGTGATACATACCTATGTTTTCTGAAACAACCTTGGAAAAGAATTCTCAAAAAATGTCAGACGTGGCGATAGCGACCATATTCTTACGATCGTTACCGTTCTGCCTACCCCTCAAGGGATAAAGGCGTGATATAATGTATGTATGTATAAATTGTAGTCATTACATTAATTGTGATGAATATGATTATTACCGCGAATTTTTAAATCGCATTTGTATAGCCTGACCATAAGGAGTAGATAAAAAAGAGCCCGCTTTTTTCGCGATCTGTCAAATCTGACAGATAAAGCTTGACTATGGCAACAATTTTTCATAAAAAAAAATTGTTTCATAAAAATATTAAATTTCTACTCTTTCTGGCCAAGCTATAGGGTGCCACGCTTAAAACTTAATAAATCTACGATGAGATTTTCATAATCATAAGTCTTTTGTTTTTAGACCACAATGTAAGCTATTTTTTCTGCCCCAGTTCAGATGAAAAACTAATAGTAATACAAAGTAGATTTCGTATTTGTTAGATCCAGTTGGCGAAAAATCGTAGTCTATGGCGGCGCCTACAATAGTGGTTAATAATGATGTTGAAGCCTTATCTAGCCATCGGGATCCCACTGCTGGGCAAAGGCCTCCCTCCTTTTTTCCACTGATCTCGATTGAAGCCTGCATTCCTTAAAAAATATCCTGTCTAAGGTTAGGGGGAAATACAACAGTTACAAAAGTGACACCTAGAATCAGATCCAATAATGTTGATATTTTCCATTCCGACCAATTAGCGTAATTTGGCTTTGTAATGGGGAGATCGTGACTATTCATACATTTGAATTATAGTCTCTTTGTCGCTCTTTATCTAGATATATGCGGAGTCATTTTCTTTGAAAGTTAAGTTGGCAGATAAGAAAAAATTGAGTGAATGGAAAACATGAACTAGTAACATCCAGTTTCAGAAGTAAAAGTCTTTAACGTCCAATAAGTAGGTACGTAGTAACCTATTAGAGGTAACAATAAATAAATAAATAAATAAATATCGTGGAAAATTCACACAGCGCCATCTAGCCCCAAACTAAGCAAAGCTTGTACTATGGGAACTAGATAGCTGATACTAATACATATATACTTTTTTTTTGTAAATATATACATATTATACATAGAAAACACCCAGACTCAACACAAATATTTGAAAATTGACTTAACAAATATTTGTGTCCGGTGGGGATCGAACCCACGACCCTCGGCGTAGAAGGCAGGCAGGCATACTATCCGCTACGCCATCGGGACAGTCAACCAACTGAGTGTCTTTAGACAACACAAAGTGCATAGAAGATACTCGCAAAAGATGAGGTATATAAGGTGTAAAAATATTAGCTGCAAATATTTTGAGGGGTGAACCAGTCCATGAAACTGAACAACTTTCCCCAAGAAACATGGGTCGAAATATGAAAGAAAATGGGAGGGCTACCATTTAAATGTAGTAACCGAGCGAGTCAACCGTACGGGAGATTAAAAAATTGTTTCCATATTTAGATCTATGTTCCCTGGGGAAAGTTGTTCCGTTGGTCGCTTCATTTCTAATCGTACTCAGCTCACCGAGTGTCCCCTACGTGTCGGCAGTTTTGGGTCAATAAATGTCATTTTCTCAATACTTCACGTTTTATTTAAAACCGTTGTATGTAGGTAGACACCTCCTACTTATGTGCTATTCACAAACGGGGCTATCCAACCGCGATGAACCGATGGCTATCCATTTCATATCTACTGTCATCTATTGTGTGGGCATGTAAAGTGGCTATTATCTTAACCGGAGCATGAAAAAAAAGCGCAACCACCTCTAGTGCTATAGCCAGCATAAGATTAGGGTAACTACAGCTTAGACAAAACAACGGACGGACTGATCTGTCGAACAATTTTATACTCTCTTTTCGTGTGGGACACCGAGTCGTCCAATTACCCAGCGAACCCTTTATTTTATACCAACTGATTATGTAGGTGTAAGGGTAACGATGATACCTACCTATCGTCACTATGAAAGGAGCCTCCCCGCGGCGCACCCTGGAAGCAGCTAGGCCCGGTAACGCAGGGCCTAGGCTGACTAATCCTCTCAACACAATGGTAATAACTCGGTGTAATCGACTAAGAGCACCAAATGCTTCGCTATCAGAACCCGCATTGACAGTAATTTCTATCAACATAGAGGGCTTCTCTAACGAGAAGGCTGACTTCCTCTCCAAACTGTGCCAGGATACAAAGTGCCATATACTCTGCGTGCAGGAAACGCATCGGGATTACACTAGTACCCGTCCGCATATACCTGGGCTGCAGCTTATAGCAGAAACTCCGCACCCACAATATGGCAGCGCAATATTTGCTCAAAGCAATGTAGTAATCAAGTCTGCTTCTTCTCACAGAACTGAAAATGACACCGAATTAATAAGCTTGGACACTGGCACCTGTTCCGTTACTTCTGTTTACAGTCCACCTGGCCAATTATTTGACTTTTTAGAAACTCCAGAATTTAATACACACGATTCAAAAATTATAATAGGTGATTTTAACAGTCATAGCATCAACTGGGGCTACAACACCAACAACGAAAGTGGTGATGCTGTTGAGAGTTGGTCCGAAAACCATGACCTAACGCTTGTCCATGATGCCAAACATCCCCGTTCTTTTAACAGTAGGCTCTGGAAACGCGGATACAACCCAGATCTAATTTTTGTTAGCACTAACATCAGCCCGAATGCAGTCAAACAGGTCTGCCAACCCATTCCCAAAACCCAACACCGCCCTATTATGTGCTCCGTGCAATCTGTCATCAGGCCCATTATCACCCCATTCAGGCGTCGTTTCAATTTCGAGAAGGCGAACTGGGAGCAGTATTCCACGGAACTAGACGCAGAGCTGCTTGAGATTGAGCCCACCCCAGAGAACTATGACAAATTTGTTGAAACTGTCTGGACCATATCTCGTAAATGCATTCCCCGTGGGTGCCGCACTTCCTACATCCCTGGCCTTTCTCGAAATGCCTCCGAAATGCTATCCCACTATGAAGCACTCTACACTAAAGACCCATTTTCCGAGGCAACAATTGCAGCAGGGGAAGAACTTACGGCGGTAATTGGAGAAAACAGGCAAGCCCGGTGGATAAAGTTAGTGGAGAATATAGACATGACTCGCAATAGTAAAAAGGCTTGAAGTACGCTTCGTAAACTAACGAACAGTCCACCTGAGGCCAAACAACCTGGACCAGTAACCGCCAATCAAGTTGCACATCAACTTCTGCTAAATGGGAAACCTCCTAAAAAGCTACCCAGACCGCCCAAAGTATCCTCTACCACAGAGGGTGAGCGAAGTATAAGCAAAGAGTTTACAGTCACTGAAATTGTGGCAGCAATCAGAAAGCTAAAGTCAGGAAAAGCAGCTGGGATCGACGATATTACCGTGGACCAATTAAAACATCTAGGCCCGGTAGCGGTATCATGGCTCCTCGCATTTTTTAACGTTTGCGTGGAAAAAGGAAAGATCCCTAAATTGTGGAGGAAAACCAAAGTTGTGGCCCTACTAAAGCCCGGAAAATCCCCTTCTGACCCAAAAAGCTTTCGCCCGATATCTTTGCTGTGCCATACCTACAAACTCTTGGAACGCCTTTTACTCGACCGACTTACAAAGTATGTCGATACTAAGCTCATTCCGGAACAGGCAGGTTTTCGACCCGGCAAATCATGCTGTAGCCAAGTTCTAAAGCTAACGCAGCATATTGAAGATGGTTATGAGCAGGGTCTTATCACCGCTGCAGTCTTTGTGGACTTAACAGCGGCATACGATACAGTTAACATAAGGCAACTTTTATGGAAGATAACCACCTTTTCTAATGACCACCAGTTCATCTGCATACTGAGCGAAATGTTGCGAAATCGAAGATTTCAAGTGAGCCTAAACTCTGAAAAAAGTAGATGGCGCACTCAAAAAAATGGTCTGCCTCAGGGAAGCGTACTGGCCCCGATATTATTCAATATATATACAAACGATCAGCCCAGCCAAGAAAACACTCAACGCTTCCTATACGCTGATGATCTGGCCCTTACGTGCCAAACCAAAGACTTTGCCGAGGCGGAACTAAACTTGTCGGCTGCACTGGAAAAACTTGCAGTATACTATGATGCCAACTCCTTACGGCCGAATCCAACAAAAACCGAATCCTGCTGTTTCCATATAAGGAACAGGGACGCCAATAGGAAACTTCTTATAAACTGGCGAGGTGTGGCTATAGCCCATAATAATACACCGAAGTATCTAGGAGTTACGTTGGATCGGTCTCTTACTTATAAGGAGAATTGTTTGATCACGAAGGCCAAGGTCAGTTCGCGTAATAACATCCTATAACGCCTCACCACCACACAATGGGGAGCTTCACCATCTGTCCTAAGAACAAGCGGGCTTGCCCTCTGCTACTCGGCAGGTGAATTTGCGTGCCCAGTCTGGTCACGATCGGCTCACGCTAAGGAGGTGGACACGGCGCTCAATGAGTCATGCCGAATAATCACAGGGACTTTAAAGCCGACCCCATTACACCATCTCTACACCTTAGCTGGTATCGCGCCACCAAATATCCGCCGCAATATTGCCTCATCGATTGAGAAGCAAAAACTAGAGTTGGACGTCAGGCATCCCCTTCACGACCATCATCCAGCCCCTGCTCGCCTTAAAAGTAGACGGAGCTTCATTGGCCACAGCAAACCCCTGCCACTTAACAAAGCCCCGGATAAGGCTAGACTCGAGCGGTGGGGGGAAAAGTATCCACCTCCGGACGGTCAAACTCTCCCTTCAGAAAGTCTGCCAGCAGGACATCGTCTCCCTTGGGCCACGTGGAAGTCCCTAAACAGGCTCCGGACGGGTGTTGGAAGGTGTGCTGCAAACCTTAAAGCTTGGGGATACTCAGGCAATGACAAATGCGGATGCGTGGCTACCCAGACGATGAGCCACCTGCTAACGTGTCCTAACCTCCCCGCTCCCTGCACCGTGGAGGACCTCAAAGTGGCAAACGAAAGGGCTGTTGGCGTCGCGAACTTCTGGAAATTTATTATTTGATATACCATTGAGTTATAACCGTTGACTCGAAAAGAAGAAGAAGATCGTCACTATATTGATATTAATGATGCATAGTTTTCTGATATGGTCCTCAAACTCTCTGCCTAACCCACAAATAATAAAGTGGTGATATATATGTGATACATACTGACTTATGTATAGGTAACAATAACACTAAAACTATAAGACATTATAACGGGTTTCAACTATATATATCCCTACCTAGATATATCCCTACCGTGAGTTAAAACCCGTTATAATGTCTTAGTGATAATAACCACGGAACCTTAAAATCAAGTGTAACAATAACACTAGCATTGAGGCCAAGACTGTTAAGGTTTAATCCGAAAAAGTGCTCAAAACTGCGAAGTCTCATCAAGAATATAAGACTAAGAGAAAGGTAATAAATGATAATGAAATTGTGATTATTAACAAAACCTCAGCGCTGCACTTTCATAGATCTTGGTTTTAAGCTGACTGCCCACAATCTTTGCAAGAAGGACGTGGTCATGAGGTCGTTCCACGTTGTGCTTCAAGATTTGGTAGGTTTACTTCAAGGACACCATAAATTTTAGGGCCCAAACTAAACACACACAAACACAAATCACACCTATATCCCTGTCGGGATAGGCAGAGCGTTAACGACCGTAAAATTGCGGTTGTTATCGCCACGTCTGAGAAATATTTGAGGGTCGTTTCAGATAAGTCGTGTATCGTTATAGAGACAGGTTATGAGAAGGTCGCCAAAAATTGCAATACACATTAAACCCGGGGGGCTCGACACCAGTCGGCTTCCACGACACCAACGGCAAAGAAAAAGGGATGATGCTATTCTAAGCCGGCATCACACGGCAATGCCTAAAAACCTCACAATATCCAGCGTTTTCCAGACGGATGGCTACCGTACGACTAGGCTGCACATTATGCTCACCGAGCCGAACCATCCAAACCAACGGATATCGGTGTGCCAGCGGCGACCGTGCCAACTGCCAATACTGCACTGCCATTGTACGGGGTGTAAGGGACACCATCCCGAATACTAATAGGATGCAAGCAGACCATGAACTGAACAACTTTCCCCTAGGAACATATGTCAGGAAACATCAAAAAAATTTTGGTTTCCTAATATAGTAAATGCAGTCAGCTGATTGCGATTTTGTATGGAAGGTCGAAATTTTTTTGTCGTTACCTGACATATGTTCCTAGCGGAAAGTTGTTCAGTTTCATGGTCTGCTTGCACCCTATCAATATTCGGGACGCTGTCCCTAACACCCTGTATATCAATGTGTTTGTGCACTGAGTGCAATCCACGGATTAGCCACAGACCAATGACCTATCACTGTGTGACACTGTTCATACTGACAACCGATGTGGCGCTGTGGCAGTGCGACTGCCTTTGCCGCAGAAGGTTCCGGTTCGATCCTCGGTGGGTCACTCACAAAGTTGATGTTTATCACTTTGTGAATTTGTTCCCAGTCTGGTTACAAATTCACTGGTGGGACACCGTGTCGTCCAACGACCAGATTGGCTAACATGCGTGCCACGACATATTTTGTCATATCATATGTGCACAATGTCACTACGGAAGAATGCGTAACGTATTCGCAGTGAAGTTAGCCGCTGAAGACATATTGCGGTGACAAAATTTTATCGTGGCACGCATGTTAGCCGTGCAGATGAACTCTAGTGTCAGAATTTTTCAACCACCTTCTACAAGTAGAAGGCTTCTGACATGGTTGCGTAACGACCGCCGTCTAAGTGATCATAGACAGCAACCGGGATCTACGGCTTAACGTGCCATTTGAAACGCGGAACCATATCACTTACGGACAATCGGCTGGTTCAGCCCGCAATGTCCTAACCAGGCTGGGAACAAATTCACAAAGTGACAAATATCAATTTTGTGAGTGACCCACCGAGAATCGAACCTGGAATCTTCTGCGTCAAAGGCAGTCGCACTACCACTACGCCACATCGGTCGGTTCTCTCGCTGCAATAACCAGTCCAGGAAGTTTTCTACGTTGCCTTGGAGAATTTAAGGGTGCTTCCTAAACAATCGATATACCTACATAATACTGTTCTATCGTGTTGTCTTGCGATTAGCGAACAATTTCAACCGAATACTCCTATAACTTCAAACGGGCGTTCCGCTCGAGTCACGAAGGCTGCTTTCGGTTTGGTCTATTTCGTCACGGTCCCGGATTGCCACAGGCTCGGTTCGTCACGACTTTTTTTGTGTCAATATAGACAGTAATGACAGGTGTTCTAAAATTACTTTGAACCTTACTAGAAAAAAATTATATTAGCATTTCTTTGTATGGAAATGTTTTTAAACGCGTTTTCAACGCCCGCCTTTTAATGAATAAAATAAGTAATAATGATAAAAGTTCGCGATTAATTGAGTACCTACAAACATAACTACATACATCAATTACGCCAATAGGTATCGCTTGCGGGGTAGTCTGAGGGTCAACAGCCGTAAAACGGTGATTTACGCCACAAAAGTTTGAGGGAAACTTCAGAAGACTGTGTATCACCACAGTGACGATCCGGAACAGTGGCAAAACGGCCTAACTCCCTCCATAAAATCCAAATGCATTTGCACGCAAGCCTCGCTGAAGCGCGGAAGACTTTTCAACGCTTTATAGGCTTTCTTCGTTTTGACTGTAAAATTCAGGGTAGATAATATCTTCGGCATCTTTATGCGTAGAAGATACAAACGGTTGATTCTCATGAACTTTTAGGTTCCTACCTAATGCTTTTCGAAAGATTAAAATTCAGCTCACTCTATCTAGATGCGGTCAAGTAGACAAGACATCGCCTAGGTCTTTACCTAAATTACTGCATTTGTATTTATATAAGATGTAAAAATATTAGCTGCAAATATTTTAAGGAGAGAATCAGTCCATGAAACTGAACGACTTTCTCCAAGAAACATTGGTCGAAATATGAAAAATTTTTTGGACAACCCATACAAAGTGACTTGGTAGGTCGGTGTCGGTATCGGTAATTTTGTATGGGAGGTCTAAAATTTTTTTCATAAGTATTTCGACCTATGTTCCTTGGGGAAAATTATTCAGTTTTATGGGTTTGTTCATCCCTTAAAATATTTGCAGCTATTTTTTACACCTGTATTAGCAAGTAAGTTATCGTGCGCTTGCGTCGTATGCACATTAGGATACCTACCTTAAGGTGTTGGTGCCTCACCTTTCCACACTTGGCCGATTAACAAATCATAACTCTGTGGATCTTTCACTGCAGGGGCTCTATTTTTAAATTTTCGCATGCGAAAGTCTTCTAATATATTGTGCTTGTTTGTAACACACGTTCTACTAAACTTATTAGCCACAAAATTAAACACACTCTATAGTCTGTAAGTTTAGGTACTTATCTTTTTGTAAACAAACTTTGTATTAAACTGACAGTTCTGAAGTGTCACTTTCATACAAAGTTTGTTTACAAAAAGATAAGTACCAAAACTTACAGACTATAGACCTATGAATCCAATGATATTTACGAAGAGATTCAAGATTCAATCGTTTATTTCCAAGTAGATTCACAATGAATGCTTTTAGAATGTCAAGAGAGTTACAATACAATACTGTCGCCGAATAAATGAATTAGTCATTATAAACAAAAACAATTTTATGTCCTAATAGAACCGCGGATGTAATCCTTTGTTTTGATTCACTTACCACCTACTTTTGAGCATAAAAAAATAGTAAAGAAATGGAAATACGTGCGGTTATAGGTACCACTTGCTCCGGATTTCCGTATGCGAAGTTCCAAAAATTGAGCTCCAGTGGCCTATGCAACGAAACTATAAGCTACAATTCTACAGGTGACATTCGATGTACATTGCGTAGCCGGTAGGACATTATAAAACCAGGATTTTGACCCGCTACGCATGTACATCGAATTTCACCAGTAGAATTGTAGCCTGTAGTTTCGAAAAGCGAGGCCCAGATTAAGCTAAACACCCGAAATGCGCGACCGGGTACTTTTATCAGCTTTCACTCGTGTCTTATACATTTATTTTAATTAGTCACGCGAACAAAATATATACAAAATTTGTTTGACACGAAAATAAAATGTACTTTTACAATCCCTCTAGTTTTGTGACAAGAACGTTTAGAATTAGTACCTAATTATTTATTACCTTACTTTTACATTTTTTAAAATATTTTATTATATTTTTGGTCTCTTTGGGAAACTTACAGCTTACATAACAACATTAGGTACCTACTTAGTTAAAAAAAAAACAATATAAACTTATAGCCAATTACAAAGATTCCACCTGTAGGCAAGATGACGTGATAAAAAAAATGAAATTACATTAGTTACTACATAATAATAAAAGAAACAAATAAATTATGCAGTAATCTTTTCTGAGTCGTGAACATAATTTTCATGCAATTTTCATCATTGGTAATAAATAAAGTACTTATTTGCAATCTTAAACATTAATACTTACCCACGTAACGTAGCTTCATGAGTAATTTATAGCATAGAAGTAGATAGCATATTATGTATGTATATTCCTTACGGTCGTACAACACATACAAACGCTGATTTCATGTTTTATAGATTATATTACACCGACTTATTCTCTTTTGTTGTAGGTGCTTGTACTTAAGTACCTACTCTCTTTTATGAATTTCAAGATTTTTCCCAAGAGCAGTGCCTATACGCCTGTATATTATAAAGTGGGGTGTGGTAGGTGGGACATTCCTAAGTCACTCACTCAGAGCCGAGAAAGACCTAGTGGAGATTAATAATGGATTTCTTGCTCAACGCGTAGGCGGATCGCACACTTAATGCACAACGGAGCGTTAAAATTTCGCAGCGGTCTGTCAGATCCATACTAAAACCGCACTCTACGGACGACACTGTGCGATAGCGCTCCGTCGATAGCAGTTGAGCGGTATTAGTATGGGGATTTCTATAGTCTGTAAGTAAGTTTAGGTGCTTATCTTTTTGTAAACAAACTTTGTATTAAACTGACAGTTCTGAAGTGTCACTTTCATACAAAGTTTGTTTACAAAAAGATAAGTACCAAAACTTACAGACTATAGACCTATGAATCCAATGATATTTACGAAGAGATTCAAGATTCAATCGTTTATTTCCAAGTAGATTCACAATGAATGCTTTTAGAATGTCAAGAGAGTTACAATACAATACTGTCGCCGAATAAATGAATTAGTCATTATAAACAAAAACAATTTTATGTCCTAATAGAACCGCGGATGTAATCCTTTGTTTTGATTCACTTACCACTTACTTTTGAGCATAAAAAAATAGTAAAGAAATGGAAATACGTGCGGTTATAGGTACCACTTGCTCCGGATTTCCGTATGCGAAGTTCCAAAAATTGAGCTCCAGTGGCCTATGCAACGAAACTATAAGCTACAATTCTACAGGTGACATTCGATGTACATTGCGTAGCCGGTAGGACATTATAAAACCAGGATTTTGACCCGCTACGCATGTACATCGAATTTCACCAGTAGAATTGTAGCCTGTAGTTTCGAAAAGCGAGGCCCAGATTAAGCTAAACACCCGAAATGCGCGACCGGGTACTTTTATCAGCTTTCACTCGTGTCTTATACATTTATTTTAATTAGTCACGCGAACAAAATATATACAAAATTTAATACAAAGTTTGTTTACAAAAAGACAAGTACCTTAACTTACAGACTATAGTATCTGACAGACCGCTGCGATGTTTTAGCGCTCCGTTGTGCATTAAGTGTGCAATCCACCGTAGGTAGGTACCGAAAGGAATCTTACTTGGCTGATGCAATACCAATTGAGCTATGTGACACCTGTAGCGAAACTAAGCAAGGGAGAGCGGGAAAAGTGTAGAGAAAGCATCTAGTTATTCAGGCTTGAGCCTTGAGGCAGTGAGATGTGACTGGCCTACACCTACATATCTCTTGCAAGATGTACCTACCTACCTACTTGAACTACGCAGATACCTACTGGATAAAACAGAAAGAGGCAAACTGTGCTCCTGTCACTGTCTCTCTTCGTGTGGGTCAACGAGTCGACCAACAATTAACCCAATGAACCGTAAAGAATTAGGTAGTAGCAGGCTTCTGACATGGTTGTGTAACGACTAAGTAATCATAGGCAGCAACCGGGACCTACGGCTTAACGTGCCATCCGAAACACGGAACCATCTTACTTACGGAGAATCGGGTGGTTCAGCCCGCAATGTCCTAAACAGACTGGGAACAGAGTGACCCACCGAGAATCGAACCCGGAACCTTCTGCATCAAAGGCAGTCGCACTACCACTGCCTCAAATCAGTCGTTCCTGTCACTAGTGAGACTGTTATTTATGAGATTATGCAAGTTGTAGCGAAGGCGCAAGTTCGAGTCCTGCCTCTGGTTATAGTAAAAGTTATAGGTTAAGTTGAAAGTGAGTCTTACATTTCTATTGCAACAAAAGTGCCAGATAATTGAATTGAACCCTTTCGTGTTCATAATATCTCTCTTTGCGTCCCAAGAGATCACAATGAAAAATAACCTTTTATCATGCACCTACCTACCTACATTACCTACATTTCATGTTACGTAAACTTGCATTCCTACGCATCATATTTATTTATTTTGGTACGTAATAACTAGGCAGCAGAAATACTTACAACTGCTCTGTAAAATATAAGTTTAGGTAAAATACGTTCCAAGAGTTTCCAAACTTTCCTATTAAGTTAGTAGTTCTTTTTCGTCGAAATATGATTAGCAAGATGCCAAACCACCGGCAAACAGTACCTACCTACAATAAGAATTTTGTATCTGTAGAGAACTTGACATTTTCTCTTGGCCTATTTACCAAGGCTACGCTGCTTCCCACAGAAAAAATATATCCACACCCCTTATCTATCTTTTGACGACCGATGTGGCGCAGTGGTAGTGCGAATGTCTTTGACGCAGAAGGTTCCGGGTTCGATTCTCGGTGGGTCACTCTCAAAGTTGATATTTATCACCTTGTGAATTTGTTGCCACTCTGGTTTGGACATTGCGGGCTGAACCACCAGATTGATTGATTACTTAGACGGCGGTCGTTACGCAACCATGTCAGAAGCCTGCTACTTGTAGAAGGCGGTTGAAAAATTCTGACACTAGGTTTCATCGGGTCGTTGGACGACACGGTGTCCCACACGAAAAGAGAATCTATCTCTTTTCCTAGTAAGTTTACGGTCTTATTTAAACAACTCGGCATTTTACCACCAGGTGAGATGGCAGACAAATGCGGGCCCAATACATATAAAAAAAAATAGTTAAAATTCTGTACAAACGTAGCAACCTAAAATAAAAATTCGATTGACAAGGAAAGATGACCACCTTTTAGTTACCTACTGCTCTTTTTGTGAGCCTATACCTACCTACTTAATTACTATGCGATTTATTTACTAGTTAGTAAAATATTGTAACATCGGCAGCCACAACAGTCCACTGCTGGACATGCTGGACCTTATTGGGATTTAATATTTTGTTTTGCTTTTCATGTAGATAGAAATTGTTACTAATTTTGTGTTGTTTGTATCGAAACTATTTTTACGTTACTTCACAAATTCACGCTTCAATGTACCTACCCAATTAGAAGCAGATTAAAGAAAGGATCTGTAGATCCCACTGAGGTAGGCGGATCGCACACTTGACGCACGACACAGCGATAGCGCTGCGTCGTCAGCGGTTGAGCGGTTTTAGTATGGGGAGTGACGTTTCTAGTATGGATCTGACAGACCGCTGCGATATTTTTGCACTCCATCGTGCGTCAAGTGTCTCACTCACATTTAGGTAACCGCCGTCATTTATCGATCCTTTCTATATCTGATGTCTTTAATTTTAATAAATATTCTTTCCTTCTTAAAAGAGAAAAAATATTACAAATAATAATATCCAACTTTGTTCCAGTACATCTACGACAATTCGACCCACGACGACGGTCTGCTGACCCGCGAGAAGTTTCTAGAAGTAAACGCTCGGATGAAAGCCAGAAGGGAATACCTTCGCAACGAGTGCGCCCGGACAGGCCTGGATGATTCCAGTCACAAGGCGTACGCGTGGGAGTACCTCATCAACAGGCAGTACCACGTCATCTGGTGAGAATCGTTGCACCTAGCAAAGGTCTATAAGTAGTTGGTCGGATAAAACTATAAGGGAATACCTTCGCAACGAGTGCGAAAGGACGGGCCAGGATGATGCCAGCCACAACCACAAGGCGTACGCGTGGGACTACCTCAATAACAAGACAGTTCCACGTAATTTAGTGAGATCATACCAGATCACATTACATCAGCCTATCTAGAACAGTCCGCTTTCCTCAGGTTTGGGGAGACCAATGTCCGTCCAGCCCCGCCGTGCCCTTACGCAAGCTTTACGAGGAGCTACCCTTTCCCTCATTCTCGCCATTCGCTCCCTTTAGGTAATCTGTCCATCTGGACAGAGGATGTCCCAACCCTTTGCTTACCAAAACGTGGTCTCCAATCGAGAACGCTTTTCTCAGTCTATGATTGATGTGACTAGCCCACTGGCAGTACAACTTGCAATTTTGGTGACATAAATACTTAGGTACATACCTCGAATAAAGTCCTTATTTGTTTATGGTTAGCTAACTTTACGAGTTAAACTTTCAAAGATCGTCAAACTACATGGAAAGAAGTAAGAAAGATAGAAAGTAGTGAAAGAACCCTAGAAACATCGGCCTCGATAAAAATTATAGTTTATTGTTCCCTCAGCTTATTTACATATTCAGCTTAGGAAGCACACTGCTTAGGAAGGTCAGAGAGTAGGTAGGTACCTAGACATGATGGATGGCCTCATAGACAGCAATTTTCCGATACTTCTATTTACGTTACTTGGTAAAAGAAATTAAAAGCAAACAAAGTTATATGATAGCACGTCATGCACGTGTATGTCCCCTTATTTGCATACTGTTATATGGTTCTCTGTTCATGGATATTATACATAGAGCTACCAAGAATATTGGGGCGGGCCACCCTTGGCTGGGCATCAGGACAGGCGTGTGATGGATGGCCCTTTCGACAACAATGGAAGCAGGCTTTTTGTGTTTACCCTCATAAGGCTTTTTTGTTTGCAATACAAAGTATAGGTAGAGCGTAAAAAGGTTATATAATAATAATGATATAAGCTGGCTGTAGGTATCCATGTATACGTATCTATACTTTTATAATCTATGGCTGACACGGTCCTTGCTGGATGGCAGTGTCCACAAAAAATGAGGGCATAGGCACCAGTAGGGTATCCAATCCCGCAGGCTTTTTCCGATCTCGGTATTTGCGGGATCGAAGATTTCAATCCCGCGGGATCTCGGCATTTGCGGGATTCCGCAAGTATAACCCTACAAACTAAGCCCTGCAACCTGAGCTGCTTTGAAATGTTAAGGCTTGTATTTTATAAATCGCTCTCAACTCTGAGATCGATCTCAAGTGCGACATTGACAACGTCAGCCATTACTAAACGACATCTCAAACTCGTACTCAAGATCGATCTCAGAGTTGATAGCGATTTATAAATACGTGCCGTGCCTAAGTATAGTGTAATGGTAATTAGTTAGGTAGTTATACGATAAAAATAATAACACGAACTTTTTAAAATTGTGATCACCTATTTCGCGCCTTCAGTAGAACGTTTATTTGCTGCTTGCTAATCCCGCAAATCCCGCGGATCCCGCACTCGTAATCCCGCACTGTGCCGGATCACAAAATGATGCGGGATCTCGGTATTTCGAGATCTCGGTATACCGAGATTGGATACCCTAGGCACCAGGCCAAACTTTTGAATCACAGTACAGATAAGTGCACAAGCGTTAGTGACAATCAATAGCGCTCTTAGAGTTATCTACTAGGAGATCAGGACTTAGGCACGAACGAGGTCGATCTTCCTCGTTCGAGTTGCTTGTTATCGTTAGAGGCAAATCATTAAAGTTGGCAATTTTCTTTGCAACTTTAAACGAGTTGTACCGTCAAAGTAACTTCAAGTCGTGATTAAAGATTACGTGACATGGATAATATAAGCGAAATACCTACAAAATTATTGCGTAGAAATTCACGATTCCTCCTCACGTTCATCGTGCAAAAGGTGAATTAAAACACCCGTATTATACGACACTTATTTCCACATAGGTACACATTATTTGTGTTAATGATAATGCCCTTGTAATGTAATGACTACCTATCGTCCATGATGGCTGTCACGGTGGTATTTTTAAACACGTGCGCAATCTTCATGATACAATGTAATTTTAGGTGCAACATTTTCAAAGCGGCTTCTACATCGTGGATGTACAACTTCAATCTGATGGCGAACTACACGGCAGCCTTCTTAGACAAGACCAAGGAGGTTCCTTTGGAGTTGGCTAGAAGGAAATACGCCAGGCCTACTTCAGAGATGGTGAAGAAGGCCCAGATTGATTCCATATCATTCCTGATCGTGCGACACCCACTGGAAAGGCTGGCTTCAGCTTACAACGACAAAATCGTTCATGCTTGGCCTAAGACCTTTCACGATAGAATGGGATCAAGAATCATAAAAAAATATAGAAAGGTAGGTTTTCAACTTCAACTTTAATATTTGCTACGAGTATGTTTACATAAGAACTCTTTGTGGTGATCAGACACTGTAGGTACTGTACGTTTTAGGTTTCAGTTTGATTCGGAAAATGCAGGCCTTTTTTACCGTGTGGACGCTCAAACTAACTGCGTAATTGATTTTCTTCGCAGCCAAAACAAACGACTGGAGAGCCAAAGCTGCCCGACCACTATCCAGTGTTCGAGGAGTTTGTCTCTTATGTGCTGGACGAGGTGAAGGCCAAACGACCTCTGGACATGCACTGGACGCCCTACACGGACTTCTGCACGCCATGCAAATTCGATTTCGATGTCATCCTCAAGTTCGAGACCTTAGATGTAAGTAGCTTTGAATTTAGTCAATTTTTATCTCTTAATGTGTGTTGAAAGATGCGAAGACGGAGCGAAGGCTAGACTAATTGGACTTCGCCGTCATACTCAAGTCGTGAGTGAGAGTCTGGATGGGAGTTACCTGTTTAAATAAACTGTACTAAAAAGTACTTTCAGTCAAACTTCCAATTGTAAATTGTATATTTTGAGCAGCATTCTAGAGAAATATCTAACTTTGTTGTGCCACTACAAAGTCTGAAGATCTGATTCTTATCCTACAAACCGCATAAATGCCGCTTGAAGCAAGATTTAGACAGGAAAACGATGACGTGCGAGACTGATTTTTATTTGCCTCTTAATTTCTAGTTTCTCACGGAACAATTTACATAAAAATAAATAGGTAACTAGTTAAGTAACTATATAATTAAGTCAGATAGGTACTTAATCCATATCTTATGGTTAGATGCAAACATACATCTACCTTGATGAGAATAAGACAACAAATTGCAGGTAAACCTTGAAAACCAAAATGATCATCAAAAACACTTCGTATGTCGATAACCCATTGAACAGAAAATATAAGACACAAAAACACTGTTTCGAAATTCATATACCTACTTATAAGAAATCTGAAAATGTTTAAGATTTCTACACTAGTTTATTTTTTACTACTTAAGTACATACATACACTTTGTAGGGTGTTTCTATTCATGATTCTGAACAATTTTTACTATGGCGCCACCAAAATTATTGGGTGTTCCATAAATTTTTGCCGAATAGGTATGAATTTTTCTATGTGTTTTCGTAGGAGGACCAGAGGTTCCTGATCCAACTGGCGAGGATCCAGGATGTGGTGAAGCCGGAGTGGAAGAACAGTGGAAAAGGCACCAACACCCTTCACAGCATCAGCCACTTGTACTCTAGGATCAGCAGGCCGCAGCTTGACAAGCTCTATGACTTGTACAAGTAAGTTGAACGGGTTGAGTCACTTCACAATCTCTGTGAGGGGCTTCCTGGCTTACAAAGGGCGTGAGGGGCTTCTATGGAAGTCGGGAGCTAGCAACTTACTGTTTTTCTTTGTTGTATAGGTATATGAGCTTTCAAGCTACTTATTGGATAGCAATAATAAGACGTCATAATTCTGCTAAATAGTCTGTTTGAGTCTAAACCACATTATCAGATGTCATCGGGTTTTTCAATAAATACCAGGTATTTAGGTACTATACGATTCCAAGATGCTCTCGAGAGACCGGAACTGACTTCACTTTATCTTGTTCTGCGATTTGGACAGTGTTTGTTTTCCTTTTATTATCTATAGCATACAGACTCGCTCAAAGATGACATCGATTTGGAACGAGAGCGCAGGGCATTGTGTGTTAGGGCTAACATGCTTGCTCGCAGGTTTGCACGCTGTACTAAACAAGTAAAAGTCACACTTTTCAGAGCCTATTGTTCCACCTTATACACGTGCAGCTTGTGGACGAATTATACCCACAAAGCGTACAAGACCCTGCGCACTCAATATAATAATGCATTCAGGATGCTGATGGGGCTGCGACGGCACTGCAGTGCCTCGGGGATGCTGGCGGAAGCCGAGGTTGATAGTTTTACGGCTATTATAAGGAAACGCACAGCATCCTTGATTAATCGCGTACGGAACAGCACCAACAGCCTCCTGAAGGTTGTCGCGGCGAGGCTGGACGTGGACAGCGCTGTTATGCAGCACTGGACGCGCGTACACCTCGCCAAAGACACAAAAATTACGTATTTTAATTTTTGATGTTTATTTCTAATTTTAATACTAATTTCAATTTAATAATTTAATAATTTAATTTAATAATTTTAAATATGGATTCTTTGTCCGAAATAAATGATTTTTATTTTTTTTTATTTTTTTACAGTATGTGCACAAAGATAATTAAGTTGTTCAGATAATGTCACGACACGAGCAGTGTAAAGCTATCAGTGCGCACCCGTACGTGCGTGTATCAAGCATGAAGGTCAAGTTACGCTGGTCGCGATTAATTAGCTTGGCGTAACGATGCCACGCTGTGTAGTAGCCCATTCAATCAAACTCACACCGTCCTACGTACATATCTATCAGCAGGAGGGCGACGTTTGTCCAATTAACTATACGGGGTGCAAGGAGAGCGTCCTAAATACTGGTAGGGTGCAAGCGCACCATGAAACTGAACAACTCTCCCCAAAATTTTTTGGTTTCCCTTAGTAAACGCAGTCAGCTGAACGCGATTTTATATGGGAGGTCAAATTTTTTTTGTCGTTTCCTGCCATATGTTCCTAGGAGAAAGTTGTTCAGTTTCATGGTCTGCTTGCACCCATGACGCTAAATTATTATTCGGGACGCTATCCCTAACACCCTGTATGGTGTTTTATTATACGAAAAAAATGTGGGTAATAATGACAGCATTGGCCTATAACATTTTGAAACACGTGATACTATAATCAACGTTAGCTTAGTTTTCAAATAAAGACTATGTTACACAATACGGCAAATCCTACACAAACCCAATTAACCCTTGACTTCTCCGTTCCAGATACGACTTCCAGCTCTTCAACTACACTATAGACAACTATTACAAGATGGTTGACAAAGGTGACAAAGGCCAAGAGTAATAGATGGCCAACACACTGTCGCTACCGACAGAACAGATTTTTTCAAAGGGAACACCTAAAATCCGCGGACATTCGCCCGTAAAGTAAAGGGAGTTTCAGTATCGACTGATATTGGAACGTCTTTAGGAATTTAATTTCGGATAGCTACTTCCGGAATTTTCTACGCGGACCATGTTGTTGGACAATTTAATCTCGGATTTCGAGTAGGTAGGCGTATAGGTCGATGTGTAGAAACGATTTGTCAGCCAGAAGACTGATCGTGTATGGAGTGATTGATCTGTATTGAATTGATCCGTGGTAAGTGAAGTGCGAAAGGCACCGATTTATGTCAATTGACGATGTCGTGTAACGATCATTCATAAAGTAGAATCTAAGTCAGTATCTAACCAACTTTATTATGTTTGCATCATTTAGGAATATTGATATTAAGATAGGCTGTGAGTAAAGAACGCACAAACTGTTAAAACAGCTCTTATGAGAAGCATGAATACGGCGCGTATTCATATATCATTTGACCAATTCTGGACCGTCAATAGAACGACTAGCAGAGATTTAAATGATATGGTAGCGAAGGCTAACAAACGCCTAGAATCCTAGATGGAAAGCTTATGAAAGACAACCTAAGATCGTTAATATTTTTCATAAATTTTTACCTTTGTTGACCTAACATGAATTTTTTTTTTTAATTTTAGCTTTTACCCATTTAAACACGGAATCATTGGTTTTGTTTTATCATGTAGGTTTTTAGCGAGATATGCTTTTTAGGTTACCATACTTATATACCGGGCATATAGCATATAGCCAAGCTATATGTAGAATTTCTTACGTTACTGGTAAAATAATATGAAATCGCAACGTTCTTACAGTACCAATGAAGAAGGTACTGTCGAGTGCATGTTAAATTAGCAGTAATCATCGTTACGTCTACAGATTCTGACTTGCAAATGTTTTAGCGATTTCAAAAAGTAAATAATAATTATTGTCTTTAGTTAGGTAAGTACCCCTCTTACTCGGACGGCGTTCTAAATTATATCTAGTAGGTACATACAACATACATATATTATTATTTTTTCTTTTTTATCCTTTTGTAGTATTTTATCAAGCACAGTTCCTTATCATAACAAAGGCCTTTGATTGTTATTATTGATGAAAATGTTTAGTTTGTTTGTTGCTCATAAATAGCATAGCTGGAGTGATTTGTGTAAATAGTAGTTTTTAGTTTTTTACTGCGGATACTAATTCCTTAGTGCTTCCATAAGATAGGTTTATGGATATAGGCTATTTCGTAATATTATAAAAGTAGCAAGTGCCTCACTTTGAATAACAGGCGTTTAAAATTTCAACTGTCAAGGAATCATTATCTTAGCAAGTATTAACATTCGATAAATGCGATTTTTTTAAAAAGTCGCATTCGCATCCTAATCATAACTCCGAAAATTATATTGTGCTTTAGTTGTATAGAAAGAAGAATATAATTATTAAATAAGTCATGTAGGAGTTAGCAGAAGTTGATCCCTAATATAGGAAATTGACGTGCTGCCGAAAGTAGGTACAGTCAAAGTCACTCAAACCGCAAATGTAAGCCTTATACGCGCACGGCCCAAAGTGCAGAGCTAGACTGTACCATACTGCACTAGTTTGAGCGAAGGCGAGTAATCTTCGGTGGACTAAAATGTCTAAAGCATTATTTATGAGTTAGTTATTTCGATCACTGGTGAAGCCTTCATTAGGTACGTATTGAATTGTCTTTGTATCGTGGTTGGTAATGTAATAAATCGCATGCGAAAGTATGAGATGTAAAATGATGCCATCCGTTTGTAAAAGAAACAAAAGTAAAATCGTTCTTATTCATAAGTACAAATTATAATCGTATTTAGCCAAGTAAAAGTATCATCCGAATACGGTTTCTTAAAGTTACATAATTAGAACGTAATTTTAATTAATTAGGTTATAATAAGACAAGTTAGTTTAAAATGAAATTCGTATCTATTTCTTTACTACGTAGAGTTAAAGATAATAAAATAAATAATGATTTATCGAGTACAATGATGGTTACCGATATTTTGCAATTTGTGTAATTTTACGCGATGTTTGTAGTATAATTTTTCGACTTTTTCGATACCTACTTGATTTTTAGAGTACCTAGGTACGTAAGGGTTGGTACCTACTGTGTTTTCTACAGTTTGTATTTTCTTTATAATAACTGAATTGAAAATAGGACTCTTCCAAACAAAGTATTTTTTTTTATCTTGACTATTTACAAAAACATTAATGTCCTTTTGTAATTTGTGTAGAGCTGTCACACAGTAAGGTCAGTATTCATAAATCGCACTCAACTCTGAAATCAATCCCAAGAGCGATTATGTTATGACAAATGTCAGTCTATACTAACAGAGTTGAGTGCGGTTATAAATACGGGCATAAAATTTTGTGGCTATACAATAGGTATACTTAGAGTTTAATTTTCTAATTGTAGTTTCGTGAAACGACCGATATTTATACGTTCTTTTTTTATTTTTTAAGATACACAAGGTTAGTTTTCAAGCCAGGGCAGCAAAATACTGCTACTTACTATATCAAATGCTGTACACTATTTTGATAAAAACGAAGTACCAAAATAGGGGCAGAATTGGGTGGACTAAGTAGCATAAAAGAAGTTTATTATCTTGAAAACTAAACTCTGGTCTAAGTACATGTTATTAGCCATTTTAAATATATTATCGTCTCCTAGTCATAGACTGTTGAGTTTGACTTTTAAAGTAAAAGTAGAACTATAGAAGATTTTGTGTAAGTTATTGAGATGGCACATGATTTTGGCTTAACGTTGTTTGATAGAATATTTGCATTTCAAGTGTATAATAACCTGATCAAAGCAAATAGATCAAGATTTTCAAAAAGCAAGTTAAGAGACAGCCTGTTATGTACCTAAACCCTGATTTTTTGGGAGATAATAAATAAATTTACATTTTGGGTTGCCATTTTTTGCAACTCTTAAATAGTGATGTGATATCTGTCAAGTACAGTGCATAATAAAAAATAACTATTACGCCAATCTATGTAAAATCAGTGCTGAGCTTTTTTCTCATTCGCACCAGCGCCAGCTAATACTAGAATCTAAAATAAACAGGTAAAAAAATCCATTTCAATAACAACAGTTACCGGTCCAGTACCATCACTATTTAAGATTTGCAAAAAAAAATAGCAGTCCACATGTCAATTTACTATCTCTCAAAAAATAAGACAGGGTTTATAAAGCTAAAAATACTTCATACATGTGTAAGTAGGTACAATGAATGAGCACTGGCACTTTGATGTCTTTTATATCCAAATGAAGCCTTTTAGAATAAAACCTGCTTTTCGACGATTGTTGTTCTGATGTCTGAAGCTCGTAGAGGGAATGCTTACTTTCAGTTATCCAAACAATTGAGAAGAGTGTCCGTTGACAAAATGGCCGATAATAATCGTAAAAACAAATAAAAAACAACTACGAATACCCCGCCCGGTCTCTTTGGGTCGGGTCATTTACATTTTTGGCTTGTTCAATGAGGCCAGGGTTGAATTAATGTGTAGCGGCATCATGAAAAGTTATGATTATGATTACGACAGTATGAGGGATTAGGGAAACGAATATATCTATGCGTTTTCCTCGCCATACTGTATACTGTATACCTACAATATATCTAAAAATGTTATTTTTGTGTGGCGAAAATGATAATCTTGTTAAAAGCCTTTTGTTTGTAGGAATTCGGTTATTCAAACGTTTACAAAATTCTAAAAGAAAGACTTTAGTAATGTAATAAATACATAAATAATTAGCAGCATAAAAACAGAAAAATGATATTAAATATGTTTGTTTTTGTATAATTATATTTAAATGTAAATTGTTAATACTTCGTTAATTTTTGCTTGTTTAACCCGCCAAGAATGTGGCAGGGTATGTCATACCCAGACTGTTGCTTATCTGCAAATATTTTTGTAAATTACCATAATTTTTTCTTGTCGCTTCATGTAGCTGCAACTAAAGGTGTGTGAAACAGCCTATTTACGTGATTGTAGTGTGACAAAAACCAGCGTCGGAGATAATCGTGTACAAAGTGCTTTCGGGTACGTAAAAACGTACTAATTATTCAAACTAATAAGGTGTTATATTTTTTTTCAACCATGTAAGGTTTTTTTTATAACTTGTTTTATGTTCTTTTTTGTTATTTTTTTGGATTTTTTAAGAATTTATTTTTTTGGATATTTTTTAGGCTTGTCAGAGAAGCTCCTATTTTTCAGTGCCTAAAATGACCCGAACTTATTATTTTTATGTTTAATTATAAAGATATAGTTATATATTATTAAAGTTTTATTTATTATAATACAAATATATCCCACTAACTAATAATATTAAAACAAAATGTTATTTTATATTTATTAAAAATATATAGGCAATTAAAAATCCGGGTATGTCATACCCTGCCACATAGTCCGTGTTACATTTTCTCGCCACAACCTGCGCGGGTTAACATGGTATTTAATTTAATTTATGTCCATCTTATAATTTATTAATTTTGTTTTAGTTTTTAATCAAATTTCCAACAGAATTGTAAAATAAATAAATGAAAAGAAATATAGTAAAAAGAATGTTTGCCAGTCAACGGACACTCCCAATTTCCCAACGCTTTGCCGACGAAATGTAATGTTTTATAGTGTAAAGGAATGAATATTAGACCAAAAAGAATGGCCTATGATCGTAACTGTATTGGTGCTATAGTCCTTTAGATGTGATCTCATATCAATGCGAGATGCTGAGTGCGAATATTTGTTGCTTATCGTTTTTATAGATTCCAAACGTAAATTGGTTGTGTTTAAATAATGTTAAATAATTATTCTTAGTACTTATAGAGAAATAAATTATTTAATATTACATTCATTGTGTAGTTTCATTACTTCTCAGTCCTTCAGAAAAAATAAAGTCTAGGTTCCAACTTATTAGTCTTAGGAGATGAAAGAACTAAAAACTTTTCACCTTTAAAAAAAAATCGCTTCGGTTATGACGGTTTGCAACTCAATCGAGTCCTTCAAACCCTTCAGGGGTGTAATGACCAAGATGTTAAAATGACCATAGTGCTAAAATGACCAAGTGGCGAAATGACTAAGTTTCGGACTGCTTTAATGTCCAAGGTGCTAAAATGACCATAGTGCTAAAATCACCAAAATGGTGAAATACACAAAGATGCAAAATTTTAAACTAAGCAAATCTACGGACCACCTTCGTCAATCATCAGCGCTCATAAATAGGTGCGTCTCCATGGAGCAAGCAGCCTCAGATGCTCACGGTCGCGCGCGGCATGCGCATACTTGAAAAATATTTTAATACGTTCGTTTGTACTAAAATTTGACAAATATCAATAAGGTCGAAATTTGCTTGCACCATATTTTTTGATTCCACTATAGATCAAAAAGGCGAATGAAGTGGTGCACGCGGTTTTCGACCTTATTGACATTAGTCAAGTTTTAGTACAAACGGACGTATTAACGTATTTATTTAAGAATTTCAAAAACTCAAGACGTTTTGAAAACTGTCAATAAGGTCAAAAATCGCTTGCACCGCTCTATTCGCGCTAAAATCGACAATAGAGTAAAACAACAACTTTCTCAAAGGAACTGATAGTCTAGCATAAATAGTTTCCGTTAGCATAATAGTTTAGATATGATGCAATGACATGGTCAATCTGCGACATTAGATTTGGTCATTTTAGCACCTTGGTCATTTTAGCACTTTGGTCATTTCGCCACTATGGTCATTTCGCCACTTGGTCATTTTAGCACTATGGTCATTTTAACACCTTGGTCATTACACCACTGAAGGCTTCAAACCCTGAACCTTGGAGGCTCACTCTGTATAAGACTAGCACGAGATTCTGTATAAGACTTTTTTAAACCCATTTTTAAACGACTCGGCCGCAACGAAAACGTTCGGACCCTTTTTAAACGACTCGGCTCGCGGGAGTTTGAGTCGTGAGGAACATGCATGTTACTTTGCAGAACTTAAGATAGGTCTATCGAGTCGGCGAACGACCCAAAGAACCCTGGTGTTTTTTAACCGCCAACTGCTACAAGCAGACCTCTGACATATTTGTATGGTTGTAACGACTGCTATAGCGCCCTGGAGGCACATGAGGCAACTTGTTACATATTACGTGTTGGAAACTAAGGATTGAATCTTTGTTGTTAGAGCAGTCGTCGTAGACTTCCGTACACCTAATCGAATTACGACTTTTCAGGGCCCCCTTCGCTTTGGATATGTTAGTATCTAAATAAATAAATATATTTATATGTAAAAAAAAACTTACGTTTATTAACTAGGAATGTTTTAAATTAAATTATTTCATTTGGCGCTTACAGCTATCGGCGGGAATTGCGGCAAATACTCCCTTTTCTTTGGTAAAGTAGTTTTGTTCCTGAAAAAAACAAGAAAGTTATTGAATAAGAAATAAATATTGAAATAAGTTTAGATTTAACAGACTCAAGAACCGATATTTAAAAATTCACTACCGTTGCACCAGTGGCGATGACAGCCTTATTTTTGCGTTGCGTTGACGCTCTACCTACCCCGCAGGGGCTAAATGCGTAATGTGTGTGTGCGATCTCTTTTGGTGTGGGACACCCAGTCGTCCAACAACCCCGTAAACCCTAGTGTCAGAATTTTCAACTGGCTCTACAAGTAGCAGGCTACTAAGATTTTTGTGTAAGGACCGCGGCCGTCTAAGTAATCATAGACAGCAACCGGGACCTACGGCTAAACGTGCCATCCGAAACATGGAACCATCTTTCTTACGGACAATCAGGTGGTTCAGCCCACAATGTCCTATCCAGACTGGGTACAAATTCACAAAATGATAAATGTTAACTTTGTGAGTGTCCCACCGGGAATCGAACCCGGAACCTTCTGCGTCAAAGGCAGTCGTGCTACTACTGCGCCAAGTCGGTCGTCAACACATCGATGTGTGTGTGGTACCAATGCACTTACTTGGGTTTAGCGAAGGGTATATCGAGTATGTCAATCGGGTCTGTGGTGAGTATGACGGGTCTGACCGACCCGAAAAAGTCCGTGATGGGCACTCGTCTCGGGTCCCTCTTGAACAAATCCTTGCGCACGCCAACCGTCGAGATGCAAGCGCTCTTCGGACATACCAGCAGCTGTAAGGCAATAATATCATTTGGTATTTTAATACAAAATAGTAATTAATATCTAATGTGAATAGTTTGAAAAGGAAGTTTTTTTAAAGTAAAAGTATACGGTTTTCGATTTGGCTGGCAGAACTTTTGAAATTGAATTGGCTGTAGTGGAATAACTGTCGACGTCGTCACGCGGGCAGCCAGACTAAAACTAAAACAAGTCCTATGGTACCTACCTGCACTGATTTTGAATCCAGATTACGTTACGCCGAATAAGGTAAGAAGGTGATGAATTGTAGTCCAATAAGAACACGTATCAGTAACAAACTGGCTAGGATTGGGTAGTAATGAGTGTAAGTAGTAAGTACTCACAAATTCTGCCATTGTTCTCTTGCTGTCAGGCTGCACATCCTCCAGAAACTCTAGTACATAGTAAGTGTATCTATCAATGATGTACACTCCTATTGCTGAGTCAACATGGTGCTGGAACAAATTAATAAAACTATACAACTACAATCAATATTTAGACTGTCCCGATGGCGTAGCGGATAGTATGCCTGCCTTCTACGCCGAGGGTCGTGGGTTCGATCCCCACCGAACACAAACATTTGTTGAGTCAATTTTCAAATATTTGTGTTGAGTTTGGGTGTTTTCTATGTATAATATGTATTTATTTACAAAAAAAAGTATATATGTATTAGTATCAGCTATCTAGTTCCCATAGTACAAGCTTTGCTTAGTTTGGGGCTAGATGGCGCTGTGTGAATTGTCCAGGATATTTATTTATTTATATTTATAATTATTTTTATTTATTACAATACAAGAGGCAAAAGAACAATGTAACATTCATACTAGAGTTTTCCTATCTTAGGGTTTTTTTTTAATTCTAAAAGTTTGTTAAAAAACACAAATATACTTTATTACACATAAAACATTAAATGGGAATCACAAAAAGAAAACAAGGGGAACAAAACAAACTACTTTTTCTATACCTACTTAAATATCAACATTGGGTTCAAGATGAATTTTTAAATATTTTGATGACAAGGCTCCTATAAGATTTCATTATTCTAAAAACACTAAAAAATAGCTGCTACACCACAGTTAGCTCCATCCTAGGTGAACCACTTGTTTGATACATATATTTTTGTTACTTGACTAAGTAATTCATAAGCATGAGTACTTACAGAGAGTGAGTCTTCTCCAACCAGACTGCTAGCAACAGCAAGAATGTTGGGTGAATAGAACTTCTCATACATTGATGATGCCTGGCATGTGTCTATGATGCAGAATATCTCATTGTATCTGAAACAATAAACATGTATTTCAAACAGGCTAATAATCAAAGACTTTTTTAAAACTTATTGTTTTTAGAAAACAGAATTTTTAAAATTACAAAATTGTTTCCTGGTCAAGGCATTCTAAACAAAAATTTATCATAGACACACTAAATGTAAGAGGTTGTTTCTATAAACAATTTATTTATTTTTTTCTTTGATAGTAGGAATTTATAAATATTGCACAACTTATTATTTATTTCTAACTTCTGTGCCTTTGTGAAGTTAGAGAAGAAAGGTATTTTACCTTTTTTTCTGCCACATTTGCTCAAGTGCATCTGCCAATTCCTGACTAGTGACCTCTTCAGAGTCCTGAAACTTGAGGAACCCATCTCCTCCGTGGCCTGTCAGGTAAATAAGGATGTTGCTGCCCTCATCGGTAAGGAGCTGCTTGGAGCGAGGCGTGTCGCGAGGCACGCGGCCTGTTAGCAGACGGACAAAGTTCTCTACTGATACCTAGAATTTCATAAAAAAAATTAATAAATGAAACATTTGGAAAGGCGTTGCAACTTCAAAAGCTCATTTTAACTTTCATCATTTCAGCTATAAAACATCCCCTGCATCCAGCATTTCCCTGCAAACTTGACCAGATTGTTGGTCAGAGTATACTTTTCGGAGCGGTGAAGGGGAGTTGGAGTATACGCTTCAATTTCAAGCTTGTTAAACCTTAAATACAGACAATATCACACAGTAAACCTTACCTCATATCCTCGGTAGTCCACCTCAACATCATCACCATACACATTAATTTGTTCAAGAGCATTATTAAATATCGTCGCCGGGCGCGGGTTGCGAGGGTTGCAAGCCATGTCGTCGGATATCATCAGGATAATTTGGCTGTCCGGGATCCCTAGCCTCTTCACACTACGGTACAGCGACAGAACATTGGCTACATGGCGATAGTTAAACCAAAATCGAGACGTATCCACAAGCACTGCCCAGTTATTAGTGTGGTTTGATTTCGCGAACTTCTCGGGTATCTGAAATTCGGAATTTAATGAGATATACGAACAGTTCAAAGAGTTCAATACAATAGAGAGTTAGGTTATTTACCTCTATCCCATGGCATAATGACAATGCTAAGGCTGCAAAACTTAAGAAAAAGCAGGTAAAGTTTGTGACTAGCATTATTGAGTCAAATTATCTCTAATTATTACATAAATTCGGTAATAGAACAATCAACTATCAACAAAACAACTGAACAGCTGATGACATTATTTTTCTTTTCTTATTTTTTGGTGTGGTAGGTAGTTTTAGTCGTTGTGACATTTTTATGAAAAGCGTTGCCATTTCAAGAGGACTATACAGACGAGCGATTAAAAATCCGTAGAATGTAAAACGGCATTACAGCATAGAAGCCTTGTCATACGACCATTTAAAAAAACAAAATGTCAGATCAAAAATGTCAAGAGCTTCAAGAAAACAGCGTAAACAGTAAAAATAAAGTGGATAATTAATTAATTTTACCATGAGCACCCGTAATCCAAACACTCTTATGAGTGTGCCGGATGAACAATTCGATTACCTATTTAAAATAGTTCTAATTGGTGACTGTGGGACAGGAAAAACATGTATAGTTCAGCGACTGAAATCTGGGAACTTCATAGAGAGGCACGGAAACACGATAGGCGTGGATTTTTCAATGAAAACTCTTATAGTGGATGGCAAGAAGGTCAAGGTTAGTGATTCTAATCCAATAACCACATTTGTGATGCAGTTTTATGGCAGTCTGTTCATTGTGTTTATTTTCTTTTAGCTTCAGATATGGGATACTGCAGGCCAGGAGCGTTTCCGTACGATTACTCAGAGCTACTATCGTTCGGCAAACGGAGTCATAATCGGTATGTACGCCCACATTCATTTACTTATCTTTCTTGAACTTGCACCTTTAGGTAATTTTAGTTTGATTATGCTACCTATAGGTCATTTTGTTAGTGTAGTTTATTCTACTTCCTGACTGCCATACATGTTGTAAGTGGCTTTTCTTCACACATGACTTCCTGCTACTTTCATATTTGTTCTTCCTTGATGTACAATACCATGCAAATTTTTCAGTGTATGACATAACCAAACGATCAACATTTTTGTCTTTACAAAAATGGATTGAGGAAGTTCGAAGGTACACTTCTTCGAATGTGATAGTCTCACTCATTGGCAACAAATGTGATCTGGTTGACCAAAGAGAAGTGGAGACAGATGAGCCAAAAGCATTTTGCCGATATGTTCCTGAAATTATGTTTGTGATGGAAACCTCTGCAAAGGACAATACTAATGTAGAAGACACATTCCGTAGTTTAGCTACAGAGTTAAAGGTGAGAGTATCTTACATTTATTTAAAAATAATTTCAAAATTACTGCATAACATTTTTAGACCAAAAACTTGAATTACCTAATATGAAAAAAAGTGAAAACAGCAATTCATTTAAAAAAAAAACATCCAGAAAAATATATTATCTTGTTAACTATTATGTTTTTAACCATTTTCTTTATTATTGGTCTGCTTTATAGCGAAGGCCTCCTCCAGGCGTTCTTGCTTTCAATCCTTCTTTATAGAGTTGATGAGAAACAATTAAATTCTGTTGGACCAGTGAACTCTAATAATTCTTTTCCTTTTCCAGCGGCAACATGACAGCAGTGAAGGCCCACCAGCAGACTCGGACACAGTAGTAATCGGTGACAGCCATTCTGTGAGCAGATGTCAACCTTGCCGATCTTCTTAGGTCAAAAAATCTTTAATACGCTCAGTTGGTAAGATTTTTTAGTTATAAATTTTCGAGCCTTCTGTTTAAAAGTGAACAATATTTACATTTCTCTACTAAACTTTACAGTTTCTACAGAAAAAAGTAGTTGTTGAATGTTGAAAAAGAAATGAGGATTATTTTGAAAAACGAGTAGGTACTTATGAGCTTGCTATGCCATATGCCTTTACCAATAAGCTATAAAGTAGTTTGTTGGTTACATTTTACTCTTGTCCATTAGTTAAATTCTGCTAAATACAAATTCGAAATAAATTGACAATCGAAAAATTAAATAAGACTTAATTAAACTTATTTTGAATTAGATTGATTATTTTCTATTTATAAATTATAGGCTCTGATGATTATAATAGAAATATGACTGTAGAAAGCCCTCATTTGTGCCCTTTTTTGTCAATTACCGGCACATAACAGGTAGATTCAGTCCAATCCGTTTTTCCCAGAACAACTCCTAAGACCAGTCTCGTCACAAGGGCGTGATTGGGCTGGTTGTTCGAACATTCATTCAATTATTTCCAGGCGCGCCCTCGTTCCTTACCAACTCGTCAGGCGTAGTTTTCATGGCCCTGGAGCCAAAAACATAAAGCCAACACAAAAAAATATAACATTTACAAACATTGTCTCAAAAAGCTAGAGGCTTTTGATTTTAGTATCAAATTCGGGACTTAAGTATTAAAATGAGATTATAATTAATTGTTTCTTGACCATTACAAAAAAGTGATAGGGAAGCAATTATTGTTTATTTTTATTTGGATTTCCGTAAAGTTTATTTATTTCTTTCTATTTTTATAAATATTTTACTACTCTAGTCTGTAATATCACAGAGGAGCTAAATATAAGTAAAATAAAGGGTAAATAATTCAAAACTCACAAAATAATTTGTTTTTAAATTAAAGTGGTATTGATTGCATGTTATTTGTAAGTAGCTGTTCAAAGTTAAAGGCATGTCTCCTTTGTATGTTTCTTTCCAAACAAAAGACAAAAACATCTATACATACATAGCTGCTTGGTCATACTCATTTCAATATGATATGTTTTCTGAGAGCAATGGGAAACAATGTTTTCTTCCATTTGCTCGTAAATGGCATTAATCTATACATATAATAAAGCTCAAGAGGACCGAAAGTCTGTACATACAAGATATCCAAAAAAAAATTGTTTCGTGATACTTAATATTGATAACAAAACACGTTTCTGCAATTTTTTTAATTTTTGTCTGTTTGGATGTTTAGATGTTTAGATGTTTAGATGTTTGTGTGTTTGTTTGTGGATATGCGAAAGCATCACGCGAAAACGACCGAGCGGATTTTGATGCAATTTGTACCAAAATGTCAAGTAAATCACCGACCAGGTTATAGGCTAAAAAAAAACATACCCCTAAAAGGGGGGTTGGCTGCTACGCATAAAATAAGTTTGTAGATCATGTAAATTTCATAGTGCCGCGTAGTAAAAAGATGTGTATGGGCTTATTGGACCCGAGATTGATTTCAAATTTCGAACTGGCCAGCACGAACTGTGTCACTTTGAATAAGCGCGCGGAAAGAAAAATAACAAGAGGCCGTATTTATTATTTTTAGTCTATATTTTTATAACCTCAATAAATGAGAAAAGTAAAATCTACGAATATGTCTACGACTACAAAAATATCTCTTTAATATTGGAATAATTTTAACTTTTAATAATTCAATATTTTTTACACTCGAAAACAAAAGTTCCGTGGTACAAGACGTGTAAGTTGCGTACCAGACGATACAATCTTTATTTATGGATCGTTTTCTTGGTGCGTAATCTACTATTTACCGCGGGAAAATTGCAATAGCTACAAAGCAAAAGTTTGTGTGAAGGGATACCTATCATATAGGGATAGGATAGGATTTGTAGTGGGATTACTTGGTTTTTAATAAGCTTATGTTTTATTTATTCACACTCATGAACTCGGTCTTTATTCATCCATCACAATGTTAAGAAATGTGGCATCAGTCTACTTCACGGAATTGATACCTTTGGAAGTAAACGCACGATTTAAAAAAAAAATGCTAAAATGAACTGGAAAGCGAGGATTTGGAACAGGGAGTGACTAATCTGTAACCTGATTCAGCAAATTCAACCTACAGGAATCCAAAAGACCAAACATATATAAAAGAATCACCGTTTTCTTACTCTTTTTTGCATGTGGAAATTGTAAATTTAGGATTTAACAGTTTTTTTAAATTACATATAAAGTGTAAAAAAAATTAGCTGCAAATATTTTGAGGGGTGAATCAGCCCATGAATCTGAACAACTTTCCCCAAGGAATACATAGGTCGAAATATGAAAAAAACATTTGGGCCTCCCATACAGTTGACTTGCTCGGCTGCTACATTTTGTATGGGAGGTCCAAAATTTTTTTCCATATTTCGACCTATGTTGCTTGGGGAAAGTTGTACAGTTTTATGGACTGATTCACCCATTTAAATATTTGCAGCTAATATTTTTACACACTGTATAGTCGGCGAAACCAAGTTTTTGGGTACCTATCTACCAACAATTTAATATAAGCTTATAATATATTATTTTATGGTTCTTAGAGTCTATGGGGGAGGCCCATGTTTATCAGTGAGCTTCCTTTATATAGCTTATATGATGGATGATATATGGCGAAACGAAGTTCGCGGGCACCAGCTAGTATTCATATAATTTCCATACGTCATACATTTCGGTTCTTGCCCCGAAAAAAAGGTTCTTAAACTTCACACTTTGTTTCATTTGTTTTATGGTACACAATTTTAATTGAAGGCTGAATCTGATTTGGTCGCAGATTCTTTTTATTTTTTATACTATGGAAAGTAACGAATTCCAACCCATGCTGCTTGGGTATATCAAAATTTATCACGATTAAAATGTAGATTTATGATGTTACCCCGCAAATGGAAGAAAATCATTTTACTAGTCTCAGCCAAAATGCGAATTTCTGGTCACGTTCACTTGAGAAGGCCTCGCCTTCGTCTCTTTTTGGCTACTATTTTGTCAGATATTTGGAAAAAGACTAATGCAGAAGACGCAATTTTGTCATTGACTTTTTAGAGCAGCTATTCTATTATGGTATGATTGCTAGATACCTTGATTGAAAAAAAATAATTGAATCAGTTCTTATGGGCATTACCACAAAAAGTTTGACGTGAGTTGAACGCGTGTCTAGCGTTTTTTTGTATTAAGACATTTTTTAAATACGCGTTCAACTTGTATCTAAGGTAAGGCCTTATAAGTTACTATGAACGAACTGAAACTAGATGAGTACCTACCTACCTATGTGATGAATTGGTTTTACCTGCCATGTCATTACTAGGTATAATTATCTAAAGCAATATAATAAAAAAAAGAAATCAAGTGCTAGATTACAACAGTGGCAAAAACAAACAAGATCAGTTATTTATTAAATTCGTAAAACTCCCAAGGTTTGATCCAGTGTTCAGGAATGAAAATTTTTTGGGCTGATAGCAACACTTGTCCTAACTAGGTGGTGCTATTTCAGATTGAGGAATTTTTAAAGTTCAGTTGAGTGCCCTATAAAAATGCTTTATTATTCTCACAAATAAATATTTTTTAAATACCATTTCATAAGTGAATTAAAGTTAATTTATTACCCCTATTAATGAGAAATAGCACCATATAATTGACTCCGAGCGCCATCTACTAGGAACTAAACGAATAAAGAAAAATATTTAAATTGTAGTCGTAGTCACTACGACTACAATTGAAATATTCATAACCATAACGTCCAGCTAACACTATGTTGTTTGATGTGTATTAGAATTAATAGAATCGTAGGTTATCTATCTGTACCTATAGCACGGCTGATGCAGAGAGATTACTGATTTGATTGTGGTGACAACAAATATGCGCAAGTTATAATTTCCCGGCAGTGCTTAGTACTATTATCTATCTATCTTGCTCTTACTAACCTGAAGTGCGTTCGAGATGTTCCACTTACTAGAAATTTTCTCAATTGACAGTTCTTGAACCCCCGTGACAAGTAGAAAATATCACTCTCGAATGGGGGTTTAAGAACTTAAGAACTGCCATATAATAAAAGTGCTATTAAAATTCTATAAAAGAGGATGTTCCGAACGCGCCCCCAGAGACCTATACAAAATTAATGGTCTTATTTAAGACTTTAACTTAGTATTTCCTACGTTGTGGGTGTTTCAAATCTCAAATCAGTCATCTCTTTTTAAGTCTCATTAGTTATTTAGATGCCTTTAAAGGCCTAAGCCATAAAATATAGTATTTCTTACTTTATATACCTTAGAGTTTAGAGAATCTCTCTATTATAAAATTAGGCTCGACTTATTTAACATGGATCTTTTTCCTTGTGATACTTACTAGATAAGAAAATTTATTTGACTAGAAATTGAATCCACAAAAATGTTTAAATATATTTTTATTTAAGTTAAGACACACCAGTGCTATAATCAGAAAAATACACTTAGTTTACGACTTTAATTTTATGGATTTGTTTCCTTAATAAAATATTGTTACACTAGAGTATGTTTTAATTATGTATTTTAAATGAGTGTTAAAAGAAACTGACACTTCTATTCTTCGTATCACTGATGATAACATCAAGTTGTTTCGTCACAAATATGCCTGAAATCCAGCCAAATTTTCCCGGTTCCACTCCTAAGCCTCCGAAAACTCTGACCAATTGTCCATTAGGTTTGAAAACTTGCACCCTGCAGTTGCCCGAGTCGCCCACTAGGATGAAACCCATGGGGTCCACGGTCAGGACTTCAGGCTGTCTGAATTGGCCCTTCCTTTGCCCTAAGGCACCGAATTCTGTGATCTTGTTTTTGTCTTGTTTGTTGTAGACCTGGAAAGAAAAAACATTTACATCCTCTCTATTAAAAAAACTGCGGTTTAGGCGCCCTGTATGATGTCATTCGTTGCTATTTTGGATGGCGTCAAAACACTCTTTCATCCCCTCTATTCAAAAAGGTGAAGTGTGAAATAAACTGAAACGATAATAAATGGACGTACAGCAAGGTATTTGTTGATTTTCTCATAGAGGGGGATGAAAAGTAGTATGTATAACCGAGTTATAACCTGAAGTTATTTTATCCTCAGGCGATGTACATTGAATCCCTAGCTTTACTCAGGATTCTACACTAAAATTTCGTTTCGCTCGTGATTCAAAATAACGCCCTCGCTTTAAAAATATCACTTCAGTCCCTTGTCATAAAAACTACTATAATGTCATTTTTTTGTTTATTAATTCAAACTTAAAATATTTTGAAAAATCCGTAGCATCCGTAGTATTTTTGGAAAATATCTTTTATATTTTATTATTGACCCAGTCCACATTTCACAACCGAATTAGATTGAGCCGGGGTAGCACAGACGGTAGAGGCGTCGTACTAATAGCGAAATTCGCAGGTTCAAATCGTGCGTGCGGTAAAAAAAAATCTAAAAATTACCTTAATCCGCCTATTCCCACCGTCTAGTACCACCACTCGGTCTTTAGTGACAGCCACGCTGGTCGGGCAGTTCAGTTCCGTGCACGTCACCTCTTTGGTTTCCCAAACAGAGTTTGAATGGTTCGCCTGAAGTTTCGTCGCCACACCGATTTGGTCCACGAATTTACCCTCAGATGTGAGGACCTGAGAGAATGACAGTAAGCATAAAAGGTCAGTGTGTTTAGAGTTCTAAATATTTTTATTTGCGACAAACATGGTAGTCAGGTTGGTACAATAATTTAAGCAAGAGGTACATCATGTTTCGCCAAGTCAAGGCATGCAAATGTTTAAACAATGTCAACGGTTCAATATTCATTCATTATAAAATTATAACTATTAACATGTCAAATGTATTATTATATTACAATTTATCATTATTACATTACAATTTCTTTACATTCTAAATATTGATTAATTTTATAGAATACATTTCTGTTCAATATTCATTCATTATAAAATTATAACTATTAACATGTCAAATGTATTATTATATTACAATTTATCATTATTACATTACAATTTCTTTACATTCTAAATATTGATTAATTTTATAGAATACATTTCTTTTCAGCCATTTTAGCAAGCCTGAATCAATCCCCGCTGCAATTGGCGAATCGCTACATAATTTGGTGATCAACAAGGAATGTTGGTAAGGAATATTCTACAGTGTCTTAACACACACTGCTAATAATTTTCCCTTAGGAATAAGACGTTTCACCGGCATATAAACCTTCCACTTGAATCACTCGTTAAAAATGCAACAAAATATAATAGGAGGAGGTACTAGTATCCATGATAGACTGACTACTGATGGGGATTCGTTTACGGCCCCGACCGGGCCCTTAAAACTACGCCGATCGGCCAAGAAGAGTTATGTACGCCAAACGTGCTATTCCTTCTACTTCTACCTACTACTTCTATTTAGGAAGGTCGCTGATAAGGCACACACGAACTTGAAAAACTGTACTGATCTCCCAAGCTCGTCTCTCACACGACAGTCTCCTAAGAAGAACAACTTACCTGTACTCTATCATTTCCAGTGTCGACCACGTAGACGAGATTGTTGGAATTATCGACAGCAATGCCCTCTGGCGAGCGGAAGCTGCCAACTTTACTGCCCTTGTGGCCAAACGACCTGAGGTACTCCCCGCTTTTCGAGAACACGTGGACGCAGTGCTTCCATTTATCTGAAAGGTTATATAAAAAGATAGTTTCTGGTTGTTGTGGTTGAATCTAGAAATACCTACATAGGGTGCTGAGAATATGGTTTACCTATCAGGTGGCAAAATTAATTGAATCAGCAGATGCTGTACATCGATATTTTATTTTAGCGTAAAATACGGTAGAGCTGCTCGGATTAGAGAGTTAACAGAAACCGACCCTGTCTACCTGACGTACTTACCTACAGATCACAGTTGATTATAATGACACGTAGATTTGCCTAACCAAGGACACTGCATCCATCATCAGTCATCACGACAATTTTCTCTACCACCCAGAATAAAAGTCCTCAACGACGTGAAGGCGTCTGTCTTGTCTCACCTGTGACATAGATCTCCCCAATGCTCTTCATAAACGCGATATGCACAGGACACAGCATATCCTCACAGGTCAGTCTGGAGACGATCTTGGCATGGCTTCTCTCCACCACCAGGACGCAATGTGAGTCCATCCCGCAGACGTATAGATGATTGTTCCAGGGTCCGATGCCAACTCCTCCTGGCCGGGCAGCCTTGCGCCATACGTAGTGCGGGACGAAGTTTCTGGACCTGGAAGGCATCATCATCATCGTCATCATCATTATTCACCTCCCGATTGCTGGATAAAAGACCTGGCTGATTCTTGGTAAGCAAACTGGCGAGCGCAATAGCCCCCTCCTGTCTTAAACTATTTTCAGAATGCCAAAGGTCAGAATTAAAAACTACTTACGCATTTTCCACTATGGGAAATGAACTTAAACTTCCTTATAGCCATCTTGATTCACGCTACTATGCGCCGTTTACAAGTTACAATCGAGAAATTGAAAAAGGGTCATTTAAACTGAAAAAGGGACCTAGGGGTTTGGCCGTGTAATCGAAGGAATTTTATTGGATATTGTACAGATGACATATACCACAGTATTTGCAGATCCAGATAATCCTTTTAGGCATTCGAATCTATTTTTTTTGGGAAATCTATTCTCTTACCTGTAATGTAACACAAGGCTGTCTTCGCTTTCTAGCGGCTCGTTCTGTTTTCCGCTCTGCGGTAGCGGATCATCGGATTCCGCTTCCGTGGGCGTCGCAGTGTCTTTTTCTATACGGAAGTTCTCTTTGTCGAAGATCAAACTCTCCGCGTCCCATTTGGTCACCTCTGATAGAATTTGCAGTGCGTTTTGGTGAAGGTTGATAAACGTTCTCACCTGAAAAGCGTAAATTGTTATTTTGAAATCTCCCGCCTGTCTATAAAAACTCTAGTGATTATAATCAGTATGGTCAAAGAATTACTAATTATAGCGAATAATAAAACTAAATACCTACAACTGAAATCACTGCGTATAATCATGAAGTGATTAATATGTTTATTCTGATACAGCACTCGATATCTGTTTGATTTTTTGATACGCGTGTAATGGGTGGATGCTAACATTACCTACACGTGCGATATGATAATGAATAATCTACGTTTGATAAGATTCCATTGTTTCGCAGTACCTGTTCTTTATCTGGCATATTGTTGTTGCTGGACATGGTCCTTGTGGCAACTGATCTGGCGTCCTCGAGTGTTGTCTTCAAAGCTAGCGCGGACATATCGCCCGTCTTTTGCAGTTGTGACGCTTCGTACAGAAGGGAGTTCTTTGATTCTAATATGGCATTGATCTTCTCATCAGCTGCTTGATTTATTTGTTCTGTTACTCTTTCACAGCAGTCCTAGAACACCTTAGCATATTAGAATATTGCTTCGTTTTTTTAATTTAACAACTGTATTGGTTTCATTAGATACTCACTTTGTAATGTTCAATTTTGTGATCAAGACGAGTAGCTGCTGAGTCCAGTTGTTTCAAAATGGATCCAATTTGCGTCCTCATATCATCCAGATGTTGTGACCAGCATAAACGACAGAAGCTCTAAAATATTGTTATTTATCAAAACAGTTTAGCTTAGAAGCTGAACCGCAAGTTATTGTTTTAAACCATTTATATTTTTGGGAGTTGGTTGGACTTACCAGTTTGCAGTGTTCGCAGGCAGTTGTGTCGGAGTTGTCACAAATAGTTTTACAGTGAGAGCATCTCACTCCTCCAGCAAATAATTCCACATTTTGCCCTCCATTGGTCACTGGAGGAGTCGACGGTTTGGCAGTTTTCGTTTCCTCATTTTGACCCACGAGTTGTAGCAAAGAGTCAATGTAGAGATTTGAAGGCAGGTCGTTTATGAAGTTCGATCCAATCACCTGAATTTTCGTTAGGCAGATCGGGCACTCTAGTACGGGGACATCTGGAAAAGCATACACCCAGATTATCTACTGGATAAGTGCCTACTCTATCTTCAAACTGTAGTAAAATCATTATAAGTACATACCTGCAGTGTAAACGGTAAGGCATGCCATACAAAACGTGTGTTGACAAGGTAGCATCTTTGGGTTGTGAAGGACCTCCAAGCATAAGGAGCATTGCACTAAGTCGCTGATTCCACCCAGTGATAGCCTTAGAAAAACAAATACTAGCTTGGTAAGTAGATATATCAAAAGGTTAAATGCCATCCGAGGGTACGGCTAAGCTAAACCGGTCAGTAGGGCGTGGGAAACATGCCTGTATTTAGATGTGCTATGCAGTGCGTTTAGGGTTTAGCTTAGTGAAGTCCTAATAAATACTTATTAAATATAAGGTTCATAACCTATTCCTATTTGCTGACTTGCTGGATCTGTGGCTCAATGGCCTGGAGTTCTATTTTTGAATTATCGCATGCGGATGCTCGTAAGTGTCACATGTTCCTACTAAAATCCATTCATACATACCCTTGATATTAAAAAATTCGAGTACCTAGTTCAGACTGTCCCGATGGCGTAGCGGATAGTGTGCCTGCCTTCTACGCCGAGGGTCGTGGGTTCGATCCCCACCGGACACATATTTGTTTAGTCAATTTTCAAATATTTGTGTTGAAAAGTTGAAGTCACAGGTAGGTATTATTAAAATAATTAGGCACTTAAAGAAACAGGAAGGAAAGTGACTACTTACGCTCTCGGTTTCAGAGGAAAAGCATCTCTTGATCCGTTAGGTTTGAACAGCGGCGATGGGGACTGAAGTTGGCTCGGGGACTTCGGGGTGGATGGCTCTTCATTGTTATTATTCCACCGCTTCAACACAAACGACAAAGTTGGTTTCTTTTTCAATTTGTCAGCCATTTTACTAAGCTCTTATTCACAGACTGAATTGTAGGAATTGCCGTTCGTAAAATAATCTATGTTATCAAACAAACTGAATCTAGAGAATCGATTAGATTAGAAATAATTAAAGGTAATTAAAGATAAGATTATTTCTTGCAAAGAAAATCTGTGGCTTAGTTAAGTTGTTTATTTATATCGTCAATGAAAAATATGTTTGTGAATAAAGGACGTTAATACGTATATGAAGTATATAAATTTTTTCATTATTTTTTCCTTATAATAACTTATTTCACTTTATGTTTGTAATAAACGCTCATATTGCCATAACAATAACACCTCTCTGCTCGTAAAAGAAATCGGACCAAAATGATGTTGTAAAATAAACGAAAACAAGAAAATCCAGCCACGACAAAGCTTGTAAGTAACTCGAGAACTATTGGTAGGTACCAGTAGGTATATAGGTACCTATACCTAAATAGTGGCCCGCCCAGCGTTTTCGCATAAGAGTATATTACTACTTACATATTATAAACCTTCCTCTAGAATCACTCTATTAAAAAACTGCATCAAAATCCATTACGTAGTTTTAGCAAGATCTTAGCATACATACATGCTTACGTACAGAACAGACATAGGCACAGACGCGGCGCGGAAAGCGACTTTGCTTTATAACTTTGTAGTATGTAGTGATCTCGACAAACCCTTATATTCTTTAAGTCCTTTCAACCTTAGAACTATCCATGATTCTCCTTGCTTTATCCCGTTCTCTGTCGGGGTCGGCTACCTAACCTAGGGGATTCGACGTGGAACCAAGTTTTTACACAGAGCGACTGCCATTTGAAGACCTTTGCAACCCGAACGCTAACCTGGCCCGAATCCTAGGTTAAGTCACATTAAAAAATCATCCGGATTCCTATTTTTATTTGTACTACATCTTTAGAACTACCCAAATGTAATAAATCATTCAAGAGCTTGTATACTATGTCACTATCAGTACGAAGGGAGAGTACATGTAGGCGGACAATTTTTAGTCCGAGAGCTGGTCACGTCGATTCGAAAAGTTACAAAAACACGACAAGTCCTCTTTCTTTTCGTGTGTGACACTGATGCTTTCGACGACTTGATGAAGTATGTACCTAGGTAGGAAGTGATTATTACCATTGCTTAGGTCTGTCTTTATGATTTTTTATCTCTGACTGAGCTAGCGCTCGACCGCTACTGAAGGACTCGAATCTAAGTCTAAACGTTTCATTGTGCTTTGAATATACTATGCCATATAAAGTATCAGGATTTGATTTTTCGTGCTCCCGCCACCTAAAAGCGCGCCCCCGGGAGTTACAGGAGGTACACGAAAGATTTTCATGGTTGACTTGGATAAGGCAAAGCTTAGATTCACTCGTATCTAATTATCTATTTAAAAAGACGGATCATAATATCGTTGTGTCTTGTATGGTTTACGCTTCGAGAACTTAGCGGTGTCAAGACAGACATGTAGAGAAACTAAAAAAGCTATTTAATTTTAAACTATGTCTTGTTGATTAGGTCACACATTTCATCTACGCCTAAACCAAAATGAGTGCTCTATCTCTCGGATTACCAGGCGCACGCGCAGCCCATGTAACGGTACAAACAGGTGTGGCTGAATGCAGCTCCAGACGAGTTCCACCACCAAATTTGGCAGCCGATCCTGCAATTTACAACCTAAAATCCTGATTTGTTTTTGGCAGTTTGTCAGAATTTTTGTATAATAATATTCGGGGCTTTGCATCGCGCTTTCACCGAAAAACACATAAGTTTAAGTACCGTATTGTCCCGATGTACTTATTGGCCTACTATCTCTGGGGTCAAAGTCAGGCAGGTATGCTCGGTTTGTGGATTAAACTTGAGTTTGGTATTACAGGCAGAAGGAAACTGTGACCTTTGTAGAGTTCAGAGCAGAGTGTAGGACGTAGGTACAAATAGAGTTATTTAGTCTATCTGTTGCAGGACGTACGAGTACCTACACAGACGTACGATCATTTCATTATCTTTTACGACAATAGGCGTTGTCGATACACGCTTATAAGTATATTTAGTGATCCAAAGCCGTCTTTAACTTATTGGAGGCTCTGGGCATATTACGATAACGGGGTCCCTATGACTTTGACAGAACACTAATTCGTTAGAATAAACAAAGAAAGTAGATCAGCAAGTTTCTAAATTCATCTTTATTGACAGTCAGTTTTTTTATATTTTGTAGGTTAAATATCTCGAGAACAACACATCAGAAATCGAGACATGATGCATATAACTTTTAGAGAATTTTACGTACTTAGTATACCATTGAATTGTATTTATATATATTTGAATTTATCTAAGCATGCGGAAATCAAAAAGCCTAATTTTTGGGTAGGAGTAGATTATTGGTATTGTAGTCAGTAATTTAGGTTCGTTGTATTCGAATCAAAAAAGTTTTTCGGCAATAAAAATCGGTTATCGTTTAGTGATCTGGCAGGGACGAGGGGCCCCTATCGATCACGGGGCCCTGGGCACTTGCCCAGAGTGCCCAGTGGGAAAGAGGGGTCTGTAGTGATCACTAACATTTTCTCCCTCTAGGAATACGCCACTATCTACCTGCACACAATCAGTAATTTACAAAATAAGTACAATTTTAAAACTGGCTAAAACACTTATTGGACAACGTTAGCCATTTTGATGGGATTGTAGACACAATAATCGTAGCGCTTTAACGTAATAAGCATTATCAATAGTCAATAAAACTCGAGTCAAGGTTAGGTCCAGTTGGATGGAGCATAAACCTGAATGGTATGAAGTGCAGATTTGCAGATGTTAACCGTGTTACGCAAAGAACGTCCGGCAAGACTTGATCCGCAACTTTATCTCGACATTTCCACTATAAGCTCAATGTTGATTAAAACATCATTTAGATTAAACAAAAGAAAAAAAGTCCCAAGTTCATAACACTCTAGCTACCTCTGTAGTGCTATGTTAAATGATAAAAGAACATCTCACGCTTTTTTTGGTATCGTCTGCAAAATTTTTACATAGCGATAAATTTGAAACCTGGACTAGAACCTAAACATACTTCTTGGCTTTTTAAATCAAGTAATTAAGACGATCAGTCGGACATCGAAACACCTGACAAAACTTAATGCTATTTTTTGCGTACGAATACATTCATATGTAACCAAGCTGAAGTTCTATCAAATTAAGTTTCTTCCGTCTGTAGTTAGGTATACCCAGAAAATGAATGAATGCTAAGTAAGGGTATAAAGCCTGGGAATCCAAACAATGCAACTGCGTAGTTCTACGACGATTGTGTATTTTGAACAAAACAATATTTACTTCAACTTTATATGCTCGTAGCTGCCGAACAAATGAGAATGCTTCTTCGAAATGTCATAGGGTGTTTACTACTCTTCACTTAGCAATAAAAACACAAGTTAGTTTAGTCGTGTTCTGAACCAAAGCCGAGTTCCCTGTTGTTATTAAAATCGGCGTACATCACGAAACACAACGTCCTTCGTGAAATCTGGGTTACAGACACAGAACCCTAACAAAAGGTACACAAATCATCAGTCGGTTTCTCCCTAACAAAATGTAGGACGTATATAATCAGCATGACAAAACAATGTTAAAATGTATTATTTATTCAGCGACACACTAGGGCGCTAGGTATTCTATACAACTGCTTTAGGGGTCAAGCCTCTACTGTTTTTGGATTCTATTGTCAAAGTATGTTTTAGAGTAGCTGCGAAACGAAAAACATTTCCTGGGTTAAGTAATCATGATTCAAACTTGTAATACTGTTTGGATTTTATTTTTTATCTATCACATACAAATATCATCATCAGTCCATTGTTATGTCCATGGTTTGGTAGCGACGGCACTATAGATGGTCTTATGAAATTCAAGAGCATTATCCGTCCAAAGTTCGTCACGACATGTTCCAGCCTAATTCAGACTAATAATATAAACATCCATCTCTTCTACCAGTTTTGATGTCAGAATCATTCGAGGCAGCAGAGATCTCAGCAGTTACATTGTACTACTCGTGTGCTTATTCCGGCCATATATATTGGATAATTAACCAAGTTTTCGCTTTCGTTTTATAGCGACATAAGTTCGAAGATTTGCGTCACGTTAACGACCGCAATCATTCGAATGACAAGGTCGTGGAAAGTAATTTCAGCAAATTTTCCGCGCGCGGCGGAGGGTCTCAAAGTATGATGCTAAACTGAACCCATTAAAGAGCTAGCAGGAAAAGGAGCACCGCTAACCCAGTGGCCAACTGGCGCAAAGTCGGACGATTACTCCGCGCGGGTTGCATTCTGTACCGGTCCCGCAGCCGCGGTGCCTGCCGCCGCCACCGACCTCCTCATCACACGCCACTCTGCACTAAACTAACGACCTTATGACCGAGCCATGACTAGACGACTGCATGCACCACCCCGGGGTGCTCGCTTCATTGTAACACAATGCGGAAAGCGAAGGACGCGACGCGCATCGCAAACAGTGAAGAGAGCTTAGGCGGCGCGTGAATACGAACTCGTCATCAATATTGACGACATACCAGCCGCCGCAGGACGAGGCGACGTGCGCTGGCGCCGCACACAACCGGGAAATCAAGGGAAAATTTATCGCAGATAACGGGGACAGCTTGATGAAATAGTGTTTGTTATGCGCGCGAGTGGCCGAAAGTCAGCGAAATTTTGGCAACGACGTAACTTGCGGGACGCTTGCACTGCAGGCCTGCAATCAGCCGGTGCATCTGGCGGCTGCAGCTCGTTGAAGACGTACAGCTGTGATTTACGTAGTGATAGATTAACGAGAACATTAATCTGCCTTGTGCTGTGAATTTTAATGGACATTTTGTGGTTAAGGCTGTTCTATCAAGGTGAGTGTCTCTACATTCTAGTTCTTGGTTTGATATATTGCCTGGAGGTTTCAAGTAGCAAAGGTATTTAACCAAGTCGGCTAGCATGCCTGTGAAAATAACTGTTATAACTTCCAAGTTCCGACTCAAAAATGTTGATGGTACGAGTTCATTAGATCAATCACATCGGAGTCACATCATATTAACTTTAGCCATTCTGATATATTATTATTAATTTCCACGAGCTCCACATACCTCAATTTCAATCGATCCTTTTTTGCAATTTCCACACTACGGTCGGTTCAGCGTTTATATGTATTTCCTTTAGTAGGTAACTGTGACTTCGAGTACATTTTTATCTATTACCTACATCAAAATATGTAGTTAGCGTTTAGAAACTAGCGACTTCAAATTAGTTACCATTGCATAAAAATACCTACATAAACAGAAGGTACGAACAAGTTTTCATGCATTATTTCCATGTAAATTAGATACCTACGTAATCTTTTTTTTAAAAGTACTTATAACCTCAAAGACTTTTACGGCATACCAATCAACTTTTAACGGGATAACTATTTTCCTTCTGACTATCTATTTTCTCGAGTTTCAATAACAAAAAAATAAATTAATATTTTGTATGCAAGCAGGCCATAGTATAATTACGTTCTAACTGAACTACACTTCATTAACAATACCAACACTACAATAACAACTGGTTTCCGGGTAACGAGAATAAAACATTTGGCAAAGATAGAATGTCGCGATTACGACCACAGCACAACCTGTGATGACGACAATTCGCATACCGGCAGTCGGTACGCAAGTAGGTACGTCTATAAAAGTGTGTAGGTACTTTTTATCAGGCACAAGATCAGGACACCACAGCGACAGTATTTCTGAAAACTTTAAGATATAAATTATACGGGGTGTAAGGGACAGCATCCGGAATACTAATAGGGTGCAAACAGACCATGAAACTGAACAACTTTCCCCTAGGAGCAAATGACAAGAAACGTTAAAAAATTTTTGATTTCTCATAGTAAATGCAGTCAGCTGATCGCAATTTTATATGAGCGGTCAAAAAAATTTTGTCGTTTCCTGACATATGTTCCTAGGGGAAAGTTGTTCAGTTTCATGGTCTGCTTGCACCCTATCAGTATTCGGGACGCTGTCCCTAACACCCTGTATTGCCACAGTAATTTGCAGCTTCATAAAAACCGTTTTGCTTTTTTTATATTATCTACTAGAGTCCATTTTCTGCAAGGGCACTCGAGATATCTTCCTCTTATATAGGACTATTGCTGTAGCGTTTCTTATAAAAGAAATTTATTAACTAAAAGATTTCAGAAAATAATATTCTAGAAAATCAGAGCACTTCTAATCGCTGGCACGCGTTGATACTTGAACAGAAAAACATCCTCCTGCATAGACTTATTAATACATACATACATATATCACGCCTTTATCCCTTGCGGGGTAGGCAGAGCGTTAACGGCCGTAAGAATACGGATGCTATCGCCACGTCTGTCATTTTTGAGAATTGTTTTCCAAGGTAGTTTCAGAAAATATGTGTATCACTATAGTGAAAGGTTGTCAGCCTATCGCCTAAAAATTGTAATACACCAATACTCTCGAATCCCTTAGTCGCCTCTTACGACGCCCGCGGAAAGGATGTGGGGTGATGCTATTCTAAGCCGGCATCACACGGCAAGACTTATTAATCATCATCATATTGGCCGCAGGACGTCTACTGCTTGACATAGGCTTCCGCTACCCGATACAGTATACAGGGTGTTAGGGACAGCGTCCCGAATACTGATAGGGTGGAAACAGACCATGAAACTGAACAACTTTCCCCTAGGAACATATGTCAGGAAACGACAAAAAAAAAACGACCTTCCATACAAAATCGCGATCAGCTGACTGCATTTACTACGGGAAGCCAAAAATTTTTTGACGTTTCCTGACATATGTTCCTAGGGGAAAGTTGTTCAGTTTCATGGTCTGGTTGCACCCTATCAGTATTCAGGACGCTGTCCCTTACACCCCGTATATCCTGCAGATATTCGCAAAGACACAGCTAATTTCGATACCCGTGAAAGTAGTATGCTTGACGAATACGAAATTACAATCGTGACGACACTACAAAGATCATCAAGTCCAGATCAAGTCGATGTTTATCGATTCCCTGCTGACTATACAACGAGGCCAGATACCAGAATGCGTTATGTGAATCACAAGTGGGTTTACGATGTGGCGAATAAGGGAATCGATTAGAAACCTTAACGGCCAATTGACAAGAATAAAATGTTTGCAATTGTGCCAACTTTACTATTTATTGGTGTGACCTAACTTAGTTTTGATTCGAATCGATTTATTCTACAAAATGTTCTCCTTTCTTTTATTTTGGTTCTCTACCGTGCCTCACTATTGCCATATAGTCAGTAAATTAGTATTATTTGCTAGTATCCCGCTATATCGAGAAACACCCCAAAAAAACAGAGAAGTACGGGATGTAAAGCGACAGCCCTCCGAGCAGATTATGAAAATGAACAACTTTTCACTAGGAACATATGTCAGCAAACGCTGAAAAAATTTCGTACTCCAAAATAAGCAGATATCAGAAAAGATACAATACCACGATCAGTGCGTAGTTTTTCAAAACTATAGGCTACAATGTGAGAGGTGAAATTCGATGTACATTGCGTAGCAGGTCAAAAATCCTGATTTTATAATGTCCCACCGACTACCTGGGTCAATGTACATCGAATTCCACCTGTACAATTTTTGCCTGTAGTTACGTTGCATAGGCCACTGATTTATTATGCTGAGAAGTCGAAAATTTTAAAAGGTTTGCTGAAATATTTTCTAATAGAAAGTTGTTCAGTTCGATCCTATTCTATTCGTGCAGAATTCGGAGTACTGTTCCTTTCACCCTAGGATACCTATTAGATAAAGAATACTTGAGCCCGATCGATTTTTAATTAATCATTTAAATATCTGCCCGGCTCGCAATCGAAATCGGGACGTTAGATTCCTACCTACATTCTGTCAAAAAGTGTACATTGAATCAATATACAACAAGTGTTAACAAACAATGTAAGAAAGTTTGAACACAATTCACATATATTTTTTATTGAGCTCATCGAAGGGCTAATTTACGATCGATTGTCGCATCAAAACCGGTCCTGCGACCTCATCTGCAGACTGCAGTATTCTGTTCTGCAAGCTGGACATATTACGATGCGGGGTCGCAATCGCCTCGCCTGACCCGTAATACATACGGGAAGTCGGACAACCCAACAGGTTTATCCTTGGGTGACAGCATTCTTTTAAAAAATTAAGTGCATCTTCGCCTATAGTGAACTTATAGTCCTTACCGTCTTTTGAACCTGGCGGGTTTAATTTCTTCCTCGGATCAAAAGTATTCGACTGCCATGTAAACTCGGTACGGCTAAGTTCGATAGCTGTAGCTTAAATTGCAACTCTTTTTAGGTATAAGAGCTTTGATTTTATTAGCACATTCAACAATAACATCAGAAAAACTGCGATAAGAGGCAAACGTCATATATACGACCGATTTACATACACTTCTGATTTACATAAGCAGTAGGTACGCCGAACTGTAGCTGGGTTTTGTTACTCGGGAGAATCCCCAGGCAGTAGTATAGTACTACCTATTCCATTACTTGGTATTGGAAAGTAGATTAAAAGATCAAACCTCCTAATGAAATGTGGTTCTATATAAATAAGTAGTACAGTACCATAAATAGGTCAAGGGCATGTAAGGCCATACACTTTTTTATATTCCGTAGAACATGCAGCTATTATTTCATAATACAAAGGAGGCATATCGTGAAACTGAGCTGAATTAAATGTTGCTAGTATTTTAATAGTGAACAATACAAATTCCGACACATCATCAGAAATATCTCTTGAACAAAATTCTACTTGAAATTTTGTATGTGCTCTACCTGGAATCGACACTTTCGGTGGCGCAATATTTATAAGTTTCCTCATTTTCCGGGACAAAACTATTTTTACTGTTACAGGCAAACATTTTTCATTGTTGTAAATGAAAAAGTAGTCCGAATAATGTCCAAAAGCAAAGGCAGGCGAGCATGTCATGTCAAGCAAATCCGGTACAATTTTTATCGGATGAGGTAACACATCAGCAAATATATTTACTGTCTTTTCAAGAACAAGAACTTGTGTACGTTTATCGTAGAATTCAAACTCATAGTAGCAGTTGTGGGATCCATAGTTTTCCATTTTTGTAAAATAAACCGAGATGTTTGTTTTTGAATGTGGTCGAATGCTATAATGAGACTTTTCGAACAGAAAAGTATCTAAAGCGCGATTGAGGATCTCAAACACTATTGGTGTGGCAATAGATTGATCATCTATTTGTACACTGGATGTTTGTTCGGTGTTAAAAATTGTAGTACTTGCATTTGTTGTAACAAGTTCTTTTGCTTCGTTATTTGTGTACACAAAGAGAGGACTATCATAATTTTCTTCTTTATTCATTTCTTCTGTAACTGTCGTTTGATTAATGATAAGATTTTCGAAGTCTTTAGTTCGAACAGACCGCTTTTTAAAAATATGCAACTCATAGTAGTTGTTGTCATTGACTTCTACTGTGACAACACTCTTAGGATAAGATCTGTCGAAATATTTACCCATTTTCCAAGGATAAACTGGTGGGATAGTAACACTTTCAGGAACTGTGACTGATATTTCTGAAAAATAGCTCAGAATAGTTACGTAGAGGACTTCTGATGTGAGCTCCCCTCTTAAGCCATGTGTAGGTTCTTCAACTTTAAAACATAATTGCGATTTAAAAATGTCATCACACTTAGTTAAATTAAAGATAAATTTGAAATTTGATGTTTGGCCGGGTATCAATTTTATGGGGATGTTAGGAGCTACATCACCTTGCAGAAAGGGTGACCGATTTATAATATCTTTGAATTGGACATATTTATACCCGGCACTATAATTGGATAAAGTAAACTTAACGGTTTGCTCTTGAAGAGTATTCTTTGCGACATGTAACTTTTCTGGAGTACAATTTATACTTGTAGAATATTTTGGTTTTACCGATTTTGGATTCTTCTTTTCAACAACAGCCTTCTCTTTGTGCATTAAACATTCCAATGCTCTTTTGTAGCTGGGCACGGAACCAAATGGGGATAATAATTTGTGATCATCTATTGAAGCTAAAGATGCAGTGCTTGAAATTTTTGTGTATCTTTTAGAGGTGTGTTTTGGAGAAATAGATTTAGTCTTCTTCGGCAAAATCTTTCTGCTCAGTTTTTGTTGGTGTCTTGGCGAATTGAAAGTTTTTTTATTCGAATTATTGGTAGACATGGGACTAATTTGGAGCAGTTGTTTATCCATATCAATAGCATCTTTGTCCATTAAAGAAGCATAGCTATTTACGTGAAGTGTTAAGTTTTCAGTTTGAATAGCAATACTGTCAATATCATGTTCAGTGGCTTCAATTCTATTTTTCTTCTGAGTGCTAGCCACATTTTTAGTTATAATAAATGGCTGTTTGTTTAATTCTCGAAGAAGTTTTTCCACGATCTGTATTTTACGCAACTGAGCATCTTTGATCTTTAATTTAAAATTTCTTCTGTTCTCACGAAAACGGCGGAGCAACTCATTGCATTTTGGTAACGACTTGATGTTGATTTGGAATTTTTCTTCTATGAACTTTACAAAATCTTTTTCACTCGTAATATAGTTGTTATTGTTATTTATTCGAATGTGACGACAGTTTGAAGTTAAATTGCTAGCGTCCATATTAATTAATACAAAATACCTGTGTCTCGTGTGCCTAATAAATCCTCGCTACATGTTGGTCATGCCTGTCATTTTCCCCAATTCACCAATTTACTAATTAGTTACATTTCAAATAAACAGGTCGGCGATGGACGCGATTCCCCGGGTATTGCTCAGCATTGCTCTAGCGGCACTTCTGCCAATGGCATCTCCAGATAGCCAGGAGCAAGTAGCCAAGGAGAACGTGCCCCACTCTCGGCAGAAGAGGATCCTATGGATCACCAACGACGGCAGACTGGCGCTACCGCCAGGCACTACCATGACCATCACGCCTTCGCTCTCCATGCCGTTTGTAAGGCATCCGCCAAAGGGTTTTCTATCGAACGTAACCGTCAGTTTTCCATTCACGAGTAAGTATTTTCAACATTTTAATAGCTTAACGCATTAAATTTCCATTTTTCTCGACAGTGTCTAAAACTTCGAGAAATGCGCACGTAATTCCTTATATAAGTATGTTAAACGCGGATAGAGAATAATATGTGATATAATTTGTGATATGTAATAATGAGAAGTTTTAAATTTGTTCGTTTAGTTTTTAGATCCTTGTAAGTAGCCCAAGTGCGAATGATGTAAAAGCTCAGCATCAATTTTCCATAAAAAAGAGTTTATTTAAATTGTGCACTGAACTTGAAAGATAATCCCCCAATCTGAAAAAAATTCCACAGAATAGAAGCACCCAGTACTGAAAATGGTACTATCAGCCCAAAAAATTCTCATTTGATTTTATTTTTGGAGGGATAAGAAAACTACTAGAAAAACAGAAGAGTATAAGAAACCACACTGGGAAAGACGGCTAGAAAACAGGATTACAAAACTACGTAAAGAAATAGGACAACTCCTTAATATCTAAATGGAAAACTTACACAAAAAAGCAACTAAAATTTTATCCTTACAACAGTAATAGAGACGAAATGATTAACCGGTCAGTTAAAAATAAACAAAAACTTCAAGCCACCTCAAAAAGACTACGCCGATTAAAAACAAGCAATCAAAGGAGAAAAGATAAATCAACTCTTTAATTTAATACCAACCAAAAAATATTCTATCAAAATCTTAGTACAAAACAAACACAAATTGCGCACTCTATTGTTTTCCGACTCTACAAAGGGAAGTTTTTATTGTTCATAGTAAAAATAAGAAACTAAGGGGCTCATTAGACCTAAAAGCGACTTTTATAAATAACTATTACATCGCACACTGTACAAATAATACCCACGCAATATAATGAAGTGTTTATATTATCAGAATGAGCGCCTTACAATAAATACTCCATCGACATAATATTGTTTTCAATTAACATAGATTGCCGTGTGATGCCGGCTTACAATAGCAGCACCCCATTTCTGACCCATGGGTGTCGTAAGAAGCGACTGAGGGACTCGAGGGTTTTAAGTGTATTGCAATTTTAGGCGACAGGCTGACAACCTGTCACTATAGTGATACACGACTTATCTGAAACGACCCTCATATATTGTCAGACGTGGCGATAACGACCGTAATTTTACGGTCGTCAGCGCTCTGCCTACCCTGCGAGGAATAAAGGCGTGATTTATGTATGTATGTTATTTTTGACCGAGTTATCATCAAAAATACGAGAAAATCATTGAATCGGCAAGATTCCGTCCTGTTCGCACGCGTTCTCAATTTCACGTTTGTCACGTTTTAGCCTCTATTTTGAGTTTCATAGTTTTAGTTTCGAGTTATTGAATGCATTCTATATTTGCTTATTCCAGGCAAGCTGACGTATGAAGTGGAATTTAAAAGTCAGTATTTATATTTACAGGTCATGAGCATCTGCTTTGGTAGATAGAAAGTTACTAAAATCTATAGATAAATACAGCAGTAATGCTGGTTAGTATTAGTACCTATAGTATTTAACGGACATCTAGTTCTAGATTAAACTTAATTGAGATGATAAATATAGGTAAAGCTAAAAAAATACAAAAAATAAGTAATACCTAACATAACTAGATAGATACTGTACCTAATACCTAGTAACATAGTTATATTTAAAAAACTAGTTTAATTCTTATCATGAGTAAACATAAGTAGCTCGTTAATATTGTACCGGGTAAAATATGTAGGTAGTTTTAAAAATCCACTGGCATTTTTAGTTATATGAAATGTATCGTATGTTGAGTCGCTACTTACTCTGACCCAGACGTAGATGCTAGGAAATCGCATGAATTTCGTATGAGAACAACGTAAAATCACGGACAATAATTAGCATTTCTACATTTTATTAAACTGAAAACGACAGTGGTACCAAAATCCTAGTCCATCGTTTAACAGTTTGGCAGTCTACTGTACGTATATCTGAAACATTGCCAAATTTCTTCATTAAATTTTCAGTTGACTTCGACAAACTGGGCCTAACGGACAACGAGAACCCCTACGGGGATTTCCCAGCAATCTTCGGCAGGTCGATGGGCCGAGCAGCCGTCAATGTTGTGGCGGACTATGTAGGACAATACTTAGACAGGCGGCGTGGGAGGAGGTCTGAACGAGACGTCCCGCCCGAGGTCGAACAGATGGTGCTGGATAAATTCCATGGAGGAGAAAGGTGTGCTAATAGGGTTATAATCTGTCTGTTATAAAGACGAACCTCTAACACGAAGACGTTTTAGCAAGAAGTCCCTTAGGTTAAGAATATGGTGCTAGAAAAATTTCATGAAGAGCAAAGGTAACTAAATACTTAGGATTTTCATTGTTTCGGCTTTAAAGACAGCATCTTGTTACGAAGAGTTATACCATGTATCCAAGCAAATAAATGCTTTGACTTTAAACAGGAAGTTCCGCTTGAGTTTGAGGAAATGGTGCTAGAGAAATTGTACGGTGAAGAAAGGTAAATGAAATTATGCAGGCTTATTATTTTCTATGTAGATTTCTATAATGTTTAGAGACTGGAAACTTTGTAAGAACAATAACCAACAAATATTGAAAACGGATTTCTTACCACGGTGACCTTTTAAAGAAAACTGGTCAACGCAATTTATTTACTGGTCAGCCTCAATTTTACTATTATATTAGATACGTCAAGTTCACCAGGAAACCAGCAAACGATGTACCTCGAAACAATGCCCAATATTTCTGGCTACGGTCGCCGAAATGGGGCCAAACATTTCTACTGCCAACATTTGACCACACAGAATGTATTGTCACGTATTTCAGGGTACATTTCCCGTCGACATGCATATGACAGAAGACTATGGGCTGTTCACTATCACATCACTTTCACCTTCAGACCAATACCGGGAGGTTGTATTGTGGCTTTATTCTGGTCACGCGCAGCCAGCAACTGTCGGCAGGAAGTCTCTAGCAGGAATGGCACTTACGAATTCAAATTGTGATTCGAAATTCAGTGGCATTTCGTTACGTTAAATAGCTGTTACGGAACTATTGAACTGTGATTAGCCTACATAATTAAAGCTAAGTTTCCAAAAATTGGTTTCACTATGTACCTAGCTGGTCTCTCTGAACTTATTTCACCCGAAACCTACCAGACTAAACCGTGAAGGACATGTTTCAGATGATAGGGCACTAATCCTCGGGCAAAGTTGAGTTGAGCTTAGATCATTCTATCGGTGGCTCGGCCTCAATCATATCTCCCCTACTCCAAAGACAAGAAAAAACTGAATGAATGTCCAATTTCAGGGCTCTCCTGTACGGTGTGGCAGAGGACCTGTTAGCAAACTTCGGCATGGAGGGCAAGGAGTGCCTGCTGCGAGCCATCTGCGAGATCCACGCTCACCCGTTAAACAACTTCGGCTTCATAGGAGAAGTCATGAAACTTTTCTTTACGTAAGTTTCTCATAGCAAAGATAAAACAAATCTGTTTAGAGTAGATACATTTTTCTTGAAGTCATGAAAATAAAAAATTATGAAAAAAAAAAACATCTTCTCTACTGATTCAAACTCATTACACCTGCTGAAATGTAATGCATGATCATACTGTGTGGTTAGCCTGGCCGGCCCCGAGGCAGTGCCTTTTTTATCCCACTCGTGCCGCGTTTCTACTAGGAACATAAAATTGTTATAAAAAAGAGAAAACTGTGTCGGACAATTTTCTCTTTTTAACAATGACTAATTTATTTTTTAGGGACACTATTGTATTGTAAATTCCTGACATTCTGGAAGCATTCGTTCTGAATCTACTTGGAAAGAAACGATTGAAATTTGGATTTGAAATTCATAATAACAAACCTACGTATTTGCAGGCCTACCAGGTCGGCATACGCTAGTCTCCTCCAGGAGTACGTGGACGCGCAGAAGGCTGGCGAGTCTGGTGGCGAGTGCTGGCCCTACTACCGACTCTGCCCCAAGAGCATCTTTATGCCGTCCACGAATAAATACTCGTAAGTACAAATAATTACTCGTATCATAATTCGTAAGTAGGTATACAGTCCGTTCTTTCGTTCAAATTAAATTCGTTAAATAAAGAATTACCTACATGATCATTCTCGGTGGGTCACTTAGAAGGTTGATATTTATCACTTTGTGAATTTGTTCCCAGTTTGGTTAGGACTTTGCGGGCTGCACCACCCGATTGTTCGTAAGATTCTGACATAAGTGAAATTCTGACACTGGGGTTCATCGGGTCGATGGACGACTCGGTGCCCCACACGAAAAGAGAAGAGACCTACATGATAAGTTTTGAAAAGAAATTGAATTGAACTCTCTCTTCTATTTTACTTGCTCTTAAAAAGTGGCAGCAAAAACTTAGGTAAGGACTTTTTCTGTCTGATTTAAGGTCTTCGTTAGACTAGTGAGAATGGCAATACTCTTCGATAGGTAAGGTTAAGGTTAGACTGGTGTATCCTATTTTTAAACGCATTCTATTTCATAATTTCAGACAAGACGCAGAATCACAGCACAGAAGACAGCAGCAAGAAGACACAGACCGTAACACAATAGACTCTATAAAGGCAATGTAGTCATAGAATAAAACAATGCAATATTTAGTGATCTGACTTTGTTCAAGGGTCAAATCACACAGCGATGCGATGATGCTTAACATTACTATATTACATAAAAAAATCCTTAAGTTAATAACTGGCACAAAACAAAACGATATGAATGAATAAAACAAAAAAAAAACAAATATTTATACCAGACAACCGTTTGAAGATGTTTGTAATGTTCTAGCTAGCATGCTGCAAGACGCAGTGCATCACAACCCGAGGTCTCTATGATGCATTTATTATTTTTTTATGTACCCAGTGAATATTTTTTTAGTTAACCTGTCGCGGTGTAAGTTGACCCTTAGCGTGAGCCAGTTACGTTAAACCCCAAATGTAGACGTAGTGTCCAACCAAAGTTGATCGAGTGTAGTATTTTAAGAAATGTATTTATTATTAATATTTAAGTGCCATTTCTTAGTTCTAAAAATTTAATGAAAACTGGAAAACTTGGAAAATGCTCTTTTATCGGTAAAAGTAGTGATTTTTTAAATAAGTACCTATATTATAATCCAATCATCTACTCTAGGTTTATGATACCTACTCAATTATGTACTCACATCTAAATATTTTATAATTGTTACCCAGTTTCATATACATAAACTGTTGCTGCATTTTAATTTGTCAAAGAGAAAGTCCTATTTAGCTAGTGTTTTTAATAATGTTAGCTTTAGTAGATTATGGAAAATAAATTGTTTTTGTAGATTTCTAGAAATTTCTCTTATTGTAGACATACTTTTTTCAATACGAAAGAATGAACTAAGCCATATAGCCAGCAAGTAAACATTTCCTTAATAATCAAAAGGTACATGGTATAAAATAGATTCACTTTTGCATTTCTCTTATCTGCCTTTCTGTTATGGACATCGCTCACTCTTTCTAACCACGCAACGAATTTGCATTTTGCGTCGTTTTAAATAGCCAAAACACGTTAGGAAAATGTCTTATTCCCACGGGAAAAAACATTGACAAACGCTACAAACGCTGCTGGGTGGGCCGTTTAAGATCCGACTTAGTCTAAATCGAGCGTTTTCCTAACTAGTTCGCCTCTGGTTAGGAAAAGCCCCGCCAGAGGGCGGCGTGCGCACACAGCTTTAGGACCAAGTGCCAATCCTTATTTTGAGCCCAAAACTCTGCTATGGTTAAGGTAAGAGCCTGTTACCACAACATTTATTTTATGTGTGGGTTTTACGAGTGTTCGCTTACGTTGAAACTGTGTTTTACTCTTTTCAGGCGCAATATGTTTTGTCCGTGTGTGTATTTATGTTGACCGCAATGTTGGACACTTCAGCTATATCGAAAAGGAGCTATTCCGATCGCTCCGTCAAAGGATATATTACCGAGGTAAATAAAATAAAAACTAGGAATATGACCTTAATTTTAGGAGTAACATATTTGGCAAAAAAATATGTTTAAATTAGAAAATGTAGATACCTACCTACTTTAGTCATTTTTACTTGGACTCTTTTGTTTATCTCGTGTTTCAATATTGAATTTTTTTTTCTAGCGAACATGCTGGTGGAACGAAGTGTGCAAGGAAGAGTTCCAAACGCTGTTTAGGTGTAAATGTCCATCCTGGTCTTACTGCAGAAGCCCTGGCCGGTATTACAATGCCGTGTGTTCCATGACCGAGACGGGATACATTTGGGACCAACCCAATTCAGAGTTTAGAGGACAGTAACATGAAGATAGTTCAACCAAAATGTTCAATCACCATGCCATCTCCCGGCCCTTTATTTCTCATCAATGCACAGCCTTGGAAAGAAAGCTCACATACCCAAAACGTGCCAAATTCACACAACGATTTCAATTTGAGACTGATTTAGCAAATGAAATCAAATTTCGTGTTCTATTTTTTCATATATCTAGCCTAAGATGTAACCTTATTTCATTCGTTTCCACGAAACGACGTGGGATTTCGTGATATTGTGTTTGTCTTGACCAATTTTGTTGAAGATATTATTATATGTGAAAATAAATGTATCTATGTTTATTTACTAGGAGTTTTATTGGTTGATTGTGTGTGTTTACTGAATTTTGACCTTGGATGTGGATAATTGATGTTCGGAGCGAGCAGCGACGGCGCATGCGTGCTTAAGTTCCAGAAGTAGAAATCAATACTCTGGATACGGCAGATCTGTCCGTTGGCGTGCCAGAACACAACAAATCAGTTAAAATGTTGCCGCTATGGTTCTTCCTGGTTGCCTTGAGTGGCATAAACTGCGAGCCGGAAACAGTGAGGGATAACTTCGACTACTTCAGTTATGGAAACAGCGAGGACATATTGAAGAACCTGGACTTGCACCTGGTGAGCTCTTACAATATTGTTCACCTTGAACCGCGATACGTCAACTATAAGGAACACTTATATTACGAATTATTTATTACAGCCCCCTAAAGATGAGGTGGTTCTGCGGCCTCAGGAAGTGAAAGACTGGCCTCAGCAGTCTTTGAACGTCGGCCAAATTACTGCAGTGTCCATAAACTCTTTGGGACAACCTGTCATCTTCCACAGAGCCGAACGAGTTTGGGATGAGAGGTAACTTGATAAAAACAGAATATTTTTTATTCCAAAACATTAATTATTTTCTGAATAATTGCCCACGTATATTCATTCCAGCACATTCAACGAATCCAATGTTTACCAGAATCTGGACAAAGGACCAATTATTGAAGACACAATCTTAGTGTTGGACCCTCACACGGGTTCAGTCCTCCATGGTTGGGGGGCGTCTATATTCTATATGCCCCATGGTCTTACCGTGGATCATCACGACAATGTCTGGGTCACTGATGTAGCAAAGCATCAGGTGTTTAAGGTATGCAATTAGTTTAGTTTAGTAACGTTATAGTGAAAATTTTGACGATTATTACGTCTCTGCCACTAACAGTATTTAAGATGCCTTACAACATTGCGCTAAAAGATTTACCGAAATCCTGCTTGAAGGGCCTGATGTAAAACACTGATCGGTAGAAAATTTGAGTGTAGCAAACGTGGGATAGTGGGACCGCAACTTCTTTAACTTATTTGTTTAGTGATGACTCTTATATTAATTTGCAGTTCATCCCAACGAATCACAAGTACCCAGTGTTGACAATCGGAGAAGCCTTCACAGCAGGTTTCCCATACCGACGGCGTGTGCTGCTCTGCATGCCTACATCCGTCGCTGTCGCCACCACTGGCGAGATCTTCGTCGCTGACGGCTATTGCAACAACCAGATCCTCAAGCTGAACGCAGCTGGAACCCTTCTACTCGCCATACCAGCTTACACAGATACCCTGGCCTTAAACCTTCCACACAGTGTAACGTTGCTTGAACATTTGGACATGGTATGCGTAGCGGACAGAGAGAATATGAGGATTGTCTGCCCTAAAGCTGGATTGAAAAGCTATGTGAAGATATTCGACCCCGCGACGGTGGTGGAAGATCCGACACTTGGTAGAGTGTTTGCTGTGACGTCACATGGAGATACCATCTATGCTGTGAACGGACCGACCTCGCAAAATATCGCTGTTAGGGGCTTTACCGTCAATGCCGTGTACGGAAATATTTTGGACACTTGGGAACCGGTTACTGTGAGTATCATGTCGTGGTCTTTTACAGATTAGATTTTCTCTCTATTTTACAGTAATTTTTATACTATTTTTTATTCAGTGCAAGTTAATGTTACTTCAGAAATGTTTATGTTAAGAGAGATTTTATCAATTCCAGGGCTTCACAAATCCCCACTCCCTGGCAGTGACGAGGAACGGTTCTCACCTCTACGTCACGGAGATCGGACCTAACAAGATCTGGAAATTCGAGCTCACCGACGTATACGACAAAAAATAGAGCAATTAGAAAAATATCAGAGTTTTACGTGAAAATAACTAATAGTGAATCGCTTTATAAAAGAATGCAATGCGAATCAAATTCGCAAAACTTGTTTGGAAAGTATTATAATTTGTTAAAATAAGAGTACCTAATGATATGATGTGACTAGGGATTGTTAAACAGTTAGCTGAAGTCATGATTTCTAGGAAAAAAAATATAAGTCTCTGATAAGTCTTAGAAGGATCCGAAATCAATCGGTTTCGATTGCAGGGGTTGGTTCTGTCTGAAAATAAGGGGCTAAATGCAAATAAATATAAGCACAGGAATTGGTTTTTAGTGTTCTTCAAAAATATATCTGTAGGGACTGCATTTCTAATCTTATCTAGTGTGTAGGTAGTTTTGAATATACTCAATATTGAAATATGTACGTACTATACCGTTTGAAGGTTCCTGCCATATAAGCTTATTTAATATAGATATTATGTTCAACATGAAATATAATATGGAATATCTTACGGATTATAATTATGGTCCAAAGTAATAATCACGCACATTACTTCCAATTTAATGATTAGCAGAATAGCAGATTTCAAATCTAAATCTAGACTTAGAATGAATTGGCTACAAGGATAACTATTTTTTCATCATTAAAAAGTATCTAAGGAACATACTATTAAAATTGGCATACATTCTTGAATAAATATTAATAAAGAAATAAGTATTATTTAAAATATAACATAAAATAAAACTTTATACCGAAATAGCGCTACATAGTCAAAGGACCAAGAAAGGTTTCCACATACATATAGGTAGATACTTAAACTCATAATAATAAACTTAAAAAATTATAAATTTAATACCGTAGTAAAAGTTATATAAATACACAAATAAAAAATAAATGATAAAAAACTATTTTTGTTCTTGTTTTTCCTACAGAATTTCATATTGAAACAATAGGTACATTGACACATTTTATTTGCATTATATGCTTTATATATTCTTACATCCATCATACATATATAACAATGAAATATTTACAAAATAATTAAAATTATCTGTAATATTTTAATACATTCACCTACCTAATAACTGTCATATTTCCTTTTCTTCATAACTTTCATGAATAGCACCATATCTGAAAAAAATAATTGTACCTATGTAAGAAGATCCAATATCTTGTGTAGGTATACTGAATAGGTACGTATGCAACACTTGGTAAACATGCAGTTTTTAAACCACAAAGTATTTAATAAGGCTAAGGGTACCACAGGGTAATAATCAGGTGAACTTCAATTTTATTTGACACCATGCCCTTTAAACATAATTATGCCCAAAGTTGACAGAAATAACAATAAAAATTTAAAAAAAAGAAGAAGAAAATGAGGATTAAAGAAAGAAGATACAAAAAAGGTAGCTTTGAATTTTGGGCACCCTATATTTCTTGGGGTAAGTGTTCAGAAGTTGACTCTTATCTCTAGGCTTCCATAAAATTTATTTAGCAGTTACTAATACTCACTGATGAAAATAACCATAACAGCGGCGAGCATGATCCACAGCCAGCACTTCCATGCGCTCCGGCTGTGCTCCTGAAGCCTTTCTGATTCCACTTTTAAAGAAGTCAAATTCCTATCTGTGAGCTCTGATGATTTCTTCAATGCCTAAAATTAAAGAATAAGTAAACAATTTATTGTGAGAAGTATGTATGTGGGCGAATCTCTGTAAGCTTGTAAAACGGCTGTCCAGATGAGTTTTGATTAAGAATATTGATTTTTATTTATAACTATCCTTCTAATTTTAAGCAAAACATTCATATTTTGTAGCACACTAGTATTTAGGATGGTGACACTTTTATATTTTTTTCTAAAAATTGTCAAAGCCCCAAAAAAACAGTCCCCTGGCTGTCCCATTTGCCGAATACCCATATTAAAGGTAATGTATTTATAAAAAGATCAATTAACACTGCATTTATTTTGCTATTATCTAAAAATACATTAAAGTAGTAACATTTTTTCATAAAACGTAGGCTTGTTACAAATTTCTTTTCATTAAATACTGTAATGTGAAAGTTGTCCAGAAAATTTTCAAACAGTCCCCTGCCAAAAATTCAAAGTTCCAAAAAAATAAGTATATTTTATTTGCAAAAGATTTTTGTTGTGCAACGGAACACAAGCGTTGTGAAGTTAGTGACAGTCGCGGAAAAGGCGACGCTACACGATTTTGTTCAGTGCCAGAGCGTTAATAGTGGTGGGAACGCGAGTCAAAACTGACAGTACAAACAGTCCTCTGGTAAGTGATTATATTACCGTTTATTATCTGAATTACATATTTTTCTATTTATTACTTCTATGATCCTGGTCTCTATTCATTGGTAGTTTAGTAAGAATGTATGATCCAGTAGTTTTGTAAATAATCGACTATAACACAAAATAAAACAGTCCCCTGGCGACAGTCCCCTGCCTGGGTATAAGGCAGGGGACTGTTCTACGTGCCAGGGGACTGTTCATTTTGCATATTGAAGTATTAACGGTGATTTGATTACTTGTTTATTATTAGAAAAGGCTACGAATCATGATAGCTTATTAATCACAATGTATCGCGTTACCTAGGTGACGCATGTATTCAAAACAGTTTTGAGGAAATAATAACTTTTTTGGTGCGTTTATGTCGACAATGAACTAGCTCAAAAAATACTGAACCGTTTTTAAAAATTCTTGTACCGCTGCTTATTGAATGCTTTTAACTACAGGAAATATATGAATTACATTAAAAAGCTATTATCAGTGGATGAAATATGGGCTGGCTGTTAGCTTACGTACATCTTGCAGGTTCATCGCGAAAAGTTAAGATGCTAACAAGAGCTATCGCGAGAAGAATTATTCCAGATAAAGAGAGAAGCAGAGCGTTTAAGATACCAGCAAAGAAAAAAATATCCTCAAAAGAGAGAAGAGATGAAAGAGAAGGTCGTTGGAAGGTTAGCCGAGTAAGCAGACAGTCCACTACAATTGACCACAGCAAGAGAGACAGGACACCACCCTGAGGGCTGCCCCTGTTCACGCTGACGTCAATAGCTGTACCCATTAGGTCCATTGTGACTGTCCTTGTGGTCAGCATCGACTCGACCCAGTTAAGCGTCGTTTTATGATTGTGATTCATGCATCTGAGAATCACATCCGTGGATGTGTTGTCAAATGCTCTCTCAATGTCCAGAAAAGCACAGAGGGCTATCTCCTTGTCTTCCAGAGCCCTCTCCAGTCTATCCGTAGCTCCATGAGGGCCGTTTCAGTAGACATACCCTTCTAGTAAGCGTACTGTCTGACATGTTGGGGCCTCACACTTATGTAGGTTTCCCTAAAGGTCTTTAACAAGAACTAGGTAAGACTTATTGGTCTATAGGACTTGGGTTCTGCTTTATCTTTGTCTCCACCTTTGGGAATAATAGTGACACAAACCCTTGTCTATTGTAGTGGTAAGCATCCCCAGGCCAGGCTAAAAGCCTAAAGATCTCAACTACAACCGCTAGGGTGACTTCTTTACCATGTTGTAACCCTTCAGTTTTGTATGGCTGAAGTCTGTTTATAGCCCTTTGGGGTTTTTTGACGGCAGAGGCTCTTCGCCAGTCCTTCGAGGAGGGCCGAGGTTTCCCACTTCCCTGCAAGGTTGGGCTCCATTCAATGCCCAGTTCCTCAGATCCAGGAAAATGGACCCTAGCAAGGAGCTTAAGTGTCTCTTCTGCAGAAGTCCTCGGTCCTCTTAGTAGCCCCAGATGAGACGCAGGGGCTTTAGGTAGTATCTTGTGAATCTTGGCGATGTGAGGGGTGCTGTTGATTGTCTCACAGAACCAACTTCAAGATCTTCTTTTTGCCTTTCTTAGTTCTTTATTGAATCCTGTAAGGGCACTGCTGTAGGCATCCCTATCCCCGTTGTTCTTCGCCCTGATGAAGAGACACTGGGCATTTTGCCTGAGCCTTATCAGGTTTTTATTCCATCATTGTACTGTGGCGATCGACGCACGTGTCGATCGTCATGGTCAGAACCTTTTCGTAAACTGGCTGATAAGGCCTCGGGCCAGCCACTCTTGAAAACAAATTTGTGAGAGAACTTCAAGTTTTGATACGACAATCAGAGCTAATTTTCATGTTTGGGTTTTGCATCGGTTTTTTACCTATTTTTGTTACAAATATAAACGAATTTGAGAATTTCAAGTTTATTTTAAGACCTCCACCAGAGCTACGTTCCCACAGTACCTTTCCGTTGATTAGGTACAAAATATTTTAGTATACGGTTGTCATATGAAAAGTTTTTTCGATTTTGTAAGAAGTGTTAAGTACTACTTATGATTTTTTTTTCTTTATACCTTAAGAAGTACAAATTACTGTATGATCGTGCATATTAAAGCACAAAAACAATAAATGATTTATACAAAAAATATGACTTTTCTCTATTTAGAACAGTCCCCTGTCGCGCCCAACAGTCCCCTGTCAAGTTTTTTCAGAAAAACTCAATTATCTCAGAAATTTTACAATATTTCTGTCGGACCTCTTATGTATCGAAAGTTACAGTAATTTTATAACTAATAAAATAAGTTTTTTTCAAAACAAGTAATAAAATTGGTCCGGACAGCATTTGTATGAGGCCATGACGAGTTTACAGAGAATCGCCCATGTATTCTGTGGCAAGAATATCAAATTGTACCAAGATTCTGTGTTAAGTTGTATGTAGTTAAATTTTAAATGATAACAATAGGTTGGTATTCTGAAATTTTCTTGTGGCTAGACAATAGATGAGAGAGTATAAGTGCTTCAGCTTTCAAACTTTGGCAAATAGAACAACAGGATAGAACAATAGGAAAAAAACAATTTGATGAAAGAGGTGAATGATGAAAATACTAACCTCTGTATCATTTCTAATTATAGTGCTAGCAATCTGTGACTGTTCCTTCAGGCTCTTAGTTAGCATGACCATGTTCTCGGCAACTTTCTCTTGCATGTTCTGGTGGTATTTGAGCAATGAGTCTATGTCTTCTTGACTGCTGCTGTTGCTTGTAAAATTCGGCGCCTTTATGATGTTACGTTTACGAAGAGCTTCGTCACTGTCATCTGAAACATTTCATTATTGACTATCACATATCATTTATTTTATATATTTTAGTTCATATAAGAATAGAGGGCATTGCTCTTAAATTTTCATAACAATAAAACAGTGCATATATTTTACCTAATCCGAATAGTTCAGATCTGAGTTCAGTTCCATACTTGGCCACTGTTTTCTGGTGTATTTCCTGAGCTGCAGCATCAGCACAGATGGTTGCTGCTCCGTGTGACAATTGCTGCACTGCTTCTAGCTAGATAAATTAAAAGGTAAATTTTATAACATTTAGTTGCAATCTTTTATTTTATATTTTAGCTAATCTTTATCATCCCACTACTGCTGGGTAAATGGCTCATTCACAAACTGCTGTCATGTGGAAGTCTCAACATATTGGTTTATTTGGATATCATTAATTTTAATACAGTCTGGCACATTCAGTTGTTTGGTAGAAGCACAATCCAAGACATGTAAAGTGGCTTCCTACTAGTCATGAATTACAAATCCAACCTGTGGTACCTAGAAAAATATTCAAATTTTCCACAAAGTGCCACTAAAATAGAACTTTGTGTCAAAGTATTTTCGGGCAAGAAGCTTTTCTACATTTCTCTTTGCACTAAAAACAAGAAAAGTATATTCTGAAACTGAAAGATAGAAGGAAATATGCGGAGCCGACTGCCAACCTTCACTAGTTGGAAAAGTATAACGAGAAGAAGAAGAAGACCCTTACTTACCTTCTCAGTTGGAGTGTTCAATGTAGCTGTCTGGATAACGCCTTTCAGAAATGCGGCTCGCTTGAAATATTCTTGTAACACTTCGGGGGAGGGTTTGCTGAAAAATAAGCAGAGATCCTAAGGTAAGGTAGGCCAATACAAGGCAGGATGTTTATCTGAATATTCGGTATATCAAATAGTGAAAATCCAAGTAACCTATATCGATCCGCTTTGAGGGCACTGATCAGCTCGTGCAGATACTCGACGTACTTCTTGAGCCTCCAGTTGCCGTCGATAGGCTCCTGTTTCGCTATCAGTTCACACTTGTTCAGCAGCATACGGACATTCATTTCCGCACGCGATCTCTTCGCCTTGAATGTAGCGCCGGGATAATCTACAGCCATGATGCTGGCACTTGTTATAAATGTTTATATTTTACACCAGACTATTTTCTATGGAATAATAAAAAAATACCATAAAATAAAGTTATCGCAGTAAAATCCATCCAGCAATTTTTTTTTTTTTGTTCATTCGTCCATTCTGGACAGGCAAAGGTCTTAAGACCATACAGCCTTGTCTTCAGTGTGTACTTTATTCTTCAATATTTATAGATTGTAAGTCTTCAGTGTGTTTCCTTTTCCAGTGTATTTTCATCAATAATACGTCTTCAGTATTTTGTCCATTCCGTGTGTTGTTCTTCTCGTGTATTTTTATATTTTATACGTCTTTAGTGAGTTTATTCTTTTTGTGTATTTTTTCAATTTTACGTCTTTAGTGTTTTGTCCATTCAGTGTATTTTGATATTTCGTACGTCCTTAGTATTTTTGTCCATTCTGGGTATTTTTATAATAAAATCGTCTTAATTTCAACTTTCGTTAAAAGTTTCATGTCCATGTAAAATGTTTTTGTCGTTTCATCCTTTTTTTTAATTGGGTTTTTATTTACAATTTATTTCACATTTAATTATATACAATGTCTTAAACTAAATTTCCTTTACAGTAGATATTACAAAATTATACAATGGTACGTAAGTAGAATTAGTTTGAAGTAATGTCTGTACAGAGTGCGGGACCAGTTGTGGTTCTCCGTAAATACGGATTAACTCGTCCATCAGCAAAAGGCGCTGGATACCGAAAGACGAGCATGAAAAGAACAAATGATCAATGGTTTGATCCTCTTGTGACTGACAATGATCGCAATGCGGATTATTTACAATTTTCATACGAAACAGGTGATGATTAAGACGACAGTGTCCAAACCTCAAACGGCTTATTGTGGAGTAAAACTTTTTACAACGGTATATATTACCGGTACGGAACCAAGAAACGGACTTCAAATTAACATTCAAAGCAGCATACCAAGAACCTTTGTTTTCTATCTGTACTATGTGATCCCAATGTTCCTTCCACTTATGATACATTCTTTGTTTCAAAACAGCAACTATATCAGTATATGGTAATAATAAATTCAAATCATTACCAACAGTTTGAGAATTTGAAATTGAACGAGCCAAATAATCTGCTTTTTCGTTGCCGGATACTCCAATATGAGATGGAGTCCACATGAAGTCAACTGTTATTTGATGATTATCATGAAGATCAAACCAAAGATCCCTTATACTGTGTATGAGATAATTCGTGTTTGCATTCATTTTACTATCTTGCAATGCCTTCAAAACACTCATGCTATCACTGACTATGACCCACCTATGAACACCACAGTTACGATTTAGTATGTGCTTTAGCGCACCAAGTATAGCGACTGCTTCCGCAGTAAATATACTGGATTGTTTGTCTATTTTATATCCAATACCTATTTTAGTAGCAGGGTCGTATATTGCAAAAGATACATTTGACTCGTTCTTTGCGCCATCAGTATATAAAAATCTATATCCATTCCAAAGAGATAATCTGTCATAAACTTCCTCCTTCCTAGAAAGATTATTCTCAATTACTATATTAATTGGACTGAATTTACTTTTATAGGGTCCATCATAACATGGTAGATAATTATTATTTTGAAAGATAGGAAGGTTTTGTAAACATCCCATATATTCTGAAAAGCCTTGCAAAATATAACATGGTTTTTGGATTGTTGAAATACTAGGATGGGTAAGCTCAGCTATGAGATTATTATTTTTTTCCGAGTAGAGTTTTAGAATAAACCTTTCTTTTAGATAAGCGAGACGAATAGTCAGAGGAGGCAGGTTACACTCCACTTGTAAAGAAACAATTGGAGTGGTCCTGAAAGCTCCGGTGACTATCCGCATGCATTTGTTTTGTATTTTATTAAGAATATCAATGAGTTTGGAGTCTCCCGCATAGCATAAGAACCCATATTCAAAATGCGACCTTACAATTGATTTGTATAACATAAGCAGAACTTTTGGGTCCGCTCCCCAACTAGTACCACAAAGTGATTTCAAGACATTGCAAGCCTTATTAGCTTTTACTATCAAGTTATCTGTATACTTTTTCCATGACAGGTTACGACAAAATACAACACCCAAAAATTTTGTATCTATAGAAACTGGCAAAGCAATATTATTGTAATAAACTGGGTTCAAATTTACATTGTTGTGTTTGCCAAAAACAACGACTTTGGATTTTTGTGGATTAACTTCAAGATTTAAATATGAAAGATATTTATGAAGATTAGTTAAAGCCGAATTAATGTTATTTGTAATATCATTCGAATTGTTTCCTGACAAATACACTACAAGATCATCTGCAAACTGTAAATTTTTGATGTTGGGTCCTAATATTAGGTTTAACCGGCGTATATACAAAATAAATATCAACGGAGATAAGATTCCACCCTGACATACTCCAACAGAAGACAATCGAGGACCAAATAGTTCACCATTATACTTGACATACACTTTCCTATTAAGCAAAAAATCTCGAATCCACTGAACAAGTTTCAATGGAATATGAATATACAATAACTCTGTACACAAAATATCTATATTTACATTGTTAAAAGCACCGGCAATATCAAAAAACACACTTATGAGCTTGTTGTTACCGCCAATGCTTTTTAAAATATCTAAATGTAATAAACTAATACTTTCACGAGCCGAACGGCCTCTACGAAAACCAAACTGATTTACTGGCAACAATCTATTATGTTCTATGTAATATTCAAGACGTTGCTTGAGAAGTTGCTCAAATATTTTTCCTACACAAGAAGTTAACGTTATAGGACGATATGAGTCAGGATCAAGTTTAGGTTTATCAGGTTTTTGGATAGGTATAATGCAATCAATTTTCCATTCAGGAGGAATGTCATTATTGGACCATAACGCGTTAAAAATGTCTAACAATACTAACAAAGTACTTTGCGATAACTTTTTGAACATTAAATATGGAATACAATCTAGCCCACATGAAGTGTCACGACGAGAAAAGAGTGCGGCTCTTAATTCCTGGATGGTGAAGGGTTCAATGATAAAACTATTTTGAGAATTGTTATTTGAAGTAGAATCAGTAGATACAAACTTATTTTCCACAAAATCTGGAGTAAATTTGTGGAGAAAACTAAAAATCCAATCTATATTGTCATCTGAACTTTGAGGAATATATGATTTGTTATATTTACGCATGAAGCGCCAAATTATTGATAAGGGAGTACAACGATTAAAAGAAGAACATAACGTGACCCACGAGCTTTTTCTCTCTGTTTTAAGAATAAGTTTTTTAACAGCTTGTAATCTTTTAAATTCTAAATAGTTTTCTAAATTTGAATTGTATTTAAAACGTATGTATGCTTCCTTAGCATCACGAACAGCAATGGAGCATTTATTATTCCACCAAGGGAGAGTAGGCCTACGTTTACGTCCACCCACTCCCGATCTTGACCGATCGGGATTGCGAGGACTGCCAACAGCATGCCCACTAGTATTCGGAATTGATTGAGATATAGCACAGAACAATATTTTAATAAATAGACTATAAGCCTCTAAAGGCGAAAATGAATCAAACTGAAAATCAGACAGCAAGTGTTCCACTTTTTTGGTATACATTTGCCAATCCACATTCCTAAAATTGGGTTGGATGGGCATATGCACACCACTGTTCCTATTATTATTTCTATTAGAAACATCATTTAAAACCATTTTAGTTAACACAGGGAGATGATAACTTCCAAGAGGATCGTCATGGACAGACCAACTGCAACAGAGAGCCAAAGAAGGAGACACAATAGTTAAATCTAAAGCATTCGGACGCCAAGTTAAAGTACCCACTGTAGTGAGTTGACCATCATTTAATATAACTAAATTATTATCGTCAACAACTTCCAAGACAGCTCTACCACGAGGTGCGACAGAACCACAGCCCCATACAGTATGATGCGCATTAAAATCACCAGCAAGAATAAATGGACCAGGAATAGACTTGACTAAATTGTCAAATTTCACTTTATCAAATGTAGGATTGCAGTTCGTTGGACTATAAAAGCTCACAAAAGTAATTTTTTTACCGTTTATTGTTACTTGTATGCATATATTCTGTAAAGAATTATCAAAATAAGTATCGATTTTATTGTAATTAATGCTATTATGAATTAAAATGCATACACCATTATGATTGTTACCGCAATCATTGCGCTCTACATTGTAACCTCGAATATACAGCCTATGATGAGGCTTCAACCAGGTTTCGCATATAATTGCGATATGTATATCATTGTCGTATAAAAAATGGGTAAATTGATGTTTATTATGTAATAAACTTTGTGCATTCCATTGCACGACATTGAGACAGTCCATTATTTGGTTGAATGGGCTCCCTCACTGATCGTGTTCTGAAACGCAGCGCGTATGGTTTCAGTGTTAATTGGGGTATCATCATTTGTTTTATTGGAGATCAATTTTACGATAACTTGTGTGATCATGTTCATAAATGTTTGACTTTTGATAATGTTTTGTAAATATTGGTTTGAGTTTCTTGCCGCCAAATGCGGAAACGATTTTTCGTCAAAAAGTGCCGAATATGTAGCTGAATGAGACTTAATTTTGTTTTCTTCAATTTTGGCTTTTTTTATTGGACACGCCGCCGAAATAGCCACGTGATCGCCCTTACAGTTCACACAAATGGGGGTTTTGCTTTTGTCGGCATTACAGTGTTTGAAGTTGTGTGGTCCTGAACAAATTGAACAAACATCATTGTTTTTACAGTAGCTCGCAATATGTTCAAACTGCAAGCATTTTAGGCACTGCTTTACGGGTGGAACATATTGTGATACCTCATGTCTCCAGGAATCGAGGAAAACATGTTCCGGAAGTTGAGTTGATGCAAAAGTTACTGCAACAGTTTGCGTGGGAATGTATGTAACCTGACCTCCCTCTACTCGCCTGCGCATAAAACGCCGCACTTGAACTACATTACGTGAGCTTCCAATCAGTGAAAATATTTTTTTGTTGGACAAGTTAACTGGGACTGACTTAACAACGCCGGTTATTTCTGTTCCCGAAGCGGGGATTGACGCGTACAATGTCAACTCATCCAAAATTTTGCTGCTTAGAAACATGTTTGCATTGTTCGACAAGTCGAATGTAATAGCCACTTTATACCTATTCACCGGTCTCAAATGTAGCACGCCAGACACAGCATGTTTCCTGAGTGCCTGAGACAAGGCGACTTTATCATTATCAGAGAACGGTTTTTGATCGACTTGGTGTTTTAAAAATACCACAAAATCCTTACGGTCAGACGTTTCCGGATACTTTCTACTATATTCTTTTACCTTGTAGGGCCGGTACTTATCTGCCTCCTGCTCTATATCGGAGTCCTCCTCAGGATCCGAACTCCCTCCTGGATCAGTCGGATCTTTTTTTCGTTTTTTGGGCTTATCCTTCCGCCCCATCTTCAGTTTTTATGGACACACCTAACTATGTACAAGAAATATTTACAAAAACACTAGAAAAACTATGATTATTTACAATTTTTTTACAATATTCAAAAATATTTTCTTAAAGCGCGCCTTTACGGTTCGAATGTTTCCCGCCGAAAAAAAACTCCATCCAGCAAACCATACGTCAATAAATAGTAGGGCTGCTCTGACAGCAACATGACATCGACATACGCAATATCCGAAAAAAAAGTAAAAATAATATCGATAGAATCACGGAACATCACTAAGTCGAATTGCCGATTGTCAAAATCAAAGAGAATATAATAAAACTAGCGTTTTAAGAGTTGGGTCTTACGTATAACGTTTTTTTTTCAAGTTCACGCTAAAATCTCTAGCCAATATAAGCATTCTAACAATATTCTAACAATGCTACCAACATGACAGAAAAATAGAGATGTGGTATGCCCTGGTATGATAAATATATCGATATCGATATTTAAAAAAAAACAGCGTTGGAATATCCTAGACTGTTTTCAATGGGCGTTTTTCAAAGGAGCAGTTTCGCAATATGGCGGAGTACACCACCATCTTGCGGAATTGCTCCTTTGAAAAAGATTAGGTGTATGAGAAACAAACTCAATTTTCTTAATTTATAGGTTTATTTATTTTTCCTATACCTGGGTCGGTATGACATAGACTAGATCGTACAATGTACAAAATATCGTATCGACTAAATATCAGTCCTTATCTCAAAACAGCCAAATCATATATTTCCAATGTATTATAGTGCAATGTGTATTAAAAAACATGATAAAAGTTTATAATTTTTTTTTATCAAGGAAACTTTTTTTACCTGACAGATACAATAATTGCTACTTGCTGTTATTGGTAAATGTTGATTTGTGCAATAGTCTATTTAGTTGCTGTATGTGGTCTTCTGATCAGAAATGTTGGCTACTCTGCAACTGCAAATAAGGAAGTTCATTACTCAGGCTAGTACCTCACTACACCTACGTCGTTTTTTCGCGGTTTTCGATTAAACTCAGTTTTATTCAATTCAGCAAGTAGCAGTAGTACCTTAACCATGTAAACTGCATTTCTTGGGTTTTGCTCTCGAATAAGATTGCTTGTGTAGATCAGCCCAGATCACGTCCGCTAAACAGTTTGGTTTAGCTGAAGGTTTTAACCTAGTTAACTTCCTATTGAAGTCTTTTTTGGTAAAATGATTTCCACATAAATACTTCAAAGAATGTAACTTTTCTATAGGCACATATGCCAAATCTTCTTTACCAGTCAATTTTACCCATTGTCTGCATCTGAAACAGTATAGTACATTATTAGAAAGTGTACAACACAAAAAAAAAATTGCATTATAGTGCATAAAATACAATTAAAAACTCTAAGGGGTTCGCAAATTCGCATGAATCATTTTTTTTATTGGACCTAAGATGAAGAAGAATGTGAGTTTTTATTTTATTCAAAAAGTTAAAACCATCAAATTTTTTCAGAAGACAACAGAACACAATTAGAAGAAATAAGGTTTTGCAGTTGTCAAATGCATTGTTATAAAAAAGGCCTTATTGGAAAAGTATACTCTGACCCGTAAATAAACTATCGATAATTTTATCGATACAACCCTAACCCATCTCTATGATAAATTTGCAAGGATAGCCCAGATATAAAATACGTAAAATAAATGACAGAAAGTCTTTCGAAATCACTTAGAATTGATAAAATGATAACCAAAATAACTTACCGCCTTTCAAATAATGGGAATTGAGCCAAAAATACTCGCTTTTCTCCCGATTGTCGACCGGCTTTCAATCCACAAATTTCACACTTTTTATAGTGCATCTTGAGATGCAATCGTAATTAATTTATTACCACAATGTAAATTATTTGTAAATGTTAAAGTTTCGTCACCAATATTTCACGTTATTCACTGAAAACTTTTAATTAATCATGCTGCGATATCAACAAATTTGACAAGAACCGCCATATTGTTTAGTGGTGTGACAGTCTGACAGCGCTAGACAAAGAAGCAGGATAAAAGGAAAGAGACAATAAACGACGCCATAAATTTTAGCGTGAACTCTTTGAGTTCTTTTTTAATATGAAGTTTCGTCAGGCTGGTCAAAATTGGCTTGTCATCTTTTGTCCGGCGAAGCTATTTTTGTGATCTAAATAATTAAAATAGTTTATTAGAAGGTGTACAATTAGTAAATTATACGTGAAGTTACTCATATTCTACGACCATGGTAAGTAAACTAAACTGAATTCACTGGAAGTATGAATTGCGTATAGGTTAGAATTTTCGACTCTTGCTTGGTCATTGTCATTCCTAACATCAGTTTCTTGTGTTTTGTGCTTCAGGCTCGGCGATATGATACCCGTACTACTATATTCTCGCCGGAAGGTACGTATATTACAAATAAAACCTTCACAATTTCAAGTTCAAGTTCTTTATTGCATAGTCAAGTCAAATTTCGCTACAACCTTTAAATTTTTAACGCTATCTATGATTTCCAGGTCGGCTTTACCAAGTGGAATATGCTATGGAAGCTATTAGCCACGCTGGAACGTCGCTCGGTATCCTCGCCACGGACGGTATCCTGCTGGCCGCTGAACGTAGGAACACCAACAAACTACTTGATGAAGTATTTTTCTCTGAGAAGATCTACAAATTGAATGATGACATGGTGTGTTCTGTCGCCGGAATCACGTCTGATGCCAACGTGCTTACAAACGAACTGAGACTGATAGCGCAGAGATACCTGCTGCAGTATGGAGAGTCTATACCGTGTGAACAGCTGGTCTCTTGGCTCTGTGATGTGAAGCAGGCTTACACACAATATGGAGGTAATTTTTCTAGATGATTAAGCATTTTTCGACCGGGTCTCTATGGATGAGATTGACACAGGACTGTGGGGAGTCTGGCAATTGAGAAAAAGTCTATATCCTGCAGTGTGTTTGTGGGCTGATGATGATGATGATGAAGCATTTTTGGTTAAGTTTAACACCTGTACCAGAATTCCCAGCATTGTCTACTACCAACAAGTTAATGGAAAGATGCACCAAGAATAAAATAACAGACTCAAGAGGGCCTGTTACTACCTACATATATACAACATTTGTCTAAACACCATGTAAACAACTATTATAAGACCTGTAGTATGTTTTTTTTCCTGAAACTTAATACATATAAAACTCAACAATAGCAGTCCAGCAGTCCTGTACCAAATAATTTGGCTGTGGACTGGGTCATTAATAAAATATAAAAGATGTATGCTTAAAGCTATTATCCAAAAATACTCAAGACTTCATTCATCATTTTTCAAAATATAGAAAGTTTGAATTAATAAACAGAAAAATTGGATAAAAGTAAGTGTTCTGACACCATCCAAAATAATTAATCATGTCATACATTTGTATGGGAAGCCGTCAAACCGTTAACACAGTCAAAAGTGCTTCCGAACTTTTCACCAACAACTTTTTAAATAGTGAACTAACTGTTGCAGAAATATCAAGAAAGTAAAGAAAGGGTTACAATACATATGTGGAAGTGTTATTTCGAGTTAACATTAAGGATTTGTGCCGAAAATCTCGAAATATTACAGTGATACTGGCTAGAAAATTATTTCCTACCCTCAAATTTTTTTTATGCTTTTCTTGTTTATATACTACTGTCAAACGAAGTGTTGCCATATAAAAACGAAACCTACCAAGAAGTAAAATGGATCTGTCAGTAGAAGCTCTCGAAAAAATCGCTTCCTTGATAAAAATACAAACAGACGCCCAAACAAAAACTATACTGAACATAGTTAATGCAGAACTTAAAGAAATGCAGGAAAAGCAGAAAGAAAGTGATGAAAAAATAGCCATGTTGGAAAACAAATTAGAAAAAATTTGTAATGAACAGAAAAAATGCAATATAGTGTTTCATGGCATTAAACAGGAGAAAAAGTGGGAAAAAGAAGCGGAAATTTTGAAAATAGTCAACAAAGAAATCAATGTTAAATTGAGTGAGGACGAAATCTGCTACACTAAAGTTTTAGGAAAAAACCAAAATGCACCACTACTTATTCAGCTTACGACACAAAAGAAAAAAGTACAAATCCTGAAAAATAAAAACCGTGTATCTACTGAGGGTGTGTATATAACTGATGATTTTTCTAAGAAAATAAGGGAAGAAAGAAAAGATCTTCAAGAAAAACTTAAGGAAGAAAGAGCGAAAGGAAATGTTGCATTCATTAAATTTAATAAGTTGGTTGTGAAAGAAAAAAGTAATCAAGATCCACAACAATCTAGAGAAAATAAAAGGAAACAGGCTGCTCAATCTCCAGATCAACAAGGACCATCTCTGAAAACTCCATCTTCAAAAGATTTCTTTCGCCCCTCGAAACTCCAAAAACACCGCACTCCAAACTCCGAACAACAAACTCAACAAGGCGAAAATAAGGGAGCATAAAGTGAAAAAAGACTACCAAAAACGAAACTCAAAATTAACAGAAATTAATAATATACAAAAACCTCTGCCAAGCCGGCTGGTCACCGTGGCAAGAAAAGACCATAACCCTCCAAACAAAAACTCCAACACTCTGGACCATATACCAGACACAAAAACAAAATTCCAAAATATGATTAAAATAGGAACATTTAATGTGAGATCATTATCCACAGAAGAAAAATATCTTGAACTGACTAGAGCTCTCGAAAAGGTGAACATTGACATAATTGGCCTTTCAGAGGTTCGAAGGTTAGGATGCCAAATAGAGGAATACAAAGATTTTATCTTATGCTATATAGGACAAACTAAAGGTCAATCTGGAGTGGGCTTCCTTATAAGAAAAAGCTTAAAAAGTCACATCACCAACTTCACTGGTATATCAGAAAGAGTAGCCCTCTTACAACTAAAGTTTGACAACTCCAGCATCTCAATTATCCAAGCATATGCGCCTACTACGACCTCCAGCACAGAAGAACTAGATAACTTCTACAAAGACCTAAAGGAAGCTCACAGACAAGCTGACAGTACTATCATAGTCATCGGAGATTTCAATGCAAAAATTGGGCAGCCAACTAAAGAAGAAAGCCTGATCATGGGCCGATATGGATATGGCCAACGTAATGAAAGAGGAGAAACTTTAATAGAATATGCAACAGAGTACAATTTATCCATTATGAACACTTTCTTCAAAAAAAGAGACAATCGTAGGTGGACATGGCTCTCTCCTGATTCAAACACTAAAAATGAAATAGACTTCATCTTGTCAAATAAACGCTCCTTTATAACTAACGTTGAAGTCTTAAACTCTATACAATTTCCGTCTGACCACAGACTGATACGAGCAACACTAAACCTAAATACACCAAAAACAAGCAGAAAGAACTTTAGACCAAAACTGAACATTCCTAAGTCAGAGGAAGAAATTGACAAGTACTTAAAATGTCTAGATTCAAATCTAAAGAACATAAAAACAACGCCAGGTAGTGTTCAAGATTATTATAACAGTCTGGAAAGTGGTATAACTGAAAGTCTGAAAACTCAACAGAATATCTCAAATAAAAAAAGTATATTCAGCAAACATACTGAAAATCTAATACAAAAAAGAACAGAACTTATTAACATACCCAACAAAACAAAAGAAATGAAAAAGGATTTAAGTAAACTATTCAAAGAGACCAGTAAATCAATCAAAAAAGACTACAGCGAACATAGAAGACATATTATAACACACAACCTTAACAAGTATAGAAGTACAAAACGCGCATTTAAAGACCTCTCTTCCAACAAAAAATGGATACAAAATCTTGAAAAAAACGCTAAAAAGACAAAATCGAGAAAAGATGTCTTAGACCTAGCCACAGAATACTACAAAGAACTTTACAAAAAAAGAGAAAACCATAGTAATAATGAAGAAGCAGTAGAAAATAAGACCCACGACTCTACAAATGTACCCAAAATAGAAGAGATAGAAGTTTTCAATCACATCAACTACCTAAGCAATGATAAAAGCCCAGGGCCTGACGGGATATACAACGAAGCTCTAAAATTAGGAAAACCCATCGTACTTCACCACCTCACTAATCTGTTTAACATGGTAATAGACACAGAAGAAATACCTGTACAATGGTGCACATCAGACATAATTCTTCTGTACAAAAAAGGAGTTCCTCTAGATGTAGGCAATTATAGACCTATTAGCTTACTGGCCAGTATATACAAACTATTTACTTCAATCATACTTAAACGCATCACACCTACTATAGATCAAGCTCAACCTATAGAACAAGCAGGTTTCCGCTCCGGTTTCAGTACTACAGACCACATTCACACGCTTGAACAAGTACTCGAAAAATTCAAAGAGTTTAACAAGTCACTGTATCTCGCATTTATAGACTATAGTAAAGCTTTCGACACAATTAGCCATGATTCAATCTGGAAAACCCTTGAATCAATCAATTTAGATAAAAAATATATAAGAATACTCAAAAATATATATAAAAACAGTGTAAGCAGAGTGAGGCTCGAAACAACTGGAAAAGAGATTAAAATCGAGAGAGGGGTCAGACAAGGAGACCCGCTGTCGCCAAAACTTTTCATAGCAGTGCTGGAAAACATATTCAAAAAACTGAACTGGAGTAAAAAAGGAATAAGAATTAACGGCCACCTATTAAACCATCTAAGATTCGCTGACGACATAATTGTCTTTGCTGAGACCCCGAGAGACCTCGAGCTAATGATGTGTTCACTAAGCGAAGAAAGCTCCAAAGTAGGCCTAGAACTAAACGCCAACAAAACAAAGGCAATGACCAACAGTCAAAAGACTCCAATAAACATCAACGGCAAAACAATTGAATATGTTGATAACTATATATATCTGGGCAAACAAATCTCTTTCTCAAAAACCAGTAATGAAGAAGAAGTTTTCAGAAGATCCAACATAACCTGGAAGAAGTTCTGGGCTTTAAAAGAAATACTCAAAGGAGACTACAGCATATCCATAAAAAAGATTATACACGATACCTGCCTTCTGCCATGCCTGGTATATGGATCCCAAACCTGGGTATATACAAAAAAAGTCAAAGATAAAATTAGGACAACACAACGAGCAATGGAGAGGAGCATGACGAAAATTAGAAAAATTGATAAAATAAAACACACAAAGATCAGAGAGAAGACAAAAATCACCGACGCTCTCACACATGCCCTCAAATTGAAGTGGAAGTGGGCGGGACATGTAGCTCGTCTTCCTGATAAGAGATGGACCATTCAAACTACCACTTGGACAGGTCCAACTGGCAAGAGAAGTGTAGGCAGGCCCTACAAACGCTGGGCAGATGACATATGTCATATAGCAAGCAAAAAATGGCTTGAAACTGCCAAAAACAGAGAGCAGTGGCAAGATTTGGAGGAGGCCTTCACCCAAAGAGGGATCCAAGAAGAAACTCACCATACTAAAAATAACTAACACTATTAGGTAATAAGAACAAACTAACCACACTAACAAATACACCATAATTAAGTATAAAAAAAAAAACATGTTATTTAAGTTTTTCTTGGAAATAAAAGGCTTTATTATTTATTATTATTATTATTACATTACTATTTTCATACAATATACCATTTTAGATCTTTTTAAAAAGTAGCTCATTTGACTTGCCAGTCCACAACCCTATTGTACGTACTAAACAAAACTGTTCACAATATAAATAAATGCAACTGGCATCCAAACTTATTGAAATTGTTCCCAGGTAAGAGACCGTTTGGAGTGTCAATCCTGTACATGGGATGGGACAAACACTATGGGTACCAGCTGTACCAGTCAGACCCCAGCGGCAACTATGGAGGATGGAAGGCCACTTGTATTGGAAACAACAGTGCTGTAAGTATTGGCCTTTACAGGGCCCTTTGTACCAGCGGGATACCATAGGACTACAAAAACAATAACAAGTATTGGATTATTTGCGATAGTTTGAAATGCATCAAAATTAGATAATACTTGTAAACCTACCTAATTTAAATACAGTGTTTAATTGAGTCAAGCACAGTCTGCTTGTCTTACTTGTGCTTTCCTAAATTAACTGTATTTATTGACTAAAATATCTAATTAGTTTATTTAGCACTGCCAATGTCATTTACAATTATTTAACTAATAAAAAATTTACCTAACAACTTAGATAAAAAACTTAAACTAACTTAAAAAGTCATCCAGGACGCCCCCATGAGACATGGTACCTCTTTGACTGGCCAAACTTAAGCGTTGGCCGAGGAAGCTGCCAACTCTCCGGTCACTGGTGGTCCCATTGAGGCGTGCTGTATTTATTAATTTGCTCTCACTGTGTTTATTAAATTATTGTACAGTGGTAGGCTTTTGAACAATAATATTATGAAATACAGGATAGGAAGTTTATGGCATTATCTTTCACATGTTTATTCTACTTTACTATTAATTTATTTTTTGAAATTATGCATGTTGTTATATTTGGCAATTATTCAAATGCAATTCAATTCATTTATGATTTCACAATATTCATAGCCACATCATAGTTTAGACATAATAACACAGGTTTTCTTATTTATACAGGGTGCTAGGGACAGTGTCCCGAATACTGATAGGGTGCAAGTAGACCATGAAACTGAACAACTTTCCCCTAGGAACATGTGTCACGAAACGACAAAAATTTCGACCTCCCATACAAAATCGAGACTGCATTTACTATGGGAAACCAAAAATTTTTTTACGTTTCCTGACATATGTTCCTAGGGGAAAGTTGTTCAGTTTCATGGTCTTCTTGCACCCTATCAGTATTCGGGACGCTGTCCCTTACACCCTGTATACTTTTTATATTTCAGGCTGCTGTGTCAAGCTTGAAGCAGGAATACAAAGAAAATGAGACTACTCTCGAGGAAGCCAAGGCTCTGGCTATCAAGGTCCTCAGCAAGACTCTGGACATGACCAAGCTTACTCCAGAAAAAGGTGAGGATATTGAAATAGTTAGTCTTTTCTAAGTTATCTGTTCTTACCTTATTCAAATCCCTAAAAATAGTGCCTTCAATATAAACTTAAAGCAGCAACACACACACACAAATCTCGCCTATATCCCTGGCGGGGTGGGCAGAGCGTTAACGACCGTAAGATTACGGTCGTTATCGCTACGTCTGACCAATGTTTGAGGGTTGTTTTTAGATAAGTCGTGTATCACTATAATGACAGGTTGTCAGCCTGTCGCCTAAAATTGCAATACACATGAACCCTCGAGTCCCTTAGTCGGCTTCTACGACACCCACGGGAAAGAAGTGGACTGATGCTATTCTAAGCCGGCATCACACGTTAGAGCCGGCACCACACGGCAGTTTTTATTAATATATTTTTACAGCAAGCTAGACAAGTTTCAATAAAATCCTCATCAGGTTAATTTTAATAAAAAGGCAAATTTAGTGGTGACTAGCCGAAACATGAAATGTATATTATTTTGTAATTCCAGTGGAGATGGCAACCCTGACTCGCAAGGACAACAAGACAGTGATCAGCATCCTGTCCAGCGGCGAGGTGGAGGGCCTGATCGCGCACTTCGAGAAGACCGAGGCTGCTGCAGAGGCCGCTAAGAAGCAGCCCCCCAAGTCGTAAACACCCTGTTAGTATTGTCTTAAGTTTGCTCTTATTTCCACATTAAATATTTTACACGGTAACGGAAATGTATTTTTGTATTTAAACAACTAAGGCCTGCTCCGCTAAGGGTGCGTCTGAAGCGGGGCTGCGATAAGCTGAGCTAACTGGGCATGAATTGACCAATCAGGGTGCGTCTCCACTGAAGGGGAGCGGGATTTTGAGGCTCATGATTAGTCAATTCATGCCGCGCTTAGCTTATCTTAGCGCAGCCCCGCTTTAATGGAGACGCACCCTAAGTAGTGACAGCCTTTTTCGAGGGTAAATTGAAAATGGAACAGTGTGTAAAATCATATGCTTTACAGCAAATTACGATCCAGTTCAATTTAAATTACTTAGCATAGTAAAAAAACGTGAAAACTACACGGCACGCACAGTTGCTTTCAATGACGTAAAACTCAAACTATCGTCATCGTAAAAATAGTTCTAGCTAGACGAATTTGCAAGTTTACACTAAACTAAGTTCTAAACTAAGTTCAATAGGTAGTATAAAATTCCCGTGACTTCATACATACATACATACATATATCACGCCTTTATCCCTTGCGGGGTAGGCAGAGCGTTAACGGCCGTAAGAATACGGTCGCTATCGCCACGTCTGACATATTTGAGGATTGTTTTCCAAGGTTGTTTCAGGAAACATGTATATCACTATAGTGACAGGTTGTCAGCCTGTCGCCTAAAAATTGCAATACACCAACACTCTCGAGTCCCTTAGTCGCCTCTTACGACACCCGCGGGAAGGATGAGGGATGATGCTATTCTAAGCCGGCATCACACGTGACTTCAATAAAATATAAATCATTAGTACCCACCTAAGTATAAATAAAAACAAATTAATAAAAACATCTTTATTGAACAATAAACAATCATACATGTATTAGGTCACTTATTCTACTTAATATTATTATTATATTCTACAATAACAATACAAGCCCTACAAAAAACATTATCTCATACACATATAGTAAGTAACTAAAACTGGTCATATAAAGTACTTCTTTTTACAGTGAACCTGAATACGCCAAACAAATGTATCGGAATTTTTATACGTAATCTTTAATTACGCATAAAAATGGTACCTAGTTAGAGAATCACACTGTCCAAGCATGCTTGTTTTTATTATATTGTTTTGATATTTTTTTTCCGAGTTTTTCGTAATTATAAAGGTTTTATATCATTGGGATTTACTTACACCTAAATAAACTTAGAAATATATTAAAACGATGGACACTATTTTTACTCATTCAAACATAACACATTTAGAGTGGTATTTTTATGGATTACTGATAATTTGATTTGTATAGATAGAAGAATATTTTTTATAACAACCATTTTTTATTATTTTCAAACTAATTTACATTTATTTTAATGTAAATATACATACACACTATACGGGGTGTAAGGGACAGCGTCCCGAATACTGGAAGTGTGCAAGCACACAATTAAACTGAACAACTTTCTCCTATGAACATATGTCAGTCAGCTTCAAAATATTTTTGGTTTCCCGTGGTAAATGCAGTCAGCTGAGCTGATCGCGATTTTGTATGGGAGGTCGAAATTTTTCTGTCGTTTCCTGACATATGTTCCTGGGGGAAAGTTGTTCAGTTTCATGGTCTGCTTGCACCCTATGAGTATTCGGGACGCTGTCACTAACACCTTGTATAATAATATCATTTAGGATAGTATCTGATTTAGCGTATACCACTCAACTCACATTCGCAATCAGGCAGTACTATCACCATCAGTTGACCCAGCGACAGTTAGTCACATGTTTTTTCGAGTCATAGAGACCAAGTTTACGATTGGCTGCACTAAGATGTACAACAAAATAAAACATACAAGCGTCATCATAGCGTTGGCTAGCGCTGCCCGATCTGTGTAGAAGAAGTCCATTTGGAACCCTATCGCTATGGTAACAAGGCCCATGGACACTGAGAATAGACCGACAGCTACGTGCAAGATCTTGACGGGACCGCTCTTGATCATCAGACGGACCTTGGAAGAGAAGAGAGCTACGATGCCAGACACGAAGCTTAGTATTGCGAAGCCTAGCGCAATCACACCTGGAATCAAAACGTAAGTACTATCTTATTATGTACTCATATTCTTTTATGATACTATCATTATAAGACTTGTTTCTACCAAGCCAATCTAAAATTGCCAACTAATATTTCAGTGCCACTATATATTTGAAAAATTTAAATAGAATTTAGGACTCTCTTAAAACCTAAATATAAAGAAGCAGGAAAGGAACTGGGCGACGGTCATTTGGTTTGAATACCAAATTGAAAAACATTTAGGTAAGTACCTACCTATACAATTTATATAAAACTTTCAGAAATTTATATCTCGGCAGGCAGGATAATTTCTATTGATACCAATTTTTCATTCAGTATCTTGATGTTTTAGCGTTCTGAAATTTTGTTATTACAACATACCAGACTGCAGATTCTGTGTCGTAGATAATAATTATCTAGATATGCGATAAATTCAAGTCTGTTAGCCTTTTTTAGTTTCTTTTATTGTGACTGTAAAATGTCAAAAAAAATATAACGCTTTTGTACCATAAGAAAGGCTGCCTGAAGAGGTACTCTACACATCTAACAGGGTGGCTTTTGCTGGCAATCATGAGAAAAGAAGTTTTCAATACAAATCCATCGTAACGTTTTGATGCTTATACAGCGTATATCTCGTAATGATTACATTTGACAGCTAAGCTAGTAGTCTACACATCTAACAAAGTGGCGTTCGTTGAATAAAAAAATACCTTCATTTTTGATCAGACAAAACTTACCACAAATTCCATGAGCCGAAGACAGGACCATATTGGTCTGCGCAAGACCGAGGAAGGTCCCAGATATGACGAATATTGAGCCTATGAGCTGCAGAGACCCGTGCACCACGCGCTTTGAATCGGGAGACAGTTGAAAAGACCAGGAGTTGTGTTGGTGCAGGGTCAGGATGGCTTCCACCAGGAATAATTGGTACTGGAATATAGAAATAGAATCTTCATTTACCTAACGGCTATATTTTCAGGTCTCGGGTGTTATTTTTTTTCACTTCGTGATAATTTTTTAGCCTCTAAACAGACTCCGGGCTGGTGTTGGAAGGTGCTATGCAAACCGAGTCAGGGGGGCTTCTCCGGCAGTGCTATGTGTGACTGCGGTATAGAACAAACCACGGACCACCTTCTCTTCTGCCCCAACTGCCCTAGTACTTACATTATGCGGGACCTGCTGGGGGCTAACCCCAAGGCAATCAGTGTGGCCGAATACTGGTCCAATAGAATTTAAGTGTGCCCATCGATTCGATGAAGAAGAAGAAGAAGCCTCTTCGCCAAAAGTGTTTTGCGAGCGTTGCGACCTCGGTTGCCGCGCATGATGATATCTGAGGCCTAAAGTAGCAGTTGTCACAACCTTTACAAAGATTTACTACTAAATGGTAGGTCTATTACTACTAATTGGTAGGGGTATTCGTGAATTCGATAGACATTTTTGTTGGTTTTCATGTTGCCGCTTTTTGTAGGGGATATAATCTCAAGAGCACTGCACTGTTATCTGAAGTGTAGGATTGAATGTAGGTACGAGAAAATTTGTATTAAACTTGTAAGATTATTCCTATGTTGGTAATCTCTGAAGTTATTTTACTTTGTGTTTTTGACATTACTTTCGGGCATGGCATGGGCCTGATTTGGATTTTCTAAGTATAGAATGTAGTCAGCACATCATTGTGATGTTTTGTTCTCGTACCTATAGTTATAATCACTTATAATAATAAATTATAAGATAGCTAAGTATTTCCTGGTGAATGTTCCTTTCATAATAGTAACCAGGCTTCAGTGCCTAACGCAGAAATCACTGATCAAAAGGTCTAGCAGAGCGGTAAGGTGGTTTTCGGGTCGTAAATCGGTGATGCGGCAGTGGTGTGGGTTATTCTTAATTTTTCTCGCAACTGGCGTCAATGCCGTCCTCGAAGTTGAGGACATGGAGTTTGAGAACATCTGAGAGCCGTTGAGTTTGAGTGGACTGTTTGTATATTTTTAAAGACACAGCGCATGGATTTATTTAGTTTGATCTCGTGTAGGTGGGTACAAGCACTGTTTAGCCAGGTAGAAACGTAATATTCTCCAGCCGAGTACTTATAGTCCTATACTTAGCTTACGTTTGTGGCGCGGAACAGCGGAACACGTCGTGTGGTTAGAGAATCGTACGGAAAGGTGTCTTATAGAAAGCTAATTAATAAAATCCATCAAGGAAACATCGATAGCAGCGTTTTTCATTCCGCCTAAAAAGCGTAGTGAGTGGAGTAGGTACCTACAATTATTGCAAAATATCCTCCAACAGATGGAAGTCATTATTCATCATTGGACTGTAAGTTATGGGCATCGATATTGGTGAAGTTTTGGAGGTATAGAAAACTGTATTTGTACCTACTGTCCGAGTAGGAAAAACAAATAAAAGGCCTCCGCAAATAAAAACAGAAAAGAGAATGTACGTACTCCTGTTCCAGCAAAGACAATGTGGAGATGAAGATTGGTGATAGATCCATTTGGTGCTTGTGTCAATGCGAAATGCCACAAAACAAACGTCACGATCGCCGTGAGCATGTGATGGAACAAGTTGATCAGCTGGCATATGGCCCGCCAGGCTGACTCCCAGGAGCCCTCGCTGTGCAGTCCACTTTCAGCGTCATAATTCGTCGATCCTGGAGCGCGAGTGATCTCTGCGTGATAAGGAACGTGCTCGCGGACCTCGTACATCTCCACCTTGTCTATCTTCTCGATAGACTGCCTCGACTGGCTGGTACTAGGTCTATCCATCTTTCTTTTCACAGAATAGACCTGACGAACCACTGTCACTTTTTCACGCGCCGACACAGAGACCACGTCACCTACTAAAGTTTTCACCTATAATCCCGAGATGCTCTTTAGATAACAGCGGAAATGCGATAGTTTGAGAGCGATTGATAGTAAAAATTGACAGTTTTCAGATAAATTGCGTAAGCGCAAGATATGGGATGATAATCGAAGATTATTCATAACTGTTTCTGAAAATGTTGCAATTCTCTTAGGCTTCTGAACTAGGAGTGGTTGTCTGTGCGATGCGTGACCTATATTTCTTTTCTGATATTAAGATAGATTAGTGATCGAAGGCCAAGACTCACTTTGGGTCGTCGAGCCGGCGAAGTATAGTATATTTTTACAAGAGCTGCATTCAGAATTATTCATGCTTAGTTTAGCAATGTAGGTAAGATTGTATATGCAACCTTATATGTTGATGATGTTCTTCAAAATATAGTGGGTTACAAACACAATGTTACTCAATCACTTGCAGGGTAAAGCAGAATTACAGACCAGCATCACACGACAGCGAAAATCTGCTAATATTTTATGCTTATATCACACATACTACTTTACTGACCGATTCCCACATACATACACACATACATACACAAATCACGCCTTTATCCCTTGCGGGGTAGGCAGAGCGTTAACGATCGTAAAATTACAGTTGTTATCGCCACGTCTGACAAGCATTGAGGGCTTTTGCAGATAATTCGTGTATCACTGTAGTGACAGGTTGTCAGCCTGTCGCCTAAAATTGTAATACACATGAAACCCTCGAGTCCGTTAGTTGCCTTTTACAACACCCGCGGGAAGAAATGGGGTGATGCTATTCTAAGCCGGCATCACACGGCAATTCCCACATACCCTAGTAAATTCACACAAACCATTGCCCACAAAATAATCGAGTACCTAATAGAAATTTAAAAAGTGTGGTTAGACCAGTTGTTACCGACATCCGTGCACGGAACCGAATTACGACGTTTTAGAAATTGACGCCCTGGTTTGCTACTGCTACTGACCACTAGGTGGCGTTGTTTGTTATCTCTATTGGCTACGAGATGGCGCTACCTTTCTAGAATACAAAATAGTTGCATCCATTATAGTTAAAAAATCGTTGATATCCTCGAAGCCACTGGTCCCTATCACAAAAAACCTTTTCAAACTACCGCTCGTTATTAGGGAGGCGGCGACCGCCCCCAATTAATAAAGGAGCTAATGTATTCGTGGCAAAAGAAAAAAATAACAACTAAGTATTCCTCGATCTGGACCCAACGAATAAGGCGGGAGTCATTTGTCACCTCGGCACTTGATAACGATGGGTTCCTTTAAAACCGCCTTTAACCCTTAGATGCATACAGTATCAAAAATTATACCAGTTCATTTTTCGTTCAGAAACTTTGAATATGTCACCGGCCGTTTATAACTAGGCCTTAACAAGTTTCCTTTGCCTATAAACTAAAAAAAAAACAAAAGTTCGTTTTGTTTTGTTTGACAAACTGCGTGTTTTTGAAGGCGGGAATGAAAAGTTTTATAGCGTCTGTGAATTGTCTACAAAGTGAGATTTGTGATCGTATTATTTTTGAGATATTTCGTTATATTGATCTCGAAAATTGTAATTTCGGAAGGTAAGTGTTTCAAAATGTTAGTTTTTCATAAATTTTCTATTATTTCAAATATTTACCAATGATTTTCATATAGTTTTTGCTGGTATCAAAAATGATACTCCATGCAAGTAATGCCGTTTTTTGTACTAGTTTGTTTTATTGATAGATTATGGGTTTTAGTGGGTATATGAACCTTTCTTTCGGTTTTCTTCAGAATGTCGCGCCAAAAGATGAAGGATAAAGACATAGAAGATCTTTTATCAAAGCTGGAGGACGGAGAAATTTCAGAGGATGATGTAGAATCTAGACTACTATCCTACTCGTGAAGAGCTGCAAGATGTGCTTCAAGGTGATGACGATATAGACTACTATCCTACTCGTGAAGAGCTGCAAGATGTGCTTCAAGGTGATGAGATAGATGGACAGATAAGTAATGAATCTGAAGGCATAGAAAATATAGCAGAACAGATGGAAATTGAATCTGCTGATCCTCCATTGATAGATCCTACTGATCCACCCTTGATTAATGACTCTGAAAATGATACAGGTACTCCTCAGAATTCTCGACCGCATCAAGCCTCTAACACCCTAATAAATACACAAAGACTTCGGTGGAAAAAGCAATCCATGCTTTTTTGCAATAACCAAATACAGTTTCTTGGTTCTACAAATTTTCCTGGTCAAATAGTTGAACAAACGAATTTGTACATACACACACACACACAAATCACGCCTTTATCCCTAACGGGGTAGGCAGAGCGTTAACGATCGCAAAATTACGGTCGTTATCGCCGCGTCTGACAAGTATTGAGGGCCTTTTTAGATGATTCGTGTATCACTGTAGTGACAGGTTGTCAGCCTGTCGCCCAAAATTGTAACACACATGAAACCCTCGAGTCCCATAGTTGCCTTTTACAACACCCGCGGGAAGAAAAGGGGTGATGCTATTCTAAGCCGGCATCACACGGCAGAAACGCTGTACAAAAACAGTCTTCTGAGTAGCATTATGTGTGAAAAATGCAAAATTTATCTATGTACCAAGAAAACAACTGATTGTTTTAATAATTTTCATTAATATTTGTTTTAGTACTAAATTTATGAATAAAAACATTTTTTTAAATTAGTACAAGTTTCTTATTACATGATATCTGCTAAGTGCATGGAGTATCAAAAATGATACCAAGCTTTTTTTTAAAACAAAACTATCTAAAAATGTAAGTAAGATTTTTTTTATTATTTTTTATATGATATCTGCACATTTTTACATACTCATGATTTTTTTCAAGACAAAAAAAAAGTCATGCATCTAAGGGAAAGGATGACTTGAAAGGATTTATGAGAGACTTTTTACTAAGAAACCGATATTCTTCGATTTCCTACCTACCTACTCAAAGATGTCTAGGCCAAAATAGAAAATTCTTCTCTGGTTTGAAAGGTTAGGTATACTTACCAGTTGAACACACCCATAGTTACCAGGTTCTCACCTGATGATAGGATCTTGGAGAAACGGAACTACCCAAGATCAAGGCACAGTTGGTAGCTACAGTTGAAGTCGGTTCTAAAATGTTTATTTTTAATCCGATCGTCGACGGGAAACATTACACATTTCTACAAATTGATATGGAAGGGTGAAGGATACAGTTTTATTAGCAGTCTGGTTGCATTTGGATATCGGTCTTTCTTTACACGTCTTTATGACTGCGGTAAGTAGGTTCACGAGTTGCAATAAAGTTTACGTTTTGCAGAAGTTTAAAGGACGATTTTGATTGCAGCTTTAAAAGTAGCCAGACACATGTTTGGATTTAATGTTGACTGGCTAATCCGTAAGATGGCATTGCTCATCGCCATGGTCTCAGTCCGAATAACAAAGATCTCAGTACGAATTTGACAGTTAATCTGGAAAATTTATGTTTATCTATCGCCATCTTGCGGACCAATTTCTTAAAAAAAAACGCCCAGCATTGCGAGGTCCTTCTTCTAGCAGTTATATCATCATCATCATCATCATCATCACATAATGCATTTCGTATAAGGAATAAAAAGATCTTCATGGCATCGCATTTCAAGAGTTGTGTATCATGTTAGGTTCCAGATTTACGCCATCCTGTCTCATTCATTATGATCCATACTCCTTCCCATAGTTTTTACCCGCATAAACCCATGTAAGGCTAGTCGATCATCCACTTAGATCAGTCTTTCTCATAGTGTAGTGTATGGGCTTTATTCAGAGATTTCAATGGATTCCGCTTGAACTGACAGGGCTATATCGAAAAATGATATCATTATCTATTGTTATCAATAGTCATGAAATTCTACTGCTGGACATCACGGATTTCCTATTCAGCCTTGTTTTACCAAACCTGCCACTATTTGCAGCCACTGCATTCATTTTTAGAGCATTCAAGCATTCACGCAACTGCCCATATTTTCTGGATGAAATAGCCTTTAGTTGCTGTTTGTAACCCCCTTAATATAGAACCGGGTTACCCTTTTTGGGGGTTAATTTAGAGGGTTACCCTTAATATAGGATCTAGCGCCATTAACGCAGAAAAATGGCATACGATATGATGATGATATGTGTGTAGGACCGGGGTTGTTAGTAGTACCTACATAGGTTGTATCTTTATTTTAACTAAAGCATTTTATTTATTCATTTTTCAAAATCGTCATTCCTGTTAATTTTAACTCGTTGTTTCTGACTTTGAGAGCCACTGCTATAGACTAGCAAATAAGGTAAACTTACAAGCTCTTTACCTTAGACGAGGATCGAGTCGGACACTTCCCGAGTTGGCGATTATAAATCGGTTCTCCACAGCATCATGTATCGATTATGAACGATTATTGATTCTGATTTATTATGCCGACCGTACGTAAGGGTAGGTACGGGTATGCGCTTTTTTATAGCACTTGTGAGTACCTGCCTACCTAAAAGGTCAGTGGGAAGGCCATCAGTCAGGTGGTCTGATAACATAATCAAGTCGACAAGACCTGTATGGATGACATTTTAGCACAGGACCATGAGGACTATCGCAATAGAGAAAATGTCTATACGTGCCTGATGCCTATGCCTATGGTAGATGTGGGCTAATGATTACGACGGTAATGTGCTGTAGATATCCTGCGATTGTAAATGAAGGACCTAATGAGAAAAATCTAAAATAGTTCCAAAAACAAAAGTTTATTCTCAGATATATTCAGAATGTTGTCTTAACCGTACGCATAAGCGGTATACCTACGCCCTACATACATACAGGGTGTAAGAGACGGTGTAACGAAATCTTTTGAAACTATACAACTTTTTCTATGGGAGTTATGTTGGGAAACGAAAAATTTTTTTCGAGTTTCTATATAAAGTCAGTCAGCTGATCGGGAATTTTGTATGGAAGATCGAAATATTTTTTATGTTTACCAACGTAGCCCCCATAGAAAAAGATGTTCAGTTTCATGGTATGATCACGCCTGCAAAGCTGCCCGCAGAAGCATAAGCAACGCAATCGACATTTTTTGGTGATTTGAGTTATATACGTATTCGGAATCAGCGTAATGAGATCTACAAGGATCACTGACTCGTTTTTTTCAATCTATATCGCATCCTTTATTTCTATTAAGCATAAACAGCGCAATCGACAAAAATAAAGTCGACTGCCTAGTGATAACCATCGTAATGGCTATTACGGCTTATATCTTCACACAAAAACACATATAATATTAGTCATAAATATCGTAACATCACTTACGATCATTATAATTTGGTTCAGGTTCTTTAAATCAATATAAACACGAAGCATAACCAACGCATTCGCATGAAATTTGGCTTCTTATACAACTCACCCATGCACCCAACTCTTTGATATGATTCTAATATTTTATATTAGACCGTACTTACTTACTACGTGTTTTATATTTTTGTTAAATTAAACTTTATAAAAATAAAGTACATCAACCTCTAAGTATGTCGCTAAACCCACAAACGTAACACGTTGTGATGCCATCTCAGGCACCACCCAATTCCCTCCATTGGCGTCGGTACTCCCTGCACGCCGCTCCCTCGTGCTCCTCCTGTACGGCGCCCCCTCGTGGTCCTCCTGCACGTCGCTCCCTCGTGGTCCTCGTGCACGGCGCTCCCTCGAGGTCCTCGAGCACGGCGCTCCCTCGTGGTCCTCCTGCACGGCGCTCCCTCGTTGTCCTCCTGCACGGCGCTCCCTCGTGGTCCTCCTGCACGGCGCTCCCTCGTGGTCCTCCTGCACGGTGCTCCCTCGTGGTCCTCCTGCACGGCGCTCCCTCCTGCACGGCGCTCCCTCGTCGTCCTGCAGCACGTCGCTCCCTCGTGGTCCCCTTCTTCTTAGCGTGTCGATGGCAGACACTACACCGTCGTAGCCCAGAACTTGGCCACATTAACAGCGCTGGCAGACGCTGTCATAAAGTCGTCCTTTGTGCACGCCGGACACGATTTTAGGTGGTGCATCGTTTGGACTGCACCACACAAACAGCTTATGTCGGCACCCTCCAAGAAGCCCCACTTGGCCATGTTTTCCTTGCTCCGGCCAGTTTGGGTCCGAACTCTATTCAGGGACTTCCAAACTGGCCAAGGTAATCCATGACCAGGCGGCAAGCTTTCAGCGATAGGGACGAACGGAGCTGGTAGGGTTACCCTTTCCTGCCAAAGTTTGCACCTCGCTTGTTTGGGGTCGATGCAAAGAGGAGACACGCACTTTACAAAATTATTGCGGCTTTCCAACCGTTGTGGCACTGGGATGTGGTCGTGTAAAGGGTGCCGTGCATCTGACTCCATCTTTGCTCTTTCAAGGGAGCTAGCCACAGTCCTGCGAACAGCTGGGGGCGCTATACCTGCCAATGGGTATAGCTGGCTAACCGGGGTCGGTTTCAAGCAACCAGTTATGATCCGGCAAGTCTCATTTAAGGCTGTATCCACTAGCTTTGCATGGGCTGAACGACTCCACACAGGGCTTGCGTACTCACCTGCAGAAAAGGATAACGCCAGCCCAGTAGTTCGCAGAACATGAGGTGTTGCTCCCCTGCATAGCATTTTCTCGTGGCTCTCCGGCATGGACCTACCTCCTGGTCCTTTTGCACCCCGCTTCCGTTTAGTACATCTTAAAAAGGAACTATTTTGAGCTCCGAAATCTGGAATCACGGAATTGAAGAAGTGAATGGCGTAATTCAATTCCGGAATTGAAAAAACCTCCAATATTCAAGCTCGTGATGCCGGCTCAGAATTTATACCCGTAGGTATCGTAAAAGAGGACTAAGGGATAAAATTAGGGAATGGGTAGCAGCGTTCCCTGTGAATTACAATCCTCCTGCTAAGCGTAGTGAGTATGGCAAATTACCCCACAATAGGGGAGGCCCATGTCTGCAGCGGACTGTTGTGGATGCAGTAGTAGCCAAGCCCTAGCAGATATCCCAATAGGCTTTAGGCACCTAGGAGAGGGCAAGGTCCAGCAGTGGACGGTTGTTTTTGTTTACCTATAATTTTTAAGTAGCCAAAAATAAGACGAATATTTTGTGCTTAGCAAACATAGCTGAAATAATTGTGAATATTCATAATGACTCATAACAATCCCATTTGTGTCGATTGCGTTGCTTATGCCTAAACGAACAATACTGACAGCATCCATTTTTGTAATTATGAAACGCGTAATTACATTTATTAAACATAAGCAACGCAATTGACACGATTGCGATGGTTATGCTTAAATAAATGGATAAATTTTAATTACGTTCACTAGGCAAAAACACTTTTTCTACATTTATAACTATAAATTAATTACTAAGAATAAGAAAATGTCTTACTCTGTAAAGTACACAATTGTGTGAATAGTAAAAACAAAAAATTATTTTGATATTCGTTATAGTTTCGACAGTACACGTCAAAAACGCAAAAAAACTTTATGGCGCCAAATCTCGAGTTTTATCAGAATGCAAGTGCGTTGCTTATGCTTCTGCGGGCAGAAAGTTTTCGTTACACCGTCTCTTACACCCTGTATATAGGTACTCTTGCACCGACTGCATTCGATTAACGTGAGATTGATCGACTCTTGCGCAGACGCGGCGCAGCAGCGCACCGCTGACTCACCAACTCAGAGCATTAAACGATCAAAGAGTTTCCTTGAGTGCGCTGATGCTGTTGGTTTCAGTCATGATTTTAAGATGCGGTATGTCCCTTGAAATACGGTCCACGCATTCGAAGGTTAGTTGGCAATTTGGCATGGTGTAGGGAACTACCAATTTCCCATGGATTCTACGGTAATTGGATAAAAAAGTGTTAATTAATTCGCGTCTGTCGGAGAAAGCTTTTTGTCAAAACACAATAGATTGATTGATTTATTTCGCATTTTCAGATTCATAATACACACATGCACAAATCACGCCTATATCCCTGGAGGGGTAGGTAGAGCGTTAATGACCGTATAATTACAGTTAACGCTAATAATTCATGATTACAGTACATAATATACAAATAAAAATGTCATAGAATAATGTGATCGTCAAAAATAATGAATAGAAAAATTAACATGTCAACAATCTTTAATAGAAAAATAATAGCATATTAATAATCAATGTCTAAAAGAAAGAAAAAAATAAATTAAATATAAATGTGCAAATAAAATAAAATTTCAGTATAAAATAACAAAGTTTCAGAATAAATAATAATAATATACAAAATCAGGTCATACCAAGACTTGGAAGTATCAGCACCGTAGGTAAGTAAAAAGGGGTTGGTTAGCTACTCTAATTACTAGGTAGGTACCTAACTAGTTAGCTCAGTTCAGGCCGACCAGACAAAAAGAAGATTACTTAATTGTAACATTGTATGAGAATTTGCTGAATCAGGACATAAATTACAGTCTAATTACCACTTACAGAATGTCTAAATTGCAGTATAAATCAGGCTTCGAGCAGTTCCGATAGTCCTTTCATCGTCGCAAGCGCAACACAATCATAATGTTGCAGCGGGGCACATCAATACGGCGTTTGCAGTACTTAGTTAATATCTTAATAAGAAAGCAATAGGGATTACTACGGTTACCAGGTAGTGCAGGGTGGGCTTATAATAGCAGAGCACTATGTGTGGTCTCGTCAGCCGACTAGTGATGCGCACTGGCGATATCGATACTAGTCGGCTGGTGCGTCGCGAATTGCTGGTCTCGGTGCGGGATTCTTGGCGTGCTGATTGACATCTCATGCTTTGCACTCGGTCCATTCGTCAAATTCAATTTAAATTTACGTTCCTAGTACACCGAGTAATGTAAGCCGCAGTTTGCATAGTCTATTTTTTTTATAGATTTTACAAGTGGAGTTGGTTTACGTTCAAAAAGCTTCACAGTTTATTCCGCACTTTTTTACCGATTTGTTTCCTAATGTTGTTTATAATGTACTTAGAATACGAAGTGCAGATTTGGCACATCCTATTATCTTTGTAACAAAAAGTAAATAATAGCGTGGAAGTCGGGTTTAGTCGCGAAGCAACCCACAGAAACATTTTTTCGGATTAAAAACTATCCTATGTGTTAATTCAAGTTCTTCTATATGCGTTCCAAATTTTATGAAAATCCGTTCACCAGTTTTAGCGTGAATGAATAACAGACAAACATACAAACATTCGCATTTATAATATTAGTAGGATATGGTGGATGACCCGAACATCGATAGAAAATTTACACCTCTAGCTAGTTGCCAGTTGAAAAATTCTTAGACCATAAATTATTAGCAATATAAGTGGTTAATGTATAAGCGCAGAACTGAAGCTTCAAGGTCTGTAATTGTTTTTCGTGACCCACATGCGTTATGCAGTTGCGTGTGCAAGCCTATGTTATTAGATCGGAGACAGAAAAATGATGGGTGTTTGCTGAGAAAAAGATGTCAGCTTTTAAAATGGGATTGTCAACTTTTTTTCTTTTGGTGTGTCCTCGTACTTATCTTGGTTACAATTTTTACAGTTTGAACTAAGATAATGTGTCTATTAATAAAAAAAAAGTTATAAAATAATACAATCGCTATTCACAAAAAACTAGGGGCTCAATTTCTGAAACGTGCGTTTTTGTTTCAGCTATTTATAGGTATGCTTGTATCACACGTTCTTCTTTACTTATCCATTCCCACATACCTTAGTAGGTAACTTAGTAGGTATGTGGGAACACCCTTCACACATGCCCTTGGCCATAAAATCAACGAGTAATAGAAATATAAATACCTACGTGGGATTAGACCAGTCGTTACGGACTTCCGTGCACGATATCGGTAACGGACGTTTCAGAAATTGACTCCCAGTTAATAAAAAGAAGATCTAACGTTTCTACGTTTGAGAGTGCTTCTGCACTAAGTCCCATATTTATAAATTGCACTCAACTCTGAGATCGATCTTGAGTGCGACTTTGAGATGCTGTTGTTATCGACTGACATTTGTCGAAACCGTTCTTGAGATGGATCTCTGAGTTGAGTGCGATTTATAAATACGGACCTTAGATTCCCTCACAAACGTCATTAGGTAGGTACATACAAAATCAATGGTTCTATATTACGTCAGCAATCTCCACACATATCAGTGGTTAATGTGTTCCCAGGAGTCCTGGACTCCAGCGACGTTTGATTACCTGCTTCCGTGTGTTAGGACTTGCTGTGACGAATATCTAACTAAGCTACTACAATGCGATCAATACAGGATGTAAAAATCCTTGAGGTGTGGTCGTATGTGGTCTCAAGTTTCTCAATCTTATGAAAAGATCAAAACCCGTTATTTTGATGAAAGCATATGTAGTTATAAATTCAGTTACAAATACAAACACAGGTGCTTGCATTATCCAAAAATGTAAACAAGACACCTACTTAACCTAAATACCTATCATCTAACTTTCAATTAAAGTGACAATTTCATATCAGCTCAGATAAAGCTAAGATTGTATAGGAGTACTATGCTAATAATGCATACTATCAGAAATTACTGTACTGCAGTTTTTAAAGCTTAGTAAAATGTCGAATTTACGAGGTAATGTGGTACCTACTTATTAAGCTTATAGTACGTACTCCTCCTTATAGGAGCGGGCGCTTGCATAATCCATCTTCGATTAACAAGCTCAATTTCAATTTGAATTGTGACAAGATGTAGAACTTCAGATTTGAGGACTAATTATTAGTTTGGCGTGATGCCCTACATAGCTCGTAATGCTAGGTTTAGTAGATCAATCATTGATAAATCCCTGTAAGCACATGTTGTTACAACTAGCTGGAGGTTTGTTCGATGGATTGGTCGCAGGAAGGTACCTACTTTGTTATAGAGGCTAATAATAGTTACCGTGTGATGTCAGCTTAGAATAGCATCAACTCATTTCTTCCCGTGGGTGTTGTAAAAGGCAACTGAGGGACTCGAGGGTTTCATGTGTATTACAATTTTAGGCGACAGGCTGACAACCTGTCACTACTGTGATACATGTATCGTCGAAAAGGGCCCTCAATACTTGTTGGACATGGCGATAACGATCGTGATTTTACGATTGTCGACGCTGTGCCTACCCCGTTAGATTTGTGTGTGTGTCTGTGTGCTAACAATACCGTGTTGGTAGCCAAGATTAACATTTTTTAAAGTCTACCACAGTCAAGATTTTTGCAAAAAAGACTACCTCACATCCTGCGTCATTCTTAGTATTATTACTCAATAAAGCAGCTTTACTATAATAAGTGTTAATAAAAGCGAGGCGAGGTGACATCAACCTAGTATCTCAGCTCCACAGACTGACATCTTGCCAGCCAGCAAGCTACCCGACTACCTACGTACGTACGTACCGAGATATACAGAGTGTATTCTACTCTATTTCTTAGTTATGGCATTAAATTTCTGCACCACGAGGCGACCGCTCGTCACTATTACACAATGTCGAATATATGCATACACTATCAGAATTATGCACTAAACACTCAAATGAGCAAGAAAAATTAAATAATATATAACCAAAACACGCCCGCCATCATGGAATGGTCAACGAACGATCATACAGAGTGTATTTACAAGAGAATACTTAAACTGTGTTTTATTTTAGAGATTGAACATTGACATTTTGCGTTGCCAATTTATTAGAAAATGTTAAATAGTGATGTGCCATTCATCTGTAAATGCAGTGCATAAGAAAAAATAACGAACACGCCGATCTATGAAAAATCACTGCTGAGCTTTTACATCATTCGCACAATCGTCATCTACTAGGAATTAGAAGATACACATATTAAACAATTACCATATCTATAACATAATAGTTACGTAGTTACGTAGCACATTATTTATTTTATTTATTTACTAATTTAAGATTTGCAAAAATAAGGAAACCCAAAATTCCAATTTACTATACAAATACCTGCCCTGCTTGAAAGTTACGTTGGCTGAATGACAAACGTCATCTGGCTCGTTGATCATAAGGCTGACTCGCGTAGGTATATACTTTCACTAGCGGCTCGCCAAGATGTTTTCCCGGCAAGTATTATACTTAAAAACCTTCCTCTTCAATCAGTCTATCTATTAAAAAATCCTGCATCAGCAAAAAAGCAAACATACATACAGACACGTGAAAAGCGACTTTGCTTTATACTATGTAGTGTTGAACGTCGTCCTTAGTTTGACTTTGACAGTTGAAGCTGTTAGCGACGCGATTTTGACAGTTGGTGCTTATTGTTAGATAATTCCTCCTAAAAAGCAATCGGCTTTTACATCGGTATCGCCATGTTTGTTACCATTTTCGGTCAGTTTGTTACCACGTCCTGTAGTCTACGCTGGCGCTTATAATCTTGTGCCTAGAGTTCGCGCCGCCGCAAATTGAAACTTTTTTCGCGGGACTTCTTTCGTAGCGTGGACTCTATATACACCCTGCATCTTTCGAGCCCTGTATAGTCAGTCTTACTGACATCCTGCCATCTCGAATTAGCTCACTTTATGTCGCGTAATTGAATCCATTACTTAATGATACTTATTATTAAACGCCGAAGAACTAGTTTGCATTATAGCGACTGAACCAATTTTATTATTTTATAAGTAAAAAATATAGAATCGTTTTAGTTAAGGTCCCTACTCATACATAGCCTATACCTACCTACAGGTTTCAATGCATATTATGTAGTGGACGGGACGTACGAAATTTCCCCAGATTTTATAAGTGAAACAGGAACATGCGTAATTAGAGACTTACATACATACATAAATCACGCCTTTGTCCCTTACGGGGTAGGCAGAGCGTTAACGATCGTAAAATTACGGTCTTCATCGCCACGTCTGACAAGAGACTTCTTTTGTATAATTTAGGCCTAAGTAACTAACGGTCCTGACTCCTCCCGCCTCTTAATTTTCTTTTTAAGGACATAATGGGTATATATATTATAGTACATTGTAATTTGGTACTTACCTTCTCTTCCTAGACGAGTACATGCTTAAGTCTAGACTGAACGATGTGGCTAGTGTGGCCCATTGCAGGAAGCGAACCCGATACCCTCCTAATGGCTATAATATTAACTTGCAAGCTGCCGAGCCGACGCCGCCGCGCTCCGGTTACACGCGGTTCGCTACATATCGCAGAGATTTTTATTTTATTGCTTTATAAAGATTGTTGAAGCTAGTGTGATGCCGGGTATGCCGTGCGATGCCGGCTTAGAATAGCTTCACCCCACATCCTTCCCGCGGGTGTCGTAAGAGGGACTTGGACTAAGGACTCGGAGAGTATTGGTGTATTAAAATTTTTAGGTGACAGGCTGCCAACCTGTCACTATAGTGATACACATGTTTTCTGAAACTACCTTGGAAAGCAATCTTCAAAAATGTCAGACGTGGCGATAGCGACCGTATTCTTACGGCCGTTAACGCTCTGCCTACCCTGCAAGGGATAAAGACGTGATATATATGCATATAAGTATGTATGAAGCTATTGAAGGCAGAGGAATTATAGGGCCTTACTACAAAAAAGATAGACGCGTGTTTAAAAAATATTTTCATACAAAAAAATGCTCGACGCGAGTTCAACACCTTGTCAAAAAAAAACTTGTAGTAAGGCCCATAGAACTTAAAACATAACAAAACCATAATTTGAGATTCTAAAATTAAAGACAAAATTGTTACAAACTCAGATCAACAAAACATTAGGTAGGTAATGAACTAACTAGGTAAGTACTTTTTTTTTAGAACTAGTACTATTATATTAAAATAGAAAAATACCCTAACTTTCTACAAGCAGGACCTTTAAAAAGTTAATATTTTTAAATATTTGTACCTATAATCACTTATCAGCTTTAGATTATCAATCAATTTCTCTGCTCCATAAAATCTGATTACCAATTTGATTACCCTATCAAGCGATTAATGTTAGACACTCTGTAAAATTTAATTTATTTACATAGTAGATACGATAGTTGAGTGATTTTAGGCCCACGGGAAGAAAGTACTTATCGTATAAAAAAGCATTCCACCGATGTCGATAATTTAATTATAATCGAGCGATATTAGGCGGGTTTTTGATTAAAATGATATAAAATTGTGAACTGGTTAAATATTTGGGGATTTTACGGTCGGTCTTAAAAGCGACGCCTAGTTTAAAAGCTTTCTAATTGCCTGGGATCAAAAATGGCGTCGCTATAAAGGCGGTAATCAAATCGGACGAAGGGTGAAAATCTGGGCGTAGGTGTCGAGGACATTTAAATGGGCGACAAAAAGGAAAGGGTCAGCCACCCACTTGGCCGAGGCCTATCAAATTTGTAATAAATAAAAACGCGTATGTGTCATAATAGCCGACATGAATATCTATACATGCCGTGTGATGCCGGCTTAGAACAGCATCACGCCACATCCTTCCCGCGGTGTCGTAAGGGACTCGAGAGTATTGGTGTTTTACAATTTTTAGGCGACAGGCTGACAACCTGTCACTATAGTGATACACATGTTATCTAAAGCTATCGTGGAAAACAATCCTCAAAAATGTCAGACGTATTCTTACGGCCGTTAACGCTCTGCCTACCCCACAAGGGATAAAGGCGTGATATATGTATGTATGTATGAATATCTAAAACTAATTTGGGTAGTTTTGGAAAAAACCCAAGAGTTTATTGTTTTCCCAGATTTTACAAAGTTCTCTACGACGAGTTAGTATTTTTGATGCTGTCGGTGCAAATGATAACTTTTCTTGATCTGAGTTCTGTAAAATAGTGCTGGATAGTCAATTCGTTTATTTCGGCAACAATTTTTCAATTTTTGATGTTAATTACTTGTTATAATCCAATGACATTTACATTTTGCTCCTGAAACCCTAAACAATTAATTTGACCTACCTACAAAAGATGGACATAGACGCCAGAATATATAATAGTGCTAATATAACATATACACCTATTAATCCTTTATTATTATTATGTGATTTTCTAAATATTATAATTGTAACTATTATCCTATAATAATATTCTTAAGTCAGATTTAAATAGGATTAAGGCAGCCGCCGAGATTTTGATGTTAACATGAGAATTTATTAGTCTTTTTATACGGCGCCTCACAAGTTTTATCATATTAAAAACCAGCTTACCTTTACAAGTGATTCACATAATACGAAGTGACATTGATCCAGCAACAAATGAGAAATCATGTCAACACGATTTTAATATGGAAATGCCTTGGACAGAGAGTATTAAGATGTTTAAAGGAATGACCCTTACCCCTGCGCTTTCTATTTATATTTCATTGGAACTTTTGTTTGACGTGATAGTGAAACATAAACACAACGCATCAATGTACATCAATGTTCTATAGGATCAGTTTAAACTGGATTTACACGCTGTTGACAAGATTGACCAATATAGGCTGATCCCTTGAGGGGTACTTTCCGCTGTTTAATTATGTGCTAATAATGTCTCAAAAAGCCCGTATGTAGTATTATTATGGTTTACCAAATTGGTTTGTTCAATGATCCATGTGGCCATCGGATCATCAATGATCAGTGACCAAAAATACTATTCATTCCAGTTTGTTTTGAGCTAATTGTTACCTATTTACAGTTAGTCAGAGTTACTAGTGTAAAGGATATGACGTCAACAATAGGTACTTACCTAGAACTATAGAACAAGATACATTCTGTATTGTGTTTATACCATGAACAAAGCACAGTCTAAATACTATGTAGAGTTCTTTGTTTGTCGTAGTATGACTTTTTGCTGAAAGCTCTTTCTGCTTAAAACGACATTGTTTTAAGTGCAATCAAAAAGGTCACATCCTGTGCAATTGCAATAATTAAAGCCCAATGTTACAGTGTAAAAATGCAACAAAATATTCGGCCACTAACGCTCTGCCTACCCCGTAAGGGGTAAAGGCGTGTTATGTGTATGTCACTAAATTATATTCTTTCTAAATTGCTAGCTTGTTTCAGAATCATCATCACCATCATTTCAGCCATAAGTCGTCCACTGCTAAACATAGGCCTCCCCTAACGATTTCCACCTTGTCGCCTGCATCCAGCATTTCCCCGCGGACTTGACCAGATCGTCTGTCCATCTCGCGGGGGGCCGTCCTACGCTGGGCCTGCCGGAATGTGGTCTCCACTCGAGAACTCTTCTGCTCCACCAGTTATCGGTCCTTCGAGCAATGCCTGCCCATTGCCACTTTAGCTTACTGACTCTCTTAGCTATGTCGGTTACCTTGGTTCAGAATGGAATCGTACAATGGTCAGTTAAAATGTTCATGTAAAAAGGAAGTGAAGGTGGTATTAACTTTCACTTTAGACATCGTGACGAAAGGATTTCACGTTACGATTCTATAATAAAGGAATTATAATTATGTATTCAGGTTGATTATTAAGAAACGTATCAAAATTGTTCCTTACGATGTATTCATCAAAACTAGAGCAAAATCAATTGCAAATGTCATTGACCGCTAAAATCACGGGTTTGCAATATCATATCACCGATTGGTGGTGTAATGGTGTTGATTCTTGACCTCTTAAGTAAATCGGGTCGTCTATCTGATTGATAGATTGGTCATACCGTTTTGTTCTAGGTCATATAGGTATGATCCCAGAAGAAGAAAACTCGAGTACTGCAGCTACATACGAGTATACTTGGTCCTGGGAAGCTTCGCATTTATTCTGTGTCAGTTGGTTTGCCTCACTTGCCTCCTTTACATGTTGGTCAAAGCATGAAAGCCTAAGGCTGGGATTTAAAGCGAGGATTGAATACCCATTGATTGCCTACTCATTGTTACGCATACGTATCTACAGGGTGGATTTAAAGACAATGTAGTTCTTCCTTGTTTTTAACTAGGTAGGTACCATTACATCCTGATAAGGAATTATTGTTTGGGTGGAGTTCACAGGGCACGATGAAGGCTAGAACTAGCTCTCAGAGCGGGGAACTTACGGTCCTGGAGGTCAATTTCTGAAACGTTCGTTTTTGTTTCATGCGAAAGTCTCCTACTTTGAATTAGCTAACTAACTTTTTAGTATGGGTATTGACATTTCTAGCATGGATCTGACAGACTGCTGCGATACTTTTGCGTTTCGTCGTGCGTCAAGTGTGTTCCTCGCCAGTCGCGATCTTTGTACGATTTTTGTTTTCATTTATGAATGAGTTTACGGGGAAGATATCTAAAGATAGTTAGTATTCTTTGCTATGGGCATTCTATGGGTTTAAAGAACTGCAGTAAGAAGATTATATTTTCTAACCTGTACTATGTTTCTTGTGGGTGTATAGGAGAAACGTCTCTATTTCTCGTCGGCTGTCGCTAGTTGGAAAGTAAACAAGCGGCGCGGGCGCATTCCTGATTAATGGCGATAGATTGGGTGCACTGCCCAGTGCCCAGGGAATTGCGGCTTTTTGTACCCACAGGTTAGACGATAGGAGAGTTTACATAATATTTAGCCAGTATTACACAGGCAGGTATAGTAGTAAACAGAGTAAAGTAGGTAGGTTCACAGTTTTACAATGCCGAATACAATGCAGTTTGCCTGTGAAACTGTTTACGAATTGAATATTTTGTGTTAAAAGTTTAAAAAACGTTACACTCCTTTACCTTCAAGAAAGTGGTTTATTTACACGGGTTAGTTTTCTCTGGTAATATAATATTCTTCAAATAATTGTATCATTTATGGTATTGATCTCTGGCGATAGTTTGGAACTCCAACCAGTAGCAATTTTTTTCATAAAATAACGTTGCAGTTATTAGAACAGAAAACTAGGAATAAAAGCTTAGTTACTAATAGACCAAATGAATCAATGCTAAAACGGTAATAGCAGAGAAAAACAAAAGAAATGAGTCATAAAATTATTTTACGACAATTTGCCTCAATGACTTAGAACCAGCATAGAACCCATGAAACAATGGATTGTGATATGCACGGGAAAGTAGGTGGTAGTATAAGGAACATAATACCCCATGGTAAAGAGCTATGGTTAGTTTTATAGGAAAGCTCGTAAATGTTGCGGTTGCGAAGAAAGTGAGGTTTTGTCGGAAATTTTAGTCATTTGCTTGTTGACGTGTGGTTGATTGCGTGTGTTTGTAAGCCTCTCAAAAACTTTTTATACGCTGTGTTTTAAATAAGCTCTCTTTTGCATTATGAAACATCTGAGGTACTGGCGGTAAAGACATCTTATTTTCGTGAGAGACACCGAGTCGTCTAACGATTTGACGAACCTTGGTTTCCGAGTTTTTACACCGCCTACTACTAGTAGCAGCAAGACATTGTAATGAGACTTTGAAAGAAACTTCATAATATAAGTAGTAACAACCACCAACGTACATGGTTGCTTTGTCAAGCACATCATCATCATTCTCCTTGCCTTATCCCTTTCTCTATCGGGGTCCGCTACCTAACCTAGAGGATTTGATGATCATTTTTGTTTTGATACGAAATATTGGCTGCACATTTTGCGCTGAATATTTTCGTTTGAATATTTTTGCCGCGTAATGTGCGCACCCACGACCATACATACAACTTTTGTATTTAGATGACCAATCCTATGATTCAGTTAATCACAACTTACGAAACTGGCACATTATTCAAATCTGTTATAGAGGTAAAAATGGACAATCAGTAAGATGCAGGATATAACCGAAAAAGTTTGGTGAAAAAAAACCACTTCCTAACTTAGCACTGGTCAGGGAGGGATAAAACTGGGTTACCGTATCGGCATCCTTTAGAGGTCAAAGGTAGTTGCCCTTTACCGCTAACAGGTGTTAATGGAGCCCTAACTGCACTACTACTCATGCAGCTAATTCAACTTATGTTTGAGTAAACAGTTATATAGCCTCATAGTAAACTAATGTTTCAGAGAACCTTAAAACTAGCAGAAAGAAGTTGTGAAAATTTAAAAGTTTATCGCTATCAGACTTGACGCTTGCTAAAATAAAACTTATCATACATAACTAACTATTTCGTAAAATTTATTTAAGTAGTATTTAGTTGTCAGTCCATTTACTTGTGTTTTAATTTACGCGTACCATGGGTGAAAGTGTTCTAGTACTTACTTATATTTCCTCCGCGTGCGTGCAAGCCAACTGCCCGTGACGAGTTTTTCACTTCACTCTGTTTACTAGTCGGGTTCCCTCTAAAACGCTCTTTTGGTCTGACTAAGCTAAGAATAGTATACAGGGTGATAGGAAAGTAGTAACTTCCGTGCCAGGGGTGAACCAGTCCACGAAACTGAACAAATGTCCCCAAAGAACATTGGTCGAAATAAGAAAAAAATACTTGGACTTTCCATACAATATTTATTTATTTAACAATTTATTGTAGGTAAACAAGAAAATTCTCAATAATACAACACATACCTAAGGAGAAATGGTACAACAGACACTGCTTGCAATAAGTAATGGAAAGTAAAAAAAAATTTTTTTTTTCATTTTATCGACATTTTTTTAGGGAAAGTTGTTGAGTTTAATGGGCTGGTTCACCACTTGAAAGAAAGTTAGTACTTCTCCTCACATTCTGTATACAGTATAGAGCATGGTTTTTCTACAACTAAGGCGGATTGCACACTTGACGCACGACGGAGCGCTAAAATATCGCAGCAGTCTGTCAGACCCACATTAGAAACGTGAGTCCCCATACTAAAACCGCACTCGACGGATGACACTGCGATAGCGCTGCGTCAACAGCGATTAAGCGGTTTGAGTATGAGGATTGACATATTTAGTATGGATCAGACAGACCGCTGCGATGTTTTAGCGCTCCGTCGTGCGTCAAGTGTGCGGTGCGCCTAACATTAAAACGGCTGATCAAATGTGGGAATATTTGTGAACTGAATTGGTGATTTACCTGTTTCTCACGTATAAGAAACAAGTTTTGATAAAGACGTTCTTTTCGAAGCTTGTCTTGTTCCATGTTATCAGTAGATAAGGGCTTGTAGTACTAGATAGAGTGCATCTCTATTCATCATGTCAAGCGTAATAAGTCGTAAAGTACGCACTGGAAATAAATTGGAACAATGTTGTACTATGCTATGTTATTTAGCATTGCAGATATGTATGTATTCGATGTACCCAAGGAGAGGAACGCATTTGACGTCTGTTAGATTCATACGAGAAATGTCAATCCTCATACTAAAACCGCTCAACCGCTGTTGACGCAGCGCTATCGCAATGTCAACCGTCGAGTGCGGTTTAAGTATGGGGAGTGACGTTTCTAGTATGGATCTGACAGACCGCTGCGATATTTTTGCGCTCCGTCGTGCGTCAGGTGTGTTTTCTTCGCCTTATAAGTAGTTACTTTTGCGTAAATATATACTTGTACAGATTATTCTTTAAGTATGGAAAACCAGTTTTAAGCTGATAGCTTAATCTTAGATGAGTTCTTTGAGGTGGCACTATGCATAGAAAAGTACTAATTTTACTGTAGGTACCTTATTCGATATCCCTAGCATAGCAGTTACTATTAGATTTTACGTGTATTTCTTTATTACTGAAAGGAAAACCAGTTTTAACCGGACAGCTTGAATAGCTTTTCGGGGTGGTACTGTGAATAGAAAGGTACAAGTTTTAACTTCCATCAAATTAAATTTAAAAGTACTGTAACGGCATACTTACTTAACTTACTCTAATCTTTACGTTATACAAATTATTGCCACTCTGTAGCCATTGATGACAACACTTATTTTAAAATAGACCTACGACAATAAAACTTATCTGTAGGACTAAAGGAAACTTTGTAGGGGAATAATGAAAACCCATAATGACCATAGACCACCAAGGGACGTAAAAGTGGTATTTTTGTGGTGAGTGGTGACAGAGGGACTGTGATTAGGCTCTTTATGAGGTACAATTGGATTTTAAAGAATGTTAAAGGTGTCTATTGACTTGAATTTAGTTAAACAGAATGCCTTTTCGACCCAGTGCTGGGTCGAACTTATGTCCATATAGTAAAAGAAACGCCACCGTTTGAAAAAAACACCATATTCCGGTTTTCCAATATTAAAGTACTTTTTACGTCAAAAAAAAAGTCATGTGGTATCGTAACGAAACTGATGAAGATGATCTTGCTATAAATTTCGTTAAGAAACCACATGATGTAAAAAGCACCTCAGTATTGGAAAACCAGAAATCACCATTTTTAACTTCTGGCGAAATTCATGGGTGGTGGTTATTATAACTGTTGCTTAGCACAATTTTTCAGTCCGATCCGTTCTTCCCAGAACAAGTCCTAAGCCCAGCCTCGCCCCAACACAAAAAAAATAAAATCCGGCTTGCTGCCATGGGTCTCATTTTGATGTCATGTGACGAAGGTTAATCATGGATCGGCCTATGTACTAATACTAGATAGGTTAGTTCAGTCGCCTTAGATAGATCGCCAGATCTGAAATTGACATAGCTATCATTTAAAACGAATTTTGCGATTATTCTGCCAGTGGAACTTTGGCCGTTCTCACACTATAGTCTGTAAGTTTAGGTACTTATCTTTTTGTAAACAAACGTTGTATTAAACTGACAGTTCTGAAGTGTCACATTCATACAAAGTGTGTTTACAAAAAGAAAAGCACCTAAACTTACAGAGTATAGAGGCTAGCGCGGCGTCGTGCGTTGGACCTGTGTCAACTGCGGTTTTAGTATGGAGAATGACGTTTCTGGTATGGATCTGACAGATGCATGCGTTACGCAGCGTTATTTTAGCACTGTATTTTGCGTTAAGCGTGAGAACGAAACTTATTCAAACATCAATTACTTCGGTGGTAGGTATTCTTGGCGCTCGTAATAAGCGCCTGAAAGTCTCACTACTTACAGCCTAAGTCATTGAAATCACTAAAAACGTGCAAATAAATACAGTTCCGTTATAGTATTGCATACATTACATTATTTTAACAAATGGCTGCATTCATAAATAAGCCATCGAAAACTTTGGTTCATTACTTACTTTAAAACATTTAGGCAGCTGTAAGTTTCTGATAGGTATGTATTGAAAGCTTATTAAAAGACACATCCTTGCAATTGAAAGATAAATGGCGATTCTCAATCTAGGAAATCAATTCCTCATTTTCGATGTCACCCATTTCGCCGATAGCCTTATGTCGCTGACTTGAAATTAGCTGTGGACTGGTTGTTGCTACAATATTGGTGGCACTCATTGGAAATCGCTATTTTGGCACTGGCAGCAGCTTTGGAAACAAATACGAAGGTACGCGGTACTCTCGTAGGTGGCGCTTCAATTAGGTCCGCAAACTAGCTGTCATTTGTATGGGACAATAACCTATCCAGTGCGTAAATAAGTTTATATCTATGCCTTACATCAACTTTTATTAATGCTCATCAATAAATAGGTATAGTAACAAACAGTCGTAAAATAAGTAGCGATAGGTAGACTTATTGTATTTCATCAATTATTTATTGAGGGTTGTTGATCTGATCATTCCTAAATTTAACCAGATTTTATTGGATCTATTTAGGAATAATTTATGAAGTTTGAGTTTGTTTGCCTAGTGATGAGTGGGGAAACAATTGAAAAGAGGAACAAAGGTTTATGAGAGCAATAAAAGTTTGGAATCCGGAAAACGTTGATGCCACCACATGCGCAGTTGCTACAAGGTAGGCACTTAATAAATCGAAATTACATGAAATATTAATTTAGATATTGTCATGTAAGGAACATTATTAATAGGGGTGTTTCTAGACACCTTGCAAATTTTTGTACCGGAAATGTTTTGAAATTTGGTATGCCATTATACTTGTAATTAATGGTCTTTGTCTAGTGATACATAGGGACGGATACAGGGCTATGTAACAATACGTTATGATTTAGAAAGATGAGATGAGAGAGAGGCGTCGTTCTGGATTCTACTTAAGTTGGGAAAAAAATGTCTGGGGTAAGTTTTAATAATCGATACAGTGGTGATGATGTGGTGTTCGCAAGGCTTCCACGCATTCAATAAACTCCTTATTTACCTATACGAGGCTCAATTTCAAATTTCAAATGTTTATTTACAAGCAGATTCACAACGAATGCTTTCTGAAAGTCAGGAATTTACAATACAATACTATCATTAAATAAATAAATTAGTCATTGTAAAAAAGAGAAAATTGTGTCTGACAATTGTCTCATTTTTATAACAATTTTATTTCTCTAGTAGAAACTCGGCACGAGTGGGATAAAAAAATAAAAAATAAAGGCACTGCCTTGGGGCCGGCCAGGCTGATCACACAGCCTGTAACTTACGCCACCACTGTCAATGTATGAAGTCAACCAATCAAAGTGAATATTTAAAAAATATTTCCATGTGACATGTTAATCAGCCGGACCCCCTGAAGAGGAAAACCACACAAAAATCTCTTCTCCCGGTGATAACTAGGTAGGTTCCTCCCATTCCTAAGCTAGCTCGGTCGGGCTCGGGAGCCCGGGAGGCCTGCTGCGAGACCCCGCCAGTCTGTTGCAGGCACTATACTCGGGCGACTGGGCGAGTGCGCGGGAAACGCGCTTTCCGAGCTGCGCGGGCGCAACGATTCGAATTTCGAGTGGAATCTTGAAAATTCGAACATTTTTTTGAAAGTTGTGGGTTTTAGGGTGTGTTGTGTAATTAATTTGAATACTGAATACGCTTCCATCGTAGATAGGTAAGCTCTTTCTTTCACTACGTAGTTACCTATACTTAATAAGCAATAATAATAACTATAGGGAAAAAATTTTGTAAACTTTTTAAACTCATCAGTTACATTGTACCTTCTGATTATGATTTTTTGGGTAAATTGATATTTGAAGATAATTTATAAAACACAATATTTTAGACTCCTTTCTGTCCGGCCTAATTTTTCACTATTTGCTCTTGACAAACATGATAATGAAGTACTTAGTCTGCGGTAGAGTAGAACACCTCCATACATTTTACCACCCACTATGTTTGTATAACTGCTTCAGTTTGTATAATTACGTGTACTTGTCATAAAATAGCATTCCAATTACACAATTTGTGGTAAAAGGTACAAAAACCAAATAGACAAGTTTTTTTTGTACCTATTGCGTAAGAAAAAAATACTTGTAAAAAAAATCCTTCACGAGTAGTTGTCCAATCACACAATATCTTTTTTTTTTAATGACAGCATATAAAATAGGACGCTAAAAATATCATTTTGGAAACACGTTATGCTAGGACATTACAAAACATGCGTAGGTATTACTGAAGATTTTGCTACAACAAATAAAAATTAGGACATCTCTTGCGTATTTCAGACGCGAATTTTTAAAATGTTTTATACTTATAAGCTATTCTAAGACAGGTATTAAATACCGAATTCAGTATTTAAATAAATTTCCGCGACTAAACTACATGTATTATCACGAAATCTTCAGAAAAAAAAGTTTGAAAATGACATGCATGTGTAGTAAGTATTGCACCGACTTCTCTCACGCGTTGCTCTCGTTACATGCGCAGACGCAGCCGCGGTTGCTGTTTGCTCAAACGCACTTGATAACAGGTTATCCTAGCACACTGACATACTAGAAACTACTTAGCAGTTTCGTAATAATGTATATTTTGTACTGGACACTGGCCACTTTTTGGAAGGATGAACTAGATGGAAAGATTTTGCGATTCATTTGATTCAATTTGTTAAAATTTATTTTCTCTGCTTTTCGTCTTTTGATCTTGCAAGTACTTAACTTAGTTGTTTCTCAACTCTTTTTTTACTTTTAACAGATCTAGTCTACGTTTACGATGGACAAAAGTTTTAGCTACACTTGCGTTTGGTCCAACTAACTTTTTAAAAGATATTTGACACTAGAGTCAAGGTTGTTTTTACAATTGAAATTAATACCACGGCTTGCAAAATAAAACAAATCGAGTAGTGTGACGACTTGATGGTCAGAAATTCTGCCTTTGTCTACTCCAGCATAACTCTGGCTAGGATTTAGATACTTTTTTGTAGTAGCAACTTAAATCTGTTGCTATAAAGGTTAAATTTATTTTGTTGACTAGGACTTTAACTTAACGTCTAAGCTGAAAACGCATGAAGCTGATGAAACTTGTAGTTTTTGATATTAGTTGATACTTTTGGAATATTAACCAAAGGGTCTTTTGTACTTTTTCCATATTCCGTTTTGATCTCAGTGTTTCATACATAAAACCCAAAATATGAAACTCAAGTACCGATGCACCGATAGGCGAAGAACACACTTGACGCACGACGGAGCGCAAAAATATCGCAGTGGTCAGTCAGATCCATACTAGAAATGTTAATCCCCATACTAAAACCGCTCAACCGCTGTTGACGCAGCGCTATCGCAATGTCATCCGTCGAGTGCGGTCTTAGTATGGGGAGTGACGTTTCTAGTATGGATCTGACAAACCGCTGCAATATTTTTGCGCTCTATCGTGCGTCAAGTGTGATTCTCGCCATAGACTCTTACCAAATTTTTCAATCTCTTAATTCTTGTCTCGAAGCAGCGGTCTAGCTTTATCTGGTAGAAGCTATTTAAAACTTAGTAGGTACCTGATTAGTCCACATTATAATTGGAATTCAAACCATACGATACGAAGCTATCACAAATTATATAAATTTACTGGGGTTTTAATATATTATCCTAGAATATTTAGCACGAAAAAGTTACGCCCTGAAATTTTTCTACCGTGCGTTACAACTTCTCACGCTGCTGCTGTATCGTTACGACAAGCATCTTATCTTATAGCTTCCGTTCCCCATTGCTGAATTACATGCGCAGGTGTCGCCTTACACCAACGCAAGATATCCGTTGTGTAAACACACCTAACTTTGATCTGCTTCCTGTCCGACAATGGAAAGATGTCATAAGTAAACTTTATTCAAAAATGCAGGCTAAAATCTGAATGAGTCATTCTTGTTTTAGAATTTAGACAGCGCAAAGTATTGGCATGTACAATTAATTTTATTTTGAACAAAATATGACAAGAAACACGGAAGATGTTCTATTATTTATTTTAATATTATCTATTATTTATTTATTATGCCGTGTGATGCCGGCTTAGAATAGCATCACCCCTTTTCTTCCCGCGGGTGTTGTAAAAGGCAACTATGGGACTCGAGGGTTTCATGTGTGTTACAATTTTAGGCGACAGGCTGACAACCTGTCACTACAGTGATACACGAATCATCTGAAAGGGCCCTCAATACTTTGTCAAACGTGGCGATAATGACCGTAATTTTACGATCGTTAACGCTCTGCCTACCCCGCGAGGGATAAAGGCGTGATTTGATTTGTGTGTAATATTATCCAAAATCACGAAGACAGCTGAACTATATTTATACAGATATTAGTGCCGTTATTGCAGACATATAGACAAATAAATAATTTAAAAACGAGCAATTTTAGAGCGTTTACTGAAAAGTTCACGGTATTATAAATTCCTTGTTGTACCTACCTATCATTTTGTAAAAAAACTACAGCAAAACGCTGGTTTTCTTTAATCATTTTAAAATATTTTGTTTCAGGTGGTAAATGATTATCAGAAGGGATAAATCTGGACGACATACAAAATAAAAATGAGTGAAAATGAACTGGGACGGTGTAACGTGAAAATTGGTCTAAATTAATCAATTACCTAGTATCGATGGGACGGAAGTAAGACTTATTAGTACAATGGATATAATTAAATTTGGAACTAAGAAAACAAAGTGAAGTCGAAAATGGAGAGAAGGCGATATTTGTGGATGGAGTTCTTTTGGTAAGTGTTATAAACATACCCCACAAGGGATAAAGGAGTGATATATGTATGTATGTATGTATGACCATATTATAAACCCAAGATTATGCGAATTTACGTTTTGTTTGTGATGCATTATCCTGCCCAAGTTGTCATATTCTCACAGATTAAAATTCTGAGACTTTGAAAAGACAAAGACTCACAGTTTAAAAAACTCACAGATTAAAAGATCCCGACTGTTGTGAAACAAGGAAAGTTTAGTTTCGTAGGATATTAAAATTTCTCAAATTCGGTCATTTAAAAAACTTAAAGTCACATACCATGCGGTATTCTGTTTGGTACAAAATGTCAAGCAATGGAGTTGCGCTACTCACGTACTGCGCAGATACCGCCTCAAGTTTGAATAGGGTCTTATTTTTCTACCTCACCATATATTATTTTACTTCACGCAACCAAAATCCTTTTCTAACCTCTCCAAACCGTTAGATATACACTTGCTCGTCCTACCTTTTCATGCCTTTTCATATCCCTAATTAGACATACAAAGCATCAATGTCCACTACACGCTCACCGTAAATATTTCTAAAGGTATTTCGAGTCTTTTTAAAGCCCAAGAGGTGCTCGAGGGTCCTTTGAGTAGAGTAAACAGAAATTACACGCCCATTCATTGCGCCTGCGCACGCGTTCAAGTTTGAGGTCAAATGGACAAGGTTTGAGGTGAGGTGTGTGAACTTTTTGTTGTTGCTAGGCAATAGCTGGTATGCATGGAATAATGTGTAACAGTTTACTTATTTGATATTCCCTCACTTTTAAAACTGGCTGTATATTTTATATTAAGTACCTAGTATTACAGTGGAAGTGAAAGTTGTATGTCAGGATCGTAGCTAGTGGAAGGATCTAGTCTCTGCCTACCCCTCTGCGAAAGAGGCATGGTTTATGTATGTGTATGTTTGTAGTACAGTAAGTACCACATCTGTAACCCTTCTCTTATACTTAAAATTTTAATCAGGTGCCTAACCATGTCTATCTTCTCTCCGCCGTCCAGATACAACCTTAGATGGATCGCACACTTAACTCACGACGGACCGCTTAAATATCGCAGCGGTCTGTCTCATACTAAAACCGCTCAACCGCTGTCGACGCAGCGATATCGCAGCGTCGTCCGTCGAGTGCGGTTTTAGTTTGGGGAGTGTCGTTTCTAGTATGACGATTTATATCTGACACACCGCTGCGATATTTTAGCGGTCCGTCGTGCGTTAAGTGTGCGATGCGCCTTACCAAGTAGGTAATTAGTTTGTTTTTGAAATAATAATTTTGTGTGACATGATAAATTTATGATTTTACAAATGCACAATCGTTCCTTTGTATCATAATTAGCGGCGAAAAATCAATCGCGCACATTTAAAATACTAATACCTACCTAATTAAATGCTGTGCCGTGTATCACGAAGTCAGCATAAACTGGTACAGGAATACGAACCTATTATAGGTACTAGTTACATCAGTAACAGTTAGCGCAATAGATTGTGACTGCGTACTGAGACGGGAGCAATAATTGCCTCTTCTAATGATGTATCGAGTGGTCTTCCTGCATGCATAGTAGATAACAGGACAAGGATAGACTATAGTATTTTGTTAAGGTTTGAAATTCTGCCTTGAGGTGAACATTTTGTCTAGATAGATATGAAACAAAAATTGAAATTCAACCGAACTAAATTTGAATAAACAAAAAAAAAATTACCTACTTGTTTAAAATGATGAAGGCATACGTGAATATGATACAAAACTACTTACGGTTAAAATATCAAGAGTATTTCATCCACAATAAGATAAAAAAAACTTGGTTCTACCAACTGGTTACTACTACAACTTGGTACTACAACTACTGGTTGGTTGGTGGACCAGACAGAGAACGGGATAAAACAAAGAGAATGATGATAAGATAACATTTCTTGCATAAAATTGTCGAAATCTTATAGCAATTTTATTGTTATTTTGCGAAACTGATTCTTTAGGCAGATGATTCGCGAATACTGTGCAACGTATAAGTACCTATGTGTAACCTTCACCGTAACGTACGAACATAGCATTTTCCCGGGAAATCAAAAATTACAGCTCTTCTCATATCACTATTAACGTTAAGTAGAAAATTACAGATGCTCAACTTATTACGGTTTTTATTCTTTGTAATTTTATAAGTTTTCCAAAACACCGCTTATAAAGTATTTCACGCACGAGCAGGGATATTTCTATCAAAATGAGTGTAGGTGAAACTATGTAATATTCTTTTGTAGAGGCGATTTTATTGTTAAGCCATGCCCTTATAGGGAAATATCTGTACTTATCACTTTGTAGCACCGCCGCTATAATAAAAAATATGCTTTCTTTTCCATATAAAAAAATCCATGAACGTGATTTCATTTAAAGCCGTTTTTAGTTGTTTAACTCTGGTCCCATACTTACCTGGGGGAAGAGCTAACACTAAATCCTACTGGAAAAGTTATAAATTGTAACGTATCAAAATATCTGCGACAGAATTTCCCTCCGGGTTATAATTTGCATACTCTACTATATAGTGTTTTTTGAGAGATAGTAAATTTACATTTTAGGTTGCCATTTTTTTTAGAAATCTTAAATAGTGATGTGCCAGTACCGGTAACTGTTGTCATCGAAATAGGATTTTTTAAATCTGTTTCTTTTAGTACCTAGTAGATGACGCTCGTGCGAATGATGTAAAAGGTCAGCAGTGATTTTCCATAGATCGGTGTAAAAGTTACTCGACTTGGCGGGGGCACTGCCGTGCCCCCAGATATTTTGTTATAAACTGAACTTGACAGGTCACTATTTAACACTTGCAAAAATAATTGGCAACCCAAAATGTCAATTTACTATCTCTAAAGATAAACACATAACGCGAGTAGGCACAGAGTGAGTTGGCGAATCGCGCCGGTCGGCGAAAGGCGCAAGTTGGCACACCACGCATACTCCTAAATAAGAGGCTTTAGATGCTGCTATAACTCTATACGATTTACACAGATAGTCGTAATAATTGTGATATTAAGATGTGTTACTAAAATATCTATAAATCACGATGTTTCATTGCATTGTACAGTCTCAATTACTGCCAGTGCCAGCAGGCTTGTTAATCCATTTACAATATTGATATGTTTATCTTCCGCGTGAAAAGCAAAAGACTCAATTCTGTGGACACGTTTCTTAGCTGATTTGAAACGATTTTGACACTTTTTGAATCATGTAAAAGAAAAGTTATAAACAGGAAATTTAAAGTAATTTTGATTAGCAGCCTAAATTGAGTTTGATTGCTAAATTTAAGTAAAGTAAGTAGTTAGATAAAATTTTAGCGTAGAGCGCGTCTCCGATTGTTGAAAGCAGTTGAAAATTAAAATAAAAATGCATAGAAATTCCTGTCTATGCAGAGCTATACTCATTTATTTAAAGTAGAGGTAGGTACATTCTTCTTTTACTGTAAAAACATTAATTGTTACACTGCTTAGATATTAGGAATACAAGGTGTAAAGAATTTGTTGTAAATATTTGGAGGGGTATACCAGCACAAAACTGAATGTAGTGTGTTTCAACAGTTGTATACTGATAGGTGTATGATAATTATGATATTTAGGGGCAGAAGATTGCGTAATAAAGGTATGATAAAAAACACAACCTCCTGCGACGAGTGCTTTATTTTCACTGATTTTGCATGAAATGCCAATAGAGTAAAATGCTGACATAGCAGCGCGCTTGCGACGTAATTGCTAATTAATTATATATAAAATAAAAGATACTTGTACAGTTGTCTGTACATGCTGGCGAGCGCGAAAAGACAAGAAAAGTACAAGTACAATGATAAACTTAAAAATTCAATGCAACTTAAAACTAAGTACTTATAAATTTCAAATATAAAATGATAATAAAAACTTATAAATTTCACACTGCACATTATTCTCTTTCACTTAGTGGAATGTCAAACTTGATGGAGTTAATGTCAGGAGTAGACACGCTCTTGCTTATCTCTCTGGGAGCTCTGGGCCGAGGTATAGGAACGTTCTTTAATTGGCTCAACTCGATGCCCGAGACCAGTTCTACTTGGTGCCTTCTTCTTCTTCTGATCCACATGATCACCAAAATAAGGCCCGTTAGGATCGCTCCACCAAGAAGAGAGTAGATTACACTGTACTGATGTACGTCATGCACGCTGAGCGTCTGAGTCGACTGCTGCTTCAGCTCCTCTATTTGAGACTTCAGCTGGTTCAACATGGTGCTGTGATCTTCTGGTAGAAAGGTGTATTTTGTAGTCATGCTGGTGTTGATTAGATCATTTACTATTGACAGCTGTGGGAGCTCAACATCTTGTATTTGATGATTCACATGACTCTTATAATTTTTATAAGAGTGAATTTGGAAAGCTTCTCCCTTCAGTGTACAACCCTGACATAGGCTCATTATTCCATTGCCTGATAATGTTGTCAGTTCCGTATCCCGTGCGCTGAAAATGCGGACGGTGCACTGTTTGCAACATTGATAAAGCCAGTCATTGGCGCGATGTAACTTGATCCATTTCTCTTCGCATTTAGATTGTTCAAGTGTACAGGGTGATGTTATTTGATTGTTGATTTTAATGTTACAAATTGATTGTCCTGCTCGTATGTCGTAGGTAGGTTTGTCAATAGGACATAATATTTTCTCAGGAGTCTCATGAAGACACATCTGTAGGTCACTTTCTGTGAAGAATAGTACTTGATCTTTCTTCAGGTTGAATGCTAAGTATTGGTATGCTGATATAACATGATAGTTTTTCCCAGAGTCTGATTTCTGCAGAGTAATAACTTTATCCAGTTCATATTTCTCTGTAGTGATAAGTGGAATCTTGATTTCCATGATAAGATAATCTTCATACACTCGGGAAAATACTCGCATCAGCCTGTATAAGCTTTTTATATTGGATGGTTCCAAAGGTAAAGTGAGGTCATCCTGTATCTCGCGAGTAATGATGTTCAACTGTGCTTCCAGTTCCTCGGGCGGGAAGAGATGAGTGTCTATGTGTCCATGGTAGATGTCCGTGATGACGTCAATTAGGTTTTGTTGCATACGTCGTAGATTTGATAAGACAACATATGCTGATAGAGTTGATGACGTCAGGTAGAGGCCTTGCAGTGATTCAGATTTCACGTTGTTTACTTCATGATATAAATTTTTCATTTGTTGATTCATGTGTTTAAATTGTTTGTTCATTATTTCTTCATTTCGACGAATGACGTTGTATTCTGATTCTATGATGAGGATTTGATTTTTGATTAGATTCTGGAGATGATTTTCGTTTTGAGATATCTGCTCTATGTCTTGTTTGTATTGCTCAGCGAACTTGTCGTCTAGAACCCCAAATAAGTAACTTGCTAAGTTGCCAACGCCGTTTATCAGGCCTCTCTTGTGTCTTTTATTAGGGTTCCGCAGTATTAGGTTGTATTGTTGCATTTCAGTAAGTTCGTGTTCCAGTTGCAGTATGATAGCTTCGTATGGCATCTTCGATTGTTCAGTACAAGTTTGCTGACATAGGCGATCTAGGTGTCTGATGTAAATTTCTAGGTCGGTGAATCTATTCCAATATGTAGTCATATTATAGTAGACAATAAGCTTCCATTCATCTTTGATATGTTGGAGTTCTGATATTCTGTCGAAAAACAGATTTTGCTGTTGGTCGAGTGACGTAATGTTGTGGGTCATCAAAGCTTGTCCCATGCTTGGGCAAATTAATGTCATGAAACATAACAAAAATGCAGAATTAAGCAATTTCTTCTTACTAAACTTTGTATTGTTTCGTTTTGCTTTTGTAGTAAGTTTCTTTTCAGGCGGTTTTTCTGATTCAGCCTGAGGTTCTTGAACTGGCAAAATGACAAGCTTATTGACTGGGCGTTTGATGATATTATTTGCGGTTTTCAAGGTTACTACTCGCACAAGCCCGTCATGGCCTGGGTGGAGTGCTTGTATCCGCGCCATTGCCCACTTGCCAGGCGGCATGTTTTCTTCTTTGATAAGGACTACGTCATCAATTTTCAGGTTTTCTTTTTCAGTGCGCCACTTTGTTCGCGACTGAAGCTGCTGCAGATACTCCGCGGACCACGTCTTCCAGAACTGCTTATTCATGGATTGGACCATTTTCCAGCGGATCGGTAGGTTCATATGTTCAGGATCCGTCTGGGGTCGTGAAATCATGGAGCCACCGATTAGGAAGTGACCAGGAGTGAGATAGACGTCGTCTGGGTTTTCAGTGAGCGCACATAGAGGCCTTGAGTTAAGGCACGCCTCAATTTGACAGAGAAGCGTAGTGAACTCCTCGAATGTTAATTTCTGATCTCCAAGGACTCGTTTGAGGTGATATTTAAGACTCTTCACCGCTGCCTCCCATAGACCTCCTGCATTCGGCCAAACAGGAGCGTTGAAGTGCCATTTGATTTCCATATTGGACAGATGGTTGATGACATCTGGGTTGATAGAGTCCATAATCTCTTGATATTCCTGCTTCAAAAGTCGTGCCGCACCCACGAAGTTGGTCCCATTGTCACTGTAGACATTTTCAGGGGCGCCGCGCCTGTTGGTCATTCTTTTGAAAGCGGCTAGGAAGGATGCTGCGCTAAGATTAGAGACCAATTCCAAGTGCACGGCCTTGGTCACTAGGCAGACGAATACTGATATGTATCCTTTGGTTGTCCTTATTCCTCTTCCAGAATTTGATTTGATATCCACAAATCCTGTGAAATCAACCCCTAGATTTGTGAAGGGTCTTGATGGGGTAACTCTAGCCTTTGGTAAGTCGGCCATGAGTTGCTGATAAGTTTCTTGATTAAACCTCCGACACCTGACGCACGAACGGAGCTGTCTTTTGACGCTGCTGATACCGCTGATCAACCAGTATTTTTCTCTGATATGAGATAAGGTAAGTCGCGGTCCGCCGTGGAGTGTATTGAGGTGAGATTGTTGAATGATAAGCTCTGCTAAGCGGCCTTTTGATAAAATGATCGGATGCCTCGCAGCGTAAGTGATATTTGCTTTTTCCAATCGCCCTCCAACCCTCAGGACTCCTTGCTGATCGAGGTGAGGCAGAAGACTGGACAGTTTGCTGTTGTTGCGTACTGAGCCGTGTTTTTTCAAGTGAGTGATGTCTTCATTAAAATCAACAAGTTGAGTTTGCTTGATAATGAGATTTGTAGCATTTTGTATTTCTTCACCGGTCAATGTACTTCCGTTGCAACGAACATTTTTATTGCGCAAACATGCAATGTAACGTGAAACCCATGCAACTGTTCGTACTGCCTTTGTAAGTGAATTATACTTATTTAATAATTCAATGATAAGTGTTGGCTGAGTTTTGCATAAGGCTGCTTGCACAGTGGACTTTTTGCACTCATTTGTAGGACTTGGATATTTTTCAGTGGAAATAGCGTTTGAGTCGAAGTTAAGTAGCCATCTAGGCCCTTCCCACCACAAACGATGCTCTGCTAACTCTTGGGTTGATAACCCACGGGTAGCGCAGTCTGCTGCGTTATCTGATGATTTCACATGGCGCCACTTGCTAGCGGGGATGATATTAGTGATTTTGTGCACGCGATTTGCCACAAACTGTTTCCATTTAGATATGTCTCCATTCAGCCAGCCCAGTACGACCATTGAGTCAGTCCAAGCATGGATGGTGGCATGTTCTGATGATGGAAGTGTCTGAAGAAATTTGTCCATGAGTTGTGATAGTAATAATGCGCCTAGCAATTCTAGTCTAGGCAACGTGACTGATTTATTCATTGGAGCAACTTTTGTTTTCGCTGTCGCGAGTCTTGATGTGTACTCGCCTTTATCATCACATGTTACGACGTAAATAGCACATGAAATAGCCTTTTCGGAGGAATCGCAGAAGCCATGTATTTGCATATTTTTTCCCGTCTGACCTATATATCTTGGTATAGAAATTATGTTGATGCTTTTAAGGTCATTTTGAAGCTTTTGCCATTCTGATGATATGTCTGATGGAAGTTGTTCATCCCATTCCAGGTTTGCAGTCCATGTGCGTTGAAATAACATTTTTGCTCTGATTGAAAGCGGCGATAACCAGCCAAGAGGGTCGAATATTTTGGACACGTCTGATAAAAGTTTGCGCTTGGTGTATTGTTGGTCGCTGTCAGCATATTCGATTTTAGAGTCGAATGTAAATATGTCGCTTGATGGTATCCAACGCAAACCCAGTGTTTTTCGTGATTCGGTGTCCTTGAATTCGAACGGAGCGTTCACTTGCTCAGATGGTAAGTGTTCGATGAGTTTGGGTTCGTTGCTGGACCATTTTCTCAGGTTCATGCCAGCGCTCTTCAACACCTCTAACAATTCGTCTTGTAGCTGTTTTGCGTCCTGAATGGTGTCACTTCCCCCCAATAGATCATCCATGTAGAAGGATGACTGTAATGCTGACGCAGCTAATTTATATTTGTCGGCGTTGTCAATACCGATTTGCTTGAGCGTCCTCATGGCCAGGTACGGCGCTGCTTTTGTGCCATACGTCACAGTCGTGAGATGATATTCTGATAGCATGTCATCTGGTGAATCCCTCCATACGACAGTTTGAAGATGTTGATCCTCTGGTCTGATTAAAATCTGCCGGAACATCTTCTCTATATCAGCAGTGAGAACATACTTGTACTGTCTCCATTTTAAGATGAGAGTGAGAAGATCTTGTTGAAGATTTGGTCCACAGTACATTAAATCATTTAAGCTCGCTCCAGATGACATTAATGATGCTGCGTTGAAAACTGTACGTAATGCTGTTGTAGTCGAGTCAGGTTTCAGTACGCCATGATGTGGTAAATAAATTGCTTTAGAATTTTGATATTTAATTTTACGCATGTGGCCTAATTCTTCATACTCCCGCATGAATTTGCGGTATGCTTCTGATAATGATTTGATTTTGTTCATTCTTTTTTCTTGCTGAAAAAATTGTGCCACAGCTTTAGATTTTGATGCTCCAATTTTTTGTTCGTAATTTGGCTTCATCGGATATGCTACCTCGTATTTACCCGAGTCTAACTTTTTAGTTGTTGCCTGATAAAACTCCTCGCAATATTTGTCTTCGGATGATAGATTTGATGATATCTCGGGTACGTCTTCCACCTTCCAGAATTTTGAAATGTTGTCTATGTTGTTGATCACAACGTGGCATGCAAAGGTTCTGTCAATGCATCCTGATAATCCTGATATAATCCAACCAAGTTCAGTATTCTGAGCGATGGGGGCCTCAATGGGACCCTTTATAAGGCCATCCACGAGGACTTCTGCATAGACAACAGCATCCAGAAGTATGTCAATGGGCCTTGAAATATTATATTCTGGATCTGCCATTCTTAGGTTTTGTAAATGCGGCCAATTTTTCTTCTCGAATGATACATTAGGTAAATAGTCGGTGACTTGTGTTACGACTAAAGCCTCGGTATTAAAATGATAATCATTGTAATGTGATACACAGTTGAGCGACACTTTTCCTTTACTTTGTTGTAAGGTCGACCCGATGCCTGATACAGTTGATAGGCAATATTGCCTCTTCAGCCCTAGTGATTGAGCTGCATTTTGAGTGATAAGTGAAGTTTGAGATCCTTGATCTAATAGGGCTCTCAGTTGCATGTAGCTGCCATCAGCTGATTTGACGTTGAGTAGTACAGTCGGAAGAAGTCTCTGTTTGTTTTTGCTAGTAACGTGGCTCACATTGTATTTTTGTTTTGTTTCTGCCGAAGCTGATGACGTAGATGCTTGAGTATTTTGCGCGTGTGACTCACGGCTAGCGATTGCGTCATGAATAAGGGTGTTATGGACCCCGTCACATTCTTTACACCTCTTGTTCGATACACAGGGTGCATCGTAATGTTTATACAGGCAATTTTGGCAGACGTTATGTTGTGATATTGTCTTTAGCTTCTCCCCCGCTGATTGCGCAAGGAAGCGTCTGCATTGGAAAAGCTCATGCGATGCCTTACACAGAGGACATGATTTCTTGGTATAAGTGGCGTTTGCTTGATAGTGATATTTTTTGAAGAATGGAGTTTTCGACGATGAATTGTTGACGTTTGAAGACTTTTGAGGATGATTTGTTTCCTTGCTTGATGATGCTGATCTATCTTTTTTGCTGACAGATTCAAGTGCCATAAATTTGGTTTCAATAAAAGTCATGAAATCTGGGTATGATGCTAAGTCTCGTGGTGACGTACGCGACTCCATGTAGTCAGTAAGTGTCTCGTCATCCAATTTTTTTGATAAAAGGTGTACTAAGATTGGATCCCAGGTGACAGTATCGATGCCAAGATTTTGAATGCTATTGATGCACTCTGCAGTAGTGTCATGCAACTTCTTAAGCGCATACGATGATTGCTTATGGATTGATGGTTGATTGAGGAAAATATCCATCTGAGTTGAGAACATGATGTGAGGATTATTGTAGCGACGCGTCAAAATATCCCAAGCTGTTGTGTAATTTTCAGCTGATATATTGAGATGTTGAATTAGGCGCTCCGCTTCTCCCCTGACCTTCCCTTTAAGATGTTGCATTTTTTGTGCATCGCTGAGGCAGTTGTTATTATGGATCGTCTCGACGAAAAGATCAAAAAAGGTCGGCCACTGGGTGTATTTTCCCGTGAACGTTGGGAGTTCCAATTTTGGCGTGACGTGCTGCAAATGAGTGGTAGAACTCAGTTTTCTGTTCAACTTCTTCTTGAGGTCAATGTAGTGCTTCTCAGCATACAAAAATTGTGCATCATAAGCTTTATTGCTACCTTTGAGTTGATTATCAATGCGCAGATGTACAGTGTCGATAATTTTCCAAAGGTTTTGAAGATTGTTGAGTTCATCTTCTATTTCCCATTTTTCCTGCAGGTGTTCAATATCAATTCTATTCATAAGTCGAGTGAGAGCTCTAAAATTGGTTTCTTGCTGGCTCAACAACTCTTCTTCTTGAAAGTTGAATTCTTGAAAAATAGGCAATGTAAACGATGGCATTTTTGTCTGTTCAGGATGTTCATAAGTTGCTATAGCTTCCCGTGTTTTCTCATAATAATTCTGCATATAACCGTAGATATTTTTCGCGAAATACTCGTACTGTTTGTCTTCATAAGATGATAGCTTGCTATGATTTTCGTTGAACTCCTCCCACAAGGAATCCAAAGTTTCCAAACGCTTTTTTAGATAATCGGGTTTCTTTCTGGACGCGCCATCTTTTCCAAAATTGATATTGATTGACTCGATTTCCTTAGTCAGCACGCTTTGGCGTTGAAAAATTTCTGACATATCCGCCATGATATATTGATATTATCTTGATGAAATTATGTGATATAAAATACCTGGTGAATCCTGGTTGATATAGTTAACTTGATGATATTATGTGATAAAAATACCTGGTGAATCCTGGTTGATATAGTTAACTTGATGATATTACTGATGCAGCGAATAATCCAGCAGTTCTTGATAGAAAAATATGCAGGATGTCCCCTCCAATTATTTTGATATTGATAATATGATAATAGGATATCAGCATCCACTGATCGTGGTCACACTATGGTATGTTTGCAAACTCTAGCACGATCTTTGCGCCTTCTAAATCCAACCGGTGAGACCCGCTGGTGGGAGGCCGGAGGACCGATTCGCTACGCACTAGGCTCACATCAAACACACCAAGTGGATGATAAAGGCTGATACTTGGTAAAGATGATTGTAGACTCTAATCCAAACAGGGTAACACGTATGCAGAGACCACGTACGCAATGTCCAACTCGACTTGATTGCTGATGATACACGTCACGTCGCACTGCCGCGTGGTCCCGCTATTGCCCTTGTTTGTTGCGTGGGTCAAAATAGCTCGAAGGACCAAAAACTGTAGTGTGTTTCAACAGTTGTATACTGATAGGTGTATGATAATTATGATATTTAGGGGCAGAAGATTGCGTAATAAAGGTATGATAAAAAACACAACCTCCTGCGACGAGTGCTTTATTTTCACTGATTTTGCATGAAATGCCAATAGAGTAAAATGCTGACATAGCAGCGCGCTTGCGACGTAATTGCTAATTAATTATATATAAAATAAAAGATACTTGTACAGTTGTCTGTACACTGAACAACTTTCAAGGAATAACCAAAGGCCGAACTAAAAAAAAAAACTTTGTTCTTCCTACAAAATTAACGACCTACCAAGTCAATTTGTATGGGTAGTCCAAAAAATTATCCCATATTTCGACCTATGTTTCTTGAGGAAAGTTGTTCAGTTGCATGGACTGATTCACCTCTGGGAATACTTGCAGCCAATATTTTTACACCTTAAAGAGTTTTACCGTGTGAGGCCGGCTTAGAATAGCATCACTCCATTTGTTCCCGTGGGTGTTGTAAAAGGCAACTAAGGGACTCGAGGATTTCATGTGTATTACAATTTTAGGCGACAGGCCTCTCACTACAGTGATAAATGTATTTTCAAAAAGGGCCCTCAATACTTGTCGGACGTGGCGATAACGACCGTAATTTTACGATTATTAACGCCCTGCTTACCCCGGAAGGGATAAAGGCGTGATTTGTGTATGTATGTTTAAAGTGTTTTAGGTTGCGTTTGAATCGTGGCCAATCTGTTAGGCGATTAGGTTTGTTTATTTTAATTACATCGCTGTTCGGGCCCGTTTAATTGTAGTAACACCTCCGGTAACAGTTACGTTATTGAGTAACAGCTCAATGTGTCGATAATTTGTGGAATGCGCCCGATCATGGGTTGTTAGTGTGAATGAACCCTAACAGGTGATTATAATGGTTTCGCACGTGTTTTTGATAAGTAATTACTAAGGGGCCGTCCATTAGTCACGTGATGTTCGAAAGGGGGGAGGGTAGGTAGAACCCCACATCATCATTCTCCTTGCCTTATCCCGTTCTCTGTCGGGGTCGGCTGCCTAACCTAGAGGATTTGACGTGGAACCAAGTTTTTACACAGAGCGACTGCCATCTGACCTCTGCAACCCGAAGGCGGATCTGGCCCGAATCCTAGGTTAAGTCACATTCAAATATCATCTGAATTCAAACTTTATTTGAATATGGGTTTAAACACGATGTTTTTCCTTCACCGTAAGAGCAGTCGGTCAATGTACGTGAGTAAAAACACATTGGCACACGGTGGGGACCGAACTTTAGTCTCGCGATTAAGACCGGTGTCCTAACCACTTGGCCACCACATAAAATCACGAAATATCACAGGGGGACGTGTATGATTTGCTATCGACAATTTTTTTGTTTAGTACGAAAGTTTCACCACGAGGGGGCACCTGTAATTTCATAGTGAGCCTTAACATATAACACACAATGTTGCGGTGTGTGAAAGACCGGTAAAATACTGCAAAATAGTATGGCACGTGTGAAAACCACCTTCAGTCAGCACTTTTTAAAAAAAAGTAATTTTATAGGTAATCGTTTAGAAATTGTATTTGAAGTGGGGAAATTGCATGGATTTTCGAAAAACCCTAAATACCTACAAACTAAAAAATCTTTTCGTCAACAGAATTTCTCACACCGCACTCGAGTTTTAACATAAAAATAACGGCGAAAGCACTTTTATAAACCACTCAAGGCGTTCATTAGTGTTGGGCCGTTTGATCGTTTTAATGTGCACTTTTCGGGTGCACTCAATGTCTCATATTCGATTCATGACGGTATTTCACCAAGTTTGATATACATTGATGATTTCATTCAAAGAGCTCTCGAAGACTTTTGGTCAAAACGTCAATATGTATCGAGATGTTACATTTTTGTCGGGTAAAATTCGTGGTGATGATGCAGGCTGGTCGAAAATGTAGAGAGCATCTAATGGACTTGTCAGATTGTGCAACTCTGTGGATAGGAAAGCGCGGGCGCAGGGTTGTGAACTTTTATATTGGGACAAATATGACTGTCGAATGTCTCTTTACCGCCCTGTAATCGCTTTTAACCTTGAATATTTGACATACTCACACACACACACATATCACGCCGTTATCCCTCCCGGGATAGGCAGAGCGTCAACGGCCGTAAAAATACGGTCGCCATCGCTGCGTCCGGCAAATATTGAGGGCGCCCTCAGATGATTCGTGCATCACTGCAGTGATAGGTTGTCAACCTGTCACCTAAAGCTGCAATAGATACACATAAAACCCTCGAGTCCCCCAGTTGCCTCTTACGACACCGAACGGACAGAAATGGGGTGATGCTATTCTAAGGCATTCCAGCATCACAAGGCAATTTTGAGTTTTTTGAGAAATACTTTAACTGCAATCACGCACAAACCTAGAGCAAGTATAAGTAGATGTAGATATTCTTACAAACCGATTTAGGCACAATTTTTACTTCTCGTGATAGATAACGAATTCAGAAGAAGCTAAATCTCAATACATAATATCTCAACCTTTATAATGGCTCATTTTATATTGACTTACTACCTTCTGCTTGACTACTTTCAAGAGTTGTGATTTCAAGTAAATAAATTTACAAAAGTATTCTCCTTCTTTGGGCTAGCCCTAAGAAAGTTATCCCAAATCTGGCAACTAAAGCAAAGATCCAACAATGAAATTATGTCCCCAACAGCAACCACGTTACCCGTTAAGCTCATAGCCACATGTTTGTTACACAAACAAAGTGAATATAGTACTGTGTAGCCAGTTTTACATAATACAGTACTAAGCGAATTTGAAACAGGTAGTTACCTACTTGAACAAGGATGGGGTCGCAATTCTACTACGTTAGTTTAGCCATAGTATTTAAGATAGTTAGTAGGTCTCTGTCTCTTTTTATGTGGGACACCAAGTCATCGAACGACCCGATGAGCCAAATTTGAAACTTCGTAAGCGAACTTTACGTTGCGGCATTTAAGAAGACGTCAAATTTATGTGATGTGAGCTTAGGCTCTTGGATCCCCCTGTACCTAAGTAAGCATAAATCTACATGTCTTCTCTATGGGTACTGTAGTACTGTATCATACCCATAACCCTATTACCTACAAGGTGTCCATATAATTTGGTCGTGTTGTGCTTCCCCACATCTTGTTAGTGCTCATTACTCGTGTCAGGCTTTTACACGACCATTATTAGACTATCCGTGGGATAGGATGGTCAGGGAATTATCGTTAATTTCAACCCATCGCAGGGGTCAATGAAGAATGACTGGTGATTTTGCTGACGGCTAATCGATGCTGTCGAGTATGGTAGACATGATAGTTAGTTATCGTGTTAGAGGTCTGATAGATTATGTGTACGCGGCCTGAAACGTTTGATGGTGAATCTTAGGGATGAGACTCGCCTGCAAGTAGGTAGATCACTTGTGGAATTCCCGATTGATTGTTTTTGACATCAAAGTAGATTTTGTAACTGCACTCATATTGACTAGGTAATGGTGCAAGCAAACTGAACTAAACTAATGTTATGGCGTAATGCCCTACAGCCGTTTTGTCAAAGAATTGTGAAAAGGCATACCGATGAAATAAAAAAAATTGCGTTGAAGGTCAAATTACAAAAATATTAAATTGTTGATTGGGGTAGGAGAGCCGAGCCGCGCTGAGTGGTTAGGTTGGGTGAACTGTTGATAATAAACAGTTTGTGTAATCCCGAGTGCACTGAACCGCTATTAGTGTCAACTGGTAAATCGGAAAGCCCAACAGATCCTACCTGCCAAACAAGGCACGGCATACATCGATGGTCATCCTAACTTTATTGATATAACACCCATAAATTACCCAGCGATGTATGCTGAATCGGGCTGTGTTGGTAAGGTAATATCGAATTAGCTATCCCGGCTCTTCGATTTATTGCGTTTGCGCCGATTTTAGCGTCTCTGTTTTACACAAAGGGCAGTTTGTGGATATGCGGAAGATTGATGTTGAAATTTTGATAGCGCGGTGAAATAGTGTTTTCATCCACGCATATTGATCAAATTGAGCGCATTCCACCATGATTTTTATATCAATTTGATAGACATGTATTGGTAGGAAGTACAAATAGCTTTTTATTTAATTTCAGGATTGCTGTGATATTACAACTGGGGATGTTTACGACGACTGCGACAAATGTTACTACGACACTGGCGCCCGCGCAGGTAAGAAGCTCTGTTTTACAGTTATTGTAGGTTATACATAGGTAGATACGTAGGTATAATTTTGTGTCATAGAATAGAACTCAGGTTACTTTATATCAACTCTCAAACATTTGTTAAACGTGGTGATAATAACCGTACTTTACGGTTGGTAACTCTCTGCCTACCCCGCGAAGGACAAATGCGTGATTTGTGTGTGTGTGTATTTTATAATCATAGAAAAAACTAAAAAGATGAGCTCACGATTTGTTTTTCCAGTTTATCCAGTTTTTAATAATCGTGTTAGTTTTTTTATAATTCAATATTTTGGCAAGGTCTAGGTGAATGTGTCTCTTTTGGTCTGATTCCAGGATGCAGCCGAGGATCCCCCAGGTTCTGGATACGCGTGGAGCTCATGGGGCAGCTGGAGTGCTTGCTCTCGAACCTGCGGTGGAGGCGTCACACTTCAGGAGAGGCAATGCTTACCAAGGTAACTTTGCTCTTATTCATTCATATTATATGGAATATCTCTGTGGCGGTGCGATGCGCTTCACATAGGTAAAAGCTCTAAAACGCGGTATCGAAGTGTTTTCGCCGATCGCTAAATATATTATAACCTCCAAATATGTCCGGTTGGACCAGTTGGTTCCCTGATCACAACACCCTACCAGGTTGGTAGCTATCCTATTCCCTCCTCCGTCGTCACTCGGCCTACTGGCCTCATCCATCCATCACTCCCTATAAATCTCCTTATTTGGAAATACAACAGAATTTTTTAAAAAGTTACCTCATTTTGATTTTGTGCATAGATTGACTGTCAAAGAGATTATTTTAAATCTTACAAAAAAGAAACGTACACCTGCGTACCTGACTAGTTTTGCCGAATTTTTTATGTGAAAGATTGACAGAAAGCAAATACGTATCGTTGCGGGCATAATATAAAACAAATACAAGCCGCGATCAAAACAACACTAACCAAATATTACAATAACAGCTCATTAGTAGCGAATAGTCTGCTGAAGCTCAATGCGATGTCTATTACAAAATTGACGGTAATCGACAGCTTATTACCGTCGTGAACTTATATTACACCATCACTAAAGTACGTGAATCTTACGGGTGTAGGTAGACGGCGTCTCTTAGTACATGGTCCAATCTTTGATTAACCTACGTCACAAGACATATAAATGAGGCCCATAGCAGCAGGTCAGAGAAGTCGTACTAAGCAAGAGTTACGGTGCGTCTTCATTGAAGCGGGGCTGCGCTAAGCTAAGCTAAGTGCGGCATGAATCGACCAATCATGAGCCCCAAAATCTCCGAATCCCCGCCCGGCTTCAGTAGAGATGCACCCCGATTGGTCAATTCATGCCCCGCTCAGCTCAGCTTAGCGCAGCCCCGCTTCAGTGGAGACGCACCCTTAGGGTTAGATCTGCCTGTCCTAAATTGATCGGAAGTAACTGTACACTTCTCCGACCTGCTGCCATGGGTCTCATTTACTATCTTCTACATTTTAATATTTTATGTGGAAAGAGCTTCGAGCGTCGAGCTGTCTTACGTCTTATGTATTACCTCTCTTGTGTGGAGACGCGAGGCCACATAAACACACACACACACACAAGGTCATAAGGCCTTTCCCACACTTCAGCGCAAAAATAACGCTGTGTTAACGTATGCGCCTGTCAGATCCATTCTAGAAACGTCAATCCCGCTACTAGAAGCGTCAATACGAAAACCGCTCTCGACGCACGACCCAGCTCTAACGCAGCGCTAGCGCAGCGTCGTGCGTTGGATTTGCGTCGTGTGCGGTTTATGTATGGGGAGTGACGTTTCTAGTATAAATCTGACTGGATAGCGCAGCGTTATTTTTGCGCTGAAGTGTGATAGAGGCCTTAGCTGCTGCAGTGTATGCAACGTCAAAGGTTGCAACGGTAAACCTGTGTTGACTATTGTACGGAACCTGATGCACGTCAGTCAAATGCCATGAACGACGGCAAATGACTTGATCGGAAATATGTGAGGGTTCTATTTCGCTAAAACAGTTATTTTTATCTAATAGGCAGCAAATCCACTAGGTTAGGTGCGACAAAGAACGGGATGAGGCAAGGAGAATGATGAGGTATGTCGTCATTGAATCAAACTTTGAGCAAAGAATATGTCAGCAAAGTATGACTCAAACTGTGATCTCTTCTAGCTATCCAGAACTTACATTAAACAGCCGTTGAAATACCTGTTATACTTATTTGCAATGTTACTCGAGTTTCAAATACATACATGCAGTAGTTAGTTATTCTTTCTTTCTTCAGAGCATAAAATCTGCGAAGTCCCCCAACATATTAACTTTATTGTATCTATGCCAACAAATACAATGCGCTTGTTACAAGCTCACGCCACGGGGTTTCTATTACCTTCATTTAGCTGGGAAAAAGTTTAACTAGCGGACGCAAAGGCATGTTTAACCCGTGGTTTAATCGGGGTTTAACCTCTGACCTCAAGGGCTCGTATGGGCGTTCACACTCTGCTCACGCTTTTACTTAAACTTATGGTTTTTGGAAATATGACTCTGATATGTCTATGGTAGAGTGATAGAACTACCTTTAGCGTGCAGTTGGATCAGTTCTTAGGGGAAAACACATTGCTATCTTTCTATTTCAGCCTATTATTGAATTAATAATTTCCCGTGTGATGCCGGCTTAAAATAGCATTGCCCCATGTCTTTCCCGTGGGTGTTGTAGGGGCCGACTAAGGGACTCGAGGGTTTCATGTGTATTGCAATTTTAGGCGACAGGCTGACACCCTGTCACTATAGTGATACATGACTTATCTGAAACGACTCTCAAAAATTTGTCAGACGGGTCGATAACAGCCGTAATTTTACTGTCGTTGATGAGGCCTACCCCACCGTTAATATTTTTCTAAAAACGTTTTCTTGGCATGAAATTATGCTTCTAACTTCTCTTGAACCATTATTGCGGAGTAAGCGATGTCTAAGACAGACAGAGAATCCTAAAAAGCGATTTTATTTTATAAGCACTTACTATGTATTGAAGTTCGTGCGATTACAGTTGCGCCTGCGCATTGAAAATGTCTGTCGGCGCGTATAAAGCTTCATGCAGAGTTGGTACATTGTTGGGGAGTTGTTAGTAGATTTCCGTACTGTTGCGGTGTTGCTATGGTCAAACAGACATGGTGGAATGTTGTTATTATTTCACATGAACTGTAGAGTCATTATCGTCTATTTGTTTACGGCATGCATCCAACATAAGGGTTATAAAATATTATTTCCGGTTGTAGTAGGAATGTGAAGGAACTCTACATTTTTCTGAGAAACATTTGTTCAACTTTGCCCTTGATTACTCTGGACTAGAAAATAGCGATACATTATGAATAGCGTTGCGTCAACTCTCAACACGACAGGACACAGCAAGAGAGCAAGAGAGATACCTTGTCAGTCCGATCACAACACAGACCAGAGAAATCATGCGGCCGGAATGTAATTTTTGCTCTGTGGGTCAAAATAATGTTTTTGAACATAAAACTAAAATCACCATTGCGTTTGTTTTGTGAAATATAGATACAACAGTTGTCGATATAGACTTTAGTTTATTTTATCGGTACGACAAAGGGGCATGGTTGCCGTAAAGCTTAGAATACATGGTGACCGTCCGTGACACAGCCCGCCCGCCTTCCAGTCACGACGGTACACATCGGTGCATAACTGTACTGATACTCTATCGATGGTAAAGAATCAAAATGGAGACGATCTCACGAGATTTGTTTTAGGGGCGAAGAATGTCTTTAGCTGAAGACCTCCTGACCATGATGACTGGTAGTGGGTGAAAAATTCTACCTAGGATTGTGTTCTCAAAAATTTGCTGGTAGACAGGCAGCCAGACGTAATATAAAAGTAACAGGCAGGCCCTTTTGCCACCTGATTCTATGTATAGTATATGACATGTTGCGCTTATCGATAAGTCTTCAGTTTATCGTATCGTTTGACAACCGCTGTGGCGCAGTGGTAGTGCGTCTGCCTTTGACGCAGAAGGTTCCGGTTTCGATTCTCGGTGGGACTTAAAAACTTGATATTATTCACTTTGTACATTTCTCCCAGTCTGGTTAGGACATTGCGGGCTGAACCACCCGATTTGTCCGTAATAAAGATGGTTCCGTGTTTCGGATGGTACGTTAAGCCGTAGGTCCCGGTTGCTGTCTATGATTACTTAGACGGCGGTCGTTATGTGTCAGAAGCCTGCTACTTGTAGAAGACGGTTGAAAAATTCTGACTAGGGTCCTACACGAAGAAAGAAAGTTCCGCTTGGCTACCACTAGCTGTCGCTGTAGGCAAGGTAGGTAATTAGGATTTGGACAAGAAGGTGATGACGTAAGGTTATAAGTTAAGGTTTATCTTGTCTATATTTTATTTGACTTTATATATATAAAAAAAAAACAATTAAAATATAAACTTTACTTTATTTTATTTCTTTTTTTACTTATACGTAAATATCTTCATCAATGAACGATGTCTTTAATGTAGCTGCCGGCGTGGATACGTAAACTCGTTCATAAAGTGGTAATATTTTATGTCAGGTCTCCAGTTTGCCACGGTCCCGATTCGTCATAAATATGTCATCCATACAATAAGTCCCGGTTTGTACACTCATTATCTAATGAAAACAATTTATACTTTAGTAGATAACTATGTTCCTGTTGGTCACACCTTTATTTGCTTTAAATTATTTATCAATTTGTTATTTTGTTAGACTGTAGTAAGTATACGTTATTTGCCTTGAAAAGACTTTGGTGAACCCAGTACTACACTGTAAAAAATCTTATATTGTAAAAAAATCTGTGATGGATCTAAAATGTTTTTGTATGTAACTGAGACCGTGGCAAACTGGGCGTAACTGGTAATATTTCATGACAGGTAATGAAATACGTGCTTTACTGGACCAAGTTTGATAAACGGTGCCCTCACTAATTTGTCCAGCGTGTTATTACAGACAGGATACCAGCAGGATATATTATATATCTTTAGTTAAGTCATAAAATATACTGTCATTTAGTTACATTTTATTAGATAAAGAGTTAAGCTACATCAGGTACTATTAATACGGTTGAGTAGAATCATTGTGATTTATTGCGAAAATCAACAAAAATGACGTGAACTACAAATTACTCAAAGCATCTGTGATGGAATAGTGATCAGTCGCGGAGTTGCAGTGATATCAAAGATTGTTATTTATCATACGTATTTCATACAGCTTTTTGCGACCCGGTATAGATATGTAGCTTAGCTAATTTAAGACTGCCAGCTAATGATAGTAATGTACCTAGAAAATACTGCCTAGACACAACACCATTGTGTCACTTCTAACGACCAAGATACTTCCCCGTTAATCGGACAAGCTTGAACCAAGTTATTTACGTACAAATGAATGCGCACGAGATAATTGTAACGTCCCAAGGAGCAGGATTAATGCGACCAGATACGGAGGGCTGTCCGCTAGATAAGTAGGTAATCAAAATACCGTCACTCTTAATTAGCCGGAGTGCCGGCGGCTAGACGTGGTCATACCTCATTCATTAGCAGTGACTATCAGGTAGGTAATAGCCCTTATCCTTTTGGAAACTAAATCCTTGTGTCAAGAGGAGAATGATTCTTATTTCCATGTTAGAGTGCGGGTCATCTGTGTTTCAAGCCTTTACACCTCTTACCCTCCTGCTGCCATTGATATTGCTTATTCTCAGGTTTGTTAGAGCTCCAACTTTTCGAGAATTGAAACCATCTTTTGACTACTCTTTTTTTTGTTCTCCAAGTTATATCACTTTAAAGCAAATGCTTTTCTACCTTTTTTCCACGCCCTTCGGTCTAGCGCCCGTCTTCAGGATGATAGTGAACTATTATGAATGTTCTTCGTCAGATAAGTAGGCAATCAAAATACCGACACTTTTAATTAGCTGGAGTGCTGGCGGCGGTCAGGCTTGAATTGACGTGATCATAGCTTGTCATAGCTCATTTCATTAGCAGCACTAGAGCTGTAGTACCTTGTTAGACAAAGACCTGACAGATCCCGTTTTGAGGAACCTTTAATGTTCTGCCATATTCTGAGGTCTAGGTAGTCTACTTATGCCTAGTGCCTACATCTTTGGAGATCGTACGTATAGATACAGAACAAGAATGAAATGAGGACGTATTTGTAAATAATAATAAAAAATGCTGAAAGTAAGGCACTGTTCCTAGGGACAAAATCGCGATTTGTGTATGAAACTAACACATACACTTATACATACTATACATACTTACTTACACATATACGGGTAATGAAATGGTGTAATTATTTACCTATAGTTACCAACTAAACATAACAGTCTATCTATCCTGACCTGCTACCCATAAAACAAAATCAATTAGAACTGGGTTTAATATAAACAGATTTTATCTGAGTCCAAGCCTTGTAATGAGGCTAGTGATCCTCTTAAAGAGAGTTTGATAAGTAAGGCGCCTTGTGAAACTAATCGTACACTGTGAACATGAATATTCTAAATCTATTTTACATGATATTAAGGTGCTGTAAGTAATATTATTCGAATACCACTTAAGCTACTTTATTCAAAGACTTCAAGATCGATAGGTATAATCACATTACGATTACCCTTTCGATAAGAATCATCTAAAGATAGTTTGATGCGATAGTGATCATAGACATTGGGAATACCTTCCTGTGTGTATCATGTCATGTTCATGTTCATGACATGGTCATCCATTGCCTAGTCTATTTTGTTTTCTACTAATGTTTTGAGTGATAGAAAAAAACGATGTTAAAAAAGTTTTACATGTAAAGTTGTTATTAATTTCAACCTATTTTATTATTTAAAAGTTGTACCTACTTACTATTACTACAATAGCAAAACTAAAGTCTCTAGATATTGCTTACAAATACGGTACTATAATTTGGCAGTCGTGATGTCCACAATCCATATCACAACGATTGGCTTAGGTGATAGAAAAAATAAAACAGATTTCTTTTCAGGTCTTCGCCTTAACGTTGAGATCCTGTTGTGAGAACATTTGTAAGCAGAGACTAACTAATACGTAGACTGATTTACTCGATACTACTCTTTTACTTTTTATGACGACCATAACATATTTAACTTTAAAAAAGGAATACTTAATTAGATTAACGCGTTTAAGGCTATTTGTAACCGAGGCTGTTGATTTCATTACATTTCTTTGTGTTACCGCCACAATGATTTGTTTGTTGGAAAATAACTTAACTGTTGGAATTTACTTTGCTTTTGAGAAAAAAGCTTGATTGTCGTTATTTGCGTATACAAATCATATACTTTTTATTACAATTTAGCCAAGTGTCTCTAACATCAGAATTCAGAGCGGTCAGGTCAGGTACAGTTGCAAACGCTAGGTGGCTAAACTCCGCGACTGATTTCTGCAATCTATTTCGTTGCCAACATAATTATTTTCTAATTTACAACGTTTTTTACTTGTTTCAGAACTAGAACAACAATACCAGAAGGAACTCTACCACCACCAGTAATAACTGTACGGGTAACAAGAGAAGTGCAAGTCGACTGTACCGGCGTGGCCAGGAGGTACCACGAGTGCAATACTGCTGTAAGATCTTTCTCTTTACAACAACAGACCCAACAGTCCACTGCTGGATATGGGCCTCCGCCAATTGGGGGATATTGCTTCATTACAAGTGACGAGCATAGAGCAAAGTGCTTTAAATATGCATAGGGAATGCTTCAGCCCATTCTCGTGATTCCTCTCTAGCTAACCTACCTTTTACGACATCCACAATTAGAAATAAGGTGGTGCTATTCTAGGCCAATATCACACGATCAGTTTCTTTTCTTCAGATCCATGTATCGTAATATTTACGTCCCTGACTGAATGATGTTTCCTATCGCTTTATTTTTTGCAAAAAATACTTATTTCCAAAGTACTTAGAATAACACTTTTGTTTCTAAGTGCAATAGAATGTTTATTGCAATGGATGTCTGTAACAAAAATACGAATTTATTTACGCGGCTGTAACTTTTTGTGGCAGTTCTTAATCAATTTAATAAGAAGGTTTATGTTTAGCTTTGTTAGTTCTATTGTCTAAACAATCCAGTTGGACGTTGTAAATTATTTCGTTTTTATGGTTCAACCCCGGTTCGACACATTCCCAGTTAGTCATAACTGTTGTTACCGTTACAATTTGTCCCGGTTTGTCGCACTCAATAACGACACTTATTTATATATATTTTACATAAAAAAGGCCCGCCTTTGTCTACTATCTCATCTGATGGTAAGTGATGATGCAGACGATGATGGAACATGCTTGCCTAGATATCTATACATATAATAAAACTGTAACTGAACCAATTCTGTACATTGAATAGTTTAAAAAAAGGTCTTTTGTTTGTAATTCAGTTTAAGTTATAGATCTCAAAACGGTGGTTTAAAATTTTTTTGTCTGTTTGTCTGTCTGTTTGTATGTATGTTTGTTAGCGTTTCACGTAAAAACCACTGGACAGATTTCTACCGAATTTTGTACAATGGTAGCTTATTACTCGGGTCAACATTTAGGATACTTTATACTTCGGGAAAATATCTCATTCCCACAGGAAAACACCATTACTGGTTCGGCGAAGCGAGATACATATTTGTTCCGAAATAATTTTATAGATGCCGCGTACGAAGTGTATATTATAATACTATAATAATAAAATAACAGTAAATAAACCAATTAATTATAGTCTAGCAAAAAGTTGCGAGTTGAACCCGAGTCCCACCCAAGCGTCGAAATGGCTTCGCACCTAACAAATGAATGATTTACAAATCGGTGGCAGTCCGGAGTTGCTACAGGTTGTTTTCCATTTACACAGGCAACTATCTCACTTGGTTCATAATAATCATACATAAAAGACCACCAATCATAAATAAAGCCATTCATTGTCAAAATAGTAGAACCAGATTGTTTACAAAAAAAATCATAGATGTCGCTGTTAGTTTTGTAAAACGCGCTAACGGAATGTTTCCTGCAAAACTATATAAAGAGCCACTTATTTTTTTTTTATTTAGATAATGGGGCTAATTCTGAGTGGCCGCTAAATATAATTAGCTTTAGTTGACAGCCCCTAAACACCTTTGTTATTCTGAAATATCTGTCAAAATCAAATGACAGGACTAAATTGAATATGACGTTTCTAATTTTAAATTTTAAACTCAGTTTAGACTTAGCGGCTCAAAAGCTATTCTAGGATGGCCATTTTAGGAAGAAAAAAGAACTGTCATCGCTAATTTTAGTCATAGAGTGGCCACTTTTTTGTTCTTTCGTCCATTCTGGACAGGCAAAGGTCTTAAGACCATACAGCCTCGTCTTTAGTGAGTACTTAATTCTTGAATATTTATAGAAGGGTGGCCACTTTAGGATGAAATAAGAACTGTCATCGCTAATTTTAGCCGGGACCTCCAGACGTGCCGCTTAAAATTAAACTGTATGTAAATACGTCAATTTGAAATGGTTTGAAGTGCAATAACTTAATAACTTCTAAACCCATTTCATAAAACTTGCTTAATGGTGATCGTAATCGTGATGTATACGTTATTTATACCTTTCATTTGATACCCAACATATATACAGGGTGACTGGAAAATTGATGCATTCCTTTCAAGGGAATCAGCTCATGAAACTGAACAACTTTCCCCATGGAACATAGGTCGAAAAATGAAAAAAAAAATTGCCCCACCCATACAAAATTACCGACCGACGACGACTAAGTCAATTTGTATGGGAGGACCAAATTTTTTTTTCATATTTCGACCTATGTTCCTTGGGGAAAGTTGTTCAGTTTCATGAGCTGGTTCATTCCTTGAAAGGAATGCATCAATTTTCCAGTCACTCTGTATATAGAGGTATATTTCAAAGAAATATATTTTTCATCCCTGGTTTCACTCATATCTTTCAAACGGCAGGATCAATATTTTGGAAACATAGCTAACACTCTTCAGACAAACAAAAAACAGAATCGAAATCCGTTCATCCATTTAGGAGCTACGATGCCACAGACACACATCAACTTTAACTCCCCTCTTTTTGTGTCGGAGGTAACAAATAACATTTTGAGAATGTGATCTAATGAGCTGGGACAGCATAGCAGTTTTCTTGTCATTTGGTTCTATTATTATTAATAATAATAAGCGAAGAAGAAGTTTCATGTTTGAAGTATTTGTTTATTGCTTACATTAATTAGTATGTCATGTGGCAATCAGACAATAAAAACAATAAAATCATATCACATTCATAGGTACAGTCAAATGGGGGAAAATGAGACTAGCGGGTAACTTAGGACATTGTTGACACCAGCATCTATGCACCAGCTATAAGCCAATTATGTTATGACTGGTTGATAAACGTAGAGTCCAAAGTTTTCAACCAGTTACAACGTCATGCTGTGACTACAACTATGTTTAAAAGTAGGGAGTAACAATATTTCTTACATAAATCAACATGTTATAATCTAATCAGACTATAGAAATAAAATAATCAACAATTATAAGAACTGAAACTATTGTTAGTTATAATTTCAAGTTTTAACAATACAATTTTGCCATGCTAAGCATAATCAAGACACATAAGAAACTAATAATCACAGAACACTACCTAATAATAATCATCACATTATACTTAATCTAATAATCACATGAAAAAATTATCAACCTGTGATAATCTAGTATTCAGACATAAAAAAATCAATAGGTTATAATCTAAAATATTAGTTATGTATGACACACATTTTAAATTAATGTAACAACATCATCGAAATTCTCCTCCAGATGCTCCTCAATTTTCACCCGTACTGTTGTCAGTATTACTGCAATTGTTTGACCTGCATCCCGGATGGCAGCGGCCAAGGCGTCAGCAGCTTATGCCATTGTGGACCGGAACCATTCATTGTTTCTACTGGTCATTAGTCTAATGCTCAAGCTAACAAGTGAGCTGGTCGGATTCGCTGACGTCTTGTCTGGTTCTTTGAGGTGATTATGATGGGTATGTGACCTCGACTGCTGAATATCAGTACTAAGTCTAGTACTGGTACCTAACATTCGGAATGGACCTGGGTTGGAAGATTGAAGAGCATCTGCAAGCTGGACATCTGGTTGTTATGGCTCCGGAACTGGTGTATGCCGAATTGGGCCCTGCGTGGGTGCAGATAGAGGCTGGACCGATACAGGCAGTGCATCTGCAGCTGCATCTTCTGTGATAGGTGCAGAGGGAACCTAGAATGTAACAAATATATCTTAATCATTTCTGTAATACAAAATATTTATAACATAAATGCATTGATTAACAAAAAAAAATTAGACTTAATACAATATGAGATCTTTATCTTAGCGAGTGGACGGTAAAGTTCGTCAACCTCACAAGTCGTGGTGACAGTTTCGAAACTGCCTTAAAGCCTCCAACGTGATTTTTCATTAACCACTACCATCATGAGATAATTGAATATCTACAAGATTGTAAGCTTACCAAAGGGGTTTCTAAGTTAGCAAAGCCATCAACTGATGCTCTGCCGGCCACCTCCAACACTTTTAGCTCTATATCAGTTAATGGCTTCACAGTAGCCGGACCCCCTCCAGTTCCTTGGCACTGGTCTCTGTACTTCCTGTACTTCGCCTTCACTTTTTGTACCCACTGTGTCCAAATCTGGAATTTGAAAAAGATAAATATGAAAAACCATGAACAAATTTATTAATGTCTTGTTGTATGCTTAGATCTTAAAACTAACTATGACTATAGTTTACCGTGGGACCTGGGTGAAACTGCGGGGCAGTCAGCTAGTATATAACAAGTATTATTGATATAATAGAAACTTACGCTTTGCCACTCCACAACTGTCCTTCGACACCCTGACAATTTAAATTACTTGCCACACCCGCCTAAAAAGCCGCAACTTCTGGGCTAGCGGTGTTTCCTGAAAGAACAGAAGAATTATATGTATAACATATAACCATGTTACAAATTAGGTAAAATTCAATTATATTACTACTATAATTATAGTTTCAGTACGCAATCATACTTACCACGGGCTAATCCCATGTTGGGATGCATATACTCGGCAAGCATCGCCTGCTGCGCTTTGCTGCACCTCTTTCGAGGCGGTGCAAATGCGTAAGAAATGCGTCCATTGCGGCGCAAATTTACTTCTTTGACTTCTGTCTACCACACAAACAAAACAATACACAAACTATGGTGGACTCTAGCTGGAGTTCACGCCGCGAAAGAAGTCACGTCATGCATGACAGCAATTTCCTGACCACTTTAAAAAAATATAGCACAGATAGCAGTAAATTGTCAAATGCCGCGAAAATTATGTAAAATATGGAGGGAAACTTGATAATTACAATAAAATAAATATAAAAACGAGAGTAAGATCATAAAAAAGTATTATTTAATCATAAAAATTAATAAACTATGAAATTAAAATCGATATCATTTATTTATTCGGTAACCTGATTTTTAAAATGGTAATACATAATATATAACTTAGCACTTAGCCAACCATAGACAACTTAGCGAGTGTTAAAACGCTTTCTAAATTTAGTTTGATGAGTGTTTTGGAATAGCAAATGGTTTAGCTAAGATTAAAATCCGCGTAAAATTTAGAAATTAGTTTTAGCTTTAGCTTTAGACGGTGCGCGCCAGAATTGGCCCCAATACTGAATTTGTTGAATTATTATAATAATCTAAAAACATCTGCTATTCTTTGCAGACTTCGATTTTGTTTACTGATTGGTTTTGAATTTAGATTTGAAATTGTACCGACTAACTAACTTTGGCTATTATTTGCGGACTTCGATTTTGCTCAGTGATTGGTTTTGACTTAGGATATTCTTTACGGACGTTGAATCTGCTTACTATTTTACCCTTTGTACAGTGAATAGCTACAATGCCTAGGAGGAGAAAGAGTAATTTATCTCAAAGCTCAGGGGTAGAAGATGATGAGATCAGTACGTTCTCTTCATTTATGGATCGTTGTCTTTGTGCGTAATCTACTATTTATCGCGGGAAAATTGCAATAACTTCAAAGCAAAAGTTTGTGTGAAGACATATCCTTATTTTTGTCGCTCCAACCGTGGTCAAAATGGCTTACTATTTTGTTTTTAATTTTTTTCGCTGATTTGGTTAAGGCTATTTAGCCAATGTTTATCTGGTACATACTGCTGTTATAGGTTTTGCCGACAATACAACTACATTATTTTCAGGGTGCGACAACTTTTTTCTGAAATATTCTTTGGAAATGCCTACTAATAAAAATTGGACTTCCCACACAAAGTGACTCAATCGGCTGGTACATTTTATATAGAAGATTAATTTTTTCCATATTTCTGTAAAATTTTCTTGACGAAAGTTATATTTTATACGTTTGTGCCAGACGATCAAATCAGTATCTGAGATAAGACTTTTCGTGGCTATAGGTATAAGCCGATTTTCCACAGACACTGCTATGTCTGGAGTGTAATTTTGGAATACGCAGGGTTGCTCAAGACCTACGCCACTCTCTCGGGCTCCCTGACTGACACCACAGGAACTTCGAGTCGATACGTGCGGAGCCAAATTGACAGCAGGATAGACCTCTGTCACACGCGTCTGACAAAGACTCCGCTCCGGGTTTAAATGTAGATTCTGTTGTCCTTCTCCAGGGCCGCCGGTCTTGGTCAGGTTTCTCCCTCGGTTGATTCTTACGACTCCCACGGGAAGAGAAGTGCTCTTCTACTTTGCAGCACACGACCTTAATTAAATAGCCTTAGGTACTTAATTAAACGTAACCCTAGCCGCGGCTCCGCCCGTGTGGAAATCAGTCATCCCATGGCATCACACAGGAACATTTTTTCGCGAAGAAAACTTTCCTATGTGTTAATCCAAGTTACCCCCTTTATGTCTGTGTTCAAAATCATGAATATCAGTTAAACAGTTTTTGCGTGAAGGAGTAACAAACAAACATATAAACTTTTGTATTTATATTATTTGTAGGAAGTAGGATAGGATAGGATTAGTAGTATGATTTGTTTTTATTTAGTGGCATCAGTCTACTTCACGGAATTAATACTCTTGGAAGTAAATATTGCACAGTTTTAAAAAATCTGCTAAAAATGGCATAAGAGGCGGAAAGTTGAAGATATAGGGAAGAGAATTGGAAAGCTAAAAAATCGTAGCAGGAAATGACGACTTCAAGAAACTGAACCTTCAGGGATTCTAAAAGACTAAACATTATAAACGAACCACCATTTTCTTACTCATTCTTGCATGTGGAAATTGAAATTTTACGATTTAATTGTTTTTTAAATTACTTACATATAGTCTGAGAAACCAAGTTTTCAGGTACCTACCTACCAACAATTTAATATTAGCTAATATTATTTTGTGGCTCTTAGAGGCCTATGTTTAGCACTGGTCGTCCTATATATAGCTGATAAATGATGGAAGATATATTATGGCGAAACGAAGTTCGCGGGCACCAGCTAGTATATAATAATTATATTACAATATTCATGTTTCGGTTGTTCACAACTTTAATATATGCTTAGCATGTTTCAAAGGCTTATTCGTCTGATAAAATTTAATTCACCATTCGCCGACAGAAGATGCTCGCCTGGAGCGCTTTCTTACAAATGTTTTCTTTTTCCCTTTTTTCTTGTCGAGTAATGCATCTAGAGTCTACAAAACTATTTCTATTTCATTCAGGTTCCCTACTCAATCCTTACTTTTTTTTAAAATAAATTGGGCGTAGGAAATGTAGAAAATACATTTTATATCCTATAGCTTATATTTTTTTCGATACTTTTTAGCTAGTGATCTTTAATTAAAAAGAAAAAGTTTTGGTTTAGTCTATAGGAATTACTCGGCAATAAACCCAGACATCCTCTCAAGTAGATTGTGACGAAACAGAATAGAAGGATTTTTGAAACAATAGCTCTCGATTCGGCGCTAGTTTTTTGGGCGTGACCATTCGGGACTGTGGCCAACCGTCCCAACATATTATTATTCAGCCGGTATATCCGAGTACAATGCTCGTGGTTTAAGGCTATAGTCTGGTCTGAAGATGTATACTGTGTGGACTGCAATGAATTGTGCAATTGAAAAGCGTTGTAAAACGCCTGAGGCCCCTAGATAAGTGGGCGCATATGTTAACGGGGAAGACGAGTTTCAGGGTCTCGTCGAAGCGGAAAGAAAAATCTATCAATAGTATTTTTTTATTGGTACTCACGTTGGTACTATAGTCATCATCACTATTCTTACATGTCAAATTGAGTGACAAATAATATACCATAGCGTATCACGGATACACTGTTGTAGTACTTTGGATAGTTACCTACCTGAATACTTTATTACTTTAAAGTTTGAAAAGCGAAATGGGTTCGTTTCAATTTGTCATTGATCACTTTTCCTTGCATTGTTATGGAAATTTCTACATATCTCTATGTCAGGTCCAGCGCTTGCCTCCTGAGCACCTTCTGATTTATAAGCAACATAAATGTTTCCCTGGTTCTGTTATTACCCACACTGGACTCGGCTTCACCTATGAGTTATTGCAGCGTGAAGTGCGGACTACACATCGATTTACCCTTTTATGGAACCAGCATATACTGGTTTTCTTGGCAACTGTATGAATGACCAGTTTTAGTTGATCCCTGAGAGAGGTAGGTTGATAAGTTGCTGGTATTATGATAGTACGGACTACAGCACTACACTACAGCACAGTAGATAATCACTTTGCTTTATAAAATTGGTCGGTTTTAGGGGAATAAACGTAATGATCAACGACTTTATTACGAGGTGTGACGAATACCGAAACCTCAAGGCAGACTAGTGACAAGGAACAACTTCTCTTAAGGAACATGGGTTGAAATATATAATTTACTGCGAGACTGTTCCCAGACCAAGTTCACATCTGTGCCAAGATTATCATAATTTTTTCATAATTACCTAGTAAACACATCAGATAAAATTTTCTTGCATATTAGACACTTTATTAACTCTTGTAAAGACTAAGAAGAGATGCATTTGCAAAAGCAAGCAAAGTTAGCATACCTACCTATAGAAGAAGTAACATCTATAATCTCAGTTTGGTTGAGTTCAGAGGCTTTTACAAGAATACCTATGTAGTTTTTTTATTTCTGTTAATGCATTTTGTGTATATAATAATTATCGTGTACGTTGTACCTTGTTTTTTATCCTGTTTTCGCCACTCTGTGTAGGAAACTGCGTTGTCGTATTTGTTGTCAATTTACTTTATTGTGACTTGTCCCAAGCTCTTGGGGATGGGAATCAGAAGAAACTTCGAAATAGCAACTTTGATGTAATATTCAATTTATTCAATTCGCTAGTTTCCTGGGTCATTAATAAAATATAACAGTTGTACGCTTAAAACTATTGTCCAAAAATACTACAGACTTCATTCATAATTTTTCAAAATGATCAAAGTTTGAATTAATACACAGTTAAATAATATAAAAGTAAGTGTTTTGACGCCGACCAAATACTTACGGCGTGACGTCATACTTCTAATTCTTCATACAAAATACCGTTTTAGATCGTCTAAAAAGTAGCCTTTGACCTGTCAGGAAACAAGCCTATTCTCTCCGACTGTAGAATCCAACCATCAGGAGGGTGAGGAGTAATGGTGTACGGTTTTGTTATAGCCCTGCCCAGGAGGAACCAAAGATATTCGAGCGGAACAGTGTGCGGCGTATGATAGGAGACCCTTCCGTGGACGGTTCTACACTTGGGTGCCTTATGTCGATGGTTAGTATACAGGGTGTAAAAATATTAGCTGCAAATATTTTAAGAGGTTAATCAGCCTGTGAAACTGAACTATTTTCCCCAAGGAACATAGGTCGAAATATGAGAGAAATTTTTTGACCTCCCATACTTATTGACTTGAGTCGGTTAGTAATTTTGTATGGGAGGTCCAAAATTTTTTTTCATATTTCGACCTATTTTCCTTGAGAATAGTTGTTCAGTTTAATGGGCTGGTTCAGTCCTTAAAGTATTTGCAGCAAGTTTTTTTTACATCCTGGTCTTGTCCTGCTTCTCAGCTTGAAGAATCCTTCAATATGGAAGGAAACATCTGCAAAAGAAAATATTTAAGTGACTTTTTCCTCATTCAGTTACTCAAGTCTGGCGATCTTTTTTTCTCAGGTGACTCTCCATGTATGCTGAACTGCCGACCACTTGGACAACAGTTCTATGCGTCTCTAGCGCTGGCAGCTGACGGGACACCGTGCACCAAGCCAGGGTTCAGAGCTATTTGTGTTCAAGGAACTTGTCAGGTGAGTATCAAAGCGCTTTGCATCTACCTGTAGGTACCTACGGCGACACAACTGCTTGGTATGTATTAGTTTGAAATCGAATCAAAACTCGAACTCACCAGCAGATGTCACTTATCTACGACAAATCTTGACGATATATACCGACACGACTGCAAGATGGTGGCGGTTGATACATCGAAAGAACTACGTGGAAGTGTAGGTGGGCCAACCACATTTCATACAGGAATAGGCGGATCGCACACTTGACTCACGACGGAACGCAAAAATATCGCAGCGGTCTGTCAGATCCATACTAGAAAAATCAATCCACATACTAAAACCGCTCAACCGCTGTCGACGCAGCGCGATCGCCGTGTCGTCCGTCGAGTGCGATTTTAGTATGGGGAGTGACGTTTCTAGTATGGATCTGACAGACCGCTGCGATATTTTTGCGTTCCGTTGTGCGTGAAGTGTGCGATCCGCCTTAGGGACGTAACTAATATAAGCAGTGTACTGCTGGATGTGGGTTATTCTTTAACTTTAAACAATTGACACAAAATGAACTGTAATGAGAACGGTTGCTTATCACCAAAGATGCAATATAATCAATGTAGTAATTAATTCTTATAACAGCACGTACATTGCGTGGTAGCGCTTGGTAAAGTAGGTACTTCGGTTTGTTTCTAGATAAGTATATAGCTAGCCATGACCACATCACAGCTAGGAGCTAAAGATGAATAGGCTTTATTTGTCATGTTAGGCGTGGTCAGCACTAACGTGAACATAAGCCTAAATAGGTAACATAGAGTGTTACGCAAAAACTGAGTTATTTTAAATCACGAGTTCTATAGGCAAAGCAAATAGTCAGTTACCTACCCAATATTCAAAGAACAAGCCGATCTTGTTGTCTACTGGTGACATACGATACGATATACCTAAATTTAATGTATTTACACCTTTGTTTAAGACACTCTGAACACAACCATTGAAACTGAAAAGGTTAGTTGTTAATTACATTTTGTTATTGACCACAGCAGTCGTTTATCTTCTATGCCACAGAATGAATTTTGCAGCTTTGTCTGGTAGATTCAAAACCTTTGCTTAACCATACAACTAATACTGACTGATTACATAATAGGCTGATAGTTAGGTAGGTATATGGACAAACATTTATCCATGCGGGAAATTTACGCTATTTTAGATCCCTCACTGTCCTTTCCTGTGTCCTGATTAGGTGGATCGCACACTTGACGTACGACGTAGCGCAAAAATATCGCAGCGGTCTGTCAGATTCATACTAGAAACTTCATTCCCCATAATAAAACCGTACTCGACGGACGACGCTGCGATAGCGCTGCGTCGACAGCGGTTGAGTGGTTTTAGTATGGGGATTGACCATTCTAGTAAGGATCTGACAGAAGGCTGCGATATTTTTGCGGTCCGTCGTGCGTCAAGTGTGCGATCTACCTTATAAGTAGGTATTTCTCTAAAACAAATTAAAACAGACAAGACCCGATTGTCAATTCCGATTGGCGCCACACAATTAGCCACGGCCAGATCGGGATGATGGGCCTGTCTCATTAGCATTTGAAGCCCACCACCAATTTATCATGTTATCCCCACACTCCATCTGAATACGGGATCCTCAGACTTCTACACATTCTTGCTTTCTTTGTATTTACATGGGTGTCAATCTTAGGAAAAAGGTACCGTCCAGCAAAATTGGTACAAATAAAATGGTACAAAAAAAAATGTATTAAAATTGTTGGCAAATTATTTGACAGATTTGAAAGTGACTCCCTCATTTATTGTCAACTCTTTTTTTGCTGGACTGTAAGCTGCCACCTCTACCTAATGAGTGACGTTATTTTCACAGTATAATGCAATTTTGCAAACTGCAAAAGACGGAAGTCGGTAACAATCTTAGCGAATCCGCGACTCTTTAAATGAATTGCACACGGATCGGATCGTTTCAATGACAACCTAGTGACAGCGACGACATGTTCCATAATATTCGATTTCAGTACGAGCTCTTGTAAACTCCATTCGTCATAAAACACCGGAACATCACGTGGTACCTGCATGAATCGCCTTAAATCTCTTGCTTTTGTAATTAAAGATCAAACCAAAATAACTTTTGGGTTTTGGTTGCTTCTGTCAGCAGCTATGAAATATCTCAATTAAATTTTTACGATACCTATGGCTTCTGTCTACAGGGACAATTCTGCCAAAGTCAAAATGTGGAAATATACGGGTTCCTCAAAATAGGTATAACCAAATGGTCTGTTTCTCGTAGAATCGTGAACATGTGACCATCAATACTAAAGTGAAACTATCAATTAAATTTGACAGGTGTTGATTCTGCAATAAAGCGCAGATGTCCATTGAGAGCGCAACGTCTGCGTTGTAATGTACTCAAATAAATCGATAGACACTCAAGGATATTCGTGTAGTAAATCTAAATTATTCAAACGTATTGTATTACGCAATAAACCTAATCATCAAACGTGGGTAACTGTCTTATGGTTTACGACATTGTCTTTGACCTGAGGCCATAACAGTATCACCAAGTTTTAGTATCAATAAAGTAACCAGTAATCTATTGATCGCGAATACAATTTGTGACTATTTCAGAACTTAACATTTACTGGTTTTTCATACTGTTTTTAAGGATAACCAGTCTAAAATGAACCGTTGGTCCTTCTATAGTTCCAGCAGTTACTTTATCGGCTCTTTATTCTGCAGCTAACGATTTTAAAGCGACAATAGCTGTTTGATCGTCTGTGATGTCTACTGATTTTGTATCAATTGTTGAGTTTCATAACGACCCATTCTGTCTTTCAATGGTGTCTGGTCTTATCGTATAACTACCTACATCACTGGACAAAATATATTACGTATCGAACATTCAATACTCTTTCAATCTTTAGTTGAGCCTCTAGATTGAGTAGTCTCCATGACGTCAAACCACATATTCCATTAATAAACACACGTAAAAATGTTTTCTATTTTGGTGTAACTTTTGCTGGAAAGCCCAACCCAAAACCGCAGCCACGTAAAAGCAACTTCGGTGTAAACAAGCCGAAGAGAATTACAAGAAGCGGCTATTATAGAATCTATTAGCACTTAAACCACCTGCTGGACAAATAATAGCCTGTCGTCGCCTTAAATCCGCCAGCTGGCGCCACCTATGAACTCAGTTCCTTGTTTGGCCTGCAACTCAGAGAACGTTTTCTGCCAGAGCCTTTTGATCAACAAAAATGAGGGCATAAGAAACCCATCTCAATGAAATTTGACGCGTGCTCACAGACCTACTTACCTATATGCACAAAAGCATGATAAAAGTATTTTAGCCACGCAGACTCACGCAGTGCTTTTAAAATCTGTAACTTTTACAATGTAAGTACATATTTATAGTTTTCTTGTATGTTTGTAGGTATTTAGCTATCAAATTAGATTGAGACATCACTCCGCTCCTTTGCTCTGGCATCGGTTGTTTGTAGGTTTCCCGCTGTTCTTAGCTCTGAGGTTTGCAAACAAAGTATCAACCAGCACATAATATTATGCTGTGCCTATAGGTACTCTAAATTTGCACCTAGCCGTAGTCAAACGCAGTTGTACCTCGTTTATTCTGTCAGCTAAAGACCAATATTTATTCAGGACTTAGTGGATAATTTTAACCTATTCGTGATTACAGATGCAAATGATGGTTCTTAAACGATTTGTTTCAAACAGAGTTCATTTTGTGTTTAACTTTGTATAAAATTAAATTGAAATCATTGGCTATTGTGAAGCCTCACATAAATAATAGTAAAGACGATATTTTACTTACAGTTCTAGGCAAGTTTAGCGAAGTTAGGAATTTGCATGGATGTCGAGGTGTCAACTTCTTTAAGTTTAGAAGTTTAGGGTTGGTTGTCAGGTACTATGACGCTAATCTTGCCGCAAGCTTGCAGCTCTGGATTAAGGCTGATTTCCTGGTTGGGTTACCACTGGTATCTGGTAATAAATATCTGGTAACTTACTAGATATTTATTTGGTGACCTGAAGGTTTAGAATGTACTTCCTTCAATAACATTTATATTTATCTTCCTACCTACCTATCTATCTAATACCTTTAAACGAGCAAGAATTGTTTATCATATATTTTTTCACGCAAATTTGTATATGGGGGGATTCGGGGGAGATAAATCGTTCTACTTAGGTTTTATTTTCCAAAAATCACTGTGCACGGCAGAAAAAGCCGAACAAAATCACTTTGCATCTTGTGTGGAGACAGATCCAATTCATACAAACCAACGCAAGCATAAGTGATGACTTCTTTAGTCCGATTTTTAAATCGCACACTTGAAGCACGACGGAGCGCAATAATATCGCAGCGGTCTGTCAGATCCATACTAGAAACGTGACAACCCATACTAAAACCGCACACGACGAGGGACGACGTCTTTCAGTATGGGGATTGACATTTATAGCACATGGCGCGAGCCAGTATTTATTTTGTGTTTATAGTATGGTTCTGATTCTGACAGACCGCTGCGATACTTTTGCACTCCGTCGTGCGTCAAGTGTGCGTTCCGCCATACCTCAGTGAACGTCAAAGATGTTTTTTAGTTAAAACATTTTGACACGTCAACAATTGATGCAGCATGTGGAGACCTACCTACGTCACAGACTAACGACAGTAATTTAAGCAAATGTTCGAACTTGAGAAAGCGAATTCTAAGAATAACCTATGAATGTCTCGGTCCTGACATTCGTGAAGTCAAGCTTGTTTTCACACGTCGCTGCGTCCAATCGCTTTTGTAGTCAAAAATAAAGCAGTTTGCAAAGTTATGACTGTAAGTAGATTTTATTATACGTAAACAAACAATATATTCAAATATGCCGTGTGATGCCGGCTTAGAATAGCATCACCCCACATCCTTCCCGCGGGTGTCGTAAGAGGCGATTTAGGGACTCAAGAGTATTGATGTATTACAATTTTAGGCGACAGGCTGACAACCTGTCACTATAGTGATACAGATGTTTTCTGAAACTACCTTGGAAAACAATCCTCAAAAATGTCAGACGTGGCGATAGCAACCGTATTCTTACGGCCTTAACGCTCTGCCTACCCCGCAAGGGGTAAAGGCGTGATATATGAATGTATGTGAAATTCTTTATTTATAAATAAACATAATTACTAATAGGTAAGACTACACAAAACAATTATGAGACAATAGCTTTGTGTAGTGTTCATTTGCTGCGGATCTCAATGCTTTGTGTACCTGGAGCTACAATATTCAATAACAGATGATAATCATGTTTAGTTGACAATGTATGGCATCACTCCCAGCAGTACACATGCTACTGTAACATGAAAAATTATATAAATTCCGTGTTTCGGAAGAACACAGATGTATCTTTATCGTCCAATATCTTAACGCGTGAAAACTCTACTAAACTACTCACATAACGACAAGGGCCATTATACTCTTTTTGTCTCCTTTTACTGACAAAGTGCCAGCTTTGCTGTAGGTATATAATGTTGCTAGTGTTCCCATCCAACGTCAATCAACCTTTTCTTTCGTACAAATACTACCTAATTATCTTCTTTTTTAAATCTTATCAGTTCAGATGCGATGCACACAACACCAACACCTCTCGCTACATTTTTTTAAAATTTGAAGGGTGTCTAAAAATTCTGTTCAATTTTATTTCTGTTGTTTTTTAAAAGATTCTTCAAGTCTCCAGTCTTTAGTCTTCACAATTTTAAAAAAGCAACCTTATAGACTCTATCTTCTTGCATCATTTCCTTCATCAGAATAAACACCGTAAACTAATTAAAGTGTTGCTAAGTGGTAGGTGTTATTCTGACAGGCAATAAACGCTCTTCCATTAGGTACAACATTAATGTTCTAGATTCTGTATTAGCAGTAAATTTATTGCTTTATTGCAAGTATTTATGGTATAGAATTCAAAACGAAGCCATATATATTTAGACATAGAATTACTCTAATCGGTAAAATAGCTAGCAACGTTGGTTTAGGTATACGATAATATGGTAATATTAAATGTAACTTTATTTTTGTAAATAAATAATTTTCTAACTTGAATTGTAATAAAAACACTACTGATTTTTTAGTTCTATAATATAATAGTTTTCAAAATACATATTATTGAAGAATTGTTGGAAAAGCGAGCCACTTTGGAATTTGGCTTAGTTGATGGAACAAGCATACATCTAGGTATATCGTTCCTTCTCTAAAAAGTTTACCTAATGATTGGAGAAGATAAAAACGTGCGTCTACAAAATCGATACTTGTTTGTTTACTAATAAATGGGGCTACAAATGTTAATGGAACCGAAACAGCAACTGGTTTGTTTATATTTATTTAAATTGTCAAGAATTCACGACATGTTCGCGAAACTGCGCCAAATGCGATGCGAAGCTATAAAGTTTTGTATTTAACATTCGTACAGAGTGACCATTACGTTACATTTAGGTACACCTACAGCATTGCATACAAATATCGTGTTATGCCATTCTAGCGTAGCATCATTCCATTTCTACTAATAGCCGCGTCGCATACTTGACGCACGACGGACCGCTAAAATATCGCAGCGGTCTGTCAGATCCATACTAGAAATGTCAATCCTCATACTAAAATTGCTTCACCGTCGTTGACGCAGCGCTATCGCAGTGCCATCAGTCGAGTGCGGTTTTAGTATGGGGATTGACATTTCTAGTATGGATCTGACAGACCGCTGCGATATTTTTGCGCTCCGTCGTGCGTCAAGTGTGCGATCTACCGTCGGTGTCGTAAAGGCGACTAAGAGATGAATCCATGGGCTTCAGCGTTCCCTGTGAATATAATACTTTGCATTGCGCTCGCTAACCCGTCTTCCAAGTGTGGTGAGTATGGCAAATACCCCAAAATTGGGTGAGGCCTGCATCCACGAGTGGATTGTTGTAACTGCTGAAGTAAAAGTAAGTATAAATTAGAATTTTACTTTTAAGTGTTAGGAAAAGTACTAAGTTCCTTTCCAGAGATAAACCAGCTCATGAATTGAACTACTTTTCCAAAGAAAATAGGTCTAAGATTGAAAAGAAAATTTGAACCTCACATACCTACAACCTCACCCGGTCGGCTGGTACATTTTGCATGGGAGATTCAAATTACTTTTTCTCATATTTTGACCTGTGTTCCTTCAGGAATGTTAAAACAACAAAAGACCGGTTGACTCTTCTAAAACTCTATTAATGATGTGGGAAAAAACCCTAAAAACAATAAAACTAGGTTAACACAGTGATGGTGGATGAGTAAGAAATAAACATGAATAAGCTAGGACAAATAAATAAGTACTCCGTGAGGGTTTCCTTGTGATATTATTATGACACGATAACGGTGATGATTTCCACTTCACTTTTTTATACGATCTTATTTACAGTAGTTGATTATTTATTATACAATAGTGAGGCATTATTTATTATGCACGCACATTCCTGTTCGAAGATTTAGTATAGACTGAGTCAAAAGAAAATACATCTGACGACATTCCAAATTCGTAGTTTGAAATGATTCTAGAAAGGACCGGTGACTTGGAAAGGATGCCGATGCAGAGTGTTTACTCTGCTACAAAGTTGTTCAGTTTTATGAGCTAGTTCATCCCTTGAAAGGAACTTGGTAATTTTCCGAAAATCCTGTATTTTTTAGTAACCTTCGGTGTTTTTTTGTAGCATGTCATGCTTTATTTAATAGATGGTTGTAATAAATATATTTTTTGTATTAGGCATGCAAAGCTTTTCCGTCCAATAATGATTTCTCGTTATCCCCGACCTTAGACCTAACATACTTCATATTTTAAATAATTATTTTGGCATACATTTTGGGAGATTTGACAACTTGCTTGCGTAATAATCAACGTATGCAAATATTATATTCTATGAAATACTATGAATCTCAAATCCACGAAAAATATATTCGACGCTATTTTTTATAGTCCATTATCTGTAGGGTTTTTTATAGTTGAATATTTACGTTTTCCCTTCCATGTTATGTGTGTAATTGTATATGTATGTAGGTACGTATTATGTATGTCAATGACTTTGGAATAGTGTTTTATGAGGGACTATAAATAAAATACAGCTTTGTACAAACGCTATCGTTGCTATTATTAATCTTGACATACATATATTTATCACGCCTTTATCCCTTATGGGGTAGGCAGAGCGTTAACGGCCATGAAAATACAGTCGCTTTCGCCACGTCTGACTAATATAGAGGGCCGTTTGAGATAATTTGTGTATCACTATAGTGACAGGTTGTCAGCCTGACGCCTAAAATTTGTAATACACCTGAAACCCTCAAGTCCTTCAGTCTCCTCTTACGACACCCACGGGTAGAAAATGGGGTGATGCTATTCTAAGCCGGCATCACACGGCATATTAATCTTGACACAGAAACTTATTCTACAAATTCTACAAATACATCTATTTAGTATCTTTAGGAACCGCAGCAAGCGTCATAAGCACTTTTGGGCCGGGTGCGATCCGGGGCGGGTTATTTGACTGATTTTATTTGGTTTTAAATTGACATTAATGAAATTTTTGTATTATCGTATTTATGCAAAAATTTAGTAACAAGAAAGAAGAACCTACATCAAACCCAAACTATGCAATTAAAAATCTAATGATGACTTCATAGATTTCACCTCATTGTATTCACGCAAAACTTAAACACACACATTATATCACGCCGTATAACGCAATAATTCTTACAATAGCAAAAAATAAATATTTTTATTATTTTAAATTTAAATAAAAAGAAAAAGCTCGTTTGTGAATGAACAAAAGGTTCTTCAGTTATTTAAACTTTTTGTCATTAACTTCATGAAATCGATTTCTACTGAGGATTTCTTGTTCCAAGAATGCGTAATGGGTATAGTTCTATCGGAAATTCTGAGTCGGAAAATTCGCTAGATGACTGGGTCATAGGGTCGTTGGACGACTCGGTGTCCCACACGAAAAGAGAGAGATAGGGCCATTAATAAAATACTAAAGAAGAACGTTTTAAACTATTGTCCAAAAATGCTGCATACTCCATTTATAGTTTTTCGAAGTACTTGTTCAAAGTTTGAATTATTAAACAGAAAAATAATATAAACGAAAGTGTTTTGCCATCCATATTAAGTAGATAGACATGACGTCATCTCTTCGTATTTTTATATAAAATATGGTTTAAAAAAGTAGCTCATTCGACCTGCCAGTTATCATGCCCATTGTGAATTTATATGACAACTGATAACATTTTCCACGAGAATTTTTCGTAGGTAGGCACGCTTGGGAACTCCTTCTTGTTAACTCCTTTCTGGGAAGACCAAGAAGGAGTTCTTTGGATCCAGGGCGCTCAATCATAGTACTGTGATTTGGGGAACACTTTCGGAATACGATGCGAAATTACGAAGCGTTGTTCTTACTATATCTCACAGATGGCGTGGCAGTTTACAAATTCTATGTTGCCAATTTATCAATCGACCCATTTTCCATGGGGAAAGTTGTTTAGTTTCATTTCAAGGGCGCTACTTACGCATTGCCAGTTTTGGCAGCTGAGATAGGTCTCTATACCCCTATATATATTAAAGTACTTTGTGTTTGGATCAGACAAAGGATAAAACAATGGTCACGTCGTCAAAGAAGTCAAGGAGAGGGCGGAGGACAGAGAAGTAAATGCCCTTAAATAAATAAACGAATGAGGCGCGCTTTTACTTCTACCTGCTGCACTGACTTCGTCTTCCTCATTTTCTATTTCTCCTAAGATTTACTATTTGACCTTTATCATCAATTTTCGTATTGGCGAACACCTAGGAAGGACACAGTTTCGGCAATTCCATTTGGTGATAACTTTGATAATATATTTTATGCGTAACCGCGTAAATTTACGATCTAATCCAATGCATAAAATGAAGTGAAATACGTTTCAGATATAAAGCAGTAAATGCAAATATATTACTGAGATTGCCCTTGCACTCGGTTGTCCGTATGTTTATGATGCTCTAGACAATTTAAAAGTCGTTTGAACCGTGTCCTGTTGCTACAGGTCTCAATTGACAGAAAGGACTTTGCTTCTCCTAAAGCCGTATAGACTGGTCTACTAAGAAATCATTTTTTGTGTTTTATACAATAAGGGTTTTGCCACGTACTGAATAGATAACACCGGCAGCCTTGACATCACGTCTCTAGGAATGTTAAAGTAAGTGTGTAAGGGTTCTTTTCTTCTTTGTAGTTTTCTTCATTACCTACTGAAGATCGTGTTCTTTGTCGCCGTGTGATGCCGTCTTAGAATATCAACCCATTTCTTATCCGTGTGTGTCGTAAGAGGCGACTGAGGGACTTGAGGGTTTCAGGTGTATTACAACTTTTAGGTGGCACGCTGACAACCTGTTACTACAGTGATACATGTATCATCGAAAAGGGCCCTCAATACTTGTCAAACGTGGCGATAACGACCGTAATTTTGCGACTGTTGACGCTCTGCCTACCCCGGAAGGGATAAAGGCGTGATTTGTGTATGTGTCCTTTACGAAAGTCTTTCATGTCTCATAAGATTTGTCTCAATTTATCTCGCTCGGTGATCTCGGTGCGAACATCGAAACAGCCGAAGCTTTTCTTAGGGCAGTTCTTACAGAGACCAATAAGGGCTTTCTGTACCTCGTTTTTCGGAACTACAGGTGAAATTCGATGTTCATTGCGTAGCGGGTTAAAAATCCTGGTATTATAATGCCCCACCGGCTACGCAATGTACATCGAATTTCACCTGTAGAGTTGTAGCCTGTAGTTTCGCTGGCCACAGGTCACATCAACGGCTAGGTGGTCGGCCGCGGAGTCTTCTTCCTTCTACTTTGCTAAGATATGAACTTGTCACTTGAACTTGTCAAGATTGTCTAGTTGACGACGAGCAATATGACCAAAATACCTCAAAATGATTTATGTATTTAGGTAAACCAAAATAAATTTACGTTACGTTCGTGAATGCTCTGCCTAGCCCGCAAGGGATATAGGCGTGACTTATGTATGTGTGTATGGATGGTGGGTGGTATTAGTAACCTTGTGGTAGACAGGATTGGCAGCATCTCGACCAAGGTCAGGAGCTCTATTTTTCATTTGTATGACAAAGTATTGTTCTAAATGTAAGCCAGAACCGTAATTTTAACTTATATCAAATTAATCTTGATAAACACTTGTTGTACATAATCAACATGATATTTTTGTAAACAACCTACGTTCTGCTTGTAAGATTAAAAGGAGAAATGGGCAGGGTGCACGAGCCAATACAGCATCAGTTTCTTCCAAAGTTCAACTTATGTTTTACTAGCAGGCGTCCGCGGCTCTGCCCGCGTGGAAGTCGGTTTTAATACCTTAGCATCCTACAGGAACATTTTTTCGGGATAATAACTGTCCTATGTTATTTCAAGTTAACCCCTATATGTGTGCTAAATTTCATGATAATCGGTTCAGTAGTTTTAGCGTGGTGGAGTAACAAACATACAAACTTTCGCATTTATGTTATTAGTAGGATTTTATGTTACTGATGCCAAAAATTACATCAGTTTTCGAATAAGCTAGCGAGTGAGTCGCCCAGTGGCAGCACCCGCTGCTGATTGTTTTCCCGTGGTAAAAATAAACTTGGTTAACCCGCGAAATTACCTAAGATCCCTCTAGAAACAATTATTAACAAAAAAAACTGCATCAAAATCGGTGCTTAAAAATAATAATAAAAAAAGGGAATTAGACGGAAGCCATTCCTACTTCTGTGATGCAAAAAAGGACCCCGACATTTCTTCATTACTGGTGCGTCGTTTCTAACTGGTACATCTACCCCAGTTGGTCATAAGTTATTTGGTAACATTCCAATTTAAATTGTGTTGGGGATAACAAAATGTGGTAACTAATTTAGGAGGATGGCAAGGAGCGATCCAATAAATCATTAGATTCCGTGGAGTTACCAAACTGAATCTCTGGACCCGGTATGACGTCCATTGCATTAGCCACAAGCTGGGGGTACAGTGAGAGAAGAATGCACAGCCTTTTACAGTAAAGCTTACGACCAATAAACCTCTCGAACCGCTGATGTAAGTGTGGCGGATTGCACACTACGACGCAAAAATAACGCAGCGGTCTGTCAGATCCATACTAGAAACGTAACTCCCCATACTAAAATCGCACTCGACGGACTACACTGCGATAGCGCTGCGTCGACAGAGGTTGAGCGGTTTTAGTATAGATCTGACAGTCCGCTGCGATGTATTAGTGCTACGTCGTGCGTCCGTCCGTAAGTGTGCAATCCGCCCACGCGGCATAAAATCTGTCCCCTTCCTAAATGGCTAAACATATCTGTAAGATGGTTCTAGCATAGTGATACTTACCTAGTACTAACTTTTGTAGCAAAACAAAAGAAAACCCCCGTTGGTTGCAAGGAAAATTCGTGGCTATGCAATATCAAAGAGAGGATCGGTATTGTGCGTGAGTGCTCAACTTTATATAATATCAATCAATATTTTGTGAAGGTGGTCTACGAAGGAAAAATATGTTGTAAGTATACTTAGCTAGTTTACAGAGAGACACATGTCATACCAATGGGATCGTTTTTGAGCAGTTTCGAGACAATTAATATTCACTTAATTTACCATTTTCGTTGTCTTTCTGTTTCTCTACCGTGAGTTTCGCCGATCGCAAATGAATCGAAATCGCCGGACAAAGCTTTTCATCATGTTTTCATCTCAATTTGATCCCGAGACCTCGTAACTAGCTCTCAGTATGCCACCAGCTGCCGGTCTAGTATGTCAGCTCTGTTTTCCACATATCAGTGTGTAGTGTCTAGCGAACGCGCAGTAGTGCACGGCGGCGGCGCGGCGCGCGGCAAGCAGCGCATTCGAAATACGAAAAAGTGTTTTCGATTCAGTTATTTTTTTTTTTCCGAATTTGATTTCTAGTCAGTGTTTTGTTGGAATGCTTAAAGGCGTAAGAATACCAAACCGGTTTTATCACATTAGTTGTTTTTTTTTTATGAATGACAATTTCGATATTTTGTTTTTGTTTTACCACTTGCCAAAACTTTTAATGTTCAGCCAGTTTAAGTTTAGCCACGGCATATTTTATGTATTTATTTATGTATTTTATTAATATTCTTTCGCAAACCTTACATAGGTAATAGGTGTCAAAACCTTCGCAATCAATTTTAAATTTCGTGAGTGAGGTAAGCGTGTTTTTTATAAACCGCAACGCAACGCAACTTACAGTAAACATTTGACCAAGCTTATAAAAAAATAATCGATCATTGTTAATGAATTTTGCACTGATCTTAATAGGAAAAATATTGACCATCAGATTAATTGACAAAAGCCTATCACAACCTACACAGTTGATGATAATATGTACCACCACTACCACCTGATTGTTTGAAAATAAAGATGGTTCCGTGCTTCAGAGGATACGTTACGCAGTCGGTTATGGTTGATATTTATGACTACGTAGGCAAACGACCATCCTTGCACAACAATGTCCAAGACCTGCTACCTGTAGTAGGCGGTTGAAGAATTTTGACATTAGGCTTTACAGATCCAAACGAAAAAAAAAGAAAGTACCTAGGTGCCTACTATCAATTCCAAACACATAAACTTCCCCTTATTGTTCGATTTCGGTTTATTTGAACAACTACGAGGTATAATATAGGTTTTATTTCCAAGAGCCTAGGTTTTCAAATTAAAAATGGTGTTTCTTTTTCATATTGGGGTAGGTACCCAACAAAACTGAGAGTTATTAATAGCTATAGATACACTATCTGTCATCCATCTTTTTTAGTTCCAGACAGGATGGTCAACGTTCAAGTTTCGGCCTATATTTTCTTTGCAATCTGTTAGAATGTAGACCAGTGAAACGTGTATGTAAATCTAGCAAGAGATTTTCTCTACAAGGCGGTCTCACCCGGAGTTAATTTTCGTATGTAGGTAGGTGAGTGTAACTCGAAACCGCTCAATATGGAATCACTTTGAAACTTTTACTCCTATTTATTTAAATCGCCTTACTTTCTAAAAAGCATTTCCTTTCATTAGAAAAACAGGAAACTTTACTTGAAAAACGTGCTTTGAACTTGTGGTAAACAAATTAGCCAGTGACTGTTAAAATGTCTAAAGGTGGATTTGTGGTTTAGATTCCGCTTTATTCGATTAAATCTCACTTCTCAGCTTGAGTTGAAAGGTCTATTCATGCATGAACTATCTATCTACAGTGTAGGTAATCAAAATTTCTTAGCATTGTACTTGGATCGTAAAAATAGTTACATGTTTTGTCGAGAATAACGCCAGCAGGTATAGAGATATGATTCACCAAAATTGCTGTAGCTAGATATTTACGTACGTACCTACTAAATTTCGTAAGATTTTGAACATTGAACAATGGGTTGACATACTTAGTTTTATTGCCTACACTTATAAACACAATGTTTTCCATATTAAGATTTTTACAAAACAAACAATACATTATGTTTTGCGTGATAATGATCAGTTTTCTAGGTCAACAAATTTTAACACTTTCTTCGTGATATTTTTTAAGGAAGGCTTCAATTTGCTTTCGTATTGTGTTTCATAAGTCTTCTGTCCCAGGAAATGAAAAGGGGTTCAATATTCTAGCAAAATTCTCGTCCACGGATATTAGGTCATCAAGACGATTTATCATCTTCGAGAAAATTCACTTTCGGTACATTCCAATTTCGCATACGTCGCTCATTCGATCGTTTGTTTTCAATAACATGACTTCAACAGTAACAAAAATAAATAGAGTGGTCGTGCCGGTTCCAAACCAGACACCAGTGTCTGATTCATTTTTCGTGTTACGTAGAACATCAAGGTTTTGTGCCGATATTTCTTATCTTCTTATTTCATAAACAGGAAAGCATTACATGTAGCCGATAAACTCTGGAACAACTGGATCGATTTCAAAAATTTTCTCACCTTTGAATAGCTACAAAAACTATAGTAACATACAAAAATATCTTATTAATAATAAATAATAATAATAAAATCATTTATTTTCTCACAAATTAGAATTAGGTACATGAGAACACATAAAAGAACAAAATACACTAAAATGAAAAACTTATTAATACAGTTTGAGCCAACTTGTGAGACTGGCGCCTAAACTAGGTTTCGGTATGAAACCTGTATCATAGGTCACCAGGCCCCCATTCTAACACAGTTAGACTATTTCTATGTGAAATGTATGCTGCATTTAAAAATAAGAACAACTTAATATTATTATAATAAATAAATGGTTAATCTTAGAACTAGACTATTATAGTAATTAGGAATTGACAAGAAGTACTGAAGTTATTGTGCAGTTTGAGTAGCTAAAACATACTTATTAGACAGTTATTTGTAACAAGTCTTCTGTCTCATCATAATTGAGCTGCAAGAGCCAAGACGTCAATTTTTTCTTGCATTCGAACAGAACGAGTGGGTACAGGTCAATGTAACCACTCGCCCGATTGTACAGTCTAGGACCCAGTACCCAACACTGACGGGATGCAAAGGTTGTTCTATGACGTACCCTACCGCATACGAGGTCTGTCCTGCGGGATGTAGTAACATGGCTTGAGAGGTATTCCAGATTTTTATGGCAACGAAGGATAGCATGAAACACGAACAGCTGCCGGACTGTAAGGACACGGTACTCAGCAGAGCCGGTGTGTTGGGTAAAGGAAATTCCGTTTATTGATCACTTTAATTACTGCTCTTTGAGCTCTCTCAAGTGGAAGTAAAGTTGTTTTGGGCGCCCCTCCCCACGCGGAAGTGCAATATGAGAGTAATGACTGCACGAGAGCAAAATAGACCATTTTCATAATGGAAGCATCGGCCGAGCTGCGAAGCAATTTGAAAATGTACATTAATTTACGAGTACGGGTCTTGACAGATTCTACTTGGTGCTGCCATGAAAGATTTTCATCTACTAAGACTCCCAAATATTTGACATATGCTGAACGCGTAAGTAGAGGACAGATGCACAGTTCGGTATCTCTCGCACAACCATGCACCCTGATGGAGAAAGAGGGCGGCGGCTGAGTGGCACAAGTAATAGAGAAGGCAACGTAAGTTGTTTTAAGGACGTTCAAGGTGAGAAGGTTGTGATCGAGCCAACTTGTAACAAGTCGAAGGATCTCCTCCGTCTTCTGTTGAACGTCCGGCCAATCAATCCCTTCCACGAGTAACGCAGTATCATCGGCATAGGCAAACACCGAGCAACCCGGATAGCAAAATTGACATAACTGATTTATATATATCAGAAAAAATGTTGGACCAAGAACGCTTCCTTGAGGGACACCGAAAGACAAAGAAGATGGACGACTAACAACATCGTTTATTTTAACACATTGGGTCCTGGCAGTTAGATAGTCTGTGAAAATATCAAGTGCAACACCTCTGATACCTACATCCCGCAATTTGTTTAGTAAAGTTGGTACCGAAACAGTATCAAATGCTTTTTTGAGGTCAAGGAAAATTCCCAAACACTTATGCTTTTTGTCTAATATCCTGGAAACTGCTTCAGTCATAGCTAATACAGCATCCTCAGTAGAGACACCTTTCCTAAAACCATACTGATTTGTGGAAATAATATTTTCGTGTTCAAGGAAACCTAATAACCTCTTGTTTAAAACTTTTTCCATGATCTTAGACAGAATGTTAAGAACCGATATTGGACGATAATTACCAATTTCAGATTTTTCACCGGACTTGTAAATGGGATGGACAAGTGCTTTTTTAAAAGCTCTTGGAAATATGCCATTTACTATGCATAAGTTACACAATCGGGTAATGAGAGGAACCAAATTATCTCTTGAATTTTTTATCAAAAGAACAGGAATTCCATCCCACCCTGCAGCGCAGTCGTTTTTAAGATTCCTTATTATACTATCAATTTCAATGCAGTCTGCCTCAAGTAAAACAAGTGAATTTGAAATAGACGATTTAGGAAAAGCTTGCATTGTTGGGTAGTCGTGTATATTTTTATCTGAAATATTATTGGCCAATAACTGTCCTACATTTGCAAAATAGCTATTAACTAAGTTCACGGAATCCATGGGATTATTGGCAATTCTCAGGAGCTCAACTGACGAAACAGACTTTTTCGATAAGTGTGTAACATTTTTTACTACATTCCAAGTGGCGTAAGGGCTGTTTTTTGCCTTAGAAAACCGATCACGTTCATACTCACGTTTAAGCTTATGTAATAACTTTCGGCAAAAGTTTCGATACCGCGTGTAAGTTATTTTTAATACCTCATTAGTCGGGTCTTTTTTGAGTTTTAGATGAAAATTATCGCGATTTCGCATACATTTTAAAAGACCTGGCGTGATCCAGGGTTTGATCGATCTTTTCCTTCGGGGGATTTTACGTGTTATAGAATTTTCGTCAACTATTTTCATTAACTTTGAAATAAGAAGGTCCGCAAATACATTGGGGTCCGATATTTCGTAAAACTCGCCCAATTCTGCTTCCCTAAGAGCAGTCAATGCTGATTCAAAATCTATTCGCTTTGCATTAGTTGCTGACGTATGCCTTTGTAGCGATTGTTTCAAACATAGAATGGTAGCAAAGTGGTCCGTAATGGTGGAACTAAGCACCACAGTTTTTGAACAACACTGTGATTTTAAAATGACGTGATCGTAGCAAGTTTTGCCATGAGTTGGAATAAAGTGTGTAGAAAGGTACCCCTGGCACGCCAACATATCCAGGTAGTCATCCGCAACTCCAGATTTGTTGGTCGGTATAATATCAATATTAATGTCGCCAAGAATGGCAACAGATTTATATTCAGAAAGGTTACTAATAACTGTATTCAAGCTATTGATGAAATCCTCAGTATTGGCGTAGGATGGGGAACGATAAATACCAACAATAGCGAGATCTTTTTTAAACTTACACACTAAAAGTGAACCATCTTTAAAGTCTGGGTATTCAACACTACATTCTAAAGCAGCTCTTACGTAAATAACTACACCATCACTTTGATTTTTATGCAACGTAGTTGAAAATGACGTATATCCTAATAACGTCGGCAAGTTGGTGACTTTACTCAACCAACACTCAGATAGTATTATAATATCAACAGTACTTCTTATCTCTGCTAGTAAAACTAAGAGTTCATTAAAATTACAATTTATACTACGAATGTTCATATGGAATATATTGATTTGGCCGTTTTGCTTTTCGGTGAGACTGTAACATTCACTAGGAGCACACAGATACGAATCAGATTCACCCAGCTGTTCAAGCTCCTCACGTACAATATTAAAGTTATCCATTATTACAGTACACAAAAACACTTAAAGGTGGCGCTCTAGGCGCCTTCATAGTCAATTGATTGAAGAAATCGGCCCTCTGCACTTTTACGAGCCGGACATTGTAGGTCCCCAGTTTTGTGGTCGCTTGGCTTTTTAAAGCGCAAACAAGAGGCGCACTTCGGTGATTGGGCGAGCACTGTGCATTCCTTGATCGAGTGACCAGAAGCACCGCAATGACCGCACGTGTTTTCAGATTCCCTACAAAACTTAGCAGAGTGCCCATATTGTTGGCATTTAAAACACCGCGTCACTAAAGTAAAATCTTTAACCGGACAGGAGGTCCAGTTAATATAGACCCGGCTTTGTGGAATGATCAGTTTCCTCAATTCAGCAGACACTTCAAACACAAAATTGCAATGTGAGCCGTCTCTTCTACCTGACTTATGGCTTAGCTTTATAGAGCTCATAAAAGTTTCCCGTTTGAAAGTCGCGTCCTTGTCAATGATATTTTGTGCATAAATGCATTCGATGACGTCATCAACGGGGAGTTCAGATGGGACACCCAGCAAAACTATTCTCGGCCTTCTTTTCGTCCTTTCTTCTACCGTTAGGCCAGATGTTTTCAGTTCCGTAGATTCCTTCAGAATCTGCAGGTCACTTCGTCTCTCGGAGCTAACAATAACACCGCCATTTTTGGTGTTCCAGACCCCACGGATGTGCAATTTTAATTTATCGGGCTTGATGATATCTCGAACTAATTTTTTCGTCGCTTCACTGGGCAGGGCTTTATTAGCTGGGAAAATTGCAATGCTTGAGGTGTTAGTCGGGCGAACAAATGAGTTTTGGCTGGTTTTTACAACGTCAGCAAAAGAGGTGGTTGGGGCTAATTGTTGAGGAGCTGAGGACTTCACAGTGTGCTTGAGGTCTTTAAGTTGGTCACTCAGATCTTGTTCTTTGGTCAAATTCAGTATGTGAGTATGAGCCAAAAGTGTTTTTTGCTTGGCCGACTGATAATAAATGGCCAACTGGGACACATTAGCCATTACGTTTCGGCAATATGTATTTATTCTCAGTTTTTGATCGGTATTAAGCTTGCCCTCATTTGATACAGCACATATATCATTCAGGTAATGTTCTATATTCGCGATCCAGCCACTGAGTTCAGCTGTCGAAACAACTTTTGGGACTTCTGGAACAGTTGTTTGCCTAGGTGGGGCTTGCGGAGATGGCGAGGGCGTGGATACCTCCTCCTCCTGACCCGCAGGTCTTATCGGGGGCGGACTGCGTGCCGTGAGATTACTCTTGGCACTGAAGGGACTGTCCATTTTGGTTTTATATTTTATTCTATCACTTACATAACATTCACTCCGTTTCACAGAAATTAATCACTGAATCAGCACATTTACTAGGTCGTCGCCCGCATAGCAGAGAAACGCTGACTACTATTATCTTGACCCAGATTACATAAATATTAGAAATTAATTATTGAAAACAATAAACACGACCGTCTGCAATCGTAGTCGGAAAGGAAGGGATTCACATGAGAAACTGATTAGCATAGCGGGTGAAACCTATGAATTGGCCTTTAGCTATTATTTTATGCTGGATAACATTGCAGGTTTATAAATAACATTCTGTCATTTTATAGTACAGAAATAAAACATATATACATAAATTATATACATACATACATACATACATACATACATTATATACATAATACATACAATACAAACATAATACATACATATATACCTTTATCCCTTGCGGGGTAGGCAGAGCGTTAACGGCCGTAAGAATACGGTCGCTATCGCCACGTCTGACATTTTCGAGAATTGTTTTCGAAGGTTGTTTCAGAAAACATGTGTATCTATCACTATAGTGACAGGTTGTCAGCCTGTTGCCTAAAATTTGTAATACACCAATACTCTCGAATTCCTTAGTTGCCTCTTGCGACACCCGCGGGAAGGATGTGGGTTGATGCTATTCTAAGCCGGCATCACACGGCAACAAAACATAATACTGGCATTGAAAACTACTTTATGACTATAACTTAGACCCTAGCTTTAGACAAATCCCGTCCGGCATCTCTGTGGACATTAATTTATCTGCGCACGCGCACAAATGGACCGCGCGCGTATTTTTGACGCGTCATCCGCGAACTTCGCCGCGTTAATTTTTCAGCGGTCATTAAAAACGAAACTACCTACTAGCGGCTTAAAATGGCTAACATTGATCGCGGAATTGGGGTTAGCACAGTCGATTAACATCTATGAATGAAGGAGCAGGGCTGGCAGCAGCCAAAGTGAAAATGTTTACAAAATATTGGTTCATCGGAACGGATTTCTGACAATTCTTTTTATTAATGGTGCATGTTCTTTGTAATGAAAAAAGTAATAGGTTCTAAATGAAAGTAATTGAAGAATGAACTTAATTTCTTCCATCTTGATCTGAAGCTCTGATGAAGTGAATCTGAAGTGAGTGCCGCATCGCACACTTATAGCACGACGGACCGCTAAAATATCGTAGCGGTCTGTCAGACCCATTTCCGATCCAGATCCGCTTGAAGTGGCTTGACATGATTTGCTACAAAATCCGCCTTCATTTAAGAGTCTTTTTTTTTTATAATTAAATACTTTCTAATTCTGACATTTCAAAACATGTGTATCACTATAGTGACAGATTGTCAGCCTGTCGCCTAAAAATTGTAATACACCAACACTCTCGAGTCCCTTAGTTGCTTCTTACGACACTCGCGGGAAGGATTTGGGGTGATGCTATCTATCTAAGCCGGCATCGCACGGCACATAATGTTTATACAGGGTGACCGGTAAATTGATGCATTCCTTACAAGGGATGAACCAGCTCATGAAACTGAACAACTTTCCCCATGGAACATAGGTCGAAATATGAAAAAAAAATTCAGCCCTCCCATACAAATTGACTTAGTCGGTCGGTAATTTTGTATGGGTGGGCCAAATTTTTTTTCATTTTTCGACCTATGTTCCATGGGGAAAGTTGTTCAGTTTCATGAGCTGGTTCATCCCTTGAAAGGAATGCATCAATTTACCGGTCACCCTGTATATAAGGTGTAAAAATATTAGGTGCCAATATTTTAAGGGGTGAATCAGCCTATGTAATAGAACAACTTATCCCAAGAAGATTTATTTACAACCTGTACGTATATTTTTCATATCGTTGCCGACTTCGTTTTTTCGTTCATTTTTGATTTGCGCCAACCCTATTCAACTCGAATAGTGCGATATCTTTATTCCGAGTACACATCATCATCATTCGTCTCGCTTGATTAGTCACGGCACTTCTACACAGTGACACTTGTATTTGCAACTTTTTACGAGTCAACCCCAAAAATATGTTTGCGGATATTTTATAAATGGCCATATCATATAGCGTATATAACACTCATGTTTTAGAGTCGAGATCATTAATGAAAATTCATTGGTATACCTACCAAACTGGCACATTTCATGTCATCAGGCAAAATAAAAAATATGTATGACGTAGTTTGTGTAGGCAGCTAATACGTAAATAAATAAATAGAAAATTGAGTTAAAAATAAATTTTCCCATACACGAAAATGATTCTCATCAATACATTACGCAGGCACGGTGTAAACTATATTTTGTTTACCTATACACATTTTGAAACATAAATCTGTAAGGAAGTGATTCTGAATCTAGCAGATTCCTATAATGTAATTGTTTACGTGTACCTAAAAAAAGATGACATTAAAACAAGACAAGATGACACTAAAACAGTCGTATTGCTAACTGATTGACAATTCGATCGATGCAATTGACTGATTGGTAAACTTTTGCATAGCAACGATAAGGTAACGAAAGAGATATGATGTATTCTGTAACGTAAAATAAGCAATATATTTATTAATAATCCAACATGTTTATTAACAATCTGTTTATTAATAATCCAAACAATAAACATTACTTTCTTACTCATTCGCTCTCATCATGAGATTTCTATGAAGCGTATTATTACGAAACATTGCAACATTTTAAAACTGTTTTGAAAGTAGCTCTATACTATAGTGTAGTTTAAAAATCTTCTCATGATATAAATTAATTGAAATATCGGACGCGTTGACCGCAAGGGCTCGGTCAAAAGGGACTCCATTTCATTTTAGAATGAGTTATAGTACTTTAAGGCGCTATCCCCACACAAGAGACTTAAGTCATAAGACTCATTCATACGTTTTATCTTATACGAAAAATGGTCCGATCACTACATAGTATAAAGCAAAGTCGCTCTTCGTATGTATGTTTGCATAAATCTTTACAACTACTCAACGTATTTTGATGCAGGTTTAATGGATAGATAGAGTGATTCAAGAGGAAGGTTTTTATGTAAAACACTTACCGGGAAAATATCTTATTTCTACGAGAAAACGAGTTGCAGTGGGCAAGCCGCTGGGCGGGCCGCTAGTATAAAAATGTATGAAATAGTAGAGACGCCGTGCCGTGTACATCCGTGAGACGCGCGTCTCATTGCCGACAGCCGGCGTCAAGTCTCACGTCTCAAGTCGTACACATCACACGTGTGTAGATAGCGCCTTGAATCACAGCTTATTATATGCCGTCAAAAAAATATGGATCCTAGATTGCGTTGTTTATATTTTTAAAAGATGTAGAGCATAGAAACAAAAAACACGGAAGTACGCCAAATGCTGACATGTAAACATAGTTTTATTTTAGTAAATACATCATCATGATCTAATGCACATAAATTACTCATTGCTAAAAAACTAGCAATGCCATCATAGTTTTATGCACTCAACTACTACAAAGACTTATCAAAAAACATCTATTGGTTAACAAACACCACGCAACTTAACTTTTATATAAAACAATAATAAAAGACGAAGATAAAAATACTAACCAATCTAACCATCCTCAAAGTATTAGGACGCAAGCACTACTTACAAATTGGATTTAAGCTTGGTAGGACCACACACAAGTATTTACATTAAATTATTTTAATCTGTGCCGTGTGATGCCGGCTTAGAATAGCATCACCCCATTTCTTCCCGCAGGTGTCGTACGAGGCGACTAAGGGACTCGAGACTTTCCTGTGTATTCAACCTTAGGCGACAGGATGATAACCTGTCACTATAGTGATACACGAATCATCTGAAAGAGCCCGCAATATTAGTCAGACGTGGTGATACCGACCGTATTTTTACGGCCGTTAACGCACTGCCTACCCCGCAAGGGAAAAGGCGTGATGTTTGTTTGTGTGCGTCAATCTCAAAAAACTGTTGTAACATAAATGAGGTTGTAGAATTACAACTACACCTACCTTTGTCAGAATATAAATTTAACAGACATGCGTAAAGATTTACGTCACATTAACTGCCTCATCTAAAATTATAACGCGGAGTTGATACCTCTGGAACACATAAATAATACAAATGCAAATCTCTTGGCAAATGTTAATGCAGATTTTCTTAAAGCCGAGCCGATATATGAAGATATCCAAGGAGATTTGGACGCAGTACAGTAATTCATTCATACTTTACATCAAAGAGAACATAACTCTTCGAATTTCAGGGGAATTGGTTCTGATCGTACAATAAAGCATCGTTTATAGTAGGTATTGCTGTGAATATATTAAAACGTGTCTCTCGCAAAGACCTTCTCCAATTATGATATTTACGTGTCTTTACTTTTGATATAATTTAATTTATTTGAAGGTAAAAAATGCATAATTGAATTTAAAAATAGAACGACTGACCGCGAATAGAGTTACCTGTCAGACAGCAAGTGGTAAGGCAAAGGCACTGTAACTAAACTTTCAACTGACTCATCTTAAGCCCTGTCCGTCCGTACAGCAGTTATTTTTCGCATATTGTTATTTGCGTTTCGTATTCTATGAAATTATAGCTATTTTTCTGCGCGCTTTTTTATCACCTGTGCGGATACTTCAATAAGATTCATTCTGTTAAAGAATTCGCTGTGCAAATAGGGCCCTAGGCAACGCCAGCTCAAGAAGTGATGTAGAAAATGAATAGCATCAAAACTTTGTCGGTGTTTGTGCCTGATTACATCAAGGACTTTATCTAGGTGTTTGTCTAAGCCAATAATATGAGCAGCATGGCGCATACTTCCGGACTACTGGCTCTCTTCTTCGTGTTGGTAAGTTGACAGAACCTACATAATTTTCGTAATGAAATTTTGCTCATGTAATGCTTATTGCCTGACGTGGGATCCGTAATGATAAAGAATTTTAAGGTAAAAACACACAGAAAAAAGAAGTAGGTAATGCCAACGGTAAGATTTTTCACTGACTCACAAGCATAACAAAAAAATACTTTTACCTACCAGTACCAGTTTTTCTTTACGATACCTACTTATTGAAATTCCATTCCTGCTGTTGTATTTTGACTCGAAGATAGCAAAAACTCAGCGATATTTTTTATGTTCTTTGCTTCAAAAGAAAGGCAAAGACAGAAATGAAAACCTATTTGTGTAGGATCTTTAAGAACAAAAACAAAAAAAAAAGAACCGAAACAAATTATTACCATTAATACAAGGACACTATTATATAGCCATAATAATTGAATTAATGCGAAACACTATAAGTAGCAAACCTATGGCCACGAAACGCCAAATATTTATATTTGTACCTAATCAGAGCAAAGATGTTCTTTAGATTGATTTATTTGGATCCATTACAACCAATTAAACGGAACCAACCAATTACATCGACAGTTTATGGTCATGTCAAATTTGGTATTTGGTCCCTCGGTGGTCTGGACTGGCTTAATTTGTTTGGTCACAATTAAGTTCTTGAAAAGAAATAAACACCTACCTAATTTCAAACATCAATATAAATTTAGTCCATTAGGAGAAAAATCTGTGACAAACCATTTATTTAGAGTCTATTTAAAAATGGGAAGTGACGTAAACCGCTTCTAGTTGACCCAGAGTTAATTGAATGACTATAAATCTACCCCATTCATCATTTAGTGAAAGCGTGAAATTTCGTAACAAACACTTATAATTATTAAAAAAAATATATTTCATATAAGACCTCAAGTGTCATAATAACACCCAGGGCTTTTACTATACTCCAAACAGCAATATTGATAGCGTGCATTCAGACCATGTAACTAAACAACTTCTACTAATTGTTCTTTCAGGAAACGTCCTTTTTGAGGGGTGAACCTACTCTTGAAACTGAACAACTTTTGCCCAAGGAACATAGGTCATATTTTAAAAGAACTGTTATAGAAAATTTACTAGCCAACCGAGTCAGGTTGTAAGTATGTGAGGTCCAAATTTTTTTTTTCATGTTTCTGTCACTGTTCCTTGGGGAAAGTAGTTCAGTTTTATAGGCTGGTTCATCCCTAGAAATCAACGTAGTTCTTTTCCTAACATTCTGTTTACTACTGATTCCTCGTCCGAAGCGCCAGCATTAAATTTTAACCTGCCTATTTCAACAACGTTAAACTTATTTTCGCCGCTCCCGACAAGTTATTAGTTAACCTACACTTAATCCTAATTAATAGGCTATTAGAGACGTTTTCAATTACCACTCTGGTTGATTTATAAGTCTATACTTTACTAACTATTGGCTGATTAATGATCCAGCCGGGATTATTGTAATCTGATTAAGAATATTAATGATTTTCACCATTATCTGTGTGTGATACATGCGATGTGGTGTTAGGACAAATTATTAAGTTTGTATCAACAGATTCTTCTTCAGATAAGAATAATTGTTGACTAGGATGTCTTTTTTCTTATAGTTTGTCATTGTCATCACTGCTTTGTAGGTAAATTATTCTGTACTGTTGACTAAGTAATTTTATGACCAATTTTATGATCACAGTCAATATCACATGCGTCAGTTTGCAACTCTTTATTTAGTCTCATGTCTTTATAATCATTGACATGCGCATAATGAATGGCGTAAAAATATTTTAAGCACGCGCTATATGGACTGCTCTGGCGCCATATTTTACATAAATTCGGATATACAACCAATTTAAATGCAGATATTCGAGATAAAGAGGAATAAAATATCTTAGAAGCTTTTAAAGCAGTCCTTGAATAAGACATAAAACCATTTTTAGTATTTTGTTTCCTTAAGGCATGATTTTGAACAAAGATATCAATGCGATAAAACTACAAATAAATTGTGATGTGTTTTAATGTTGCTTTTTATCCTCTAGCGATTAATGTTGTATTGTACATTAACACAGAAAAGTAAGGTAGCTTTTTTACTAACGTAGGCTTACAATGTGCGAAGAATGCATGTGTGAATATTAGGAAAGTTTTACAATGTCATTTCTTATCTACCTAGTTACTTGTAGAACCAATCTTTTCATCTAATGCAAACATGCTATTTACACACAAATGAAGTCCATTTACATAGCCCTGTAAACGAGAACCATGCAGCGTGGTCATACCACGTTATGCATCGGACATTACGATTTCACGAAATGATAAAATGCTAATAGGAGAACGACTGCACAGGTGAATGGTACAAATAGGCCCGTAATGTTATGCTTAATGTATCATAAATTTTGCTCAAATTGTACAAGTTATGCTAAAATACTGATTGTAAATGTTGATGTCTTATTTGAACAAGATAAGACTCTAGTCCTCTAGGATGAAGCGTAGGCAAGGCACCGTAATTTCCTCATAAATTTTTTATGCTTGCGGTTTTGTACCTATTTAATGTTCTTGTAGCTTATATCGGTAGCTACGAAATGGGTACCCAGCGATTAGTGAGGTCTAATTTATAGTGATTATGTTCTTAAGATGCCTGTAAACATTAAAATATCTTACTCGTTTTATTCCTACAATGTTCTGCGTAGTTTACGTGAACTTAAAGTTGCAAATAGAGTACATTGATGTTCAATCTTTCTCCTTATTGAAAGGTATTTGCATAACGCTGAGCAAGAAGATTCTTGAGCGCAAGGTGTTCTATTTAATTCATAATATTTAATTTGCCTTTTTCAACTCTAATGAGGTGGTGTTAATCTAAGCAACTTATTAGTATTTGTATGAATAGTGAACTAAACTTTAAGCAAATAATCATCAGTTCTGCTAATTGTACTCATTGATTAAATAAAGAGCTTCCTTTTCAACACACTGTACTCTCATACCGCTCTGTTACTGAAGAAGTCTTTCTTCTTCTTGCGCGTAGAGACGCCAGCATCAGTCCACCACATCAGCCCCACTCAAACCGGAACCCAGCTCGCAATAGACATCGACGAAGCACCCTAATGCCAGTCAGTGGAACGCTAGCTATGCATCACCATCGAACTCGCTACGGCGCGGGAAATAGCAATATCCCGCTGTCTTATATAATTTCAAAGCAAAGGGTGTAAAAAAATTTGCTGCAAATATTTTAAGGGGTGAATCAGCTCATGAAACTGAACAACTTTCCCCAAAGAACATAGGTCAAAATAAGCAAAAAAAAAATTTGACCTCCCATACAAAATTACCAACCGACCAAGTTAATTTGTATGGAGGGTCGAAAAAAATTCTCATATTTCGACCTATGTTTCTTTGGGAAAACTGTTCAGTTTCATGGGCTGATTCACCCCTTAAAATATTTGCAGCTAATGTTTTTACACCTTATATAAACAGAATTATATTTGTTGATAACGATGCTCGAGAAGCGATGTATCGAAACAACACATCCTGAACAATGGATCGTATAGTCTGTAGTATGGGCTCATTATCATCATGGGGCATTGTTGTACGATGTATGTCGTCGTGCAGTGGTCACGTCGTAAAATCTTCCACGTTAACATTACAGCATACTGACTTCACTACAAGCGAGTCCACTCTATATACTGCCTACCGGCTGTGACTCTCAGGCAGTTCATGAAAAATAAAAAGACTGCAGTAAAATTGCTGGCAAAGTTTTAATGCGTATTGAAAACAAATTTATTCCCTCAGGTGGTGGGCAGGGAATCGGTACTAGCAGTGACTAATACGAGGGAAGTGCGCTGTGGACGACGCCTTGTGTCTGGACTCTTCTCTCGACCACGACTGCCTCTCGGTTACTCCTACGTAACTACCATACCACGAGGCGCCTGTCGACTTAACATCACCGAAATCATACCCAGCGAAAACTACATCGGTAAGAGACGGACTTCCATTCCAACTAATAGGCTTATTTTCACGCCAGTCAATAAATCTTGTTTGTTTACAACATTGGCACATAAACATTTGCTAGGTCTAGACATAATTCATTAGCCTGAATAGTCCTTTGATGAAGCCAAATAGGCCACAAACGTGAGGATGGTCACTTATCAATCAGCATTGTCGGCAGACGATTAATCATTGAACCATCTACAATAGTCCCGCCCACGTTGTTTGGTGCGAAATGAATAGCCTTGCCTTGGCTTTGCATTTGCACTGTTTGGAATCAATTTCGGACGCGACAGACAAGTTTACAATGTGTCAATTGATTATATTAGTCACGGTTTGCTTGTGGTGTTTTGTGGCCCCCTATTAAGCAATAAAAGTTGAATGCTGTATCTGTATCCTTGTTTGCAGCATTGAAGATAACTAATGGGTCTTATATAATGAACGGCGAGTTTGCTGTCAGCAGTCCTGGGAACTATGAAGCGGCTGGCGCTCGGTTCCTGTACTCCCGTGCCGGTGGACTTGACTCCATCTTTGCACTTGGACCTATCCACTCCCCTATTGACATTATGGTTAGTTTTCAATATTTTTCTACACTTTGTTCATAAGGCGCATCGCACACTTAACGCACGACGGACCGCTAAAATATTGCAGCGGTCTGTCAGATCCATACTAGAAATGTCACTCCCCACACTAAAACCGCACTCGACGGACGACACTGCGATAGCGCTGCGATGACAGCGGTTAAGCGGTTTTAATATGGGGATTGACATTTCTCGTATAGATCTGACCGGCTGCGATATTCTTGCGCTCCGTCGTGCATCAAGTGCGCGATCCGCCAACAGATGTGGAGATCGGGATTAACCCGATCAGGATTTTTATTATTGCTTCGATTTGCCTTATGCCCTAAAACGCTCTGTTTACTTACCTGTTCATTGGTTTTAGGTACTCTACACCCAGCCAAAACCTAGTATAAAATACGAGTATTTTACTGAATCTCTGCCAGGGGAAATTGAAACTGAAACGGCTACTCGCCCAAATTTCCCTGAAGTCATATCTGCTGTTCAAACGAAACACACAAGAAGACACCACAGTTTTGACGCCTACACTAGACCCACAGTAAAAGATTTTACGAGTACCTCAAGTGAAGCTATGTCGGATGAGGATGTGGAGGAAAATTTCATCGGAGGCAGAAAGTTCATATGGAAGATCTTGTCTTATACACAGTGTTCTAGAAGTTGTGGAGGAGGTATTCAGGTATGATCTTGTCGTTTTAAATATTTACTTTGGGAAATATGTAAGGGTAGATAATAACGATTAATTTCTTGCATTTTAGTTAGGAAAATACCGCTGCGTAGAATCGAGCCCACTCAATGATAAAGAAGTATCTCCGGTGCATTGTTCTGGAGCAGCCCCTGCCACCCGCAGACGACGATGTGGAAACATTTCATGTCCTCCGAGGTGGAGATCAGCTGCATGGTCTTCCTGCCCAAAATGTGGACCCGCTACTAGAACCAGAATAGTAGGATGCGTGCAGGATCATTCAAGAGGAATCACAAAGGCGAGTCTTTAAAACTTTTATTGTGAAATTCAGAAAGTTATAAAGTGATTATACATCACGAGTTAGTTTTATGTCGAATACCAACTAAAATATTGACCCGTGGAAGACACGTACGTCAAAGATGTAGACCGGTGGAAGAGGCGTTGCCAGTACTACTAATGGCAAAAGATGTTGGGTCCAATCCAGCCGGCGGTGGAAAGTTTTGCAGGTTTTCCAATAATTTTACATCATTGACACTCAGGTTTAAACCACTTAAATTATGTTTAAAGAAAGGTACATACATACATACATAAATCACGCCTCTTTCCCGTTGGGGTAGGCAGAGACTATTTCCTTCCACTTGCTACGATCCTGGCATACTTCTTTCGCTTCTTCTACATTCATCAGTCTTTTCATGCACGCTCGTCGGTTTAGGGTACTTCTGACCTGACCTTTCTTTAAAACGTCCCCGATTTGATTCAGGTAGGTTCTTCGCGGCCTTCCCCTTCCAACATTTCCTCTAACACTCGCCTTATATATCTCTTTCGTCAATCTCCTTTCATTCATTCTCTCAACATGACCAAACCACTTTAGCATTCCCTTTTCAATCCTTGTCACTATATCTTCTTTTACGCCACAACGTTTTCTAATTACACTATTTCGTATTCTATCACTCAATTTCACGCCAATCATGCTCCTTAATGATCTCATCTCTACTGCATTTATTCTACTTTCATTCTTCTTTTGCCATACCCAACTTTCACTGCCGTACATAAGTGTTGGTACTAACACTCCTCTATGCACAGCCAGACGAGCCTTGTTAGACACCTTCTGACTGTTCATAAAGGTGTGCAACGCACCATTCACCATGTTGCCGGCATTAAAGAAAGGTAATGGTTCTAATATGTATATTTTTATACTTATAAGAAAGAAAAGCTAGCTAAGATATAGTTGACTTAACGTCCAACTTTTTTGGACAGGTTAGCGACCAAAAATGTCCTGCACCGAAACCACCGACAACAGACATCTGCAATATCCCTGACTGCATCAGAAATACGCCAGAGGTCTATCTGGACTCCAGACGCGTGATCCGAACTCGAGACCGTCCTATCACGGACACCTTCCGAGCAGGACCCGTATATACCATTACCGTTAATAAAACGGAATCAGATATAGGACCAGAATATTCCTTCAGTGCTGCTGCCGGTTGGCTGTATACTGATTGGTCAGAGGTGAGGTATAAATGTTTCACTTATGATTAAAGTTTTCAAAATTTTACCTGATAAAAAAATATATATATATTTCTATGACACATGATGGAAACTATCTTCCGCATGGCTTGATATCAATTTATTTTATGCCAACGCTAACAGTGTCACTGGATTTATAGAAGAATCTATTAGTGAAGAACTTTCTGAGAAGGCGGATCGCACACTTGGCGCACGACGGAGCGCAAAAATATAGCAGCTGTCCGTCATATCCATATTAGAAATGTCACTCCCCATACTTAAACCGCACTCGACGGACGGCACTGCGATAGCGCTGCGTCTACAGCGGTTGAGCGGTTTTAGTATAGGGAGTGAAAGCGTATTTCTATGGTATAGTATATAACGTGCTAATGTCTCAGTGTGCGGGCTGGTGCGTCGGCGGAGGCATTCAAACAAGAGGAGTGCGTTGTGCTGACCCCTCAGGCTGTGCTCCGCGTAAGTCTCCTGAAGTCTCCAAGACATGCACACCGAAACTGACCTGTGATTCACATGATGGACAATGGTTTACTGGTAAGCAACGATAAGGATTCGAACAGCATGCATGTCACTGAAGAATGTAGATTATTTTTTAGTACCGAAAAACACAATTGTATTATTTTTTAGGAGATTGGTCGCCTTGCTCTTCGCCATGTGGAGGAAAACAAGTTCGTGGCGTGCTTTGCATCGGAGGAACCGGAAGACATTTAAAAGAATCTGCCTGTAAAAGCCCTAAGCCAGAGCATGAAAGACATTGTAGTGGAGACTGCCAGGCAGCATGGTATTATAGTGAATGGGGACAGGTAGGTTTAAAAACTAAGGCTTAACGCACGATGCGCCGCTAAAATATCGCAGCGGTCTGTCAGATCCATACTAGAAACGTCACTCCCCATACTAAAACCGCACTCGACAGATGACAGTGCGATAGCTCTGCGTCAACAGCGGTTGAGCGGTTTTAGTATGGGATTGACATTTCTAGTATGGATCTGACATGATCGTGCGTTAAGTTTGCGATCCACCTTAGAGCAAGAACAAAGTCTTAAAGGTGGTAAATTATACAAATTTTGCTATTTCATTTATAGTGTACTGGAAACTGCTCTAACGGTGCTGGCGTTCAAAGACGCACGGTGTGGTGTGCAGGACCAGACAGCGCCAGCGAAGAGGTGGAGTGTGGTGGAGCCAAGCCTCTCACACAGAGAGTCTGCGAGCTTCATTGCGCTTCTATAGCACCTGTCTCTACCTTGCCACCTGATTTGATCATAGGTACCTAATGATAATAAATTATAGATCCATTTTAATTTAACTTCCGTGAAGATAAGACATAAATATATATTATATTCTCTCTGATATACTTTAGATTGCAAGACTGATTAGTGTTTATCACCATGTTATAATAACATATGATTTTAACGGGTTTTTACCGACAATTTTTTTAAAGATAATGACATTTTATTCACAAGCATACACGGTACATTAAAGGTCTTAAAAGTAGGTTATAAATTATGTCATTACATTAATTCGCACATGCGTGATGCACCTGAGTTCGGGACTAATATTTTTATTCATTATTGTTTCAGAATCACATAAAGTGTCCAGTTATGAAACGACTAGTACCCAAAGGAGTACAACTATAAAAAATACTCATTCAGAAGGTATGTTGAACGAAAGTCCTTTGATATAACTTAAATTGTTTCGTGAAACTCTTTTCTATACGATGGCATTTTGTACTAAGTATTTACCTAGTGGTTGGTGTCTTTGTTGATGTAAGCTTACCTACATTTTTTATTTCAGACTGCGAAGACAAACTTCAAAACTGTGCCTTGGCCGTTCAAGCCAGACTTTGCCATTACAACTACTACATGCAAAAATGTTGCGTATCTTGTAATGGTCGATAATGCCTTCAACTATAGTTGTAAGAGTTTTTGTAATAAAAACACAAAAATAGTATTATTAATCAAACTCAGTGTTTTGTGTGATATTTACTTAATGTCATATTTATTGTATGTTTAGTTCGCATACTTTTACAGACACAGCAATCGTTGCCAAGATACGAAATTTATATTAAAAATTAACTGATTATGTTAGGTATAATTTTATTCAAAGAAATGTAAATAGTTACAAATAAAGCGACAATAAAGGTGGTATAAATTGTAATTGAATTTTTATTTATCTAAAAATCCTAAGTACCTTTGTCAATCACTTGTAAATGATTTCGTGTATATTATTATTTATTATTAATCTAGGTATTATTTTCGAATCACGGGTCCACAGGGACCCGGGCTTTGAGGCATGTATGGGGCCGAACAACATCACCGTATTATGTATATTTGTTATTTATTTCGAGACTTAAACTATACTATAAATAAAATCATTAACCTACACAAAGTGAAGTAGCATCAAATAACTACATAGGTACTAGTACTTAAAATTCTAACTTCTTAAAAATTCATATTATTGCCTACTTAAACAATCTTCTATAAACGTTCAAAGAGGCAGGTATCAATGTACCTATCATTGCCATTACAGCATAGAAAATCAGCATGTTGGCACTGGAATTCAGGGCAAAGAGTCTGAATACTGATTTATCAAGAGCAAATATAAAGCAGAGGTAGGCGCATACGATAGTAACGACCCCGAAACATGAGTGGCAAATCTTGATGAGCTTAGGCTTGAAGTTGGTGAAGTAAGTAATGACTCCACCAATAAGGGTCAAACAGGTGAAGATGAAAGCGAAAATACCTGAAATGAAGATAAAATGGTCTTAGTCATATCATAGTAACAGTTTTTGTATGTTATCAAGATATTGTATTATCACCAGTCCAGTCGGTATTGTTTTGTTGTTTTTAAATGTCAAAGATTCTGGCATTTGATTGAAGTTAGATTTAAAGATATACCTAGTACATGTAACGTCATAGGTATACTTTTTTTTGAAAAATAAGGAATCTGTCTGCAAAATTACGTTAAATTGAAGTCAGATATTACATAAAACATACCAAAGGCACCATGTGCCGATTGGAAGTGGCTGTTAACTCCAATCATTCTGTGGATACTTCCAGCAATTGCAAGGACGGATCCAATAATCTGCATACTGAGGTGGATAAGCTTCTTATCATTGTACTTGACTGTGCTCGTCCAGCCGTAGTTGCTGATGGTCATGATGGCTTGACTCATTAAAATGATGTACTGAAATAGAGAAAATAGTTTTGTGGTAAGTATATTATCCAACATCGAAAGTTAATAAGTCTTCAAAAAATCAGACAGTACAAAAGGCCTTTGCTGGTCTTTGTAATTGCTGGGCTTCATTTGGTTTTAAAAAATCAAGAATAGTTACATATTGTACGAATCATTTACAAAATGGTGTTCTTAAAAGTTTATCGTCTTCTGAAATTAACAAACAAGTAGTAATGTTGTCTCATCTTTAAAAATTTGCACTGCAGGATTCAACGACTACACTCCATGGTTGTTGGCAGGGGTAGTAGGTAAGTGGATGGTTTTGTTAGTACTTTTTGATTTACAAGAACAATACTGGTGCTACACTTACCCCAGTGACGCATAAGTAGATATGCTGGTTGAAGGAGCTGGCATCGAACCGGTTGGCGAAAAGGAAGGCCACGCAGGCAACAGCCCCGATCAGCACGTGGGTCACAGAGTTGACCAAGTTCAGGCAGACAGCCCATCCAGAAGTTGGTTGCGACATTTCGTAGGCCGAAGATTATTGGCAAGTATGATAAAAAATTACACTTTCTATTTCCGTATTTCACAGTCTAACGATATTCGATAATTGAGTACAAATCCTAAGCCAAGAAATGCATTACATACTTTGTAAATATTTTAAGTTCATTGATTTGCGTAGACGACCAATATTTCTATTGATTTTTTAATATTTTTTGCATAACTGACGACGTATCAACGGTTATCAACGTTTGTTCAAGTTCACATAAATGAACACGTCAAGTTTGCACAATGTTATCTTTACATGTGGTTATTCCGAAAAATATCGATACGGAACTATATCGGTATCTATCTACTATCTATTAATTGATTTTATGATTATGTTGCGATGAATAATATTAGTTGTGTATAGTAAAGTGACTGCGTATCAGCATTCTACGGGGTGTGGTATAAACGTATTTGTGGAAAAGTATTTTATTTTTTTATTTTATTTACAAGATACAAGATACAAGATACTTTATTTGCTTAAAACATTTGTAAATAAGGTGGTACAGGTTATTTTTAGGTAGGTACATTAATGTTTTGCCAACTTATGATTAGCATGCAAATACATAAAAACAAATCTAGTCTAAGTCTAATTAATGTGATTAAATTAGCAATGTCAAATATAAAATTATAATAAAAATACGTTAATTCCAGTCAGTTATTATTAAATATATCTCTTATGTCGTAAAAATTTTTTTCACTCAGCCATTTAAACAGTGTTTTTTTTAAATAATTTTGTAGTCATATTTTTCATGTCATTTGGTATGTGATTGTATATTCTTACTCCCATCGCCAAACAGCTCTTATCGTACACCCTACATCGGGGGGTGTCAGAAAACACAAGCCTATCTGGATTACGTTGGTTTCGAAGATGCACGTCGCTTGATTTCCTAAATAAAGTTTTATTTTTATGTATGATCACACATAGTTCAAGGATGTATAAAGAAGGCAGTGGTAATATCCCAAGGCGTTTGAAATATGGTTTACATGACTCCAAATTTCCAATCCTGCACATAGCTCGGATACACTTCTTCTGTACTTTAAACACTTGTCCGCATTTGCACTATTTCCCCAAAAAATTAGTCCATATCGAAGTGTCGATTGGACATATGCGTGGTAGGATATCAGGGCAGTTTTAATATTTGTAACAGATGTTAGGTGCCTAAGAGCATATACAAATTTATTTATTTTCGTACAAATAGATTCTACATGTATTTTCCAATTTAAATTTTCATCCAAAGTTAGGCCAAGAAATTTAGTATTTTTTACTGAATTAATTCTTGTCTCCCGGTATTTAATGTTTACGGTCTGATTATGCTGAATATTATTAGATTTACTGAATTTTATAAAGTTAGTCTTATCAAGATTAATTATTAATTTATTATTATTTAGCCACTTTATGATTTTATCTCAAAGTATCGTTTATCTCTTCCTCGTGTTATTTTATGCCTCTTTTCTTTTCCGTTGCGATGACAACAGAAATATCATCGGCAAAGAGAACAGAGTGATGCTTTAATAGGTTATTGATGTCGTTAATATATAGTAAGAAAGTATCGGCCCTAGCACACTACCTTGAGGTATACCGCGTTTAACTATTTCATACTTAGATGTGTAAGCTACTAGGTCATTCTTCTCATTTAATTTTGTGATTGCAACGCACTGTTTCCTATCGTTAAGGTATGATGAAATCCATTTTAGAGCATTTCCGCGTATGCCAATCCTTTCCAATTTAATTATAAGGAGCTCATGTGAAACATAATCGAATGCCTTACTAAGATCTAAAAATAAACCTGTAGTATGATGGTTCCTATTCAAATTTGAAACAATTGAGCTTAGTAGTGAAAATGTAGCCAGGGTTGTAGACTTATTTTTCTGAAAGGCGTATTGTTCTCTATTTATTAGCTTGAATTTAGTACAGAAATCCATAATCTTTTTCTGCATACATTTCTCGAATATCTTCGAGAAAATGGGTATCAACGCAATCGGGCGATAGTTATTTATATCAGTTTTATTTCCTTTCTTAAAAAGTGGTTTCACTATGCTGAATTTTAAAATTTGAGGAAATATCCCTGTTTCGAAAGAATCATTTATAAGGTGTGTGAGAATATGAAGTATGTCGTCTATGCAAAGTTTAATCATTTTTGTGTTAATCTCGTCATGTCCCTCGGAATTGGTATTTTTGAGAGAAATTACTTCCCTTTTTACGTCAAGCTGACTCATTGGCATTAATAATAAGGAGTTTATTACTCTTTGGTTGCAATTACATGCGCACGATGCTGAAGTTGAGACGTCACGTTTACCCGTAAAATTTATGTAATGATTATTAAAGGCTGTGGCAATTTTTATTGGATCTGTGAATGTATTATTCTCAGTTTGTATTGATTCAATATTATCCTTCATTAATATTGCTGATGTTTCGTCATTTATTACGCTCCATGTAGCTCTACACTTGTTTGAACTATTTTCTATCCTTTTAATGTTTGATATCTTTTTTGATTGATTTATACATTTGGTAAGAATTCTGGAATATATATTATATTTATTTTTATATTGTGTACTTTTATATATGTAATATTTATAGCGTAGTGCGCGTTTCGTACTACAACTTTTTTTTTAGCCCACGGCTAACCCACTTAGGTTTTTTATTAGTCATGTTGTATATTTTTACCCGAACTTTAGGAAAACATAGCTCATAGAACAAGCATATTAATTCATGGAATTTTCCAAAAGCAAGGCTTGTATCTGGTTCTTCATATACGTCCGACCAGAATACACTTTTTAAGCACTCTCGATATTTACGAATATTATCAACATCAAAATCCCTTTTATGTATAAAATGAAATTTGGGCTTAAGAACTTTCTTCACAATTGGAAGACTCAAAAGTTGAGCGGTGTTGTGGTCAGAGAGATACAGAGGTAAGAGCGAACCATTTACACCTTTTATATTACTTAACATTATGGTCAATGCAGGACATTTGTCTTGTAGGACCTTGAATATGAAAAGTAAGATTATAATTTTTCGCTATGTCCTGTAATTCTGTGCATGCTGAGCTGCTTTTAAGAGTGTTTATATTTATATCTCCGATTAGAACGAGTTTGATTTTGTTATTACATTTTTTGTAGAGGTCGTCTAAGAGTAAGTCTAGTTTTTCTAGAAAAACTTTTACATCTGAATTTGGAATCCTGTACACGCAAATTATATAGACGTTATATGGCAAAATCTGTATTCCACAACATTCAAAAACATTTTTTGCCGCGTATTTTTTAGTGAAGTTTATTTCTTTATAGTATATATTTGCCTTAACCAAAACACATGAACCCCCTCTTCCCTTGTTCCTACAATAAGATGCTGCTAGTATGTAATTACTTTAAAGGTAGTTTTAAATAATGTTCGTGGCCGGATTTTCGGTAAGGCATATAATCTCAGGATCTATCTGTTGTTTGTTTAGTTCCTGTAGAGTCATGTAAAATACATCTCTTTTTGATAGAATACTTGATATGTTTTGATGCAGTATATGCAAATTGGTCTGTTTATTGGTTGTCACGAAAAAAATGATTTTTCGAAGTATTACAAACAGCTTTGGGCTTTTCTAAACTGCGGGCACGGGCAAAATAATTTTATTTTATTTGGGTAGCTTACAGCCTTAAAAAACTTTTTTTCATAATGTATAAACAATTGCCAATCACAAGCTTCCACATACCGCCAGTTCAGTTTTATAAAAAAATACGTTTAAGAATTATTAGGTGGAACATGTACGTATCAACTCATATGAACAGTCCGATTTGATTATAAGCCTTTTCTAGGTAACTACGTACTAACAGGTTTAGGTAAATAGGTACAGGATCATAAAATTCGTTTATGTTCCACATAAAACCTACCTACTTCATTTGACACCCTATGTAATAGGAAGTAAAATATGATAATATTCACATGTACGATTCATGCAAAATTTGTTTAATTGGTTATCCTTACCCAGTAAAGATAACCATTTTTTACAATATGTTTAAAATAGAAATAAATATTGGGTTTTTTCAATCTTATTATCAAGGCGATAATAAAACAACTGCTGTAAGACATAATAATTATCATTTCATTTTTATAAGCTTAGCATAACTTACCTGTTAATATAATGTTACAATACTGTTTTATTTTTTGACGAATAAAACAGCTTGCATTCACACGAAAAATGACAAACCTAATGAACTAAAACGGTTATTTTTAAGATAACCGTTTTGTTACTGTCTTACTTATGAAAGACCTAAGGAATACTTACTGCGCATGTTCATCTAGATACCTACAATCCGCAATACCTATTTATGGTTTCTTTACTCTTCTAAAAGTATTTTCATAAGTTTGAACCAATATACCAAATAAAGCCAAGACAGTCAACGTTATCATCATATTCGTGTTAGCACTATCAAGAACGAATCTGAAGCCAAAAACCAGACTGATGAAGGCAAGTGTGATGGTGAGAGATCCAAAACTTGCATGACCAATCTTGACGAGGTTGGGGCTGATAAGTCCTTTGAAGTTAATGATCCCACCGATGAGGCTTAGACAGGCGAAGATGAAAGCAAGGATCCCTGGAAAGAGTAGACAATATCAGTTTGTATGTTACACGAAATGCTCGAACAGGTGAAGAAAAGAAGTATTTATGTATGCTATAGTTATCTGCATTTCATGACAAAGTTCCTTGATAAATTTTATTACAATTCAATTATTTAAGATACACAAACACACTTAAATATAATATAGAAAAACAACAAGTCAAATTAAAACAAAAAAAAAAAACTATTTGCAGTAAAAACATTTTAATGGATTATGTATTAACTTACCCAAAATACCATGTGCAGATTGAAAATGTTCTTCTAAATCAACGATTCTGATAATACTTCCAGTCATAGCGAGAATTGACCCAATAATTTGCATTGATAAATGAATAATTCTTTTTTCTCGATGCCTAAGTTTGCTTGTCCAGCCATTGGAGCTAAGGGTCATGATGGCTTGACTCATCAGAATAATGTACTGAAAGATAAACAGTATATCATATATTTTTAGTTATTTTAATCTAGATTAGTCTAGATGATCTCTATCTCTTCAGGTTGCAAAGGTCAGATGGCAGTCGCTCTATGTAAAAACTTGGTTCCACGTCAAATCCCCTAGGTTAGGTAGCTGACCCCAATAGAGAACCTGACAAGGCGAGGAGAATGAATGATCTCTATTTCTACCTACTGTAAAATACAGTTAACGATGTAACATAAAACTATTGATTATGTTATTGGCTAGAAACACTGACTGAACTCAAAAGAATTAATCGTTTCATTCAAGGTGAAATGTTGTTTGCTTTGAATATAAAATCAGTAGTACACATACATACACAAATTATAAATATATTCCTGGCGGGTTAGGCCGAGCGCTGACGACCGTAAAGTTACGGTTATTATCGCCACGTTTGACAAATGTTTGAGGGTCGTTTTAGATGAGTCGTGTATCACTATAGTGATAGGTTGTCAGCCTGTGGCCTAAAATTGCAATACACATGAAACCCTCGAGTCCCTTAGTCGGTTTTTACAACACCCATGGTAAAGAAAGGGGGATGCTATTCTCATCCGGCATCACACCGCAAAATCACTAGTAGTAGTAACAATTAATTTTTTAAATAGCACGACTTACTCCTGTGACGCATAAATATATATGTTGGCTCATAGAACCCGAAGAAAACGCATTAGCAACGTAGAAGGCGACGGCAGCGACGGATCCAATCAGCAGCTGCGTGATGGTGTTGACGAGGTGAAGGCAGACGACCAGCAAAGAAGTTGGTTCCTCTCGAACAGCTGGTCTGTGGCCATTTTCTATTTGAGTGACAGGTGGAGGTGGTGGTGGCGGCGGCGGGGGCGGTGGTATCATTTTTGTTGTTTGATTTGTAGACACACACTATACATGCACTTAATCAGGTAACTATTTGGTCTATTATAGTATCCTGTCTGAGGTATTAACACGAATACATTATATTCACTCAAAAAGATACAAATACTTTACCAGTTTGAATAATTAGGTTTATTTTTTATTTGTTTATATAAAACACATTTTTTAACTGGATTCGATTTATTGTATCAACAAAACACATCAAAAATGTACGTATAGTATTACCTACTACACTTTTACGTTATTTAGGTACCTACTTCAACACTCTCTATCTTGGATTCTTGACTTAATCTGATCTCGGATATCTGATAGACTGTATGCTGTATGATAGTACGTACTCTTATGGTTATAGAAAAAAGGCAACTCTATGAACAAATGATTATATTGTAACTTACACAATAGTTTTATAAAATATTCCTTACTAAATAAAAATTATTAAAGTATACGTAGGTACATTAATGCAAACATTATAGGCGGATCGCACACTGAAGCACGACGCGGCGCACACTTGACGTACGAAGGAGCGGTAAAACATCGCAGCGGTCTGCAGATCCGTACTAGAAATGTCAATCCCCATAAAACCGCTCAACCGCTGTCGACGCAGCGTTACCGCAGTGTCGTCCGTCGAGTGCGGTTTTAGTATGGGGACTGACGTTTCGAGTATGGATCTGACAGATCGCTGCGATATTTTTGCGCTTCGTCGTGCGTCAAGTGTGTGTTCCGCCATATTCGTGAAATTATACCAAAATTAGATACATTACAAATAGGCTTAGTACTGTTTCATATTATCAAAAAATAATTAAAAAAATTGTTTGTCTTGGATATAGAGGTAAACATATTATTCATCGGTACCTACTAATTCTGTACTTATACCTTTTTGAGCTTTAGAAAACATGTTATTCTACCTTCAAAGAGGAAAAACTTGAGCACTGATTGCTTTTCGTTGCTGTAAATATTTCAACCAAAGTTGTCTAGTAGGCTTGTTAAATATCAAAATGATTGTTGGTGGAACCAGTCTTAAATTGAATAATATTTTTCCAGCAGTAAATATCCAACTATTAGTGACCAACAACCAGAATGAAAATGGTACGACTATTGTTGCTTGAGACACAAGTCCCACTCCAATTAAAGATATTACATGGTTGCAACCTCTTGATGATACACTTTTACTACGGCATGATATCACTTGCACACATATAACAATATATATAATAAAGTTAACGAAAAGAAAACCAATCGTGACAAAGACCATAAAAGCCACTTTAGACTGATAAAATGGAAAAATATTTACTAATGCAAGAATTATACTTAACATTTTTATCAGCCCAAACAATCCCAAAGTAAATACAGTTGCAATTGTTTTCTCATGACTAATTTGACATGGATATACACGTACCAGTTTGACGTAAGCTACAAGTAACGCACATAGAGACCAATAGTAAGATAAACACAACAAATCTGAAAACAGTTCACCGTATTTCACATAGTCTGGAAATATTAAGAAGTCTTTGAGTAATAAATTGTATATGGGGATCATCTTCGGACTGAAGAGCGTGGCTGCTGCCCCTACGATCACTTCGATCATGCTGGTATATGCATGCAAGGTCCTCCACTTAGGCAGAAGCGTCCACGTTGTAAGCAGAGCTATCACGCATAACAGAGCTATAACCGTGTACACCAAGTAAGGACTACTATCTCTTATATCAACATTTGCAAAGCACACATAATACGCATGGAGATTTTTTGTTATAGTTCTGTTCTCTTTAAAGTTTTTTAGAAGATTGGATAAATGCGAGTCGCAGGATACACTTGCATTCATGTTTACCAAAAGAATTCAAAGCACTAGAAGATAATTATTATGGATATGTTTCCACAATTTATTAGTTTATTTGTTACGATTTTTATGTCGGGAGTGGTGCAAAAGTTTACCACATTAGGAAAGGTCAATTTAATTAACATACATTTTTAAAGCATCATAAAATTTATTTGCTAATATTGATAAAAATAACTATAGATGAAACCTAATTAGTAGAAGTTTTAGAGTTAATTGGATCAATACATGAACCTAAATTTTGTTTTTCTTTTTATTTTCTTTATTCTGAATTTATGTTAAATAGTTATTGTACCCATTTATATTTAATATTGTTAGGATAATATTTGAAATAATGTAAATACTATGGATCAGTCTTTTAATTACGCATTTTTCTAACCATGAGTAACCAAAACTCCATAGTCACTAGAAAGGTACAGAAAATCGTGAGCACCATAAGAAAAATTGCATCTTGCCTTCCAGACCAGCTCATGAAGGTATCTTGGCCAAAGCCAAAGCAGAGCGTAGTAGCAGAGAGCAACATTGTCCCAACGCCAGTGACGTAGTGGATAAACTTGAGCCAAAACACGTCGAAATAGGATCTCACATTGTATGCATTTATTGCTAAAAGTCCGTTGGTGAAGCCCAGAAGGGCTGTCAGTAGTGCACATAAACCTGTAAAAAAAGTAGATACATCAGAAGCACTTTGATTTACCCTTACGAAAAATACATCTTTGTTGGTGAGTAAAATGAAGCAACGAAAATCTAGTCTACTATTGTCTACTTGTTTGGCTTTTTTGTTCATATTAAATGTCGTCTCACAATGTTCCGAGGCCTGCCAGTCAATTATGATCGATCAATCATCAAGTGCATGAATACCTACCCACATACGACGAAGAAGAAGACCCACCCGTGTCCATCTTATGCAAACCTGAGAACCTCACTGTCAGAGTCATAAGCAGGATGAAATTCAAACCAACAGTCAAAATTTTGCAAAGGGCAAAAGGCGAAGACGTATTTCCAGGAAGAAAAGGCCAGCATACACCTGCATGAACCTGGGCAACCTTGCACCCATGAATTTTAGTTTCACAGTAACTGTTACGAGCCGCTAGAGGACACCGCTGTGCTGCCTACGTGCCAGACCAGTGGCGTCCCCACAGATAAATATCATTTTAGAGAATCGTCAACTTTGTATCGAATAGGCGTGTTCTAAGTTTAAAAAACCTACTGTGGAGGTGGTATTTTTAAAGTCGCTAATCGTTATCAATCAGTAATCACTCTTCGACTTTTTTATTTTAAAAATAGAAATAAATGTAATGATTAGAAAAACAATGGACTAATGGACTGTGTATGATAGTATTTTCCGCTTCCTTATTGATAAATGTTTAATCTTTGTCAAATGTTTTATTATCTAGGTATCTGATATACCTAACCTTCGATTTTGCACAAAAGAAAACTCAGGTTAGGGATCTATGGATATGAAAATAGTAACAAATTAAGTTCAAAAGAATTGTATAATAGGCGTGCGAGTAACGAAAGGATCTGTGAATGGCGGCGGTTACCCAAGTGTGAGGGAGAAAGCATGAAAGCATGGCAATCAGGCGCCATCTACAGATTCTTTTTTTATTCGCACGCCTTATAACTAATCTTGTCGTGTGGTGCCGGCTTAGAATGGCATCACCCCATTTCTTTCCCGTGGGTATCGTAAAAGCCGACTAAGGGACTCGAGGGTTTCATGTGTATTGCAATTTTAGGCTACAGGCTGACAACCTGTCACCCACTGTGGCGATACCGACCTTAATTTTACGGTCGCTAACGCTCTGCCTACTCCGTCAAGGATATAGGCGTGATTTGTGTGTGTGTGTGTGTGTGTGTGTGTGTATAACTAACCTAATATACCATGGCAAGTATTGAAGTTGTCAGGCTTTGCCTTCATCATCACGCAGCTGCCAGCAGTGACCAGCACGACGCCGGTGAGCTGCAGGATCCAGTGGAGATGCCTTCGGTACCTTCGAGGAAGGAACATTGACCAGCAGTTGTATCTTGACAGAACTAGCGTCCCTTGACTCATGAAGAACTGGTACTGTAATAATGATAGTGTTTTTTCGAAATTGTTTTTCCAACATGGCAAACTGTTCGTAAAATGCGATGTAGATACGTATAGTATAAGTTGTAAAAATATTAGCTGCAAATATTGTAAGGGGTGAATTGGCCCATGAAACTGAACAAATTTCCCCAAGAAACATAGGTCGAAATATGAAAAACAATTTTGGTCCTCCCATACAGTTCACTCGCTCGGCTGCTACATTGTATGGGAGGTTTTAAAAATCCCTATCATACTCGTATTTCGACCTATGTTTCTTGGGGAAAGTTGTCAGTTTCATGGCCTGATTCACCCCTTAAAAGCTGCAAAAGCTAATTTTTTTACACCCTGTAGATTTTGCTTTTGTCTAGGAATGTATACAAAATTAAAAAGTAGGTACTTACCCCAAAAACACAAAGAATAATATGCAGCTGGAATGCGTTGAGTTTGGGAGCCGTCCAGGCGAATAACACACATACAAACACTGTCAAAACTATCAGGATATGAGTGATTAGATTGACGGTCAGGCGCACTGTTTTTACAAAAGCACTGTCTTTATCAGAATGTGCTTCTGATTTTTTTGTTTCGTGCACTGATTCTGGTAGCATTTTTAAAGTACCTTAAAAAAAATCGTTTGTAGAATTTGGCGGACCGCACACTTGACGCACGACGAAGCGCAAAAATATCGAAGCGCAAAAATATGGGAGTGAGGTTTCTAGTATGGATCTCACAGACCGCTGCGATATTTTTGCGCTCCGTCGTGCGTCAAGTGTGCGATCCGCCTTTGTGATGTTAATAAGCGTTTCCTTTTGATCCAAAAATTTAATTTCTTTAGAAAATGTGGCATTAATTTTAGTTTTACGTCGATATTTTAAACTGGTATTTCTAGAATGAAACTACAATTTCACGACTTTTCCCTTTTATTCTAAGAAAAGACCCACTTAGGTTCTAAGAATTGGATTAATAATTGTTCAATAAAATTTCACGCTTCGGTTAACACTTATCAGTAGAGTTAATAAAGGGTATTATAATTCCTGAAGTATTTATTTTATTTTAGAACGGAAACCAAATGTGAAGATGATGATGTGATGATGATTCACATGTGTTACTGGTATTATATACGCACAGACGGATATCTACGTACTTACTTGCGATATTCCGAGTTGGGACCCGATGTAAATAAGTAGGTACTTTCCTTTTCAATAACCCGTTTCACGCTCTAGAGCACTCCACAAGACAATGACTCAATTTAAAACTACATTTCCTTCTATTTTCAGCAAGTTCTTGTACGTGATGTCTCTAGTGTACTATTTGAAGTGTGATTAAGTGTTTTATCATATTGCATACTTTTAGGCATGTAATATGTGAAATGTGGATAATAGTCAAGCTACGCGCACGATAACATCACGGTGCAATTTAAAATTCTTTTTGGTGTATTTAACGTCACAAAGTGTTCGAAATCTATTCAAAAAGTGTTCTACACAAGTGAGGCTATCTGCAGATTAAAAAATACCAACAAATATTCTCATAAATTCATAATAAATCTCAAAAATAGTGCATAAAACCGAAATCAGTGCCGACACAGCGAATCTACGCGAGAAACGTGTAAGCGACGCATCCTACACGGCGCTTGCGCTCTTTTGGTCGCGAACTTTGTGGTGTTGGCCGAGAGTGACGATACAATATTTTGCCTAGTTTGTACTATTACCCACGGATTCAATCACGATTACTACCTAACTTAAAAATGGAATGTTCGAAATGTGCAAAGAATTTGAAGACAGAGGAAGCTCTGAAATGCGCGGGATGTCGTAAATCATTCCACTTTAATTGTGGCGATGTAAATGAGGCTGACTTCAAAAAAATGCTGCCCATGAATAAGCCTAAATGGAAGTGTGCGCCTTGCAGGGGGCTTGGAAATAAATCGCCCAGCATCGGACAACCAGCAGGCTCAGTGCAGACGCCATCTATCATGAATATCGAGCTAAAACCATTAATGGACCACTTTGATGAGCAGTTTAACGCGCTTAATATAGCAATCCAATCTCTGAAAACCGATTTCTTTGATGAAATTCATAAGTTGACACAGACCGTAAATTCATGGGGCACAAAAATAGCCGACCTAGAGAATAAAGTCGATTCGCTGTCAACATCAGTTACCACATTAAACGAAGAAAAGAACAGCCTACGAAATGAAGTGAGCGATTTGCAGAGGCAGCTTAATGACGCAGAACAAAGATCTCGCCGGTGTAACCTAGAAATTCAGAACATACCCGAGTCTCGAACCGAAAACCTTATCCATATGGTCGAAACACTAGGTACAGTACTGGGGATCCCGATTACTGCAGATCGTATACGGGACGTTCATCGGGTGGCCCATAACAGCAAATCCGATCGCCCAAAAAACATCATAGTCCAGCTTACATCTAAACGTCTGCGTGATGATGTTATTTCTGCAGCAAGAACGCGCCGGGGGCTAACACTACAACAGTTCCGCAAGGCAGCTGGAGCTGGCCCCGGAGGAAGCTACGCCAATGCAAGTGCCAATGATTCTTCAGCGGTTATATACATAAACGAGCATTTAACCCTTCATAACAAACTACTTTTCTCAAAAGCGCGTGAACTTGCCACGGAAAAGAAGTATGCGTACAAGTGGGTGAAAAACGGGACGCTGTTATTCCGAAAAAATGACAAGTCTAAGGTTATTGCCGTGCAGAGTGAAAAAGACCTCATGAAACTGTGACAATTATATACAATGTTTATTTTTCTTTTGAATCTTGTTCGTTTTTATTATGTAAGTAACGAAGCCCTAATGAGACAATCGACATACCCCATATTATGTAAAAAACAAACCAGTTTTCTAATCACCATGAATTATTATTTAAGCACCACAAGCTACCTATTAAGGGTACTTTTAGCACCATTTATATCTCAAATCAACAGTTTTAGTAACAGTTTTGTAAATTATATTATTTTTAATGATGACTAATAATGAGATAACATTTTATTATCAGAACTGCCGAGGGTTAAGATCAAAATTGCAGGATTTGCGCCTTAACATTTTAAATTCGGACTATGACATAATAGTTTTTACAGAAACCTGGTTGAGACCTGGAATTTTTGATGCAGAAATTATAGACAATAGATATATTATCTACCGTTCTGACAGAGATCTCACTGTATCCACAAAAAAAGACGGAGGTGGAGTTCTCATAGCCGTAAATAAGAACATCAAATCTAACTGCCTAGCTAGTAGGGAATGCCCTTGGGAGGAAATTACGGTAGCACTCTCCACAAATAGTAAAGAGATATTGTTAAATGCGGTTTACATACCATCTGGGTCCGTCTCTGGCCTATATGCTGAGTACTTACAAAATTTAGAAATAATGTGTGACAATTATAATAATAAAAACCACACCGAAATTTGCGTTATAGGCGACTTTAATTTACCGGAACTATTATGGTCCAAATCAAATAATACCCTGACGTTGGAACCGATCTTATCAGACTTGTCTGAATCAAGCAAATTATTGCTCGAAACATGTGAATTTCTGGGTCTATCTCAATATAATTATACTTTAAATGGTAATAATAGAACTTTAGATTTACTGCTGTGCTCCCCAGATTTCTTAACTGAAATTTCAGAACCTAGTATACCTTTAACAAAAGTAGATCCTCACCACCCCCCTATACAGTACACTAGTAAACTACTATTTACGCCAACATTAGTAAAGACTGAGGTGCGCGTGTATAACTTTCATAAGGCTAACTATCCGGATATAATCTTAGCACTCGAGGAAATAGACTGGAATGCGAAAATTGGCGACATGGATGCTAATTCAGCGATTAATTTATTTTACGATATTCTGTATGACATTATTGAGACTCATGTACCTATTAAAATCAAAGGTAAATATTTATACCCTATATGGTTTTCACCAGCCTTGAAAAGGACTTTTAAGCGGAAACAAAGAGTATGGCTTAAGTGGAAGGTATACAACGCACTATCAGATTATCGCGAATTTAGTTTACTCAGGGCAAGATGCAAAATATTACTAGCAACAGATTTTAAAGCGTATATTAAATCGACCGAGGAGCTACTGCTAGAGGGCATGAAACCTTTTTGGGGTTACGTCTCATCACAGAAAAAGTCTGACAGTGGGTATCCGAGCACCATGTACTACGGGAGTAGTTCCGCGAACTCTCCCCAAGGTATAGCACAATTATTTTCAGACTTTTTCTCCTCAGTTTTTGAAAAAAAAATACGCGTCGATCTATCTGAACTCAACAATATAGATGAACATGAATTCTCAAGTAATATTACAAACATAAAAGTAACCGAAAGTGATGTTAAAAAAGAGTTATCAAAACTAGATATAAAAAAAGGTCCAGGTCCTGACAAAATTTCTCCAATATTTCTAAGAAATACGAGTTCGGCTATATCTTATCCACTTTACATACTTTACAATAAATGTTTACAAGAAGGAACTTTTCCAAGCATATGGAGGTTGTCAAATGTCACCCCAATACACAAATCAGGTAAAAAAAATCAAGTGACTCAGTATCGACCAGTAGCTGTCCAGTCAGTGCTGCCTAAAGTGTTAGAATCACTCGTGCATAATACACTATTTCCGCATGTTGAGAAAACCATATTAGAGGCACAGCATGGTTTTATGAAGAACAAATCTACTACCACAAATCTATTACTGTTTAGTAATTATCTTTTTACATCTATGGATGCAAGAGAACAAGTGGATGTTGTGTATACAGATTTCAAGAAAGCGTTCGATAAAGTTGACCACGCACTCTTACTGCGAAAGCTGGCTCAAAATGGCATTAAAGGAAACCTATTAAGGTGGTTTATGTCCTATTTAGAAAGTAGAACTCAAAAAGTTATTATAAACGGGTTCGAGTCAGAAACAGCATCAGTAACGTCGGGAGTAATCCAAGGATCAATATTAGGCCCACTTCTATATGTTATATTTATTAATGACATAGCTTACTGTTTTCAAAACTCAAAATTTTTAATGTTTGCAGACGATCTCAAAATTTACTCAACGGTCAAAAGCACACACGATTGTCAATTAATACAAGAAGATCTCGACCGCTTTGAAATATATTGTAATGATAATAAACTCTTCCTGGCTCACGAGAAATGTGTTCAAATATCTATAACTCGCAAAATTAATAAAATTACCTATAAATACCAAATTGGGAACAGGGATCTAGAAAAGGTTAATTCCGTGAGGGATCTTGGCGTATACATAGATGAAAAGCTATTATTAGACCAACACGTCGAAAATATTACTAATAAAGCTTATAGAATGATGGGATTTGTACTCCGCATAACTAAGCCATTTAAAAATGTCTCTTCCTATATGACATTATACAAAACGTTGGTACGTTCTCAACTGGAGTACGGTTCAGTGGTATGGAACCCGTATTACGCCGTCTACTCAGAAAAGATTGAAAGATTACAAAAGAAATTTTTGAGGGCAGTGCATTATCGAATATACTTTACTAGGCCACCATCGTATGAAAATTTATTAGAATTATTCAAAATACCTAGCTTAGTCAAGCGAAGGCAGCTATCAGATGCAGTAGTGCTATTTAATATTTGTAATTCAAGATATAATTGTCCTGAAATTATATCCCAAATATATTTAAGAGCACCCATCCGACGAACACGATCAACCAGACTGTTCGCCACAACGGTGTGCGCTAGTAACGCTGGTGAGCGTGCTCCGCTACATAGGATATGCAAACATTATAACAAAGATCTGTCCTCGGTAGACCTGTATGGAAATTCAATAACTGCGTTCAAACGCAGGCTTGCTGTGTTATTAAGTGGTGTGGTATCTTAATTCGTGAGTGCTGGTTATCAAGACTATCATCAAAAGGGCTTCTGTTTCATTATTTTTTCTTTATTAACATGCATTTCATCTGTTTAACTTAAAAACCTGTTTCTGTTTCTTTTTAACAATTCTTCCAAATTTACTTTGGTATTGTTTTGTTTCTTTAAAAAATTGTGTTAAAATTTTTCAGTAGCTTAACAGTAATATAATCTATGTCTTAGTGAGAATGCTGAAGAATGTAAACTTACTTTCCATATATTTAGCTAGACCAATGTATTTATCAACTAAGTTTATGTTTGTTTGTTCTCCAATAAACTAAAATAAAATAGAAATGAGGGAGGAGGGAATGGCCGAAAACCAGCGCTGAAGAGACAATGGTCTTATCAGCACAAGCTGAGCCATTTCCTTTTGTCTTTTATATAAGCTAAATTCCTACCCAGATAATAGAAAATATGTATAGTATAAGTTTAAAAGACAATGAATATTTTTTTTTCCTACTTTATGTGAAAAGTTTAAAAATAGATAGTTATTTTAATGCAATACACTATAAGCCTGAGAAACTTGCAGAAATGTAGGCATAGTACTATTGTAAGCGCCACGTGTCTCTCAGAACTGAAGCTCTTTTAGATAATTTGTATTTCTTTACAGATGTTACATTTAAGTTGTAGTTACAGCTCTAAGTACTGCTGATTTGAAACAAAATTAGTTGTGATATCATTATGATGTTAAGATTTAATATAGGTAAAAATAACAACAACAAAAAGTATTTAAAGCTTATTATTTTTGTACAATGTTATAATGCGTCATTAGTACAGACAGGATCTTCAACGGTTCTGCCTGAAGCACAGAATTACTAACCAATACATACATAAAAGTAAATAATATAATATTCTCTGTTGACAGGTCACTAACTAAAAAGTTACATAAATACTTAACAGCCAGTAAATGCACTATACATGACAGAAACGATATTTACAAAATTAACTATGAATATGACGTATCAGAGTCTTTGAACAAAGTTTATAAAATAAATTATAATGAACACAATTAAACAAACTATTTTTCTATATTAAAACCTACCAAATTACAAATCTGGTTGTTCTTTGTTTATATTATAATTAATGAAGGAATACTATCTTTTCTTACAACTAAAACATAGCCTACGATTTACAACATACGAAGTGATTTCTAACTTTTTTCAGTTTCTATACTATTACAAATTTAATGAAAATATACAATGAATCTCTTAAAATAAATGCAACAATCGGTGAAATAATTTGTCTGGTTAAAAGGCAAGTTATGATATAATCAAGATGAGGTGTACATAATAACATGTTGTGCAAAACTATTACGCATGTACATTATATAAACACATTGTTTTGTGTTTATTATACACTTTGAAAAGTGTTTACAGATCGACTAAAAACACTGGAGATCACGAGACTATTCTAATACTTAAAGAATCACGAATCTACAGCTCTTTTGAAATGTAGCCGCACGCGCACCCTTTTTGGTCAACCTGTGAATAAGTGTCTACAGAAAATGTACACTACAAACTGCAATTTTCCCTAAGTACAAACACGTAGGTACATAGATAAAAAAGAAGTAGGTACCTATAGTATGACTATATTCAACGATCTATATTATAATATGTATAACGTGCAAGGTGAAAATCAATAAAAAGTCTTCCACCTTCTATCATTAAGAGACCGCCTATATGAAATGTTATTTTCGGGTTCAATTTTATTTTTGCCTTTCACTCCCAACATAACATTTTGATTTTTCCTATCTTTGTAGGTTCTAGTATAATAATTAATATTATGTACAAGTGTTTTTAAACAGAGCAACTACTTGGGTCCCTCCTAACGCAAAGTAAGCACGTGGTCAAGGAAAAGGTGAAAGACGAGCTACATACCTACGCCCATGAATGGACGGAGGCGGTCCAGGATAGGGAAAAGTAGAGGAAAGAGAGGGAGGCCTGCAGTGGAACAATGCGGGCTCAAAATAATAATAATAATAACAAGTGTTGGTGTTAGTGCGCGTGAGCCAGTGTTCATCTCCATTGGTTAGATTACAATACAGTACTCTCACTATTATTATGCGTCCTTTCCTTATCACAATATTAGTAACGCTGTAGTGTCCCTTGGGTTGTACCTGGAAAAACAATACGATTTTTGTTAGATATAATATATTTTTAAGAAAATTTTCAAGAGAGTGAGTCCTACCTAGCTTAGAAGTACGACTCAAAAAGATACTTAACCAGTTTTAACACACATACACACGTACATATATCACGACTATATCCCTAGTGGGGTAGGCAGCGCGTCAACAACCGTAAAATTACGATCTAATCACCACGTCTGATAAATATATAGGGCTGTTTGAGATAATTCGTGTATCACTATAGTGACAGCCTGTCGTCTTATAGTTCTAATACACCTAAAACACTAGTTTAAAACAGTCTTTATCAGTCTTAATCAGTCCTTTTAGTTTTCTTACCGTTTTCTTCTAAGTAGATGCTTGTTTACCGACCGTGGCATGATCGGCAGCAGTAGTCAGCATAGTACGGGTAGTGGCATAACCGAGCTTGTACTGCGAGCACGCAGTTGCTAAGCTTGTCTATGCAGGCGCCTGAAAAAACAAAACATAAAAGTCGGAGGAAATCGGAGGAAAATATAAGGTATAAAAGTTGCAAATATTTTATGGAGTGAACCAGGGTATGAAACTGAACAACTTTTCGCAAGGACATCAGACAAAATTGCCAACTGAACAAGCCAATTTGTATAAGAAATTCAAAATAAATCTCATATTTCGACCTATGTGTTTTGACTTTTACAGCTAATTTTGAAATATACAATTTAACATTCTAATCAGCTTTCTAGAGGTGGAATGAAATGAAATAGGTAATAATCACCATCTGAAATTGGCCGTTCTCGAGCATTTTGTGTATTGGAGCTCTGGGTTTGGTGTCTAGTTATTCGCGGTTGAGTATCTGCAATTTAAAAAGTAAAGAATAATATACATACATACACAAATCACGTCTTTATCCCTTGCGGGGTAGGCAGAGCGTTAACGGTCGTAATATTACTGTCGTTATCGCCACGTCTGACAAGTATTGAGGACCCCTTCAGATGATTCGTGTATCAATGTAGTGACAGTTTGTCAGCCTGTCGCCTAAAGTTGCAATACGTGGTAATTAATACACATGAAACCCTCGAGTCTCTTAGTTGCTCCTTACAACACCCGCGGGAAGAATTGGGGTGATGCTATTCTATGCTAGCATCACACGGCAAAGAAATAAACAATAAAGAGGTAGAAAATAAGGGCTCTAAAAATCACCAAAGTCTACTACAAGCCAGGTGCAAAAACCAAGACCAACATTTGTTTACTCTCTCTCTTTTCGTGTGGAACACCGGGTCGACCAACGACTCAATGTACCCTAGATTATTAACTCGATATGAAGGATTCTTCTGGTAGTGATTCTCTTAACAATCGCGGTTTCTATCGCGGGTAAAATATTTTTGGGAGAAATTGAGTCATACCTATTGTACTTGTCCTACTTATATTTGAATAGTGTTGCCTTGTCTCGATCAATGCAAAATCACGCATGGGTACCACAGAATACCAGCGCTGTAATACCTGCTTCGCATACGCTGAGTGGGATACCTTTTTCAATGTACAACCTATGCCTAGTATTTAAGTTACTAATGTTGGATTGCTTCATGTACTTTGAAATAAAGATGACGTACCAGCTGGAAGATTGATGACAGTGGGTCTAGCTGCTGGCCTCGTGGAGCACCTAGCCGGGACGCAAGGTTTCCTAGCCAAGGGGCGGACTCCAGGGCACTCCGTATCCCTGGCTGCTCCCGAAGCACCTTCTACTCCGCCTCGAGCACACCACACCGTCCGGGTCTGCACTCCGGCTTCACATGGACCTTGGCACTAGAAAATGTGGAGAGCATTAGCTAGATGACAAATAAAGTGCATAAGCATTGACAAATAAATTGATGTACATAATTACGAGTATAATGACGTGGTTGTTATTTTTGAAATAATTAGAAACTCTTTCTGGGAAGATAGATGGTGGTTAAATTATCGTACTGATTTAAGTATTCTGCTGACGCTATCTTCTTCTTTTTCTTACTAGCCTTCTTCGACCATTTTGGTGTAGGCCTTCATTCTTGTTTGGTTTGTGCCACCGTCATCAACTTGGGACCAGTCGATCTTTCCTCTTCTTTGGCTGACGCCATAAGCGTAAATATTTTACATACCTCTCCCCAATCACTGAGGTACCACGATGGCGAGCATTGAGTGCCGCAAGCTTTTTCCGTCTCTGGCCTTGGCGAACGGCACATTGAATCTCGTAACCTTCTGCCATTTCCACCGATGCACACTGCTCCTCGCACTTGTTTTCCACCACAAGGAGCTGAGCATGCTGACCAGTCACCTGAAGTAAGAAATTGGTTAGTAAGATTATGAACAAATGGTTTATATTTTCTCATTGGCCCGAATAGCGTCTGAACAAATGGTTTATATTTTCTCATTGGCCCGATGCCATTTCCCAAATTCAATAAAAGTAAAACGTTTAAGTGGTTACCCTTTAATTCTGCGTTAAGACCTCTTTTGCCCTAATGGCATGAGCGAATAAATTGTAAGAAATGTTTACCAGTAAACCATTGGGCGTCGCATGGTTTCTTCAGGGAACAAGATTGTGTTGATATTGGTGCTCGATGAGGAACACAGCCAGAAGGATCCGTGCATCGAACTCCTCGGGACTGAACTCCTCCACCAACGCACCAACCCACGCACTGAAATCGCAGATTTGTTTCACAATACATAAGGATCCATACGTCAAAATTTGTTGGTAAGCTTGTTATAGCATAACACACACCTCAGACCATTCGGTATACAGCCAACCTCCGGCAGCTGAAAAACTATACGACGGGCTTAAGGTTGGACTGATTTCATTCTCTGTTGTATTCGAAGCGAGAGTGATAACAGGTCCATCGCGGAAGTTGTCGATGCGGTCTTTAGGTCTCACTTGGCGCCTAGCGTCTAGGCGTGGTGAGTTCCTGACGATTGGAGTACCATCGCAGTTGGGAATGTCGCAAGCCTCGCTGCTGGGTGGCATTGGTAGAGGACACTTTGTGTCGCTTATCTGAAAAATAAAACTAAATCAGCAAATATATTTCTAATATTGCTAATTAATATTCTAATTGCTCATAGCTGATTTTTTTTTAAGGTTCTGTAGTAAGAGCAAGGGTAATAGTGAAAAGATAGTTGACCTTGGTGATTCCACGGGCATGGTCTTGAACGCAGCCCACAATCCTTGTTCTATGGGCAGGACCACAGACGGGACATGGGCCCCAAGCCGCTGCTCTCCACCTTGGAGGGCATGGCGCACCACCACATCGTCGACGACGTGAAGGCGGTGGAGAACCCTCGCAATGAGCTGGTGACACCTCCTTATCCTCTCCATCTCGCATTGTCTCAACGCATTTGAATTTCCCCACTTGAAGACCACCGCCACATGTCCTCGAACACTGGGTAAACGATATGATCTTCCAGGTGAATTTTCTGTCTCCAATGGTATTAGTAGCTATTTGCGATTGGCTTTCCAGATCGTTGCGCTGTTCTGGTTTTGAATATTTTGGTTCTGCATTATGGAAAGGTAAAATATTGTCAGTTTTTGGACGACCAAGAGCCTTCGTATGGTCAGCGCTATGATGACGATGATGCCTAGGTTCTTGGTGGTGTTGAGGGATACTGTTGGAGATATCGTTATTGTTTTCGTCTTCCAAGTCAGTGTAATACTCGTATTTAATGCTCGGGTTCGGTTTCGTATAGAGCACCTGCAACAGAATTGTAAAATTCTCCATTACATTTTATTCCAGTAAAACATGTCAGAAAGTTACCTAAATCACAATACAACATGTCGGACAGAATGTAATCATATTTCTCACCATGATGTCGACTGGTTGATGTATGGGCCCGTGTGCAAACACCGAGTCAAGACTAGCAACCCGGGAATACAAAAACTGTGCACCTGCTGCCTCATATTTTCCAGGGGCACTGACAGCAAATTCGCCATTCATAATGTAGGAGCCATTTGTCAATTTCAACGCTGTAACAGAAACATACCGCTATAGTGTTTATAAACAGAGAACATGGGGCATCTGTGAAACTTTAACGAGGTTGTATCACCAATGCCGCCGCAAGCTGCGTCATGCAAATAATTAGCCACCAATTGTGAACAGGAATACCTCCATTTATATCACAATTCGCGCGTAGGCGCTTCTATTGATGCTCGGCCGGCGGTGCGCATGTGCAATTCCGATTAATCGATTCGACATCGATCTTTGCACTTGCAAACACTTCATCTCTCGATTAAGAGCTCCTTTTGTGGCCTAGTATTCAGGGACTGTGTAAAAGCAATTTAAATGGAAATCAATATTGACACCGTTGCGAATAATAGACTTGATTGTAGGCCTTGGCGTCAATTGTCTATTTGAAGCTATAGGAGACACAATGCATCGAGTTCAAGATTGTCTACAATGTAGAGTGTGTTCTATTGATTCATTATCATAAAACGGCGACGAGCCACATCAGCAGTATACGGTCGGAACGGTCCGCTTGTAATATTGGCTCCCAGTGTTCTTACCCATGAGATACTTACCTGATTCCTTCGTTACATTTCGTCCTGTCAAATACACTTAAGGCCAGGATCTGCTGCTCAAATCACGATTTCAGGGGGTGAGGTGTGGGGGGCCGCCCGCGCTCCTCGCGCTCTGAGACATCATCTGGCGCTCGCACACAACGCACTCGCACCTCGCGTGTTTTATAGACTTGACCGCAGTCCGACCACCTTTTAAGTATTTTTTAGCTTTATCCCGGCCGTGGAACTTTTACTTCTACTCGTGAATTATTATTTTTTGTGATAATGTAACGAAATTAATATGAATGTGGGTAGATGGATAGACGCAGAAGAGGAGGAAGGCCTAAAAAAACTTTAATAGCTAGTTAAAACACACAAATTTAAAAAGGATATAAGTATAAGTACTAAGTTCCTTTTATGAGCCTGTCTTTGAAACTGAACAACTTCTCCAAGGAACATAGGTTGAAATATGTTTAAAAATCTAGCCGACGCGACTCAGATTCTATAGAGTTAAAAAAAGTTTGAATAGATTGTACAAAAGATGATTATAACTCATAAAGGTGTAAACAAAGATTTTACTGATAATAAAAAGTGGTCCAAAGTCGAAAAATGTGCTAAAAGTTGAGTAAGTACGAAAATTTTGTTACATTTGCTCTACGATGTACCGTTCTCAAGATATATGTACTTTTAGTTTGCATTCCTTTTTAATATTCAAAAATGAAATTCTACTAAAATTTTAAATGGCGTTTTGCGCTGGAGCCCTCTGTCACGCTTGCTTTTTGCTATAGGTAGGTACTTCATTGTTTTTTTTTGTTTATGCCGCCGGCTCAAGTGCCAACATCCGTAGACTTGGGCTGTAGCCCGTGAAATACTAGAATTTACATCATGTATGTGGAATGATTAGTAAGATGAGACGAGCAACTGTATAATGAAACGAATGGACAGCTGAACGATGATTTTTGAACGTGAGCCAGATGTTAGATGAATTTCTGAACTATGATGCTAGAACGGAATAGCAATATAGGTAAGTAAATGAGTGTGAAACAGAGAGTGAACAGGCACTTTTCAAGTACTCAAACTCAAATTATGTATTCAAAGTAGTAAATTTTACATTTAGCTTTTTGATGGTCAAGTATTAACAATTTTATGAACCAAGTGTACGATACGATGGTGGGTGAAAAACCCGGGGTTCTCTGTCTAAAATCCAAAAATTAGGTTATTCCTTCTTCTACTTCCATAGCCACAGGGAGCAGGACATGGGTCTTTGTTATTATAGCGAATATAAAACTAAGAAGCTTACAAATGACTTTAATTAAGTGCCACATCCCATAAAAAACATAATTTTTTTTCCAAGCCGGTCGGATAAAAATAAAAAAATAATAATAACGAATAGAAAAAAGTACGCGTAAAGGTAACTGGAACGCAAACGCCATTGAATATTTTAGAAAAATAACTGTTTTGAAAATTAAAAAATAATGCAAACTATAAGTGCAATTACCTCAAAAAAGTGCATAGTAGTGCGAAAGCAACTGAATTTCGCTACTCATATTTTAGCACTTGTTTCAATATCTTAAAATTAAAATCAGGCCCCTATTTAGTCCACAATTGCCCTAGGCGTAGCCTCACTCATAATTATTGAAGGCCTACTTTTCTAGTTTTTTCTTTTTAATATTTATTTCACTACCTCTTTTGTACCAATTTACCAATAGTGATGTGCCGTGGGGAATATTCCTATTTCCAGTATTTTACTACCGGGAATATTCCCAGTATTTTCCCAATGTGCCCGGGAATATTCCCTTAGCGGGAACATTCAGTATGTATGATTGTTTTGTTTAAACTTTGAAAAAAGACATCATTTCTATGTCTGTAAGTACTCTATTATATTACTAGCTGTCCGCCCCGCGGTTTCACCCGCGACTTAGTGAAACTTCTAATAAATAAAGTAATACTTTATTGGTAAAAAATGAGATTCACCAAACGAATATGGTAAATAAAAGGATTTAAATAGAAACGTCGGTACGAAAAAAATCCTTGTCATTGTGGTATTTGTTAGATTTTGACGATGGCTTGGAAAATAAAACAGGTCAAAACTTATAACACTTCCACAACAGATGAAATTTATTGGACCTTTTCTAGGATTCCTATTATTTTTATATTCCGTCGATGCTAGCTGCTGGTTTCACTTTTTCTCTGAGGGGGCCAAGCCACACTCAACCCCCGTGTCGGCACCGGGAAAGCTTCCGTAAATTCCTGTGTCGCGGGTTGCAGCTGGTGTCGATTTGCAATCAAATGTTTGCTTTCTCTTTTTCTCTGAGGAGGGCAAGCCCCCCTCAACCCCCCATGTCGACGCTGGGTAAGCTTCTTTAAACCCTCGTGTCGCAGCTAAATAAATCTGAACACGTGGGACACGCAAATTTTCAGCGGACAACGTTAGAAAAATCCGCCCATAAACCATAGAATAACCTCATTCATGTTCATAATACATTTTCGTCCAGTATTTTACTTATATTTATTTTGTGACCGGAAATGGCTCAATCGAGTAAGTCAAATGTCTCGAGCAACAGATGTCACTGTTAAAAAAATTGTTTCCTAAAACGCGAATTGGCTCAATGGCGCCGTCATTTCAAAAATATTGGAAAATGCGTGTTCCCGTGGGAATGAGACATTTTACCGCGGTAAAGAGTAGTCTATGTATGTCCTATTCTGGGCATTTTCTCATCTTTGTATGTACAAAGTATCATTTGAATCGATTCAGCTGTTTCAGCGCCAAGTCCTAACAAATACACACACAAACATCCGCCTTTATAATACTATTAGGATTAGGATTATTATGGCTCTTTAAACAGGTAACCGTCACAAAACGAAGGGCAGAAAAGCTTAGTATTCACGTAAACAGCTTCAATTTTAATCGATTTAGTTTCAAAACGGATGGAGTTTCATAAGAACTTACCCCCCCTTTTTCACCCCCTCTAAGCGTCATTTTTAATTTCTAACCAAATAGCCAAATAGAAATTTTAATCGAATTAGCTTTAAAACTGACGGAATTTCATACATACTTATCCCCCGCCTTAAAAAAATAGCCTATATGTTAGCGAGGACCAATACCTATCTATATAACAAAAAAAGTTTCATAAAAATCAGTCCAGTAGTTTTTGCGTGAAAAGCGGACAACAAACAGACAGACAGACAAAATTTTTTTGAATCAAATTTTTGGCTTCTATTGGTTGTATGAAGATCCTCCAGCTTAGTTTTTCTTTAATATCTTTAATGTACAGACATGAGGTTGTTATAATTTTATTATACGTATACATTATTAAACTAAAATAATTCCATTTACATTGATTTTTATTATTTTTTTAATTTTTTATTCAATACTAGGTAGAGACCCATTAGAAATATTGGAATCAAAGAATTAAAAAATCATTTTAACATTACCGGTAATATTCCTGGGAAAGTAAAAGGGAATATTCCCGGTAAGTTTCCAGTAACTTTGGGAATTTATAAATCGTTAAATTTATAAATTTATAAATTATAATTATTAACTGTGTTTATATAGTAGACTTGTTTTATAGGCAAAAGTAATAAATTTAACAAAATATCATTTCTTTTTACAAAATTTTTGTGCAACTTTCCCAAATATTTCCACTTTTGGGAATGTGCCCGGAAACGCTACTGGGAATATTCCCACGCTAAGGAAACTTACCGGGAACGGCACATCAGTACCAATTGGTCTACATTTACTGAAATTTAGTTATTGAAAGTATAAAAATATCTCGTCAAACCCTACAATTAGGGACTTTCTAGGGCCACCGACCACTTAAATATTTTGTTCTGAAGAAAATGTCAAGTACCACGTTATATTAAGGAAATATAGATGGCGCGCAACGGGATACTGGGTACTACTATTACTATATTGTTATCTCTTTCATAGAAGCGTCAGTATGAACATAAAAGTTCATATCTAGCTCCTAAACCACGCCATCTATTTTCACTTTTATACTACTCCTAGATAGAAAGTGCCATATTACCCTAAAAACTTATAGTTTTAGTTTGACAGCTGTCACCTTAAATCAAGAATTCGCCATAAAATACAACTATACCAAAGAAAGTAAAACTACTTTATATCCGAAACGTTTTAAGGTCTTTTAAAGTTCGTGTAGTGTGTGCATAGTGACATCTCGTGTTTATTCTCATGCCCATTTTCACGCCAATGCTAATTTTAATGCATGCTCAATATTATGTTCATGTTGATTTTAGTGTCCATGATTTCTAATACACATGCTCATTTTCATGGTCATACTCATATGCATGAATTTTTTCATGCTATTTCCATTTCATTTAAATGGTCTTAAAAATGAGCACATAAATAAAACTGAGATTTCAACCCACGAGCCAGACAAGCGGAGTGAGCAGCTGTCAAAAGCGTGACAAAGAGCAACATAAAAAAATTATAATTGTGTAGAAGCTGGTAAGACTGCTCTCTGCATAGATTTGTTTGTACGTCTGAATCCCATACCAACCCGACCACAGAACAGCGTATGGGTGTCACAGACTATTCAGGTGGCAAGATCTTGGCGTACGTAAGTAACATCGTCTTCAGACTTTAAAATATCACTACTCGCTCCGTCCGATGCGTTAAACGCAAAAAGAAAAAATATATTTGCGTGCGCGCACATGATATCTCTAGTCTGTGGTAGAAAGACCACCGACTGGATCTAATTTCGCACCGCTGTGTCGGTTTCTGTAATAAGTTATCGGGGAAAATTGTTCAGATGACCTGTCAAGCAAAGATTTATCTTGAAAGAAAAATATTAAAAATTACTTGGTACCTACTGTAAAAACGTTACTCATGTTCAGAATGCACCCTGTAAATATTTAAAGTGAATTACTAGTTACGTATCACTCCTTTCTTATTATAAGTAAAAAGACTCAGTTAGACTTTTGCTTTTCATTATCTTATAGATAAAATATCGTCTATCGTCAAGGCTAGCTGAAGCGACAGCTATGATGAAATTGTTGGTCGTCTCGCCAAAAGACGTAACCGACGTAATAATAAGAGCATACTTAAACTACGCCTTCTGGTGTCAGCCATAAAGTATTTTATCAATCAATCTGTCCATGTCACAAACGTCATAAGTAAAATGAGCGACGTAATAATTACGAAAAAATATTTTTAATTTTTGTGGGAAATTTTGACACAGTACCGGCGCTGGCAAGAGCCATTTGGGTACTGGCGGGGTAGCGGGCGGTGCGGGATGTCATTGGGAGGTTGGTTTGTCGGCGAGAACCGTTCTAATTTTTGGAAAAAAATGATTTGTTGAATTAAAATCTGTTCATCCACTAAAACCTGATAGTGTCATTTTTAGGGCATTAAAAGAGGAATATTCTACATCAAGAAACTATATCAAAATAGTAGTCCAAGTAACGATAAAATTGGTTTGAAAATATTTTTAATGCTCTTTTTGAGATTTTTTTTATTAAAATATATTTAACCAATCGAGTCATACGATAGTGTTACTACTAGACAATATCTTTGAGTATGTCATATATTTTTTTGATGTCTTGTTAGCATCAATAACAGGCTTAAAAACTGGATCGAAAGTAACGCTTTTCTTCAGCAGAGCGCCAACCACGTGTATGAGTAGCCAAGCGGCAGCCGCGGCCTGGTGAACAGCCTTGTTACCAGCCAATACACCGTGGTTTCCAAATGTATGGCCCGACACTTACCGATGTAGTTGTCGCTAGGCACGATTTCGGAGACGTTGAGGCGGCAGGCTCCGCGCGGGACAGTCGCAACGTACGAATAGCCAAGCGGTAGTCTCGGCCTGGTGAACAGCCCTGTTACCAGCCGCCGCCCGCAGTGCAGGTCTCTCATAGAAGGAGATGCCAGTACTCCTTCGTGTCCTACTGCCTGTAGGAGAAGGAAATTAACCAAATCAGTCTTTTTATACTATGAAGAGTTCACTCTAGGATAAACACAGATTTAAAACGAATAAAATATTATTTTATACATACACACATCACGCCTTTATCCCTTGCGGGGTAAGCAGAGCTTTAACAGCCGTAAGAATACAGTCGCTATCGCCACGTCTGACATTTTGGAGTATTGTTTTCTAAGGTTGTTTCAGAAAACATGTGTATCACTATAGTGACATGTGGTCAGCCTGTCACCTAAAAATTGTAATACACCAATACTCTCGAGTCCCTTAGTCGCCTCTTGCGACACCTGCGGGAAGGATGTAGGGTGATGCTATTATCAGCCGGCATAGCAAAAAAGGGTCCGTTATAAAATTAAGAACATTATAAATACGGTATATTGACAATATAATATGGTGGAGAAATAATCCTTGGTAGCTTGGTAGAGCCTTTAATCGCATTTAGCTTTAAAAAAATATCTTACTACCGTGCAGTAAAAATATTAAAATCGATTAGTAAGACCATTTACACGGTGCATATCTTATCTTACTGGTTCTAAGGTACAAGCGTGTAAGTTACGCGGTTTCACACATGAATTTGCGATGATTTACGTTTATGCACGGCACAGATTAAGCCGTCAAGCCGACAGCATACGACAGAAGCCGTCGTGAAATTCTACGGATATCAAAATGACGAGGGAAATATATCTTAGTGCCACACGCGATAAAATTTGTGATTTACGCGTCGGTATAATTAAGAAAAGAAAATTGTTAATCACGCATGAAATTATATTACCGACGTGTTGCTTTTTTATGAAATTAAACAAATGATGAATGTTAAATTATACTGGATAAAATATGATCTTTACCTTGAATATACTGTCTCAAGATACCTAACCGACTTCTATAAGTTGATACAAGATACAACCCAAGTTCGTACATCGTAATCTCGTACGGGAGCTCATAAAAGTCATTTTAGTATCTACTAGTATCAACTAATGTCCCGCATGCATTAGTGACACATTAAATATTACGAAACGCACAAACATGCGACTTTGGCCATATGCGCTTGCGCTAAATGAATCAAACATAGTTTTAATGCTATGTTTTGAAAATATAAGACGGTCGTAAAATAAATTCTTTCGGGAATAAAGTGTCCAAAATCGTATATCTTTTAGCTATTAAAATTCATTTAAATATTTTAACTTCCTCTTTGATCATGATCATAGATGGTGATTTTGAAGAACATTAAAAGTTATGTAAAAATACATAATAAAATAGCGTGTTAATGAGTAATATGCATAACTTATTACATCAAGCAAGATTAAGTGAGATGGCGCTGTAGATATCTTCATAAGTCTATTGGGCTAGTTGAATTAGATGTTAGATATGCTGGTATCATGCTTATCAATTAGTCAGACTTATAAAGAGTAGGACACGGGCCTATTATGCTTCACTATTATGATAACATTCTATTATAGTGTATAATAAAAGTCTGAGCAGAAATCTCCTTCAAAAGCTTCGCATCAGTCTTCTTTTTCATGTGGAACACCTAGTCGTCCAACGAGCTGATGAACCCTAGTGTCAGAATTTTTCAACCTACTTCTACAAGTAGCAGGCTTCTCACATAGTTGTGTAACGACCGCCGTCTAAGTGATAAAAAAAAAAGTGATCATAGACAGCAACCGGGAACTACGGCTTAACGTGCCATCCGAAGCACGAAACCATCTTTCTTACGTATAATCGGGCGGTTCAGCCCGCCATATCCTAACCAGACTGGGAACAAATTCACAAAGTGATAAATATCATCTTATTAACAACACTTCGCTTCAGTGAAATTATGATTCACTAGCTTAAAAGCTTAACTAAACTTTATATAAAGTGTAAGAAATATTAGCTGCAAATATTTAAGGGGCAAATCAGACTATAAAAATGAACAACTTTCTCCACGGCACATAGGTCAAAATATGAGAAAAATTTTTGGACCTCTCATACACATTGACTTGGTCGGTCGGTAGTTTTGTTTTTTGGGGAAAGTTGTTCAGTTTCATGGGGTGGTTCACCCCTTAAAATATTTGCAGCTATTTTTTTACACCCTGTATAGCGAGGTATAAGTTAATTCTTAACGGAGCAAACCTTTTACATGGACTAAAAGTTTGGACGCGTATTTGACATTTTAATGAAATATGAAAATTTCGTAGGAAAATCTTTGACATCATATTTATACATGTTCACGCAGGTAGAATGGATGCCAATTTGTATGTTTATGTACAACGAATTTTGATGCAACTAATAATTTGTTGGGGTGATACAACAAAATGGTCTTTACTTATAATCTTGACGGAAAAACTCATCACCTGCACTCGCACTAATCAAAGTGAGCACAGACCTTAACTCGTAGCTACAATCTAAATTCTTGGTTATATCACAGTAATAAAAATCTAAGTATCTAAAAATATCTTCTTTAATCTATTTGTATAAGCATCGGAGCTATAACATGAAGTAAATTGACTTAAGTAAAGTGCTAATGCGATTGATGACACTATAAATTCCCCATTAAACCCAGATTGTTATCATAAAACTGATCACGATCTTATCCAAGAGATGTTCCCCTTAGGAGATGTGATGCCCACCTCATCGTAAAACTACTTCATAGATAAGGATACGGAAGCTTTGGTGGTCAAAATATAGACGCAGAGACCACCAAATAAAGTCGTAGAGATTCTTTTTACGCCGTTGCTGACCGTCGCAACTTTAGGCATCTACATAATATTTAGCCGGCTTAGAATAGCATCACCCCACATCCTTCCCGCGGGTGTCGTAAGAGGCGACTAAGGGACTCAACAGTGTTGGTGTATTACAATTTTTAGGCGACAGGCTGACAACCTGTCACTATAGTGATACACATGTTTTCTGAAACAACCTTGGAAAACGATCCTCATAAAAATGTCAGACGTGGCGATAGCGACCGTATTCATACGGCTGTTAATGCTCTGCCTACCCCGCAAGGGATAAAAGCGTGATATATGTATGTATGTATAATATTTAGCTTTGCTTCAGACTAACTATAATCATATAATGAGCACCTTGAAGGCTAGGAATCAAAGATTATAACAAAATTATGTTTTCAACACTTAAATTAGGGTGGAAATGGTATTTTCAATGCGATAGGTAAGTCTTTTAATAATAATTTTAAATTTAATTTAATTTTAAAATTCATTATTTGTGAAGTCACTGTCGTTATCGGCGTACCTACTCTTTTTTAGGCATCGTGGTAGACCAGCGCTACGCAGTAGTAAATACTACTGTTGTAGCATATGCTGAACGAAGTGCCTTTTCAGTGTCTTGATTAACAAATGGACTACCTATAAGTCTTGTAGCTTCTAAGTGTACAATTTGCCTACTACTGTACTGCTATAGACTTGATACTAAAAATGTCAATACCCACTGTTTGTTTCTACACTTAAATTGTGATGTATCTAAGGTGGTCACTGAATAAAAAAAATCTTATTTAATTACTTCGATATTTCGAACCCAAGAACCCTGTCCTTAACCATCTAGTCTTGTAGCAAACTTTCATAAATGAAACTCGTATAAAATATGATAAAAGATAATAAAAACAATACTTGTGAAGAGATTTTCTCTGTACCTGCCTGCTCATTAGGCATTGACTTCAGATTGCTAATTAATTAGAAAGTCGCAAAGTGGAAAATTACTTACTTAAGCATGGTTATATTATTAATTACTTACCTAGGTAGGAAATTTTATTGATTGATTATTTTTGAATTAGAAGTTAATATTTATTAATATTACATTTATTTAATATATATTTAATTAATAATTAAAAGTAAATATTTGCTATCTTTGTAATGTAGGTACTGCTGTTACAAAATCAATGCAAAGTTTAGGTAAAGTCGCTTTTTGTGTCATAATATTTCCTGTGTCTGTCAGTCATAGACACAGCTCCCAAACCACGCAACGGATATTGATACGAGTTTTTTTAAATAGCTATAGTGATTTCGAGAAATGCTTGCATGATGTACGTAGGTACATAATATATGTAACCGCGGGGCGGGCCGTAATGTAAGTCATATTTCAACATTTTTGTCTATGTCGTGGTTTTTGATCATCATGAATAACTGTGAAACGTCTCATACTGATTCGGCAGATCGCCTAGTTGTCGCACAACGGACTGCTAAAATATCGCAGCGGTCTGTCAGATCCATACTAGAAATGTCAATCCCCATACTAAAACCGCTCAAACGCTGTTGACGCAGCGCTATCGCAGCGTCGTCGTCGCCTTCTTGGAAAGACCGCGATTTTACAAGGTCATCGGTTCACTTATGCTGTGCTTTCCGATGCGTAGCCACAATTCTAGCTTTTAATGAGCGTAATTCAGGGAGCAGTGTAAAGTGTAAAAATATTAGATGCAAATATTTTATGGGGTGAATCAGATTATGAAACTGAACAACTTTCTCCAAGGAACATAGGTCGAAATATAAGGATTTTTTTGGAACTCCCATTCAAATTGACTTGATCGTAGTTTTGTATGGGAGAGCCAAAACTTTTTCTCATATTTCGATCAATGTTCCTTAGCGAAACTTGTTCAGTTTCATGGGCTGGTTCACCCCTTTAAATATTTGCAGCTAATTTTTTTACATCCTGTATAGGTATGTGACAAACTTGAACGAGTTAAGAAAGGTCAATATTACTAAGCGGAACAACCAGTTCTTAATGAGACGACAACAAGGTGGTTACCAGTTTCCATTTCACGCCCTCATGAAACCTACTCATTAAGCTACAAGTACATTTACCCCATAATAAGCAGTCTTTCTATGGCGAAATCGCAACAATTCTATAACGTAAAAAGTCGTAAAAAGGGATGAAACCAGGAAACCATTGCATTCTCAGTAAATCCTACGCATTGCACTGTGCTCGCCAACCCGCCTGACAGCACGGTTCATTGGGTCGTTGGGCGACTCGGTGTTACACACGAAAAGAAAAGGTATGGCAAATACTACTTACGCTTTCTGTTTCCATAGTAAAGCACTGCTTGTTTTCGTGGGGATTCTGATTAAAACTTTTTGTCTTGATATCTTTGATTTATTTGTGTTTTTTTTTACAACAGGCCTAGGATATCGACTTTTGTACCGCCTGCCCTCAAGGGACGTCTAGGCATTATTCCATCGGGCTTCTATTAGTCTCGCTAGTCTGTCAATCTGTCCGTCCGTCCGTCCATTTACGTCAACCAGCCGGCTCAGTCGGCTCTGTCCAGGTCTACACTACGAGTAATTGTATTGTATTATCGGAGAATATATACCTATTTATGTAGCATTAAATAAATATTGTTGCTGTTGCAGGTGTTGGGTTGTAACGTCAAAGTTATTTTATTCGTCAAATCTACTTTTTAGTTTTACTTCTGACGTGTTTATCAGCACGCGACATAAGTTGTTCTATATAATTGAGTAAGTATCGAAATTTTACTCGCTCTCTAGGCTTCAAAGTGTTAACTCATTTTAGCACAATTTCTTAAATTGAATTATTTTATTAAGCGCTGCTGATGGAACAATTTGGTCACAATTGCGAAACGGTTGCGTCTCATATCAAGGCATACAACTTGTGCAAGGACGTCACAGTATAAGCTCGACAATTTGTACCTGATATGGAATAGACAATCTGTTGGAGACCTATACAAAACTTGAGCCATGTGGAGCCAAATAGAGCGAGGACAGGTTGGCCTAAGTTAAAATGTTTCAATTTGTACTAGCTTCACAAAAGCTCGTCCGAGATGTTTTTTGATTTCCTTAACGAAAAATAAAAAATATTATGCAGAAGTTCGTGGACTGAAGAAATCTATTTACAAATTAGATTAGACAGATAAAAATACATTTTCGGTTCATTATATTTCATTTGAAAAGTCTTAGTTAAAATATAAAATATTTTTGCTTAACTTTCTAGAGAATTCGATAACGATATTCGATATTCGATATTGTTAACTTGCTTGTTTTACCATACGACTTGTGAGTTCGCCAAAAATCACAACCTTTTTTTATTCAAAAATCTACCGACCAAAGAAAAATACGCAGACGGTCTCTTTAATGTCGCGAGAACTAGGTAGTTCGGTTTCCATTATCATACGAGATGAGTCAGCCGACTCGAATTATAAATTTACTAGCTCTACCATACGACCCGCGGGAACCGTACTCATTCCGTGTGTTCCTTTTGCACTGAAATTTCAACGGACAGGCAATGCTTTGCAAATTTACAAACGGATTTTATAAAATTTTTGCAAACATTACAGTAATAAGTATGATAGCCTGACGTATGTTCGTCTAACTAGATTTCATTTCGTTAGCTCGCGCCTTCCGATGTCTTTTACAGTGTTGTTGGTATTAAAGGTAAGAGAAGTTTCAGAACTGACGTCAACATCGTTTTTGTAACAGTGACCAGTGAATAGCTTCGGCATTCCATCAAAAATGTCTGCTCAACATTCGTCTAAATACGTCTTCCGTTTCTGGGCCACTTCACATCGCATAGCAGTGCGACACGTTAACTCCCCTTGAGGGGTAATACATTCAACTCCCGGAATTACCCGCGTTATTGATAGCTGCATAACACAATGGAATTCCGATCGTTATGACGTGAGCACGAAATTTATGAAGCTGAATATTCAGGTCGGCTGAACAACTGATCAACTGAATCAGATAAGTGGGATTGTAAATTGGCCATTGAGTCATTGAGTGGAACAAAGGTGGCTAGGGAGTGCGTTGAAGCGACTGTTTAAACACCAATCTGCAGACATTGCACAAAACTAGGGCACTGTGTTTACATGCCGTCTACATACCGGTATTTGCAAACCTGCGCATTGTTAGGTATTCACATGATTATTTATTTGGCACATCGCATGATAAGTTTATCTTGGTAACTTCCCTGGTTATACTCAAAACGATAATTTCTACTCTGAAATTACGCGTAGTTTATGCTTAAATTGCAACATTGAAGAAGAAAATTATGTGCTCTGTGTTGTGGGTAAAATACTGTAATTATTTTTAGTACGGTATGGAATCACGTATTTTTTTCTAACTTGAACAGCTATGGAAGTAATAATATCATAGCCGAAAACTGCCTGATCATGCCAAAAATGGAGGTGTAACATTTAGCATACTTGATTTATTTATTTATGTATTTGCTGAGCCAATATTGGTGTATGTTCGGCGGGCATTTGATCTTTGAGCCGTTTGCGCGTCTGCGCGATGTCTGCCCTAATCCAAACAAAACCAGCCTGCGCCGGCACCGGCGCCAAGGCGGTACATTCCGATACATGGAGGATGTCCTGAAATGGGTATATTTTTCTTTTAATTTTCTTGCTTGGACAAGGATTTGCTATTATGCAGGGTGTAAAAAAAATTGCTGCAAATATTTTAAGGGCGAACCAGCCCCTTAAACTGAACAATTTTCCCCAAGGAACATTACCTATAGGTCGAAATATGAGAAAATTTTTGGACCTCCCATAGAAAATTATCGACCGACCTAGTCAATTTGTATGGGAGGTCAAAATTATTTTTTCATATTTCGACATATTTTTCTTTGGGAAAATTGTTCAGTTTCATGAGCTGATTTACCCCTTAAAATTCTTGCAGCTAATATTTTTACACCTTATATATAAGCTTTTAAGATTTTCGCGGGAGGTCCTATTATTTGATCTCCACAGTATCTTTTATCGGTTTAATTATTTAGTTCACGTTCGGGACTAATTATTCTCTTTTTTCTGCATTGAGCAATTCGTTAGGTATTTAAATTATATTGCAGTAAAATAATTAATTTATCATTTAGGAGTTATATAATCTTCGTTTAATATAAAAAACGGGTCAATGTTGTACATACAGTATTCAGCTTAATACTAGTCTTACTAATGTTAGGTTGGCTCTATCCATTAGGGGTTTATGCCCATAGCCACCGTGTTAGGTTATCTAAGGACATTCACACGATAACCTAAGAAAGTAATAGGTACTTATTTCCACATAAATACAGAAATGAACTTAAGGTTCAAAAGTATCATTTTAAGCTAAAAAAATACTTATAGCACCATGTATGAACTGTACAGTCTTTAAACACCGTAAATGCAAAACTGCCAAATTCTTCAAATACTCTGTTACTGACGTAGCGGAAAGGCATGTTGATTTCCCTGTTGTAAAACCAAGCAAACAATTTCAATGTCAGCTTTTACGACCGCCGAATCTAGAACCGTGTGTAAACTTACAAATTTAGTACAGATTACCAAGAAGCATTTAATGGATGAAATTCCTGAATGGCTTCGAGGCCGCCTAAGCAATTAATGAGAGGTAGGTAATGAAAATTTTAATAGTTTTCTCATAGGAAGTATTTTACACCGACCTATCGAACTTACCTACACGATGTGTTTAAGTACATAGCACAAGATAACTTTTACCTCTAATTTATATTGCGAAAACAGATAAATTGTAACAATAAAATTGACTCCCGATACACGAATGACGACGTCAATTCATGCTAGTCTAGCTTCCGCACTTATCAGGAAAACCATAAAACACTTGCCTTCAATTGACACGAGCCGATTTACGACCGCTAAGAACGTATCAATAACAGACGTTATAAAAAATGGTGACCCAAATTGGCGAAATGTCCTAGTTGTGACGCGTTGGCAAATTTTCTAATCAACAAGGTGACTTGGCTGAATGGTTGAAAATTGATCGTCTAGACGCTGCTGCAATTTGCAACCATTATGCGCATCCACCATTACTTAGCTCCACTTGACTTCAGATCAAAGTGAAATGATGCGAGGAACATCTGCTTAGAGGGAAGAGCTGTGAAGTAGGAAAATTCGTCTAGAATGATAGAGTCGGTTGAAGAGATTTATGATGAGAGACACTTGTTTCCACAGCGAAATGTATGTACAGAGTACGATGGGGACAAAAGCAAAACTTCTACATTTTAAGAGCGTGGCTCTTTTATGTAGAGCGCCAGTGCGGTTCGCCGCCAGTGTCTGAACCTATCTTCTTCTTTTTCATGTGGAACACCGAGTCGACTAAACCTATGTAAACACAAATATAGTCATACCTCGAAATTCAAAAATCCAAAATAAGCGAAACCTACAGAGACGTCGGCGATTTGGCACTATTGATTCTTTTCTGTCTTCCATTGACATTGACTGTATGAATGAACTGTAAAAGTATTGAATGAATGAAACAAATAATGAGTTATGAAAATAAACTAGTACTTACCAAGAACGCAATTAATATCGTCACTGAGGTGTAAGCCATGCTTACTATAGTTAGTTCCTCCACTGCCCACAATACTGTTTATCTTGAGCTAGACAAATTCTCACTTGTCTAGAAAGAACTTTTCACACACAAGCACAATCATTTATTCAGTAGACAACTGTTAAAACCTTGTGAGAGCGGTAGTCTACAAATAAGACTGTAAACCTACAATATCTATTTGAATGGTTTCTTTGTATGTTCTGGTTTATAGAAGAAAAGGATTTCGATCGTATAGACATATATACTAAAAATGAAACTGAACACATTTCCATGGAATAGCAAAAAAATGGTCTTTGACCACAAACAAAGTTTGTATTAGCTGCTCGAATTACTACGTATGGCACGCTTGGCACGTCAAAAACACATTTTGAATTAGGCTTAGTGAAAAAGTAATCTAAACGCAATGCATTTTAGGTTAAGTTTGTACAGTTACTGTAAAATTTAATTACTACATGTTGAACTAAAATCGAATCCAGTGAAACGAAATAAAATTTTGCAGAATAGCATAATATTGATAAGAGGGCGTATTTTGATCAGCTATTAACTGATAACCTAGTTTCCGTCAGTACAGTCAATCTCAGGCTTGATTAGACAGTTTGGACATTGGTCCATTCTTATTAATAGTGGTTATAGTGTCTAACTGAACGTGAGCTTGACTGTACCGAATAGTTGTTGCCTGGAGCGGTAATAATGGCGAAAAATTAAAGCCCCAACCAACAACCAGTGATAGGAAATAAAAAACATGTCACAAAAAATTAAAACAGGAGATATTTTCTGGAATGGGATAACAGATGGATAAATAAAAAAAATTCAGAAGAATAAAGCAAGGTGACAAAAATAACATTTTTTATAAAATTAAGTAAACAACAATTCGGTAGAATTTTGTAACTTGTTTAATTTCAGAAAATTAATGAAGAGGCATGTACTTTCAAGATAACAAGAAAAACCAAATTAAGAGGTACATAAACAATATTAGGTTCATCTAACTTGATAGAGATAACAGGTGTTAGGAAAACAGAATGAATGTAAACAACCGAGATAATGGAGTGAAACATGGTACGTTTTATGAAACCATACAGGTACTTGGTACGATGTACTTGGTATGCAACTATAAAAAAATTTGGCGGACGAAGACATCCCCATGCTATACCAAGCCGACAGGCGTAGTTTTGATGGCCCTAGAGCTCGATTTCTGAATTTTACGTTTTTGATTCCGTGCACGAAAGTCTAAAATGACTGGTCTAACCCTTGGGTCTAACCACACGTTTTTAAATTTCTTTTACTTGACGTTTTGATAGTGACAAATTTGTGTGAATTTTTGAGAGTATGTGGGAATCATTAAGTTCAGTAGAACGTGTGATTGTGAACGTCAGGTTATCGCATGAAACGAAAACTTCCTTTTCAGAAATTGAGCTCCAGGTCTGTAAACGTAGGGCCCAACACTAAAAAAAACAGTTCCATGCTAGTAACAGCCCGTCAGAAAAAGGGAACATTGTAACACCATATAGTGCGTGCAACCTCAGGCTACAAATATTTTAAGGGATGAACCAGCCCATGAAACTGAACAACTTTCCAAAAGAAACATAGGTCGAAATTACCGACATTACCAAGTCAATTTGTATGGGAGGTCCAAAATTTTTTGCATATTTTGACCTATGTTTTTTGGGAAAGTTATTCAGTTTCATGGGCTGGTTCATCCCTTAAAATATTTGCAGCTAATCATTTTACACCTTATCAGATACCTATTGTGTACTGTACCGGTAGATACCAGTGCCTACATCGACTTCCCTAAGTTGTGATTGTAATTGTAATTGTAATTGAACATGCCTCGCTTACACATTTCGATGGGCGATTCAGAAATTCCTCCATGAAAACTTCTTCTTGAATGAAAGATATGGCTTACATTGACCTAGTTCCAAGACATTACACACTTTATTTACGTGATAGACTGCGTCGAAACGAAAGATGTAAACATTTACTTCTAATAGAGAGTGTAATCTATTATGATATTAGAAAAAAAAATGTGTACATTTTGGCAGATTCATACAATAAAAGTGAGGTTCTGAATAGTTCTTATAAGTCTTTATACTTTTAAAAATCTGAAATTAACTATTACTATTTTAATTTTCTTTTTATCCAGGAAGTTCGGTAAGGTTATAAAAAGATAACCTTAAGAAAGAGAAGTCTCTCCTCTGCATACTGATTCGTGAGACTAATGTTAAGTATTATTAATACCTACACTGCTGAAAAAATACCGTGCCGTGTGATGCCAGCTTAGAATAGCATCACCCCACATCCTTCCCGCGGGTGTCGTAAGAGGCGACTAAGGGACTCGAGAATAGGTGTTTTACTACTTTAGGCGACAGGCTGACTACCTATTACTATAGTGATACACATATTTTCTGAAACAACCTTGAAAACCAATCCTCAAAAAAGTCAGACGTGGCGATAGCGACTGCTGTTAACGCTATGTCTGCTAAAAAAATCCCCAACCGAAATCTTCCCATGGGCATCGATACAAATACAAACAGGTTTTTATATTCACCGCAAATAGATTGATTTTTATTGACTTTGTTTTACGATGAACTTCACCTTCTATTTTGCGTCACTGCGTGTTTATTTTTAGTAATCGCGTAACTATTCTGGATATAGAAGGGACTTTTTATAAGACAGTCTGTGTGAGGCCAGGTTTTCAATAATGGGTAAGAGCATAATTCTTCGTGGCCGTTTATGTGTCTAAGGAACATATTTTTTTTTGTTTTTATTTGGGTACCTTACAGCCTTAAAAGCATTATTTACTCAAATATAAACAAATGCCAATTACAAGCTTCCACATATAGAGACACAAAATATTCGACTTATTACAGTATTTTATTGATATTTATATTGTTTTTATTGCTTGTTTCACAATTTACTATTACCTACTATTTTTACAATTGCCTTTTTTATTTATATATTTGTATAACAATTTACTACAGATATATTAGAAAAAAACACAAGGCAATTAAAAAATAATACAATAGGCACTCACTACTGATATCTAAAAAGAAAATATGAGTTAGATTATGTTCAGAATATACGTACAAAATTGTAGCAATAAAAGTTTACAATAATAATTTAAAATAATCAACTACTGTTGTTCACGGATCACTAAATCAGTGACAGGTTGTTAAAACATGCGTAAACAGTCGTGAGATGCGCATAAAGACGTCTCCAATATTGTTTATGTCACTTTTAACTACATCAACTTGGCCTAAACCCAACATCATCACAGAAAGGGACGGGAAAAACTACAATGTTACAAAAGCGATACATTTAAATCTTAGTTACATTATCTAAGAAAAATAGATTTTAAATTACCTAACAAATTTTAGCCACACAAGTGCCGCAAAACTCTACCTAAAAAAATTATAATTTTAGCATCCAAACTTTTTAGAGGTCACATTTTAATAGGTTGTTAAAAAAATAGGTAAGAATAGTGGAATGTAAAGTGGTTGAATGGATTATTTTATGTCTTTTTACTATATTATGAGCTTGGCTTTTATTCAAGAATCTCGCTATCTAGGAGGGTTCATATGGTAAACAATTTTCCTAAAGCGATTTCTTTTTCAAGTGTATTTTGCAGCTACATGAAATTTTCCACTTCAGTAACAAAAAAAGGGTAAGGTTTATAGATTTTACGATAAAAATATAGAGTGTACGTACACCGCTGAAAAGCAGAGTGAATGAGCCCTATGTGCCCAGCATTATTTTCTGGCTGATGGCCAAAAAGAGTACCGGATATCTAATGGTTTAGGTTGTCAAATTTCAGACTCATTAAATACAATGGAGCTAGAATGCAAGCTTTTTCATTTCTAATGACATAGGTAGATTTAGTCATGAAGCATCACTTTATATACTCGTGTGATATTATAATGTTTTAAAGAAGTGATGAAACGGAATTCTAATGGTTGAGGTTGTCCAATTTCATCCTCATTAAATACAATGGAGCTTGATACTTTAATTTGTTTCATGAAAGCTTTTTCATTATTAATGAGATAGGTAGATTTAGTCATTAAGCATCACTTTATATACTCGTGTGATATTATAATGTTTTAAAGAAGTGCTGAAATATTTATTACCTATAAAACTAATCTATTTTCATGTGGTTGACAGTTCATTTACTGGGAAATAAAACTAAGATCCGATGATATAAAATTCAGCACTTTTCCTGAAGGACCAGTTTTTAACGACATTTGCGAAGAATGGCATTAAAAACAGCATTTTTACTCAAACGTATCTAAAATTTCCTATTCTGTCATTATGTTTCTGAAAAGTCTATTAACACGGAAAGTTTATTTCATGTATGTAAATAAATAATTCATTCCTATATTATATTATTTTGTACCATCTTTGCGATGTAGGTAAGTATACTCGTATATAAATAAGAAATATAACGCATATGTTAATTAAGGGATTTCCCAAACGGAAATCATCTCACTTATAGACCGACAATAGGTGTGGTCGCATACATAAACACAATTTGTGAATAATTTATTGATATAATGTATCACATTCACAAGTTTGGAACTAATTTACTAAAAGATGAATAGGCAGACCGCTTTTATCTGACAGTATTTAAATGTCTTATTAATGTTTTTATGGTCTTATTTTTAATTTATTAAACGATGCTCCTCTTGTTTTTGATGCAAATATTTTAAATTGCGGCGTTGTAAATTTTTATAGTAGACCCAAAAGATGTCCTAAGTAACTAATTTAATCGATTCCTAGTTAATTATGACGATTGACCATGTTCCGACAATATTTATTTATTAAACAGTTTATTTCAAACAACAAGATACAAACCAATAGGTTACAACAAGCCAAGATGTCACATGGGGGCCGTCAAATACATGTACATGAGAATCTGCATGTTGTGTCAAACTCAAAAACTCAAAATCATAAATTGCAGGATTGTCATTTATTTTTTATTTATATAATAATAATAATAATAGGATTGTCATGAGAAAATATAATTAAAATAATATTTGCACGTAGGTAAATTGTGTTCAAATGGGATTCCACTTCTACAGACACAACAGTCCACTGCTGGACATGGGCCTCCCCCACTTGGCGGGTATTGCCATACTCACCACGCTTGGTAGGCGGACTTACGAGCGCAATGCAAAGGATTGTATTATACTTTCACAGATGACGCTGCTTCCCGTTCCCTGATTCATCCTGTAGTCACCTGTAGCGACCTCTGGTGGCTTCAACATGAAGCACACTCAAGTGGTTCACATCCAATATGGCGGGTGACAGGAGGAATCCAGATGGTGTCGGGATAAGGGTAGCTACCCGCCTGGCCGGGTGTTGTGGCCAGGGGACCGACGGGTCCACCTGGATTGGATTAGAAGTTGTATATATGCGCTGCGCGGTGAACACTTCGATACCGCGTTTCAGGCCCATTGTTCTGTCACGTGGCGCCATCTCTCCGATATGTTGAGAACTCCTGTTGCGTCTTGTATGCATGTGAACCACTTGAGTGTGCTTCATGTTGTAGCCACCAGAGGTCGCTACACACCTTTTACGACACCCATGGGTATAATTGGGGTGATGCTGTTCTAAGCCGGCACCACACGGCACCAAATAAAGGGAAATGGGATTTACGAACTAAAAATACCTTGCTTATAATTTTGGCACCAAAGCTCTCAAGTGCCAAAACTGGTAATAACAATTATAATAATGAATTATGAGTCGTTATTTCCGGTAATAAACAGGTGAGACTATAAAATATAAACATAATTACCGCAAATAGAACATTAATAAGAGTCTGTAACATTTTATGACTTCATTAATAACTTGTACGTAATTAAGGAGGTAGTAATAAAAATATACCATAACCGCGACGTGTCATGAATTTATTAACTCTTTGATATAATCTGTACAGTAATTTTGAATAAAATTTGTCAATTATAAATCTAGGAGATTACTCATAGCAAGGAGAAGGTAATAATATAGTATGAGTCTCTATTTATCAAATCAGTAATGTTTTAGGTATATTAATTTAAAATCTAGTGTGATTACTTATAGCAAAATGACGAAGTACGAATAGGTAGAACAAATATGATATATGACAACACAGCAAAAACCCTTTCATGTACATACACATGACTGAAATTTTCCCAAAGGCAGTAAGTAGATAGTCAGCCCTACGACCCTTTCAAAAGTTTCGCCCCATCAAAATTATGATCAACATTCTTTTTTATCGCCGGACGCAAAGCGGTCCCTAAATGACGAAAACTTTTTGAGCCAACTTTTATAACCTAATTTTGAGTGGTAAAATTGACAAAGATAGACCTAAATTAGACCCTTTTGCTTATTAAGGGCAAGTAAACTGTTCCGCTAAGACGCCACGAAGAGCGAAAGAGATGCGTAGGTAGTTTGGCAATATTTACCTAATATAATAATATTTTGAAATCGCCCCCATTTTAAGCCCGTATCTCTTGTGTATCTTAGGTATATGTAGATACCACACTTTCAGCATAAACTTAAATGCAAATCTTGAAAGATGGCTGCATTCTGAAATTGATATACCTAACCTAGGTATATCATTCCTATGATAATGATTTAGTAATAGATTTATTAAAACAATAAGGACTAATTCGTGTCCCACACGAAAAGAGAGAGTTTTTTTTTAATGGTCATGATCAGAATAAACCGGTAGCTACTATTCATCCTACACATACTACATTCGCCTACTTGATTTCGTATAACAAAAAAATAATACAAATCACATCTCATTTACTGTAGTGTGTAGTGTAATTACGCTCTTTCAGAGATTTATTGAGTAAACACGTTCTAAGATACACACTCAGATAACCAATAGGTAAAAACAAAGATCTTTTAACCTTAAGATCACGTATATTTAAAATTGTCTTCTTGTAGTATGGAACATTTAAGGCAAGTCACAAACGCAATGTATGATTTTGCGGGATTTTGATAGATTTGGGTTTTGAAGGAGTTTATAATACATACTTATCACATATAGAAAAACCGCTAGCACGCCAAATCTACTTGGCTGCATTAGTTTGGCTTTAAAAAGCCGAAAAATTGTGCGGTGCACAAGATTGATCTACGAACGATCCTATGATCGAAAGAAGATACAATAGAAAAGCATGATGATCTCTCCGACCGATTTCGGCCATGGCGACCACTTTGACTCCTAATCAGATCGGCGCTGATGCGCCCGGAGATGGCTATTGTAGCCAATTTTGGCAGTAAACTCCCGTGCACAGAGTGGACACGTGAGTTTGCCATTTACATAATTATAGTTAATGGCGACGGGTGGACGGGCCTTCAGCTCATCGCGCTTAGCGTCGAGGTCTGCTTTACGCTGTTCCTCAAACTCGCGGACTTGCTTCTTAACCATCCCGCGCCATTCGGGACGCTGTGCTGCCAGACCCTCCCATTGAGTGGGCTCAATGTTGCATCTTTTCATGTGTCGTTTCTGAACATCTTTATATCTGAGGAGTTGTCCGCCATGCTTTCGCTTGCCCTCCTCTAGCTCAGAATAAAAGATGCGCTTCGCCACTCTCTCCTCCGACATCCGGGATACATGACCGCACCACCGTAGCTGACGACGCATTAGATAGGCCTCAATGCCACCAACATTGGCTCGTCTCAGAACTTCGGTATTGCGCACTCGGTCGGACCATCTGATCTTCATGATGGTGCGAAGGCATTTTAGGTGGAAGCGATCCAGAGTGCGTATGTGGTGACGATACACACACCAAGTCTCGGAGGAGTATAGAAGGTTTGGCAGCACAATCGCCATATATACAGAGATTTTTGTGGCTAGCTTTAGGTCGTGCGAGCAGAAAACCTTGGAACACAACTTCCCAAATGCTGCAGCTGCAGCACTGATTCTGCTGTTGATCTCAGCATCAAGGTTACACTTAGATGTTATAGTGTTCCCCAGATAACGAAACTTATCAACCTGTTTCAGCATATCCTCACCAAGCATAATCGCCAGTGTCTCGCGACCATGCGAGTCTAAGGACATCACTTCCGTCTTTTTGACACTGATCTTCAGGCCGAATTTACAGCATGCTTGGTGAAAAACGGACATTAGCTGTTGCAGGCCGTCTGGGGATTCTGCAAGAAAGCACAAGTCATCAGCATACATGATCTCAGTAATCAATGCATACGAGACTTTAGTGCGCGCCTTAAGTCTAGCCAGGTTAAAAAGACTGCCATCTGTGCGGAAACGGATGCGGACTCCTTGGGAAACAGTATTTAGGACTTCTTTGACTACAACTGCAAAGTACAAGGCGAACAGTGTGGGCGCTAGAACACACCCTTGTTTCACCCCACAGGTGACGGGGAAGAAATCAGACTGTTCACCGTCTACAGAGACGCAGCACTGCATGTCGTCATGCAGGAGTCTTAGGAGTCGCACATACTTTTCTGTGCACCCTAACTTTCCTAGCACCATCCAGAGAGCTTCGCGAGGCACACTGTCGAATGCTTTCTCTAAATCAACAAAGCAGAGGTACAACTGGCGACCTTGTTCTCTACTTTTTTCTTGTAGTTGACGCACCGAGAAAATAGCTTCACATGTACCTCGGTCAGGTCGGAAGCCGAACTGGGTTTCAGGCAGAATTTTTTCCGACAAATCTTTGAGGCGGTTCAGTAAAACTCTGGCAAAGACTTTTCCAGGGACTGACAGCAATGAAATACCGCGATATGAGTTACAGTCAGAACGGTCACCCTTGTTCTTGTAGAGGGCACAAATGCGAGACACTTTGAAGTCCTCAGGGACCCTCTCCTCCTCCCACATTCGAACGAAAAGTTTCCATACCGACGTGTGCAACTCCGTACCACCATATTTAAGTAGTTCACCCGGTATAAGGTCAATGCCAACCGCCCGGTTATTATGCTGCTGTCTGATGGCAGTAACAACCTCGTCGCATGACAGGGGCTCGTCCAGCTCCGTGGCTAACGGGAGTTGAGGCATTAAACTGATATGATGCAGATCAGCTGATCGATCTACGTTGAGCAAGTTGTGAAAATGCTCAGCCCAACGTTTAAGTACATCCTCCTTGCTGGTCAGGAGGTGCATACCGTCTAAAGACCTTAAAGGTACTTTTGCACGGTAGGAAGCACCAATCAGCTTACGCACTTCACAGTAAAACTCACCAAGCTGGTTTGTATCGGCGAGCCACTGCATTTGACAAGCCTTGTCCTGCCACCACTTGTCTTTTATTTGTCGAGACAGCCTGCGTAACTCTTGGTCACTTTCTTTGACCACCGCAACACTTCCACCTCTTCGATTATGCTGTCGCAGGAGCTGTCGATGTTTGTCGAATGCTGCTTTAAGAGCCTCGCTATTGTCATCGAACCAGTCTTCACTACGTCGGTCTTTCGTACCCAAAGTAGCAGAAGCGGCTTCTATGAGATGACATGACAAAGCTCCCCAAGCAGCACTGACATCACCGGTCTCAGTTATTGGCGACGGCTTTTCAGATAAGGCTTCAGCATATTTCACCCTAACCTCGCGATCTTTCAGCCTATCCACGTTTAAAAACGCAGGCTTCTTCACTGTGGATCTGCGAGGTCGACGGAGGCGGAGTCGTAGCTTAGTGACGATTAGTCGATGGTCAGTCCAACAGTGAGCACCACGCATGACGCGGGTGACTTGAACTTGACCGATGTCTCGTTGCCGAATAATAGCAAAGTCGATCAAATGCCAGTGTTTGGAACGCGGGTGCATCCACGTTGTCTTGTGCTTAGCGGCAAGTCTGAACATAGTGTTCGATATCGCTAGATCGTACTGAGCACAAAGACCGAGCAGCAACAGACCATTGCTGTTCATGTTGCCAACTCCATGTCGTCCCAGAACTCCAGGCCAAGCCTCGTAGTCCCGTCCAACCCTGGCATTGAAATCGCCTAGCAACAAGATCTGCTCTCTATATCTCTATAGAAAAGCATAGTGAGTAAACGGAAACGGACGGTTACGTATACCCAGCGGGATCCTATGCCGGAATGTGTCGATTGTTATACAGGGTGTAAAAATAATAGCTGCAAATATTTTAAGGCGTGAACCAGCCCATGAAACTGAACAACTTTCCCCAAGGAACATAAGCCAAAATATGAAAAAAAATTTTGGACCTCCCATACAAAATTACCAACCGACCAAGTCAATTTGTATGGGAGGTCAACATTTTTTTTCGACATACCTATGTTTCTTCGGGAAAGTTGTTCAGTTTCATGGGCTGATTCATCCCTTAAAATATTTGCAGCTAAGATTTTTACACCATATATGGTCTTATGTGAACGCTTTACCTGGTACTAAGAATTCTGAGAGAAAATTAAAAGCCGAGTCTACAAATCATAAGTTTATGAAGAGAAGTGTGCAAAGAGGCCCTTTGTGAGGCAAATGCTGTAACCCACATACAGCCGATAACAGAAATTAGGTAGATGTAGCGATAAGACAGCCATGATGACATTGCGCCTACGACCTTGGAGATAGGATACAAAGTCTGCCTATGGAAAAGTGCGTAGTAGGTTTGGTACTGTATCAATTTCATTTAAAAATATGATATCTTTTCGGAAATTTGATACCTGCCTATTGATTATAGGGCAACCATCGTATTCTATTTTAAAGTATTATTTCCTTCTACCGACCATTTTCGTAGTTTTCTTTTCAAAACAGTAGCAATAGTCAAATAGTTATTACCCCTTCAGCCATTTGGAACATTACTAGGTAAAACTCATTAGCTTAGATAGTGTCGCGACCAGCGTAACTTGATCTCAATGCTCAATACACGCACTTTACGGGCGCGTACTGACAGTTACGGTGGTCGTGACATTAAGTTAGCGAATGATCTAAATCGCAAATGTACCAGACGATATTGCGATTCTTGACAGCCGCAATTTGATGAAGCGGTGTGTTAAGATTATATCAGATTTTTTAAGGGTTTATTTAATTAATGCCGTGTAATGCCGGCTTAGAATAGCACCACCCGTTTCTTTCCCGTGGGCGTCGGAAGAGCTAATGCTCTACCTACCCTGAAAGGGATATAGGCGTAATATGTGTGTGTATGTATGTTACTTGATCAATCTCCTTTACTAGTAACCCTACTATGCGATCAAAACATTAGCAAGAAGTACAAACGAATGGAAATTGCTTCACCGACAAGAGCCTCTTAACTTCGATGACGAATATGACACATATATGACGCCTTTATCTCTTGCGGGGTAGGCAGAGCGTTAACAGCCGTAAGAATACGGTCACTATCGCCAAGTCTGATATTTTTGAGGATTGTTTTCCAAGGTTGTTCCAGAAAACATGTGTATCACGATAGTTACAGGTTGTCAGCCTATCACCTAAAAATTGTAGTACACCGATACTCTCGAGTTTCTTACGAATATGACGATGACTCAGAAACCCGGATCCAGAAACATGGTCGGTAGGTGTTACAACAGGTTTTTTTTAAGTATCTTGTTAGATGTCCCATTGTAAGAAGCCTTCCCTTTGTCACTCCACCGTTCTCAGTTTTGGGCCTCCATGCCAGTCCTTGAGAAAGGCTTCATCGTCTCGTCATCTTCTACAACCGCTTAATGGCGAAAAAAATAAGATGGAATTTATCACAAATAAGTAATGTAACTGTTCGATGACCCACTGCAGGGTAAAACAGGCTACGTAAAAAAAAAGTAATGTAGCTTATTTTCCTTCCGGTCCGTAAGAACTTATTCCCAAAATGCCGGAAATTGAATTTGAATGTATTTTATAACAACTAAAGGCCTTCTGCTTGAGTTTTATATCCTTTTAAAAATTGTTCTTCTCCTTCTTACTTCTACAGCCACATGGTTCCACTACTGGACATGGGCATGACTGAGCGGGGTATCGCCATACTCACCACACATGCTTGGCAGGCGAATTGGCGAGCGCAGTGTAAGATATTGTAGATATTCACAGGAAACGTTCCCGTTCCCTGCTGCCCGTTCATCCCTTAGTCGCATTTTACGACACCCACGGATATAAATGGGGTGATGCTATTCTAAGCAAAATTTGCACGAAACTGGCATATTTGCGCAAAGCTTTCGGAAGGTGACCAGCGGGGATTAGGCTGCGGCACCGTATAGCTTAACCGGACAAATGTTATGACGTGCGCAAGTCGGCTTGAGCCCGCGTTGACTGACATTAAGGAAAATTATGCTAATTCTGTACACAATATCGCATAAATTTACATAGTGAGAAAAAAAGTAGTCACTATCACCATATAAATCTTTCAAATACTAATCGTAAAAAAGATATTAACAGTTTAAAATTTGCTATTCTAGTTAATGTAACAATGTTACACTGATATATGTAACGATTTCTTAAATAACAGCCACCATTTTTCAAACTATTTCCCCTAAAGTATCAAATTGTTTCAAAGATAACCATGGAAAATATACACGAATGATATATAGCACGTTTAAAATGTTTCTACACAATGTCGTCAAAATATATGACCGATATTAACCTGAGATAAATTAGATTTTCGTAACTTTTTTCATCTGGAGACATACTGGCCACTATTAGTCATGGCTGGGCATATAAATATCATTGCTTTATATCGTTGTTGACAGATTATAAAAACAAAATGTTTTGAAAGCGTGCCACCCGCTCTCCCATCGTCGCAGCAAAAGGAAGCATTTAACATGTGTCCACGCATTTGTCTAACGGATAGAATAATATTTGACAGCCCACTAATAGCTTAATCTAGGATAGTTATTATAATTATTATGTTGAAATATTTTCTCGACTCCGGTGTAATTTAGATTTTACTGTGATTCGTAGAAACCAGAATTTTTAAGTTGCTACAGTTAGTACTCGTACTTATAGCTCTTGGTTATGTACGATACGACTTGTAAAGAGATTCTAAAAATGCACAAATAACTACTTATTTTGGCTTATAAAATGTTATGATTATAAGGATAGTTTGATAAAATAAATTCACGCCTCTAGTTTAAAATGTATAGAAATTGTGAATACGAAACCATTCAGATAGAAGATACAGTCTTAAGAATGTAACATAACCACAAACATTAGCAAAGTAACAACATCCGCGATGTCCAACACTTCACATACGGCTGTACACAATATTGCCGGTGCTTCACGCTCACGAAAACAAAATTAAAACGTCAATCAAGCGTTTTGACAGTTCCGCATTTTCGCGCCAATTTTCTTCGCGCGCGGGAAAGGACGGAGCGTGGAAAGCTTCGACACAGCTCGCGCGCTCGACTAGGACTGGGCCGCGCGCGCCAACCACTGCTGGAGCTACCTTACGATTTATTAGCGTGACGCAGAAATGGACAGCATGTGTGGCATGTATGGTGGGCTAGATCTCAACGGGATTATCACATGTTCTCAGGAAATTCCTGAGCAACATTACCCGAACAGGCTGGTTTAAAGGCCGTCGCGCTTCTCTTGATGCAGGCGCAATCAGTGACTGTAACACTGTATTTACTTCTAACGTACTCGTTAAGTAAATATGTTTCACGTTTCGTTCAATAACTATACTCCTTTAAGGCTCTACCGACATAAACTTATTTTATATATTTTTATAACCGTTCATATATCCGTTATTTTTATTCTTCAGTGCACAAATTATATATAAGTTTTGAATAGGATATTTTCCTCTGTCATGGATAAAACTAGGTGTAATAATTATAGGTATTCTTATAAAACAGCCGTTAGCAAACCAAACTACAACAATTCATAAATGACGGACGTAAAACTTGTACCGAAGTGTAATGAAAGGAAAAGTGGTTAGGAGAAAAGTTGGCGGACGGAAAAAGTTATAGTCCAACAACACCCACTTGCATTATGCGGTCTGTCTCTGTAGTCTAGTGGTTAGACGATTAGGCTCTTTACCCTAACAGTCAGAATATAGGTAAAGTTTATTCACGGAACTTTGAACCGTATGAATACGACCCACAAATTAAAGACGAACTGAGATTTCTTTTCTTATGATCTTTCCGCTGGTAGATTTCTGACTCCAGCTGTGTCGACTAGTAACTTTCATGATGATTAAACTATTTGATCACCATACAAGTCCACTAATGGACAAGATCTTCTCTTTCAAATACTTGTGTCTCTCTCCATGAATGTGTCTTTTCTGAGCGCCAGCTATAAATTTAGTCTTCAATGGCCGCTTCTCGATTCGATAATAGTATGTAGGTGTTTTTCTTACAGTAGCATAAAATATAGGTAAGTATCTAATAAAACTCATTATTTGCAAAATTCTATACCAATTTACTTCACCATTTGCAGGCACAAGTGTATCGTAGACAAGCAAAAATCACTTAGGTACACTATTCTAATACCTAGAATTCCTGGCGACACAGTATACTAACATTTTTGCGATATCAAAGATAAAATAACTAGAGTAAACTGCCACGAAGAATTTAAATCCCTCGGCAAATATGATTTTATAGTCAACTCATGTTTCGAGTGCGCAGGCGAAAATTAGAAATAAAATATAGTATTTGTATGCTTGGTTTTTATACTTGTGTATTCTTTTACATTTTTTGACACGATTCACCAATATTTATTTCGAATAAAATGTTTTGTGGAAGAAAATATAACACTCCTCTTTTTCTCTTCAGAAAAACCTTTGCAACTTTATCAGTATATCTAAGTACTAGAAAAATGTTTCGTGAATTACGGAAAGTTTCCTGTTTTGTTCTTGTTAATGGGTTTTTGATGACTGAGGGATCTAGGAAGGCCTATTTCTTTATGACGAACTTGATAAAAGAAACAAGTAATCTACCAAAACAAGAGGAAACTTTATTTTAGTTTTAGCTGTGGCCTTATTGTATGAAACGAATTAGACAGCAAATATAACAATAATTTACCTATGTAAGTACCTATATTATGAATATTTCTCCGTCCAAGATTAAGCCCAGTAAGCCACGAGATAAATGACTTACTTAATTAAAAATGTTCCTTACATAAAGTAATCAAACTCCGTCTACGGGAACTAACTAGTACGATAGACTGTAAAGATAGACGGAGACAAAGCCGGTAGCATTTACTTATCACGCGCGTGTCACTGCGCAGCCAGAGGATCGATTATTGCCGACTCGTGCGCCGGCGCAGGTTAAGAGGAAGACGCTGTTCGCCGATCAGGTTTTTTAAACCACGGTAGGTTTAATTTTAAGAAAAAAAGATGGTTACAATAGTATTATCGGCCGATTGAGAGCCAAAACGAAGAGGAGTAAGACAGTAGGAGGTGGACATGATTATTGGTTGGCGCCTTTCCATGTCTGAAGAACCCAAATGGTAGAGAAATCACATTTTTACAGAACACATACACTTCAATCAATTCGCGAATAAGTAATTAAGATGTTTATATCAGGAAGTACCTATAGTTACCTAATTGTATTCCTACGTATGACAAAAACACCTGTGTCCCAATTCCAATTCGTAATTAGCAAAATATTTGTAATTGCGTTACACTTTTCTTTGAGCTTCAATAGTGCATTGATAATTTAGCCTTTGTATAAATATCTTGAAAAAAGTAATATGACTAAATATTGAAGTAGTAGGTATGTCATCCAATACCAGGGTCAAAAATATACTAACTGATTTTAAATACGAAACTGATAAAAAAGTTCGTACTTCTAGAATTTTTGTACAAATATTGATCCAAAAACCAATACTTTTTTTTAAAACAAAGATTGATGTTAATAATTCAGAATAACGCGAAACAACCAGATTTTTAAATTATTGTAAGAAGAAACGTGTAAAGAAAACCAGAAAAAGGTGATTGCAAAAACAGGAAAAGATATAGGTATAATTGCCGTATATATTGCTGAAAGTAGGTAGGTACCTAGATAATTATTTTAATCAATCAATCTATCAAATAACTTATAAAAGATCTTATACGTAATTAGTTTACGGTTATTTTGGTAGCAGGTAAAAGTTTCTCATCCAACAGTATATTTAAAACTTTTGACAGTAGCATTACATTCCATCTTGATAGCGTAACATGACACCGAACACGTGCCCACACATTTGATACAACTAAATACATTATCTTACACCTCAGCGGCGCCTATTACGTTTGGTCGGTTATTACCGAATGATTTTGATTCGCTAAATAAATCCAAACAGATCGCAGCAACCGACCAATTTCGGTAGGCAGCTGAGAGGTGCAGATTTAAATCAAACGGCTAAGTACAATTTCAATAAAACGCATTGGGATCGCCTTAATGCAACGGGTTAGCGCACGATAAAGCCTTAAAGATAAACAAATAAGCCTTAAAGATAAACAGTTTGACAGACAGGTGTAATTAGCCAATATCCATACGGGAATTCCAGGGCCGAAATAGTTTGCCGACCCCGCGTCTAGCGCCCCCACAGGAAGTGAAAGTCAAATAAAAGTGATTGATATCATGGTGATGATATTATGCGTAAAATGCTTGCAATTTTTTTGGCAATTGCGTGTCGTTTTCTGAAGATCACCCAGCGGTTTTACCCCTCCGATACTTGTTGTATCCACGGTTAAAAATAACTTATGTTAGAAAGGGATAAAGTGGCATTCAAATAATAATAGAAAAAAATATTGATATAAGTGGTATCCAAAACACCTAAAACATGCATTTAAATAAGAAATTGAAAAATTACAAGCGTTGAACCCTGCCAAAACAGAAAAGACAGATAAAAAACAAATGACTCGTAGATTAATAAAAACGCTGCATGAAAACTGAAGCACGACATGTGGAAGGCCCTATCTAATCGTTTTCATTAGTTTCCCTATCAAAAGATAATTTATTCTAGGTCAGTAGTTCTAGTCCAAATAAATAAAATGTGCGTGACACATTCAGAGTACCTAGTCATCTTCACATATTTTGTGACATTTGTATTTTAAGACCTGTTCCAATTTTATTGTGACATTCAACATTACTTATCTAAAAAAAATACCTACGAGTTCAAAATATACGCTAAAGATACATGCGCATTTGACATTTCTGAAGTACTCGTAAGCTATCATAAAATCATTTGTACAGAATATATACCTATTTTTATGTCCGCCTGTGTAATGCCTTATTACGTCACTGGCCGTTGTAGATGCTGGCAAATGGAAGTGCATCGATAAGGGAGAATGTATTGACAGTCGAGTAAGCAACGAGATCTAGCAGGATTGCGCTGTAATTAGTTCTACTACAACTATAGCAGCCACAACGGTCTACTGCTGGATTATGGTCTTGCTTGCCTCATATCATAATTGCCATTGCCATTAATTATAATTATGTAAATGGCAAACTCACGTGTCCACACTGTGCACGGGAGTTTACTGCCAAAATTGGCTACAATAGCCATCTCCGGGCGCATCAACGCCGATCTGATCAGGAGTCGAAGTGGCCATGGCCGAAATCGGTCGGAGAGATCATCGTCATCATCATGGTCTTGCTCCCCAAATACCCCATTCGTCACGCCTGCATACACAAGAAGTCACCACGCTTGGCAGGCGTATTGGCGAGTGTAACGTCTTGTATTCACAAGTGCGGGTAGAAATGTGGCGATGCTATTCTAAGCTGACACCACATGTTGTAATAAGATTAATTGAAATCTACACTGATCGATTTCTCTTTTGTGTTTTTGCTGAGAACGAGAAATTTGACAGCAACAGAAATTTGAAAGTCATTATTAGTATGACATAGGTCTAAAACATCGATGATTGTTTAAGGCGCTCTGCTGAAGAAAAGCGTTACTTTCGATCCAGTTTTTAAGCCTGTTATTGATGCTAACAAGACCTCAAAAAAATTTATGACATACTCAAAGATATTGTCTAGTAGTAACACTATCGTATGACTCGATTGGTTAGATATATTTTAATAAAAAAAATCTCAAAAAGAGCATTAAAAATATTTTCAAACCAATTTTATCGTTACTTGGACTACTATTTTGATATAGTTTCTTGATGTAGAATATTCCTCTTTTAATGCCCTAAAAATTACACTATCAGGTATTAGTGGATGAACAGATTTTAATTCAACAAATCATTTTTTTCCAAAAATTAGAACGGTTCTCGCCGACAAACCAACCTCCCAATGACATCCCGCACCGCCCGCTACCCCGCCAGTACCCTAATGGCTCTTGCCAGCGCCGGTACTGTGTCAAAATTTCCCACAAAAATTACAAATATTTTTTCGTAATTATTACGTCGCTCATTTTACTTATGACGTTTGTGACATGGACAGATTGATTGATAAAATACTTTATGGCTGACACCAGAAGGCGTAGTTTAAGTATACTCTTATTATTACGTCGGTTACGTCTTTTGGCGAGACGACCAACAATTTCATCATAGCTGTCGCTTCAGCTAGCCTTGACGATAGACGATATTTTATCTATAAGATAATGAAAAGCAAAAGTCTGAGTCTTTTTACTTATAATAAGAAAGGAGTGATACGTAACTAGTAATTCACTTTAAATATTTACAGGGTGCATTCTGAACATGAGTAACGTTTTTACAGTAGGTACCAAGTTATTTTTAATAATTTTTTTTCAAGATAAATCTTTGCTTGACAGGTCATCTGAACAATTTTCCCCCGATAACTTATTACAGAAACCGACACAGCGGTGCGAAATTAGATCCAGTCGGTGGTCATTCTACCACAGACTAGAGATATCATGTGCGCGCACGCAAATATATTTTTTCTTTGTGCGTTTAACGCATCGGACGGAGCGAGTAGTGATATTTTTAAGTCTGAAGACGATGTTACTTACGTACGCCAAGATCTTGCCACCAGAATAGTCTGTGACACCCATACGCTGTTCTGTGGTCGGGTTGGTATGGGATTCAGACGTACAAACAAATCTATGCAGAGAGCAGTCTTACCAGCTTCTACACAATTACAATTTTTTTATGTTGCTCTTTGTCACGCTTTTGACAGCTGCTCACTCCGCTTGTCTGGCTCGTGGGTTGAAATCTCAGTTTTATTTATGTGCTCATTTTTAAGACCATTTAAATGAAATGGAAATAGCATGAAAAAATTCATGCATATGAGTATGACCATGAAAATGATCATGTGTATTAGAAATCATGGACAATAAAATCAACATGAACATATTGAGCATAAGCATTAAAATTAGCATTGGCGTGAAAATGGGCATGAGAATAAACACGAGATGTCACTACGCACACACTACACGAACTTTAAAAGACCTTAAAACGTTTCGGATATAAAGTAGTTTTACTTTCTTTGGTATAGTTGTATTTTATGGCGAATTCTTGATTTAAGATGACAGCTGTCAAACTAAAACTATAAGTTTTTAGGGTAATATGGCACTTTCTATCTAGGAGTAGTATAAAAGTGAAAATAGATGGCGTGGTTTAGGAGCTAGATATGAACTTTTATGTTCATACTGACGCTTCTATGAAAGAGATAACAATATAGTAATAGTAGTACCCAGTATCCCGTTGCGCGCCATCTATATTTCCTTAATATAACGTGGTACTTGACATTTTCTTCAGAACAAAATATTTAAGTGGTCTGTGGCCCTAGAAAGTCCCTAATTGTAGGGTTTGACGAGATATTTTTATACTTTCAATAAATAAATTTCAGTAAATGTAGACCAATTGGTAAATTGGTACAAAAGAGGTAGTGAAATAAATATTAAAAAGAAAAAACTAGAAAAGTAGGCCTTCAATAATTATGAGTAAGGCTACGCCTAGGGCAATTGTGGACTAAATAGGGGCCTGATTTTAATTTTAAGATATTGAAACAAGTACTAAAATATGAGTACCGAAATTCAGTTGCTTTCGCACTACTATGCACTTTTTTGCGGTAATTACACTTATAGTTTGCATTATTTTTTAATTTTCAAAACAGTTATTTTTCTAAAATATTCAATGGCGTTTGCGTTCCAGTTACCTTTACGCGTACTTTTTTCTATTCTTTATTATTATTTTTTTATTTTTATCCGACCGGCTTGGAAAAAAGATTATGTTTTTTATGGGATGTGGCACTTAATTAAAGTCATTTGTAAGCTTCTTAGTTTTATATTCGCTATAATAACAAAGACCCATGTCCTGCTCCCTGTGGCTATGGAAGTAGAAGAAGGAATAACCTAATTTTCGGATTTTAGACAGAGAACCCCGGGTTTTTCACCCACCATCGTATCGTACACTTGGTTCATAAAATTGTTAATACTTGACCATCAAAAAGCTAAATGTAAAATTTACTACTTTGAATACATAATTTGAGTTTAGAGTACTTGAAAAGTGCCTGTTCACTCTCTGTTTCACACTCATTTACTTACCTATATTGCTATTCCGTTCTAGCATCATAGTTCAGAAATTCATCTAACATCTGGCTCACGTTCAAAAATTATCGTTCAGTTGTCCATTCGTTTCATTATACAGTTGCTCGTCTCATCTTACTAATCATTCCACATACATGATGTAAATTCTAGTATTTCACAGGCTACAGCCCAAGTCTACGGATGTTGGCACTTGAGCCGGCGGCATAAACAAAAAAAAACAATGAAGTACCTACCTATATACACCTATATATATAGCAAAGTATATACCTATATATATAGCAAAAAGCAAGCGTGACAGAGGGCTCCAGCGCAAAACGCCATTTAAAATTTTAGTAGAATTTCATTTTTGAATATTAAAAAGGAATGCAAACTAAAAGTGCATATATCTTGAGAACGGTACATCGTAGAGCAAATGTAACAAAATTTTCGTACTTACTCAACTTTTAGCACATTTTCCGACTTTGGACCACTTTTTATTATCATTGAAATCTTTGTTTACACCTTTATGAGTCATAATCATCTTTTGTACAATCTATTCAAACTTTTTTTAACTCTATAGAATCTGAGTCGCGTCGGCTAGATTTTGAAACATGTTTCAACCTATGTTCCTTGGAGAAGTTGTTCAGTTTCAAAGACAGGCTCATAAAAGGAACTTAGTACTTATACTTATATCCTTTGTAATTAAATTTTAACTAGCTATTAAAGTTTTTTTAGGCCTTCCTCCTCTTCTGCGTCTATCCATCTACCTACATTCATATTAATTTCGTTACATTATCACAAAAAATAATAATTCACGAGTAGAAGTAAAAGTTCCACGGCCGGGATAAAGCTAAAAAATACTTAAAAGGTGGTCGGACTGCGGTCATGTCCATAAAACACGCGAGGTGCGAGTGCGTAGTGTGCGAGCGCCAGATGATGTCTCAGAGCGCGAGGAGCGCGGGCGGCCCCCCACACCTCACCCCCTGAAATCGTGATTTGAGCAGCAGATCCTGGCCTTAAGATTGTAACGCACGCTTTTCAGAAGTCGCCGACTTAGATAATTGATAGATGCATTTGCTTTTCTTGATATCAGTATACCGTAGGTTCATCTTTTCAGGTGGTTGTAACTACTTTAGATTGAAATTGAATTCTTAGTCCTGCTCCTGGTCGAAACATGATTTTATCAAAAACCTGCGAAAAATCAACTTCTTATAGCTCGAGAAATGTGACGACCGATGTGGCGTAGTGGTAGCGCGACTGCCTTTGACGCAGAAGGTTCCGGGTTCAAATCTCGGTGGGTCACTCACAAAGTTGATATTTATCACTTTGTAAATTTGTTCCCAGTCTGGTTAGGACATCGCGGGTTGACTCGGTGTCCCACACGAAAAAGATAGAAGAAGAGAAATTCTGGAAAATTGCAATAACTACCCCGATTCTAAACAAAAATTTTAAGTTTTTATCTGCAATTTCCTTATCACGTTTGTGCAAATTTCAGACGGTGAGTACCTATTATGCAAGTTTGAGGAATCTGATAAAAACGTTTACATAGTGCATTCCTCGTCTGTGTAACTAACGTCAAAAAATTGTTATGAATAAGAAATTTGATGGGAGAAAATATTTACTTTGCAGTTTTTCCGTTCTTTTGAAGCTCGCTGCTCGTTTAAAATTTGCATACAAAATGATCTGTCAGAAAAATGTGCGACGGAGTTGAGAAGAGATGCTTATTAAATTGTACCAAATTTTATGCTACGCAAAGCAATATCATGATTTTTTTAATGAAAAATAAATAATTAAAATAATAAATTAAATAGGTGCAAAACTGACGAAGTTATTTAGAAGGATATGTAAGGAAAGTATTAAAAATTATGCTTCGGAATAATTTTTTTATTAAATTAACTATTGTGATCTGGTTTGTTATTATTAGTTAAATGGATTTTGTAGCCAAATGTAGGTGGTATATATTTCTTGTGTACCTACAGATTAAAACTAACCAACGTTTTGGAAAACAGTTAAAACACGATATACCTATATCACATTGTCGTCCTAAATCAACCGTATTGTTCCAATTTCATCAGCTTGCGTTGACGCACGCATCACAAGATAAGGGCCTGTGCACACAATCGCCCTAATGTATCAAGATTAGGGCCCTGCCAGACGAGGCGTCATGTTGCATAATTTTCGTCACAATTTGCGACCAAGGCCCTATTTACCACAGTCCCAGTTCGTCACAGAGTTATTATTTTATAAAATGTAGTGCCGAGCCAGCGTAATCTACTTGTAGGTCCTTAAAGTTTCTATAGTTAAGTCATACAAATCATTAATGGAAACACTGAAGTTATGATAAACCGGATAATGCAAATTAAATTATTAAATTACTTACTCGGAGTCAGTCCAAGGAAGTAAGATGGTTCCGTGTTTCGGTTGGCACGTTAAGCCGGTCCCGGTTGCTGTCTATGGTTACTTAGACGGCGGTCGTTACACAACCATGTCAGAAGCCTGCTACTTGTAGAAGGCGGTTGAAAAATTCTGACAATAGGATTCACTGTGTCGTTGGACGACTCGGTGTCTCACACGAAAAGAGAGAGAGAGTCCAGGGAATATGTCCGCTGTGTTTTCCCGTGGAAATTATATACTATTTCCCGTGGTAAGACATAGCTGCAGGCCGCTTCTAATCGGACAAAGTGGAAAACGTTGGGGGAAACCTATTTTCAGGAGTGGACATCCTACGAGTATATGGCTGATATGATGATGATGATGATGATGAAAACATACCTACTCAAGAATGTAGTTTTCTAACGTTTAAAGATTTTTTGACATCAATCCGGAGTTTATCGATGATACACATACAAATACATACAAATACACATACAATACACGTTTCCCCTCTATTAATATTAGAGGTTATTAATCAGGTGTTTAAGTAAAATTTTTCGTGAGTAACGAGGACCGTGGTATACCAGGATAAAATTTGCACATAATGTGGGAAATAAACTTCGATCTGAAGTAGAGGCGGACGTTTGGAATGATCTCGAAGCGAGGTAGGTGGTAATTCATTGCCGATCGTGTTTAGCCTGTAGTAATAATAAGTATATACCTACAGTTAGGTACCTATGGTAAACTATAAGAAATCTTCTATTCTGTTATATTATGTACAAAACTACATACGTAACTAGATTTATAAGTTTTGCAGTTTCCAGTTTGATTACCTATTTAAGTTATACAGGGTGAACACTAATTAACTGAAAATATTTTAAGGGGTGAACCAGCCCATGAAATTGAACAACTTTCCCCAAGAAACATGGGTTGAAATATGAGAAAGTTTTTTTGGTCAGTTGGTTATTTTGTATGGAGGGCCCAATTTTTTTTCATAATTCAAGTTACTTGGGGAAATTTGTTCAGTTTCATGGACTGGTTCACCCCTTCAAATATTTGCAGCTAATATTTTTACACCTTATAGAGTTGCGTTATTTTATTCCTGCCTTAGTAAACACATGTATGTGCAGAGTTCAGATTTGCATTCCAAAAAACACTATCTCCCATTTTCGCCATTCAGTCGGTACCAACCGCTCTCTTTAAGTCATCCATCCATGTAGCCGGAGCGCTACAGACATAAAAGGTGAAAAAAAGAATATTCTGGTCCAACTGTAGGCAATAATCAAAATTAAAATACTGCTACGATCGCTACGACGTAGCTCTTGCTACTGCATTCAAAGCGAGCATAAATATAATGTAATTTCCATACTATCTTTTTTATTACATACCCTTGTTCTTTATGCGTAACGCGCGTAGACAAAAAAAATGTCACGATGGTCTCCCATAGAAGCCCCGTACCGACATGTATACGTAGACGTGTATGTATATAGACGTGTACGTACGTATAGAGACGTAAAAGGCTCAACGAACTGTCAGCGGCTCCCTCATAAATCACCGCTGTGTACGTAACGTAATTCGAACGTTTTCACAGCGTGTTACGCGGATGTAGTAAGTTACTAGATGCGACTACATTTTTATATCTGATCTTGAAATACAGATCACCTGCATCATTGAATCCGAAATGTAAGATTGTAAGGAATTAAAAAAGCACGAATTTCCATGACTGAACTACTTATACGAAAGTTTGTTCTGGCATCTACGTATAATACCGCCAAAATGTATTACAAAAGAGTAATTCTCTCTTATGGATAATTTTAATCTATTTGTCAAGTTCCTATTAGGTGGCGCTTGTGCAAATGATGTAAAAGTTCAGCGTCAATTTCCCACAGATAAGAGTAACAGTTTTTTATTGTGCACTAAACTTTACAAAAACTCTCAATATCAAAAAAATGCCTACAGCGTTATCTAGTTCAGACAAGTGTTGCTATCGGCCCAAAAAATCTCATTATTTAAATATAAACCTTGCTGAAATATCACGTGAAAATATGAGCTCTGTACATCTTTAGAAACCTATCTAGGTTTTTATGTAAATTAATTAATCAATGTAATCATGTCTTTATCTCATTGACTTAAGTATAAACTCAATCATAGTAATCGTTTACACCTTGCAACCAATTTTTGTTAAAAAAAATAATAATTTTCTTTAGTATTTCTTAACTAAATTAATTCACATAAACAATAAACATCTGTTTAAACAGTGCCCTGGCGGTCTCAAATCAAGTGCTCCATTTAAACACGCTATATTGTAAAAAATGGCATGGTGAGATCATGCCACTTCTAGTACGTTAACATCAGTGCTAGTATCACTCGCCCTATACGGTGGCTCATTGAACCTGGGACCTTGGTCGGAAATAGCCTAACGAATTTAACCAAATTTACACATGACGAGCACAAATTTGTTTAGAGCTTATCTCAGCCGGTCCAAATTTCCTGCGTATAACAATGCCGCATTTTTCTTCGGACATAAGATAAATGGTTTAACATCTCTCTCTGAAATCACTTTCGCCTTTTTCGTCGCGTTTCGTCACAGAAGAGTACGCTTGGCCGTGGGATCGAGATAGAACTTCATAATTATACAAATATACATGTCACGCCTTTGTCGTTTGCGGAGTAGGCAGAAAGTTAGTTAGTCGTAAAAATACAGTCGCTATTTGCTCATTAAACAAAAAGTTTGAGGAATGTTTCAGGAAAATTGTGTCTCACTGATAGGTTGTTAAACAGTCGCCAAAAATTGTATTACACAGGAAACCATAGTCCTTTAGTCGCCTCTTACGATATTAAAAGGGGGATGCCATTCTAAGTCTACATCACCCGGTAGAGTAATGAAATTTAAAGAAAAAAAAATAGTTTAATAAAAAATTCAACGTCAATGTGCATCAGTAAGTCAGTTGCCATTTCTATGATCCAACCTCTTTCTTTGATAATCCGATGAGCCCTCGTGTCAGAGTTTTTCAATCGCCTACTATCACGGTGATCGCTACTCTACCATGTCAGAGGCCTAATAAATAAAACTTTGCTCTATACATACATAAATATATCACGCCTTTATCCCTTGCGGGGTAGGCAGAGCGTTAACAGCCGTAAGACAACGGTCGCTAGCGCCACGTCTAACATTTTTGAGGATTGTTGTCCAAGGTTCATTTCAGAAAACATGCGTATCACTATAGTGACAGGTTGTCAGCCTGTCGCCTAAAAATTTTAATACACCAATACTCTCGAGTCCCCTAGTCGCCTCTTACGACACCCACGGGAAGGATGTGGGGTGATGCTATTCTAAGCCGGCATCACACGGCATTTTTGAAATCTGTCGGTTGGGTATGTTTTAGATTGTATTCAGAAAATTATTCTGCCGCATGTACGTGATGCCTAAAACAGACGTGTCGGCCCTGAATGAAAGAAATCGTGATAGCTACGAGTTGAATATAGATAAATTGTACCAGATAAGGCAAGTAGGCAGAAGCTGTTAGTGAATACGAAAACGAAAGCAATCAATGTGCTTGTAGGAGGTAGGTAGTAGGTACAACAGTTTCACCTTTTAGATCACTATACTCGTAAAACTATTTTGCTCCTTATATCATGATTTCATAGATTTTCAAATTGTACATGCCATGTGAATAGCATAGGCTTAGAATAGCATCACCCCATTTCTCTGACGTGGGTGTCGTAAGAGCTAACTAAGGGACTCGAGGGTTTCATGTGTATTGCAATTTTAGACGACAGGCTGACAACATGTCACTATACTCATGTTTTCTGAAACAACCTTCGAAAACAACAGTCCTCAAAAATGTCAGACGTGGCGATAGCGACCGTATTTGCTCTGACTACCCCGCAAGGGATAAAGGCGTGATATATGTATGTATGTGAAGGATATAAATAACTTATTTAACAGTTGCTCCTATTGGAATAATTGTGTGAATAGCAGCAGTAGGAATGTTAAGTAGCCACATGTGCGTGAATCATACGATTTGGTCCGGTCAATGCGCGAGCACTTGGCGCTATGTGTTGGAGTTGGAGGCATCATCGGCATCTGACGATCTTAATATACAGGATGTTAACAAGCGATGGCGACCGTATTCTTACAGCTGTTAACGCTCTGCCTACAGCGCATGGGACAAAGGCGTGATATATGTATGTACGAGTATGTATGTAAAAAAAACAACTGCTTAAATAAGGTGTAAAAATATTAGCTGCAAATATTTTAAGGGATGAACCAGCCCATGAAACTGAACAACTTTCCCAAGGAACATAGGTCTAAATATGAAAAAAAAAATGTACCTCCCATACGAATTGATTTGACCTGTCGGTAATGTTGTATGGGATGCTCAACATTTTCTTTAATATTTCGACCTCTGTTTCTTGCTTTTAAAAGCTGTTTAAAAGTTTTTCAGTTTCGCAGGCTGATTCACCCCTTAAAATATTTGCAGCTAATATTTTTATACTCTGTATTTTAAGGGGTGACACAGTCTAGCAAAATTTTTAGATTGTATGAATATTATGACAACAATAAATTTTTAAATTGTTGCAATGTCATACCTTGTACAGTATGAGGCCCACAACAAGAGAAAGGGACACAGGTCGAAATACTACATACAAACATACATATATCACGCCTTTATTCCTTGCGCGGTAGGCAGAGCGTTAACGGCCGTAAGAATATACGGTCGCTATCGCCACGTTTGTCATTTTTGAGGATAGTTTTCCAAGGTTGCTTCAGAAAACTTGTGTATCACTATAGTGACAGGTTGTCAGCCTGTTAGAGACAAGTTGTCAGCCTGTCGCCTAAAAATACGCCTAATAAGTATACTTACTAAGTAATAAAAATTATTAATAAAGATGCTTCTATCGGTGTGGAAATGCGGTAGCACGAGATTGAACTAGCGAATGCTGAGAGGCAGTTATAATCTGGTATTAAATCATGCTAAGTTGTATTTACCATGTTCCGGCGCGTGCCTTAAGGTACAAGTATTGATGTTGATGCGATTCGAATACTTGTTCAATAGATGGTCTAAACAACCTTCTATGTTGGTTGGAAATGGGATAGAAGCCGTATAAATATTGTAAGCAGTACGCCAAGCTTGTATGAAATTTTACATATCTCATGCTCTGAAAATAGGTCTAAAGCCTGTAAGTAATTTTAAATATGGAACTGTCAATAAACCATTCAAAGCATAGCAAATATCGAAGAAGGAGGATTTATATTTGTAATCTATATTTTTATGCCGTGTGATGCCGGCTTAGAATAGCATCAACCCACATCCTTCCCGCGGGTGTCGTAAGAGGCGACTAAAGGGCCTCGAGAGTATTAGTGTAGGTATTACAATTTTTTAGGCGACAGGCTGACAACCGGTCACTATAGTGTTGGAAAACAATCCTCAAAAATGTCAGACGTGGCGATTGCGACCGTATTCTTGCGGCCGTTAACGCTCTGCCTACCCCGCAAGGGATAAAGGCGTGATATGTGTGTGTGTGTATTTTTATAACCTTAATAAATGAGTTTGTCGAATTAATACTCAATATAACGATAACAAAAGTAAGAACTACTAATAATCCTTACGATGACAAAAATTTCTACTTTGAAATTATCGCTTAAAATGTTTTCTGGACGTCAGTTGTCGCAAGAGCGATCTGCTCCTACAGACTTACCCAGCTCGGACCGTGTGAAATATTTTGGACTGAGGTCTGGAGTCACATAAGAAGTCAAAACCTTATCTATAAATGTTAATTTATAGATCTCTTCATTTTTATGAATGGAAGGCTTAGTTACCAGGTTAACTAAAACATTGAGAGAGAGATCGAATTGTAAACCACAACATTATAGAAAATTAGATGTGGGTGGCGAACCATTTTTGTTGCAACCATATTAATTTTGTTTGCGACTTATCACGTTTAAGTCATGAAACTTGAATGTCGGTGCCCTAGTAATAACAGGCTAGCACCCTACGAGGTTTTGTTCGTTCCCTATGTCTGGCACTTTCAATTTTATTATAACTAAGTACTTTAATTTAATAACACTTTTTGGTCGTTGTAGTAAAAGGATGATGTTGAGATAGATAATCTAGCGCGTAGGTACGTAAACAAAATTTTAAATTGTATGTACATTTTATATATTTCTTTTATATTTACCTATCATATGGTTCCTAATATAAAAATAAAATAAGTTTTTTTATTCATGAAATTATAATAATAGCTATTTAATATTAGCTGCAAATATTTTAAGGGACGAATCAGCCCACGAAACTGAACAAAGGAACTACTAAAAGAAAGGTTTCCCTAAGGAACATAGGTCGAAATATATAAAAAAAATTACCTCCCATACAGGTTGACTCAAAATTAGCAGCCAAGCGGGACATTTTGCTCTGGGAGGTTCATATGTGCAGCAAATTTTTTTTTACCCTGTATTTACTTACTAGCTTTCTCTTATTTGTGACTGTTACTTTTGACTCATTTACTATTTGTATCTATTTATTTATGTTTCTGTTCTACGTAAAATTCATGATTCATAATTGTTTTTTCCTATTTGGGGGACCATTCTAGGAACTGTTGTAAAATTTTATTTTATTACCCACCTACTAATCCGACCGAGATCGACCGTTGACGATGATTCAGTCATTTACTTGTACAACTAAAGTACTCAAGCTGGTATTGGATGAGTACTAATTGATGAGCCGTTTGTTACTGCTCCCTATGATTCATAACATTTTAAGCCTATTTTAGTAGCAAACTCGGTGGGTCACTCGCAAAGTTGATATTTAACATTGCGGACTGAACTACCCTATTGTCCGTAAGTAAGATGGTTCCGTGTTTTGGATGGCACGTTAAGCTGTTGGTCTCGGTTTCCGTCTATGATTACTTTGACAGCGGTCTTTACACAACCTTGTCAGAAGCCTGCTACTTGTTGAAAAATTCTGAAACTAGGCTTCATCGGGGACTAGTGTAACAGTAGAAAATAATAATATATTTTTTTAACTAATATCAGAATAGGTATAAAACGTACAGTACAGTCTCTTTCTTTCTTTTCGTGTGGGACACCGAGTCATCTAACAAGCAAATAAACCCTAGTGTCAGAATTTTTCAACCGCCTTCTACAAGTAGCAGGTTTCTGGACATAGTCGTGTAACGACCGACATAGACAGGTTAACATCGGACATGTTTCTTACGGAAAATCAGGTAGTTAAGCACGCAATGTCCTAATCAGAATGGGAACTGAACCCGCAACCTTCTGCACCAAAGGCAGTCGCACAAATACTGCGCCACATCATCGGTTCAAACAGTGCCTCGCATACATACCTGACTAAGTACTTGACTTTTGATCCGTACTTCGAGTTGCTAACAATCACATGTCCTATGGGCAGAACATATCCTTGTTTCCGTGACAAACGATTGCCACTCAACAACACCAAACAACCAGCATTCTGCCAGTGTGCCATCAAGAGAACAGTTATCCTACTCTTGTCTAATGATATGATATTTACTCTAACGATAGGCAACAAATGCCTGGAGTTTGTCTCCTTCACTTTAGCTGAACGCGAGTTGTAGATTTTCTAAGATATTACTATTGTTTAGCGAGTTAATAGTATATGTTACATAGACATTGTTCATAAAAATAAAACAGAAAAGAAAATCAGAAAAAATATAGAATTACGTTTATGGGAACCGCGTGAGAGTTGTGCCTCGTTTGCACACAAAACCGGCCTCGTTTGTTTACGTAAAAAAATTTCTTTTCCCCTGATCACTATGTTCGTCTATACGAAGTATCTTATAAGTCTAGGTATGCTAAAAACTGTGCAAACGAGCTTAAACTTCTTCAGCAAAAAGTTGCGTTTCTAAACGAATCGTTCCTTTTTGAATTATTTCTATATCTACCGGTGAAAGCAAGTTACCGCAAAATTGAGCTATACAATTGAATGAATATGCCATTGTGTCCATGGGTACAAAAACTTGATATCTAAAATTACCGCACCTTTAAATTTCCTTCATTGTTGTGGTTGAATTTTGTCTCGCAGGCGTTTACGGTAGAAATAATTTTCACATATTTTACATTTACAAATACATTCCATAGTAAACCCGCCATTTAGGGTATGTGTCCATCCGTGTGACACTAAACATACAGTAAGTACACTTGCTCTGTTATTTGCGCGTATACTGCCCCGGGGCCTACCACATTGAGGGTTATTCTGACGTGAAATTGGCATAGCAGTAATTTACCTATTAGTCAGTCTGATCAGCCCCTCACGTTCCTCACCCGTGCCCTTTTACCATCACGATCATCGCTAAGTAAAACTATTAAGGTGTTTTAAAAACGGTGTGCGGAATAAACCTTGAAATTCGTAATTCAAAGATGATAGAGTCATTTGATGCGCCTGCGACGGAACGATATGCTTTTTAATGTAGAGTGCATGAATGCTTATTTTACGGATTATCAGAATTTTTTAAACACCGAGTTATTTTTAGAGAACTATACCGGAGTGTGTCCTTTAATACAAAAGGCGTCCATAAGTATTTATGCGTAGAAAAATATCCTTTCGAAACTATTAAAATAGCCGTTTACGAATATATTGGTATACTAGGGGGCGCCCGCGGCTCCACCCGCATGGAAGTCGGTTTTAACCTCACAGTTCCCACAGGATTGTTTTTTCGGGATAACACCTGTCTTATAAAAAAAAAAAAGAAAAAAAAAAGAATGTGTTAATATTCCAAGTTACCCTTCATGTGCGCGCCAAATTTCATGAAAATCGGTCTTTAGTTTTTGCGTGAAGGAGTAACCAACAATCATACAAACTTTCGCATTTATAATATTAGTAGGATTAATTTTGAACCTCAACTTTTTGGGTGGAATTAGGTTAGCAACCACCTCCTCTCACTATGTAAAACATGAATCCAATCTAATAGGAAATAGGGGCTTCAAACTTCCCGGCTTATCATTTCTCGAGCTATTTACAACTTAGTTTCCAGTCTTGTCATTGCCTTGACAACTTTAGCAAGTTTACAACATAATCAGCCCACAATGATGGCGGCACTTAGGTAGTTCTCACACTTAACGCACGACGGAGCGCTATTTTATCGCATCTGTCTGTCAGATTCAAGGAAATTTCTAATTCCCCATACTAAAAACCGACGTTGACACCGGTCTAACGCATGAACCTGCATCAACGGATGCGCCTCAACAATGCAATATTAACCGTTGGTGCTGCGTCAGCATCAGATTTTAGTATGGGGAATTTGAAATTTCTTCACAGACGCACGTGTTTTGGATGCGTTAAAGTAGCGCTCCGCGGTGCGTTAGATGCGGGATTCGCCCTACACTACCGCTAAAATATCCACTTTCACTGAAATGTCCCCGTCGTACTAAATGTATTTCAGATAATGTCAGGGAATTCGACACTATCTATGTTGCTAATATGCCACTGGTAGAGGATGCTTTTATGAGAATGTGAAACAGCGAAATATGTCAAACCATTAAATTTGAATTTATAAGAGGTATAATGAATTCTTTACCAAGGAAGACCATTGATGGTAGTCAGATGTATTTTGTGGAGGTAGGCAAGTAATCCGCCAATTTGCTCGCCAATTGGCCTGCCAAGCGTGGTAAGTAAGGCAATACCCCCCAATCTGGGGGTAGCTCGTGGACTGCTGTGGCTGTAGAAGTAGTTTAGGTGGCAAGTAATAATATGTATTCGCAGCTAAACAGGGGGAAATCAAACTAAAACAACATAAGTCGTTTTAAACTTACAAAATAAAAAGGGGAGGTCCATATCCAGCATTGACTGCTGTGGCTGTTAATTTTTGTAAAAAAAAAACAGAATGTAGCAACAATTTAAATAAGTAATCACCAACAATAATTTTAAATAAATAAGTAAAGTAACTTCTGCTTCAAATGCCGGATACAATTTAACTTGTGCGTCGTCTGAGCTAGCGGCACTTTCAATTATGCATGAAGCTGCACTGCTGATACAGGGTGTGTTTTTAGTTTTTTAAATTGAATTAACCCGTCAATTGGATCAGCCAGGAGCAACAATGACCTAAAGAACGCGGCTGGTAGCGACTGGAAAGCAAAACTGAGAGATTATGCCTGTAGCTTACCCTGGAGTCGTGGGCTGCTATAGGCTGATTCGAAGGTATGATGTGAAGTGAACACTTCTAAACTAAACTGTAGGTATAAAATGTAGGTACTCATGAAGGCAGATAAGAAAAGATGATGATGACAAAAGATCAGGGTTAAAAATAATCACTTGCCAAAGAGCGGTTAAAATACTTACGTTGGAATTGTGGGAACAAAACAACGTGCAAAATATGGCTCTATATTAAGAGAAGTCCAATGATTCTAAGGCCCCGGCCTCGGTGTTGCGGGAAGCGGGGCGACAGTGGCGCCTGCGCACTCGACATTTTTTTTCTTCTCGGCGCCTGTCGCTGCCGCCACGCTGCCCGCAAAACCCGAAACCGAGGCCTAAGTATCTTTAACCCCCAATCAACTAACCGAAGTGGTGTATTTATAAGTTTCACTGGTAACGCTGTCTGCGTTTGTCTGAGGCACCGTAGAGCCCAAGTGAATGAACTGATTTCAATGTGGTTTCTTTTATATGATCGTGATTATTCTCAGTCATATTTCATTAGCAACATTGCAGACGTTTAAAAGCAAGCCACACCCTGTGTTACTGTAATGAAGTCACTGCTTGACGACCTAACAAATTGCTTGCCGTCGTTCACGCGTTTTCTAGCGCTATTTAATCTTTTTAATTGGGCGGTTGAGTGCGCCTGCCGCACCGCAACTTTCACAGGAGTGGTGGCTAGTAGAAAAGGAAATCGCGATTGATAGACTGTTTGACATTTTCCTGAGAGGTTTCACACATTCTTCGGTGTAATTTACCAATTATGGCGTGAAGTAAAAGGTTCAATAGTTCAATAAACATAAGTAGAATCAAAGCGAATGGTGCCGCAAGATTTGCGCCATTGCATGGAAAAATGCACCTGGAATCTATTTCTGAGACGTCGTAATTGAATCCCGTGCACGGATGTCCTCAACGACTAGTCTAACTACAGGTATTTAATTATCTACTTCTCAATAGCTTTATAGTCAGGGGTATGTTTGTAAATTTTAGAGAGTATGTGTAAATGGATAAGTAAAGTAGAACTTGTGATACAAGCATAAAGTAGCAGATTTTTGCATGAAACAAAAGCGAACGTTTTAGGAAATGAGCTATTGAAGCTTTATTAAAAAAAAATTACAATCGGAAATTTGCTATTGCACTTGTGATTCGATTTATATGCCGTGTGATGTCGGCTTAGAATAGCATCACCCCACATCCTTCCCGCGGGTGTCGTAAGAGGCGATTAAGGGACTCGAGGGTATTGGTGTATTACAATTTTAGGCGACAGGCTGACAACCTGTCACTATAGTGATACACATGTTTTCAGAAACAACCTTGGAAAACAATCCTCAAAAATGTCAGACGTGGCGATAGCGACCGTATTCTTGCGGCCGTTAACGCTCTGCCTACCCCGCAAGGGATAAAGGCGTGATATGTGTGTGTGTGTGATTCGATTTTATGCACAGAAGTCTGCAACGACTGGTAACCACACATGTATTTCAACTTTTATTAGGTACCTACCTACGCGAATTTTATAATATGAAGAATCAAGGGTGTGTTTATAAGTGTAGGATTGGATTTGTGTAGTAGAACGTTTACCTAATTACAACAAGAAGTAAATGTTCTGAGATTCAGCAATAAAAGCGAATAAGTAGAAATTGCGCTATGTTACGAAAAAACATTAGTTTACCTACAATTTTGCAGGCGTGGTGTAAACTAAAAAAGAGAACGGCTATATGTCGACTAACTAACATTTTTCTATAATGACGGGGTTTATTATACCATGATTTACCATTCCGGTGCAAAGGACTCTAGAATTCAATAACATAGCAAGTGTTACGTTTCTCAGCAAAAATCAATTGAATTTATGTTTTCTTCAATTCCTTCTGCACCTTCTAACTAGACTCTCGCGCCATAAATATCATTTAGATCAATTTACTCTCTAAAGTGACACAATCAATGAGTTGTCTCGAACAAGGCCCTCGATTGATACACGATATCGACGTCTTATTAATTACGTTTCTAATCAGTATAGGAATGCGTACAGTCGTACAGTTCGACCCTCGTAATTATGGTGGCATAAATAGCATCAATGAGTATGTACGTACCTACCAGCAGTGGTCCTATAACTCTACATTATAGGAAGTAAGGATTTGTGCACTGAAACTTCATCTGTTTCAAATTTTTCCTTGGAAAAAAATGTTTTCATGGTTTGTTCACACTGTAACGTTTTCTATAGAAACCTACAACGTGGGTAAGAACGGTGGCTGAAGACTTCCATTATTTGTTGCAGGTATTTTACATTTCAGGTAGGTAGGTTTTTTTCCGAGGGAAGAGTTGTTCAGTTTCGTGGGCTGCATGTACCCAGATTTCGGAGGGCTGTCTCTTACTGCTCATATTTCCAAAGAACATTTTAAGCTCTATTGTACCATCATTCTTCTTGTCTTATCCCGTTTCCCTGTCCGGGTCGGCTACCTAAACTATGGGATTTGACGTGGAACCAAGTTTTTACACAGAGCGACTGCCATCTGACCTCTGCAACCACCTGGCCCGAACCCTAGGTTAAGTCACATTCAAATATCATCTAAATTTGAATGTGGGTTTCATCGCGATATTTTTCCTTCACCGTAAGAGCAGTCGGTAAATATAGTGAGTAAAAACACAATGATACATAGCAAGGATCGAACTCGGGTCTCGCGATTGCAGGACCGATGTCCTAACCACTTGACCATCGCCGCTGCGCTCCTAAAGCTCTATAAAAAGCAAACCCCAGTTTACTCTCCCAAGACAAGTTCCTCGTAAGATTATCCAACCAGCATTTACCATAGTCAAGTAGTGGTAATAAGAGGTTGATACAATCAAGTAGGTAGCAAGCCAGGAGCCAGTAGCTAACCGACTTGTCATTATGCTACAATTAATTTGTCGTTGCAAACCAAACATTGACCACTGCTTTTCACAGCGTTGGCAAAAATCGCCCCGATATTTTCATAGCAGTCATGTAACTCACATTTAAGGTATTTTAAGTAAGGTATTTTAAGGTATGTTTTGGTAACATATTTTAAGAGAATACCTATACACTATCGCCAACAGCTATCGGTCATGTTGGCTTATCGATTTCTGTAAGCTTTGGTTCTGAATTAAATGTATTATTTTACTATTGTTATTGCTTCTTTAATTTTATTTATAAATGCCGGCGGTAGGTGGGCGCATTCTTAGGTAATTTATTTTTTAATGCTTACCTAAAGCGACCACAGAGCATTTTCGTTTAGCAATCTTTCAAAAAAGATTTGATATGATAATTTTCGGTTTGGTGAACCTACTATCAGTTCTCTAAGTGATATTTTAAATAATATAGATCTAGAGGTAGTTTTTATGCAGTCACTATTCATTAGATTCAGAAGCTATGCTCTTGTCATTAGAGGAATTTCCACGTATTTCTATTGTTAACGTGGTATACAGACTGTAAAAATATTAGCTGCAAATATTTTAAGGGGTGAATCAGCCCATGAAACTGAACAACTTTCCCCATGGAACATAGGTCGAAATATGAAAAAATTTAGGATCCCCCATACAAATTGACTCGGTCGGCCAATACATTTTGTATGGGAGGCACAATTTTTTTTTTCGTATTTCGACCTGTGTTCCTTGGGGAAAGTTGTTCAGTTTCATGGGCTGATTGACCCTTAAAATATTTGCAGCTAATATTTTCACACCTTATAGATTGATCATTTTAAAGAGTAACTTGAAGTAGTAGCACACTGTTATGAAAGTAACTAGACGTGTTGACATCGCAGCTGTATAGTTGAGAGCGATTTATTAGATGTCATAGATTGCAGGCGCCCTTATGATGCAATTCAACACCTAATTTTCATGCCGCTTATTTACCGTGGCTGTAACTCTTGCACGATTTACATTTCCTTCCATTCTCCACTTGTTTAGACTTTGCTGGCAACTCGTAAAGTATGTGTCTGTTGATTGTAGATAATGATAGGGTGATTTTGGAAACACTTGCTAAATCATGCACTGTTAGATACAGGTATAGGTACCTAAGTATTAAATTAATGAAAAAAATTGATTTTCGTACCTACGTTAAGGCTCATTTCCTATTATCTATACATATAATAAAACAGTAACTGAACCAATTCTGTACATTGAATAGTTTAAAAAAAGGTTTTTTGTTTCTAATTCAGTTTAAGTTATAGATCTCAAAACGATGGTTAAAAAATTTTTTGTCTGTTTGTCTGTCTGTTTGTATGTATGTTTGTTAGCGTTTCACGTAAAAACCACTGGACAGATTTCTACCAAATTTTGTACAATGGTAGCTTATTACTTGGGTCAACATTTAGGATACTTTTTACTTCGGGAAAATATCTCATTCCCACAGGATAACACCTTTACTGGTTCGGCGAAGCGAGATACAAATTTGTTCCGAAATAATTTTATAGATGCCGCGTACGAAGTGTATACGATAATACTATTATAATAAAATAACAGTAAATAAACCAATTAATTATAGTCTAGCAAAAAGTTGCGAGTTGAACCCGAGTCCCACCCAAGCGTCGAAATGGCTTCGCACCTAACAAATGAATGATTTACAAATCGGTGGCAGTCCGGAGTTGCTACAGGTTGTTTTCCATTTACACAGGCAACTATCTCACTTGGTTCATAATAATAATAATCATACATAAAAGACCACCAATCATAAATAATGCCATTCATTGTCAAAAATAGTAGAACCAGATTGTTTACTAAAAAAATCATAGATGTCGCTGTTAGTTTTGTAAAACGCGCTAACGGAATGTTTCCTGCACAACTATATAAAGAGCCACTGGCAGGCGGCGTTCACCTCTAAGAAGTATTTTTTTTTGAATTGAGATAATATTGAATTTGTTGAATTATTATAACAAACATCTGCTATTCTTTACAGACTTCGATTTTGCTTACTGATTGGTTTTGAATTTAGATTTGAAATTAGTAGACGATGGCCAGATAAGACTTCCTGAGTTACTGGGTACAGTTGTAGCCCCAGAAGAGGAACTAATACAGTCTGTATTTGGCCAACTTCAAACCTGTACTGACCCCAAAGAATGAGCAAGTGGCTGCCATTAATGACAAAATCTAGCGCAAATTATTGGAGATGAAGTGGTATACACATCTTTTAACAATGTTGTTGACCAGGACGACGCGACAAATTACCCAATCGAATTTCTAAATTCACTTTCGGCAAGTGGTCTACCAGCTCACGAGATCAAGCTTAAAGTCGGTGTTCCAATAATGCTTCTTCGGAATCTCACCCCACCGAAATTATGCAACGGAACCCGACTAAAAGTGCGTGCTTTACAGAGGAATTTAATCGAAGCAGAGATTTTGACTGGCTGTGGCGCCGGTGAATCTGTATTTATACCGCGTATACCACTCATCCCCAATAATTTCCCATTTCAGTTCAAGCGCACACAATTCCCTGTGGCTACTTGCTTTGCTATGACGATAAATAAGTCACAGGGACAAACGCTGAAAGCTGCTGGAGTGGACCTGAGAACAAGTTGTTTTTCTCACGGCCAGCTGTACGTGGCTTTTTCGCGGGTTACTAGCGCTGCAGGCTTATTTATATTAACCGCTGAGAGAAAAACAGCGAATGTAGTGTAGAAAGAAATATTGTAAACTTTATAAATATTGTACATAAATAAACTGTAGATACATTTGAACTTTGTACATAAAATGTAAAATAATAAAATGTATAATAAATAATATTATTTGTAGAAATAGCTGTAACATGCCTGTAAAGTGTAAATAAAATGTGTTAGGTAGGTATATTTCATTTTGTAAACTCTTGCCTCTAATTTTGCTTTAATTTAAAAGGAATTCAGACCTAATGTCAAAGGTCTGTCTAAAGTAGGTACATAGACACAGACACCTACCAACATAAAAATAATAAGTTAGCGAAACGAAGTTCGCGGGCACCAGCTAGTTTTTTAAATAAAATTAAACTTGCAAAACGTAAATTATACCTAACTACCTATCTATGAGTTTCCATATTACATGTGTGAGATAAAATTTCGACCTTCCATACAAAATTCCCGATCAGCTGACTGATTTTGTATGGAAACTCGAAAAAAATTTTTCGTTTCCCAACATAGCCCCCATAGAAAAAGTTGTTCAGTTTCATGGTCTGATCACGCCTGCAAAGTTTTCGTTACACCGTTTCTTACACCCTGTATATTATTCCTCTTTTTAACATGCTCATGAACATGAACCGACCCATATGAGATTTTCGCACGATGTTATCTCGCTCTACTAATTCAGAGAGCTGGAACGATTTAGATTAGCAAGCAGCCACTTCAGCTGAGCCAGTAGCCAGCTTTTGCCCATCTGCGGCCCATTAGGTATCTACTGCCCGGGAACTAAACGTTCTTTGTGTATATGATGTCCTGGTAAGATATACGGGGTGTAAGGGACGGTTTACCGAAAACTTTGCGGGCGTGATCAGACCATCAAACTGAACATATTTCAGTATGGAGTCAAAGATAGGAAACGAAAGAAATTTTCCGACCTCCTATACCAAATTCCCAATTAGCTGACCGAATTTGTATGTATATGTTTTGAGATTTTCGCGTTTGGCGGTATTGACGGGATTATCAGCACGATTGTGTTTGTTTTTGCCTCGATTCGAAGCGGTTACACGCTCCATGGTCACGAGTAGACTGTTTTGGCAAATGTTGTCATATTGCTTGCACTCGACGGATGACGCATTATTTTGCATATTACTTAAGATATTTGCTAAACATTTTCTAACCTGGATTCTTTATAAGTTATGACATAAACGCGCGGTTCCTCTCTAGCCATTAAATCAAATTCTTAGCATGTTATCCACCATCGTATGGCTCGTTACTCTATAGTGGAACTCACAAGCTGGCAACATTAGATAACATTGTGTGGGCCCCGTGATGGATCAGGCCCTGGGGCCACGCGGACCTAGGGTCCCTAGGAAATCTAGATTCAAAATATGCACTAATTTTGTTAATTCGAATGTTTGTTTGGTTGAAATTCTTTAACAAAATGATTTACAAGTACCTAATAAAAAAACTCCGTGTGATGCCGGCTTAGAATAGCATCACCCCATTTCTTCCTACGGGTGTTGTAATGGCAACTGTTTCATGTTTATTACAATTTTAGGCGACAGGCTGACAACCTGTCACTACAGTGATGCAAGAATCATCTGAAAGGACCCTCAATACTTGTCAGACCTAGCGATAACGGCCGTAATTTTACGATCGTTATTGCTCTGCCTATCCCGCAAGGGATAAAGGCGTGGTTTATGTATGTATGTATGTAATAAAAAAAAATAGAGTTGCGTGCCATAGACAATTCCTATTAGGGTAGGTTATTGAATATAAGTATTTCGACTTGAATAGCATCACCCCATTTCATTTTTATACCCGTGGCTGTTGGAAAAGGCGACTAAGGGATGAATGCAAGGAATGTTCAGCAACAAGTCCCTGTGAATGCTGTATCTTGCACTGCGCCCGCAAGTCTCGCAACTCTGCCAGTCAAGCGCGGTGAGTATAACAAGAGCTCCTAATTGGGCGAGGCCCTGTCCAGCAGTGGACAGTTCGATAACATCATTTTTTTACTCGAAAAATAGTTGATGTCATTTCTGAACATCATCTGCCTGCCCTTATCCCAATTCATTTGGAGTCTTTTCATTTACAAACAATCCCTATGTAAAAATTATTTGAAAAAATACAATTCAAGAGCAGGTGAAACCACATGACACTACTATACTATAACAGGGTTATGTTAGAAAATGTATGTAGACAGGTAGAGCGATGTTTTGAGGAAGTTACGATGTAAGAGATCTATGAGAGCGATATTATTCAAACAAAATTATGTAAATGAGAAAGGTATGTAGGTATAACATCTAGATTAATTAGGTAGGTAGTAAATTTTATCGTACTAAACACAAAATCAATTGTAACCTAGGTAGATAACATAAGCGTAATGAGATTGGTAGATAATAGGAGTTTATGAAACTGTCGTATAATAGGGGCGAAATGGAATATGAGCTATGTTGAGTGACTGTTTATCTGTGAGTGTGAATCTAAAATACGAACACTAATGAAAGAGTGTAGATGAAGCTATTAAAAATTCATGTACCTAAGTATTAAAGCTCATTTTTTGAGCTCTCTTAGCTTGAATAAGTAGTCTATTTACTATAATTACTGCTGTTTAAATTATTTTTCTCTTCGCTGTCTGATAGTTTACTTTTTCTTTTTGCTATCCTTCTACCATATAATTATGTATTAGTTTATTGTATTAAACATTTCCGTATATATTAGTTTATTATAATTTAATTTGTGCATTAGTATGTAAAATAGTTTATTAGTATATGTAGGTATAGTTCGTACATATGCACTATCCCGCTTGACCCTGCGTACTTTTCCTGCCAATAAAAGGTTGCCTGGTAGAAATTGCTACCTCAGCAATAAGGCCGCCTAATTGTACCGAATTTTCTTTTATTGTACTTTTCTTTGTTTTGTGTTTTGTACAAATAAAGCATTTGTATTGTATTGTATTGTATTGTATTTTTATAAGGGAATCATGAACGGATGTCTAGATCTCGAGCTGTCGCCAATGCTAGTACGCTTCAACGGACGGACGTCAAGTGAGGGCACCGCCACAACCAGACTTACCACACTAGGTCGCGGCTCCCGCGGGCGCTAACGGTGCAGATCTAGATCTTATGTTCTGACAGTAATTGTTATGGACAGCACCACACCGATACAATTTCATAGCGTAGTTTGTTAACTATATTTTGCCGTGTAATGCCGGCATAGAATAATGCTATTCTATGCCGGCATTGGGGTGATGCCCCCCAATACATCCCGCGGGTGTTGAAAGAGACAACTAAGGGAGACAACTAAGGGTTTCATGTGTATTACCACGTCTTACAACTTTAGGCGACAGGCTGACAACCTTTCACTACAGTGACACACGAATCATCTGAAGGGGCCCTCAGCATTTGTCAGACATGGCGATAACGACCGTAATTTTACGATCGTTAACGCTCTGCCTAGAAGCCAAGGGATAAATGCGTGGTTTGTATATGTATTTTGACAGAAACTGCTGTATGGTTGGGTTTACAATATTTAAAGTCGTTTGTGTAGCGGGTCGAGTGAAAAACTATTTGTGTACGAGACAGATTATCAGGGGACATACAGCCTAGGTACACTGTTCTCATTTCAATGAACTAACTACCTACAAAAATAGTAAACTTCTAAACAAGTCGATTTTTATTTCACTTGCTTGCTTACACTTCACAAACAGATTTGCATTTAATTAAAATTTTTGTTTTCTCCGCGTTGCCGCCCAAACCTATATAAAAAGATACGAACCTACCAAATTACCTATAACAAAAGGTCTAGTTTTTTTGTATGTTGATACATTAGATAGTTGATTATGTAAACAAGAACTTTAAATCATCACAAGTATACTACATATCACGCTAACATTAATCTACTGTTTTGCCAAAGGCAGAGCAACTACTCGAAAAAGTTTCGCTACTCATTCATAGATGGCGCTGTCTTAAATTTTCCCGCAAAGTATACACTTGCATATTCGATCACTGGCGTGCGTAGGTATTTTTCCTATTGTTATATATTTTTTTAAAATTAAGCAAAGACTTACCATACAGTTGCCTTGCACGCAGATCGCCCGGTAGCCCGGTTTGGTGCATGGCGTGCCGTCCCACACCAGCGCCAAAGATGCGTAGAACTGCTGGCCTCGAGGTCGACAGTTCAAAGTGCAGGGCGAATTTCCTGGAAAAAAGATATTGCGAGGACTTAGATTATCGAATCGGCCCAAATTATATTTGCTAAACGTTTAGAAAATATAATTTGAGCCGTTTCGCCTTCACTTTTCAGTGTCGAATCGGCTCAAATTATTTTTCCTAAACTATACTATTAAGGGACCCTAGGTAAAATTGTTTCTAAAATGATATTAGTAATTCAGCTTGATAGAAAAACATCTTAAAGAGTTACTTCTTAAAAATCATTATATCGCAAACTTTAAAAATAATACCCATGCAATAATTATTATCTAAATGAGCGCATTACAATACTCTATCGACGTATTGTTATCGATTTTCAAATAACTTATTTTTGACCAAATTATCATCGAAAATACGAAAATATCATTGAATCGGCAAGATTCCGTCCCGTTCGCACGCGCGCTGTTTGACAAATTTTCGGAAAGGAACTGGTTTTAAGCTCGTGTCAGCCTCTTAAAGTACCTATAGCCGTTCGAATAGGCCATATTTGACAGATTTCAAACCCATACTGAGTGTATACTACCAAAATGACATGTCAACAAAGATAAATGGACATCATCTCATAGCATTATTAACATGATTTCGCAGCTGTAAAAAAAACGTTAAAATATGGGGTGTAAGGGACAGCGTCCCGAATACTGATAGGGTGCAAGCAGACAATGAAACTGAATATCTTTCCCCAAAAAACATATGTCAGGAAACTTCAAATAATTTTTGGTTTGCCATAGTAAATGCAGTTAGCTGATTGCGATTTTGTATGGGAGGTCGAAAACTTTTTGTCGTTTCCTGACATATGTTCCTAGGGGAAAGTTGTTCAGTTTCATGGTCTTCTTGCTCATATCAGTATTCGGGACGCTGTCCCTAACACTTTGTAAGTACTTATATCATAAGTTCTACTCTACTACACAAATCTATGCACATATACCTACCCCATGAAAAACATAAAAACATCGAGAAGTAAATGAAATACGTGGGATTAGATCAGTCGCACGATTTTTCAGAAATAGACCTCTGCACCAAGCTTTATTTACATACATACATATATCATGCCTTTATCCCTTAAAAATTGTGATACACCAAAACCTCGAGTCCCTTAGTCGCCTCTTACGACACCCGCGGGAAGGATGTGGGGTGATGCTATTTCTAAGCCGGCATCACACGGCAGCTTTATTTTGCACTTTGAAATAGTTTCTCAAACTTACCATCGACATAAGGCACCCAAGTGTAGAATCGTCCTCGGAAGGGCCGTCGGTCGTACACTGCGCATTGCTCCGAGCGCGGGTCGCGAGGGGGTCCCGGGCATGGCTGCAATGGAAGAAAATCAAACAAATCAGTAGATTTTCATACATGGACTGACAGACAGATATTAGGCGGGTTGCACACTTGACGTTGCAGCGGTCTAGAAACGGCACTCCCCTTACTAAAAACGCACTCGACGATAGCGCTGCGTCAACAGCGGTTGAGCGGTTTTAGTATGGGGATTGACATTTTTAGAATGGATCTGACAGACCGCTGCGATGTTTTAGCGTTCTGTCGTGCGTCAAGTGTGCGATGCGCCTTAGAGTCAGGCCCACGAAATTTCCCAAATAAATAAATTACGTTCGAAAAGTTACGATAACATCAACATCGCGCCTATGCAGCCATGTAATTCGTAGTGTCTCAAGAGCGGAATGATCCGTCGCAAAAGTAGAAACTAGCCCAAATCAAGCATACATACCCACATATCACGCGTATAAGTATATCCCTTGCAGAGTAGGTAGAGCAGAATAGCCGTTATAACGGACATTTACACCACGCCTGACAAAAGTTTAAGGGTAACATAGAAGATTGTATATCACTATAGTGACAGGTTGTCAGCCTATCGCCTAAAATTGCAATACACATCAAACCTCAAATACCTTAGTCGCCTCTTATGACACCCACGGAAAAGATGTGAGGTGACGCTATTCTGAACTGGCATCACACGATTAGTCAAATCAAGTCAAAGCAAATCAAGCATAGTCGGCCACAACTTGACATAAAATAAAATAAAAAATTGTGCTCTTTTAAATCGTTCCTTTTTTTATTCTGAAATGTATCTAAGGTCAGAATTTATAAATGGCACTCAACTCTGAGATCAATTTCAAGAGCGATTTGAAAAATACTAGACAATACTAACAGCATCTCAAGATCGATCTCAGAGTTGATTACGGTTTATAAATACGGACCTTAGTAGCTACTTTTTAGGTGGACTACACTTACGGCTGTATTACACTCGTGGTAGCGTCTAGACAGGCCAGGGCAGTCGGGCTGACCGCTAGGAACCATTCTTGCTTTTCTGATCAGCTCAGCACCTCGAGCAAGCTTTCTTCTTTTTCTGCTGCGGCGGAATCTGGAATTCGAGAACAAAAACGCTTGAAATCATGTCCACTAAAGGTAGAGTAGTCATAAAAAAATCTGTCATTGGCAGTTGAATGGGGGCGGATATTTCGTTATTATATTAGCGTTATTTTTTAGAAAAATCTCCTTTGACAGTTGAGAGAGTAGACCCATTAGCCTCCTTAATCTAAGACCGCAAACATTATAACTAGTTTTCCATACGCGGGCGATGCGAATGAGATTTTTTCTCTATGTCTTCCACCTTGTTTCTTTAAAATTGTCTATTCTTAATATCGTGTGGATAGGTGAAAAGTCGAACGACTCGCTATCAAGGCTGATAAGTAGAAGCACGCAAACCAATCCCTAGTTATAGGACTAAGCCCTATATATACTTGCAATAAACGTCAGCTACTGCACATAATAAACATTAAAAACATTACTTTATATCATTGGTACAACTATGTAAACGAGTGTAAGAGAAAAGGGACACCATGCTTTGTGTTTTGTGAATACATACATATATCACGCCTTTATCCATTACGGGGTAGGCAGAGCGCTAACTGCCGTAAAAATACGGTCGTTTTCGTCACGTCTGACAATTATTTGAGGGTCGTTTCAGATAATTAGTGTAAGTATCACTTTTCTGATTTTCGTGTAAGGATTCTCAGCCTGTGGCCTAAAATTGCAATACACAAACCCTCGAGTCCCCTAATCGCCTCCTACGACACCCACGAGAAAAAAATGGGGTGATGCTATTCTAAGCTGGCATCACAAGGTTTTGTGAATGGTTGGATTAATCTTGAAGTGTAAATAATTTTGTCTTTATTTCTATGCTAACTATAAAATAATAAGTCCTATTTAAAATCTTAAAAAGCTAATTATGTCACCATACCAAGAGTAAATTGAAGATTTTGTATAGGTAGGTAGTTTCGTCGATCTCATTTTTTTTTACTGCAATGAACATCACAACCCAAAGATCATGAAAAGGCTTAGTTCATTATTAGTAGTTGAGTTCATGGGAAAGGATAAGGTCTAATTGTGGTTGAAAAATTCTGACACTAGGGTTTGGGTGGTTGGACGACTCGGTGTCCCACACGAAGAGAATCCGAAAGAAAGAAATAGAGAGAGAGAAAGAGAGGAGTGTTTAGAATATTTCGAGTCGTCCAAATCGAACTTCTCTCCATTTTTTTTTTCATATTCCAGTCAAAGTATTAAACTACTGATATAAAAACTATTTTAATAAATTAATATTTACTTAATATTAATACTGTAAGACAAGCTTTAAATTTTCAACTTAATAGATAGGTACCTAACTCGTTTATTCAAAATCACATTAGTTGCTTAATCTATATCTACAGCAGATTAAATCCATGTCTTAACAACAGCTTTCGAAAACATGCATTCTGATGCACGCTTATCTTTAAAATTATATTTAATTATGCGACCGACACTTGCTTTTAGGCACAGTTACCTTCAGGGTGGTCTCCGATAGTGTAAATATGAAAATTACTGCACAAAATAACTGACAAATTCTGACACTAGGGTGTGGGTGGTTGGACGACTCGGTGTCCCACACGAAGAGAAACAGAAAGAAAGAAATAGAAAGAGAGAAAGAGAGGAGTGCTCAGAATGTCAGGGTCTCCGATAGTGTGAATATGAACATTACTGCACAAAATAACTGAGCTGATTGACACCCATTTTCCGGCATCAATCAAAAAGTTTCGTGACCCCTAAACTTGCTTGGATGCAAAGGCCTCGTAAGTTTTTATTATTTAAGAATTGTTCTATTACAAATAACACACTGACGGCTAGTCCAAGCTTCAACCATCAAGCATTTTCAATTATCCATCCCAGACAATAAACGCACTTGTCGAAGGAATGCCAGCAATCGTAACACAAATAGTTATATTTCTGCATTTTTGAAAGATGCCAGTATGTAGGCAGGTAGATATAATTACTATCTTTACATACTAAAGAAAAAATTAAAGTAACGAAATAAGTAGGCAGATCGCACGACGGAGCGCTAAAATATCACAGCGGTCTGTCAGATCTATACTAGAATGTCACTCCCCATACTAAAACCACACTTGACGGACGACACACTCGTAATAGAAAGTAATATTAATTACTAGGTACCGATACTGAGTCACATTAATATGTTTTGAGTGCGTTTGACCCATATCTTCCAGGATTTAAAATTAAGCTTTCCAGGGGGTAAATAATGAATATTCATTAAATTGAAGTTCAAGTTTGTGATCATGAGATAATATCAATCAGACTTACTCTCTTATTGCTCATTACAAATTAAATTAAATCAATGCTAGTACAGTTGCAAACAAAATCGTTATGATGTTTTTATTAAGTAGGTAACTTCTTTCTTTTCGTGTGGAACGGACGCCAAGTCGTCCAAGGACCCAATGAAATAAATGTAGACATAGTAACCGAACATCATATTACGAAGAGTTACCTATCTAAACTACTTATCTACCGACTGGCATTGGGTCTAAACCGTGTTTTTCCATCGAGGTAATATCCAAGGGTAATATGTACTAGCGTACTAGTACATATTACCTCGATGTGTTTTTCAGGAAATTCATTAAATTGGACACGTGTTACGACAAATTGTAGAGAACAATTTTCAATGAGGGAATGATGCCGAAAAACGAGAAAAAATTACGTCACCCCACATAAAGTCAGTCAGTTGGTTCATTTTGTTAGGTGATCGAAAATTACTGACGGTAAAAAGGTTTGAAATAGGTGAGTAGGTAAGTACAAAATATTTAGGCAATCACAAAATATTATTTCATTGACACCTGTACACACACAAGCGCAAGCGCATACTCAGGAAACTGCATTGTTTCAGAATCTTCTCTATTCATCGCAGTACATCCGCCAAAACAACTTGCATTGCTGCATTTCTTCTAAAACTATATTACATACATCAAGCCAACCCAGCATTAGAATCCGTAATAAACGACAGTGCGTGTCTAGGCGTTAGTATCTATTACAACCGCGGCAGGGCGCCACACGCCCGTAAATAATTAAAACTATGAAACTGTTTCGGCGTTTTTGTTTCAACGCTATGAGATTGGATATCAATATCGATAGTTGATTGTTCTGATATCTTTTAGATTGTATAGACAGGTACCTTATTATTCTCGCGGGTACTATCAAATTTCTTCTGGGAAAGGACCTACCAATCTTGCGCAGAAAATATACGTTGATACACAGTTCATTTCCTTTCGGGCCTAAGCGTTATTTTTTTATTCGATGTTTTCATATCATGTTTTGTAGCTTACGACTCTTGAGAAATAAAGCTAAAAAAACCGGAATTTCACCTACAGTAAGTATTTTATTTTAACTTAGTCGTAAGTTCCATTGACCCAGCATGTAAATGCGTCATGTCATAGATTCTGAACAGACCGTTAAGTTATGCTGAACACTTTAGCCACCGAATAAATATTTTCCTATTAACATGCCGTCTGCTTCATGCATATGAATGACCCAATTCTGTTTAGTAAATAAAGCGACTGACGTAACGACGCGTAAAATCGGTGAGCGTTTAGACGCCTGTTTTACAACAAAACTGACGCGTGCGCCGGAGTTGTATACTAAGAGTTAGCACTAAAATTATAATCTTGGTTTTGTGAAAGATATCCGGGTTTTTTAAATGTATACGAATGACAATCAGTATGATACCGGCTGCATGAAAGATAAACGCTTAGGTTGTTGCATAGCATGACAAACCCTAGAATAATATAATGTATTGGAATTTAACACCTAATGACTGTCTTTATTTTTATTTATTTATAACACTAAAATGAAACACAAACGAACTTTACTAATTTTTATATGTGGTTGATGCATAATATATAAAGTAGGATTGATTATTTACATATATTGATTAACAGTACGTGCAAAACTACAACGAGGTGGATAACCACAGACATTTTCTACATTGTACATATACTTCAGTAAAGTAAAGTAGAGAACAAGGTCGCCAGTTGTACCTCTGCTTTGTTGATTTAGAGAAAGCATTCGACAGTGTGCCTCGCGAAGCTCTCTGGATGGTGCTAGGACAGTTAGGGTGCACAGAAAAGTATGTGCGACTCCTAAGACTCCTGCATGACGACATGCAGTGCTGCGTCTCTGTAGACGGTGAACAGTCTGATTTCTTCCCCGTCACCTGTGGGGTGAAACAAGGGTGTGTTCTAGCGCCCACACTGTTCGCCTTGTACTTTGCAGTTGTAGTCAAAGAAGTCCTAAATACTGTTTCCCAAGGAGTCCGCATCCGTTTCCGCACAGATGGCAGTCTTTTTAACCTGGCTAGACTTAAGGCGCGCACTAAAGTCTCGTATGCATTGATTACTGAGATCATGTATGCTGATGACTTGTGCTTTCTTGCAGAAACCCCAGACGGCCTGCAACAGCTAATGTCCGTTTTTCACCAAGCATGCTGTAAATTCGGCCTGAAGATCAGTGTCAAAAAGACGGAAGTGATGTCCTTAGACTCGCATGGTCGCGAGACACTGGCGATTATGCTTGGTGAGGATATGCTGAAACAGGTTGATAAGTTTCGTTATCTGGGGAACACTATAACATCTAAGTGTAACCTTGATGCTGAGATCAACAGCAGAATCAGTGCTGCAGCTGCAGCATTTGGGAAGTTGTGTTCCAAGGTTTTCTGCTCGCACGACCTAAAGCTAGCCACAAAAATCTCTGTATATATGGCGATTGTGCTGCCAAACCTTCTATACTCCTCCGAGACTTGGTGTGTGTATCGTCACCACATACGCACTCTGGATCGCTTCCACCTAAAATGCCTTCGCACCATCATGAAGATCAGATGGTCCGACCGAGTGCGCAATACCGAAGTTCTGAGACGAGCCAATGTTGGTGGCATTGAGGCCTATCTAATGCGTCGTCAGCTACGGTGGTGCGGTCATGTATCCCGGATGTCGGAGGAGAGAGTGGCGAAGCGCATCTTTTATTCTGAGCTAGAGGAGGGCAAGCGAAAGCATGGCGGACAACTCCTCAGATATAAAGATGTTCAGAAACGACACATGAAAAGATGCAACATTGAGCCCACTCAATGGGAGGGTCTGGCAGCACAGCGTCCCGAATGGCGCGGGATGGTTAAGAGGCAAGTCCGCGAGTTTGAGGAACAGCGTAAAGCAGACCTCGACGCTAAGCGCGATGAGCTGAAGGCCCGTCCACCCGTCGCCATTAACTATAATTATGTAAATGGCAAACTCACGTGTCCACTCTGTGCACGGGAGTTTACTGCCAAAATTGGCTACAATAGCCATCTCCGGGCGCATCAGCGCCGATCTGATTAGGAGTCAAAGTGGTCGCCATGGCCGAAATCGGTCGGAGAGATCATCATATACTTCAGTCATAGGTTCTTTGATATGACAAAAATCGTCACCACCTCCTGGTATATATTTGAGTAATCGTTAAACCCATAGGAAACTGACGGTTCCGCTCATAAAATTTGATGTAAAACAAATTGGAAAGCCATTTCTTGTAGCCAGTCCCTTGAAAGGTAATTGTTGTCGAGTTTTGGAGCCAACTAATAGGTGTTTTAAATGCATAGAATTCAATAGGTAGAGATATTGCTGAGTTTGCTTGCTCTATAACAGTGTCACACGCGTTTGCGACTGTGATGCCTCCTTTTGGAAAAAATCTCTATTATTTCATTTGAAATTTTTTCCGAAACCAATTTACTAAAGGTACCTAATAGATACCTGAGTGCATTCCTCCAAAGTTGTGATGTTAGCTGCTATTACGACAACCAATTCCCAGCGAATGCCATTTATCACTCATCATTACAAACTGCTGCCTTGTTAACAGGCTTTCAATCAGAAACGATACACGCTGACTCAGCATGTTCCACAATATAAAAAAAATTTGAACAGCAGAAATCAAAAACGTGTAAACAGAGATAACAATCAGACATTAGCGAAAGGGCCTCAAATTATTGTGCGTCAGACAAAAAGGTTGGCAAGGAGGTGAATAAAGCTCGAGGAGAAAGTATTACAGATAAATAAACAATTACATGTTGTATTCTTTACTAAGCCTGCTTTGATTTTAGCCGACGTATTGGTGGCATAAGAAGGTAAATGAGAATGCCAGCCCTTGCTCTTCTTGGCAAGATCAAGACCATTATGGCGCTACTTATACACCGTGTTTCGGAAAAATTTCATTAAATTAGAGAGGTGTTTTTAGGCATTAAAATTGATCAGTACGTTTCCAGTTTAGTTTACGTTTTCAGTTTGAAACTCGGTGTATATAGCATCGACGACCGTGGCTGCAGCAAAAAGTTTTGTATTCGTTCAAAACTGAATCAAATTATTGTATTAATATCAACTCATCTCCTATAACATTTTCTCATATCTATCTTTTCACAGTGTTGTCGAAAATCGGTTGTATGTAAGTTTGTGATCGGGTTGGTTCCGTCTTTTAGCGTTCAATATTACCTTAATTTGGTATGTTGTACGCGAAAAGGGCGGATGAGGTCGCATCATATTTAGCCTTTGACTTTGCCTGTGGCGAAACAGCACTTTAATCAAAAATTTCGTAGCGCGCTCAAAATATTTTGGGTTTTTGGTGTTAGTTACTCGCGCGTGGGAAGTTGAATTGTTCTGAAGGTTTAGGTATCTCGTGTAATTAAAATTAAAAAACCTAAATTGTGCGTATTTGAGAGTTGGAATGTACAGCGTCAGGTCAGTCACTAGCTATGCATTGGGCATCCAACTTTGTTACCTACTTAATGTAGTTTTATACTTTTATACAATTGAATACGCCAGTAGGTACTTACTCCCCAATCTAAATTTAAGGAAATTAAAAATGTTTTTAATAAATAAAAAAACATAATAAAGAAATTAAAGCATAATATTTTAATACAATATAGTTTTTGCGCTATCTACATAGAAAATAAAAAAAATACTAGTTTGTATGGCTCATAAAATTGCAAACCAGGACCATTACGCTATATTACGGTATTATTTTACGGTACCTTAAATGAAACGTAGCTTTTTATCTATCAAAACTGAACCCGAAGTGATTGTTAGGACAAAAACCTGGTGATTGCCAGCGTCTTATCCATGAGAAATGTGAAAGTCTCAGTACTCAATCCGTTGGCAAGAATCACGAGATGATTGTGGTGAAGCGCATGAAATCTCACGTCCAATCAATAGACGTAACCGTCACATATCACTCAATATTAGATTTATGTATTTGCGGCATTTAGGCGGGTCGCTCACTTGACGCACGACGGACCTCTAAATATCGCAGCGGTCTGTCAGATCCATACTAGAAATGTCAATCTCCAAACAAAAACCGCTCAACCGCTGTTGCAAAGCGCTATCGCAGTGTCATCCGTCGAGTGCGGTTTTAGTATGGGGAGTGACGTTTCTAGTATGGATCTGACAGACAGCTGTGATATTTGAGCGCTCCGTCGTGCGTCAAGCGTGCTATCCGCCTCTTGTGGCATACCTATGTAGTGGTTGGCGCCAGAGACTCCAATCCCAAAAATTACTTTGTTCAATCCCAAAAAAGGCACACAAATCACCATAGAATCATGTCAAGAAATATACTATGAGTTGAGTGTACGTAACCTGCCTAGAAAAAACAGAATCTTATACAATCTTTATGAACAAATCGGTTATTAGGATTTAATGTACTCACAGTGCTATATTATTCATGTGCCCATATTCGATTACTGGTCGACGCTTGTCAATTTTTCAATTTTCATTTATGAAATCGTTAAGTCTTGGCCCAGTCAGAAATTATATTTCCTATCTTTAATTAAGTTTTATTTAAGTGCTTTACCTAAAAAAAAGACTCATATTTCACACGATATCACAGAAATATCTGATATAGATATGTTTTACATAAAATGTAATGCAGAACTACCAATACAAGTAAACGTTTATCTACCTATTCTCCATCAAATAGATTTATGAAGAAGATGGATAACGAAGTTCGTTATCATCTGTTTCGTATTTTGATTCCGAACATTATACATCATTCATAATCGGTGTTTTGCATTATTATTATACTGCGAATGTGATGAGGACCATTAGTTCCTTAGTAGATACATCATCCTTCAAAGGATCCGTTGTATGTACATCACTACATAGTATATTGTAGATTGATAGAAAAGTCGCTTTTCGCGTCTGTCTGTGTGTATGCTTAAATCTTCAAAACTACATAACGGGTTTTGATGCAGGTTATTTAAATAGATAAAGTGATTCAAGAGAAAGGTTTTTATGTATAATACTTTTTATGTATAATACAGCCGCTGGGCGGGCCGCTAGTTATATTATATCCAAAAAATGTATTCTTTGAAACTTATCTCAAAGATATCACTTTCGACATCTGATTCTTGGGTAGGTACGAGTAAGTATGGCTGACAAGTGAAGGAAACCTTAATTTTCTGTAAGTTGAGTACTTAAGTATTACGCAACCAACTCGAAATGACTATACCTTCCTCAAATCTTAGTATTCTTAAATACCTACTTTATGTAAAACCATGTAACCTGAATAAAACGGATTGGTACTTAGATCGTAGTAGAGCTAGTAAAGAATCGAACACCATCAAATTTGTCAGATTATCGAGGTCTCTGATTTTTTTTTACCTTCGAACCATTTAATTTGAATAGTAGGTTTTGAATATGTATGAATTGAAATAGTCATTGTTTTCGTATGGCGCCATGCTGAGCCAGTGGGAAGTTATTGGTCTAACTGTTATTATTTATGTGCCCCTTTTTAGATAAATATTCGCGTTGGCTTGTACTATCGTCCTATTATTGGATCAAAAGTGAGATCAGATTTAAAATTGCTTTACCTACTTCACATAATATGACAAACTACGGCTTTTTTGTTTGTTTCCCTATCCCGCATATATTTTTTTAAATAAACTATCCTTACTGCCTCAAGGATATTATTATTGTAGCAATAAGGCCGCCAATTGTCCAATATGTTCTTATGTTTTTACTTATTTGTATGTGTTTTGTTTTGCAATAAAGTATATTTTGATTTGATTTTGATTACTATATTAAAAAATACTTATTAAAACCGACTACACTACCTATGTATGTCCAACATTCTTCGTGGAGCATTGTATGGTGCGGTACCTGTTAAAAACGCGCAGGTAAAATTATGATATCTCCGGGCATAAACGGTCGTGCTGTGATACCGTTCCTTGTCTTTTTTGGGTACCATGGGTTCTCGATTGTCTCAGAGAACGAAAGATACTTATAATAAGTGATTTTAAATCACCTGAATGCCGTCGTTAATTGTCGGTTTAGTGTTCGAAATACTTAATCTATTTTGTGAACACAAACACGAATTTGTATAGATTTTCTAATCTACATCTTCTTCGACGGACAGCGAAGTGTTGATGTCATGGCGGTTTTTACCTCGAGTTTTTAGGTGATAATGTGCAAGCAAATAACATGCAATGATGCAACTAAAGACAACTACTAGCGAAGTAAACCAGACTCATCTTTTCTTCTTCTTCTTTTCGTGTGGGACACCGAGTCGTCCAACGACCCGATGAACCCTAGTGTCATAATTTTTCAACCGCCTTCTACAAGTAGCAGGCTTCTGACATGGTTGTGTAACGACTGCCGTCTAAGTGATCATAGACAGCAGCGAGTGACCCACCGAGAATCGAACCCGGAACCTTCTGCGTCAAAGGCAGTCGCACTGCCTTTTCTTCTAAGAGAGCTAGACTTTTTCTGTTGGAAGGTGAGGGCTAGTCTGCGTCGCAAGAACCAAATTCGTATTTCGAATGATGTGAGTTCGACGTCATTCCCTTTTATGATGCGCACAGTATAGAGACTTATTTCGCGGGCGAGAAGACTTCACAAGTGTCAAATCGTATGGATTTTATCAAAACAAGTGAATAATTTTGTCTACAAGTGTAGAGAAATTCGAAGTCGCGGTTGCGCATCATAACTGGGTTTGTCTCGTTCGAGTTTCATAGGTACCGCAGTCGTGTCGACGAAGCGCGGTGGGCAGTCCTTTACCAATCGTGGCGTATCATTAGATATCATTGTGCGCTATGATCAATAGCGTTGCGACCAGGATCACAACCTGTGGGGAACTATAGGAAGGTACTTTTATTGTTATTTAGAAAAAGGAATGCCTTAAGTACCTACACAGTATCCTACAGGTGTTTTTACCATATTAAAGAGCCGTTAAGTTATCTATAACGCGTTTGTAGCTGATTGCCAATTTGTGTACCGACTTTTTTTTTAAAGTAGGTACATAGTTTAACGGATACATCCTATGTGGAGGTAGGTATTCGGAGGTAGGTGAATTCTATATCAGCGACACTAATTATGTAGATGTACAGGTGTGCCATACCTCCTAACATGTCCTACAGTTCCAACACATGAACGCCTCAGATGGAGTATCTTTTGCCAAATATTGGTCCAAAATTATACAACGTTGCCAAACGATTCCACGAAGAAAAAGTATTGGTTTGATAATTCTTTAAAAAGCTAAAAGGATTTAAAGAGAATGCTTCTAATATCTTAATAGCTTGTCGGCCCTCAATAACGAAACAATTAAGACGATATTGGGAAACAAAAGGAAAAGAAATGTATGTAACATTAATCTTCTTCACATATACGTTTGTTTGTTTACTGGTGTCAAACAACGCTTTGGTTCACAAGATACTAGCATCTTAAACAAGAGCAGGTAAAGTCGATAACTATAAGTCCCATATACATACATATATACATACATGCATATATCACGCCTTTATCCCTTGCGGGGTAGGCAGAGCGTTAACGACCGTAAGAATACAGTCGCTATCGCTACGTCTGACAGTTTAGAGGATTGTTCCTAATGTTGTTTCAGAAAACATGTGTTCTACTATAGTGACAGGTTGTCAGCCTGTCGCCTAAAAATTGTAATACACCAATACTCTTGAGTTCGTTAGTCGCCTCTTACGACACCCGCGGGAAGGGTTTTTTCTGAGTCCCATATACTATAAGTATAAACCTAGTCCCATAGTCGTATTGTATCAGAATTGGCCTTATCGATAGGATATCCTTTGTCAAAGTTTTATCGATTTATAAAAGTTGTTAAAGCTATAGTTGTTTTTTGATCTCATTATTGCTTGTAAAAAGATTTTATAGTTCTATTGAATTATATGAGCCTGAGTATCCCTTTGATTCGATCGTAAGTTGCCTTATCTGATTCTGTTATCAATCTTGTCTATATGTCGGTGATTTATTGGTTGTTCTACAAGACAATAGAGTTGTATCGATTCTTTAATGAACACACACAAACACTTAAGTAGTTTAAAGAAAAAATCGTCAAGATAAGTCACTTATCTGTAACATTCTTAATCTTTCTTCTAAAAATCGTCTTGCGCTAGGTGTAATTTTTATCAAATATTGTTTCGTCAATAGGTAAAACAATGTAAGAGATGGGAGTTAAAATTGATATGTATGTTATAATGCTAATTAATTAGGCTAGTACTTTCAGGGTTCTGAGATACCTATATAAGGTGTAAAAATATTAGCGGCAAATATTTTAAAGGGTGAATCAGCCTATGAAACTGAACAACTTACCCCAAGAAATATAGGTCGAATTATGAAAAAAAATTTTGGACGTCCCATAGAAATTGACTTGGCTGGTGGTTGGTAATTTTATGGGAGGTCCAAATTTTTTCACTTTTCGACCTATGTTCCTTGGGAAAAGAGGTTCAGCTTCATTGGTTGATTCACCCCATAAAATATTTACATTTTTAATATTTTTTTTAAAGATATGAAAGAAAAGTGAAAAGTTATCTTACCTAGAAGGATCTCTGGGCAGGCAATGCCGCTCTTGCACAGACACGCCCCCGCCACAACTTCTGGAGCACGAGCTCCAGGTGCCCCAGGCGCTCCACGCGTACATCGTCGCGTTTGTAACAGCTGGAGCTGGTAGTCGGTTCGCCTGTGGAGCAATGGACACAAAATAAAATACAGGGTGTGTACCTCCTGTCACCCGTCATTGGGTGTAAAAATATTAGCTGCAAATATTTAAAGGGGTGAACCAGTCCCTGGAACTAATTACTTTCCTGAAGAAACATAGGCCGAAATATGAAAAAACAATTGGATCTGCTTTACAAAATTACCTGCTGACCAAGCCAATATGAGTGGGAGGTCCAAAATAATTTTTCATATTTCAACCTATGTTTCTTGAGGAAAGTTATCGGCTGTTTCATCGGCTGATTCACCCCTTAAAATATTTGGAGCTCATATTTTTACACTTTATATCTTAATAATAGTTGACACAGATTCTAAAAATAAAGCTACTCAGCTATTCTTAAACAGAGTAATTATTATGTCAATGATCGTAAATCAGTGAAGAAACAAAGCATTGCAAATTGTTTTTAAAGCCTTTGACTCCTCATTGTCACGATTGATCAAATTCGTACCTCCTAAAAGTAATTTCGCCCAGGCCTTCTTTTTATGATCGATTGCTTGTTGACGTAATTTCGACTATTGAGATAATTTAAAATATTGCTGGCAATGACACTTCAGTCAACTATTCATGGATCGGTGCCTAGATACAATTTACGGAAGCTCTAGATCAGTTTCGGTCTGGCTCCAAAGACCTTCACGCTAAGGATAGAATTGCCATCGGTATGTTGTCAAATAATATTTTGGATATGAAGGTATATTGCGTAATGCCAGTTTGAAACAAAAAAAATATGAACGACATGCAAAGGAAGAAGAAAAACAGCATCTCTCTAATACATACATACCTACATACATATATCACGCCTTTATCCCTTGCGGGGTAGGCACAGCAATAGTGGCCGTAAGAATACTACAACCACTATCGCCACGTCTGGCATTTTTGAGGATTGTTTTCCAAGGTTGTTTCAGAAATCTTGTGTATTACTATAGTGACAGGTTGTCAGCCTGTCGCCTAAAAATTGTAATACACCAATACTCTCGAGTCCCTTAGTCGACTGTTATGATTATGACACCCGCGGGAAGTATGTGGGGTGATGATATTCTTAGCCGGCATCACACGGCATCATCTCTATCTAATGAAACAAAGTAAAGTGTTTTTTTTTTCAACGTAATTGGTTGGTTGTAAAGTCTTTCCTTGTGTAAAGTTTTGAACTTACCGGCCGTCCAACATCTGTGCTCGTCAGTTGGGCTTCAACAGCTGGATGTCGAAGGCACACCGCAAGGAATCTGTAACAAAATATAAAAAAACTTAAAGTCTTCACGTTTCACCTAATTAGAATCATCCAAACAGTTTCTCCCTTCATAATGCGTGCGTTGCACTGAGGAAACGAGTAGGTATTTGGGTTAACTTGACACACAATGAAATTTAAAAAAATACTCAAATAAGTCAATTTCACAGTGTTCTAACATGTAAGAAATTAAGTGAGTAATAATATTTTTTACGTTCCATATAAGTAAATATCTTTCGACAAACCATCTGTTTCGTAAAAAAATCCATTCTAGGACAAAGAATTTGCTGTTCTATTTGTTTTTATAAAGGCGGCTTGTTTTTTAAAGTACCTACGTTACATGACGACAAATCAGTGTACGAGTAAAAACCGCTCCTGTCTTGTCTTCGCGTCAACAAATAGTTGAGTTGTTCTTTTATGCTTGTCTGTAAAGTAGGGCAGAGGCTTTGCTGAATCACTGTCAATCAACGTAAACATACACATGTGTCGAATGATCTTTTATAAATACGCAAGTTTTTTTTTCTATTTTGTAATCATTGTCAGTATGGACTGAAAAATTTAAAAGACAATTAAAAAGTAATTTTAAGTATAATCATGAAAGCGTTTTTTTATTTATTTAAAACAAAGTTGCATCTTGTTTTTGATACGCATAGGTATTTTAGTGCCGTTGTCACCAAAAATTTCGTGAATGAAAACGTTATTGAAAATCAGCTGGAGCAAACTGAGATACAGTTAGTAAAAAGCTTGATAGAACAGAGGTACAAAATGACGTTTTAATAATAATTGGGTTCTTTTTTTTCGTGTGGGACACCGAGTCGTACTATGATCCAATGTGCCCTAGTGCCAGAATTTTTCACTGTGTCATTCATTGTATAAAAAATTACGATTAGGTATATTAAGATCTCCTAGCCCAGGAAGGTAGCTTTGAATAGAATGTATATGACCATTTTTGGGATAAGTAAGATAAGTAATTAAGAAAATATTTTGTTTCTCATAGGAATTTATAAACGTGGGTGGCAGATGAGATGTTTTGCATAATGATCCAATCAAACCTTTTTGAATAGAAACCATTATTTTATAGCGTATTCATGTCAGCGACTACTTCACCTAATAAATTTAACAGGTGCCTTATAAAAATGTTTACAATCACACTTACATACCTGCACAAAAAAATATAAACACACCGACACATTTATATGCAACGAAGGGCCGAGTATGGCTCCTTGTGTAACTAATCGAAATCATTCGAAGTGTCAAATATGTATGTCCAATTAGCATTTCCGCCACAGACAGAGGATAGGTAGGTAGAGGTAGAGGAACCTGGGTTATTCCAAACTGCTACAAATCTATGGTCCTAGTCTAATGTACCTATGGTGATGTCGACGTCAGAACAATTCAGAGACGGTGTGGTCAAAGAAAACTTAATTGTTCTAAGCTATGTCACAATGATTTGGATAAGATTTCAAACTACATTATTATCATTTAAAAAAAACGCATTAATATTTTCTAAAATGACATCTTTTTGGCTATACCTAGGCTAAAGCGTATATTAAATAAAGAACTAGAACTTGAACTTGAAACAAATTTTCCCTGCACCTACTACAAATTCAATTTATTTTACTGCAAATAGCTTCCAATGATGGCTAATTACAGCAAATTTACGATTTTCCGTTATGCAGCTTCCGTTTTGAAATTATGATGCGAATCGAACATTAAATTCTATTGGAACGACCTCTTAAAACAGGGTGGAATAACCCCTCGGTTCTTCTTTATAGTTTATACCGATACGCCGATAAGGGCCGCGATTCTGAACAACAATTCTCTGAACCCGTCTGACCTTAACTAAAAATAGCGCTGTCACTTTCCGTCAGATAGTTTTAGGAAATAAAAGAAGATTATCTAAGTTAGGAATCTTATTTTTTAATATTTCAATGGGTTCTTCGTCATTTCTAATTAATTCAGTCGCCTTCTGACAGAAAACGCGCACTCAGCGTAAAATCTTTAGACATGGCATGACTACTAAATTTTAAAATATTAAATTATCATTTTAACGGGTTCTAGATTAAAAACAATTCGGGAAGAACCAGTTAAAATCATAACTATGAATGGCATGACCAATTACCACTTCTCGTTTTTAAAACTATTTGGTCATAGAGACAGTGCTATTTTAAGAAAGGCTAAGAGAATTGTTTGGAAAATCAATCCTCAAAAATGTTAGACGCGGCGATAGCGACCGTATTCTTGCGGCCGTTGGCGCTCTGCCTACCCCGCAAGGGATAAAGGCATGATATAATATGTATGTATGTATGTAAGAGAATTGTTTCCCCGAATCGAGGTTTGAGTCGATAGCGGGTCCTCTGAATACAAAGCAGCCGATAGCATCGAAGGGCTATTATGAAATATTAAACGGCCGTCGGCAGGAGCACCACGTGCTGCTACGGCAAGGTGATTATCGAGTACCTGATGGTATAGTTAATAGATTTCCTGTTCAGCATCAGGATATAAATCTTCTCTAGGAAGCTGATTATGATTTAGATCTAAATTATTGTGTTCGTACTAGCGGTCCACCCTGGCCTTGCACGGTTGCATTAGAATGTGTAAGTAGTATGGCTACTTTATTAAAAAGCAGCCCGTTGAATTACAGAATGGTTTATTTACACGGCTCAATGCTAAATGCCAATATTACAAAATTTTGAAGAATTAAGAAAATATGTTCACTCGAAAGGACCCGTGGCAATAACCATTGGTTGCCCTGGGTAACAAGGGTGGCCGTTTCAGTAGCTTTAAACTTTACTTTTGCAATTCTAAAGGGTGTAGCTGAAAACACGCTAGTATATTATAAGCCTAACCTGAACACCGCAACAAAATGTATTGTGCAACTTAAGAGACGATATCATTGGTGATAAACAGTCAAATATAGGTAGTTATAGCGGCTTTAGAAAAGTGAAGTCCCCTTCTTTATAGTGAATTGCTATTTTTAGAGGTATTTTTGAACAAACAAGACCTATTTAAAGGCATTTATCATTTATGTTGGTTTCATCTTCTAAAACAGTAAATTTCACGACGCAATTCGACATAAACGCGTTTTTAGTATCAGTAACAGACATTGTTATTCCGTTTATTGCGTGTATATTACAATATTTAGGTTAAGTAGCATTTTATTGCTAATGTTAAAATGTACTGATACGAGTGCGAGGTCCCACGGACCCGTCTCCATGAGATGTTCCTTCTGAATCATTAAATTTCTTCTTATCGCACAATAATGTTCGCATTTAAATATTTGAAACGGTATAAGCACAAACTTCCGCATACCCTACCGCGGACCAGGCTCAGATATTCCAGATTAGATACGCTGATACTAAAATATTGACAACGATGCACAAAGGGAGCACTGTTTACATTAAAATTTATGACTTGACTCCGTGTCTATCTATTGAAAATAATTTTGTAGAAGCACCGGAACGGTAATATTCTTGTGCCTACTACAGTATGAACTACAGATCAAAAATTATAGCAAACGGTTTCCCAAACCTAACCTAACTATCCAAGTGACCCTTCAAATCCGTCACAGCTTCATCTATACGAATGTCACAACGTTGGTATATTTCACACGCATAACCCACATGGAAAAAATAGGGCACGTTAGGTACCAGCATCGACAACTCATCAGGGAGTGTTCGCCAGTCACGGGCTGGTGGGCGCTTGCGTCAGCGCATCGACACAGTAATCTGGTGATAAATCAATCGCTTTCTGGATAGGAATGAGATCACTGGCCAAATTGAACACGAATGAAAGATGGACCTAGTTGTGCAGGCTCCCCATAGCTGTTTTAGCCAAAATGGTCGATTTGCCAGGTCAGTGCCATTTAAATCGTACTGTTTATACTCCGGATTTAGAACTCAAGTTTGACCATTGTGCTTGCAGCTTGCGTGTAGCAGCATTTTATAAAATCACTGATCATCTTCGGGAGCTGTAAAATGCTTTCCATTACTCTATTAAATAAATTTGTACATTAAACTTCTTTGAAGATATGAAAATGCAACAAGATTTTTATGATCCAATCATAAGTTTTTGAAGATTATAAACTTTATCCCTTTATCAAAGTTCATGTGCTATCTTAGATAATGTTCTTAATATCAACAAATAGCAAGTCAGATGTTCATAAGCTATCCTATCTCTTTGATGTGTTCGTGTGTGTTGTTTTGAAAATGGGAGTGTTTGTCTGCCGTTAATTCAATGTCTGGTTTATTGAAAATTGAAGGACATTGTACTGTGGACTTGACATCATTTCCATGAAAGAAAACCGAGTTCTTTTCTGAACTGTGATTGACAATTTATCAAAGATTTTTCACAGTTGTCATATTTCTTTAACGTCATCATTTCACCTACATTGTGGTGGATGTAAAAGAGTATGCGCGGTGTGCCAACTTGCGCCTTTTGCCGACCGGCGCGATTCACCAACTCCGGAGTATACCTGTATCTTTCATGTCATCTTTCTTTTAAAACTAAAAATTTAAAATAGGTATTAGTGATTTTTGGTCGTTTCACTTAACAGTTGTATATTTCTTCTCTTATATCATTAATCGTTTATCAACTCGGCATCACACCCTAAAAAACAATAATATCTTTCATATCAACCTGTATGTCTATGTGAAAATCGAGATCTAAAGTGTAGTGTTTCTATAGGACGCAGTAAACAGCTCCCGAAGGTCATCTAAAACCGATTCCAATGAAGTGGTAACATTTCATAACCTGTTCCATAGAGATTATAGCGCAACACTCCTGGCATTCACACATTTCAATTATTATTTATAGAAAGTATAAGTGCTTCGTTTTGTAATTGCATTGCTGTTTGATTCTGTATGTTCTGCTCAATGTACTGGTAAATACATGTTGTTTGATTCTTTTTTACGATCAGGTTTGTTTATTCGTACTTTATGGGTAGGCTGGCTGGCTATCTGGCTACTATAAATATGGTAAAACACACAAAATATGGTAGGAACTAGGCTGAGCTTAGGGACTCATTTTTGGAAACTTTATTATCTTCGGAAGAATTTGACAAAGTAATTAGGTATGTAGGAAGGTACTTAGTTGAATGAAATCATCATAACAAAACTCCAAAAAGATACTAATATAAAGTTCTTTATTCAAGGAGACATAAAATAGGTCGTAAAATTGTTTAAGGGTTCATATCATCAGAACGTATCGTTTACCACACGATAATGTTTACTAGATTTATAGCTGTTTTTTATGTTTCCTATCTTGTCATCTATTTCATGGATGACTGTAATCTTTGTCTTGATGCTCATAAATCTTAGTATGAATAATTATTGATATTCTTCTTCTTCTTCTCCATAACTGATACAAAAAATAAACTTTATAAGTGAGAATACTGAGCATATTGTAAATGCTGGAAAAGTGTTCATGCCTACATATAATATTATTATAGGTATATATTAGGGTAGGCAGATGATAGATACGTGTTCATTGAAATAGCTGTGAAAATTTATCACAGTTCTAATCAGATTCAAAGAATAACGTCAAAGATAGTTAACGTTGCTAATAAATCTAAATTATCACGAAAAAAAAACTTTGACCTCAACCTTAACTGTTTCTCATTCAGTAGGTTTAGTACCTACAGTTAAATAACAGTAGATCTAGATACACTGTTTTACCACCGAGCTGTTTTTTTACTGTATTTTTTGTCCATCCCAGGGTGTACATAATATTCCAAACACAGTTATTCCCGGATTCTTAAAGTGAACAATTTCTCTCTTTAAACATACATACATACATACATATCGCACGTTGAAAGCATTACCGTCACTATCCAAAAAACCCACTTTTGAGAAATGAGCATTTGAAATTTTGAAAAATTGCATCTTTATTTATTACACAACTAGAAGACTTAGAGACTTCGGTGTTTTTGACAAAAGTTATATTTTTTTATTATATTTAAGTTGATTATGACTTGAAACTTTTATTTCAATAATTGAATTATTTATTCAAGTTTTTCTTGTATTATTTTGTATAGTATCATTATTACACTTAAAGTTAGTAAGACTTTTCGTTTAGTGACATAAGCAGAGTGACACAAGATTTATTAATTTAGAAAGCTAAATCTAGCCAAATCAAATTAAATTACAACACCGCGTGATGCCAGCTTGAATAGCATCACCCCATTTTCCATTTACGTGAGAGCTGTTAGATGCAACAAAAGAATATTGGATGATATTTTTTCCAGATTTTAAGTTTTTCGATTAACATAACACTGGAACCTGATGTTCATTAGATTTAATCGATTGAAAACGATTACATTATTAATTTTGTGTTAAAGATATAAGTATATTAACGTATTTACCATAAGTGTTATCAAATTTTGTAACTTTTACACTTCCAGACAAAAAAAATCCATAAGTTATTTTATCAATATTCCTGCTGGCCAACTTTTAAAGTTTTCAGATTCATAGTTTAATTGTCCTTAGTTTGTTCGTCCTTTCAGTTTACCGATATCCTATAGAACAACTCAGCTGAATGATTAAAATTAAAAAAATACTGTAAACATAACATCATTGCACAGAAGTGTATTAAACAAACTAATTTCATATTAACATATTGAGTACAATTAGGTAAAATTACAAATTTTCAGCAATTCCAAATATTAACCATTTTGTTGATATTTTCGTTGCATAGATACAACTAGATACAACTGTGTTCCTAAGAGTAAACAATTTTTTTGGTATTTAAAACCCATCTTCATAAGTATCGCCAATATTTGATGCCGTCTATTAATGTCAGTACGTTTTGGTAATTAGAAAGTGAGTATCTTTGCAAAAATTCTAACTAGTACGGGTATTTCTGTAGTGTTTATTTTAATTTACTATTTAAAAACCAGAAACATGTCACTAGGATTAGTCTTCTTTGCCACTAGTGTTGATTTACATAATGCTGACAGAATGCTGCTCCAAAAGATGGGATAAAACATTTTATACACTTTCAAGTTTTCAAAGATGCTGATTATTAATATTATGGCAGCAGCATAGCATCCGTGTAGTGTTTATTGTTAAACAAATAGAATAAATATTTTTTTAAATTAAGAAAAAAAATGTTTATTATATATGCATAGATTGCATGATACATGTACATCAATAGTCCATATTTTGCCAATGTCGCCAATCTTAGCTTCGAATATAAAAAACTTTTATCATTTTTACCATTGAAACTACTGATGGGCTTTTACTTGATTAGATGGCAAAGGGACGTGTTTATTTCTTTCCCTCGTACCAAAGAACATTATTTTGTACTCTTATTACAGTAAATAAACTGCACAGGACAGAGACAAATGGAAAAGACAGACAAGGAGAGCCGACCTCAGATGATGGGATAAGGCTAAGGAGAAGAAAAAGATTGCAGTACAGAAACTACTAAGAAAGCCCTCCGGTAGAGTAAACTGGAGAATTTAGAATTGCAAACAAAGTATGAAGTTGTATAAACTACGCTCTTTGAATTCCAGCACGCATGCAGCAGCAATTATTATCGACTCGTACTTAAAAGGATCAAAAACCACTTACGGATTTTCTATTAATCCAGTTTTCACAGAAAGAAATATTGGCATTAAACAAAATAAGACTCTATTAACTAATATTATAGGAAATTAACTCATAATTTTATAAGACATAAAGTTGCTATAACTAAACTGTCTGTTTTCTATAAACTGATTAAAGAAATGACATCTAAAATTTTTAAGTAAGTAAGACTGTATGGGTAAAAATACAATTTTGATTTATAAACCTACTCATAGTCATTTAATCACTAAAGTAATACTGACCAAATGCATAAAGTTCCTGGCTTACGTAATGAAATGTTCAACAGATTTTAAAAATATTTAAAAATAGAGTGTCATTAAACGTAAAATTACATAATTTTGTGTGAAAATTTGAATAATATTATATGTCAAAAAGACACTAAACGTAAAAGTTCATTTTGATTTGTAATGATTGTTCCAATTATTACTAAATAGTGAAAAGAAAAGTGGCATTAAGCCCAAAATGACATTTTTTTTCATATGTTTAACGTAAATTTATGAAGTAACATAGTCACTATGCTCAAAATATCACTTTTACTTTAATTATCTATATTATTTCTGTAAAAAACTTAACACTATACTGTAGTTTTTGGGATAACGACGCTATCGCAGTAAATATTTTACGCTTAATTAAAAGAAAATAAATATTATAACATCACTAAGCAGAATATGATGGTTTTACTTTCAAGGTTTGCTCCACATAAGTTGGGATACGTGTCACTATAAAAAATATATCACTATTACTTTATATTAAACACCAAAATCGTTAAAATGCATACCGGCACTACTTTGCCCAGCAGTTTGTAGTACAGCTAGAAGAATAGGTGTCTCTGCATTATATTCTTTGAAATGTACGTAAACAGATGGCGTTCATAGTCAAAATCATGCAAATTTTGTATAGTGACGGTAATGCTTTCAACGTGCGATATCTACGCTCAAAACTGGATGGAAGGGCTCAGGATAGGGAAAAGTGGAGGAAAGAGAGGGAGGCCTTTGCCCTGCAGTGGGACAAGTCTGGCTCAAAATAAGAAATTAATAATAATAAAAATAAAGATATCATGATATATTTGAATAATACTTTTATTTCATTTACTATCCCGAAAAATACCAGCATTTACTCAAAGACATCTCCAAGACCTTAAACTACTCCATTTTACCGGCGGCGGCGCAGGGTGATGCTAACTCGCGGTAATTGGCATTCCTTGTCTCGTGCGAATGTTTGAGCCTGTTGTTGATTGTTGTATCTGCTAATTGCCAATTTGAATAACAAGTGTCAATAGTCAATAGCGATATTGCGGAAAATATACTGTTTGTTTAACTGATCAATCCTACTTGAATGAATGCACAGTCAAATTTATTCTTGAATAGCAGGACCTTACTACTTCTTAATTAGTAATTCGGAAATTAGTACGGACTGTCTTGCTAATGATAAAAAAGAGCATTTACTGCTAAATAAATAATATCAATGTTTTACTTGTATTCGTTATTATTAGATATAAGAATCTTGTGAAAGGAAAACTTATAGTAAAAAATTTTGGTCAAAGGCAAAATAAATCCAAAGCTTAAAAAAAAGAAGTTTATGGCTGTGGGAAAAATAATAGAAAAAACTCAACGGAAACAAACGTTAGTTACACAACTAAGTAAGTAATCACTACGTAATGCACGTAACCAAAATGTATGATAATTAAATAAAAACACGTTATCCAGCCATCTGACATCGAAATAAACGCGTATAACATGTTAATGTACTTTCTCACTTGAAACGGTAGCTCGAAATTATTAATATGCTTAGTGAACAGATAAAGACTGCCCTTTGTCTAAACCATAAAAATAATTGGGTGTAATTCGTCTCAATCGCTCGTGTTATATAAAATTGGGGTTATAGAGGTAGAGCCGGTATATTAAGCTATTACTGCTACTCTTTGCGTAGAAAATTTTGTAGGTTAGCCCGTCGTCGGCTTACGTACGGCGTTTGATTTTGGAATTGTGAGCCTAGATGTCAAATTCTATGCAGTAAAAGATATTTGAGAAAAAGTGTGGGTAGAGCCTGCGTTAGGACTAAATAGATCCTACTAAAAACGTTACGAAATGTTTTATTATTACTAAAATACTTGCCGTGTGACGCCGGCTTAGAATAGCATCACCCCATTTCTTACCTGTGGGTGTCGTAAGAGGCGTCTGAGGGACTTTAGAGTTTCAGGTGTATTACAACATTTATGCGACAGGCTGACAACCTGCCCCTATAGTGATACACGAATTATCTCAAACGGCCCTCAATATTTGTTAGACGTGGCAATATCTTAGGGCCGTTAACGCTCTGCATACCCCGGGAGGGATAAAGGCGCGATATATGTATGTATAAAACTAGTCAACCTGTGCGTTTCGTCTTTATTTGAAAGTGCATATCTAAGCATGTCTGAAACGGTGGCGGACGCCAGGTGACGCGAATTATTTTATACGGATTACCGTCACAAGCGACACACGTCACTTACATGACGTAATCTCACATGCACAACAATCAGTGCAGAATATAGCACTCCTGTAATAACTAAAACAATCGGATCGAAGTCGGTCAGCCATTGTGTCTGTGGCCAACTAATTATTGCAATTATAGCCACGTTGCCATTCATACGGAACCTAGATATTGGGTTGACGGTCCCGTTTTAACATATGGTTTTCAGAGTGCGTGTAGTGCAGTTGGGTATGTGTAGGTACTAGAACTAAGGGCCTTTCTCCACTTCTCCGGCATCCGTCTTTTGCCGGTTCGTCAATTTCCGATCCGACTTAGAAATCTATTACAATACTATACATGCTTTTCTACTCTTCCGGCATCCGGCATTAATCGATCGGGGAATTTCCCAAACCGAAATTTGGATTCTAGCGGCCCGAAGTGACAGACGTACAAAAAGTATGCATATCAAGGGTACGCTTTGAACTCTACCATGACGTCATTCTACTACTGTCCGTCTTTTACCGGATTGGTGGAAAAGCGTCATCCGACAGCCGGAACGGATAAGTGGAGAAACGCTGAAAGAATGGAACAGTGGTAGAACTACGTTGAATGTGAAGACAGCAGGTGATCACTTGAGCGTTATCTGTAATGATGATATCTCCGACCGATTTCAACCATGCCAACCAACTTTGACGCCTAAAGAAGTCAGCGTTGATTCGCCCGCAAATGGCTAAGTACCAATTTTAGTAGTCACTGTAGGACTACAGTGTAGGTTGATGTGTTTTTCATGTAAGAATATAAACCAGTATCTATAGATTTAGATTAATCTCTGTTATTTAAGGTGATTTTGATATAATAACGTGTAATTTTTTGTGAGGAAGGTAGATACATAAACCCATTTTTTAAAACAAAGCCATAAATTCCGAGACACATTTGACTAGATTTTGGAATTAATGAACTGATAGAAATCTGGCTGAAATACAAACATGTTTTAAATTCTTTGAAATGTTGATGTTGTACATGCAATTAATGTCCTAAGCCTAACCCTGAATCTGTTTAATAGAATGTTTTCATCATAATTTACGGCCTCCGACGCTTAACGCACGATACGGCTCTAAAATAACGCGGCACTGCGTTGTGCGTTAATTGTAAAAATGGCATACTACATACATAAATCACGCCTTTATCCCTTACGGGGTAGGCAGAGCGTTAACGGCCGTTAAAACACGATCTCTATCGCCACGTCTGACAAATATAGAGGGAGATTTGAGATAATTCGTGTAAAAATGGCATTCTCATGAGTATATTATCCATAAGTACCTAGTTTTGATGTTATATCTAACATTTTTATACAAAACGATGGTTATTTTATTGTTTCGAAGGGCTCAATCGCAATGAGATCGTTCTTCAGCAGATATTTATTGCAGCTCTTATAAAGTCCAGCCAATAGACCACAATTTATTTATCCATCTAAATTGCCAGAGAGCCATATTTTACAACTCCATTTTCCAGAGTAATCGGTTGACCCAGTAATTCAAACCTCTAATTTCTAGCCAATAACAGGAGGAGGTAATCTACTTAATATCTTCGTTATACTTCTTGGGATTGCTTGGAAATATTGAAACAAAGGAAGTGAACACAATGTATGCCTTAACTTTGAATTTGACAAAGAATGTTATAAAAAAATATTTTAGTATAAAATTATCCAGGTAAAAAAGTGTAGTACACAAGAGTAGGTATAATTCAAGTAAAAGCTTCTAATGATGATAAACCCATACCTGAATCCGTAAAAAATATCAATTTATCATCAAAACCTGATGAAAATATAAAACAAGTACAAACAAAATGACATTGTAGAGCCGAGTGAGATGACAAAGACTATTTATAGAACTCATAAGAAATATTATACAATGCAATCCAACATAGGAACCCCAAGGACCATTTACATAACAATATCTCAGTTAACCTTAAACTGAAGATAAGGTCGGCGCAAACACAATTCAAATCTGAAGAATGGCGGAAGAGAATGCGCCTGATTCGGCGCAGGCGCAGAATATGATATAACAGTGCAGGATACGCGTAGGTGCTGGGCTGAATAGATAAACGAATTTGCACTATAATAGAAATAATATGAACTAGAGTCCGAAAATAAGGTAGGGTTTCTTCTGTTGTAGGAATTTACGATATTTGTTTGATTTACAGTTAAGAAAAAAGTTTAAAAACTATTGTCATTAATATGCAGTCATCATAAAATTATCAATAAGTAAGCTAGACAACAATTATAGTGAAAACTTTCAACAAATTGTAGGTATTTTGTTTATCTACTCCCAAACTATCCATCATACCTACCTATTCTTCTCTTACTTGTAATCATATTTTTTTTCATTGTAATCATATATTTTATACCTACGAACACAAAGAAAATCTTTGACTGTCCCAATAGCGTAACGGAAAGCACCCCTGCCTTCTACACCGAGGGTTCGATTCCCATCGCACACAAATAGTTGTTAAGTTAATTTTTAAATATTTGTGTCGAGTCTGAATGTTTTCAATGTATAATATGTATTTATTTACAAAAAAAGAATATAAGTATTAATATCAGCTATCTAGTTCCCATAGTACAAGCTTTGCTTAGTTTGGGGCTAGATGGCGCTGTGTGAATTGTCGAGGATTTAGGATGTGACAATTCGCAGATTTTTTTTTACTCTGCGAAGATACCAATCCTTCAACCACAGTGTTTTGTCACTTAGGTTTATCAGCCTTACTGTGGATTATTGGAACAATAACTGTCGATTTCTCACTTTAGATCTCGCCTTTACTAAGTGAGTAACGGTGTGCCACAGCGCAGGCGCAATTAACAAGGTCCAGTTCAGAATGGGACGAGATGCTGCTATATCTATGCACTCCCGTTCACATAATTCATATTGAAGCTCTTCTACCTATTAAGCTTCTAGGGATGGTTCATGCAAACACAGGAATAAAGAAAAAACTGAATCTAAGAATGATTATAAGAGAACGGGATTAAGGCTTTATAAGTTACTGCTGTCCTTAAGTTTTGAAGGAATGAAACAGAAAATCTGTCATTACCTGGTTAGACTTAATTATAGTGAGAGACTTAAACGGATAATGGAAATTGAGGACTGCAGAAAAAAGTCTTGAATAACATTTGGATAGGTAGTGTGGTTCTTAGTCGCCTGTTACTATGGTGATCAATGCCTACTAATATAGGTACTATATCGCTATCACAATGAAATAAACTTTATATTCAGATAGTTTAGAAATGCTTCGCCAATCCTTCCCAAGCACCTACATTATAATTACGCTGCAGCCAACCACTTAAATCTCCTGCGCTGCAAGTTGGCGATTAACTACAACTTCGACTTAAACTGTATGTTTTAAGCTTACCGTACTATTAAATTACCATAAATATAAGATCACAAATTAATAATTAGATGATGTGCTCTGTTATTTGTGTGACGTCTTCAGCAGCGACAGCACAGTAATTTAGGATTTCAACATTGTAAATCAATAAGAAATATTTCCCATGAAAGTTTTCTACTGTTAACTAAAATACGTATAATAAAAACAACAAAATGTTATGTAACCTTTTAGATTGTTACATACATATATCACGCCTATATCCCTTCCGGGGTAGGCAGGGCGTTAACGGCCATATGAATGCGGTCGCTATCGTCACATCTGACATTTTTGAGGATTGTTTTCTAAGGTAGTTTCAGAAAACATGTGTATCATCATAGTGACAGGTTGTCAGCCTGTCGCCTAAAACTTGTAATACACCAATACTCTCGAGTCCCTTAGTCACCTAATACAACACCTGCGGGAAGGATGTAGGGTGATACTATATTAAATTAGAAAACTAGTGTCTATTCTGTGGCGTAACATTCTTACGCATAGGCGCCAGTGAAACCATTTAGGTGCATAGACTAACTATCGTTATGGGCAATTCTAACTGTCATTCGCATACAGTACAGTATTTTAACCTACAATTTTATGGCTATTCCTAATGTGTCATGCGACTGACACTATGCACTTTCAATGCAAGTGTCTATAAAGTATAAACTGATGCACTTCGCATAATGTTACGAGTGAAAGTATTTCCTCTAACTCTTACAGAATTATTTCCTATTGTTCGACTTGTGCTTGAATTCCATTCCATAATAATTCCATGTAACATTAATAATTATGCTGACTCTAAAATATTTTCAGTAACAAGCAATTCTGTTGTGTGAAACGACAGCCATAAAATTTGAATGAGCTGAATACGAGGCCACATAATATTGTTTTATAACCATCCTAGGTTAAGCGCAGGCGCCGCTGACGAGACGAAAAAGAGATTTGGCAAAATTAACGAGCATGGTTCATTCGCTCTGGAATCTGACTTACTCAATGAAGATGTATGTTAATACGCATTCAAATTGTAGACAGGAGAATTAGAAATGACACTTAAGGCTTGCTAGATTTTAGTTTTTTTGCAACTTCAGATGGATACATTTCACTCACACATTTATAGTAAAAGATTTAATAGACAAAATCTTGCATGCAAGTTGCAGCCCCTGCCAACACATACACAACTTAGTAGTTACCTAAGTATTTGCTTAATATATAAAAGTTTTTATCAACCTTTTTGCAAACTTTAAAAACACATAGGCCGTAGGTGAAGATAACTTTTCAAACACATTAAAGTTGTTTCACAACTTAATGCAACAAAGTTAAAAGGAAATAAATAGACATTAGGAAACCGTCTGTACTCACTAGATACGGAAGATAAACCTGCAGATAAGTTCAGAAATAGATCACTAGGTGAGAGATAAAGAACGCATTACCTTGCATGTTTACAAGTTGTGTTGTCATGAGAAAAAGAAAAAGTTCCATATGAGTTTTTTTGCTATGAAGTATAAATTATGAACATACTTTCTATCAGTAGTCGTTGGTCGCCTAATATTCCACAAGAAAGAAAAATGGAATATAGATTCAACATTTCTTGGATTCAGTAAGTTAATGATGAAGTGAAGTTAATGATTCAGCTATAAAAAGAAATACATGTATTTTACAGTTTCTTCATAACCTATCACCCACTTACTACGATACCTATTGAATTGTTATTTCAAATAACTTTCGAATGTAGCAGCTCAGTCACTCGAGTTCACTACATTTACTCTATTTGGTTCGTGATTCTCACTCAACAACATCGATTCAAATAGCAAGAGCAAACCTTATTAATCATCTACAATTTGCAAGTTCAATATCGCCACGATTGGAATGCCAGACTTCTACATTGCTACAATAAATACCAGCCTAAAGTAGTATAATTCTAGCTGGAATTGAATCTGCTTTGAGTGTTTGCTCAGTTATTAAGATCAAATGAATTCACTACGGCGACACGGTGGGTCGACGGACATAGCACGACGATGTTTATATTCTAGGCGTTATAAAGATTACTCCGGGAAGATATAAACCGATCGACTATGTCCAAGTTTAGAAGACTTCCTTATATGAGAATGAAATTGCCAGAATGCTGCGCAGTGCGTGCAGCGTAAATAGATTCAAGAGATGGTACTGGGGATGTAAAAGAAAGAGGATTTTTTTATGGCAACCAAACTAGAAGCATGATGTTTGGTATAAATCAGGGTTGACATTATTGTTTATTCCATTTTGTACGAAGCCATGTACAACATAAGTAGGTATTATTTTTATTTGGCACACTAATAATAACCCGGATCGCACACCTAAGGAACGACGGAGCGCTAAAATATCGCAGCAGTCTATCAGATCTATACTAGAAACTTCACTCCCCATTCTAAAACCGCTCTCGCTAGCGCTGCGTCAACAGCGATTGAGCGCTTTCAGTATGGGGATTGATATTTCGAGTATGGATCTGACAGATCGCTGCGACATTTTAGCGCTCCGTCGGGAGTTAAATGTGCGATCCGCTTTGGTATAGCTATAGCACATCAAGTGAATAACCAAACTGAACATAGAAACGACGTCATGTCTTCATTCCTATTACATAACAAAAGTATTGTAAGGTTATATATATATTTAATAGGCCCGCATTTGTCTGCCATCTCACCTGGTGGTAAGTGGAGATGCAGACGAAGATGGTACATGCTTGCCTAGATAATGCCTATTCACTCTTGCCTTAAAAAGGCCCAAGTTATATTGTTCCGGAAAAAGATCCGCCGGCAGGGAATTCCACTCTTTAGCCGTACGCATGATAAAAGTTGAAGCGAAACGCTTAGTGCGGATCAGAGGTATATCTACAACATAAGGGTGGAACCCCAGTCGGCGCCTCGATCCCCGGAGATGGAATGGGGAAGGGGGTATCAGGTCGTGGAGTGATTGAGCACACTCTCCGAAATGTATCCTATAGAATACCGACATGCATGCTACTTTACGACGGTGCTCAAGGCTCTGCAACTTAGTCTCAACCAGTGCTTCGTCTGCTATGAGCTTCTTGGCGCGTTTTTCAATGGAGTCTAAGGCGGCCAGTTGGTATTTGGCAGATCCATTTTGAAAAACTATATATATTTTTATTGACCAGACTTTGCGTAGCTTCAACTGTGGGAGAAGTTGAACATGTACTCGGAGCACCAAAATCAACATTAGATTTCAAAGCTAGCCGTGTTTAAGAATTTAACTTGAAATGTTTGCGTACCTATCTCTACATTTCCTACATGTACCGAACCATGTCCAGTTCAACTAAAGGAAATGTTCTTTAGTGTTTATTGAGGATGATCTTCGTGGTAAGGTGGTCAACACACCTGCAGCACGACGTTGCGGTATGTGATACTAGTAGTAAGCATGACAAATTTGGCAAATGACAGCTGCAAGTCGGTGCGTCATAGTATGTGCTTTTACATGCAATTCGTTAAATTGCACTTGGCCTAGGCCTAAACATCGTGATAAAACCCACATTCAAATAAAATTTGAATTCAGATGATATTTGAATGTGACTTAACCTAGGGTTCGGGCCAGTTAGCCTTCGGGTTGCAGAGGTCAGATGGCATGATCGCTCTGTGTAAAAACTTGGTTCTACGGCAAATCCCCTAGTTTAGATAGCCGATCCCGACAGAGAAAGGGATAAGGCAAAGAGAATGATGAATTTGGCCATTTTTCTGTGCCTCTAATTATGAATATAGACACGAGTCCGTTTCCATTTTGAGTCTTTTTATTGTTACTGTAACGTCTTGATATCATGGATGTTTTTTTTTTGCCTTACTACCATCATACTTCTTTCCATTGCATTGTGACAGATTACTAGTTTCTATTAATTAAATAATGTATTAAGACTTTAGTTTAGTTTGATTATTATTATTTTTTGTACGTTATTTTCTCCCTTTTGGAGGTTTCAATTGCAATTATTATTGTTATTCTTATAATGCTGTTTAAAAAATTTGTAGCTACGATAAAAGTGAGCTACCCATAAAATGTAGGGTAAATAAACTTGTACAGCGATAAATCGTTAATGTGACAGGCAGGCCTGCTGGTATTTGTGCAGATGTAAATTACGAATATGATTATTATGAGCAATGATAACAAACCGACGAACCTTATAAACAATGTTCTATAAGTATATAAATCTTTTTTATTCATTTTCAAATGAAATATTAGGTAGGTAGGTCTGTCTAGATATACATGACTCTAGGTTAGGTTTAAAAATAGTTGCTTTTTTCTCATAGGTTAGGTATTATGACCTTGGTATAACACGTGATTGCGATGTATTCTTCAAAAGCTTAAAAATTGCTTTGGCCTAACCAGCAGGTCGTTTAGTAAGTGTCTTAATTAAAGTAAGGATGCAGTAAAGTTCCTAATAAAATAATAAAATAAAAATAAGCTATCGTTGCTACACGGTGCACCTGACTGAATTCACATTGATTAACTAAAGTTACGCAAAGAATAAAAAACCTTATGAAATTTAATTGATTCAAGCGTCGAGCTTTGAATATTCATTACATGATTGTAATAAGCGGAACATAACTAAATGAATTTGTAAAAGTTACGGTGAAACCGCATTACACCCTGCAATTCACAAACCATGGAATGAATGTTTCTTTAGCGCTACCATAGTTGATCAGAGCTTATTTTCGCAAAGATTTATGACGGTGTATAATAAGAAACAAAAATGGCCTTATTGTTTGTAAACCTGTTTAAATACACGCAGTTATTGCTTTCTTCTTCATCTTCAAACTTAAGAGTAGAATTCTTGTCGGTGGATTAATTTCCGTTCTTTTAATTTAATCTTTGCCAGTGATTTTACCTTTTGATACGACATTGACTTTTCCCTTATTTGGGTGAAATAAATGCGTCTAGGTCAGCCTCTTCTTGTCTTTTCTTCCACCTTCCCTTCAATAATGTTCTTTATAAATTCGTCGTGTCGTAGCAATGGCTATTTATTATCTTCCCTTTTTGATTTTTAGAATTCTTGAGAAGCGCAATATTGCCAACAAGTTATTGCTTTATGGGTATTTCTATATCTTTTACTTTGTTTTATTAATCGTTAATCTATATTTATCACTACCATACCTAAATGAGGGTGCTTGTCAATTCTTATCCAGACAGTTATTATTTGTGATATTGCTGCGTGTGAAACTAGAAGATGAGTGTGAACTGGCATAGGGCTGTAACTGTGGGTAGTACCTATAGGCAAAAAAAATAGGTATTGAAAAAATTTCGATTGTAGGAAAAGATAATGATAATGATCAATATCAAAATATATTGATATTGAGAAAATTAGCGGGAGATATCGTAATAGTTTAGACCTCCTAAAAGTTTTACAAATTACAAGGGAAATTAGCTTTGAAATGGGAACCTATATTTCACTAATCACTTAAAAACAAGTTTATTGTTTCCTTATTTCTTCCTACAACGGGTAACCATTATTATTCAATCACAAGATCGTGCACTTTCTGGAATACAATCGCCATCAAATACTGGAAGATCACGACAAAACATTTCGACACTTTTATTGAGCAATTTCGTTCTATTGACTACATACTGTACCTTATAGCCACAATAGTCCACCGCATTCAATCCGATCCGTTCTTTCAATCCGATCCGTTCTTCCCAGAACAACTTTTAAGCCCAGTCTCGCTCCAAGGGCGTGATTGGGCTGGTTGAACTACCAATTAATTATTATGGTTGCCACCCTCGCTTCCCACCAAGCCGTCCGGCGTAGTTTTGATGGCCTCGGGGCCGAAAACATATAGACCATAAACAAAAAAGAAGTCCACTGCATACTCATCACGCTTTGCAAACAGATAGGCAATGGCAAGCACAGTAAACTGTTGCATTTACCCCTGTGAACACTGCTCCCTAGTATCTAGATGAATCTACCCCTTCGTTGCTTTCTACGACACCCACGGGTAGAGTGGGACTGGTGCTATTTTAAACTGGCGTCACATGTCAATTACTGCGTCTACTAATTTTTATTGTTATTTTTTGTTTTGTTACATTTACAACATTTATCGAAAGAGAAACTAGACAGTTCTTCTCCTTCATCAAACTCTTGTCAGTGGAGTAATTTCCAATCTTCCCGCTTCTCCGCCAGTGGTTTGACCTCTTGCTACATACAACACGACATTCTCTCTTTTCTCTTTTCGTATGGGACACCGAGTCATCCAACGACCCGATGAACCCTGGTGTCAGAATTTTTCAACCGCCTTCTACATATAGCAGGCTTCTGACATGGCTGTGTAACGACCTCCGTCTAAGTGATACGACATTGACTTTTTCCTAACACAAACAAAATGCAATCGCTGCAAGACGAGGTACCTATATAAATTTTAAACCGTCTTCACAGCTAGAGTAAGCTGATTATGTGATAATTGTCGACGTCTTTATGAATGAAACACGTGCCAACAAGTTTTGTTGCTTCCCTATTAGCGCTTTGATATGACATAGATATATGACATGTCTTCCCAAATGACAAATTATAGTGATTGCAATGATAATAAAGATAAATATCTCGTGAGACTTGGCAGTACATCTTGTATGAGAATGTAATTAAATAAGATGAGATTTATGTAATTAATGTTCATTATGTAGACAAAGACTGACTACCGGTGGAGCAGGAGAGTTCTCGAGTGGAGACAACGGACCGGCAGGCGCAGCGTAGGACGGCCCCCCGCAAGATGGACAGACGATCTGGTCAAGTCCACGGGGAAATGCTGGATGCATTCCGCTTCTAATCGGACCAGGTAGAAATGTTTAAGGGAGGCCTATGTACAGCAGTGGACATTTGTACCTATCCAAATAGGATTGTCGTATTTTATAACCGAGGACGAAAGAATGGTTAAAAAATGGTTAGGGCACGCCCACTGAAAGGAATATGTTATTAGATAGGTACCTACTCACTCTTTTCGTGTGGAACACTGGGTCGTCCCGACGACCAATGTGGCGCAGTGGTAGTGTGACTGCCTTTGACGCAAAAGGTCCCGAGTTCAATTCTCGGTGGGTCACACACAAAGTTGATATTAATCACTTTGTGAGTTTGTTCCCAGTCTAGCTAGGACATTGCGGGCTGAATCACCCGATTGTCCGTAAGTAAGATGGTTCCGTGTTTCGGATAGCACGATAAGCCGTAGGTCCCGGCTGCTGTCTATGATCACTTAGACGGCGGTCGTTACACAGCCATGTCAGAAGCCTGCTATTTGTAGAAGGCGGTTGAACAATTCTGACACTAGGGTTCATCGGGTCGTTGGACGCCTTGGTGTCCCACACGAAGAGAAGAAGACCGAGTCGTCCAACGACCCAATCAACACTAGTGTCAGAATTTTTCAACCCCAAAAATAGGTTGCACGTGACCTTAGCTGAAAATAGTACTAATACTAGTAAAATATTATTCATTTGGCCGAGGATGGCGGCACAGTGTAATGTGTAGGTCTATGTTACCGATGTGCTGAATGGCGAGAGTGACAAAGGGACAGTGAGGCTTTGTAGCGGGCTGTCGCAACTCAACACGGCGCGGGCGCAGGCGCGACGATACGCATCATCGGCTAGCGAAATAGGACACCCAATATGGTAGGTGACACAGGCAATAAAAAAAAGACAGGGCAGTGGAGCATTTGCGGAAAAATATACATACATTATATCACGCCTTTATCCCTTGCGGGGTAGGCAGAGCGTTAACGGCCGTAAGAATACAGTCGCTATCGCCACGTCTGACATTTTTGAGGATTGTTGATTTCGAAGGTTGGTTCAGAAAAAATGTGTATGACTATAGTGACAGGTTGTCAGCCTGTCGCCTAAAAATATTAATACACCAATACTCTCGAGTCCCTTAGTCGCCTCTTACGACACCCGCGGGAAGGATGTGGGGTGATGCTATTCTAAGCCGGCATCACACGGCATTTAACACATGATAAATGTGATGGAAAAGGTTAAATGACACAAAGAATAATGTAAATAACTACTATTAGGTACTTGTTTGATCAATTCCTATAGGTAATGAAAATATTTGATTTCTAATTAGATTTGGAAGTTCAAAAACATCTAAAAAAAATGATTTATATAGAGTAAACAAGCTCACATACGGTAGGTACGTACTTGAATATTTTTATAATAAGTATATCGAATATTTTTTTTCTTTGAATAGACACTTCATGGTAATTAAAGCTTGTCATTTGCTATGGATGACACAGATTCCAAGCCATTTGTTTCAACAGAAAGTGTTATTTTAAGAAAGGAAGCTCTCTATTAACAAATTAATATCTACTGTATGTACTATTTATATTATTTCTGAAAAGTTTAATTAAAGTAAAATTGCAAAACAGGGTAAGTATTTAAAGAATTGAGATAATAATGCTTAGCCTTAACCTTAAACCAACACGTTTATCACCCCATACTAAAACCGCACTCGACTGACGACACTGCGATAGCGCTCTGCGTCGACAACGGTTGAGCGGTTTTAGTATGGGGATTGACATTTCTAGTATGGATCTGACAGACCACTGCGATATTTTTGCGCTCCGTCGTGCGTCAAATGTGCGATCCGCCTAACGCTCCCGGTATCATGGACCATTCCACGTCTGCATAAATAAAATCCGCCAGATAGAAGCACGGAAAGGAAAGAATAGGTATGAGTAGTGAGTCTTTTTGCGGTTGAAAAATTCTGACACTAGTGTTGATTGGGCCGTTGGACGGCTCGGCATCCCTCCACCACGAAAAGCAAGAGACGAAGAGAGAGAACTATACTTATTCTACAAGAGGACGTAATAAATACGATACTGACCTATCTCCTTGAAGAGAAATATTAAATTTCTTCCGACTTTTGTCTTACGTTAATTTTTTTTGTGACTAGCCAAAGAAATATTGAAGTAACTACCAACCTACTAACATTGCGTACCAACGCTCCTTCTTCAGTATAAAACGAAGGCAAAGAATGCGTCTACAACTACTGTTTGTTCGCGAGATTGAGGTTAACTAAAACATCACTAACAACAAGCTAGGCACACCATTCTACAGCCAATTGTAACACCGCATACATTTTGTATACATAATTCATTTAATATTTTCGAACGCCGTGTGATGCCGGCTTAGAATAGCATCACCCCATTTCTTCTCGCGGGTGTTGTAAAAGGCAACTAAGTGACTCGAGGGTTTCATGTGGTCAATTTTAGGCGACAGGCTGACAATCTGTCACTACATTGATACACGAATCATCTGAAAGGGCCCTCAATACTTGTCAGACGTGGCGATAACGACCGTAATTTTACGATTGCTAACGCTCTGCCTGCCCCGGAAGGGATAAAGGCGTGATTTGTGTATGTATGTATGTATTCATTTTCGAATGAAATATGCAGTAAACGTGAACCAAGTTTCTGGCCAACGGCTCAATATTTTTTGTTAGGTACTTACCTACTCTTTTGCAACTCTTCCATCAATGACACTGGTTTTTCTTCTACCTACGTGTCTAAATAAGTACGTGTAATATATAAAAAAATAAGTCAACGAACTTGTACTTTTAAATACTGTTTGTTAAGTGAATGGCCGGACATTCATTAGATTTTTTCGAACGTTCAGCTAAGGACTCTATAAATATTTAATTAAGTTTTGGATTAGTTGTAGCTAACAAGTGAGGTTGGCAGTTATTAACTAGACCACTTAAATAAGTTCTTAAGAGCGCCAGTCGAAAAGTTTAAAAAAAAAAAAGAAATTATTTCTGCGGATAAAAACAATGCCCTAACTAAAATTTGAAAAAAGAAATGGGCCATAACAGCTACAATAAAATTCGCATACATAAATAAGCTTCCAGCAAAAGAGGTTTTTACGCACGTTTTGATGTTGTAATCTATTGTTATGTTATGTTTTTATCTTTGAAGTCTCGTGGAACCATCATAGTTGTCAATATTAGCACAATACTTGGCAGTATACTACGAATTTAGTTTGTTTGCCTTTGTTTGCACAGTACAACTATGTATGTTGACCCTAGTTAACCGTTGTTGGAAGATTTTGAACTCGTCTGCTCTAGGAATAACCAATAAATACTTTTTTTAAAGGTGTCTATTTTGTTTCTGTAGAACTTACAGAAAATATTTACCTATATGCTTACTGTACTACTCACAGTTCAAAATACCGACACAATATTATATGTAATTATAAATAAATAGGTATACAAGATGGATACCTTGGCTAGCCATATTTTACCTGAATACATACGTATACATACATACATACATACATATATCACGCCTTTATCCCTTGCGGAGTAGGCAGAGCGTCAACGGCCCTAAAAATACGGTCGCTATCGCCACGTCTGACATTTTTGAGGATTGTTTCCAAGGTTGTTCCAGAAAACATGTGTATCACTATAGTGACAGGTTGTCGGCCTGTCGCCTAAAAATTGTAATACACCAATACCCTCGAGTCCCTTAGTCGCCTCTTACGACACCCGCGGGAAGGATGTGGGGCGATGCTATTCTAAGCCGGCATCACACGGCAAAACTTGAATACTGTGTAGCGATTATAAATAGATGTTACTTATCGTTCCACCAAATATTCTTTCTGTTAAAAATCAATATAATTTCTTAAATTTATCTATCTTACAATGTACCAATTGAGCAAAAACACCGTAACTAAATTGGTAGGTACATGTCAGAACCATCAAAACATTATGCAGAAATTGGCAAAGACATTTAAGAGTTCCTATTCAAAAAAGAACCACCCACTGTGTATAACAAAATGTAGCCAAAGGAGTAACCTTCTTTGGTATTTATATACAGGATCTTAGAGAACTGAAAAAGAATATGTAACTACCAAATTTTGAAACACTCCCCGTTCGCCGTGGTATTATTATAAGAAAATTTGCATTTTTTTTCCGCTGACAGGATTTGAGTACCTACTAGCCACGCCTCTCTACTTTTTGGCTGGGCTACCGCGGTCTACCGTTGCCGGCGGAAAACTGACAGATGAGAAAACTTTCAATGTCAACCTTATAAATATCACTAATAGGCCGCCCAGTGGCTGCGCCCGCTGCAACTCTTTTTCCCGTGGGAATAAGATATTTTCCCGGCAAGTATTATACATAAAAACCTTTCTCTTGAACCACTCTATCTATTAAAAAGTCGCATCAAAATCTGTTGCGTAGTTTTAAAGATTTAAGCAACTTACAGACAGACGCAAAAGCGACTATATAGTGATATTTTATTGTAAAAACTGTTCCAGTATTAAATGTATTAAATTTGTAGAATATACTTACAGACAGACGCAAAAGCGATTTTTCTTCATACTATGTAGTGATATTTTATTGTAAAAACTGTTCCAGTACCTATTTAATTTGTCAAAAAGGCTCTGATAGATTATCTACTTAACTTTTTAAAGTATTTGATGTATACTTTCTTTTAGTTTCTTCTACGAATTTACTAAATGCATCACTACCATTTAAGACCCTACTTGCTTCTTGATATTCAGCATGATTGTTATAGCAGGACCAAATTCATCGCGATCAAATGTCAGACGCAGAAATTATTCCGGGCATAACGTTCAGCTCGCGGTACGCTGCCGAACTAAATAATGCGAGTGCTATGGCCGTACCGAATTCACTAATCTACTTTATTGTTTCAGTATCACGTCTAACTGTAAAGGTTAGGGTTAATTCTTTAGGTTTTAAAGTGCTTTTTGCTGGTATGAGAACAATGCACCGTAGCTTGCTTCATTTGCTATAATTACATCTACTTATCTTGGTCTTCAGTTCAGTCTATTGATCGGGTCATTTGACTCGGTATCCTAAATACTAAAAAGAAAAAAGTTCAGTCTAGTACGCATCTATAGTATGCTAGACGAGAAAGTTGGATCTTGAGTCCTGTCAGCTACATATTTCCAGCCATATTCTATCGAACTCTGTCACGTAAAAGTATAGGCTGTACCATGCATCCCATGTTGTTGTAAGTAAAAGGAAAATGTACTCATCCTACATTTTTCTCTTTTTTTTACAATGACTAATAGTTGATCATCAAAAAGAAAAAATTAAAATGTAAAAAAAAATTATTAAATAATTTTCAATGTAAAATTTACTAATTTGAATATATGATTTGAGTTTGAGTTTGAGTTTCATGCTCCTTTGCGTAACCTGGAGCTTGTGAATACCTCATACATACTTACCTATCATGACCAATTAGTTGGGTTCCCCTTTCTCACAGGCAGCAAGCCGCGGCGGCATGGTTCTTCCTACCACACCACAATGGACACATCAAAGCTTAATTATCTGTCATGGTGTACAGATTGTACACTGGATTAGCACCATTATATCCCGGTGTAACGAACATGTTGCATGCCTTTGCCAAGGGTAGGGTTGCTGCTTGAAGAAAAAAATCGATCGAATAAAATTAAATAAAAATACTATACATTGTCTTTAAAATAGTTACTATTCGATCGAGTGTTAACCAAGTCATGGTATTATATAAAATGCGTTTCTCGGAGTAAAAACAAAAAGAAAGAAATGAATTTTGAAGTCATATAAATTGAAAAGATCATCAGAAATGTATCTATAAACTATCCAGTGTTTACAGATTTAAACTTAACAGTTGTACAGCGGTAAAAAAGAGCAGCGTTATGTTCGAAAGTAGTAAAGCGATGTACCTAATGACAATATGTCGATTTGTTAAGTCGGAAACTAGAACCTAGTACCAAAGCTTTGATATTACAATCAGTTCAAGTCATACATACATACATACACATACACAAATCACGCCTGTATCCCTAGCGGGGTAGGTAGAGCGTCAATTGCCGAGTCTGACAAGTTTTTGAGGGTCTTTTCAGATAAGTCGTGTATCACTATAGTGACAGGTTGTCAGCTTGTCGCCTAAATTTGCAATACACATTAAACCCTCGAATCCCTTAGTCGGCTCCTACGACACCCTAAGGGAAAGAAATAGAGTGATGCTATTCTAAGCCGGCATCACACGGCATATTAACTAGAAAAAATAAGTTACCTGACAAGTGGCCCGGCAAGGACTAGTTTGCACCCCTAACAAATAACGCCTCTACCACTCTGTATAGTGCGCAACGGGAAAGCAGCAGTCTACACAGGGTCCTTTGTACTGTAACATTGTACCTATTAAACAACACTGCTGTTTACCAAATTAACACTATTATCTAGTTCCGACTACGAGGAGCGTGTTATGTAGAAAGTAACCAACATTGTTGTGAACTTAAAAGCTCCTTTGTGGACAGAAACATTTTTTAGGATTTACGCGTTAGTCAGTTTTAAGTAAATATAAGGTGTAAAAATATTAGCTGCAAATATTTTAAGGGGTGAATCAGCCCATGAAACTGAACAACTTACCCCAAGAAAAATAGGTCGAAATATGAAATAAAAATTTGGACCTCCCATAGAAATTGATTTCGTCGGTTGCTAATTTTGCATGGATGGTCAAATTTTTTTTTCATATTTCGACCTGAATTCCTTGGGGAAAGTTGTTCAGTTTCATGGGCTGGTACACCCCTTAAAATATTTGTAGCAATTTTCTTTAAACCTGTATTAGTTACTAAGTACTTATTTAGTAGTATTAATAGTGGCAAAGTATTAAGAGTGCCGTGTTATGCCGGCTTAGAATAGCATCACCCCATATCCTTCCCGCGGGTGTCGTAAGATGCGACTAAGGGACTCTAGAGTACTGGTGTATCACAAGTTTTAGGCGACAGGCTGACAACCTGTCACTATAGTGATACACATGTTTTCTGAAACAACCTTGGAAAACAATCCTCATAAATGTCAGACGTGGCGATAGTGGCCGTATTTTTACGGACGTTAACGCTCTGCCTACCCCGCAAGGGATAAAGGCGTGATATATGTATGTATGTATGTAATAGTGGCAAAAAACATGGTAAATGTAAATATTCTTCTATGTTCCTATGCTTGACTCTACAAAAAAGCTGTTTGTATCGAAAAACGATCAGCGTGACGTAACTGCTTTCCACATGCAAATGGGCCAAAAACCATTAGGATTTTTTCGCGTGAGTTCATGTCTAGTGTATTTAAAAGTTTGTCCCAGGCAACACTCGGATCTCCTATACTTTCCCACGAGAGCGAAATATATATAACTTGTCGGCAGCAATGTCCTTATTGCGCGCGCCCTCAAAAAATATAGGTAAGTAAGGTGTAAAACAACACTGCCAATATTTTAAGGAGTGAACCAGCCCATGAAACTGAACAACTTTCCCCAAGGAAGAATAGATCGAAATATGAAAAAGTTTTTAGGAACGTATAATTTTAAAATTGATTTGGTCGACTGGTAAATGTACTTACGTATAAGAACTCCAAAAAAATGTACACATTTCCTATGTTTCTTTAGGAAAGTTGTTCTATTTCATGGACAAGCTTACCCCTAAAAGTATTTGCAGTTTTTTTTTACATACATACATACATATATCACGCCTTTTTCCCTTGCGAGGCAGGCAGAGCGTTAACGGCCGTAAGAATACTGTCGCTATCGCCACGTCTGACATTTTAAGTTGTTTCAGAAAACATGTGTACTTATCACTATATTGACAGGTTATCAGCCTGTCGCCTAAAAAATTGTAATACTAATTCTCTCGAGTTCCTTAGTTGCCTCCTACGATACCCGCGGGAAGGATGTGGGGTGATGCTATTCTAAGCCGGCATCACACGGCTCTTTCTTTTCAGTTTTTTTTTTTACTTCCTGTGTAATATTATTACGTGGTTCCATCTCGTATGGCTCGCTCCAACTGGCCGTGCGAGCTCGTCGCGTTATCGCGCGTCCAATAATCAACTCGCGCTTAGCCTTTAATTATTATAATTAATAATTTTATCACCTATTCAGATGGCGCCTGCATCGCCCGCGACAGTCATCATACAATATAACCAGGCACTTTGTAAAACGCCGATAGGGAATATCCATTTAACTAGCGGCCCGACTAGCGGTTGCATTGTTGCTAATCGTTTTCCCGTCTCGCTCTCTCTTCGTGTGGGACACCGAGTCGTACAACGACCCAATGAACCCTGGTGTCAGAATTTTTCAACATGCTTTTACAAGTAGCAGGCTTCTGACATGGTTGTGTAACGACCGCCGTCTAAGTGATCATAGACAGGAACCGGGACCTATGGCTTAACGTGACATCCGAAACACAGAACCAGCTTACTTACGGACAATCGGGTGATTTAGCCCGCAATGTCCTAAATAGACTGGGAATTCACAAAGTGATAAATATCAACTTTATGGGTGACCCACCGAGAATCGAACCCGGAACCTTTTGCGTCAGAGGCAGTCGCATTACCAATGCGCCACATCGGTCGTAAAATTTTGTAAAGTAAAAAATCAATCATTTTTAACTTACTGATACTATATGCTTCATAGTTTATACTTAAAACTTGTGTCAATGAACTTTTTCAAATAAACTTTATCTATCAGTCATTCATAAAATAAAACTAAACAAATCTAATGTTTTTTAAAGTACCTAATAAAAGATAGAGAAAACGACACTGTGAATTAATTTGACGTAAGACCACATACGTAGAAAGTAATAAATAATAATAAATAGGTAATAATATCTAGTCAAACAGTTAGTTTATTGTTAGATTGATTTATGTAACTATCAACAAAGATGGGAATGTGTTGAAAGGAATAAAGACTAGCAATTATTGGGAGTGAAGTTTGGAATATAGGCAAGCATTATCAAACATACCTAGATGATATTTTATGTCATATTTCTATTTGTTAGACGTTACAAATTCTTAAATATTAGATTTACTAACTCAAGGGCATTTCTGAAACTGTGCATGGAAGTCCGCAATGACTTCTTTACTTTATACATACAAACGTAAATCGCGCCTTTTTCCCGTTGGAGTAGGCAGAGACTATTTCCTTCCACTTACTACAATCCTGGCATACTACTTTCGCCTATTCTACATTCATCAGTCTTTACATGCACGCTCGTCGGTTTAGAGTACTTCTGACCTGACCTTTCTTGACCTTTTTTTTCTTTACTTTGTACTACTCCAATTTGTTAATAATGTCTAGGGTTTGTTTGAATTGATTAAGATATTATGTGAATGGATTTCAGTAGTAGAGCGTTACAAGCACAATTGGCAAAAAGACAAAAAACAGACGACTACGTTGCAGGAAAATCGAAGAATTGCATCTTACAAATTCTAAGGCGGATCGCACACTTGACGCACGATGGAGCGCAAAAATATCGCAGTGGTCTGTCAGATCCATACTAGAAAAGTCAATCCTCATACAGAAGCCGCTCAGTCGCTGTTGACGTAGCGCTATCGCAGTCTCGTCCGTGGAGTGCGGTTTTAGTATGGGGAGTGACGTTTCTAGGTATGGATTTGACAGACCGCTGCGAAAGTTTGCGCTCCGACGTGCTTCAAGCATGCGATCCACCTTACGTAAACTAAATTTATACACACAGCCGCATTCATAACCTAACATAAAGTTTATAATTCACGATGATGTTTGTCCCGTCTGTGTACGACTACCTGTTGCAACTAAGTGATGTTACGAAGCACAATAGCCAAAGAACCATTGTACGAATTGTACAGGAAATGTAATCAATTACGAATAGCATGTACTAGAAATAGTATTTAAATAGGCAGGTACGTCGCTGCACGCAATTTAGTAGTGTAATTGTAGTTGACATTTGGCAATACTATCGGTTTTCTGATTGTGTAGAGGAGATTAAAATAGGATGATTAAAATACCCACTTACGCTTCTATTAATGAAATAGCCTGCGTACCTAACAACAAAACGAAGGTAGTTGCTACCAAGTTCGTGATTGTGTAGATCTAGAATGATTAAAATACCCACTTACGCTTCTATTAATGAAATAGCCTGCGTACCTAACAACAAAACGAAGGTAGTTGCTACCAAGTTCGTGATTGTGTTGATCTAGGATGATTATAATACCCACTTACGCTTCTATTAATGAAATAGCTTGCGTACCTAACAACAGTAGGAAGGTAGTTGCTATCAGTTTTGTGATTGTGTAGACCTAGAATGATTAAAATACCCACTTACGCTTCCATTAATGAAATATCGAGCGTACCCAACAACGGTAGGTAGTTGGGATGTGAGGTTCTGTGGCACTTGTGTGTCGCCAACAGTAATTAAAGGATTCTTGTGACTTGAATGTAATTTATTATAAAGGAAAGAAACCCTAGAACAATAATAGCTAGGTTAGCATGAGTAGGGGATGAAGATTCATGAGCTAGGATAACATGTAGACTGGTAAATACCTCTTTGATGGTTTCCCTTAGCTTTTATGATTCCGCTGCCACACACGTTACACTGTACCACTATACTTGTACTGTACTTAACACGTTAGCAAGAAGTTATTTATTTATTTCCTTTGGGCATTCCTGTTAGGCGATTTGCTCTCGACTGAGTCAAAAGTCAGAAAGTGCGTGTGACGACATACCAATTTCCAATTTGAAATGATTCGTGAAAGGTCTGGTTTGTGAAGGATGTGGACGCAGAGGTTTTACTCTGCTACAGTTCAGTTGTGAGAATATTGATAGTCTTTGTAGATGTATTAAAAAATTGACAAAATTATCGGATGTGTCTGCATCGTCACTTACCAACAGGTGAGATAGTAGACAAATGCGAGCCTATCTTAAGTACAAAAAAAATGTGATGAATAAACAGAATAAGCTGAGTTGCTACTAGACCCCAATATCAATATAAAATTAAATACCTGTGTAGATAATAAAATAATTTAGTACTATAATAACTGAACAAAGAGAAAGTCCTAACGTGCGCCTCTATGCTTGTGAACTTTCATAAATTGTGTACGAGTTTGATATAGTCTGTAAGTTTAGGTACTTATCTTTTTGTAAAAATTTGTATGAAAGTGACACTTCAGAACTGTCAGTTTAATACAAAGTTTGTTTACAAAAAGATAAGTACCTAAACTTACAGACTATAGAAAATCCGAGATCCCGAAATATACATAAATACAATTCTTGCTCGTTTAAAGGTATTAGATAGATAGATTAATTAGATATCCTATCAGTTGTCAGTAGTAATTACATTAGTACATCTAGCTAAAAGAATTCAATCAGCCATTAAAAAAGTTCGAGATCATTGACTGATTGATATAAAGATAAAATAGAAAGGCGGTTCGCACACTTAAAGCACGACAGAACGCTAAATCGTCGCAGCGGTCTGTCAGATCCATACTAGAAAATGACAATCCCTATACTAAAACCGCTAAACCGCTGTAGGCGCAGCGCTATCGCAGCGTCGTCCGTCGAGTGCGGTTTTAATATGGGGAGTGATGTTTCTAGTATGGATCTGACAGACCGCTACGATATTTTAGCGCTCCGTCGTGCGTTAAGTGTGCGATCCGTCAAAGACAGAACCGTCATCAGCTTCGATAGTGAAATTCAGCACACATTAAATCTGACACTATCGTAAAACATTTTTGAAACCTTATCAATCCGTCAGCGGTCAAATCGATCGTATCTCTGTGAAATGTCTTATATCTCAGTGGAGGTTGGTATTATACGTACATAACTATTATAATCATGATAATCTGAAATAACTGATGAATTTGAATAAATTATATTCTTTTGTTGTATTTGCGATGGAAGAGCATGCCCTCACAGCTTACAGGACAGGGTTTCGGATTAAGATAAGAAAACAGACTATAATCATCAAGGGAGTGGGCAGCAGCGTTTCCGGCGAATGCAACTTTATACTGCGCCAATCTCCCTGCCAAGTGTGGTATGGCAACACCCCGCAATAGGGAGAGGCCCATTGTCCAGCAGTGGACTGTTGTGGCTGTTAAGGTTAGCCTCTTGTCTGTTAGGTGCCGCCAAGCGGACGATTTAAAAATGGCGCGTCTGTTGCATGCCGCCAGGCGGACGATTTGGCGCGAAATGTGCGCGCCTAATTAAACGAAAAACAAATGGAACGTGTAGACGGTGAACTTGGGTGTATGCTAGTACTTTCAGAACAAACCCTTTGCCTCAAATTTTAAGGTTGGACAGTAAAGTAAAATTGTGGATTGGAAAACTAGTTATTGTGTTTATTTATGAGTCATTTCATTATTTGAAGTGGTTATATGTGTGGGTGGCTGCCACCGGTTTCTGTGGTGACAAGTGAATTTCCCGTATTAGGAAACCCTTCAACAAACTTAAAAGTATTTCTGTAGGTAATCCGCTTTCGATTCAATTAAAGGTAACGGGTATAAATCGATTAGTGAACCATTTCCGTCATTACTATTTTGATTACCTCGGTTTACTATTACGAGAGTAGTAGGTAAGTATAGGGAAAGCGCATATGCAACTGTCAGTGTCTCAGGCGAGTGTGATAACAGTTTGACACGAGCATTTTAATGCCTATACATATGCAGATGCATATACAATTTTATCTACACTTGTTTCATATTGTTTTATTGATTTTACGGGAAGTAATTCACTCACAACTGATAATGTCCGACACCGCGTCCAATAAATCAGATGGCTTGGAAATGTCTTCATCGCTGCCACTTTCCATTCATATTATTATACATACATACATACATATATCACGCCTCTATCCCTTGCGGGGTAGGCAGAGCGTTAACGGCCGTAAAAATACGGCTACTATCGCCACGTCTGACATTTTTGAGGATTGTTTTCCAAGGTTGTTTCAGAAAACTGTGTGTCACTATAGTGACAGGTTGTCAGCCTGTCGCCTAAAAATTTTAGTACACCAATACTCTCGAATCCCTTAGTCGCCTCTTATGACACCCGCGGGAAGGATATGGGATGATGCTATTCTAAGCCGGCATCACACGGCATATTATATTATATTATTAATATAATATGATATTATTATCATATTATTATACTTATGTGATATTCCATCGTAAAATATGGGATACAACTAACTTTATCAAATAAAATAACAAAAATATACAGTAATTTGCACATAGCAGGGATGGCAAGTGTGGTCGAAAATGGCGGCATGGTTTTGTTTGGCACAGATTATTACGTGACAAATCGTTTCATGGTTCATTTAATCGAATTCTCAACTTTAAAGTTAAGTTTAATTTTGTAGGCTGTATGCTTGCAAAACTTTATGTAACTGGGTTTGAATCTGTAATACGAACATTAAGGATCAAGTGTAGATAAAATCACATTAAGTAAAAGTAGGTACTACGCGTAGAAGTATATTCAAGGAATTGATATAGCTACATTATAATAAACACGTCAAATCCCCTAAGTTAGGTAGCAAACCCCGACAGAGAACGGGATAAGGCAAGGAGGATGATGATATAATAAACTGGAAGAAGATTAACTGGTAATGTAATTGTGAAACCTGTCAAGCTGTCACTATAGTGATACACTTATTATCTGCGGCCCTCAATATTTGTCAGACGTGGCGATGGCGACCGTATTTCTACGGCTGTTATTGCTCTGCCTACCCCGCACGGGATAAGGCCGTGACATATTAATGTATGAATTTACAATTGTAAAAACGTCAGTCAACTATTTTGTATCCCCCTACTAGACTCTATACAAACCCGACACCGCGTGAAACCACGCTATATTGTTGTAATGGATTTACTTACACCGACTTGTAAAGCTATTTACAGGTTCATACAGAGATTACAGCACTTAACATTATCGTTTTATCGTTTAGTATTTGCCCGGTTGTAAATTGATCGAGCGCGAATCGAATTGATTAGGTTTCAAAGATAAGATCCGTGTGATGCCGGTTTAGAATAGCATCACCCCACATCCTTCCCGCGGGTGTCTTAAGAGGCGACTAAGGGACTCGAGGGTGTTGACGTATTAAAATTTTTAGGCGACAGGCTGACAACCTGTCACTATAGTGATACCCATGTTTTCTGAAACAACCTTAGAAAACAATCCTCAAAAATGTCAGACGTGGCGATAGCGACCGTATTCTTACGGCCGTTAACGCTCTGCCTACCCCGCAAGGGATAAAGGCGTGATATATGTAGGTATGTTAAAGACAAGATTCGTAAAAATTAATCTTAAAAACAAATTCAGGTAAGTAAGTTGCTGACATAGGTAATAATAAGGAAGTTTTGCATTTGTTACTTGACGGTTATTTATTATCGTTTTTCTAGCATTAATTTTCATGCACAAAAGCTTTTACGTTTTTATAGACATTGGTAAATGAGTCTAACTTAGTCTTTATAAGTGGTTTATGTACTTAAATAACATAACTTAATTGTCAGCTTGCATTAGGATCGGATTCGTACAAAAAGCTTCTGAAAAGTATCTTAATCGATCGGCTGCGTCAGCGCAGATAGCGTAGGTATTTCCTATTTATAAAACACCTCCCTTCCTAAATGGATCAGGGGCTCAATTTCTGTTCATTTTTGATTGCGTGCTACGACTGCGCTTTTTCGTAAGCGAAATCCTATAATCACCATCTTTAAACTAAAATCGTAGACGGAAATGAAGAAGGAGTGGTCAAACCACTCTACTATTTCTATTCTACTATCTACTTCTAACAGCTGATTGTCAAACTCAAAGTGACAAATAAGCATTAGACCATAGACAACATTAACTTTTTAAATCACGTTTCGTTTCACTGTCGGAGAATATATGTTTTTAAATCAATGGACTTTGTTAGGAATGTCGGTGGGTAGGTGCCTTATATTTTTGCGTAAACGGAAACGTTTTAAAGATGAGCAAACATAGGTGTAAGCGTAATGAAATGCTAGAGGACAGATTTTCGTTCACGGAATTTCGCTCAATTCAGAAATAGAGTTCCTGTTGCGTATTTACTATAATCTGTGTTCCTAGTTGGTGCTAGTGGGCGATCCAGATACGAATTCCGTGTCACCAAGTGCCTGTCTGTCGTCGCCGGCGCCGGTGACAAAATAGATGCGCCTGCGATTCGGTAAGGATTCGGCGCGTGCTGTTTTCAGGAGCGAATCGAAAAGGGCTGTATTGCAATTCGAATAAAGACCATACTGAACCAGCCGCAATGCGATCATTGAGTGCGACTTTGGAATTGTTCACATATCGACTGAGGAAGGATTCAAAGTACGCAAAAAGACTTTATGTTTCTTTTCTATGACTTGGATCCGTGAAGTGTTTGCTTTAGTACAAAATTTATTTTATGCAAGATTGCAACCAGAGCGTGAAAGGGCCTGAAATTCCTATATTTTCTTAGTAATATTCCTAACGTATGGACATCTGAATACGGGCGCAAAACTGGCATTCTTCTGATGTGTTCGTGTTTCCTGGTGGTCTTGGTAATCGTCAGAATGTCCGAACGAACATTTTGTCCCATACAGGTTTATAATTTTAACCATGGACTACTTACATGAATCGCAATAACTTTCGTGCGGTATTTAATTTTCCTTCTACGTTAGTCTATTCTATAGGTTTAGAAATGTTAACATTCTACTCAGCTTGAGGTCGGATAGGTTAGGTTGGGTTACGAAATGATAATTTTGTTTGTGTTTAATTTCTTAATAAAAACTCTCCGAATCAAAAATGTAGGATTGATTGGATTATAATCAATTACATTGACTTCCTTTTTGACTAGGTAGGAAATAAGTGTTCACGTTTTAACATTTTTAGCTAGGTATAATGTTGATCCCTGATAAAAACTCTGACACCAGGAGTCGTAGGGACGTTGGACGACTCGGTGTCACACACGAAAAGAAGAAAGTTGTTTTCTGGTACCTTTTGGATCTGCTGATTGTATGCACGTATGTTCTAGATTTCTAAGTAAAGGCTGTGGTTTTCCTACTAATATTATAAATGCGGTATGTTTGTTCGTTTCTTTGTTACTCCTTCACGCACAAACTGCTGAACCAATTTTCATGTATTTGGCACGCTTATAAAAGATAACTTGTATTAACACATAGGATAATTTTTATCCCGAAAATAATGTTTCTGTAAGATGATACGGGATTAAAACCGACTACCACGCGGGCGGAGCCGCGGGCACCCACTAGTTTAATAGTATTTGCAAATTTTTGTATGGAAATCGTTGTAAGCTTGAGGTGAGTACGTAATAGTGCCTACTTGACGTTTCACAACTATAACTCAATCCATTTTATTGATACTACAAATGATATTTTACGGTCGTAAATCTGAACCATAAATTTTATTGTGTGCAATAAATATAGCATGAGACAATACCGGATGACTAGTAATTTGACAGATTTAGTCGTAGCTTATTTATATCTATTGGTTTTATGGTTCTTACTTCAGAACTAATCACTTACTTAGTTGAGGCATTGACAACAAGAATGCTAAAGACTTTAGATACAGAAGTTATACTTATAAAATGAAACCTACTATAAATACTAATGTGTTACTATAAAAAAGTTAGACTTGGTGGAAAAATATTTTTACATATCCCATGCTCTGAAAGTAGGTCATTACTGACAAAAAACACGACCTGTAAGTTCAACTTACAGGCTAGGTTTTGAAACTAAGCCTGTAAGTAATTTTAAATATAGAACAAGAAAAAGAACCAATAGAATCGCGACAATTAAAAAGTTAAAATCAATTTTTAATAGGAGTTGCATCCAATTAGTTGTATACGATTTTAAATTCCGAACTGGCCGCTACGAATTGTGTTGCTTGAACGCAGGAATTATATTTTTAATCTGTATTTTTATAACCTCAATAAATGAGTTTGTCGAATTATTATTCAATAATACAATAACAAAAGTAAAAATTACGAATATTCCTACGATCAAAAAAAATTCTACTTTATGTTAGGATACTTTTCTTTCATATTAATTCAATATTTTTCAATCATAGAAAAAAAAGTTTTGTGGTGCAATTTGAATACCAGACAATACCATAATGGTTTATGGATCGTTTTCTTGTATTTATCGCTTTATTTTACTCACTTTTCATTCGATATGTAAAGCAGTATACGTACCACGGATGTAACATCAATAACAACCTCGGAAAGGTACCACCCTCGCTCCGCTCGGGCGTTAATAAACCTCGGTTGTTATTGATAGGTTACATGCCTAAGTACGTAATCTACTATTATACAGCCTAACTTTTATGTATTCTTGCCGAGTATTTTTAGATTGAATTAAATAAAACATTGGTACATAGTACTGAATTTGAGCCCTTTTCACGGAGAATATAATCGTAACGTACAAGCAGTTATTTTTTCTTCTGTATTCTATCTATTTATCATTATAGTCTATTCCCACCATTGACTTCAAATAACATTTTATTTTCATAATATGTATTTCAAAGATCACTTTTATTTTTATTGTGTGGATATGATAAGATGGGTCTTGTACGAGTTGATTTAATAAATGTTTGTACAAAATAAAATTCAAATAAATTTTTGTGCCGTGTGATGCCGGTTTAGAATAGCATCACCCCATTTATTTCCGCGGGTGTTGCAAGAGGCAACTGAGGGGGACTCGAGGGTTTATTGTCTATTACAACTTTAGGCAACAGGCTGACAACCTGTCACTACAGTGATACACGAATCATCTAAAGGACCCTCAATATTTGTCAGACGTGGCGATAGCGACCGTATTTTTGCCTCGCTCTGCCTACCCCGCAAGGGATAAAGGCGTGATTTATGTATGTGTATATATATGTATGTATGTTGTACAAATCATTTGGACAGGACTTTTATAGGTGTCAATCCTAAAAGGGCGGCGCTATGACTGTAGGCTTTTAAATCCAACTAAATTCGGATTTTACGACCGTGTTTTGTAGTAAAAGTCAATTAGAGACTACTGGTTAGATTTATATAATAACAAAAGGATCATTTTGTTGGTAAGTAAAGAACCATGACCATAAAACAAGATCAATGGAAGAAATTTCATTGAACCAGCGGGACCATAAGGAATTTTTAAATTAATGTAGCGCATGTAATGTGTATTCTGCTCTAATGGAAAGTTCGTCGACCTGTCAACTTTGTGTCCAAAAACACCTCCATATAAGTGCGTCAGTCGCACTGATGGACGGAACATGACAGATCACGCTTATGTAAAATCTTTGAAGTCATATTCAATCAAACAATCAGCAATTTTTTTATTCTGCGATTGATTCAATTCGCAGATGCGTTGGACAAAAAATATATAAAGGTGTAAAAAAAATTGCTGCATATATTCTAAGGACAAAATTACCAACCGAACAAGATAATTCGTATGGGAGGTCCAAAAAAATTTCCCATATTTCGACCTATGTTTCTTGAGGAAAGCTGTTCAGTTTCATGGGCTGGTTCACCCCTTAAAGTATTTACAGCTAATATTTTTACACCTTATAGTATATTATAATACACACAGTAACAGGTATAGATGGAAAGAAAAATGTAGGTACTTACACTGAAAACACGTAGATTAGGTAAGGCCTATACACCACGGTCTCCATGTTATTAAGCACTGTTTTCACAATCCACACAAAAAGTATCACTTGATAGAAAAAGTTGCACTGAGTTACGACACAGAACTTAACACTGTTTTAAAGTTGTATGGAAATCTGTATGGTTGTATGAAGTCAATGTAATACGGTTCCATATTGACATGCTTATGTTACACCAATCATTTTCGAAGTCCAGTCGTAGAAGACCTGAAAGCAAATGAAAAAATATTAAAAAATATATATTAGCTGCAAACATTTTAATTGGTGAATCAGTCCATGCAACTGAACAACTTTCCCCAAGAAACAGGTCGAAAAATGAGTTTTTTTTTGTCCTCCCATACAAATTGACTTGGTCGGTCGGTTATTTTGTATGGGTCCAATTTTTTTTTATATTTCGACCCATGTTCCTTGGGGAAAGTTGTTAAGTTTTATGGGCTTGTTCATCCTTTAAAATATTTGCTACAAAAATTTTTTTTACATCCTGTATATGAGTGTAATAGGTATTAGGTTTACTTTTGTTTGATGATTTTACTTTTTTACTTTTTGTTTTTTGTTGTTATGAGCGTGGACTATTCATCAATTAAATGCAGTACAAATCAATGTAAGATCAAGTTTCATAATAATTTAGTTTACGCCTACTTTATAATCAGCTGATTTATCGCTCATAATATGATATTTTTAGAGCTTGATGCTGTGGTCATCGGAGATTAAGCCAATACAAAGAAAAAAGACAAAAAGTAAGGTACCTAATCTACTATTTCAGACAAAATTGTAGGTAAGTATATGCTGTGGCGGATTTGGAATTTAAATCTATTCAATTACCTAATTTGGAATTTATTTGAAAATAGAACATTTTGCTTTCTAGTTAAGTTAACAAAACTAGAAGGGAAAATATTGCTTATTTTTTATTTCTACCCTGACTAGGGGAGGTTCTTTAGGTCGAATCGAATTAGTGTTGCGCAGTGTCTTCTGTTACCCATTTCCGAAACAAAACACTATACCTTATATTATAATTATACAACCATAAGTGAGTAATGAGTATTTCGTATGTATAGTATCTACTCTGAAAGTCTTGATACTGTCTCTATGTATCAGTGAACTGAGAATACTCATGCCCGTGATCTCCCAGACATTGGGCTCATACGCACAACCGCTCGATTCAAAAATAGAAGAAATGTTCGACCGCCAATGATCGATCAAGATTTGACGTAGAACAAATAACTCGATACTAAATCGTGCATCGGTCTCGCTGGAGAGGCTCTTCCCACGCGCCGGCTTTGAAGAGGATATACCGATTATTATATGCCGCCATACTACAACTGCCACATCAGGACATTGCTGGACATGGGCCTTCCCCGATTGTAGGGCATTTGCCATACTTACAGGCAGGTGGATTGGTGAGCGTTGCGTTAGGCTGATTGCACACTTGACGCACGACGGAACGCTAAAATATCGCACGGGGCTGTCAGATCTATAGTAGAAACGTCACTCCCCATATTAAAATCGCAATCGACGGACGACACTGCGATAGCTCTGCGTTAACCGCGGTTTTAGAATGGGAATTGACATTACTAGTATGGATCTGACAGACCGCTGCGATATTTTAGCACTCCGTCGTGCGTCAAGTGTCCGCCTCCGCCTAAGATGTTACATTCACAGGAAACGCCCAATTTATGGGTGAATTTATCGCTTTGTCGCTTTATACAAAAACAATGGGTAGGAATGGGATGATGCTATCCTATGCCGGCATCACACCCGCCTTTATACTGCTACTATTTGACTCTTGACTTTTGGACTACTCTCTTCTCTATGATTTTTCCTCCACCAAAAGATTGTCCGGTTGAGATCGCGTTCGGCAATAAAGCCACTCTTATGCATCCTCTGTTTGAGTTTTTTTGTTTTCAATTTACAATAAATTGTTTTACCTACATGTTTTTTTAACTCAAAACATTAGGTACTAAATATTCGAGCAAATTGGATAAAATATCTTATTACAAAACAGTTATTTTGAAAAGGATGCTATGCTCAAACAAAAGCTTTGTTAAAGGAAGTACCTAGGTACCTATTTTACTAACTTGCATTAATAATTGATATTATTGTATTCAACTTCTTGTTATTACAGCAATCAAACTCAAACAATACCGACAAAGTATTTCATTAATATTTTGGTAATTTGAACTGTAGGTATTTCGTTCCGTTTCCGTTTCCTAAATTGCGGATCTATGGGTATCAAATATGTAAGAAAATAAGTAAGTACTTCTTCTACTTTGTGAATCTATGGCGAACTCGTCAAATTTCGCTGGTCAAAATAGTTACCTTCTGTAGAAACAAGTAACTGTGTTTGTCAAAGGAATCTCAAAACGAATAATTTGTTTAAAAAAATATGCCTAGTCATAGTCACTTTGATAAACTGACATACAACAAAAACGATACATTTGTTTAGATTGAGAGGGAAAAAACTGTATCTATTAATAAGTCTGGCATTTGGCACACGTTTATATGATTCATTCCATTATGTGAAGTGGCCTAACATGTGGTTACTAGCACTTCGATTAAAAAAGCTAATTATGTGTTAACGAAGTTTGCTATGTACCTGCTTCTTTGATATATTACATTTTGCTTTCTCAAACCTTTTTGCTACCCCTTGCCTGTTTTGGCATATGAGTAGTTTAAAGTTTGTTGTATGTAGGATAGATACCTAATATAAAAACAATGTTCAAATATAAAAATGGAAGAAAGCGCTTTAATCAAAAGTTCCTATTTGTATTCAATATTGATAAAATTATCAATGAATATGCTGTAGTAAAAGACTATGATAGACGAGGAGTCGTCTAGCTAAATAGTACTCTCAGAACATGGGGCAAAACTTCCTAATGCATCGCACTGTCAAGTCATGCGACATGTCAGCTGACATAGCACGATCTGTCGGCAGACCGTTTGCCGGATAAGTCGGCTGACTGTCGTACGACACTCCGACAGGCGGAGTCAGCAGACAGGTGAACCGACCAGCTACAGCGAGAAACATATCCAACGCAAAACGCTGCGCATTTGTACTCATGAATCTATTTTGAATTCCCGAAAACCGACGTTGATCCAGTAGCAACTGGTTTGTTGTAATTGGTAATTGTAGTAATTGGTTGACTTCATATATTGACGGTGGTGGCGTAAGTTACATGCAGTGTGGTCAGCCTGGCCGGCCCCGAGGCAGTGCCTTTATTTTTTTTATCCCACTCGTGCCGCGTTTCTACAAGGAACATAAAATTGTTATAAAAAATTGTCAGACACAATTTTTTATTTTTGACAATGACTAATTTATTTTTTTGTGACAGTATTGTACTATAAATTCCTGACTTTCTGAAAGCAATCGTTGTGAATCTACTTGGAAATAAACGATTGAAAATTGAAAAAAAAAGCTAAATTTGCAACTTGTTACCTCTGTAACCTGTCTCTGTTACACTTATTATGGTAGATAAAATATACCTTTTACACCAGCGCACGTCAGGTGTGGGATTCGCCTAACGGCTTAGTCCTGCGCTATTTCTGGACTCCCACAACTAAATAGTTAGTCCATTATCTCCACTCACGGGTGGTCAGTTCTTTCGACTCCTGAACTAGTTTTGGATAATTTATTGGTTTACCAATCGAGAAATTAATTGAGATTGCCTAGTATTATTATACTTTTGGTTTGAACCACTTTAAAGTAGGTGTTTATTATCCTATCAATTTTCTTGATACAACCGAATTTTGTTCTGTTAAAAATGAATTTGCCGGAATGAAAGTTGCCAGATTTCTATCTGTCTTCCCACACATAATTTAAATCAAGTGATACGCTGACAAATTATGACATGTTGAATAACTTGTTTGAATTGTTTTCTATATTAGTCGAAACAGAATCACCTGTGGAAAGTTCAATTGAAAATTTTTGAACTAAAATAAATAAATGATATCAGAGATTATTTTCTCAAATAATTATTTCCAGGATTTCAATCTCTTATCCAGATATAACGTCTAAAATAAATACTAGTCTATAATTTTTACTAACCGGCCAAGCGCGAGACGAACAGATTTCAATAAAGGATTTTGTTATAATACCTATGACTTAAATAGTCATAATGAATAGAAATAATGAATCGTACTTTATATAAAGTCTTAAAGATTTTCATTTTTATTTTGATGTTCCTATAGGTAGACTTCAGAGGCTTGCCTACGTCACTGAATGTATCTCAAAGATTTTTATTTTTATTTTGATGTTCCTATAGGTAGATTTCAGAGGCTTGCCTACGTCACTGAATATATCTTAAAGGTTTTTATTTTTCTTTTGATGTTCCTATAGGTAGACTTCAGAGGCTTGCCTACGTCACTGAATGTATCTCAAAGATTTTTATTTTTATTTTGATGTTCCTATAGGTAGATTTCAGAGGCTTGCCTACGTCACTGAATATATCTTAAAGGTTTTTATTTTTATTTTGATGTTCCTATAGGTAGACTTCAGATGCTTGCCTACGTCACTGAATATATCATATAGATTTTTATTTTTGTTTTGATGTTCCTATAGGTAGACTTCAGAGGCTTGCCTACGTCGCTGAATGTATCTTAAAGATTTTTATTTTTATTTTGATGTTCCTATAGGTAGATTTCAGAGGCTTGTCTACGCCACTGAATAGTTTAATTAAAGCAATGTCTATTATAAAGCAGGTACCTAAAAAACTGTGTTGAAACAATTTCTCAGAGGTTGCTTCCAATGAAATAAAATATAACTGAATATATTAACAAGTATTACTAGCTGCCAAAGAATTTCACTCCCGTAGCTCACCTTAGGCGTCGTGTAACAAGTCATATAACAAATCAATATTTCTGACGTTTCAATTTGTATATTGACACGTTTTTAATCTTATCCCTTTGTTTATACGATCGGAAGCTACCAAAGTGTATCTTAATAAATTTAAAAGTACAGATAGCGTTTTAACACGGTAATAGTAATAAATCTTCACCTGTCTTCGCTCGTCGTCGTGAACCCGCTTTGATGTGTGTATTATCGTGTCGTGTTTCGGATCCATATTAATCATAATGTTTTGTGTTTATTTTTGTAACGGAACCATGTTACAAATTATTGGACTTTTTGTGTTTTTGCCTCATAAATGTTATCTTACTCTGTTTTTTTGTCTCTCTTCGAAAAGGAAAGTAATTAATTCTTTTACCTAATTTTAAAAATATTTTCTCTAAGAGTTTTTATGCTTAGTAAGTATCAGCTGGTCAAAGATTTGGCTTATGGCATTTAAAAGGTACTTAATCAGAGATTAGATAGAGGCCGTGTGGTGCCGGCTTAGAATAGCATCACCCCATCTCTGCCCGTGGGCGCCGTAAAAGGTGACTAAGGAATGAATCTAGGGAATAGGCAGCAGCGTTTCCTGTGAGTATCTACAAAATCTTGCAATGCGCTCGCCGATCCGCCTGCCAAGCGTGGCGAGTATGGCAATACCCACCAGTCGGGGGAAGCCCATGTCTAGCAGTGGACTGTTGTGGCTGTAGCAGTACCTTCTACCTATTTTAACATACTTCGGAAGCAATTTTCAAAAACTGATTATTTTCTCAATTTGCAATAGAGAAATAGGCCTGAATGTAAAAGGTAGAACGTGATTCGGAAAGCTAGTATAGTACATACGTATATCACGCCTTTATCCCTTGCGGGGTAGGCAGAGCGTTAACGGCCGTAAGAATACGGTCGCTATCGCCTCGTCTGACATATTTTAGGATTGTTTTCCAAGGTTGTTCCAGGAAACAAGTATATCACTATAGTGACAGGTTGTAAGCCTGTCGCCTAAAAATTGCAATACACCAACACTCTCGAGTCCCTTAGTCGCCTCTTACGACACCCGCGGGAGGAATATGGGGTGATGCTATTCTAAGCCGGCATCACACGGCATTAGTATAGTAGGTACTAAATAAATACATATCTGTTATGGCAGGAAGGGACTATAAGAAATGGTGCCACATTATACAGTTGTCTTTGTGGAGACAATGTCTAAGCATGTCCAACAACTGAGTAAAGTCGAACTAGAGCTGTCAGAATAAAATATCGATAATACTATAGTTTGTAAAAATTTGCTTCATACCTGTGACGTATGTGACCTTGTAACAAATACTGTGACATAAGGTCTATTTTCCTAATAAAAAAAGAAAAATGGACCTTATATGCTCTAATGTGCATTTGCTCCAAGTTCACAAACGTCACAGGTATAAATCAGTGGACCTGAACATATCTTTTTCCTTTTTTTTCTCGTTTATTTTTACAATAATATTTAAATATTTTCTTTTATACCGTATATATTTTTTGTAAATATATTTCTATTTTTTGTGTTCTACTTGTTATACTAAACAAATAAGGTCAATCCACGTTATCCAAGACATGGCCCGTATTGTAGTAGTCTTCGCATTTTCCGACAGATGACGTAATAGATATTAGATAGGTAGTGTCCGAAACAAAATACGTTTTTAGGGCCAATATTCCCGAGCTAGGCTCGGTGAACCAGGTACTACTACTTATTCCATTTGAACATATTTAATTTGAAATGTTATGCATTTTTAGAGACAATATCGATATTCTTACTTTTGACAACACTAGATCGAACAACCATGACATGAACCTATTTACTTGTTAAATAATGCGACTATTTAAGTCATAATAGAAAGCTACTAATGATAAATTATTTCTCTGGCTGGGTGTCCTAAATTGCTCTAAATTGTTGCAATAATAGGTAGGTTTTAGATACATAATTCTTACTCCCCAACAGTAGCGAGTTATTGGCAAAATTACTTTATTGCTGCACTCTGTATGAATGCCCAATTTGGGGTATTGGTTTGATACTGCCGCAGTGTCATCTACCGGAAAAAACTGAGAATTACAATCATCTTCACCTTTTTATGCTAGAGTGTACCTGGAGTCTCAGTAGGTAATGACATACCTATTAGATTAGGTAAGTAAAACCGACCTTTACCGAGGGCGACAACAGTTCTTATTAAACGCAAGACTTTTTTCTATTTTTGGTGTAAATAGGTTTTATCTATCATATACAGTTCAATCAAGAAATCACAACACAAAGTATTAAATACTTTGGTGTAAACATTGAGCAAAAAATATTAAGGTTTAGGTAAGAACGTAACATACGTTTCTACTTATCAAAATAAAATTCACACATGTTTATCTTTATAATACCTAATCCGATATATACGTTGAATTGCCATTGTGGTGAAATAAAAATATATAGGTAAGTCGTCAAATATTTCTGGTCGAACAAAATCTAATTAATTGCTCCTCATCAATACAATGAGAAAAGATCGTAGAGATTAAGAAAATATGACTAAAAGTACCTTATTAGAAAAATTTTAGCGTGTATAGCAAAAACATACCATTTGTAGAATTTTATAGTTCGAAAATCAAAACTTATCGGAAGAGTTACATTTCGTCGATTTCGTGTATCAATTCAATTCAACTTCTTGTTTTATGGCGTTTTCATTATGATTTCGCCAGTATCAAGTTTTGGCAATAGATCAGCGCAACGTCAAGGGTGAAGTGACAGCGACTGAATCGTTGACAGCGACCAGCCAGCGCATGGGAGATCTCACATGCGACCTGCATGCAGTAAGTAAAAAAAAAATGTTATGTCGCAGTGCAGAGGACAGGTGGCCACACGCCACAACATGACCAAAACATAGTGAATCACATTTTATGCACGCAAGCAGTATCAATGGCCGATTACGCTGATTACGTTGAGGTTATCTCTTAGTTTTGCAATCGTAGCGGCGCGCGCGCAACTCGTATTGTAAACAGAGAACTGTAGGATGGAACATTTACGTATACAATTTTCAGTAATGTTATTAAGACTTAGTAACACAATTCATGGTACAACAGCTGCTCATAGATCATTGTCACATACAGCAAACTGGCAAAAACACCACCCAAGTGAAGTTTTCAAATAGAAAAGATAGATAGATAGATATATCACGCCTTTATCCCTTGCGGGGTAGGCAGAGCGTTAACGGCCGTAAAAATACGGCCACTATCGCCACGTCTGGCATTTTTGAGGATTGTTTTCCAAGGTTGTTTCAGAAAACATGTGTATCACTATAGTGACAGGTTGTCAGCCTGTCGCCTAAAAATTGTAATACACCAATACTCTCAAGTCCCTTAGTCGCCTCTTACGACACCCACGGGAAGGATATGGGGTGATGCTATTCTAAGCCGGCATCACACGGCCACATCCAGCAAACTGGCAAAAACACCACCTAAGTGAAGTTTTCAAATAGAAAAGGGGTGGTTGATACTACTTTATGCCATAATTTTAGGTTCTTTATCTATTTTTTTCTCTTCCGTATATTTTTTTTCCTTTTTCGTGTATTGTCTGTAGGCATCTTTCGCAATGAATGGGAGCAACGCACTTATCTAAGAATACATTTTAATACACAATTTGGCGTGATAAGCAAGTACATGTTTTACTAGTTGTAGTACTATTAGATAAGTACTTCTTAAACTACTTATAATTGGGTTATCATAGGCCCTCGCATCTTGCTACAAACAAATAGATTGTGAAAAATATCATGTAGTGGACAGACAGACATACGTTACGAAATATAGGTGTATTTGAAGTTGTCAGAATATAATAGCGCATTGTTTGAATAAGGTTTTTATAGTAAATAGTTATTACACAATTTCAGTAAGTATATGGCGCGCAGTATACGACCGATGTGGCGCAGTGGTAGTGCGACTGCCTTTGACGCAGAAGGTCCCGGGTTCGATTCTCGGTGGGTCACTCACAAAGTTGATATCTATCACTTTGTGAATTTGTTCCCAGTCTGGTTAGGACATTGCGGGCTGAACCACCCGATTGTCCGTAAGTAAGATGGTTCCGTGTTTCGGATGGCACGTTAAGCCGTAGGTCCCGGTTGCTGTCTATGATCACTTAGACGGCGGTCGTTAGACAACCATGTCAGAAGCCTGCTACTTGTAGAAGGCGGTTGAAAAATTCTGACACTAGGGTTCATCGGGTCGTTGGACGACTCGGTGTCCCACACGAAAAAGAAGAAGTAAGTATATTTTTACGAGTAGATAGCAAATATAATCGTTTCTTACGCTGGCAGTCACTTGGTCTTTACAAAAGTTAACAACATTGTGATAATTTTTAAATTTAATATGAATTAGACAACCCAATTGGCCATGTCTAGTAGTGAACTGTTGTGGCTGTGGTTGGTTGTGGTTGGTAATTTTATAATAGTGTTCAATAATAGGCTTGTTTTCTGACAGGTTAAATTAGCTACTGTTTAAAAAAAACGTTCTAAAACGGTATTTTGTTTGAAAAAGTAGATGTATGACGTCACACCGTAAGTATTTGGATGGCGTCAAAACATTTACTTTTATGTTATTTTTCTGTTTATTAATTCAAACTTTGAATATTTCGAAAAATAAAACGTACAACTGTTATATTTTTTAATGACCCAGGAAACTAGCAAATTCTAGTAGGTCCAAAATAGTGGCGTGCTTAGCATCTGTCATTTGGAACTTTACAAACATTTAGGTACCTATACATATATATAGGTGCCGTGTGGTGCTGGCTTAGAATAGCATCACGCCATTTCTTTCCCTCGGGTATCGTAAGAGGCGAGTAAGGGACTCGAAGGTTTCATGTGTAGGTATTACAAATTTTAGGCGACAGGCTGACAACCTGTCACTATAGTGATACACGAATAATCTACAATGGCCCTCAATAAATTTGTCAGACGTGGCTATAGCGACTGTGTTTTTACTCCGCAAGGGATAAAGGCATGATATATGTGTGAGTGTGTGTGTGTGGATGTGTGCTATACATAATATACATTCCACGACCAATAATCTCGTATACAAAATGTAAAAAAAAATGCTGTTAATATTTTAAGGGTTGAATCGATCCAAGAAACTGAACAACTTTCCCCTAGGAACATAGATCGAAATGTGATATTTTTTTTACACCCTGTATATTTAGATTTTAAAAAAAATTTATCGTGGATACAAGAGATACCTATGCTGGATACAAGAGATTTTTTTTCTATTGACCGTGGACTGATATAGCGGTGACTGCTGGCTGGTACACTCCTGCGCAAGTAGGTCACGTTGAATTATTACGGCGATAACAGAATCGTATTTTTGTCGCGCCTGTGTGGTTATGGGCTTATGGCTATATTGTGAAGTAAAAGTGCTTTATTAGTAAACTGTGAACCGCCTATCGATTCCGGTGCTAATAATTCTTTTCGAAATTTGACGTTTTGCCGAGGATAGAAATTGTTCTCTTGTATAATCTTTGATGAAGGGTTTGTTGGCTGTACACATTCCACCAGCACCATCGGTCGTATTTTTGCGGCTGTTAACGCTCTGCCTACCCCGCAAGGGATAAAGGCGTGATATGTGTATGTGTATGTATGTATGATAAATGTAGTGATCCGGTAGATTATACAGGGTGTAAAAATATTAGCTGCAAATATTTTAAGGGGTGACCAATCCCACGAAACTGAACAACTTTTCCAAGAAACATAGGTCGACATATAAAAAAAAATTTGGACCTGCATAGAAATTGACTTGGTCGGATGGTAATTTTGTATGGGAGGTTCAATATTTTCCTGGATAAAGTTGTTCAGTTTCATTAGCTGGTTCACCCCTTAAAATATTTGTAGTAAATTTTTTGCACCCTGTATTTAATTAAATAACTACTATTTAAATTGGTTTTGTTTTTCATGAAATTGATAGCAAAATAATAATAGTAAACGTATAATGAATACATACACAAATATTATTTTTTAGTTTTCATAAAAATAATTGTGATGAATGACTTTTTCTCTGAAGAAATTAGCTACTATACTCATCACATCACACAGAATACTATTGTTCAGAAGTTATACCGGATATTGTTTATAGCGGATATTATGACACACACGTTGTAAATTTGGCAAACACTTGTACCTACTTATTACCTATAAATAGTATCATATCATTTATATAGGTGTAAAAATATATTGCTGCAAATATTTTAAGGAGTACATCAGCCCATGAAACTGAACAACTGTCCGTAAGAAACATAGGTCCAAATACGAGTATGAGATTTTTTTGGACCTCCCATACAAATCGACTTGGTCGGTTGGCAATTTTGTATAGGTGACCCAATTTCTTTTTTCATATTTCGACCTATGTTTCTTGGGGAAAGTTGTTCAGTTTTATTAATGTTAAAGTTTTATAACTGAACTATTTTTATTGTATTGTTAACGACGAATAAAGGAAAGCAGGGTTCTTACCGCGATTATACTTTTTTTTTATGAATAGGGTTGTGGGCTGGCAGTTAAAATGAGCTACTTTTTACATACATACATATATCACGCCTTTATCCCTTGCGGGGTAGGCAGAGCGTTAACAGCCGTAAAGATACGGTCGCTATCGCCACGTCTGACAATTTTGAGGATTGTTTTCTAAGGTTGTTCCAGAAAACATGTGTATCACTATAGTGACAGATTGTCAGCCTGTCGCCTAAAAATTGTGATACACCAATACCCTCGAGTCCCTTAGTCGCCTCGTACGACATCCACGGGAACGAAATGGAGTGATGCTATTCTAAGCCGGCATCACACGGTATATTGTATGAAAATAGCAATGTAAGACGTCATACATTGCTATTTTGGAAGGCGTCAGAACGCTTACTGTTATGTTATTCTTCTGTTTATAAATTCAAACCCCGATTATTTTTAAAAACTATGAATCAAGTCGGTAGTATTTTTGGACAATAGTTTGTACAACTTTTATATCTCAATAATGACCCAGACCACAACCGAGATGAGCTATGATCTCTGACGGTTTGCGGGTAGGTGTAGGTTGGTGAAGTCTTCATAACTATTGTCATCATGTTTTTGAAACCGTTCATTATTATAAATACTTTGAACCCATACCAAAAATACTACCAATTTGTTAACGATTAGCAACATAGCGCAACTTTAGGCGCTACGGCATAACCTGTCGTCAGCAGATTGACATATCCGCAAAATGTGATGGTTTAATGCAACTTGTGACATACGACAGCCAAATGACGCAACAAACTTAACGTAAACTTCGTAACTGCCTTGTAAGGAGAGACTCCTTGGAAAAAAAATATGCATAGGTATATAAGTACATAGATGCATACTACATACTCACACATTTAATACTTTAGCCGTGTGGTGCCAACTTAGAATAGCATCATCCCATTTTCTACCTGTGAGTGTCGTAAAAGGTGACTAAGGGATGAATCCACGGAATGGGCAGCTGCTTGTGTTCTCTGTGAATATCTATAATATCTTGCACTGCGCTCGCCAATCCAGCAGCTAAGCGTGGTGAGTATGGCAATACCCCCCATTTTGGTGGAGGCCCATGTCGAGCAGTGGACTGTTGTGGCTGTAGAAGTGGCTTGTAGAAGTTGTACTTCAACGTCAACAGCCGCAATAGTACATACATACATACAAATATCACGCCTTTATCCCTTGTGGGGTAGGCAGAACGTTAACGGACTTAAGAATGGTCGCTATCGCCACGTCTGACATTTTCGAAGATTGTTTTCCAAGGTTGTTCCAGAAGACATGTGTATCACTATAGAGACAGCCTGTCAGCCTGTCGTAAAAAAATTGAAATACACTAATATTCTCGAGTCCCTTAGTCGCCCTGTTACGACACCCGCGGGAAGGATGTGTGGTGATGCTATTCTAAACCGGCATCACACGGCAATAGTTCACTGCTTTATATATAGCCCTACCCCTATGGGGTATTTCTATACACACTACGCTTGGCAAGTGGATTGCCGAGTGCAACGCTACTGCCAATTCCCTTGAGAATTGTCCCTTGGTGGATTTTTACTATACACACAAATCACGCCTTTACCCTTGCGGGGTAGGCAGAGCGACAACGATCGTAAAATTACGGTCGTTATCGCGACGTCTGACAAGCATTGAGGGCCCTTTCAGATGATTCGTCTATCACTGTAATGACAGGTCGGCAGCCTGTCGCCTATAATTGTACTACACATGAAACCCTCGAGTCCCTTAGTTGCCTTTTACAACACCCGCGGGAAGAAATGGGGTGATGCTATTCTAAGCCATAGAATCTAAGTTTGTAATAATAGTTACCGACTGTAATTTCGTGTGCCTATCTAGCTTTAAATTTAAATTACACATTTGGCATTAGATTACAGATATATATTAAGTGGGCCTTGCCTTGATATGATTTAGATTTTATCTCAACATGACTCATTTCTCGATAGACAGTTCATTAACTCCTAAGTAAATAGAGAAATAAAAATTCCTATGCTAAAATATAGAACAGTGTTTTTTAACAAATGACCGTATAGAATAGTGATGTATAATGCTAATAAGGTCGTTTCATTTTAATATTTTGAACAGAATTCCATATGCATATTATTTTGGTAGAGTAGCGGTAATAGGTATTTATGGCATAGAAATTGACAAATTGCTTCAAAGGATGCGTCTTTCGAACAACGCAACCTTGCACCTTACAGATGCGTTCGTTACTGATGCGGTAAAATGCGCAGCCTCGCGCGGTAGATGTGGGAACCGCTGATTTTCCAGTTTGAAACTTGAAAGTGAAATTTAGACAGAGTCACTTGCTACCTATGGCGTGATATTGTATGTATGTATGTAAAAAAAATAACTGCAAATATCTTAAGGGGTGAACCAGCCCATGACACTAAACAATTTTCCCCAAAGAACATAGGTAGAAATAAATAAAAAATTTTGGACCTCCCATAGAAAATTACCGACCAACCACATCAAATTTGTATGGAAGGTCCAAAAAATTTTCTCATATTTCGACCTATGTTTCTTGGGGAAAGTTGTTTAGTTTCATGAGCTGATTAACCCCTTAAAATAATTTCAGCTAATATTTTTACACCCTGTATGTATGTTAATCTGATGATGCCAACGTCAGGTAAACACTGAGTAATCGTAACAGGCTCTGTGACCTTTAACTTGGGAACATCACTGGAAGTTTGCCAGACACAATCCAAGTAAGATGCTAAATGTCCGAAAATTGCTTCGAGCAACACCTTAAGGGCGTTCACCCTTAGAAATATCAAATCTGGGCTTACCCCTCTACCCAGAATTCACTTCCCATCTGCCCAGGCCCAGCATGTTATATGAAAGTAACAGTTGCGATTTTGTATGTTTGTCAAGTTGATGTAAAATTATTATTGTGTTACTGGCAAAAAGCGGCAGAAAAATATGTTCGGAAATTATTAACAGTTAATAATTACCGAACATATTTTTCTGCCATTTTCTGTTTATTATTGTGAATGCTCTAAGAACAACACCGAAAGGACGCAAATAAATGGAGACCAAAAAGATGATACTATACTACATGCTAGTAAACTCCTCGCATCTACTCCCAGAAGAGTATTAAAATATTTTTGTAGGTACATTATAGAAACTGATCATTCATTTTGATTACTATATCAGCTCACCGACGTCGAAAATCGATTCAACTTGACATAATAATCGAGTGAACTATTATTATAAAAACTTGTTTGACATCTTCTTCAAGGGACTTAACATTAAAAGATTATCATAAAAAGTACTGACCAATGACAGCGTGTAAAAAAGTTGTTCTCTTTCGCCAATAAAAGTGACATGTATAGAAAATGGAAGCACTATCGATCAATAGCAAAAAGTCGATGAAAAAAGTCGAATGATTTGACGTAATGGCGGCAAACGAAGTATCTACACTGCATACATTAAAATTAAATGAATGAAATTACAGGTACTTACCTACTAATTGATTGAGTTTATTATTGAATTTATTTGAGTACAGCTACTGTGTTAATGGAAATTTTGAGCATTGAGGTTGGCGTTAGTGAATAAACAATTTTACTTGTCAAGTAATATTTTTTGGCATAAATTGAAAAATTCCCGGTAAAAACTAAGATTTTTTTATGAAACCTGTAGGAGTCCGTAATGAGCATTTAAAATTTACAAATTATCCAGTTTACGTCGGTACAAAACTAGAAAAAACTTCCACTTCTACTCATTCTTCTAAGCAGGATCATACCGTATAAATAACTTCACACCACTGCTAGGGTTAAGGTTAATCTATTGAACTCTGTATTAAGTGCATCTGGCGCCTTAGCTGATACAGCGATAATTTTTAATAGCACTTCATAAAACAGAACACTTTAAAACCCAATAGTAACCTTAGGAGACTCACTGGAAAATCATTCACTATTTCATCCACAAACCATCAATTTATCAAAACTTTTTACAGTTCCTGGCTGAGAAAACAAGGCTGAATAAAAAAGTTTCTTTGCTTTTTAAATATTCAAGTTCAAATTCGAATTTCGAAGGTTCTCGCGAGCTCGCGTGTTTCGACCGGCCGGCGTGCGATTGCGTGCAGCGCGTCCGAACCGCGCTATGCTTTTCTTCCGACTATGTTTGATCCGGTACATTTTCTACGAGAGTTTTACTACTTGCGCTATGTACTTAATGTAAATAAACGGTTGGTGTGTGTTATATTCACTGTGTTTTTACTTGGGACTGTGGAAATAAAGTAAGACGTTAGAATTTCACAGGGGAATTTGTGTTATAAACATATTGTAATAGATATTTTGTGTTTTGCTAACGGAAAACAATTGGACTAAACGACCATGAAAATATTTATCAGGTTATTGACACTTTCTGAATGATCGATGATAAACAGATAATATTGGCGCTTGATAGAAAGGGAAAATACTCCGAAATTTTCTGCTTCAACATAATAAGGCGAATCACACACTTAACGCACAACGGAGTGCTAAAAAAACGCATCCGTAACGCAGCGGTTTGTCAGATCCATAGTAGAAATGTCAATCCCCATCCTAAAACCACTTAACCGCCGTTGACGGATGCATCAACAGCGGTTGAGCGGTTTTAGTATGACATCTCTAGTCTGGATTTGACATACCGCTGCGTTGCGGATGCGTTATTTTAGCGGAGCATTGTGAACGCACAATGAATCGCACACTCAACGGAGTGTGCGATCCGCCTAATATTCTGTCATTTCTCTATATTCGTATATCCTAATGTAATCGTGTTATATTATCGTTAATGACGTATACGTGTAGTATCAATTTTAAGGGAATATCAATTTTAACCAACTGCATTTATTTTGAGGTAACCAGTCCATAAAACTGAACAACTTTTACCAAGGAACGTAGATCGAAATATGAATATCCTCACATACAAATGATTCGGTTGGCTGATACATTTTCCAGAACAAAGTAGGTACTAACCAAGCAAGTTGACACGGATGTACCCGTGAAATAAAGAACAAAAACTTGATATAGGTACTTTTAAAGTAGGCGCATCGCACACTTAACGTACGACGGAACGCTAAAATATCGCAGCGGTCTGTCGGATCCATACTAAAAAACGTTACTCCCCATACTAAAACCGCACTCGACGGAAGACATTGCGATATCACTGCGTCGACAGCAGTTGAGCGGTTTTAGCATGGGGATTGACATTTCTAGTATGGATCTGACAGAACACTGCGATAATTTAGCGGTCCGTCGTGCGTTAAGTGTGCGATCCACCGTAGGTATACATACCTACTTATACACACTGATATTTTGAAAGGTGGGTAAGTTGATCTGGTTGCTGAATGATCGCGTGTTTCTTGACAATAATAATTGATTGTCATTTGACACTGAAAATATAATACTGCCACGCAGAAAATGTGAGCTGTTCCGATTGGATCTTGGTTAGCAGATAAAAATAGGTACAAGCATATTGTTTATAAGGTTTGCCAAGAAGAACTGTTTTGGATATAGCTTGCGGAAAGCTGTGCGACGGTAATTCAAATTCTATACAAACACACAAATCACGCCTTTATCCTTTGCGGGGTAGGCAGAGTGTGTTGTAAGAGCCGACTGAGGGACTTGAGGGTTTTAACCGTATTGCAGTTTTAAGCGACAGGCTGACAACCTGTCACTATAGTGATACACGACTTATCTGCAACGACCCTCAACTATAGTCAGACGTGGCGATAACGACCGTAATTTTGCGATCGTTATCGCTCTGCCTACCCACAAGGGATAAAAGCGTGATTGTGTCTGTATGTAAGCAAAAAATTATGAAAATTTCCTAAAAATGTCTGTCTTACAAGCATTAGTATTTAGAATTTGGAATTCAAATTCCTTCGTGTGCAACAATAGCGCCAATCACGGAGACCCAAGCGGAGCATCACCTTTCTAACACGAGGTGGAAACATGAGAACGTGTCCAAAGCAGAGACCAGACGGTTCTCACGCCGGCGAGGTCGGGAATCGAACCCGGGATATCATTTGTCATTCGCCACCGAAATCCACTTCAGGAAAAGCTGCTGAGCTTTTAAAATCAATCAGTATTGTGTGGTGCGATTAGAAAGTAAGCAAATTGAATTGTTATTTAGGAATGGAACTGTGTTTCGTTCAAGCAGTCACAAAATTTTATATTATAACCTATCTAAGACAAATGTAACATAGTACGGCGAGAAACACTTGACGCACGACGGAGCGCAAAAATATCGCAGCGGTCTGTCAGATCCATACTAGAAATGTCCATCCCTATACTAAAACCGCTCAACTGCTGTTGACGCAGCGCTATCACAGTCATCTGTCAAATGCGGTTTTAGTATGGGGAGTGACGTTTCTAGTATGGATCTGAGAGACCCCTGCGACAATTGTGCGTCAAGTGTGTTCGTGGCCAGGTTACATCGATAAAAGTCGAAGAAAAATAATGAAGTGATGCATCATTTTATCAGGACTACATAAATAAAATTTTGCGAATCAGTTTGAATGAAACTACATATCTACCTTACCTACAACATCTACACAGATCAGACCTAAGAGGATAATACACAAACCGCTGCATGACTAAAGACGTCCAAAGGACAATCCACTTTAGAGAACATAGATAGAATGACCGAGACATTAATGCATTCGGTTCAAAACAAAAACAAAAATTCAAAACTTTTTTCGTTTTTCGTTCAGTTTCATGTCCTGAATGCATTCTACCAGTATTCGGAGTGCTGTCGCTACACCCTGTTTATATTTTAATACAGTATGTATTACAAGTGTAGCTCAGTGTATGGTTATGAAGAATGAAGAGGACCTCGTCACGATGACGTGTCGGGATCGCGAAAGCTCGGAACATCAGAGGGGCCGCCTCTGTGACGCCGCCCGCGTTGAAGCAAATGGGAACCGTGGAGTTAACCTGGGCCCCAATCTGCTATTTTTTTGTCATTGTAATGCCACCGAAACTCAACTGTCATTCCATTGCCATTGTGATTTTTCTATACTTCAAACTGCTAGCAGACTACGAAAGTACCAAAATCACCCAACTGAGATCCAATCGACATCCAACTGAAACGATTTTCATTTAGCTGACTTAGGACCCAGTTTAAAAGCCACTCTTAATGAAAACTACAAAGCAACTACAATACACTACTAGCTTCGCATGTATTGCTACTGCTGAAAAGTCTCGAAGTTTCGAAAATGGCTTCTAGAAAAAATATGAATTCAGTCCCTGTGGACTAAGGTGGATCGCACACTTGACGCACGACGGAAAGCTAAAATATCGCAGCGTTCTGTCAGATCCATACAAGAAATTTCAATCCTCACACTAAACTCTGTCTTTTTTCTAGAAGCCATTTTCGATATTTCGAGACTTTTCATCAGTAGCAATACATGCGAAGCTATTGGTGTACTGTAGTTGCTATGTAGGTAGATTTTGTTAAGAGGGTAGATCGCACACTTAACCCGCGACGGACCGCTAAAATATCGCAGCGGTCTGTCAGATCCATACTAGAAATTTCAATCCTCATACTAAAACCGCTCAACCGCTTTTGACGCAGCGCTATCGCAGCGTCGTCCGTCGAGTGCGGTTTTAATATGGGGAGTGACGTTTTTAGTATGGATCTGACAGACCGCTGCGATATTTTAGCGGTCCGTCGCGGGTTAAGTGTGCGATCTACCCTCTTAACAAAATCTACCTACATAGCAACTACAGTACACCACTAGCTTCGCATGTATTGCTACTGATGAAAAGTCTCGAAATATCGAAAATGGCTTCTAGAAAAAAGACAGATTCAGTCCCTGCGGACTAATTCTTCATTGCCTTGACCAATAATCAACCTAGTCACACTTACAACATTTTTGAAAAATTCGAGCTAATCTGTAGTTTTACATTATGCATAGATTGCTTCAATTTTAGTATACCGTCTTGGAAAAGTAAAGGTGCCGCAACATTTTTGTAGAACAATGAAAACTCTACTTCTTTTTTACTCCGTTCTATAAACTAAGAAGCGGCGTTGACACCTAATTGTGCTTCAAACAGGATAACTGCAGGAACGCCACAACAGATCAATTTACAGTGAAAGTAGTCAACTGACCCCAGTCTCCCCTTACTACATGATTGTCTTCTTTCCCTGTTCCGATTTCCTTGTATTGATTGGCCTAATAAAAAGTTGGTCTTTCATAGTGCTTAGAAGGAGAAACGTGAAAAGTTGTTTTAGATGTGAATACTTTGGTAGTTATTCCTACTGAAACAAAATCACGCCTTGAAAATTTGAGGGTAGTCAAATATTCCAGGTTTATTTCAGGTATTGTTTATTGGGACTCGAGAGAATTGGTGTATTACAATTTTTAGGCGACAGGATGACAACCTGTCACTATAGTAATACACATGTTTTCTGAAACAACCTTGGAAAACAATCCTCAAAAATGTCAGACGTGGCGATAGTGACAGTATTCTTACGGCAACTAACGCTCTGCCTACCCCGCAAGGGATAAAGGCGTGATATATGTATGTATGTTACATTATTCGTGATAAGTGATAACTAATAAGTATTTGAACTATTTAGTTATATTAAATTGATTCAAAGTATTCCTAGATTAAAGTGAGTTGATTGATCAAAGTATTTCTAGATTAAAATGAGTTCAATATATTTGTCAGTCAGTAAGTATCTTTCTTTTGATTCTACAGCTACTTGCAAAATTGTTAAGCTATCTCTGTAAAGGTAGAGGCCTTGAAGAGATCGCAACAAGCGATAAGGCCGCCTTTGCTTACTTCTAGTTATAGCTTTTTGTGCCATTTTGTGTTTTAATATTGTTTCTTGTAAGCAATGAAGAGTTTATCTCTGTATCTATTTATTTATATTCATAAAGCATTTAAGTAACAGGTGCTATAGTTTTCTCCCAGAACACAATCGCACATTCAACCAATAACTCCCAACCACCCGCTACGCTTTCCTCCGCATAATATTATACGTATTTACATCACCCGCAACTTATAAAATAGAATTTAGAAATCTAAATAGAGGGTCCCGTTGTTTAGGATCTAACTTATCGGAGGGATATTCTGGTCAGTGTTACCATTGCGGCATGGTACAGCCATTTTTGCAATTTTTACTGCTTGTACATTTTGACAATGATTATTTAGCAAATACGGCGCTGGCAGTAGGTATCGTAGGGTTATCTTTAGATTAATGATAGGTTTCGCTACGTTCGACAGCTCGATTTTTAATCTAAGAGGATATAATTTTTTTCATTTACCTTTCTATTATTGAAAACTAATTTCTGAGAAATGATAATGATAAAGCCTATAACAGAAATATCTCTATGTTTCAATAAAATTGAATACTAGATCATGAGGTTTCTCAGGCACTTTCGACAGCTTTTAGCAGTTTTTTTAAGAAATCGATACAATATATATATAAGAAAAGTGGAAAAAATCTGCGATTAAAATTCTGGGGATTGAATTTTTATATTGTTGGTTAACTGTTTATTTTCTTGGATATCTAGCAGTAGGAAAATTTGCAGATGGTCACCCCGATTGCTATTGTTCCTAGCTGCTTCGGGCAGTCGTGAGCATAATGCATTGTTTATTCGGAGAAAACCTACCCGATATGTTTGAAAATTATATTTTATAGCTGTCGATGGGTTAGCTCTGAGGCATGATGACAGCTATTGGGAAAACAAAGGCATCGGCGGAAGCGATAGGTCTAAGTAGATAAAGAGGTACCTACGTCATATTACCTACTGAACTGGGACGCAAAAATCAGCTGTGAGGCCTGTGAGCATCTAATAGCGCGATATTGAATCAATAATGCAGTCGACGTGATATGACATATATAGGTAGATGTAAAGACCTTTGATATGAGAGTTTTTTTAAGGAAATCTCTTGAGGTTTCATCGGCGTGAGAGTGGATTTTGATACAAATAAGCTTTCTATATTCTCGCAGAAAATGCTCTGTTGGAAGAAGGCGTGCTTGGATTTGTCTCCAGCACTGTTGCTAACATACCTAACTGCCTCACAGTTCTAAATAGGTATGTTACCAGCACATGTGGGCACGTATTTAACCGCTGAATCTAGACATCTACATTCACAACTTCTTATTTGGCTGGAGCCATCAATCTGCTAAATCACGAAAATAAAATATGCTAGTGGGTACATTCTGCCGTGTGATGCCAGCATAGAATAGCATCACCCCAGTTCTTCCCGCGGGTGTTGTAAGAGGCAACTAAAGGACTCGAGGGTTTCATGTGTATTCCCACGTATTACAACTTTAGGCGACAGGCTGACAACCTGTCACTACAGTGATACACGAATCATCTGAAGGGGCCCTCAATACTTGTCAGACGTGGCAATTACGACCTTAATTTTGCGATCGTTAAAGCTCTGCCTACCCCGCAAGGGATAATGGCGTGATTTGTGTATGTATTTATGTACATTCTGCTTTTTCCGTATTATAGACCTTTTTCGATTTTTGTACATGCCTCCATAGAAGTTTCATGTACTTAGATGCCTAGATTCACTTGTTTGAATGAATACCTACACTGTATAATTTTAGTAACACATATTATTATAACACCCATTCATGAGCAATAATTTACGCCATTCATAGAAGTAATAAGTCAATTTGATCGTGTTTAGGTTATTTATAAGGTCCATTTGGCGTTATCTGCCTCCGCCTTTGATACACCGCGTCATAAACGAACTTGCGGTGCCTTAAGAAAGTTTATTGCACTACCTAATACCTACTTTGTTATGATATTATGTGGAATAGAATCCCAATATTCGCCAAGCAGCTTCAGATGGGTATTGACAAAAACATATAAGGTGTAAAAATATTAGCTGCAAATATTTCAAGAGGTGAATCAGCCCATGAAACTGAACAACTTTCGAAATATGAGATTTTTTTTTTAACCTTCTATACAAATTGACTTGGTCGGTTGGTAATTTTGTATCGGAGGTCTAAATAAATAGGTCAATGTAAACAAAACAAAAAACGTAGTAGATGTACCTACACTGCAAGTAATCATAAATTCTTCAAACTACTTTTAACTCAAACACAATGTAAGTATCCTAGGTGTAGTTGTGTGGCAAAGCTTAAAGCTTTGTTGCCACCAAATTATGCCATTGTTCCTACTTACTTCCTAATGACTGGTCATCAATGAAAGGTCGATTAGCAGGCGCCGCCTCCACTTCACCACATTATTATCGCAACATTTTAGCGAGCAAATCACGAAAATAATGGAAAGCACTGTGGGCGGTCGATTAACGAAAACAATTTATAGACTGGCGCCTCAGCATCACTATAATCAAAACATTAGTCTTCACAAGTGCTACAAAGTATAAGGTGTAAAAATATTAGATACAAATATTTTAAGGGGTTAATCAGCCCATGAAACTGAAAAACTTTCCGCAAGGAACATGTCGAAATATAAAAAGAATTGCCCCCCATACAAATTGACTAGGTTGTCCGGTACATTTTGAATAGGAGGGCCAAATTTTTTTTTCATATTTCGACCTATGTTCCTTGGGGAAAGTTCTTCGGTTTAATGGCTGGTTCACACCTTAAAATATTTGCAGCAAATTTTTTTACACCCTGTATTGCTATTTCCGAAAATCAATCAGTGAGGAGAACATAAGTACTTTAGTACCTAGCAGAAACTTCATTCGCAAAAATCTCAGTCGCGAAACTCTCGTTTCATTCTAATATTTCACAATGCAGAAAGCTATGCCTAAATCAGCCATAATTTAAATAATGGCTCAGATAAATTAGCTATCTAGTGCTTCTATTTCCGACTGTGATCTGATCTAGGCATCTAGGCATTTAATTGGTCGGCTAGGACGTGACGCTATTCGGTTGGAATCATTTGGCAAGGTACGCCAATTATCGGCGGGAAGGACATGCGACGTAGATAAATATTAATACTGTAATAGGTAACTATGCTGTATTTATACCTATCTGTGTACTAAATTTTGATTCTGGAAACTTGTCAATTCTGATATCTATTTTCATAGGTAGGTATGCCTTCCAATCAACTTCCTATTGCCAGTTTGAGAATCGGTGCGGACGACGTCAAAGACATAAAAGAGTATAGAAATGTCTCTGATTTTTTTTCAAAAAATTGTATTAGAAGCAATTGTACAAACTTTTGTTCACCTATTAGGTACCTCAGTGTTCACAAAGTAGAGAAATAGAAGGGCTGGGTTATATCCTGTTCCGATTACCTGTGACCACAAGCGCGCCACAATAACCGCTAAGGTTTGGCTTGCTGAAGTCGATATTGAATCAAATGCGGTATTGAACTATATCTAGACGACATTCTAAAAGCATTCATTGTGAATCTACTTGGAAATAAACGATTGAATCTTGAATCTTGACGAAAGATTGTTGTTACTTCTAAAAATATAAGTAATAAAAAAATATCGATTTTGATTTACAGGGTTTAAAATGATAGAAAAAAAGCCTTGTATGATGACCACAGACCGGAAAACATAGGGTAGTTAGGTAGTGGCTCTTCCAAAACTTCCCTTTGGCATCAGCGTGTGTCCTGTGTTGGCTATTTATTTTGAGAAGGAACATTTTATGGAACTTTCAAATTATGATCCATTAAAATGTCTGTGTGCAACCACAAGATCTAATTTTTTGACTGATAGCCTGTGAGAAAGATTCAAACGAATGCTGTCTAAACTGCTAACATTTTAATTTGAAATTATTGTATCCGACATGATTTGAGTGTTGACATCACTAACAAGTGTTTTGAATGATGAATGAGACCCAAATTAAATGGATAGCTCTTTTTCAATTTAAGATTTTGTCATACAAATGATCATTCATCGTCACCCATGGCCTTTGCAAATTTTGTATAGTTGTTTTGCGAAATCAAGAATACTTGTTGTAAGTAGTTACCTATCGTTGATTTGACGAGTAAACCAATGGCGTATTAAACAGTGCTTTTTACTACGATTAAAATTATAGTTCGTAAAGTTAAATTAGACTAGGAAAGAGGGTACTTTAACTTTTGAATCACTCTTTCTCCTCCTCATAACCTAAAAAATTGAATATTTTACTTATTTTTAGGCGAAACGTGTGGTCATCTCAACAAATTCTTCCTGAATGTGTTCATGTGCTCATGTGATTACAAATTGATTGAAAAAATAAGTCGCAAGTAATAACGAAAATTCTGATTATAGCCATCATAACACAGCTGCTAGTTTCTGAATTTATTGCTATTTAATACGCCTATTACCCTAAATCTTTCATAAGTAATCCTCTCCGATTGTAGTTTGATTTATATTGCTTTGTCACTATGGTCAATGGCCATTGCCAATGGGATCACCATTCAATGGACAACACATCTGCACTTCCGGCTACTAATTGTTGCATCAGAGTAAACGACTTTGAACTCTGTTTGTTACTAGTTTAGTAGTAGACGTGACTTGGGGTAACGCGTTTTCTGCTGGATTTTTGGCTAACAATGACGTAGCTAATCGCAATGAATTGTATTATACAGAATAGCCATAACTAGTCATAGATATAAAATGGTAGACAGTTCCGTCTGTTCATACTTTTGTACGGAACCCTAAGAAGGAGATGATGATTGTTTTATACAATTATCTTCAACGACCCACAAAATCCAGTGACACGTTCATCTGATAATTTTACACAGAACAGTAAGTGAAGGATTGCATTGGCATGATATTCGTGTAGCATACCTTATCGATATCATCAGTATAAGTCAATCTACTTTATCCCTTTGATAGATCGGTCGATCGCTGCAAATCTACATCATTATTTCAATATTCATTGCAACTTTGCTTTTATTTAAGCGCTACAGTGTCAGGTGCGAACAACAATGTATTCTAAATAAGTAGAAATGCATTTATAAAATTACGCTGATCGACAGTATCGAATCGCAGCAAGGTAAAAATGGAGACCCACTGACTCGTATGGGTTCTAGGTGGTTCGTAAGTTTGTTGCGTTTGCGTTTACCGCTAGTCACTTGTGTTTGACAGGTTAGTTTTGAAATTCGAGAATATGACATGAACGAGTTTCGATGTTGCTGTCATATTTTAGTTTTAGCTATTTCGTAAAAGAGGGAAAGTTTGTTATGTATTTTAGTGCGTGAGTACAACTCCTAATCCTAAGCCCAGTGCCCCAAGAGCGTAGTTGTTTAAACCACTATTGGTACTACGTTCGGATAAGCCCTCGCTCTCAAAAAAACACCAAATATTCCAGTGTAGGTCTGATAGTTTCAGGGCTAAATATGGTAGACCGTTGAAAAAAACCTTATGTGCTTTATAGCTATTTCCAAACAGTTTGAAGTAAGTTATTATTTTATTATAGAGTTCAGACCATAAATTTTCGAGGCAGGGTCGTTCCCGTAGGATAATATCACGCGACAGTCGAAGGATAAACCCCATTGTCACGTCCACGCCTAGTTTACCATTATCCTAGATAGAGTGTCAAAGATTATGTAGCAACAGTAGAAGCTACAGCATTCTGTTTAGGAGTCCTAACCTTTTATCACTGTAATTTTTATTTGAGAGTAGGTAATAATTTTAGTTCAAAATTCTTGATGATAAAGACAGTTTTGTTATTCTAGAAATTAGGCCTTCACTACTGTGATTTATCGTATCGTATTTGAGTTGACATTTTGTCGAGTTATTTTGTGCTGCAACATGCAATAGAATTAAATGAATAATATCTTGTAAATAACTACTTGTGTACACCTGTAATAGTAATACTTAAAAAATGTAGGAAAATAACGCATTACATTAAAAGAGTTTTATAAATGAAGTTACAATTTACGAATACACATAATTTATGCACCAATTAAGCTAAAGGTCACGAAAAACTACAATAGAATAATCACTCAAACTCGCATTCATATTAAGTAATTTGTGGGTAGGAGGATAAATGACATGTCTTCGTTAACGATGCGCTTTTCACTAATGATAATGATGTAAGATGTATAAGTGTAGGCTGTCTACGAACTATTTAATCGAGTGTCGCATCTGTAGGTATTGTTTTAATTATAGTCTTTGATCAATTGGGGTAGAGTCTATGGACAGGACAATAAGGGTAACACGGCACTCGATCGATCGACATCGACAATCGATATTCATCGGTATCGCATGTAGATATTCAGATCGTATCGATAATATCGATATGCTATTGTGAACTTATGACGTGGCTATCAGGGGTGACAACTTTTAAGATATCAAGAAACAGAGACATAAAAGTAAGTTTTGTATCTAGGATATGTTTCTTTTTATAGAAGGTTTCAGTCCGTCTGATTACGTCATAAGGTTTAACCAATTTATCATCTATTACAAGTATAACCTATCCTTTTTGAGAGATAGGAAAAAATAAAATGTATTTAGGTACCTACCTACTGTCTATCTACGCTTTACCACAGATAATATAATACTACTAGAGTAGTACAGATACCTAGCGTCATAGAGGGAGTTCGATTGCCCTGGCTATTGGCAGGCTATTTGATATGTCTACTCAGCGCGTGCGTTGCTAGTGACATCTAGGTTATTTATTGGATACTTCGTATTGACGTGATTTGTATTGAAAAATATAGCAAAAATGTAAATAATTTCGCGTGTTTTCCGTGTCAAAACATCTTAAATAATGTATTTATAATTTTCCCATATTTTGGTTTTGTCAATTTGTCTTTATTTCAGACTCTTAGTTACATTCGCTACCCGTATCTATTTTTTTCTGGACTAATTCCCTTTAGTAAGGAATGAGACCCCATGGCTTTACCTTACTAATTAATATGAAAGTAACTCATTTTAAAGCCATCAGCCAGCTCACCAGCCATCTTAACAAGGCTGGTAGGTAGACAGATACTTCTTCTTCTTCTTCCTAGCGTATGTCCCGCCTCAAGGCAGGGTCCGCTTTCCTGCTTCTCCGTTTCCATTTCGCTCTGTCCTGAACGCCTTCTTCTACTAACTCGCAGCTTGCCATATCGCTCTTGGCAACAATTAACCATTGGAGCTTAGGTCTTCCTCTCTTTCTTCTCCCTGGTATATCGAGGTTGAGTGTTCAATTGTTGATGTACTCAGGAGGTCTCCTCATGACATGGCCAAACCATCTCAGTCAGTTCTCTTGCAGTTCTTACTGTATTTGTAAAATTAATTGTAACACTATAAATACAATTCGTAACACACAATTTAGGTTAACATGGAAAGACGACATAAATGTAGGGTGATGACAGCAAACATTTCTATTAATGACTAGGGACAAAACTAGCTGAACTATGATAACTGCATTCGGGAGAAAACTAAGCATAACTCATTCGATTAAGCAGACTAGGGAACGAATGCCTGCGGGTATACTTAACTCACTACTAGCTGGATATAACCATTTAGGTGGGATCTGTGACTTATTGAAGATTTTAGTAGTGAACCAGCCCATGAAACTGAACAACTTTCCCCAAGGAACATAGGTCGAAATATGAAATAAAAAATATCTACCTCCCATACAAAATTACCGACCGACCAAGTCAATATGTATGGGAGGTCCAAAATATATTCTCATATTCGATATATTTCGATCTATATGTATCTTGGGGAATATTGTTGAGTTTTATGGGCTGATTCACTCCTTAAAACATTTGCAGCAAATATTTTTACACCTTATGGTGCTAAAAGTGTCCGAATTGGTATCTACCCTGTACCTAGTACCTAGTACCTACCTATCTAGGTAGGTACTAGGCACTAGGCACACAAGAAAATACTAGAAAGTCATTGCAAATTGAGTAAGAGACAGACTAATAAATGTGGGTTCTACGCGTGCTCTACCGCAGAATATATAGCAGTTGCAAGGACTAGGCTGCGCGAGTGACTATAGGCATACTAATACGCTCATAATACGCGTGGAGCACGCCTAAGGCTGGTTTCAGAGCGGTGCGTCTCAGCAGCGCTGCCCAGGCGCGCGCGGCTCGGGCGCGCGCCTGGGCAGCGCGTTCGCTGTGAAACGACATTCAGACGCGCGCGCTTCGTTGTGGTGTACGGTCGAGTGCAGAGAATCATTATGCCAGCAAACGTAATCACTATATTAGCTATATACGTTATATGGAAAAGAGTGCAACAACGACGTCTTAAAAGATTGCAAGTCGACGCTACTGGCAATCGAAGGAGATCCGACCGCGGCGCGGCCGAGACGCGGCCCAAGACGCGTCACTATGAAACGCTACATACAATCTAGTGTAATGCGAGGCGCGCGCGGCTGGGCAGCGCTGCCGAGACGCGTCGCTCTGAAACCAGCCTTAAAGAGCCGCCCGTACACGTTAAAATAATATGGCCTACCACGCGTTTACAAAATTTGTTGAGAATGACGATGACAGCGCCGCATCTACGATAGTTTTACTATATTACTTGGAGCTTTATTTCTGAAACGTCGTAATTCGATTCGGTCTGCAACGACTGGTCTAACCACAAGTAATAACTTCTGCTACTCGATGTTTTTATATTCAACGATAGGTGTGAACTTACCAGGGTATGTGAGAATCGATGAGTAAGGTAGAACGTGTGACACAAGCTTATTAAGTAGCAGATTTTCGCATGAAACAAAAACGAACGTATCAGCAATTGAGCTTCAGTTTATATCTTAGGTCTAAGTTCAAGATAAAATGGTTGATCCATCTGTTATTTCGTGGCCACTGAGCTGATGTGCCATCTTAGTAACGCCAAGAAAGTGTTAATCCCATTTTAATACGACTAATGACCACATTAATTGAAGGTGATTTACTAAAGATGGCTAAGTTAATGTGTGGGTGTGATGAATCGGGGAATATAAAGACTACGAAATTGTACAGAATCGCACACTTAAACGCACGACGGAGCGCTAAAATATTGCAGCGGTCTGTCAGATCCCTTCTAGAATTGTCAATCCCCATAATAAAACCGCACTCGACAGTCGACGGACGACGCTGCGTCAGCGCTGCGTCGACTGCGGTTGAGTGTTTTTAGTATGAGGATTATCATTTCTAGTATGGATCTGACAGACTATCGTGCGTTAAGTGTGTGATCCGCTTAAATGGATCACGCTACACAGGGTTTTACATACACACACAAATCACGCCTTTATCGCTTGCAGGGTAGGCAGAGCGTTAATGATCGTAAAATTACTTTTAGTTGCTAAATATAAGGTCATTACCAATATATTTGCATTTTAATGAGCATAACATAGGTTAGGTAGACCTATTTTTTTTAATGAGTTCAGACATTTTTATAATATGATCTTAATTTTTTTTTCACGCCTGCTGTCGTAAGTGACAGCTCTGAATCTGGGAGACTTTGTTCATGATGGCGATCCTAAATTCTGTGTCTCTAGTGAAAAAGGGTCCAACTGACTTAGACCCTTTTGCTTTTTTCTGCAAATTCAGAATCTACGTTTGAAATCCTTTCAGAGGGTCTAACTCACACTTTTCTAAGTTGAAAAATGACAGACTTAGACTTTAAGTAAAACGATCTAATTAATGAAAATATGCGTGCTCATTGGTCCATTCGAAGTTGTCCCAGAAATATTTAATAATACGATCTGTGAAAAAGGGTTCTACTCTAATAAAACCGCTACATTTCTCGCACTCAAAGCTTTAAAAACAATTAGATTGTTACTAACGAAACTAAGATTTAAGTTTGTTCCGTGAAAAATGATCCTACTTAAATTGAACCTAACTTTTCCAAACGTTAACTAGACATAATCTCAAATGGGACTTGTGGAAGAGTTTTAAAAAAATGATCTAACTATATATCTAAATAACAGCTTTTCGTGAGAAAATCTATAAATTAAGAGGGTGCTGATGCATTCTTGGGGTAATTATTGCTTAATCACTAAACATTGAGTTTTTGTAGCTTTTACGATAGAATAGAATACAGATGGACTCTTGGGTGCAAATCTGCTAGGCATTGGTCTCACGAGTGTCTTGCGATATTTCTTGTGAGTTTCGTCCTCTATGATAAGCTTTTTGCATCATGCATCACGTATAAGGATGTTATGCAACATTATGATTATTATTCAATGAACTAGGCTGGCCCTGAGGCTATTTTGGCTGACCTTTTTTGTTAAATGACCCCATCCAGTAGGGCCATGCTGAAGGAAGCCATGGCTTGTTTGGGATTAAGAATTTGAACATATTTCGAGGACAACATGTGAAGTCGCGTAGTCCGGCTCCTTGTGATGGCCCATGTGATCAACCTTACATTGTTCTGGTTCATTGATAGTATCGCGGAAGAGTATTTCTGGGAGAATTCCCGGGTCAGCAGTTTAGAATGTGTTAGACCTGCTGATCCTTTCCACAGTTCGTAAGCCCATCGCTTCGCCTATATGTTCAAGGCGCTGCGTAATGCCCAGGAAGGGCTCCAGCCCCGTGGGACAAGACCCCATCCCCACTTGGCCAGTTTGTCTGCGGCCTCGTTATGTAATAACATTTTTACTTTTAACATTTGACGATGCTTACGCACGGACCGTTGGTTCTTGTCTTACAGAGGTTTGCACACGTCTGATTGATGGTTTCTTAATATCTTTCAGATCGTTACTTTGGATTTTGAGGATCCTCCGCCTGATGCCTGTTTAGAATGGCATCACCCCGGTTCTACCCGTGGATGTCGTGAAATGCGACTAAGGGATGAAACAATCGAATAGGCACATAACAGCGTCCCGGTGAAAATCTACAACACCTTGCACTGCATTCGCCAATCCACCTGCCAAGCGTGGTCACACACACACACACACACAAACACAAATTATTTATCCCTATCGGGGTAGGCCGAGCGTTAACGATCGTAAAATTACGGTAGTTATCGCCACGTCTGACATGTATCGAGGGCCTTTTAAGATGATTCGTATATCACTGTAGTGAAAGGTTGTCAGCCTGTCGCCTAAAGTTGTAATATACATGAAACCCTCGAGTCCCTTAGTTTCCTCTAACAACACCCACGGGAAGAATTGGGGTGATACTATTCTATGCCGGCATCACAAGGCAAGGAACGATATCGAACCTTACTTTCTTCTCTTTATAAATTCACATCTTAAATGTAAGAGACTGTTCTGCAGCCTCGACATTCCACTGCTAGATTTCCCCCAAATGGATATGCCATGCTCACCACGGTCGGAGGGCGGATTGGATGGCGCCGTGCAGGATGTTGTGGGTAGTCACAAAGAACGCTGCAGCCCGTTTCTTGGATTCACCCTTGGTCGTCTTTTGCGACACTCACGGGTGGGATTTAGGTAATGCTGTTTTAAGCCGGCACCACACAACACTTGAAATTAAGAGACTCAGAGGTTTTTAATCCCTACTAGGACACATACGTTGTACGAACAATCGTTATTATTAAGTATCGATTGGTGACCGCAACCGGGCGGTACTAATTAAACCCCCATAAAATGACGCTTTTAAGGGTATAACTGTAACAAAATCTTATGGACTGGCTACACATATGAATCATAATGGATTTAAATGTTGTTATATTCTTATTCACGGGTGTTTTTAAAACGATCTAGTTGTCTAACAGCATTTGGATCTTTTGTCAGGAAACCGATGAGGGTTTAAGTTAATTCCAATCTTTTTTCACCGAGGTATTTTAATAAATTTACTAGGGTCTATGTGTTTTTCACGACTAATGGATAAAGATAACAAAAAACCGATTTTTCTATCAGGAAGCTCGCAAAAAATTAGTAAGAACACTTTTTACCACATGCCAAACAAATAGAGCGTAATATAAATTGCAGACATTATTTGATCTAATTTGACAATTTTGTCTCTCCTGTAAAGTACGTGTTTCTCAGTCAGATCCTTTTTCACTAGAGGCACAGAATTACTTGCGCTATGACGCGGCCGGTTCCACCATATGGTGGAACAACCACGTACAAAAAGGGGTTGGAATCCTACAAAAAAGATTGTTTACAAAGTAGATAGCGTAACATATTTAAATTAACCATTAAATTGACCAAAAATCGTCATGTTACACTCCCCTTGGGTAGGTACACAATTTCCATAATAGAGACATAAATATCGTCCCCCTACTTTGTCAGTAAATGTGTGGTTGTTAGTATTATTTATGGGTAAACGCATGATTAGTATGTTAGATATTCCTTATTAGCCAATGCCGTGTGATGCCGGTTTAGTGTAGCATCACTCCATTTCTTTCCCGCGGGTGTCGTAAGAGGCAACTAAGGGACTCCAGGGTTTAATTTAGGGATAAAGGCGTGATAATTATGTGTATAACGTACGTGTTATCAGCCAAGCTACTTCAAGGTAGGTAACTACCCATAAGAGATCAAAATATACATACATACATACATATATCACGCCTTTATCCCTTGCGGGGTAGGCAGAGCGTTAACGGCCGCAAGAATACGGCCACTATCGCCACGTCTGACATTTTTGAGGATTGTTTTCCAAGGTTGTTTCAGAAAACATGTGTAACACTATAGTGACAGGTTGTCAGCCTGTCGCCTAAAAATTGTAATACACCAATACTCTCGAATCCCTTAGTCGCCTCTTACGACACCCACGGGAAGGACGTGGGGCGATGCTATTCTACGCCGGCACCACACGGCCGATCAAAATATACAGGTTTATTAATAAGTAGGTAAGTAAGGTGTACCTTACCTTGCTTTAAACATGAATAGGCAATTTTTTGAAAAATGACCATAAGTAGGTACAAATTTTTTATTTTTTTTTTATCTGTGATGGGCTTACTTTTGACCTCAATCTTACCCTTACAAATATTTTCAGTGTCTGTTTTACTCATAAACTAAACAACTTTTGACTGCAACTTTTTTCGAAATATGAGTAAAAATGGGACTTCCCATACAGAGTGACTCGATCGGTTGTCACATGTTGTATGGAAGATATTTTTTTGTCATTTTGTTTTCGAATTTTGTTCAGTTTTATGAGTAAAACACACCTTTAAATTATACTTTGTACTTAATGCAATGTAATCCTAAACAACTAGCGAGTGGTCCCGGTTCCGCCCGCTTGAAAATCGGTCACCCCATGGCATCCCATAGCATATTTTTTTCAGGATAAAAACTATCCTATGTGTTAATCCAAGTTTCCTTCTCTATTTGTGTGCCACATTTCATGAACAACAGTTCAGCAGTTTTTCGTGAAACAGTAAGAATCAAACATAAACTTTCGCATTTCATATTATAATGTAGGAAGTAGGATAAGTAGGACCGGATTAGTGGTATTACAGTGTTTTCTTCAAGACCCAAGTCATCACAATACATGTTAAGAGTCCTCATATTACATCTTTATCGGGTAGATTAAGCTCAGCTGCCTATGCGGTACGTAAAATTAGAGAAATTACAGATGTTGCAACTGCACGACTTGTTTACTTTAGTTATTTTCACAACATTATGTCCTATGGAATTTTGCTGTGAGGCCGCGCCGCTGATATTGAAACAATATTTATTCTTCAAAAAAGGGCCATTAGAGCAATTTATAAACTTGGCAGTCGTGATTCTCTCAGAGAACTGTTTAAGGAAATTAATATTATGACTGTGCCGTGTCAATATATTTATGAAAATATCATGTATGTCAGAAAGAATATTCATACGTTCACAAGAAATCATGAAAGACATAATCGTAATATAAGGAGTAAAAATAAATTAGATCAACCCACGTATAGACTAGCTAAAGTAAGGACTTCATTTGAAGGTTTAAGTATACGATACTATAACAAAATACCGGAAAATATATTATGTTTATCTGAAAGTAAATTTAAATCTATTATTAAGAGAACATTATGTTATAAAGCTTATTATAAGTTAGATGATTATGTTAATGACAAGGAGGCATGGTCCTCTGAAATTCCAGCGCAGCACAAGAAACATGCAGTCATTTTTAATACCAGATCGGGACGTGCATGGAATTTACAATTGGCATAATTAGTAAGGAAGACGAAACAGTTAGAATTATCTACTGTAATACTTTTATTTTATTTTAGCGTAGCCGTCTTTTGGGCTAATAATATATATATAATTATAAAACTTAGCTAGGGTAGCTTAGGGCCTATTCTATAGGTACAAATTGTAAATTGAGATTAGGAGCACTTCTGAGCAGGTTTTTGGGTGGTTTTCCTGTTCAGGGGGTCCGGCTGATTAGCATGTAACAAGCATTTTTTAAATATTTTGTCTTTAATTTAACTGATTTCATTAATTGATGGTGGTGATGTAAGTTACATGATGTGTGGTCAGCCTGGCCAGCCCCGAGGCAGTGCCTTTATTATTATTATTATTATTTTTTTATCCCACTCGTCCGCGATTCTATTAGGAACTGAAAATTGTTATTGTTTACAATGACTCATTCATTTATTCAGTGACATTATTGTATTGTAACTCTCTGACATTCTAAAAGTATTCATTGTGAATCTACTTGGAAATAAACGATTGAATCTTGAATCTTGAATCTTGAATGTGGGATTCACGGAATTGATATCCTTATATCCATAACACGCTTTAAGAAATTTAGCTACAAATGGCATAAGAGGATGAAATTTGAAGAAATACAAAATGGTACCTACTGGAAAGCGAGGAATCGGAGCAGGGAATAACTAATCTGGCACCTGATTCAAGAAATTAAACCTACAGGGATCCTAAAAGACCAAATGTAAAGTACCACCGTTACTCCCAGAGAGGATGTAAATTGAAGGATGCCGATGTGAAAATTTTCTTAAGTTAGTTTCTTAAATTTTTTATAAGTTTTTGGTTTTTTGAGTCGGCGAAGCGAAGTTCGCGGGCACCAGCTAGTATTTGGCAAGATAGAATTTCGTAACCCGTCGTATTGGAAAACATCTTGGAAGTAAAATAAAACTTTCCACTTTTAATTATCTGCTGCGCCATCTACCTTGCAAAAGTTTAACTAATTAGTTGGTCTACTCGATGATAGATAGCGCTGTACGAACTTGCGTTCCGTTTCGCATATAAATGTATTATGGTATATATATTTTCATAAGCTGAAACGGAACTGAAGAGCCAGTTTACAAAGAAAGGTACCTATAAACCAAGGTTAGTTTTAAAACATAGATAATCTTTGATAACCATATTTCTTAATCACAAATTCAAGATATAGGAACGCTCAAAATCTTACATATTATTATTAAATCTACATTTTAATTTTATACATGAAGAATTAGCATACTGAAGACGTACAAATTTTAAAAATACTAAAGAAGACATTTACTGAAGACTAGTGCCTCGTTTTTCGAAACTACAAGCTACAATTCTACAGGTGAAATTCGATGTACATTGCGTAGCGGGTCAAAAATTCTGGTTTTATAGTGTCCCACCGGCTACGCAATGTACATCGAATTCCACCTGTAGAATTGTAGCCTGTAGTTTCGTTGCATAGGCCATAGGCTGTATGGTCTTAAGAACTTTGTCTATCCAAATGTCCAATGGACAAAAAAAATGGTATTTTGTTTTTGTTCCTTGTCGTAAATAGATTCGTTTTTCAGGCAGTAAACAAGTAAATAACACTCAAAATAGCTTCATCATCTGATTGCGCAGAACTGCAATCAACAACAACAATGCTAATAAGACGGTGACTGTGTCGTAACCTCAATAACATATAAATTCTCTTCTTCAAAATGAACAAGTTTACAGTGCATTTTTCACGAAATCCTTTGTTATTCCTACGGTTTATGTTTAACGTTAATAAACTAACGCCGATTTTCAATGCCCCGTCCTACGCTACTTCAGTGGATGCCTTAGACGCCTTTACAATAGAACTGTTGCAACGACATCAGGCAAGGGCAAGAAATTTCGATATAAATAGCTTATCAGTACGTTACTTCATGGAAACAGATACACCTAACGATGTCTCAACAATGACCATCGAAGAAGTGGACAGAATAGCACTGCAATACATGACAAAGAACAAAGATAAGAAACTATTACAATTCATTTCGGAATGTACCGATGTAAACAGAAACCTAAGTGATATTACTCTGAAGAAATTGTTTAGAAACTACAGTATTCTTGGAAGACCTGATATGGTGGAAGCTCTACAAAGCTATTGTTTCAAGGTGGATCCTTGTGTGTACAGAAGAAATGGAGGTTTCATGCATTATTTGGCAAAATCTCAATGTATGAAAGGAAATTCAGATAAAGGTCTTTCAATTCTCAAAGACTGTTATGAGAAAAATGATGGGCTGAGAAATTTTTACCGGCTCATCTTTAGAGAATTGATTCAAGATTCGGTTTTGAATAGATCGGAGGCATCTCTAGTTATATTTAAGAAGTATGTGTTGGAATTCAGTTTGAAGTACGGAGATCACTATCCGCTGGTTTGCTTCTGGCATTTGTGTTGGTCGAGTTCCTGGTTCTCAGATCAGACATTGTCCAATGAACTGCTGGAGTCTTCCACTAGTCTGCAGGATATTGTTAGAGATAAGTGAGTATTGTGGTAACTAATCTTATCCTACACTATTTATGTAAAAGTACTACTAATTAATATTGATCAACTATTTCTTTCATTGCCTTATACAAGAAGTTGAGTAGCAGTTAATGTCACCTATTTATTATTATTATTATATTAATAGGCGGGCAACCATTGGTTGATGTGCCTTTATCAAACTTACACTACAATCTTTTCTGTTATATTTTTATGTTTTTATTTAATCATAAAATATTTATGAGTGTAGGAAAATTACCAGAAAATACTTACATTATTTGCCTAAAGACCCACTGAGCAGTTTATAATACCTATTGTCTCATACAATGAAAACCTAGTTTTTATATTTAACTGATCAAAATCAAAATTTTGCAAAATAAAAATTGTTGAGGTTGAGTAAGCAACCAGTGCAAAAAGGTACTAGGTAGGTACCTAGTTTAGTTCTATTCTAGGTACCCAGTTTATCACTTGGTATAAAGCAAAGTTGTTTTTTGTATCTGTATGTATGCTTCAATCTATAAAACTGATTTTGATACATTTTTTTTTGAGAATAGATAGTTTTTCAAAAATAAGGTTTATATGTATAATACTAGCCGGGAAAATAACTTATCCCTTCATTCAAATGATAAATGATAGCAGGTGGATCCGGATCATAATGATACTTACCTAGTTTTTTATTGTTACCTTTTTCTAATTTCCAGGGCAACAGCATTCAGCATCAGCATCCTGAAGCAGGAGTACAATGAAGATGCAGTTGTGAGGCTGCTGCAGACCCTCCTCAAGTACAAGATGATTGACGAGTATACTAAAGTGCTTCAGGTCTTGTTCAGCTACAAATGTGAGTAGAATTCTCCTTCATGTTACTAGATGAGAATAGCATCAACTCATGTTGAAGCAGCAAAAATAATTGCTAGAAATATTTTCAGGGATGATTAAGTCCATGAAACTAAACAACTTTCACCAAGGACTATGAGCAAAACAAATAGCAAAATATGTTGGCCTGTCAGGCCAGATTGTGTGTGGATCCAATTTTATTTTATTACGTCCTATTTCCTTAGGGAAAGTTGTTCAGTTTAACTATTAACTGTTGTTTTTTCACCCCATGTATACCTATCAACTGGTGTAGTAAAAAAAGGTAATAATAGTCAAGTATTTCAACCCAGCTGGTTGAAGTTGAGAGTATAGCCATCATCCCCTCCTAGCATCCCATGTCTGAAATTAGACTGATGTGGCTGTTAATGTAAGACAAATACTTTTAATACTGAGCATGGTGTGAGTGCCTCTGATTTTAAAATTTCTTAAAAACACTGGGCTTATCTAGTGACCTTATGACTTTTAGCACAGAATTCATTCATAAATAGTACTTAGTTGGAAGTGGGAAGTTTAAACAAGTAGCATTATCTTTTTTTTTAAAGTAGGTACTTACTTTTCAGTTAATTTGGCTATCATGCTTTGTGCCTTGTGTCCCTTGCCTGGGGGAGGCCAACGTCCAGCCTTGGACTGATGTGATAGCTATTTTTACATGTATCTAATACCTTTAAATGAGCAAGAATTGTATATATATAATAGTGCCCTACTAACTACTACTACCATACCTCCACCAATTGGGGGGCATTACCATACTCACCAATCACCGCCATGTCTACCCATGGATGTCATAAAAGGCAAATAGCAGATGAATCCAGGAAATGAGCTGTGTGTGATAGCATTCTCTGTGAATGTTTACATATTTTATACAGTTTGCAATAAATTATATAAGGTGTAAAAATATAAGCTGCAAATATTTTAAGGAGTGAATCAGCCCTTGAGACTGAACAACTTTCCCCAAGAATCATAGGTCGAAATATGAGAAAAACTTTTGCAACTCCCATACAAATTGACTTGGTTGGTCAGTAATTTTATATGGGAGGTCAATTTTTTTTTCGACCTAAGTTCCTTGGGGAAAGTTGTTTAGTTTCATGGGCTGGTTCACCCCTTAAAATATTTGTAGGAAATTTTTTTGTGGGGTGTAGGGTGGTACGGAACGACTGAATTTCCGAAAATTCTAAACTCTACATGTCGAACTTAACAACTTTCTCCATGGAATAAGTTTTCAAAATATTCACATGTGTCCATTCGTTATCCTCATATCTGAATATGCTGTACCTACTTCAAGTTGTTTTAAACGTCAACGTGAGTGTCTTATTTATTGAATAACATTATGAAGCTCTTCGTCTTTCTTAATTCCAGTGAGAAACAAGGACATCCGTGGCTGTACAGAAATTATCCGCAACTGTGAAGTGCTGGGTATCAACCTGCCTTCAGACCAGCAAGGGAGGTACATACGAATGCTTATAGGCAGTAAAACAACTGAGGAACCAACAGCGTCCAGTAAAACACCTAAAAATTTCAAACTCAAGTGGTGAACTTGTATATAGACTGTAGATATGTATTTATTGTAATGTAGTCTGTAGATAATATATATTTATAAATAATTTAGACGCTTTTATTGATCTAGAATATTCTTCCTTATAATAAGCGGTCATTGGTCTTTACGTGCGTAGGTATAGATCGCTCAGTGCGCTTGACGCCGATCGCCATCGTCCAGTAAGTAGATAGATATACACTGTAAGGAATGGTGTATCGAATAATATGATGCCCTAAGAAAATATTTCGAGTTCCATAGAAAATTTCCCATCTTCTTCGTATCACTACTGGCCTAATCAGATTGTAAATTAAATTTTGTTTTGTCAATATTTGGTTACGGCTACCCCATTTTCGATGTCACGTTAGCTGTTTTGTAAGTGAGGTTATATTTTTTCTTCTTGGTCACCAGCATAAAAAAACTTGTTCAGTTTTATGGTCTGAGTTTGCCTGTCATGCCTTCAAGTTTTCGGTACAAGGTTAGGGCGGCATCCCCCTTTCTTTTTTCGTCCAACGACCCGATGAACCCTAGTGTCATCCCCCTTATTTTTTGCCCCCAGTTCTCTAGTTCAGTCAGTAGTCTTAAGGGCTTAAGTATGTTTTTTGGAGATTTTTCTGTAGTTCACTCATATTAGATCATTTCGAGATTACGACACGATTAAATGCCGGCGGTATTCCCACTTACCGAAGATGCGGTGTAGCATGTAGGTAGGCGTATTTTCAAAGTATGTTGCAGGAACTATCTCGATGCGCATGGTGCTGAACCTAACATCTTAGAAATGTTTCGGGCATTTTAGATCGTAAGATCGTGAATTCTTCGGTAATAACCTATAGGTAACCTATACAAGTCTAGCGTGCTTTATAAGTCAATCAATCATGCACGGGTTTCTACTACTCTTATTTTTATGATTAGGAGTCGAAGTGGTCGCCATGGCTGAAATCAGTCGGAGAGATCATCATCATTTTTATGTAACAGAACCTACATCTTTGTCTTTTTATAGCCTCATAGAAATGTGTCACAACATTGTGATATACGGATGCTAAGCCGTTGCTCCCGGTTACAATCTCGGACGCGGTTGTTAAGCCAGGCTATCAGCTGACCGATTGACCTTTGCAACGGACAACTCCAGACAAGTGACAACCTAAGCTATTGCTTTGTTTTTATTATTTGATCAAGTACGCGGTTACAATGTAGTACCTATACAATGTAGCCGTAGTACCTAAATCAGAGATCAACCAGTACTGGTTATTCTAAAGGAATGTATGGGTAATCAGAATAATACGAACTCTTAAATGGATTAGTAAATACAGCTTATAAATACTGTATTTGTAAACATTGGTATTATCGGCTGGGTTGTTAGACCTGTGACAGTTGACTAGTCCTTTGTAGGGCAAAATGTCATCTTTATCAAGTTCACACACAAGCGAGCGATCTTTCCAGGGATGCCTAGCGCCGGTAATCATTTTCCTATGAGAATAAAGCGTTTTCCCACAGCTTATGTTACTATAAGCCTTCTTACATAGAAGATATTTCAATATAGGCCCAGTAGTTTTGGAGATATCGATTTTATACGAACATAAATTCGTAGGGTGCCCTCAAAATAATCTCCTTTCTCTCTTCTTAAAAAAGGACAAGAGATGTCTGGTATCCTTAAAATTTGTTGATAACGAGCCACGTGTACTAAAATATTCCAGTGACCATCTTGATAGATACTTTAGCACAGTTCCTGAGTTGATAATAGTATCAATGTTTACACTTCTCGTTTGTTGACCTCATTACGTCCAAATCGTCTTAAAGTCTACTGAATAATAATACGTTTTTATCTTTTGTTTATTTTGAATGGTTACTCTTAAACAAACGACTATTGAAGGTCTTCAGTCTTATGGAAAATATTTGCCAAGCTAACTGAGAATGTTCGGTTTCGAAAACTATGTTACGATTTACTGTTCCCTTTCTAATTTTTTATCTATCATATTAAGCAGTAATTCAACAACAATAAGTGAAAAAACACAGAGTTGAAAATACCTAAGTACGGAAGTAAGCAAGAAAGTAAAAACACTTTATTGCACTATAAGAAATTACTTAATACAGGACATATTAAACTAAGAAATGCGCAAACGCAGCCTAACCGATTTGAACCGATTTCGATAAAGTTTATTGCTATTATAAACCAGTAAAATATAAAGAAATCCGTCCAGTAGTTTTTGACACTTTTAAGGAGAAACAAGCTTACGTGTTTCACACTCTTTACACTTCTTAAATGTTTTCTCAGAAGCCTGAACAAAAATTCAAAATAACTCAGATTTCTGGCAAAATTAGGTACATTTTGGTTGTGTCGAATTTTTATAAAGCATTTAAAATAAGTAAACATTTTATAGATAATGATTGATTATATTGTTTTAATGACTTTTAGACGCCTTTACCTAACTATTACGTAAGTACACTACTGGTAGGTATCAATTCCAATGAAAATAAATTATTATTTCATGTTTGATCTTAGCACGTGCCGTTATGCCATTGTATTTAGGTAATAAATAAATTACGAAATTACGTGACCGAGCACAGCAGGACACACTTAACTAACAAAAAAAAAACTATCTACCCATTTTTTTTTTTTGAGAAAAGACAGCCCTATCGAAAATTACTAAGACAATTTTGATAAATATTGTTACGAATTCAAGTCCGTCATTCCATACTTAAGAATTACACGAAGAATGAGGAAAAACATTATCGAAATCGGTCGTTTATTAATAATATAGTATGCGCGGACTTACGTAAATCTAAAAACAATAATTTCTTTTTCGTTTTGGTAACTCGATAAGCTTGATATCAATAAAAGTCAAACGCAAAAAACCTTTTTTAATCATATAAAAAAGACCATTCCATACTATCATCTTAAATTAATATTACCTAGGTATGTATTATATATTTGAATTATCATTTTATTTGTTATCCTAGTAAAATAAATAAGTAACAGCTGATCTAGGTTGGTAGGTCAATAGGTAGGTCTTAAATACCTACTAGTTACTAAATTAAATGCCTAGGCCACCCTAAGCACGGATTGCATAGTAGTAAATAATGTCAACCTAGGTCAACTAGATAAATTAGTTTGTAAAAGACATTTCAAAGACTTCTACTTACTTGATTTGAATAAAGTTTTGCACATTAATTAGTAAGAAGACGATGAAGATAAACGCAAGTTTTTGTTTCATATATTTTTGGTTCTAGACAAATTATTAAATATATATATAAAGATGCATAATCGTAAACCTAGGTTAATAGCCCTTTCCACATTACTTAGCATGAAAAGAAGAAAGTAAACGCAAATGTACAATAAAAACTTACATTTATTGAGATTATCTTTTTGCATATGAAATAAGTATTTTTTTCTATATTGATATAATAACAATAAAAATAAATATAATGAAACATGAGTGTTAAAATCTAGTGATTTCTCTTTCTCTCGGACTGTCGGCAGCTTCAGTGTCGTTCCTTATGAGGGAGAAAAGTACTCTGTGAACAAAAAAATGTCTTTTATTAGCTACTTAGTTAATAATAGCACACAGCATAGTTTTTTTAGAGATAACTTTACGATGTTTTTCTATCAAGCTAAATTACTAATACTTATCTATTTGGACACAATTTTATCTACATACATACATATATCACGCCTTTATCCCTGGCGGGGTAGGCAGAGCGTCAACGGCAGTAGAAATACCGCCGCCATCGCCACGTCCGACAAATATTGAGGGCCTATCAGATGATTCCTGTATTACTGTAGTGACAGGTAGTCAGCCTGCCGCCTAAAGTTGCAATACACATTAAACCCTCGAGTCCCTTAGTCGCTTCCTACGGGAAGAAATGGGGTGATGCTATTCTATGCCGGCATCACTCGGCAAATAATAATAGTACCTACAGTTAATAATAGTTAGGGCTACAGTATTGCTGCTCGAATAAATCGTACCTATTTAGCAGCTGACAAAATCATATTATTAATGCTAAGACATAAGGTCTATTTTTATTTATTGACATGTCCTCAAATTGACTTATTCTGGCAGCGATACTTTATTTTATTACTAGTTAATATAGTGAGGCCGATCAGGCTTCGAATGGACTTCTTAATATTGTTAACATAAATGAAAATAAGAAATTGAAAAATTATCAAGTGCCGGCCGGGAATTGAAACAAGAACACGTGGGGTACCGTTCTCTGCTCTGCCTGTTGATATACCAACGAACAACCCTTGCTAATATTTCAATCTTACGATACTTCTCTCGCAAGCTGGTGTCACCAGCCGAAAATTACTCCTTATCACAATGCTTTCTTTTTATAATGAACTGTCTTTAAATTGTAGTTTTTCCCATCGACATTATAAGGTACCTACAGGACTAAGGACATGCCTTGCGCATACAAACGTAGATTCATTGTCATTTAGTGTTTAATTTAGACTCCCATATGGTTCAAAACTCATTGTTGGAAAGGAGAATTCAGGATTCATCTGTCCTCCTGTGCCTTTAAAAAATAATACATATGTACCTAATTAACTTATGTCAGATATTTTTTAGAAAGCGTAAAAAAGGCCATAAAATTAAGTATCATCCTGTGTAAATGTACCTGCTGAGACTAGGTATCGGTCTAACTAGTTCTGAACAGTTTTTTTAGTCTTTAAAGGAAAAATTATACCTGTTGTATTTAGGTACCTACTCAATAGGTAAAGTATCCGTAAAGTAGGTGATGACCGATGTGGCGCAGTGGTAGTGCGACTGCCTCTGACGCAGAAGGTTCCGGGTTCGATTCTCGGTGGGTCACTCACAAAGTTGATATTTATCACTTTGTGAATGTGTTTCCAGTCTGGTTAGGACATTGCGGGCTGAACCACCCGATTGTCCGTAAGTAAGATGGTTCCGTGTTTCGGATGACACGTTAAGCCGTAGGTCCCGGTTGCTGTCTATGATCACTTAGACGGCGGTCGTTACACAACCATGTCAGAAGCCTGCTACTTGTAGTAGGCGGTTGAAAAATTCTGACACTAGGGTTCATCGGGTCGTTAGATGATTCGGTGTCCCACACGAAAAGAAGAAGAATAGGTAAAGTAAAATAAGCACGTCTTACAAGACAGGTTGATAGTGCAATGTGTCGGTCACACTTTGATCCTTGGTTCCTAATAATTGTAACCTGCTTACTAGCCAGTTCCAATAAAATGTTCTTAATTTCATGCCTTAAGCGCAAATACAATAATTGTACTTAGCCCTAAGAAATCGAAATTGCAAAATATTTTTGCAACAAAATTATACGCAATATTAGAAACCCCATAGACTTTCAAGTGAAATGTGAGTGAAACAAAGGTCGTTATGGGTACTTGCCACTTGGGTACCCTCTTAGAAATAGAAACCTTGTTCAAGGCAAGAACCTATATTGAATTCAGATTTCTAAACTTTAACTGATACCTAATGAATATAATAGAACCTATCGGCAAACGAGGTCACTTTTTGCGGTGTTTCGACAGCGGCCACTGAACCTACTTGTTATACTCTGTCAAGATTGGACTAAGTGGAGCGGGCAGTCTTTTTTCGAGTAGGACACCGAGTCGTCCAACGATCCGATGAACCCTAGTGTGAGGATTTTTCAACCGCCTACTATTAGGAGCCGGAGCTAATAGATATCCTTCTTATGGACAATCAGGTGGTTCAGCCTGCAGGAGACTAGGAACAATATCACAAAGAGATAAATATCAACTTCATGAGTGTCCCACCGAGAATCGAACCCGGAACCTTTGCGTTGCAGGCAGTCGCATTACCACTGTCGGATGGCACGAGTTCCCGGTTGCTGTCTGTGATCACTTAGACGACGGTCGTTACACAACCATGTCAGAAGCCTGCTACTTGTAGAAGGCGGTTGAAAAATTCTTACACTAGGGTTGATCGGGTCGTTGGACGACTTGGTGTCCCACACGAAGAGAGACTGCGCCACATCGTTCGTCACAGCGGGCAGGACCGAGAACTTACATTAGTATTCCTATGGCAGGCACAGCAAGCGCCGCGCTTATGAGGTAGAACGCTCCAGTGAATGACGTGAGAGTGTAGCTGTACACTTTGCTGTACAACGGGGAGTATATGACAGGCACCAATGCTTCTGATATGCTGATTAGAGAGCTCGTTTTACCTGGGAACAAATATGAAAAAAGAATTATGGCTGGTCGGATAGCGTAGCGGATAGTACCCCAGTCCCGCTGAGCAGGGCGGCAGGTTTGCGGGCAGAGCAGGGCGGCGGCAGCGGCGCGCTCGCCTTTTTTTATAGGGAGTGAGCCGCTCGCTGCCCGCTCCCGCGCCGCTGTGCCCGAGAAGCGATCCATATAAATGTATGCAAAAGATCCTGCCGCACCGCTGCCGCTACCGCCCCAGTGCCCGCAAAACCCGAAACCGGGGCCTTAAGATATCGCGAGTTTGATCGATGAGAAAAAAAGATATTTACTTCATATCAATAAGTTCTAAAAATGTTGTAGACCATGTTTCCTATCAAATACCTATTGTGAAAGTGCTCGCCTACCTATGAATTGACTATGGTCATGTCGTGGCCATATTGCCCAAGAATCGACGAAGTCATTCAGTGCTTTGAACTGAACATGATTAGCGCATAATGCTGATTTTTTATTGATAATTAGATATGCTCTCATAATAATGGTTTGGTCACATTTACCACATGTTCAACTATAGGTACCTACGTATACGCACGCGTAACGAAACATCTCCAGATGTAAAGAAAAGCCTATGTTTTTACTTCAAAGTACGTGAAATAGGTTAATCTTAGTACGAGGTTTACCCGCTTGACCAAGCGCAAGACCAGACAGTTGTTTTTTTACGATAGTCGAAAATATCAAGAAATAAGATCATTTTATGAACTACTCGAGCATTTAATGATGTGGTCACCGAGTAGGTCATTAATGGAAATACCTAGTAACCATAAAACAAAAATAAACTGGAACTCAATAAAATAATAGAGTACCTAGGTACTAGGTAAACAGCTGCTAGGTATCGAATTACTCAAGGAAACTGATAACGCAATATTAGGGGTATTGTTTAATACAAAGCATAGAAAAATAAAATATTGCACAAAAAACTGCGCTCTGCTTACCCCACGCGGGATAAACGCGTGATATGTGTATGTACCTTGGTAATGTACCTACTGTATTGAGTTAATTGAAACTTAATATGCCTCGTATGCTTATTAATCAAAAAATACCCGATCATGAAGTTTTTGAGATTATGCGCAGACAATTAAAAACTTTTGATACCTACATAATAAAATAATATCTAAGTTTTAAATTTTTCTGGGCAGAATTTTGTGATAAATTTGAATTTGAATTTCAAATTGATAACCTGGTTTTAGAAACCGGATAAAAAATACGCAGGTACCGAATGGATACAATATAATGTAGTGGACAATATCATACATCCTAACTACCTACCTACACTACCAAGGTTTTCGTACTTTAGGAAGTAAGGTTGATCTTATTTTGTGACCCATAAAGAAAAATTCACTACCCACCTACTTAAAAAGTATTACCTAATAACTATACCATGATTTTTATTCAGATAGACTGAACTGACAGCTAAGAATGCACTTTTTGTTTTAAAATGTTGTCATCATAAGTCTAGTGTTGTGATTTGACTCATTTATTTTATTCATTGAACTGTTGTGAGATGAATTCTGGATGTAGCTATTTTTAAATAAATATGCATAATAAATACTTGACTTTTGGTCACGTAAATAGTATACGTTACTTTACGTTTATACGCAAACTTATCGTTCAAAGAAATCAACAATGAATAATATTGTAAGTAATTTAAAATGTAATGTTGAATAAATTGGCAATCGGAGGCCCAAGACCGAGATGAGTGGCGCGAGAGAGGGGAGGCGACTATGGTTCGTTTGATCTTCAAATTCCAGGCGTCTACAAAGTGAATTGCAGCTGTGGTAGCTCATACATTGGTCAGACCAAACGAACCATGAAGCCATCGAAATCACAAAGTACAAAAACTTCAATCGTGAAGATGGTTTCAAACTATCTAGTGCGTGGAATCCAGTATTAAACGCATACAATCGGAAAAAAGGCTCGGTTTCAAATTCGTGGGTGGATGCTGTTAGCATAGTGTGTCGTGAGATATTAGTGAGTGACAATAGCAGTGGTACGAGCAACCGAACGGTTCGCAGTCGACGTATCAGAAAGAGGGTAGAGGGTAGTGTTTGCCCTTAGCAAGATTCGCCAAAACAGTCTACTCGTGACCATGCAGCGTGCAACCGCTTCGAAATATCGAGGAAAAACAAATGGTGATAATCCCGTAAATACTAATAATTTAAGTGTTGTGAACAACCGCGAAAATCTCAAAACATATAACCTACTTTGCTGCTGTGTTGAACCTGGTAAATAAATTCTAATCCTCTGACGATAACAACAAAAACGTATTGTCGTCAGGTCAGACAGGAAATAAATGTGAAGTTAGTTTGTTACAAACAAAGTAGCATGTTTGTCTTTAAGGCCAATTTATAAACGGAAATTTAAATAAACCTAATTTATTTTCAAAAAGATTCAATCATAATCTTTGAATCATATAACTTGATCATTCAGGGCACAACACTATTTTATTATTATTTTTAAATACAATAACGTGGCAACCCACCAAATGTCAATTTAGTCTATCTGGATAAAAATCATGGTTTATAAAGGACTTGCTTGCTAGGACCAACACTTTGAACTTGAGTTGGTAACTTTGAATCATAAGTTTGATTGACGCTGCTGATAACAGTATACTGGCAAACTCTTTCTTATCTATAGTAAACTGTAGCATTGCGTTGCTAAGAAACTACGTAGTTCGGTATTTATCTACTGTAGCAACCATTTGCAAAATTTTGCAATTACAAATCGGTTTGTTAAAGAGTAGAAATCTAGCCATGATAGAAATCTGGCAACCCTATAGCCGCGAATCGACTAGTTGAGTAGATTTACTGCTTATACTTAACTCCTTGCCTTATCCCGTACTCTGTCGGTGTCGGCTTCCTAACCTAGGAGATTTGACGTGGAACTAAGCTTTTACACAGCGACTGCCATCTGACCTCTGTAACCCGAAGGCTAACCTGGCCCGAATCCTAGGTTAAGTCACATTCAAATATCATCTGAATTCAAACTTTATTTGAATGTGGGTTTCATCACGATGTTTTTCCTTCACCGTAAGAGCAGTCCGTAAATGTACGTAAGTAAAAACAGATTGTTACATGGCGGGGATCGAACTGGTGTCTCACGATTGTAAGACCGGTGTCCTAACCACTTGGCCACCGACGCACTACTAGTAGATTTACTGCTTATGTGACTCGCCTAACAAGCTTCGAAGTACTCAATACAGAACGCACTGAATGAATTGATGAAGAACAAACTTACCGGTTTCGTCAGAATGGACGAGTTTGGTCGCCATGGACCTGAGCGAGGTGGCTCCAGCTAAACTGAACATGTCCAGCAGTGGGCCAAGGAAGTAGATGATGCGGTTGGGCGCCATGGCGTATGCCATGCTGGCTGCGATCCGGCTGAGGCAGGCAATCACGCCTATAACGGCGTCATCCAGCTCCCATCTTTTGCTGAACAAATATATCGTTATGAACGAACCTGTACGGAAAATATTAGAATTTACAATGGATCTTATTATTTGCAATACTCCTGTCTACATACTATGAAATATATAAAGAAAAGTGGGCGCCCGCGGCTCCTTGTGGACGTCAGTTTTAATCCCATAGTACCTCAAAGGAACATTTTTCCGGGATAACAACTATTCTATATGTTAATCCAAATTACCCCATATCTGTGTGCCAAATTTCATGAAAATCGGTTCTGTAGTTTTAGCGTGAAAGAGTAACAAACAAATAAACAAACATACAAACTTTCGCATTTATAATATTATAGTAGGATAATTCAAATCCATATTTATATCTGTCCTCCGTCCTATGCCTTATGCATGAAACTCCTTTTTAAAAAACCTGACCTATATGCCGAAGAAAATTCGTGAAAATCTTACTATCCCTACTCTGATTCCTCTATTAGTGGGTGTGTTTGTGTGTATAAGATAACGTAAATTCTTATTATATTTGGCAACATTTGCGTTAGACTTAGAAGTATTTAGAGAATTCATAAGTTTACATTATAGGTACGTACGTATATCTAGTGTAAAATCCCCTGTGTCTAAATATTGAAGGAAACTATCTGAATTATGCTTGCAATGCTATTTTTGTACTGAAAGGAAGTTTCTATCTGTGTTCAAACAATGGAAAAGTTTGCTTCTGCATAAACAAGGCGTATTCACGTCCTGTTACTGTTTGCGACTGTGTCGTATGATTTGTTTATTTATTGTGATGATGATCAATAGGTAACATCAGTTAGCTTGTCGTATTTTTCTCCTTTTTGAATAGCTTTAGCAGTCCATAGTTATATAGAGCACATAGAACACATACCTAGAGCAGTCTTTGCTGGACATAGGCATCACCCGATTGAAGCGTTATTTTCCATAGTCACCACGCTTGGTAGGCGTATTGGTGATCGCGTTGTAAGATATTGCATTCATAGGAAACGCTACTGCCCATTCCATGCGTCGCCTTTTACGACACCCGCGGGTACAAATGTAGTGAGTGATGCTATTCTTATTTCATGCCTATTTAGTGGCAAGTAAATATTTTTCCTCGATAAGATGTTTCCTGTTTGAACAAGTGAATTTTCGTAAGTATGCTTCAGTAGGTAAATAAATAATAAATCTTTATAACTCTAAAATTTTTTGAGCGAACAACAACCGTGATTCACATTCGCTTAATCATTTATCTCTACGTGGAAAATACGTAAGTACCTACACATTTTGTAATACATTATAACTACTGTCTTCAGGTAGTTGAAGCTACCAACAAAGTACACAATAACGCAATGAAATTTTTCAGTGTTTTGCAGATGTAAAAAAAAAAGAAAAACAATGCGCCGTGACTCGTTTTGCTGAAAGACCTTGAACTCAAACAGATCGTAGTTTTTTATTTATTTTCGGTAACGAGTCAGAGAAACTTTCAGCTGAGCTGTTGTGTAAAACCCCATGAGTCAATATAAAAACGAACTATCGGTAAAAATAGAAAAAAGCGGATACGCTACTCTTTCAGTTGCTAAAAAACTTTGTAAACATGAAACTGTTTACGATGCAATTTGTATGGACATGTGCGAAGACGTATATCGATTCATTTGTAAATTTTGATGGTTTACTTTGATGTTTTCTGAAAAGTTATTTATTGTCACGGGCTAGAACTGGAGTAGGTACACTAAAAATAATGTGCAATGTGGGTGGGTATACTAAAAATATATCTAAGAACTCACCTATGCTTCCAACAATGGCGGAATAGGTCAGGAATAAGCTGTAGTCCACCTCGGTGAATTTGTACTTGTATCTTGTAAACCAGTAGGTCATCTGCGCCTCACCTTCCAAATGAAACATCTATTAGTCAGTTGTTCGGCCGGGCCGGCGGCAATCTGCAAAACACCAAGAGTCATACTCTCCTCCTGTGTTTGAAGTTTGCCAACCACATCACTTAGATATAATCACGTCGAGAGCTTCTAACATAAACTTTGCCATTCTAACGTATGATATAATGCTTGTATACCTATTCTTATATATTTTGTGTAGTTCGATAGTTAAATGGAACACAGTGTAAATTATTTAGATACTGTATCTATGTCGTAGCTTAACATCACAGCTAAGTACAATATAGAAGACAGGTGTAGCTCCTCTACCTCTAGTTAATAAGCATTTCTGTCCAACATATTATTTGGCTGAGGAGCAAATTAAAATCACTAACAGTAACAAACAGAAAAATGCAAAATGCGCTTGGCGGAAATGGTGAAGTTGATGGTAGTTTTATTTAGCATTAGTTAAATTTATTTTTATTATATTGAATTTTGGGAGCTCACTTGTCCAACTGGGTACATGTATGCGTCATCATCATCATCACTTTTATAGCAGTACTGGACGTAGGCCCCAGGGTACGCCACAAGGCATTATCTCCCAGTTTCGCTGTCCAGTCGCTACCAAACGCTCTCTAAAAGTCATCTATTCGTCTGGTCAGAGGACGTGCAACGCTACGCTTACCAAGGCGTGGCCTCGAACCCACTTACTCCGCCGTCCATCAGGTTCTAGCGCACTGCTACTGAAAGGTGCTATGCAAATCGAGTCAGGTGGGGCTCTTCCAGCAGTGCCCTTTGCGACGGCGGTGTAGAACAAACAACGGACCACCTTCTCTCCTGCCCCAACTGCCCTAGTACTTGCACTATGCGGGACCTGAGGCTAACCCCAAAGCAATCAGTGTGGCCGAATACTGGTCCAATAGAATGTAATTGTTGCCCATCGATTCGATGAAGAAGAAGAACTGCTACATCAGCTTGCTACGCTTTCAGACTTTGTCTTTGGTTCTTTGGCGGATAATCTTGTTCTGAACTTTGCTCACATGCACAATGTGGTATTTGTGTGATAGTAGATTATACGTTGGTACATAGATTATTCATCATTCAGATATCAATCTGAACATACCAAACATGCATTTTTTTCCGCGGTGCGATTATTAAAACATGTGATTTTCTACTTCTTATCGCGCAAAGGAAACGAGTGATCAGACGTTACTCTGTGCTCAGAAACATTTGTATGAAGTTAATAATAACTATTAGACATCTAGACAAATTTGCCGCGTGATACCGGCTTAGATTAGCATCACACCATTTCTTTCTCACGGGTGTCGTTAGAAACGACTAAGGTACTAGAGGCTTTCATGTGTATTACCACTTTAGGCGATAGGTTGACAACTTGTCACTACAGTGACATACGAATCGTCAGAAAGGGCCTTCAATATTTGTTAGATGTGGCGATAGCGACCGTAATTTTACGATCGTTAACGCTCTGCCTACCCCGCGAGGGATAAATGCGTGATTTGTGTATGTGTGTACGTTACAAGATTACCCTACACCAGTATATCGGGTGTCCCGTTAATAATGGATCAACGGCATGTGAGATATAGCGGACATAAATATCCTAAATTAGTTTGGGTAGTTTTCGAAAAAACACAAGGATACAAAAACGTGTTAGTTTTGTAGACAGTGTAATTCACTTTTCGAAACTGTTACTTACTATGACTAATTTTAGTTAAAGGGGTATTACTTTGAAACCAACAAATTAATTCTATCCCCTAAAAAACACAAGGATACAAAAATAAGTGTTAGTTCTGTAGACAGTGTAATTCACTTTTCGAAACTGTTACTATGACTAATTTCAGTAAAAGGGGTATAACTTTGAAACCAACAAATTAACTTACTCCCCTAAACCAGCATTAACTAAGTAGCTACCTACAAAACACCCAGGTATAATGAACAAACAATAAGTATCGAAAAAGATTATGCTATTTCTGGTAGGTATTTGAGGTGATATGAAATGTTTTTTCATACAGAAAAGTTTTATTTTAATTATATACACACCAATAATATAAACAAAAATCTAATCACAGGTTTTCTCTGTTATACAATAAAATAGAATAAAAAACATTCCCATTAAACACTAACTCCACGTAGAACATGAGAAAATTTAACTTAAATGAGTATCTACGCGGCAGCGTGTCCAGCCAAGTTCAAGCAGAGAACTGGCAGACCGCTCCGTGTGTAATATTACACGTACCATTTGACGTCACTTTTCTGGCATTCCTAATTCAGGGTCTACGTACGTATTTACGGTAGACGCACCAAATTTGGTTTATTTATTGAAAATCTAGTAGTATTCAAAATTTCATAAACATAGATCAAATGGTTATGAAAATATTGATGACCAATAATCGCAATTGTTTCCGCTCACTGTTGGTGTTTCAAAGTGGAATAAATTGGCGCGGAAGGTTATAGAGTGGTACCGGGTAGGAAGGTACAGTGAAACTGGGTCGGAAAATGCGAGTGGCACTAGGTCGAGGGTTCTGAAGAGGGATGAATAGGGTCGGAAGGCTATAGAGTAGCATGTGGTTGGCAGGTTCTAGAGTGGCTCCGAGTCGAAAGGTACTCGGCAGGCACGGAGTCAGAAGAGAAGGTACTCGAAAGGTACTAGGGTGAAAGGTTTTCATATTGCACCTGGTCGGAAAGTTTATGAGTGGCACTCGTTCGGAAGTTTGTAGAATGGCACAGGCCATTCAATAATGGAAGTGGGTTGAAAGTTACCGTGGGAACGGGTTGGAAAGTTGTATAGTGGAACGGAAGGTTCAAGACCGACAACAAACTAATATCGGTAAATTTTAAGCTGTTTGTAGAAAGAAGTAGGTATTTTTTTAAAATTAATATGAATAAAAAGTTATGTGAAGTTATTCCACCAAAAACATAAATGTGAAAGTAAATAGCCAAGTTCAATAATCCCAAAAAGTTCTCATAGAAGGTAAGACTTTGTTTATAATTTTGAACTAAAAACTAGTTTGCTATTCGAGAGGACCGAAACACATGAAAACTAGCCAAGACGTTCAGCGTAGGTACTGTGCTATTTTAAAATTATTTCTGCATAAAACATTTCTATTCCCTCGGAATTTTACTTGTTTTGAGAACGTATTCTTCAGATGTGGAGTAATGAAACCTCGTTATTATATAACTAATAATATCTAAGTATCAATATCATACCTATAGTTATTAACGTTCGTTTATGGCTATGATACAGTATATACGGGGTGTAAGGGACAGCGTCCCAAATACTGATACGGTACAATCAGACCATGAAACTGAACAACTTTCCCCTAGGAACATATGTCAGGAAACGTCAAAAAATTTTTGGTTTCCCATAGTAAATGCAGTTAGCTGATCGCGATTTTGTATGGGAAGTCGAAATTTTTTTGTCGTTTCCTGACATAATATGTTCCTAGGGGAAAGTTGTTCAGTTTCATGGTCTGCTTGCACCCTTTCGGGACGCTGTCTCTAACACCCTGTATATACTATATGGTAAGGACCTGGTTGAACGAGCAGCTCGGCTTATTCTGCCTTCAGAATAATTTTTGGAACACGAAACCTAGCTAGAGCGATTTACGAATTTATTCGATCGATTTAAGAATTGATATACTGAATTTTCATGAAAATCGTTGTGGAGTCGTTTCCGAGATCCCGATTGTATATTCTTGCTCGTTTAAAGATACTATACCCTGTAAGGGACGGTGTGACGAAAACTTTGCAGGCGTGTTCAGACCATGAAACTAAGAACCTTACACCCTGTATAATAGATAGATTTATTTAACTGAGTAAATAAACTGCAGGGTCAGGATTGTTATTATACAACAACATAATTTAAGCATTTAGTAAACAACTACAAAGTAACACAGTTGTGGAAAGTTATTTAATTATTTTTTTACAATAATTTTCCATGAGGTACAAAGTCAAAGTCAAAGTATTTTATTTACTTGGATACATTATACGTAGTCGGTCCCAAAGTTCTGTCATATATGAAAATACTGATAAAATAAAAAGTACCGATCCGTTTTTAAAAATTTATATATCAATTAAAAATACAATTATCGAAGAATCAAAATAACATAAAACTATTCGAAATGATCTCCCTTGCTTTTAATAACGGCCATCAACTGCGGCGGCCAGTCGTCTATCGCAGCACGCACCATATCCATGTCGATTTCAGCGACTGCTTTAACTATGGCTGACTTCAGGCTCTCCAAATTTTTATGTGGCTTAGCACAGACCTTGCTCTCTAAGACCTGCCAAATTTTATAGTCCAGAGGATTAAGGTCCGGACTGGAGGAAGGCCAATCTTCGTGTCTTATAAAGTCAATGTTTTGACGTTAAAACCAGGCTTGAGTGGTCTTGGCTTTGTGAGCGGGCGCAGAATCCTGCTGGAACACAAATTGATGTCCTGAAAATAGTGTGTTGGGCAGGTCTTTGACGTACCGATCCAAAACCGTCTCTTGGTACACTTTTGCACTGGTTTTGGCCCCCTTTTCGCTAAAATGAACCTCAGTTGGCCCATAGTAGGAGACTCCTAACCAGACCATGACTGAAGAGGGATGATGCCCATGTTGCACCCGCGGAACTTTGTTTCCTGCTTCTTCAGAGCTGGTAGCGTACACTCTATCGTTTTGTTTATTATACTTTTCTTCTATATCAAAAATTTTTTCGTCTGTAAAAAGTATATCGCGGTGCCGGTTTTTCGCGTACCGTTTTAACAACACCCGGGATCTTTTGAGTCTAATTTCTTTTAAATGGGCATTAAGTAAGTGCCCACTCTTTTTTTTGTATGCTCGCAGCTTAAGGTCTTCGTTTAGAACCTTTTTGACTGTTATTCTACTAACCTTCATCTGCAAAGCCATAAGTTTCTGTTTTCGGACAGGATTTCTTCGTATGCGCTCCTTGATCGCTTTGATCACTGCTGATTTTCTTGCGGAGCGAGGCCGGCCAGTTCTTTTCTTGTCCTCAACACTAGAGACTTCATTGTACCTACTTATATAGGTTATACACAAACCTAAGCGTTATTTTTAATTTTTTGAGCAACTTAAAAATGGTACTCGGCGAGTGCCCACAGCGATGCAACGGCAAAACTGCTATTCGGTTTTCTTTCAAAGTCCACTCCATCGTGAAAAATCGCGCCAAATGATCATTTATTGTTTTAAAATAATTGTCAAACATTCAAAAAATGAATGCAATAAAACTTTTCCAAATTCGTGTTCTAAATTCAAAAATAATGTGCCAGTGACAGAACTTTGGGACCGACTACGTATGGTATATAAAGTAAATTGAATGGTACATAGCATTTCATGATGCACTGTATACAGCATGCAAGTTTTAAAAACTATTAGTTTTACAATTTGGTTCAATTTTAAAAATTAAATTCTTTGGTTTAAATTTTTTATACCGTCAAATTAGTTTAATCATGATTGCTGTCTATGATCACTTAGACGGCGGTCGTTACACTACCATGTCAGAAGCCTCCTACTTGTAGTAGGCCGTTGATAAATTCTGACACTTAGGATCATCGGGTCGTTGGACGACTCGGTGTCCCACTCGAAAAGAGAGAGTTTAATCATTGACCTACATACGGGGCGCACACCCTACACACGGAAATGTATTGAAATACATACATATGAGCATATCACACCTTTATCACTTGCGGGGTAGGCAGAGCGTTAGCGAGCGTAAAATTACGGCCGTTATCGCCACGTCTGACAAGTATTGAGGGCCCCTTCAGATAATTCGTGTATCACTGTAGTAACAGGTTGTCAGCTTACCGCCTAATATTGTCCATACACGTACATACACAAATCATGCCTTTATTCCTTGCGGGGTAGGCAGAGCGTTAACGATCGTAAAATTATGGTCGTTGTCGCCACGTCTGACAAGTATTGAGGGCCCCTTAAGATAATTCGTGTATCACTGTAGTGACAAGTTGTCAGCTTGTCGCCTAAAGTGGTAATAAGTGGTAAAAAAAAAACGCCTAAAATAAACGTATTTTCTTTCCTTCTACTTCTTTCTTTCTAATGCACATGAAACCCTAATATTGTAATACACATGAACCCATCGAGTCCCTTAGTCGTCCCTTACGAAAGAAATGCTCCAAAATCTTGAAAAGTCCCAGGGGTAAAGAAATGCTTGATGCTTTTGTAAGCCGGCATCACATGGCGTATTATTATTCAGCATTGCCCCGACCGGAGTTCGATCTTGCTCAGTCAGTGTGTTATTTATTATTTTATTTGTTACCTATTATGTTGCTTATTGAAAATCATTATGTGTAACTTTTATTATGTTGAAAAAGTCAGCAATTTTTTAACTTTACTACTGTTTAATTACGTTACCTACCAAATCCATGAATAATTACGTTATTTACAGAACAGCATTGTTTTGTTGAAGTAGAACAAATTGAACTTATTTCTATGGATACACGCGATCTTAAATAAGCTATACTAATCTATACATATAATAAAGCTCAAGAGAACCGAAAGTCTGTACATACAAGATATCCAAAAAAAAATTGTTTCGTGATACTTAATATTGATAACAAAACACGTTTCTGCAATTTTTAAAATTTTTGTCTGTTTGGATGTTTAGATGTTTAGATGTTTAGATGTTTGTGTGTTTGTTTGTGGATATGCGGAAGCATCACGCGAAAACGACCGAGCGGATTTTGATGCAATTTGTACCAAAATGTCAAGTAAATCACCGACCAGGTTATAGGCTAAAAAAAACATACCCCTAAAAGGGGGGTTGGCTGCTACGCATAAAATAAGTTTGTAGATCACGTAAATTTCATAGTGCCGCGTAGTAAAAAGATGTGTATGGGCTTATTGGACCCGAGATTGATTTCAAATTTCGAACTGGCCAGCACGAACTGTGTCACTTTGAATAAGCGCGCAGAAAGAAAAATAACAAGAGGCCGTATTTAATATTTTTTATCTATATTTTTATAACCTCAATAAATGAGAAAAGTAAAATCTACGAATATGTCTACGACTACAAAAATATCTCTTTGATATTGGAATAATTTTAACTTTTAATAATTCAATATTTTTTACACTCGAAAACAAAAGTTCCGTGGTACAAGACGTGTAAGTTGCGTACCAGACGATACAATCTTTATTTATGGATCGTTTTCTTGGTGCGTAATCTACTATTTACCGCGGGAAAATTGCAATAGCTACAAAGCAAAAGTTTGTGTGAAGGGATACCTATCATTATTTTTGCCGCTCCAACCATGGTTAAAATGGCTCAGCGGAAATGGATCTGCTTATGATGTAAGTCAGCCAGCGAAGTACCACAATTTTTTGTTTACAATTTTTCTTGCTAATTTTGTTAAGGCTATTCTTTATATCTACGTTACTAGCCAATGTTGTTCTGTTACATACTGTTATTATATTAGCCGACAAATTGTAATACACCAATACCGTCGAGTCCCTTAGTCGCCTCTTACGACACCCGCGGGAAGGATGTGGGGTGATGCTTTTCTAAGCCGGGATCACACATCATCTGTGCCCAATTTCATGAAAATCAGTTCAGCAATTTTTGCGTGAAGGAGTAACAAACATATAACAAATATAAATATATTAGTAGGAAGTAGGATAGGATAGGATTTGTAGTGGGATTACTTGGTTTTTAATAAGCTTATGTTTTATTTATTCACACTCATGAACTCGGTGTTTATTCATCCATCACAATGTTAAGAAATGTGGCATCAGTCTACTTCACGGAATTGATACCTTTGGAAGTAAACGCACGATTTTTAAAAAATTGCTAAAATGAACTGGAAAGCGAGGATTTGGAACAGGGAGTGACTAATCTGTAACCTGATTCAGCAAATTCAACCTACAGGAATCAAAAAGACCAAACATATATAAAAGAACCACCGTTTTCTTACTCTTTTTTGCATGTGGAAATTGTAAATTTAGGATTTAACAGTTTTTTTAAATTACATATAAAGTGTAATAAAATTAGCTGCAAATATTTTAAGGGGTGAATCAGCCCATGAATCTGAAAAACTTTCCCCAAGGAATAAATAGGTCGAAATATGAAAAAAACATTTGGGCCTCCCATACAGTTGACTTGCTCGGCTGCTACATTTTGTATGGGAGGTCCAAAAATTTTTCCATATTTCGACCTATGTTGCTTGGGGAAAGTTGTACAGTTTCATGGACTGATTCACCCATTTAAATATTTGCAGCTAATATTTTTACACACTGTATAGTCGGCGAAACCAAGTTTTTGGGTACCTATCTACCAACAATTTAATATAAGCTTATAATATATTATTTTATGGTTCTTAGAGTCTATGGGGGAGGCCCATGTTATCAGTGAGCTTCCTTTATATAGCTTATATGATGGATGATATATGGCGAAACGAAGTTCGCGGGCACCAGCTAGTTTTTAATATGTTTCAGAAGGCACACAAACACACGAACTGGCAAAGTATGATCACACCTACTACTTATGGTGATGTACCTATCAACAAATTTAAGTTTTACGTTTAGATTTATAAATTTAGCTGAAAAAAATTATAATATCCGCGATACTGAAAATTTACGACTAGTAAAACCTAAGAACGTACGAGTAGGATCAACCGTTCCCTCAGAAGATAGATCGCGATATAGGTAAAAAACAATTTTGTCTAGGTACATTCGTTCGTTTGTTCGTATTACAGATTCAAACCCAGTTATATAAGGTGTAAAAATATTAGCTGCAAATATTTTAAGGGGTCAACCAGACTATGAAACTGAAGAATTTTCTCCAAGGAACGTAGGTCGAAATATGAGATTTTTTTGGAGCTAGTTTTGTATGAGAGATCCAAAAATTTTTTCATTCTTGGACCTTTGTTCCTTGGGAAAAGTTGTTCAGTTTCATGGGCTAGTTCACCGGTAAAAATATTTGCAGCGAGCTTTTTTACACCCTGTATAAAGTTGTGGTTTAAAAACATACAGCGAATTTTACTTTTGTACTAAAAACCGGTAACTTTATTTTAAAGCTGAGACTTGTATTAAATAAACCTTTGAAACGATTTGTCGCGTCTGCGCCAAAACTCAAGTTGGTAAGCCGCCATTTTCTACCACGCTTGTCATCCGGGCTATGTCTTGTTTCTTGTGAAAATTGCTGTTTTTTTGTTATTTTATTTGATAAAGTTAGTCTTATTTCATACTAGTTGTTCCCCTGCGGTTTCACTCGCGCATTTTATTGTGTATGTTATCACACGAGCCGCAGACACAACAGACACTCGCATTATAATGCCCCCTATTATGAGACAGTTGCATTAACAGTTACATAACTAATAAAACACTCCACCCGTTATGAAACTTCGATCAGCTGATTTATGTACGATAATTGTGGGAATATGATTTCTTCCATATCATAACTACCTACGTAATAATATGTAAAATAAAATAATATATATAATATTATCAATTGAAATGGAATAATACAATTTCAGATCACAAAACAAAAAAAAACCTATCTTATAGATATATATAATATATACATATACATATATCACGCCTTTATCCCTTGCAGGGTAGGCAGAGCGTTAACGGCCGTAAGAATACGGTCGCTATCGCCTCGTCTGACATTGTCGAGTATTGTTTTCCAAGGTTGTTTCAGAAAACATGTGTATCACTATAGTGACAGGTTGTCAGCCTGTAGCCTAAAAATTGTAATACACCAATACCCTCGAGTCCCTCAGTCGCCTCTTACGACACCCGCAGGAAGGATTCGGGGTGATGCTATTCTAAACCGGCATCACACGGCATGTATATATATGTACATGTACATGTATATATATATATATATATATATATATATATGTACATGTATGTTTATAATATTAGAGCAAAGAAACAGAAAAATAAAGCAAATATCAAGCTGACAACTTGTCAGTATAGATCACTGAGACACATGTTTTCTGAAACTACCTTGGAAAACAATCCTCAAAAACGTCAGACGTGGCGATAGCGACCGTATTCTTACGGCCGTTAACGCTTTGCCTACCCCACAAGGGATTAAGGCGTGATATATGCATGATGTATGTAAATTCTACCGACAGCAAAGGGTTAAATAAAACGACATACTAACGATGCCATAACAGGGTCATGTCGTAAACAAAATCACTACATAGTATAAAGCAAAGTCATTTTTTCGCATCTGTATGTATGTATGTCTGTATGTATGTATGATAAAACTATACAACAGATTTTGTAGCAGATAGACTGGTTCAAGATCAAGGCTAACATTTATAATACTTGGCAGGAAAACATCTAATTCCTACAGGAAAATGGGTTACAGCGCGCTATAATAGGCGCTAGTAGAATATATTATTAGATTTTCCGAAATAGCTGTCAACATATAAATTTTGAAATATTACAGTTAGGTAGGTAATATCGCTTTGTTTGTGAAAGTTACCTACAAATGAGGGGAACTCGGGTATAACCTAAAACGTTTCGGAATTTGTGCCTTTTTCAAGCCTGCACACTTCCTGCACACAAAAAGATTCCTCACGTGTTCCTCTTGAGCTTTTTACCAAAAAAGGAACTAGTTTTAGCTCCACAATAGTGTACCTACATATCTTTCTTTTCAATTCTTTATGCGATTTTTTAAATATATGTTGGTTCGTGTGGTTTCGGTTTGTTATAACATCACCCAGATTCTTAGAAATGGAAAACGTTGCATTATGCTTACTCGTTTTTTACGTCATGATTTTATTTTACAACCTAAGTACCCATACTACGTCATATTTTTATGTTCATTTTTATGTTTGCGGTTTTAAACAAACTTTTTAGAAGTAATTCCAGCTCCTAGGTTGGATATGAGTAGTAAAGTAGACTTCAACAAGAAGAAGTAGGTTGGTAGGTTACATATTAAAAAATTGCAAATTATCCTGAAGTCTTTAGAAACAATATATTTGCGGAATGATTACATCGAAAAACTTGCTATTTATTATATCGAAACCAAATCGACACTTTCTTTCACAATTTAATTGTAGGCACGTGTCTACGTGAGAGATATGAAAAGTAGTCGCTATTTACAAAATCTACGATAGAACACGTGCGGAACACTTAGTGCATTAGGCTGGAAAATGTTTCTAACTGCTTATCAGCCACAACAGCCCACTGCTGGACATGACCCATGAAAACATTAGTAGGTAAGGTAATGGGTACATTTCGGCGTAGTAACGACCGACGTGGCGTAGTGGTAGTGCGACTGCCCGCAATGCAGAAGGTTCCGGGATCGATTTTCGGTGGATTGCTTACAAGTTGACATTTATCACTATGTGAATTTGTTTCCATTGCAGGCTAAACCACCTGATTTTCCGTAAGAAAGATGATTCCGTGCATCGGAGGGCACGTTAAGACGTAGGTAGGTCCTAGTTGCTGTATATGATAATATAGACGGCGGTCGTTACACTCACAACTATGGCAGAAGCCTGCAACATTAAAACTTCTGACACCATGGACTACTCGGTGTCCGAAACGTAAACGTAGCAATACACATTTCTAGGTATATGATTTGTTTTCCGAAAGCGATGCATAACAACGTTTTTGTCGAATGTTTGGAAAAGACACACAGGGGACGACGGCTTAAGCCGGCATCAAATGGCTCAATTCTCGTAGGCAATTTTAATGCGTGTTGATAAAATCGCACGCTTTATCGCATTGTAACATTCGGCCCAGTTTGGTTATGATTATGACATTGCAATGTATGCATTTGGCAGACTGAACCGTATACGTTTTCTTGGAATGTTAGAGCAACTTGTAAGATCAAAAAGGACAGACATGCTGATGAGTATGATCTGAAGGTATTATCTAACGCGTAACCCTAAAATATATTTTTAAAGACAATGTCACCTTTATAAACAAGGATATTGGTTATTAGTCACGACCCAGTTAAGGAGTGAACCAAAATGGAGGAAATTTCCCAAAGAAACATTAGGTCGAAACAAGAACGAAAATAAAATTGATCTTCCCATACACATTGATTCTGATCTACGATAACTGTACGGGATGTCCAAATTTAATAACAGCTATTTAAATTACAAATTTTATTTTGGGAAAGTTAAGGTTTCATGAGCTGACTAGACATACATATACAAATCACGCCTTTATCCCTTGCGGGGTAGGCAGAGAGTTAACGATCGCAAAATTACGGTCGTTATCGCCACGTCTGACAAGTATTGAGGGCCCTTTCAGATGATTCGTGTATCACTGTAGTGACAGGGTGTCAGCCTGTCGTCGCCTAAAATTGTAATACACATGAAACCCTCGAGTCCCTTAGTTGTTTTTTACAACACCCACGGGAAGAAATGGGGTGATGCTATTCTAAGCCGGCATCACACGGCGTACGCGCGACTGACTAGACTACGATATATTATTATTAATATTTAATAACCTTTTACTCTAATTCATAATAGTTGTTTCAAATAATTTCATATTTATACCCATGAATCGCTTTGATTACTTGTTTGATTTAACTGATAGCATAATGAAATTTGAAGTTCCAATCTAGTAATAAATAATTACCAGAACTTTGTTATTCAGTCAAATATTTTAATTTACTTGAGTCTTGTTTGAATCAATATCATTAGAATGTCATTGAAAAACTGAATGATTATTACATTTTTTTTTTTTAATAAAAGCGAGCTTGATATAAAAAAGTTATTTTGAATAAAGAATCTCAAAAGTTAAACTGCAACAACCGAGAAAAAGTAATTAAGGTTTATCTAAAGGGATTGTCATAATATATTGATGCAGATCCTGCCTTACGGTGTTGGCAGTCGAGCAAGAGCCTTTTATCATAATGATCAGAAAAATATCAGTGCCGTGTGATGCTGGCTTAGAATAGCATCACCACACATCTTTCCCGCGGGAGTCGTAAGAGGCGACTAAGGAACTCGAGAGTATTGGTGTATTGAATTTTTTAGGCGATAGGCTGACAACCTGTCACTATAGTGATACACATGTTTTCTGAAACAACCTTGGAAGATAACCCTCAAAAATGTCAGACGTGGTGATAGCGGCCGTGTTCTTATGGCCGTTAACGCTCTGCCTACCCCGCAAGGGATAAAGGCGCGATATAATATGTGTGTATGTATCAGAAAAATAACACAAATAAAAAAAAATACTGATTTTACCGGGTACGCACTTAAGTACCTACAGACTTAAACTTAACTTACTGAGAAATTTAGACGTTGGGAACGTTCTCGTAGGACTGCATAGCCTGAATCCGCTAATTTAGGTACTTTTTACCTATAAAACTTGAAATCAGTTCACGTCATACAAGCGCATCGTGCACTCGCTTTTGTTAATAGTAACTAATTATCGATTGTCATATTGTAACAAAGAAATTAAACTACATTTTTCAAGAATACCATCTTTCATTCATCTTTCTTTCATTCATCATCTCCAAAAACATTGTATAATCTAACAAGAGAGACTATACCTACATACACTTCGATTCATTATGAAATTTTGCTCCGGAATTGTAAAGTTTTGGTGATTATCTAATACAATACCTTCAAGCTCTTAGTTCTTGCTCGTTTATATTATATATACATATATAATATATGTACACAATATTAGTTGTGTATGTTCTACATATATTTTATTTTCCAAAAATCACTCTGAACGACAGGAAAGCTGAGGAATGCTCGGAGAATCAGGTACTGTTCTTACAATGAAACGATTTTTTTTTATACCCTGCACTACAGGGGGTGGATGTGGCGTGGGCTCCGAATGATGATGATGATGATGAAATGCACTATGCAGAAAATCTAGAAAATAAGTTGTGAATAAAAACTGAAAACATAATACCATAAAATAGAACCAACTAATTTTGGTTTTATGTTTTTAGTATTTTTTACAACTTATTTTCTTTTCACGTAATCCGTTACAAAACTATCCGTAACAAAAGCTATTCATTACTTTCGGTATTGTACTAAACATATCCTTTTATTGGTTATAACAAAGAGACAATTATGAAAAGAATCATACTTTTATACAATAAAGTTATTAAGACTCAATTTTAAATTATTGCGGTTGTTTACACTGTTCAAGTTATTAAGGTCTCTTGTAAAACATTGAGCCGATCTTCTCAAATACCTACCTACCTAAGCGTATCTGTCTCTCCAAAAATATCCTATGCCCCAAAAAATACAAAACCTTGCATATCAGCAGAGTACTTATAAAATACATATCTACTTAAAAGTAGGTACATATTATGATTTCTGACAGAATAAAACTCGAATAAGTTTTCATAACTTTTCAATGTGTTAAAAATTGTTCAACCAATACAAGCATTGTATAAGTATGTGCTAAAAAGTGATTATCAATGAAATGACAATGCTATGGCGTCACTAAAATGTACACAAATCTTGCAGATCTGATACGCATTTGAGGAAAAGAGATTGAAAATTTGCACATCAATTCTTGTGTGAATAAGTTCTTTTGAAAATGTTTTGTCATTTTGCTTGCTCTTTCCGAAATATATCTATTTATGATTCATACAATTGCTCACCCGTTTCATAATTATTTTGTAAGACCCAAATATTTAAATGTTCCAAATTTCTGTGCCAAAAATTGCTAGGTTCTTACCCTGCAGAGGAACGATTCTTCTTCATGCCCATACATGGGCTAATGATGTGTGTTTCGTCATAAAACAAACGAATGCAATATATAATATCATCATTTTAATTGGAAGCAAAAGAGGGAAACTAATATTGGTGAGGTGTGAACCTTTTTTACACGTCTTACCAAAGATAAAGAATTGAGAACGAAATACAATTAAGAGAGTCAAACATCACCACTTTTTTGAAAGTATATAAGTATCAATATCATCTCTTTAGTTCCCATAGTGCAAAGTTTGCTTAGTTAGGGGCTAGATGGCGCTATATGATTTGTCCAAGATATTTATTTATGCCCTTTTGATGCCCAAATTTTATTTAATGACTTTAAACCAATATAGGAAGCCAAAATGCATAGTGGGTAATGTTGCAATTTTGATAGTAGCAGTGTTTATCATCAATCCATTAAATACTATGCAGTATTTCGTCACATTCGTAAGCACGTATAGACGCATAGCATGTGGGTAATAAGTAGCGTACCTAACTTTTCTTATAAGTTACAAAAGTGCAGAGAAATAGGTAGCCACTCTGTTATCTGTTACTATTTAACTGTGCTGATATTAACAATTGTTATGAATGTTGTCAATATCAGACTGCATGAGGTAACTTTGTGGAAATTAAAAAAACTATAGTTTATCTTCTAATTTTGCTTAACGTTATGATGTTCGCACAGTATTCAATCACTTGACAGTTTACCCAAACCCAAGCAATTGCTTTTGCTGCTGATAAATACAAAAAGATAAAAACCACGACCCGGAACATTATCAATTTCTTTTCTTGAAATAAAGTTTATTGCCCTGAGTTTTTATGTCCGGAGTTCAGAAGCTAACAAAAGAAAATCTTGTGAAAACAGAATTGCAAGAACTGCTTGCGCCTATTTCAGTCTCGTTTTCTTCACTGTAACGACATATTTGTAATACAGGCCAATTCGTATTTGGCCATAAAATGATAATAAACTACGTCGAACCCATATGTTTCATTTTATGATCGAACCTAAAAAAAGACATTACGTTTACCTCTTAAGTATATTGGACAGAAATGCCTAAAATCTAGAATATCAAAGGATGAAAAAAAAATGCTTACCTAAAACTGGACCCACGATGAGCATGTATGTTATTAATATTAATATTATTTGTAGACGGCGTGTTCCCTCCCGTGCTTTGATCGCCACTTTCACTGTCGCCGAAAGGTCCTTAATAGTAAACATTGAAAGAATCGTCTGCGGCTTTTCACAGTCCACAGTCTTCTTAGGCTTTTCTTTCAGCCTCACAACAATATACACAAATCCTATCATATAGAATACGCACGCCGCTATAAACACACCATAGTACCCGATACTTCTAGTTGTATATCCACTTAACGCAAGGCCTATTGGCCTGCTCAGAGTCAGTATAGCCGTTACGATCCCTATTCTAAATGTCCGGTCGGCATCACTAGTGATGTCGGTGATGTAGCTATACACAGCCATGGTCATAGCAACACGACCCCCGGCCAACGCTGGAGGCAGCCCCTCCAACAAAGCAGTCTCATTCATACCCACTTGCATGAAAAAAATGGTACTCAATATGATCCCAATAACAGAGATCAGTTTTCCTAAAATAGGTAGCACCATGAAGGCTTTGCGGTTGCCGGTGCGGTCGCTCCAGGCTCCCACGAACAGGGCCAGTATCCCAGGCAGTGCGGTCTGGAGCGGAAAGCTCCACGCCGTCATTCCTGTCACCAACATCTGCACATTCTTCTCCTCTGCTGTGTAGTTGCTCGTGCTTCCAGCCATTATGTGTTTGCATGTCTCTTCGTCGTAATGCAAATTCACCAAACATGATTTTTCGAAACAAAGGTTCTGCACCGCTAAACCGGCGAGAACGCTCGGCAAAATATAACATATGACGAAAGGTTCGACTGTGATTAGTGATCGGAATCCCCATGTCTTTTTAAGCAACTCTTTGAGCCGCTTGCTTAGTTTCATTTCCGTCTTCTTCTTGAGCTCGGTAACAGTACCGTACGGCTTGTTGCACTTGCATGTTTCCACTGTCACGATTTTTTCGTTGGGTGCTTCGACCCGCAAAGTCATCTTGTCTGATGCTGTTCAGGGGATGAAACATTTGCTTTTTTTCATGCTACGAAGAAATTTTAATTTTGTTTTGAGCGGGTGGAATGTTTTATGTTTGTTTGAGCTTGTTCTGATAAACATTCGACTAGACTGCGTATGTTTTCGAAATGTGCGCGTGCGCCGAAGGCAGGTTACGCACGCGTCTGCTCTCGACGGGGTTTACGCGGCTACTGGCTATCAGCTGGCGGCCGCGGCGGTACTGTTTAATTTGTACTTTATCATATTATCACGTGGCTATTGCAGCCCTGTTGGTCATTTCCTTGTGCTCTAAAATCTGATTGGATTTATCTAACCTGACTGCATCTGCATTCGGAGGTTTGATTGGGCTTTCTGTCCGCGCAGATTTCTGCATTAGCGACCTGGCAATTAAAGATTGTTATACCAATAAAAAGAAAGTCAATATTGACATGTGCTTCCGGGCTTCTTAAAGTTGGAAAAAATAATGATTTTCAGTGACTAAAACCTGAAACTAACAAAAAAAAGTTGATCAGCGACAAAGTTATTGCAACTTTGTTATTCTGAGAAATATTTTAACACAATACAGACAGTGACAAAGCTTGTCATTGGTCCTAATATATCACGTAGCGAGTGTTCCATTTTTCTATAAAGTCGGTCAAGATAAAATATTGCGCAATATGTAAGTATCTATACTAAAATAATTGGATTGGATGCAATTGACAATGGCCAAAATTATCAATCTTGTTCATTGTTCATATCGGTTCACTTGGCCATTAAAAACTATGTGCCTTATTTGAAAACTTTTTCAATACACCTACGTTTAGCTAAATCTGTCGGTGTTTTATTTACTGTCTGACAATGACCAATATTGTTAATATTGTCAAAGTTTATGACAATATCGTAGTAGTTAAAGTTTTTATTAAAAGTCGTATTATGGGTCAAACAGAAGAATCAACCGTAAATGAATTATCTCAAATAAAAATTTGTGTTTCTCTTTATTCATAAATATCGGCCCGCCCAGTGGCTTCACCCGGTGCAACAATTCTGACATTAGGGTTCATCGGGTCGTTGAACGACTTTGTATCCCACACGAAAACAAGAACAAAATTTCCCGTGGGATGTATTTTCGGCAAGTATTATACTTATCTCCTGGGTTAGGTAGCCGACGAAGACAGAGAACGGGAAGAGGAATAGGGCAAGAGGAATGATGATTATACATATACATTATTAAATAATAAATAAATAGTGGATACATGTTTTTAAAAATATATAAACCTTCTTTTTTGATCACTTTATCTATTAAAAAAACTGAATCAAAATCCGTTTTTTAGTTTAAAATAATTAAGCATAAATACAGACACGCGAAAAGTGACTTATATACTTACTGATTGTCCTCGTACTGCAAAAAAAAATGCTTTTCTTATATATTTTATTCTGATATTCTTAAGCGATATTTTCAGTTCATAAAAGATCTTCCTACGAGTATCTTTAATGTTGAAATATGGACGGGGAATTCCAGGTTATTATTATGGAATTTTACATCAGCACCAACACCATCTTAAAGCCTGTTTCACACTGACGCGGCCTGCGGTGGCGGTGGCGGAGGCGGTCAGTTGGATGATATGAGAGTCCAGGCCGCATGAGTCTGTGTCATTCTTAGAACTCTCATATCATACAACTGACCGCCACCGCCACCGCAGGCCGCGTCTGTGTGGGACAGGCTTAACACACCTCTGCTAGGTAACATACATATTACAAAGTAGTAAGTAAGGGATATGACAACCCGAGGAAACATCTTTGACGTCATAAATATACCTATAATTCGGGATGTATGTTATGATACAAACATGACTATAAAAACGCTTATCTAGACTAGAACCTAGAGTGTAATTGGAAGGTTCAGATTTAGCGAACAATCCCCAAGTCTGCCATTTTTTGTCATTGTAACGCCATCGAAACTCAACTATCATTCAATTGCCATTGTAATATTTCTATACTTTAAACTGTTAGCAGACTACGAAATGACCGAAATCATCCAACTGAGATCCAATCGACATCCAACTGAAACGATTTTCATTTAACAGACTTAGGGCCCTCGTTTACAATTCACTAATGAAATGTGTTTTTGAAAAGTGTGCCTTTTCCTAACTAATTTGTAAGTAGGTTAAAAACCTAACGCAAATCAGAAGTTCAGTAGGTATTTGTACGACACTAAAACATGCGTCTTGTGCTATTTCTGGATGTTTGTAAAATCGGTCAGCCGTCGACCTTACTTCTCATGCCTCGAAGACAACGGATTCTCAATGACCTAATAAAGGGTAAATGGTTGAGGTTTCTCAAAATTTGTGTAATTGGTCACTGTGAATAATTTGCTTATTCCTTGTGTAAATATATCTCTCGATGCTTCTGAATTAATTCTGAGGATAATTTGGCAAAAATTAAAACAACTTAATAATAAAAAAAAATTGCAATATAAACTTGAATACTATTTTTGTCCGTTAGGTCTGCTGTAAGAAAACTATGCTAAACAATTCCAATAATATTTAAGATCTTGCGAAACAAACGTTCGTACGTATAGGTAGGTTCACTTTTTAAATTTTGCACTCTCGTTCTGTATTGTAATAGCTTGTCCAAGCATTAATTTGATTTTTGATAACAGGACGCAATTAACGGAATCTACATTAGTGTGATAAGGACATAAAAAAATTAATTCATCTGACTATTGTCAAAAATCCATAAAACACTTGTAAAAATTTTAAGCGACCTGTATTTTAAAATATTTTACATGTTTCCAATAATAATGTAGCAGAGGTAATCTCCCATACCTACTGGTAGAATCCGTAGAATTAGGAACCTCCTTTTTGAAAGCGGTCAAAAATACCTAATCTCTATCACCAGCCTAGGACTAACAAATAGTCACCAGTACGGAAGACTGAGTTAAAAAAAAAGTGAACTGCCTTCAATCTGTATTTATGACCTACTTAAAAAGTCCAGGAGATCAATGTTCGTATAATGTTCTGTTTATATTTGTTTTGGGTTGATGCCAACTTTTTTATTTGTACACATGCGTGTGCGAGAAAGAATTACAAATCTAGACATTGATTTTCATCGTGCCTGTATTTTTGTATTGTAAAAAAAATACATGGAGCTTTGTATGTCACCGAAAATTACAAACAACAATCCTCAAACTACAACCTATTTCGTCGGATTGCAATCCTTCGTAATATTGTCAAACGTACACACACATGACACGAAGTTTTGTATTCGCATGCACATTCAACGTACCTATTATTTTCAGAAGACTACAATATTACGAAGTAAACCTATTGTTCCAACGTCATGTAACCCGCGCAGCCATAATTCTGAACAATTGTCATTTCCTTTTTAACAATTTATTGTATACGAATTATTACAGAGAAATATAACACAAGAAACAATAGCACAATAGGCATGGCAGGCTGGTAATTTCTTTGGCCCTGTGAATTAACAGTGTTCAGGAATTATTACAATGTAATATTATTTTCGTTTGTGTACGTACCTAACCTATTTTTAACACGAAATCAAATACAATCACAAGAACACTGCTTGTTTACATTCCATAAACAAATTACTAACAAACATGGTGTCGCTGGGAACATGACGGTTTTAGTTCGTTAAATTGTAATCTGCGGCAAAATAATAATGTTTATATCGTGATTCTTGTGCATGTTTTACAATATTTTGACGGATTGAGATCTAGCAAGATGTATATTGTGATATAGCGTTAATTATTTTTTGACGATGATATTATATACCTACATATTATATATGAAATATTAGCTACAAATATTTTAAGGGGTGAATCAATCAATGAAACTGAACAACATTCCCAAAGAAATAAGAAATAAGAACATAGTCGTTCTTTTTCTTGGGTCTGGGTAATCTCTCAGTCGCTTCTTAGGACCCCTACGGGAGGAGATGGGGTGGTGCTATTCTACTCAGCCGACACCACACTTCACGTAAGTTGCCGCATTTATCTACATAATTATTTTACTGCACAGATATATTTTTTACAGACTAGATTGTTATTTTGCTTTGTGTTGTTTCGAATGGCTTGCCAATATTTACTTCTACATTTGAATATCAGCTCTGACTGGGTAAGTAACAACTATTACTATGTTTTAATATTAATCAGCTGTTAACCAAATAAAATGAAAGGTTAATTGCGACTCGAACTTGCTCACGAACGGTGTCATTGTGTATAAAACTCAAAAACACCGAAGTTTTAGAAATAGGGTCCCATTTTGATCCCTTGGGTACAAAACCGCAAAAAGAAAATAATTTAAATCGAAATCTTACTTGTTTTTTAGTTTGATTACATCAGAGCCGACGATAAACAGAGCCAGTGGAATGAATTAGAGCCATCGTTGCATACAGAAACGTTAACTCCTACAAATATGGTAGGCGCTTCTATCAGGTGTAAAATCATTTGGACCTCCCATACGAATCAAACCAATCGGCTGCATATTTTGTACAGGACGTCAATTTTTTTTTCAAATGTCGACACATTATGATGTTCCAGGATCGTTTCCAGTGATAGGCTGATCACTGGAAACGATCCTGGAACATCATCCCTTAAAATATAAGGTGTAAAAATATTAGCTGCAAATATTTTAAAGGGTAAATAGCCTAATGAAACTGACCAACTTTCCCCGAAAAACATAGGTCAAAATATGAAAAAAAGTTTTGGACTTCCCATACAAATTGACTTGGTCGGTTTGTAATTTTGTATGGAACGTCCAAATTTTTTTTTCATACTTCGTCCTATGTTCCTTGGGGAATGTTGTTCAGTTTCATAGACCCCCATGGTTCACCCCTTAAAATATTTGCAGTAATTTTTTTTACACCCTGCAGTTTTTTTTTTTTACAGGTATACCTTCATTCTACTTCTGAGTGTTCAAGTATTACCTAAAAGTGCTAAAATATGTGGTTTTCTTGCGTACTTTTACGTATGGCTGCAGTGCATCGACCCTTTACAGACGATGAGAAATATCTATCATATATACATTTACAGCCACAACAGTCCACTGCTAGACCGGGGCCTCTCCCTAATTCCCTATTGGTTGGTATTGCCTTATTCACCACCCTGTGTAAGGTATTTATTCACAGGAAAGGCTGTTGCCCATTCCCTGGATTCATCCCTAAGTTTTCTCTTGCTCCAACGGGTAGATATGGATGGGGTGCAACTTACTTAGCCAGCACCTCAGAGCATTTCCATCAGAATAGCAACTTATTTTATCGATTGAAAATCTTTCATCAATCACATTACCTGCCTTTGTGCAGAATATTAATTAAAAATATGTTAAATGATGACTTCTATATAATTTTTAAAAAAATATCACTCTTCGCAGCCACCTCCAGCCACGTACCTATAACTAAATGTTATTATTTTTTGCCAAAAAAGCTCTAAGGTACATAATGAATCGAAGCTCTATGCATATGAATCGATATGAATCAGTGTCTAAAAGACTTTTTCAAAAGTAGTTAGGTTTCATTCTGATACTAAATATATGTAAATAAACAGAAGTATCCCTGGTGCGATCTCATGTTCCTGTATTTAAAAAAGTTGGCTTGGTGCGATAAGTTGTATGAAAAATTTTCAGAGTTACCAAAGTGTAGAAAGTCGGCATACAGCGACAACCTACTATAAGTAGGTACGTACGCAAATTCATTGTTTAGGGTAATCACGTATGAAATGATTGGATTACATAACATTTGATGAACTTTAGCTTCTAATCACAATTTGACATGGTGGCCATGACATTAGCCGTCTTTCCGTATGCTCGTGAAGACGAGTTTTGAGCTTAGATCATCTCCATAATGTTGAAGTATAATTACGGAACGAGTTTCTTGCGGCCGAACAGCTTCAGTCGCAATCCGTGTTTACTAATACCAATACATAGGTGTGAAATCGAAAGTGCATTATTAAACAATAAATGAAAAAATCGTCCTACAAAAATGAAAACCGAAAAAGATAACGGATACGAACTATCAAGTCACAAAAACAAAACAAATGCAAATCAAAATGGCGAAACAGCGGATCTGGATCAAAGTTGCGGAATAAGAGATGTTCTTTCTTTAAGTGGGATCAAAAAATTGTTTGCGTTCTTCACAGTGGAACCGTTTTTATTTTGCTTCATCTTACCTAATATGATATCCAGTTTAGCCGTTTACCAACTAAATATGGAGAAGGCGTGTAGAGCTGATCTGAATTTCTCGGAAAGTGTTTGCAATGACGCAATATCAGGGAATTCAGATGACAATATAACCATGGATGCTTTGACACAATCGCAATTATTGGTAGCTGAGATGTCGGCTTGGCGGCAACCTTTGCAGTTTAGTATCCCAGCTATACTGATGTTGAATGTTGGAGCTTGGAGCGATAGAACTGGCAACAGGAAGGCTTTGATGTTAGTCCCATTAATAGGAGAGTTGGTATCCGCGGTTCTCCTTATACTAGCAACGTATTTTTTTCTGGACTGGCCACTTTGGGCGACGAGTTTGATTGAGGCTCTACCACCAGCTTTGACTGGGGGACTATCAATAGCTCTTATGGGATCTTTTTCTTACATTGCCGATGTCACAACAGCAGAAAACAGGACTTTCAGAATGGGAATTGTTGGTGTCATTGTAACGCTGGGTATCCCAATCGGAACGTCTATAAGTGGAGTTTTGACGGCAGCCGTCGGATATTATGGAATATTTGGAATCAATGCAGCTTTGAACATCATTGGCTTTATACATACCTACTTCAGAGTCCACGATGTAAACAAGAAAGAGACAGCTGGATCTCTGTGTGAGAAAATAATTGAGTTTTTCCATCCGAAGAATATTTGGAATACGATTTCTCTGGTGGTGATGTCGCGTGGGCGTAGACTGGCTCAGATCCTGTTAGTTATTTTTGCTCATATGGTTATCATTGGTCCTGTATTTGGTAAGTTTACATTAATTAAGTACACTATTATTTAATATTCAGTAACATTTATAATCTTTGTATATTTTTGTACACACACAGATGAAACTTAATCTATATACAATATAAAACTTAAAACATTTTAACATTTTAACTTTTTTAACATGACCTTTAATCGTTACTTAGAGATTCATGTCTACTTGTCTACTATTACAATTTCTTTTATAGGAGAAGCCACCCTGACATATTTGTATGTCCTGTACAAGTTTTCTATGGATGGTGTCGAGTACAGCTTGTTTACAACTTACCAAACACTGGTAGGAATTGTAGGTGAGTAAACATGTAGTTATGTATAGTGATTTGCCAAAAAACAACGAATTTCTAATGTGCTACGTTACGTGTGATGTCGGCATAGAATTACATCACCCCATATCTACCCATGAATGTAGTTAAAATCGACTAAGGGCTGAATCCAGGGCCCCTAAGTCTGCTGAATGAAAATCGTTTCAGTTGGATGGCGATCGGATCCAGTTGGATGATTTTGGTAGTTTTGTAGTTTGCTATTTGCTAACAGTTTGAAGTATAGAAAATCACAATGGCAATTGAATGACAGTTGAGTTTCAACGCAGACTTGGACCCAGGGAATGGGCAGCAGTATTTTTCATTCACTTTGGCGACAGACATCAATTATTATTGGAAACGATAAAATCTTATCAAAACTTTGCGCTTTAATTATTGTATCCCAAAAATGCTAAAAGTGACCACACAGAGGCTTAGGTATATAATCCCGTAAGTAAGACGGTTCCGTGTTTTGGATGACATGTTAAGCCGTTGATCCCGGTTGCTGCGGTCGTTACACAACCATGTCAGTAGCCTGCTACTTGTAGTAGGTGTTTGAAAAATTCTGACACTAGGGTTCATCGGGTCGTTGGACGACTCTGTGTCCCACACGAAAAGAGAGATATATAATTCATGGATAACAATCACTATTAATTTTGTTAGTTTTTAATAATATTTGTTGCTCGTTATTGTCGTGATACCTGGGTTACCAGATGACCAGCATGTTCAGCCAGGAATTGTTCCTGTTGGATGCCACTAGTTTGAGGTTTAACTCTTAACCCAAAATCGTTATACAATTATTTACTTACATATTACTTTCAATATTTTTAGGCACCGCAATTGCAGTGACGTTGTTCAGCAAGAAGCTGCAAATGCACGACGCCATACTGGGCATGATCGCGACTGCCTGTAAAGTGGTAGCCAATTTTGTATACGCCCTATCACCCACGAAATCCTGGTTCTATTCAGGACCCGTCTTTGATATATTTGGAGGCGTCGGAACTACAGCAATAAGATCACTTGGAACCAAAGTCGTGGAACCAGAAGAAGTTGGTAAGAACGGTTTTTTAAATTTATTTATAGATTTATAGCATCTGCTTGCAAAGTAGTAGCCAACTTCGTAAATTCGTGTTCACCTACAAAAGGATGATTCTAATCAGGATCTGCCAAAAGACCTGTTGGACGTTGAGAACGCAGCGTATCAGGTCTGCTAGAAACAAAGCCCCATTACCAGATAAGGGAATAAACGTTTTGGTAGAATACAATATTGTCACTACATAGTATAAAGCAAAGTCGCTTTTCGCGTCTGTCTGTATGCATGTTTACTTAAATCTTTAAAACTACACAACAGGTTTTTATGCAGGTTGTTTAATAGATAGAGTGATTCAAAAGGAAGGCTTTTATGTATAAAACTTGCCGGGAAAACATCTTATTCCTACGGGAAAATGAGTTGCAACGGGCGCAGCCGCTGGGTGGCCCACTAGTACTTTATAACACAAAAGAACAAAGGATTACAGAACAAAAAAAGTTTTTTTACTTTTTATTTCCAAATTAAACCCATACCTATCGCATGTACGGGTTTTATGACCTTTTTTGTATTAATGGGCACTACATTTTTGGCTCTAGTTCTATTAACAAAAATTACTTACGCTAGTCGGCTTGGGAGAGCGTGAGGTCTCACCCGGGCGTGGTTCCCCTTAAAATATTTGCAGTTTTTTAACAGCCTGTATTTCGCGAAATGACGGTCAGATAGTCGCGACACTATCTAAGCGATCGGCCGCGAAAACCCATTATAGCAGCTTTAAGTAAACAACCATAGCACAATGACGCCCCCCGAACGAGACTGGGCTTATTCAAACAACCAGTCAAATCACGCCCTTGAAACGAGACTGACCAGCCTTATTCTCGCGGCGAGCGTACGTTGGAGCGCGCGCGTACCAGTAAAATCTGTTTTATTGTGTTGTGCCGCGCTGCGTAATTACAAAATGGAGTGTCAAAAGTGCAAGAAAGTGTTGTCCAAAAATGGCTCGCACTTTATGTGTAAAGGTCCATGTCAAGGGACTTTTCATAGAGGCTGCGTAAAAGGTTTGGCTGCGGATATCAAAGCTGGGAAGAACCGCGTTTTCTGCAACAACTGTGAAGTCGACGACTCTGAGGATGACGATGATGAGGTGCAAGCAAAAGATGGCCAAGATAATGATAAGATCTTAAGGGATATCCAAAAAAAGTGCAGCGGTATCTCGAGTCTGAAGAAGCAGCTTGAGGCAATCAAGCTTAGCATGAATATGCTTTCTGACAAGTATGATACTCTGTTAGCTGAACATGATAAATCCAAAGAAAAAATACATGCCCTCGAAAAGACGGTTGATAATGTGAGTAACAAATGCACATATTTGGAGAAATGCAACCTGGCTTTGCAGCAAACTTTACAGGGATATGAACAATCAACACGTAAGCATAACCTAGAGATAGTAGGTGTTGAGCAGTTGCCGGGCGAAAATGTTAAAGAAATAGTCACTAAAATCGGCAAATTAATCGATGTCAGTAGTGACAATATCGAGTGGGTAAGACGGAATCAACCACGAAAACAAGGGACTAAAGCAACTACGATTACGGTCGGATTTAAAAACTCGGGCACGGAAAGTCGTGATGCCTGGCTTGCCAATCGTCGCAAATTGGCTGAAGTGACGAGCAAAATGATTACAAGTGGTAACAATGATGACAAAATATTCATCAACGAGGACTTGTCCAAAAGCATCCGTACCTTACTTTGGAATACCAAAAAGAAGCTGCATGGCGTGTACCGGTATACGTGGGTGATGAATGGTAAAGTACTGGTAAAAAAAGCTGAAGGAGACAAAGCCGTGTGGGTGAGATCGGAGGCTGACATCAATGCCTTGCTTAAAGTAAAGTGATTCTTTTTATATTTATGTACTTAATACGTATAAAATATCATGTCCAATGGGCCTAATATCGCCTCTGAACTGTGTGGATTCGATTGCTGATGATTTCATTGAAGCGGTCGAGGTCCGTAGTTTAAGTGGATGGTTATCGTCGCTTAACATAAGTAATGACCTATGTGTAGTTCATATCAACATCAGATCTATGAAGAAGAACTTTAAGGAATTACTTGCAACTTTAAATAATAATTTAAAAGATATTGATGTTTTAGTTATAACAGAACCTAATATCAACTTTTCAATGGTTAATTTGTATAAAATTGCAGGGTACAACATACAAAGTTATACTCGGACCGGTCGTAGCGGTGGGGGAGTGCTGGTGTATACGCGTGACACTATTTCCGCAAGAGTAAACGAGACAGTTCATACAATGAGTATGGAATCTGCTGAGTGCATTTCCATTGTACTAAATGAAGGTGGGTATGATCCGATATATTTATTGTCTATTTATAGGCCACCCAGAATAAAGAGGAAAGACAGAGTATTGCAATTTTTGAAGGAATTGCGTAACATATTAGAGAGTATACCAAAAAAATTACCAATATTGTTTTGTGGAGACATCAATATAAATCTTTTGAATGGAAAAGACAATCATGTGGTAGAATATAAAAATTTATTAGCTGAATATGGTATGACACAGTGTATTAATAAGATAACACGTAAAGAAGTTTTAAAGGACTGTGTTGTAGAATCTTGCCTAGACCATATATATATTAGGGCTCCTTTAGCAAAGATAAACTCAGCAGTTATCCAACATAAAATATCGGATCATTACTACGTGTCGGCTGTTGTGCAGTGGAACTGCGCTCCGTCAGGTAATAGTTCGCGCGCTGCGAGTAGTGGTGGGAGTAGTCAGATCGCCTCCGCCGCCGCTGCCGCTGCTCCGAGTAAACAAGTAAAGCCCGCTGTTCGTCGTCGAGTACTTGATAATCGTATGGTTAGGGAAAAACTATTAGCAACTAATTTTGATTCTTTATTAACAATCGAGTGTCCTATTAAACTGTACAACGAATTACGACAAATATTTGTAAATATCTATAATGAGTGCTACAAAATTCAAATTGCACCAAATAGTAGTAGAAACAACAAATCCTGGGTTACTGATAATATTAAAAAAATGATAGAGGAAAGGGACAGGCTATTTGTAGTATGGAGCAATGATCCTAAGAATATGATAAAGAGATTAGCATACACTAAATATCGCAACAAATGCTATAAGACAATATCTAAATGTAGTAATGAGTATGATAGGCAGTGTATTATTGAGTGTAATAAAAATATTAAGAAAATATGGGATAGGATAAATATTTTGTTAGGTAATGAAAAGCCGTCTATAGACAGCCTTATTTTGTCAAGTATGAATTCTGATAGTCCAGAAAATATAACTAATCGGTTTGCAACAACGTTTGACGAAGAAATAATGCAAATTAAACATACTTGTGATGTTACTTTCTTAAATAGAGATAATTATGTAAACAATGTAAACTTGAGTATGAGATGGCAACCTGTAAGCAGTTCCTATGTTAGTAAGGTTATAAAAAATATGAATTCTAAAAAGTCTCCTGGAAGCGATCTCATGCGCATGTGTGATATAAAGTTTATATGTGATAAAATAAGCCCTGTAGTTGCTAAGTTGGTTAATTTGTCAGTTAGTCAGCATAAATTTCCTGATAAATTAAAAGAGGCAATAATACGCCCTGTGCATAAAAAAGGTAGTCGAAAGTCATATTCGAACTACAGACCGATAGCTATCTTGTCAAGTTTAGATAAAATTATGGAAAAATGCATAATTAATCAGCTTGGGGACTACCTACATTTGAATAACATTCTAAATGAATCGCAATTTGGGTTTCAAAGGGGGAAAGGTACTAATACTTTATTGTCCAAATTCTCTGACGAAATTAATAACTATCTTGGTGACAAGCAGTTTGTAGTGTCTATATTTTTTGATTATAAGAAGGCGTTTGACACTTTGGAAACTTCTACGTTAATTAATGCAGTCGGAGAATGTGGAGTGGGATATCCACTGAATCAGTGGTTTAGTGACTATCTCACATCACGTTCATATCGGGTTAAAGTTGGTGACACGTATAGCGATGAAAGGGAAGTACGGTGCGGGGTCCCGCAAGGTTCGGGATGTGGTCCCGTTTGCTACTTGATGAACGTGAACAGCCTATGTGGAGTGCTACAGCACAGCTCGGCGTACATGTTCGCGGATGACTTGTGCATTCTGCGGGCCGGTACCAGCTTGGCTGATACAATACGTCTAGTTCAACAAGATGTGGATGCTGTCGTTAAGTGGTCGCACGATAATGGCATAGTGCTAAATTCAGATAAAACTAAGTTGTTGATTATACATTCGCCATACTTACCGCTAACTGATGAGCCGTCACCTTTATTTACTCACACATACAGTTGCATTCATAATGACCTTGTTAATTGTTGTTGTAGGCCGATAGAAAGAGTAAGCTGCGTAACTTATCTTGGTGTAAAGATAGACGAGCACTTTTCTTGGGCTGAGCATATTACTTATATTAGCAATAAGCTTAGAATTATTTTAGGTAAATTCTATCATTTAAGTTACAAAGTACCTTTAAGCACCCTACGATTGTTGTATACAGCTTTAGTGGATTCAATACTGGATTACGCTCTTGATTGTTATGGTCTAACATTTAAAACCTATATTGATAAATTAGAAAACATACAGTTAAGATTCGTTAAATTGCTAGTAGATAAGAAGATTAAAAATAAACACAAAGATAACTATAGTAAACTATTTAAAATTTGTAACATTCTCCCTATTAGTTTAAAACATAAATACCTACTTTTAATTAATAGTCATGGCAATCCGGAGCGTAACTCAGTGTTGACTAATGTTTTTAATAGTCACAATACGAGGGCTATGACCTCGTGTAAATATGTTGTTCCTCGAGTACATAATTATTATGGGGACAGAACCCTAAAAAAACGTCTTCCGTATTTATTAAATAGTTTGCCGGAGCATATACGCAGGGAGACTAAAAAAAGTGTATTTAAGAGCAAATTAAGGAAGTACTATGTTAATTCACTAGTCTAAATGTCACTCCATGTTTATCTGAAGTTTAAATTAAGTATCAGATAAAATGTATTTATATTAGTATGTTTAAGTAGCGAGTATCGCTTGATCCTACAGTCAAACTGTTTGTGCAGTTTTGTGGGACACTGTTTTAGTTTATAAGTGTAAACACTGTTTTGTACAATAAAATAAATAAATAAATATCACATCAGCATTAAGACAAACAAGTCAGGGCTTTAATGGAAAAACCGCACAATCACTCGCTCTTGGAGCAAGACTGGGTTTAATTAAAAAGCTAGCCTCTTTGTACCTTTGGAGCGTGATTGGACTTCAGTGAACGGCAAATCATAGATGCCCTCAGACTCACAAACGCCTTCTAAAACGCTACTAACATCCACTGTCGTTATTTTAGTATCGATATCGTTTAAAATTCCAGCATACCTAGTGATCATTAGCATTATATTAAAAACAAGAAACTCGTGCCATGCATGCCATTTTTTTTTTTTATTGAATTGATAGGTACCCGTAGCTGAACATATTTTCTATGATTTGACCTTTGGTGTTTTGTCTATTTTTGAAGTAATAATGTTTTTCTTTTCTTATAATTTTACATACCTTTGCCTCATCTATGCAACGATGGAATTGATTTATAATAATGTGCGTCTAGGTGGTTTTTATACTGCAATCAAGTCCCACTATGAGATTACAAAAACTAAGCTGACCACTAATAAACCGGATATTGAAAACGAAGCGTAAAATCTGCAATATTTTATTATGCTGAACAATGATTTTTTTGTTTTCACCATGTAATTCAAAATCTAAAGTATATAGATACATACTTTAAAGTACATTACATACTACCAAAATAATCAAGAAGTAAAATCCAAGTTAAATCATAGGTTGTGCTAACTTTTGGAAAAAGAATTTGTTCCCTGATGAACAATTTTTTTTATTTCACAGAGTTATCGAACATAACATTGGGGGAAGATTTTTAGTTTTTATAACGTACATATCACGCCTATATCCCGGGCGGGGTAGGCAGAGCGTCAACAACCGTAAAATTAGGGTCGTTATCGCCACGTCTGACAAATGTTTGACGGCCGTTTTAGATAAGCCGTGGATTACTATAGTGACAGGTTGTCAGCCTGTCGCCTCAAATTGCAATACACATGAAATCCTCGAGTCCCTTAGTCGGTTTATACGATACCCAGGGGAAAGAAATGGAGTGATGATTTAGGCGACAAGCTGACTTCAGATTCTAAGCCAGCACCGCACGGCAGAAACGGTTTTTATGAGCTGGTTAAAAATTATATTTTTGGTTTATATATCCCCTGTAAGTACATTTTGCTGTTACCGTAGCGAGTGCCTTGCCATTCTCACTTAGCAATCGCAACACAAAATGTTTACACTTAAAAATAGGATTCATATCGAAAATTGTTCAGTGCGATGCGCTCAACGAATAGCAAGTAATGTCAGCTTAGAGTAGCATCACTCCGCTATTTTTCCGTGGGTACCGTATGAGGTGACTAAAGGACTCGAGGGTTACGTGCATTGCAAAATGGCAATATTGCATTGCGACAGGCTGACAATGACAACCTCTCACTATATAGTAATACACGACATATATTTGTCAAATATTTGTTGTAGTTGGCGATAATGACCACAATTTTATGATCGTTATTGCTCTGCCTACCCCGCAAGGGATAAAGGCGTTATTTATGTACGTATGTATGTATAAACAATACCTACATATTCTTGTTTACAGGCAAAATGTGTTCTGTGATCGGCTTAGTGGAAGCGATTACGCCAGTAATATACACTCCAATGTACGCCATCGTCTACAAGGAGACCCTCGAGACATTTGCTGGCATGTTCTATGTGGTGGGCGGCTCCATGACCATACCAGCCTTCTTCATATTCATGTGAGTAACACTTATATCCTTTCAGGTCCCAGTCTTGAATTTTGCGGGCAGCGCGGCGGTAGCGGTGGCGGCGGCTTTTTGTAAGGAGTGCGGCTCTGCCGCTGCTGCAGCCCCGCTGCCCGCAAAATTTGCGACCGAGGCCTCACACTTATACCGTGCCATCATAAGTAAGCAGAGATGGCGGCGATAAAGTCAGTAATATATAAGAGGTGTAACGGATAACCGGGGGGTGTACCTATGTGACGCAGTGGTAGTGCGCCTGCCTTTGACGCAGAAGGTTCCGGGTTCGATTCTCGGTGGGGCACTCACAAAGTTCATGTATATCACTTTGTGAATTTGTTCCCAGTCTGGTAAGGACATTGCGGGCTGAACCACCCGATTGTACGTAAGTTTGATGGTTCCGTGTTTCGGAGGGCACAAGCCGTAGGTCCCGGTGGCTGCTTATGATCACTTAGACGGCGGTCGTTGCACAACCATGTCAGAAGCCTGCTATTTGTAGAAGGCGGTTGAAAAATTCTGCCACTAAGGTTCATCGGGTCGTTGGACAAGTCGGTGTCCCACACGAAAAGAGAGAGTACGGATAACCCTCCCAAATAATAAGGACATAGATATAGAAACCCTATTAAACATTCCAATGTCACTACTACCATTCATAGGCCGGCTTGATTCGCGAGGTGACAATACAATTAAATAGTATAATAAACACAAAAAATAATTAAAAAAATACTTACGATAGATATAGGTGAGATCAAAATTTGTATTTTAATGAAAATAAGGTAGGTACTTATTCTTTTGGAAATTAGACAGGTCCATATAAAAGACATCAACGCATACTCCTGAAAATATCCAATCATAGAATCCCGCTTGCTGTATGATGCCGGCTTAGAATAGTATCACTCCATTTCTTTCCCACGGAAGTCATAAGAGGTGACTAAGGGACTCGAGGGTTCCATGTGTCTTGTAATTTTTAGGCGACAGGCTAACAACCTGTCACTATAGTTATACAGGAATCGTCTGAAACAACCCTCAATTTGTCAGAAGTGGCTTTGGCGACTGTAATTTTACGGCCATCAGCGCTCTGCCTACCCCGCAAGGGATAAAGGCGTGATATGTGTATGTCTATATGTATGTAGAATCCAGCTCACAAAATTATATTTATTTTTTAATTAACCTGATCTATACGATGAGAGGTCGTGCCTTGCGGCGTACCCTGGCACAGTGTTCAAAAATCTCGTCAGACCTGATATTTTGAGTTAGCCACATCAGTGGACGCGTTTTACTATTCTAAACACGGGACAAGAACCCCCAATTTTTTATCTGGCATAGTTTACGTGAAATCGCATTTCTATGTAAATTATTATTTTTACCAAGAAAATGAATTAAATTCAATTTCTCCACGTAAAACGTAGCATTAAATTTACTTTGTCGTTTTTTAAAATAGGTACTGTGAGATGAAATAATTCGAAAAGTTTAATAAACGGGTCGCATTTTTTCCTCCATTATTCTAGGTTGTTAGCACCTAAAAATTGCAACTAAATCTAGATAAACACATGTTCTATTGCTGTAAAAAAAACAGCAGCTAATTCCTTGGGATTTCTGAGTAAATGCAGTCAGCTGGTCGCGATTTTGTATGGGAGGTCGAAAATTTTTTGTCGTTTCCTGACATAAGTTTTTAGGGGAAAGTTGTTCAGTTTCATGGTCTGCTTGCACCCTATTATTCGGGACGGTGTCCCTTACACCCCGTATTACTGTGTTTTTGTTATCAATGCAAATAGTTTAAAAGGTAATTAGGTATCCTGGTGACCCAAAATATCTTAAAGACTTGAATTTTACAACGGAGCTAATGATGATGGTAATTCAGTTAAGTATACCGTGGCCTTTTATCGTAGATACATACAGGGTGTAAAAAAATTTGCTGCAAATATTTAAATGGGTGAATCAGCCGATGAAACTTAACCGCTTTCCCCAAGAAACGTAGGTCGAAATATGAAAAAAAAAATTGGACGTCCCGTACAAAATTTCCAACCGACCAAGTCAATTTTGTAGGAGGTACAAAAAATTCTCATACTTCTTTGGGATAGCTGTTTAGTTTCATGGGATAATTTACCTTTTAAAATATTTGCAATAATATTTTTACACCTTATACATATAAGAAGTGCAAAAAGGTTTCGGTCATTATTTCTTATTCATTCATTAAACTTGATGGACTGCGCACCCGAGTACATTATTATTGATAGGTACAGTAATCAGCAATTCATAATGAACCTTTTGAAGTACTTTTCACTCACATACTAACTTTAGTTTGCAACCGATTGTAGTCAAACGGTCATACTATGCATCTTGAATCTTGATGATAGTATTCTGCACTAAGATAATCCTACACGTGTTGAGCACGTAGGTCGGAAAGAACACAGATCAAAGTTGAAAGAAAATTGCACACTTCCATACAAAGTTGCTGTGGCTTTGACGGTTTTCCAATGATAGCCTAATGTTTTTCAGGGTTCTGTACCCAAAGGGTAAAAGGGATCTATATTGCCAACTAATTTAAAGGTTTAGTTCTCCGTCTGTCACTAGGCTGTATTTCCTACTGTAAGAGAGTTGGGATTTTCAGAAATGCTCTATTTTTATTGCCACTATAATAAAATAAGAAATACTAAATAAAAAACAAAAATTTTGGGGGCTTCCTTTTAAAATAATTGGCCAATACCTGGCCGATTTTCGTTTTCCGACCTATGTTCTAGCAAGTTGTTCTGTTTCTTAACTGGTAGAACATAGAATACTGTCACCTACATTTGCATGATGTATTAAAATAATATTTTTTATTTGCAGTATCCTGTACATCATCCACAGGAGACAACAGAGAGACATCGTCAAAAACCCCGTTGCAAAGGAAATTCATGCACACGACAACGACGTCACATCCCTATAAAAACTTTAAAAAGTGCCTCTAATGTAATATGTGCCTACTTTTCAATGATTTTATTATCAGATCTTGACTGTGAGGTAAGATTATGAGATCATGAAGCGAAGTGGTATATTGCCTTTAAAGTGTATTTAAACATAATAATATTTTTCAATCGACAAAGATTAATTGAAAACAAGCACTAATTGTTAAAATATACAAACCCCACTGCGGTAGCTTCAAATTTATACCATAGAAAAAGTTGTTCAGTTTCATGGTCTGATCACGCCTGCAAAGTTTTCGTTACACCGTCTTTTACACCCTGTATTTAACGTCATTTTGAGAGATCTTGCAGATAGATTTCCGAGATCATGGAATTACAATTTTTTTTATATAACCAGTGTTACTCACGCTGCTGCAACGAATCGAACGAAACTTCATTCTTAACATCTGTGTCAGCTATATATATATATATATATTTTTATAAATAAGTATTTATACAGAAACAGTACATAAAACTGTGTGCGAGTTTACAAAATAAGGACTTACAACTAAAACCCTGGAAAATACCATTAAAATACATACATACATACATACATACATATATCACGCCTTTATCCCTTGCGGGGTAAGCAGAGCGTTAACAGCCGTAAGGATACGGTCGCTATCGCCACGTCTGACATTTTTGTCATCAACATTATACATTAATTTTTCCAATAAGTATAATTTCAGTTTCCTCTTAAATATGTGTATCATGTGTATGTATGTAAGTACAGTGTGTATACTCTTAAAAAGCATTACTCGCATTCAGTCAGGTTATGAATTAATTGGAATTGCTTTCGTAGGATGTTGAGTTTCCGTGTTGGTGTCAGGACACAGCACACCATGTTAATTAAAATACTCTTTGTAGAATAAGTTTTAGGATAATACTTTTTATAGCATGAGTAAGTAGCATTATTTTCAAATAAATATTTAATTTCAATTTTATAGTCAGTGACTCGATAAAAATAACAATAAATATTATTAACATTAATAGTGCCTGAAGTTTGTTTTTTAGCAATGGCGTGAGTATTACGAGTATGTTACGCACAGGCGTTTAGTTATTCTAGAAATAATGAGTTGTATTCGGTTGTGTTAGCCCATAGAAGTCGTAAAATATAGCTGCTAAGAAACTAGAAAGGTATTCATAGAAAGGTTGATCAGCCTATGGCCTTTTTCACGCTTAACGCACTACGCAGCGCTAAAATAATGCAGCGGTTGTGTCAAATCTATACTACAAACGTCATTGTTATTTTGACGCCTCTGAGATATTCTGATGCAGCTGCGTGGACAGTGGTTGATGGGGTTTGCTGCGTTATTTTAGCGCTGGGTAGTGCGTTAAGTGTGAAAAAGGCCATAGACTGATTCAACCTTTCTATGAATACCTTGACAAAAAAGCCTATGATATTGAACGATCATTCTTACCTCATTGAAATTTTATCTGCTAGTATTGGGCGGCGACCGACGTGGCGCAATTGTAGTGCGACTGCCTTTGACGCAGAAGGTTCCGGGTTCAATTCTCGGTGGGTCACACACAAAGTAGATATTTATCATTTTGTAAATTTGTTCCCAGCCTGGTCCTAACCCTATGCCCTAGCATTGCGGGCTGAACCACCCGATTGTCCGTAAGTAAGATGGTTCCTTGTTTCGGATGGCACGTTAAGCCGTAGGTCCCGGTTGCTGTCTATGATCACTTAGACGGCGGTCGTTACACAACCATGTCAGAAGCCTGCTACTTGTAGAAGGCGGTTGAAAAATTCTGACACTAGGGTTCATCGGGTCGTTGGACGACTCGGCGTCCCACACGAAAAGAAAAGAAGGGCGGCAGACGGCTACATAATGAGTTACACGTGCATTAGAAATTAGAGGAATAGGCACAGTAGATAAGTCAGCGATTATGAGCGGCCCCTACACAATTAAATCCATTTTATGCTATAGAAATTCGCTAGTTTTCTGGGTTTTTTAAATAATACAACCAGTTGTAGGCTTAAAACTATTGTCCAAAAATACAACGGACTTCATTTATAATTTTTAGAAATATTCAAAGTTTGAATTAAGTAATAAACAGAAAAATAATATATAAAAGTTAGTGTTTTAACGCCATCTAAATACTTACGGCGTGAAGTCATACTTCTAATTCTTCATACAAAATACCATTTTAGATCGTTTTAAAAATAGCTCATTTGACCTGTCAGGAAACAAGCCTATTTTTTGTGAGGAACGGGAAACAGCATTTGCAGCAAATTTCATGGAATTCATTTAAAAAAATCAAGATATACGCTATTTGGAGTTACCTTTTCTCTAAAGACCGTGAACCGTACCCACGTTGGTAGTAACCATACCAGAAAAATAAACATTCAACCATACCCACTAGTCGAACCTGTTTATATTACGTAATTTCTCATCTTCATTGTCCACACTCGAACTGGTTTCTTCCCAATCACCAGTCGAAATTTGTTGAGCCTATTGCCCAACCTGGATAGGGTTGTCACGTAACTAAAGGAAGCCTTCTCTCTCTCTCTCTCGAAAAGAGAGAGAGAGGAAGCCTTGTAAATACTTCCACCGACGTACAAAAGAGACTTACGCCTGTCAAGGAAAATGTCCCAGCAATTTACGTGCTAAACACCCTTGTTTTCGTTACCGTTCAACCTTTTGGACTACTTTTGGGAGTTTGCAAAGTGAATTCATAAATCAGACTGATTTCTGAATTGAGAGAAATTTAAATCAATTTCGTGAACGAAAATCCGTTGTCCACAATTTCATTAAGCTTACGCCCAATTTAGCGCATTTTTGAAATGTTAGCAAACTATATTGCCATTTCATTAAAATACCGTAAACGTATGTATGTATGTATGTATGTAATAACTTTATTGTACCAAACAGGAAATAGTTACAAAAAACACTTAAATAGATTAATATAATGTGTAGGCACAAAGGCGGACTTATCCCATTAAGGGATCTCTCTCTATCTCTAACGTTACATTTTCATTCAGAAATATAAGGCACTTCACCACCCAAATCCCTAACAAAGTTAACTGATAAAAAACCGGTAATCTTCAACAGTGAAACGAAACGTAATACTGCATTCCGATTTTAGAATTCCGCGTACGGAATAGCACTTTCGTAGCATGCAATCGAAAACGATCAATTCAGAAAATGATCTACTCGTGTTTACTAATGATCTACTAATCTATTGTGGTTGCAGAATCGACTAATTGCATCGAATTTGACCACAAATTGTGATAGGCGTGTAATTGTGTACAATTCACGTTTAAATTATATAACTTTATTAGGAACATCTCGATATTAAATTTTTTTAAATATATTTTTTGCTGGGTTACAACTGAGAAGCTGACCAATGAATCCGAGCAACCCTAATTCTGGGGAATGATGTTTATATCCCATACGAAAATGCTTGTTATGTAACATCCGCTTTGACGCACGGTTTACGATTTTTTTTGTTTCTGTAGTCTTTGTACGGCTGTACCTTTTTTGGTAAGTATGCGTTATTTCTCAAAATATTTTTAGACCCAAACTAACATAGATACACATACCCGGCTCAAAGGCTTAAAAATGGTTAGGTAAGTAAATTATATTAGGTACTTAAAAATAGTTAGAAGGTACTTTAAGATTAAAACTATATTTACACTTATTATTATCCATTAAACAGGTTCTTTCTTATCGACGATTTGGGATTTAAAATAAACAATTCTACGGTAAAACCCGATTTAAATTATCTTTTTTTTAGTGGGTCACCGAGTCGTACAATGAACCGATAAACCCTGGTGTCAGGGTTATTTAACCACCTACTACTATTTAAGAGTTACATGTATATAAGTACCCACCTAGGCACCTATCTGTTTAGTTTAGTACCTATTAAATAAAGGGAGGGATAACGGAGTGATTAATTTATGTCAATAAATTTTATTAATTTGTTTGTACAACTGCACTTGAGTATTTATACTTATTTATACTTGGTATCAAAAACTATTGACAAAAGAAACGAATAAATAAAAGCATTATTGTGCACGTTTATATGTATAACCTTTAATGAATCTCACTTCCTTAGATCTGCTGGAAGAAATTGCTTTAGAAAGAATCAGTGCCTATGGTACCAGTGTTTATCATTGTATTCACTTGTATAGATACTAAAATTTGTTTTTAAATAAATAAAAGAAATACTGTTTGAAGCAGTGTTCTCTGTCTATAAAATATCATCATCATAATAATTAGGTAATAGCTATTACGCCGCGTTAATCTTCATTTATCGCTGTTTTCGGTCACTAACCTGTACTTAAAAACGTCATGTTTTATGAGAATATGCCATTAGGTAGTAAAAAAATCTTTGAGCTCAGACTTGTCAACATAGTTAAATGAACTAAACAGTCAATAAAGAATTATGATAACAAAACCTCATATATTTCGTCGGGCACTGTTCAGTTGGAACGTCGGCGGTCTAGTGAAAAGATATTATTTAAGTAAAATAATGTTTGTTAATGACGTGTAACACGAGTTGCTCAAGATAAATAAGCCATTTATAAGTAGTGTCGTCGAGTAAGGGACCTCTGTTATCGTCTCAGCGGAGATGCGAGCCGCTCGTATGCGCCGGCGCACTCATATCGCTCCCCATTTTACAACCTGACTGACATTTACCACGGTTATTTGGAAACGACATTCGAAAAGCGAGATCACCGTAGTCATAATCCAGCGCTGGCGATGCACACGGGCTGTGCGACGTGCGTAAGCTGCAACTGTGACACAACGCACCTTATTGCAACTTTTACTTACTCTTACTTTTTGTGCGCATAATGACAGCGAGCACTGAAAACATCAGTACCCACGTTCTCACCGACTCGAATATACGTCTCACGGGCCACGAGGATTCAACATGGAAAGAGAAAACGAAGACTGCTATAAAACAAATCAGATATTTCTTCAAGGAGACGACTGTGGAGCCATGCATTTTCCTTTACCAGCTGTGTATTTCACTTTCGTCGCTTACCGTACAGAACATGCACTTGGAAAAGTCGTGCAGAGTCAATTTAAACTTCACCGAAGAAATATGCGATCGAATAAGAGATCGAAACACGACGGGACTTGATTATGAGGTGAAACAAGTGCAGACGTTGGTGGCTCAAGTGATTGCCTGGAAGTTCCCGTTGCAGACGGCAGTTCCTGCGGCATTGGTGCTGTTTGTCGGTGCATACAGTGACAAATACAGAAGAAGGAAATTTTGCATATTACTGCCGATGGTTGGCGAGATTTGTGTGAATATTGGACTATTACTTGCCACATATTATTTTTATCAGTTGTCGTTGGTTGAAACGGCTTTGATAGAAGCTTTACCGGCAGCGTTTACTGGAAGTTATATTTTGATGTTCATGGGGATGTACAGTTTTATGTCAGACAGAACAACGATAAGCAACCGGACATTTCGCCTCGGAATAGTAGCAATTTTTGTGAATTTTGGTATACCTCTAGGGACTGCCTTAAGTGGAGTTCTTTTGCGAGTTATAGGTTATTACGGAATGTTTTCTTTGCTGCTCGCATTGCACGTGTTTAGCTTTCTTTATGGTTTGTTTCGCCTTGAAGACGTTTGTCCTGCGGACGCCCCAAGTGTCGGAGTTGGAGAAAGTGAACTGTTTTTTAAATTGAGTGAAGTGTTTAAGCTTGTCGGGAAGACTGTGGTAGTCCTGGTTAAGCCGCGGGCGTTCCAAGGAAGAGCTCAGATATTCGCCGTGCTCGTACTGTATCTTATCATGGTTGGACCACTTTACGGTAAGTGTACACTATTTACTCTAGCAAGAGCAAATATTTGGATGTTATTACAATCAAAACTATATTATTTGTATATTTTTGGGTGACACATGCAGTTTAATGCAGTACTCTGGCATGTTACTTGTACTTTCTTGTCAATGTTGCATTTGAACAAACAAAACACAATTTAATGTCCTAAAAATATTATCATTAGGTACACTACCACGTGCGTCTTGTCTTTACGGTGATAGACTTTGTCATAGAAAACTAGTACTTACGTTTCATACAAGGTAATCATGTTTTACTGACTTTTTACCTTGGTAGGGTATGTCATAGTAAGTAAGGTTAAGCGAATATAAACTTTATTGCAATCATCGAGATGATATTTTAAGATGCAACTGACCGTTGCTAAGGGTCCTAGTTGTCTATCCTAGTTAATTCACAATTTAATATGTATGTTACGATCGAGAAACTTCATTCATTGCATCAATAGCAGTTGGTTATTTTAGATGTAATAGTCACAATTGCGATGTGCTATGTCATCTTATCCTAATACATAAGTCAAGAGCCCGAGTCATTAATTATGTTGTTATTAAGTTGCTGGACGATTAAGAGTGAGACTAACATAAAAAAAAAAACTTATTTTAGGTGTACGACGACTGGGTCACAAAAAGCCACTATGTTATACCTTAAAATCAAAAATTAAAACTTGCTTATTTACCTATATAAATGAAAATAAAAACAAAAAACTTGAACCCGGGCATTAATATCCCAATAAAATTGTCATTTGCTGTGACATTGAAACAAAAAATATGATTCTTGTCTCAATTTAAAAACATCCTGTGCTATGGTTAGAAAAACCAAAATACTAATAAGTAAATCTGACAATTTTTGTTAATATTTCTCACAAGACACAGGAAAGTTTTACCGGGGGCTCTCTCTTTTATTATTCAAATAATCAGGTTGTTGAATGATCAGTAAGGTTAAGGTTGTATATTGTTATACGGGATCCTAACACTACTTGGACCATTTGTTACAATATTCTACTTACGTAAGTGTATATTATGTTTTAGTCTAAGGGAGACGTTCAGTTAAGAAGATAGATCATCATCTACTACCAGTAGAAAGTTTCTAAATAAGTATGTAAAAAAACTTGCAAATTGGAGTCCTCAAAAGTTCTAAGAACACCGGTCCAAATGGTGTAAAGCATTCTTACAGTTTGTAATTACCTATAGCCAATTTATCACCAGAAAGGAAATATAAGACAGGGCTTCAAAAATTGCTATCAACTAGTGTACTTATATGTTCAGTAATTGACAAGTGAGACGATACTTGAAATTATATAGCCCAAACATTTTGTTCTTTATTTTCAAGTTAAGCAGCAGATATTGATAGTGAAGTAAAATCATCGGACAAAAGTAACGTAGATGTACGGTGATAAATAAAGATTTCTATTTCTATAAAACAAAAAAAGGGAAAATGATCATAGATCTGCCGTAAAGTGAGTTTTTGCCCTGAATTACTTTTGGCAAGTACAAAACGAAATAAACAAAGAGGGTGTCTAGTCCATCGAAAGATTTTTGCATATTTTATGAGAATCAAATACTTAAAAAAAGGACAGAAAGAAGAACACTAAGTAGAAACTAAAATATGGTCAAGTAGGAGTTTAGTTGCGCACGAAGGGTTCCGCGTACTAATATTAAAAATATATAAATACCCACCTAACTCTTTTTGTTATGTCACTAGCGTCATCATAATAACCCGGTAGACAAAAACCCTGTGACATTAATCTATAAGCTTTTCGTTTTCAGGTTTTGGTTCTTTTAGTTATACTTTATAAATAACAAAAATCGACAACGTGCCATTTTCTTTTGTTTGATTATTCTATACCACAAAGTAAATATAAAAATTTTCAACATTCCTCTCCAGACAACAATAGGTAGAACAGCTGCGGCTTCAATAACCTTGTGATTTTCTTATTAAAAGTACTTTTTGTTGTTTAACGTGAGTATCAATTTCCTTCGCCCAAATGAGCACAAGGCTGTGTTGTGGGTTTCCTATACACATGTTGTCATGGGCTGTGAATAAATTTTTCCTTATTTTGTTTCCCAACAATACCTATCGTATATTTCGAGAATTTTATGATTTAACATAAAATAAAGGCGCCACGATAGTCTAGCCAATTATTTTTAATGCTCTTATTTTTTTATTTTTTTAGCTTCAAATAAAATTAACAAAACAATATCTTAAAGTTATATTCTTTTCAACTTCAAAAATCGCCAATATTTGTCTCATTACCATCTATTGGTCGGCGTATTGCATTTCTCTGTCATAAATACTCCTTTGTTAGGGAAAGTGGTGTGGTGGTTTCCCTGTTACCTTCCTAATACTTCCAATCAGCCTTGTATTAAATATTTATAAAATTAGGTTATTAAAAATATTAAATGTTGCACAGCAGGAAAATCGTATCTGCATCTGCAACCCGAGTAGGCTGGTTTTCGAACCGACTAATACTATAATACATGTAGTACGTATAAAGTGACGCTAATTTGCTCGTCTCAATTTGTAGCATTTCCAAAATGTTTATGTCACAATGAAACTGTAGAAACAATTTTAAAGATAACAAATTAGTTTTATATTCACAACAACCTTATGAATATTCAATTTGTGTTCGAACACATAATTTGTCACGAAATGGGAACAATGCAAGTAATAAGCTGTAGCCGTGACCAATAATAACAGAAGCACGAGACGTGCCCAATTGGCATTGACATAAAATGTGAATGACCTCTGTGAGATTGGCATCGAATAGATATAGCAGCAGTATATTGGGGGTGATCTACTGATACTTTCCAGGGGTTAGCAGACCGTATGAGACTGTATGACCTATCTTCCACTATCTTCCAGGAAAATTATAGTGTGTATTGGACTGTGTACCGAAACTTTTCAGGCATGATGACCGACCATTGAGGCCTTTTCCACACTTCAGCGCAAAAATACCGCTGCACTAATGTATTCGCCTGTCAGATTTATTCTAGAAACCTCAATTGCCATACAAAATCTGCTCTCGAACGCACGACGCTGCGCTAGCGCTGCACACGTTAGCGCAGCGTATTTTTGTGATGAAGTGTAATAGAGGCCTTAAACTGTACAACTTGGTTAGTCAACTGATCGGGAATTTTGTATGGAAAATTAAAAAAGATATCTAGATTACCAATACAACCCACATAGAAAAAGTCATTCCAAGTCATCCAAAGTCATGCCAAGTTTTCGGTACACTCCGCGTCCCTTGTAGCGTACGCCGCATGTTGGTAAACGATAAACATAATTTGGACAAAAAGGAAAAAAAAATCGGCATCGGTTTTGTGATGAAAAGAAGTCCTATAGAAAACCCTCAACGCTCTCATTGAAAAAAACTCTGTATTTAAGTTCATACCTACATTAGAATCACACTTGAAAAATAAATTTTTTCTCGACCTTTTTCATAGGCACGCATTTTTATACATCCCATTGCGATACCTAACGCGACCTTAACTGATAACGCGTGAGATCATTTTTAGGATAGAATATCATCAGGCTTAGTATCTGAATTATGTGTGGCTTTGACGATAGGTATATTACCTAAATGATTGCATATTATCTACATGCGTTTTTCTAGACACTTATAAAGATTTGATGCCGTGTGATGCTTAGAATAGCATCACCCCATTTCTTTCCCGTGGGTGTCGTAAGAGGCGACTGAGGTGTATTGCAATTTTAGGCGACAGGCTGACAACCTGTCACTATAGTAATACACGACTTATCTGCAACGACCCTCAAATATTGTCAGACGTGGCGATAACGACCGTAATTTTGCGATCATTATCGCTCTGCCTACCCCGCAAGGGATAAAGGCGTGATATGTGTGTGTGTGTGTATAAAGATTTGAGACTGCTAGAATTATTAGTATGTAGATATCTAGGTATCATAAAAACCTTTATCGCTTGCTAGTTTCTATCCGCACAAGATAGCGTTTTCTCAAAAGGGGTAATATCGGAAAGTATTCATGGGTGTGAATATCTACTAAAGGTTTTCTATTCAAGTCGAAAATAATTACCTACTGATTGTATTAAGGAAATGTAAATATTCAGATGTCAATGCGGCCCAGTGAGCTATTATCAGATATCTAATGGGCCGAGAATCGAGCCTGGGATCCTTGCGGACCACTTCGCCACATCGATCGTCGAATGTAATTGTAAACTATAACAGCCACAACGCCACAGCAGACTTCTGCTGGACATAGGCCTCCTATCACCTGATAGGCCAATCCAAGCCAAGCGTGGTGAGTATAGTAATACACCTGTATTGACATACTCACCACGCTTGGCAGGCAGATTGGTGGGATGCTGCATTCTCAGGGAACACTGCTGCCCATTACCTGGATGATCATCCCTTAGTCGCTATACTACCCGCGTGTAGCATTGGGGTGATGATAGTCTAAGCTACGGCAATTATAAGGGTGCGTCTCCATGGAAGCGGGGCTGCGCTAAGCTAAGCTAAACGCGGCATGAATTGACTAATCATGAGCCTAAAATCCCCGCCCCGCTTCAGTGGAGACTCTGGATTGGTCAATTCATGCCCTGCTCAGCGCAGCCCCGCTTTAGTGAAGACGGACCCTAAGCCGGCACGACAAGGCCTAGTAATAAATCCCAAATAAATATTTTTCCGGCAGGTGACTCCCAGGTGGGGTATTTGTACGCAATTCGGAAGTTCAGCTTCACCGAGGTGGAATACAGCATCTATGGCGCCATCAACGTTATACTTGGAATGATCGGTAAGAACCTTATTTATAGAAATTATACTTATATGAAAATTGCTAAAGTGGTAAAAAAACCTACAAGAGAAGAATGCGCAGAACTATGAAATAATTCAATTTTGAATGTTTTAATGACACATAAATTAAAAAATTCAAAATGTCTAGCGTCAGCCGAGGATCGAGCCTGGTACACATGGGATACCGTCCCCTGCTCCTTTTTCAATCTCTTATTAAGAATAATATTAATGAGTGCATTATAATCCCGTATTCTACGATTGCTTTTGACAAAAAATATCGCTAAACTCGCCAACCTCAACCATGTCGGCCTCTGCTGCTCGTAGCAGGCGGTTAAAAATTCTGACACCAGGGTACGTCGGGTTGTTGGGCGACTCTCAACAGTAGTTCATTTCCTAGACCGCGTTCACATTTCAATGCACCTGTCACCATTCCCAGCACTGAGTGCTTACTTGCCTACTTGTGCACAAGGACGTGTGTGCGGCAATCAAAAATAATTTTAATTGCAATGAACTTACCTGAAGGTTGTAAGGTGGACGTTCCGATCTCAACCGAACACTTTCCAATACCAAGCAAATAGTTTTTTCAATACAGGGTGTAAAAAATTTGCAGCAAATATTTAAAGGGGTTAACCCATCCTTGAAATTGAACAACTTTCTCTAAGGAACATAGGTCGAAATTTGAAAAAAAAAAATTTTGCACCTCCCATACAAAATGTACCGGCCGACCAAGTCAATTTGTATGGGGAGCCAAAAATTTTTTTCATATTTCGACCTATGTTCCTTGGGGAAAGTTGTTCAGTTTCACGGATGGGTTCACCCATTTAAATGTTTGTAGCTAATATTTGTACACCTTATATATTTTTGTCAATACCCAACACTTCCTTAAAAGAACCAGTTAGACGAAGAGTAGACAACGTTTGAACGGTCCCAAAAACTACCCACTAATTCATATGTTGCCGTTATTGTTTATTGTTATGTTATCCATCATCATTGGGCTCATACGTCTGTTATGAACGATTTATAATCAGTGTCTGAGGCAAGACCACAGACACTGCGTTGCCTGGGATGTTATGTTATCCAAAAGCCTGTTACAGGGTTATTATTAGTTCAGTATGCAAACATTGCTATGGTTATGAAAATTTCTTACGATGGGACCATCTCCAAAACCTCGATAAAAATCAGCCGTTCCATAGAAAATTAAATACTTACTATATGAAAATCTATGGAGAAGTTTTCTCGTATTACACTTTCTACTACTGTTTTTTTTAATATTTAGCTAGAATATAATCGAATTAATGAAGGTATGTGCGAGTGAATGGATACTTTTAAAAGACCGTAGTTAAGAGTACAATTAAGTAGCAGTCATGTAAAATTTCAAAAATAGATCTCTTGGTGCCTGTTTTGCGACTGGTACAAGTACCCTAGTTGCACCTGGTGCATTATCCACGGACATTGCAGGCCGCTATGTGCATTATAGCACGTTATTGACAATAATTACCCGATTTTTTGTAAGATCATTAGGTATTTAACCCGGATGCTGTGTAAGATTCTTTAAAGAGTATGCACATATGTATTTTTCAAACATACATAGTTTATCACGCCTTTATCCCTTGCGGGGTAGGCAGAGCGTTAACGGCCGTAAGAATACGGTCGTTATCGACACGTCTGTCATTTTTGAGGTTTGTTTTTCAAGTTTGTTTTAGAAAACATGTGTAACACTATAGTGACAGGTTGTCAGCCTGTCGCCTAAAAATTGTAATACACCAATACTCTCGAGTCCCTTAGTCTCCTCTTACGACACCCGCGGGAAGGATGTGGGGTGATGCTAGTCTAAGCCGGCATCACTCGGCACATGTATTTTTCATTGCATACAAATGGAACACAGCTGCGAATCTGCTAGGCATCGGAGTCGTGAGCGTCTGGCATAGACGTAATCTAGACGCTAACTAAAAAAAGTACTCTACGATAAACCGAGATATCTTTGAAGTACCTACTGACGAGGAAATATTATGAGATAAGCTTTTTTCGTGAATTTAGTCAGTTCGTTTCTCTCTTTCCCTATTTTTTATGAGGTGAGATGTTAACACGTTGGTTGCCGCACATATACATATACATATATCACACCTTTATCCCTTGAGGGGTAGGCAGAGCGTAAGTAAGAGACACTTAATAAAACATGGTCCTTAAAATGTAACTTTATTAAATAACTTTGGAGCGCTTCTTATGTAAACACATGCCCGCGCGCGTTTCTTTGTTTATTTTTTTTTTGTATATGTTTTTGTGCCCGGAGCCATTAAGATGTCGATTTTTGGTCTAAGAGTAGTTTATTTTTCTTATAACTCGTAATATTTTTCTTATTTTACAACTTGTGCACCTACTCAAAGTTGGCAGCGATCTTGGTAAATAAAAGCAAATAGAACTAAAAGCCAAAAATGTACGTCTAGAGTAAGACCTCGTGACTCATTTAAGGAATCAACTTAGATTGGTTTTTAATGTTTCCTACCTACAAAAAGCAAGTACCTACCAAGTACCCTTATATATCTAAGTACCTATCTATATGTTGGTTTGGTACTACCATAATTATTTAACTACATATCATATAACAATAAATATAGGTACTACATACTGATATAAAAAAAGCCAAATAAGTTGGAAAAAATCAGTGATATCACAATCAGAGTAAAAATTTGTTGACAAATGAATTAAAAAAAAAAAATGAAATGCGTAAAACGAGTCCGATACAGATAAAGATAGCTTTTGTAAAATTCACTGCAAATATTGACACGTTCCTACATGTAAGAAAGAGTCTATTTTATCAGCATAGGTCAAGGGTGATAACTCTGTTGCAATTCCTTGAATCAATCTCACTGATAATTGGGTTACAATGTCATCTGCAGAATTATGAATGAAAATTATTGAGAATTTCTTAAAATTTTACATGTTACACAGCCATATTAGAGACAGAGGTCTGCTACTAGGAGTAGACGATTGAAAAACTCTGACATTAGGTAGTTGGTCGACTCCGTGTTCCACACGAAAAATTATCATCCCTAAGGCTGCTTTTCTAACAGAGCTGTGCGAGCTAGCTAAGCAGAAAAAAATAATATAATAAAAGTGTCAGTTAGGAAAAATCTATTCCATTCGAAAAATAATCTATTATTTTCATATCCCTAGGCACCTTTTGGTAGCCTGTTAAGCGGAAAATCTCTGATTCAAACAATCACAGTATATTAGATCACTTTATTGTAAAACGCAGAGATGTTTCGACGCAATACTGCACATAAGTTAGGTAAAACAAAACTTTTCAGAATCTGTGGCAACTAGCGTTCTGAGAAAAATAAGAACTCGATAACTCGAGAACACGGAAGAAAGACCGATCAGAGTTGATGCAATAGCAAAATACATTCCTTATTATCACACTACGAGGTACTAACGTTGCCTCACTTAGGGTTGTGAAGGAAGGAATAAAAGTAAAATGTCTATGAAGGTATAGAAATATACATACTTTTTGATAATTAAGTATTTCAGTAAAATTTTCAAGCGCGAAATGGATCTTCATATTCTAGGTACCTAACCGAGACATCAAGTCGATGAATGACCCGATGATCACCTGGTGCCAGAGTTTTTACGACCGGTGTAAGCTCAGTAGGCCTTTTTCAAGGCTGTATATCGACCGTCGTCTAATTAACATAGACAAAATGTAAAACATATATACATACATATATTCACGCCTTTATCATTGTCCTCCGTGCCTTTATCCCTTGCGGGGTAGGCAGAGCGTTAGCGGCCGTAAGAATACGGTCGCTATCGCCACGTCTGACATTTTTGAGGATTGTTTTCCAAGGTGGTTTCAGAAAACAATGTGTATCACTATAGTGACAGGTTGTCAGCCTGTCGCCTAAAAATTGTAATACACCAACACTCTCGAGTCCCTTAGTCGCCTCTTACGACACCCGCGGGAAGGATGTGGGGTGATGCTATTCTAAGCCGGCATCACACGGCAATCTAAGCCGGCATCACACGGCAAAATGTAAAACACAAAAACAAAAAACTCTTTTCAAACTAGTTCCACTATCGTTTGTAAGTACATTACTTTATTTTTTAATGAATTATTTCAAATGAATCTTATTTTTTAATTAAGCTATTTCAAATGAAATCTTTTTTAAATAAACAAACTCGTTGCTATGTACAAGACTTAGGGTTTGTAGTCAAATAGTTCTCTCTTTGCGTGTGGGACACCGAGTCGTCCAACGACCCGATGAACCCTAGTGTCAAAATTTTTCAACCGTAGTAAGTGATCATATACAGCAACCGGACCCTACAGCTTAACGTGCCATTCGAAACACGGAACCATCTTACTTACGGAAAATCGGGTGGCTCGGCCCGCAATGTCCTAACCAGACTGGGAACAAATTCACAAAGTGATAAATATCAACTTTGTGAGTGACCCACCGAGATTCGAACCCGGAACCTTCTGCGTCAAAGGCAGTCACGATCATTGTCACGTACCCATATTTTTCCTTGGTACGTATGTATTGGCATGAGGAGGCACAGGATCGAGATCAGTGGAAAAAAGGGAGGGAGGCCATTGCCCAGCAGTGGGATCCCGATGGCTAGATAAGATAAGATAAGACGTAATGTGTATGTCTTTAGTCATTTTAAGAGTAGGCATTGATCATTGTTACATTTTTTTAAATAAACAGTCAGATTGTGACATCCCTGGTTACACTACACGCTCTCAAGATTATGGAATACAGTCTGATTGTAGGGTGTTTGAACAGTAGGTAGTTGCTCGATCAACACTTGTAGAACTACTTTTGAGAATGTGAACTTGCGATAACATTGTGTATTTTTGGTCCACTGATTTCATTTCAGTTTGTTGTACGTAGGTATACCTACCAGTCTGTATACATAATAAGTCTGAATACTTACGTATATATGATATAATTTTCCAGATTATGGATTAGTTTTGAACTTATATCACACCCATGTCTATTCATCATCGTCATCATATCAACCATAGGACGTCCACTGCTGAACATAGGCCTCCCCTAAAAATATTTTCAACTTGTCCGATAGGTGATGTTCTGTGGAATAGTATAGAATTATAGTTTATTAATTTATTTATTATTAATTAACTAGTGCCGTGTGATGCCGGTTTAAAATAGCATCACCCCACATCCTTCCCCGGGTGTCGTAAGAGGCGACTAAGGGACTCGAGAGTATTGGTGTATTACAATTTTTAGCCGACAGGCTGACAACCTGTCACTATAGTGATACCCATGTTTTCTAAAACTACCCTGCAAGGGATAAATGCCTGATACATGTATGTATGTATTAAAACATATATCACACACATCCCTATTCATCATCTTCATTATATCAGCCATAGGACGTCCACTGCTGAACATAGGCCTCCCCTAAAGATTTCCAACTTGTCCGATTAGAAACGGCCTGCATCCAGTATTTCATTGCATCCCACCTCAATTTATAATTAAATTTATATCAATTATACTGATGAGGCATCAAAACCCTGTTTATGTACTTTGACAATTGACTGTTTATGTAATTTGCCGTGTGATGCCGGCTTAGAATGGCATCATCCCATTTCTTTCCCATGGCTGTCTTCGAAGCCGACTAAAGGACTCGAGGATTTCATGTGTATTGCAATTTTAGGTGACAGGCTGACAACCTGTCACTGTAGTGATACACGACTTACCTTAAACGACCCTTAAACAATTGTCAGGCGTGGCAATAACGACTGTAATATTACTGTTGTTAATGCTCTGCCTACCCCGCCAGGGATATAGGCGTAATTTATGTATTTATGTAGGTATGTACAATTGACTGAAGGTCCTGTGGAATCTCCTTACCGCTACCTACATGTGTGTACTTGAACTACCTTCATCAACAGGATTTCTGTAAGACATTAGTATAATTACACAGAAGTAAATTAAATCCACGATAGTAAATCGAAAAAATAAACTGCAATCAGCACCTTTAAAGTTTTTTGGTTTTTGATTTTTATCCGAAATTTTATCATCATCATTCTCCTTGCCTTATTCCGTTCTCTGTCGGGGTCGGCTACCTGACCTAGGGGTGTTGACATGGAACCAAGTTTTTACACAGAGCGACTGCCATCTGACCTCTGCAACCAGAAAGCTAACCTGGCCCGAATCCTAGGTTAACTCACATTCAAATACCATCTGATTTCAAATTATATTTGAATTTGGGTTTCATAACGATGTTTTTCCTTCACCGTAAAAGCAGTCGGTAAATGTACGTGAGTAAAAACACATTGCATTGGTACATGGCGGGGATCGAACTCGTATCTCACGATTGTAAGACCGGTGTCCTGTCCACTTGGCCACCGACGCTCTTATCCGAAACTTTATCGTGTTAACTTTTTACTATTTATCGTGTTAACTTTTTACTATTTCAAAATTTCAGGCACTTGTTTCTGCATCTCAGTATTAACGAAGGTTCTGCAGGTGCAGGACAGCGCATTAGGAGGTCTCTCGGGAGCGAGCAGGATAGCAGCATGTTTCGTGTTTGCGTTTGCGCCTACTCGCATCTGGTTCTACGCTGGTCTGCTCTTCAACATGTTCAGTCACTTTAGTTTGACCGCCATCAGATCCATTGCTTCAAAAACCGTACCTGCGGATGAAGTTGGTAAGTAACATACATCCTCAAAGGTTAGAGTTGATAATAATCTCTACAAAAAAAGTTCACTGTTCAGCTAATGCCGTGTGATGCCGGTTTAGAATAGCATCACCCCATTTCTTCCCGCGGGGTTTCATGTGTATTATAATTTTAGACAGGCTGACAACCTGTCACTACAGTGATACACGAATCATCTGAAAGGGCCCTCAATACTTGTCAGACGTGGTGATAACGGCCGTAAGTTTACGATCGTTAACGCTCTGCCAACCCCACAAGGGATAAAGGCGAGATTTAGATATGTATGTATGATTGCTATACTCACAATGTTTAGCTTGCAGATTAGTGAACTTACATGCAAGCTGTTGTACTTACCTATTTGCATGCATAGGAACTCTGAAGTCCATTCCCTGATCCATCTTTATCGCCATTAGCAACAACACCTATATCTAAGGGTAGTAATAAATTGATGACTGATTCAGTATGCCACACGACAAAAGATTGGCGACATATGCTGATTTTCAAACTTAATTTAGGCTCAATCTCCTAATTTCGACCACTTTGAATTGAAGAGTATTTTGTATAACGGTAATATTATATGTGGAAATGAATGTTGTTTCTTATTTATCAGCAAAACTGAACGCTCTCATCGGTGTGATGGAGGCGATCGCTCCATCCATCTACATGCCTACTTCTAGCTACATCTACATGGCGACTATAGAATACTTCCCTGGAGCGTTCTACATGTTCGACGCAACACTGACTTTCGTAGCTTTGGGCTTGTTTGCGTAAGTTTCTATGCTCTAGGATATTAAGTTCTGTTTCGGAAAAAAAAATACTCAGAAACCTACAAACTATTCAATTTACGTATATAATAGTCATTTTCTTTTTCTAAGTGGATAGACGAGCTACATACCTACGCCCATAACTGGATGGAGGCGCCCCAGGATAGGGAAAAGCGGAAGAAAGAGAGGGAGGCCTTTGCCCTGCAGTGGGACATGTCTGGCTCAAAATAATAAAAATAATAATAAGTGTAAATTTATGTAACGGAAATAAAATATGACATTACTTGCTTAAATTCTGGTTCGAGGCATCAATGTCTTCATATTACTACTAATCTAGATACTTTCAGGCGGAAAGACGCTGGAGTTGAAGTGTTGATCTTTGGTATAGATATCAAACTCTAGCGATCACGCCACCTATATATGGCGTTAAATTTAATCCCGTAAGTACAAATATTTTAAGGGTGTGTTCTAGACATAAAACTGAACAACTTCTGTGTGAAACTTTTTGTTGAAACGTAAAACAACAAATTACATCGGGTGGTATATTTTGTATGGGAGGTCCAAATTTCAGACAAGAGTTGTTCAGTTTTATACCTAGAACACGCCCTTAAAATATTTGTACTTAATTAAATGTAACTCTATATATTGTAACAACCAACTATCCTAATTTACGTGTACTTCCCCGCGGCGTTCTACAAAATGTTCAATGCAGTATAGAGGTAGGTAGAGCTTGTTCAGAAATTCAGCTAGGGAGGTATACAGGGTGTAAGAGATGGTGTAACGAAAACCTTGCAGGCGTGATCAGACCATTAAACTGAACAACTTTTTATATGAGGGCTATGGTGGGAAACGTAAAAACTTTTTTAACCTTCCATTCAAAAATCCCGATCAGCTGAGTGACTGTGCATAGGAACTTGAAAATTATTTTTCGTTTCCCAACATAGCCCCTATAGATAAAGTTATTCAGTTTCATGGTCTGAGCACGCGTGCAAAGTTTTCGCTACACCGCACCGTCTCTTACGTCCTGTATATCTTCACTATAACATACCCAATTAGATAGACCCAAATCTCATTAGCGCTATAGAGTTTAACGTGAATGCCAGACTTTATCCTATCTCCAAGTTCAGCTTCGATCTCAGTTCCAACTTGAGAGTTGTATGTGAATAACTTAGAGACTATCTTGATTTGCTGCATACAGAATTATTAGTTTGATATTTCTTATTATAAGCTTTATTCTTCTTCTTTTCGTGTGGAACACCGAGTCGTCCAATAACCCGATGAACCCTAGTCTCAGAATTTTTCAACCGCCTTCTACAGTAGTAGCAGGCTTCTGACATGGTTGTGTAACGACCGCCGCCTAAGTGATCATAGACAGCAACCGGGACCTACGGCTTAACGTGCCATCCAAAACACGGAACCATCTTACTTACGAACAATCGGGTGGTTCAGCCCGCAATGCCTTAACCAGACTGGGAACAAATTCACAAAGTGATAAATATCAACTTTGTGAGTGACCCAACGAGAATCGAACCCGGGACCTTCTGCGTCAAAGGCAGTCGCACTACCACTGCGCCACATCGGTCGCCATAAGCCTTATAATAAGAAAGCATGTTGAAGTCTAGTAGTTTGTGCTGAACTGTAGTTTCGGTGAATTGGAATTTATAAAATAATGATTATATTTTGTTGTTACAGATTTGTATACGTTTTAGTGAAGAGAAGAAACAGAGATAGCGTCAGAGATCCATCGAGAAAAGAACAGTTTGCAAGAACTAATGAAGTGTCTAGAATTTAATAAACCTCCTATTTAACAAGCAACGCTCTTTTAAGGGTCTGCTTGAACTGGTCAGTCTTATTATAAGTCACTAGACTTATAATTAAACACTAGGTCCTTTGAATGACTGATGCTGCCATATTTATCGTAAGAATGGTACTAAAATTTACATCTAAAATAAAAAATACAAGAGGCTAAAGTATCTACCTGGATATCGAACAAGTTTCAAATTGAACATTAATATACCAATGTACCTAATCTATTTAAGGATGCAATGAAATTCTCGCAAGTTAAAGATAAAGTCAAACTTTTGGCGTAAATTCGGCAGATAAATTTTGTACTTGAACAATCTACGTTTATTTAAAAACGGAATTTAGTACTTAGCTTGAGTTTTTGATCCTGGCGTAGTAAAGGTTTATGAAATTGAGTTTCGCTGGTGTTTATCCTGGTTTTATCAAAAACCTGAATATCAATATTTAAACAACAAAAATAAAATAAATAAAAAGTATATATGTATTAGTATCAGCTATCTAGTTCCCATAGTACAAGCTTTGCTTAGTTTTTTTTTTATCTGTGATGGGCTTACTCTTGACCTTGGCTAGTTTGGGGCTAGATGGCGCTGTGTGAATTGTCCAGGATATATATATATATATATATATATATATATATTTAAGTGTCAACAGAACATACCATCAGCATTTGTTACAAAAACTTAGAGGTAGCTTCAGCTTATTAATTAACTAGCAACCCATCAAGCGACTGCGCCATTTTCCCGTAGGAATAAGATGTTTTCTCAGCAAATATTATACAATAAAACCTTCCTCTTGGATCACTCTATCTATTAAAAAAACTGCATTAAATCCTAGTTTAAGATTTAAACATACATACAGACGCGAAAAGCGAGTTTGCTTTATGCTTTGTAGTGATGATGTACTTAGATATATTTAGGAAATTTTAAGTCTTATTACTAAGTACTCCAGCTAGTAATTTTATTTTACTAGATAAATCTTCGGTAATGCTTAGGTACAGAAAATGTATCTACATTTTTATTTATTTAGTTAATAAATTTTACCTATTCGTAGGTATGTAGGTACTTAGGAGAATTATTATACGATAATTATGCCGTAATTGCGATTTAGTATATAAATGAGAGACTATGTCTGTATTACAGAATATTTTTTTTTACTTTGTTTCTTTTGTACTTATTAGTATTACCCTAAATTATTACTGTTATTTTAATTGTTGTTAGTTCCTTCCATTATATTTACTTCAATAATCAAATCTTCCGTTTTTTGTTTACTTAATTAGTATTTTGGGGAAAATTTGAGTTATCTATAAATCGAAAATGTAGTATTATTGAATTTTATACTTTATTAATGAACCATGTCACCTGATATTGCAAAAACTATTTCCAAAACGTGACAGATATCATTTTAGCCCAAATAGGTGGGTTTTTCGTAACATCAACCCTCTATGTGAAAACATAACACAACGTGAAAACTACTAAACTGTAGCGAAACAAATAAAATAAATATCCATACAATAAGAAAGGCACAAACATCCGAGAGTGCCGATTCAAGTAAACTTCGTACCAAAAACTTTGTTAATATTGTATCTACTTGACGGAAAATTATGTCTTCTCAACTGTTTTGGCTACAGTTTTGGCTGTGTTTCAAAATGTGTTCGGATGCTGATAATACGTTATATATGCTATTTACGCTTCATAAAGTTTGCTAAACTTACATTGGAAATATACAAGTACATACCACAGAACACGCGAGACATACTATCTAACCTATCTATGATATTTTTAGATAACCAACGTTACCTACATATATAATTACTAGAGATTATTATTATTACTATTTTGAATTTTATTTTCATTTCTCTCCATAATATAGAGGTTTTCTCCCATCCCACGGGCCTTAGCCAAGTGAGATGGGGTTCGCGTTGTGTAATGCTTAGGTTACAGACGACGTGAGAATCTTGCGTTCGATGCGGCAAGTGTTCAGAATAGTTGATTTCTGTAGGATATTAATCAAATATATAGGGATATTTAATGTATTTAAACTATTTTTCAAGGTTTAAGGGACCATACTAGTGGAGGATAAAACAATCGGCACAATGTGCGTTGTTTGGACCTGCCACTGTGTGCATATTTCTATGTATTATTATAGATATCAAATTGTTATGGGTTTAAAATGTATAAATGTATAATAACAACATTTTGTTGCAGTTGCAGTCTGTATGGCGCCTAGTGATTACTTAGTAGTGCAGTTGTTTATAAGTTTACGAAAACAACAGGAACTGGCTTAAAAATCAACTTCTCGAGTTTTTATTTAAAAGGTTGTCTCTTTACTGATTTACCATCTCTTATAAAATAACCAGCACAAATTGAATTAATGCCGTGTGTTGCCGGCTTAGAATAGCATCACCCCATTTCTTCCCGCGGGTGTTGTAAAAGGCAACTAAGGGACTCTAGGGTTTCATGTGTATTACAATTTCAGGCGACAGGCTGACAACCTGTCACTACAGTGATACACTAATCATCTGAAAAGTCCTCAATACTTGTCAGACGTGACGATAACGACCGTAATTTTGCGATCGTTAACGCTCTGCCTACCCCGCAAAGGATAAAGGCGTGATTTGTGTGTGTGTGTGTAAATTGAATCAACGAATGAAGGGATTGATAAACTGCTACTGCTCTACTAAGCAACATTTTCCAGTGATATTTGGGAAAGTCGGGACTATTCAGGCTCGGAATGATATGTCAGGCGGGCGAAAGGAGAAAAGGGATAAATTGCATTTTCCTTTACTTTACCACTTCCATTAGCGCCCCTCCACTTCTGTTATAGGTCATCTTACTCGAATTCATATAAAAGATTGCCGGTCCGAGAATTTTCCTGTGAGGTAAAAATTTTCCCGTTTATTATTATGTTTTGCTCTGTTTTCGTGTGGGACACCGAGTCGTCCAACAACTCCATGAACCCCAGTGTCAGAATTTTTCAACCGCCTTCTACAAGTAGTAGGCTTCTGACATGGTTGTGTAACGACCATCGTCTAAGTTATCATAGACAGCAACTGGGACCTACGGCTTAACGTGCCATCCGAAACACGGAACCATCTTACTTACGGACAATCGAGTGGTTCAGCTCGCAATGTCCTAACCAGACTGGTAACAAATTCACAAAGTGATAAATATCAACATTGTGAGTGACACACGGAGATTTGAACCCGGAACCTTCTGCGTCAAAGGCAGTCGCACTACCACTGCGCCACATCGGTCATCATTATAACTAAGTGACATGTTATCTTGGAAAAACCTACCTCATATCAAAGATAAGGTTTTTATCAAATTATTGTACAAACTTTAATGTAGTAGAAGTTTATCCGTACTTGATAAGCGCCCACTGGAAGATACCTAATTTACTTTCGGATAAAAAAACCGTTAGATATGAAGGCAGGGATTTTAATGAAATTAAAACCAGCTACATATCAGTTACCGCCTCTAAGAAGCGAACACAATTTGAACTTCTTATGAAATTCGGGTCTTTTTATTTCCAATCAACCCTGCTCCCGTACTAAATGAAGTACCAAGTCATCTTGAGCCTTGGTCCCTCCAATGAAGTATTATGGTCGTGAAATTGAATTTATCCACCAATAATTGCTTTTAATAGCCTGCTCTCAACGCCATAACTGAATTTGACGTAGGTTACACACACATACAGGATGTAAAAACAAAACTTTAGGTTCATATTAATGAAACCATTGATACCGCAAAATATTTTTGAAGTTTTTAAAATATATATCTATTGTTTTCTGCTTTAGTAACTATAGTTAGTTACGTATAGTTTTACTTGGCTGTTAACATACTTACATATTTATTCTAGCTTCAATAAAAAACATTTAATCTTCCTTAGTCGTATTTAAAAGCAAAACGTATTATGTAATCTTAATAAACGTATAGTAATTGTAATGTATTATAACAAAAAATAAGCTAAGAATTATTTTTACTAAAACAGGGGAAAATGCTATATAAAAATTAATTTCAGATATTTTTCTTCAAAAAAATGACTCAATTTACCGACATTTCTCTAAGGTTTAGCTTCCCTATCCGGGCATGCGTTGATCCACATTCTCTTGGTAGCGACACACCGCTGCTGGCTTGGTTCTCCAGAGCAGCTCTTGATCCACTTAGCTGACTCCCTCCTGTTGTAACACAGCTTCATCCACTCGTCGTAGCTCACTTTTATCGAACCATCATCCTCTTCAGTGTTGACCTCTGGACATTCTTTGATCCAATTTTTCCTGGAACGACGGCAACGCTCCTGGTCCCCTTTACCGGAGCACTCCTTGACCCAGGCTGCTGACGCCTGCTTGCTGCTACACGCTTCCATCCACTCGTCATAGGTCACTGACATCTCGACAGGCAAAACTGCCAGCGCAATCAGCGCCAGGAAAATTGTGATTTTCGCCTGCATGCTTCTTATGTTAGTAAAAAGTGACATTTTAAAAGGGTTTTACGAGCCTTTTATATTAGCTCGCCTTACGTATGCGATTGGAATTATTAGTACCTATTTAAAAATTCAGTAACAACCTATGCAAAAATATTGTAATTAGTATATAGTAGTCATGCAACATTGGAAAGATAGGCTTTAATGTATGCCAAGTGTTATATTTTTTGCGATCTTACACGAAAAAAGAGGTCTTCTTCTTTTCGTGTGGGATACCAAGTCGTTCAACGACCCGATGAACCCTAGTGTCAGAATTTTTCAACCGCCTTCTACAAGTAGCAGGCTTCTGACATGGTTGTGTAACGACCGCCGTCTAAGTGATCATAGACAGCAACCGGGACCTACGGCTTAACGTGCTATCCGAAACACGGAACCATCTTACTTACGGACAATCGGGTGGTTCAGCCCGCAATGTCCTAACCAGACTGGGAACAAATTCACAAACTGATGAATATCAACTTTGTGAGTGACCCACCGAGAATCGAACCCGGGACCGTCTGCGTCAAAGGCAGTCGCACTACCACTGCGCCACATCGGTCGTCAAAAGAAAAAAAAAAAAGGTCGAAAAAAGAGGTTATACCTACGAGTATATACTTAATTAATCAATATTATCTTCATTTTTCGACAGTTATTCTTAGAAGAGATATATTCAAGAATTTTGTCCTTATTTCATTACTGTAGTGTGAATTGGGCCTTATTACGTTATGCTATCAATAAACTTTGTTTGGTAGGGCGTTATAGGTACTTAGAGCTACACTATTATTTTGTTTGTTGCATTGTTATGAACTCTGATGAATATTTTTGATTGTCAAAACACATTAAAAAACCTCACACATTTTTTTCAAAACTTCTGTATTTCTTTTAATGTAAGTTTTAGAAGTAGGTACGTTTTTTATATTATTGAATGTGTTACATTATTCTTAATTTCAATCTATAAGCTAGGTACATAATGTAAGCAGTCAAGAAAACACCACCCAGATTTCGTCGCTTCAGATATTTTATTTTTATTATATTTTATATTTATTATGAAGTGGAAACCGAGACCATGTTCATTTGCACTAAACGAGTTTCTTTTTGTTTATTGTACGTATAATATACGTTAGTGATTACCAGTTCCTAAAATTAATTAACAACTACCATATAAAAGAACAGTAAAATATTTTACAACATATCGCCTTCTCAAAGACACTACAAGAATCATGCAAACGAAGGTAATCATTATTATCGCGTTGATGGCGCTGGCAGTACTACCTTTTGAGATGCAAATGATAGTCGGTGTGTTTGAGATATCCTGCAGCAGCCCTGAGGAAGTCAAGGAGTTGATGAATACTTGTAACGGCAAAAGTGACCAGGAAAAATGTGCTACTGCAATGAGAGCGTGGATAAAGAAGTGCCCATAGAGATGGTTAGCCTTCGAGCAACACAATATTCCGCCCTTAAATGGTAAAAGTTTAACCGGTACGTTGATTCGAATTTTCTTTTTAACGTTTAAGCTGTTCATTTATTAAACCAAACAATATTAAACCTATCAGATTTTTTTTACTGTTTAGTTTTTATTGTTACTTGTTTTAATTTTAGTCCGTTTAGTCGTGCAATATGTTTTGTTTGGTATGTTTCTGTTCATCTTTCTTTTGTGTAAAACACGATTGCCAAACAAATTAGCAATCGCAGTGCAAGTTTTGCATTAACACTACGCTGCTACCTATTCCTTGGATAATTGTATCAAAAGTGCAAGTATCATATTTAGGTACCTAACTTATACAGTTATATCTTAGTTTGTCAATGTTTTTCGAGTATCGAAATTGTATCCAGCTAAAAAACTAAATTTCCAATAGGTTACTAAATGTAACACTTGAATTTTCAAATTGTTTTCGTTTATTCAAAAACTTTATTATTATCACGCCTTTATCCCTTGCGGGGTAGGCAGAGCGTTAACGGGCGTAATAATACGGTAGCTGGCAGACCTACCTGTTGAAAAATGACGATCAGCGAGTGGAAGAAAGTCTTCAGTAGTCCGAAGGCTGTAGAGAAATTTATCAAAACGTCTAATAGTTGTTTAAAGGACGAAAAAGCACACACGAGCGAGCATATAAAAAACCGATTCTAATGGTTGTTATGTAGGTACATTTTTGAATGAGTAATTTTTCAACAATAAAGATGGTTAATTTTTTTAAATTATAAGTTTAATTTACTTATACCTATAAATGTTATATTTTGTAAAAAATTATGAGACATTTTACGTGTTAGGTACACTTTTTTAGTAGTTATAGTTTATAAAAATTGTTATACATATATCATACATATATCACGCCTTTATCCCTTGCGGGGTAGGCAGAGCGTAAACGACCATAAGAATACGGTCGCTATCGCCACGTCTGACATTTTTGAGGATTGATTTCCAAGGTTGTTCCAGAAAACATGTGTATCACTATAGTGACAGGTTGTCAGCCTGTCGCCTAAAAATTGTAATACACCAATACCCTCGAGTCCCTTAGTCGCCTCTTACGACACCCGTGGGAAAGATGTGGGGTGATGCTATTCTAAGCCGGCATCACACGGCAAAAATTGTTATCTTACTACTATTTCAAAATAGGAATATGTCATAAGTCAAATCCCACATCTAACGCACAACGCTGCTGCTACAAATTACCGCATCCGCAACGCATTTGCCTGTCAGATCCAAAAGTATAAGATCAAAAATATCGATTTAATTTAAATTTTTTTTTTTATGATTATCATAAGTACATTCTAACATTTCCATCCCGCATGAGCGCCACCCATCAGCGTTTGATTGCACTTCTTAAATTACTTAAAGTCACTTAAATAGCTAAAGAATATCGACAAAATAACAACTTTTCATCAAAAATCGGCATTTATTGTCCACGACTTTTATCGACTACCTGCCACCCAGGGCGGGCCAGCAACAAAACCTACGTCCGGACATGCTTTGATCCACTTCTTCTTAAAACTACGACAACGATCCTCATCCTCTTTTCCGGAGCACTCCTTGATCCAGGCTGCTGACGCCTGTTTGTTCCTACAAGCTTCCATCCAGGTCAAAGGTTTTACGACTGGCAAAATTGCCAGCGCAATGATTGCGACGAAAATTATAGTTTTGGGCTGCATGTTTCTTCAGTCAGCAGCAAGTGATAATCAAGGATTATCGGTGCCTTTTATATGGGCACCCTTACTTTTTAATCGTTTTTTTTTTATTTATTATAATTTAGTTCACGTATAACTTATTCAAAATTAATCATAATGAATTAAATATTTCGTTAAATTGTAAAATATGCAATATTGATAACATTATTCTTTTGAATGGAGTAGAAAATACCTTCTACCTGTCTGAGATATTGCGGTAAGTATTTTTGAAGAACTAATATAAGCCATTTACCTGGTGACACCAAACATTTGCTCAGAACTAATTAATTAAACTGATAATGCCGTGTGGTGTAATAGTTGTAATTTTTTTTCCTGGCCACCACGGTCATGTAAGAATTGTTGACGTTAAGACACCTAATGGTAAAACTCACCGTCGCTCTATTTTAAAAACATGTGTTCTACCTATTGATGAATAGTGTTATAGTTTAAATAGGTTTTGATTTAAATGATATATAGGTCATAATTTAGTTTAAATAAGCTTTAAAGATTTTAAGTTCCCTATTGTTTATCTTGTGACGCCGCAGCATGTGGAAATACCACATAAAATAAAACTATTACTGTCACTTCTGTTGAACTACGTGCAAAACGTGTTTGTCTCTATTATTATAAAATAAACTAAATAAAACCCCAATGTTGCCCGACTATGGAATAAATGCCGTGTCATGCCGGCTTAGAATAGCACCACCCCACATCCTTCCCGTGGGTGTCGTAAGAGGCGACTAAGGGACTCGAGAGTATTAGTGTATTACAATTATTAGGCAACACACTGACAACCTGTCTCTATAGTGATATACATGTTTTCTGAAACAAACTTGGAAAACAATCCTCAAAAATGTCAGACGTGGCGATAGTGACAGTATTCTTACGGCTGTTAACGCTCTGCCTACCCCGCAAGGGATAAAGGCGTGGTATATGTGTGTATGTACGAATGGGATAAATTAATCCAGGGAATAGACAAGAGCGTTTCGTGTGAAAGTTACAGCGTTCCCTGTGAATGCAATATCTTGCACTGCTTTCGCCATTCAGTATGCCTTCGTTAGTCTTCAATTTCCTTAGTCGCCGCGACATAGGTATGTCTAGTTAATGTTAATGAGATACAAGTATCAAATCATTTTCGATCACACATAAAGGGCTGCATGCTTACACTACATGCCTGCTACCACCACCATAATTTTCTTACACGACTTTATAGACGAACTATACTGTACAAAACGGAAAACAGACGTACTAGTACAAAAAAACACTTTGGGGTAGAACGTCTTTATTGCAAAATAAATAAAACACTCATCAAATACTCATCATCGTTATAATAGTAATCATTTAGGGCTTAGCTTCTCTGTCAACATGTACATCAGGACACGCCTTGATCCACGCTTTCTTTGCAGTAAAGCATTGTTCCTCGTCTGCTTTTCCTTTACAAGTGTTAATCAACTTCTTTGCTGCCTTCGGACTACTGCAGGCCTTCTTCCACTCTCCTACTGTCATTTGCATCTGGACAGGTAGTACTGCCAGAGCGACTATCGCAATAAAAATTATTACCTTGGCTTGCATGTTCTTGTAAAGCTTCTAGTTCCGGATATTAGAACGAAAGTTGATATGCTGCAAAGTAATTTTAACTGCTTTATATAATAGCAAGCATTATCTATAAGAATTCGTTTTTGAAACTGATAATTTAAGTACCTAAACAAAAAAAAAACTTATATAATGCAAATTAAAGACGCTTCTCCCCACAGGTATCTTATCATGGATAAAAAACTAATCGCATGCAGCAAGAACGTTAACGATGAACCTCATTATAATATTTTTGCATAGGTTGTTATTGAATTAATTTAAAGTGCTCACATTCAATTAGTTTAAAAAGCTATAAAAGGCACGTATAATAATTTAAATCGTCACTTACAGCTCAATGAAGCAACATGCAGGCCAAAATATTAATTATCCTGGTGCTGATTGCGCTGGCAGTTTTGCCTGTCGAGATGTCAGTGACCTATGAGGAGTGGATGGAAGCGTGTAGCAGCAAGCAGGCGTCAGCAGCCTGGGTCAAGGAGTGCTCCGGAAAAGGGGACCAGGAACGTTGTCGTCGTGCCAAGAAGAAATGGATCAAAGCATGCCCGAACGCACCACGTGCAGACAGAGAAGCTAAGCCTTTTTGAAGCTATTGTTAAGATTATGAGAACTAATAATGTACCTACGTGGATATTTTCCTTTTACATAATTTAAAATGTATGTAATTCGTGGCGTGTATATAGTTTTGCGAACCCACCCTAGCTGTCCTAGCCGCTTATTTTTCTATATTATAAGTAAGCAGATATGTAGTACTGCTAAATACTAAACTACGTTATGATTTGTAGTATTTTCCATCCATATTTAAAGGCAAATCGCACACTTAACGCACGAGGGCTAAAACAGCGCATAGGTCTGTCAGATCCATACTAGGCAGTTTTAGTGTGGGGAGTGACGTTTCTAATATGGATCTGACAGACCACTGCGATATTTTAGCGCTCCGTCGTGCGTTAAGTGTGCGATCTGCCAAAGAACTGTCCTGATATTTAGGTAATGCTTTTTTATATGATAAAATATCGAAATATGAATAGAAAATACACAACGAATGTCGAAATATTAGAGTGTTCCGTGATACACGTTTTCTCAGGGATCACCATCCAAACAAAATTAAAATATGTCTGTATCTATTTTTTAAACATCTTTTATTTATTTCACACGTAGGTATATGGACTTACATTTTTATCAAAATAAATGGCTTCACAACTTATTATGAGTAATAGTTAAGTAATATTTATAAAACAAGTTATAAATCGTTATGCCGCAGTAAAATTTGAATATAAATTTTAAAAAGCCCTTTTTACCGCTGTGTGTCCAATTGTGGTAAGCAATTGTGCTTAATCACCTCCTGTGCAAGATTTGATCCAATCCTGTATCTGTTTAGAGCAATCCTTGGACCAGGGTATGACGCAGCTCCTGAATTTAGGCATACTACTTCCACAACCCTTCTTCGATTCTTCTGAAGTAGAGTTCTGAGCAACTGTTAAAGAAATGACAGCTACAAGCAAGAAGAGTAATACAGATTTAAACTTCATGTTGAATTAATTGTAGACGAGTTGTTCAATGAACTTTGTCTTATTTGTGACTGAAATTGAATTCCTTTTTATACCTTGTTTCATAACGTGTTCCTTATCTAGGGCGGATAATTGAGATAATATTTTAATCCAATAACATAAAGTACTCTTTTGATTGTTTTAATTTGAATGAATTACCTCGTTTTTGACTTGATGATAAGAAGTTGCTTTTATTTTTAACGTCTTTAACGTTGCTGTGCATCCGATCATAAAACAGTGTAAAGCCGAATGCACAATTAATTGGTGGAAATTACTGGAAATTTTCATTACCAACTTACTTGAAATTATCCTAATTTCCGTATCCGTCTTCCTTTTTGTTTTATCTACTTGCTTTCTCTAAATGATGCGGAGCAGTTAGCAATATCAAGTGCATAAGAACCTACCCAGTTCACGAGTCCATATTATTTTGCGATTATTTTGTTTTTTCACACCAATTGTCAATAGTAAAATTTGTGTGCTCTCATTACAAGTTGGATTGTGAAGTTTTTTGGGTAGTCAGATTATACATACCTAGAAAATATTTCATTCTTAAAAAGAGCATTACTAAAATTGTGGGTATAAATTACAGTAAGTAGAAGGAATCAGCCAAACAAAACGCTTTGTTTTAGGATAAAACATAAAGCTTCGCCTGGAATACGTATTTTAAATTAGAAATGTAAGTAAATGATAGTATTAGGCAAATCCCATACTAGATGTCTGCTATTGCGCGTGTTTCATCAATGAACAACGCAGACTCATACGTTGTTGATGCCTCAATATAAGTTTTTTGTGGAGAATTTGAAATTTCTTTACATCTGACAGACGCATGCGTTACGGATGCGCTGAAAATGCGCAGCAACCGCCGCCAGGTGCGGGAACCGTCTTATTTTTATCACACCACAACAGGCTCGTGAGCTTGACAAACATGTCTTCATAAATCTGGACGACTTGGATGATTAACGGCGGCCCTTAAAAGGTACTTTCTCTTTTAAGGGTTATCAATAGGTATACGTAGAGGTGTTTATAGGTAGATGTAAACAGTGCTAATAAATAAATAAGCAGAAATAATAAATATAAAATCTATCTAAAGAGTATCTCATACGTTATTCACGTTTTCTGTAAGCATTTTGTTACCCGTCAATTAGTTTAATCTTGTCACGTGTACGAATGACTTTATTTCAGCGAGGCCTATGACAGTTAAAATGCACAGGTTCTCACTTTTGCAAGTAAATCGAGTCGACAAAGAAACTAAAAATGCAGTAAATAGCTTTGAATTACATGACTGCATATAAGCAGGAAAATACCTGCCCGTTCTACAGCAGTTTAGCATAGCTCGTATCGAATAGCTTGCGTATAGCTGTAGCTTCTATCGAATAGACCTCGGCTCAGTGCGTCTGAATAAAGGACGTATGCATCTCTAAGTCGGCTGGCTATCTGTCCGTCCCAATTCAATCAGCAGCATAGGAAACGTTCGCCAGCTCGTACTTGCTTTACCGTACCCGAAAGCAAATCTAAAATATTGTGAATTCCTTCAGTGAATAATAAAAATTTGTGCTTTAAATTTCAACATATTATGTCCGCTTCCAATGCGACATCAAATATATTTCCTTATATGAATATTATAACAAAGATTTTCCGCGCGAGTTGTGTCATATTATATAAAGTACGTATTTCAAATTCCAAAATTAATGTCCTCAAATCCTCAATGTTTGTTTTCATTGAATGGTAGGTACTACTGGCAGCCGCTGGGGCAGGCACTAGTTGTCGTGTGCGTCCGCTGCAACTCATTTTCCCGTGGTAATAAGGATTTTTCCCGGCCAGTATTATACATAAAAACCTTCCTCTTGAATTACTTTATCTATTTAAAAAACCTGCATTAAAATCCGTTGTGTAGTTTAAAAGATTTAAGCAAATATAGGTACATACAAACAGACGCGAAAAGCGACTTCGCCTTATTTTATACTATGTAGTGATAATGATAATGTAAATTAAATAACCTTCATTAGTTATCTGAAAGGCTAAACCTACCCAGTTCTGATGCGCAATCGCGACTTCCATTAGTTTGTTTTGATAAAATCCATACGATTTAACACTTGTGAAGTCTTCTCGCACGCGAGATAAGTCTCTATACTGTGCGCAACATAAAGGGGCTAGTGCAAACTCAGCGAAAATTGAGGTACACAGGTTTAATTATAAATTCCATATATTTTTGCGACTAAAATGTGCCTTTCCGTGTTAATATGCGCACGTGTTCAATTAAAAAACGGGGTCTCATAGGCGGATCGCACACTTGACGCAAGACGCAGCGCAAACATATCGCAGCGTTCTGTCAGATCCATACTAGAAACGTCACTCCCCATACTAAAATCGCACTCGACGGACGACACTGCGATAGCGCTGCGATGACGGCGGTTGTGCGGTTTTAGTATAGGGATTGACATTTCTCTGATCTGAGAGATCGCTGCAAAATTTTTGCGCTCCGTCGTGCGTCAAGTATCTGATCCGCCATACCCATAACAGGAGCTCATCGTTTTCGATTCATGTGAAAATCTGCTACCAATGCTTATACCTCACGTACCTACTACTTTATTAATCGATTCCCACGTACCCAATTAAATTTCAACATACCCTTGATTATAAAAACATTGAGTAGTAGGTTAAATACGAGTTGTTAGACCAGTCGTTAGGGGAATTCGTGCATGGAATCCAAATACGACGTTTCAGAAGTTGAGTTTTAGGCCATTTATTATGAGCACAGACTTCACAAATGTCAAATCGTATGGATTTTATCAAAACAAGTGAATAATTTTGTCTACAAGTGTAGAAAAAATCGAAGCCGCGGTTGCGCATCATAACTGGGCACTCTGGACAGGTCTCCGAATACTGATATGGTGCATTCAAACCATTAAAGGGACATTGTCAAGAAACGGCAAAAACATTTCGACATCCCATACAAAATGACGAGCAGCTGAATTAATTAGGTAGGGGAAAACTTTTTTTTTTTGACATTCCCTCAAATATTTTTTTCGGAAAATTATTCAGTTTTATGATCTGAATGCATGCTATCAGTATTCGGAGACCTGCCTTACATCCTGTAAAAGGTGTAAAAAACTCTACTGCAATTTCAAAGGCTGAACCGGCTTATGACATTGAACAACTTTTCCCAAGAAACGTAGATCGAATTATAGGAGGTGTAAAGTGACAGCTCTCCATATACTGATAGGGTGCCTGCAGACTATGTAACTGGACAAACTTCCCCTAGGAATATATGACAGGAAATGACAAAAGTATTTTGACCTCGCATACAAAAACTCGCGATCAGCTGACTGCATTTACTATGTTGTTCAGTTTCAAGGGCTAAATTCACTCAACAGTATTCGGAGGGCTGTCCCTAAAACCCTGTATATAAAAAAAGCTTTTGACATCCCATGCATTTTTTTTATTTATTTCGGTTCCTTCAGGAAACTGGTATAGACTAGTACACCCCTGCCAAGGAGAAGGCGGAGGATAGAAACAGCTGGCGGATGCTCCACCGACAAGAGCAATGAGCTCTTAAATATAAGAAGAAGACATCCCTTACAATTTTTGGTAGTATTGTTTTTCATCCTGGATGTAGCGCTCTATATGGTGGCTACATTCGGGATAAGATAAATGGACGAATTAGCGAGCGCTCAGGATGTTGTAACGTCGTTAGTTATCACAGGCGGTGTAACCAACTTACCTACATACCTATATGACCTGCTAGTGACGTAAACGATGTAGAAAATAATGTTATCGATAGGGGGATAATCCAATCAGGATCAGGGGACATAACACTCCTGCTTGTAGCTATCTAGTTGCTGATAATTATGTACAGATATCATAAAGACATCTGCTCCAGGCCGAGAACAACCACTGCTTATCGTACCTTATTTTAAGGATGATTTTGCCCTGCTACGGTTCTCAAAGATTATATTTCTGGTAACAGACAATAAGGCCGCCTTATTGTACTTTGTTCTCCTTTTTTGTTATTACTGTTTCGCGTTTTTTTTTAATGTGCAATAAATAATTTATTATTATTATTCGTATTTTTTATTTTATCTCTCCTTTTTTATTATTATTATGTAGATTTTGTAGAAATACTGACGTCATTACTGCAAAGTTTTAATCTTTGTTTGGTCTTAAGTTTAGGTCTAAAATATTCAAGTAACAAGTTATTGCATTGTACTCCTGTGTCAATATTTTTTCTTGCAGTAGGTACATCGCGCCAAATGACCCAATGTAGTCAATGGTAAAACCAAAAACTACCTATTACTCCTGGTCTATGCCATGGTAACGTAACAACCTCTAAGGCGAGGAACACACTTATCAGAGCGGTCTGTCAGATCCATACTAGAAATGTCAATCCCATACTAAAACCACTCAACCGCTGTTGACGCTGCGCTATCGCAGTGTCATTCGTCGAGTGTGGTTTTAGTATGGGGAGTGACGTTTCTATGATGGATCTGACAGACCGCTGCGATACTTTTGCGCTCCGTCGTGCGTCAAATATGTTCCTCGCCTATCTTAACAATTGCTCCGGACCGCTCGTCTTACGTATTGTAAATTTTATCGAGCTGGTCACCTCACTAGTTCATATAACAATTGAATTTGCCGCGCTCATACTCAGACGGCTAACGAATCTCTCCACGGATTAAGCATCTCATGTTTTTGACATATAAAATTAATATTATTATTGAAATGTGAAGTAGAAGTAGCAACTTGTCCAAATGCAATTAGAAACCTTTTGTGTAAATACAAATGGAAAATTAAAGGAGCTTGTTATCTATATCGATTACTACTTACACTTTAGAAATGTCGAGGTCTGTCTAATGAAGTGTATACTCAATTTTAAACTCAATTTTACGACACTAAATTTCATTGCCGAATATTTTTTCAGAACTACTTTTCAGTCGATGCATCTGAATTTAGGCTTCGGAAGAGACAGAAATGTGAACATCTAGATTCCTTTTATCAAACGAGTGAACGTCTATGTTCGTGGGTTTCTGTAGGCGAAATTTGTCGCACATAAAGCGATCGAAGCTTTTGTTCAATAGGATTCCTTATCAGGCTAGAGCATTTCCGTTTCCCGAAACTGATTTCCTTCTCAAGCAATGCCCAATATCTCTATTCAGCATATTGTATCCTTTCTCATTTGGTTGGTTTAATTAAATTGTATGCCTCAGGTACTTAGTATCTAAATACTTAGGCTAAGTTTCGCATCAATGACCTTTCCCTCGGTATCATCATTCACATCGCAATCTATCCAAAAACGGTTGGGCTATAGATAGATACCTAAGCGTGTAGCACTATAACCAAAAATCATACAAAATCAGCAAGGAAAATAATTTCGTGATCTGGTGAATAAAGAACATAAATACACTTCTTAGGCGCATCCCACACTTGACGCACGACGGAGCGCAAAAATATCGCACTTGTCTGTCAGATCCATACTATAAATATCAATCCCCATACTAAAACCGCTGAACCCCTGTCATAGCAGCGCTATCGCAGTGTCGTCCGTCGAATGCGGTTTTAGTAGAATTAGAATTAGAATTTATTAGTGTAAAACAGACAAGTTATAAAATTTGCGGTTGAAATTGCACATAAATATAAAGACACATTGAATGTTGCCATTTCTGGCATTTACACTATTTCAAACATAACACATTGTAGTAAAATTTTAAATATCGATTAATAAATATTTCAAAATAATGTCATTAACAACAAAAACAAATTCATAGTAAAAATTAATTTCCAATCAATATTAGTATCAATATCGCAGAGCAATCACTTGCAGTCAAAATACTCTCTTAAACCATAAAAACATTTAGCCACTAGCCACTCCAACACTGCTTGCTTAAATTTACTGAAATGACATTCCTTGAAATGGTCAGGCAGTTTATTGAAAATTTTGATGCACATGTGATAACAATTATTACTAACTAATTCTAATCGCTTCGGGGGCAAATACAATTTATTTTTGTAATAAGAGCGCAGTACTCTTTGGCTCATGTCTTGGTTTTTTTTAAATAAAGCCAAATTCTTGTACACAAAGATACAACTTTCGTATACGTACAAGCTTGAGAGTGTTAAAATCCTATGCTTTTTAAATATTGGACGACAGGAGACCATCCGGCCCAAACCAAAAATTGCACGGATGCATTTTTTTTGCACAAAGAAAAGTTTTTTTGAGTCGCATGAGTTACCCCAGATCACAATGCCGTATCGCAAGATCGAGTCCACATACCCGTGGTAAGCCATAATAGCTGCATGTACTGATACAGATTGGCTTGTACGTCTCAAAGGAAAAACAAAACTGTTTATTTTCGCGCAAAGAGTTGACACATGTGTTTTCCAATTACAATGACAGTCAATGTTTAGTCCTAGAAACTTCGTACCTTGAACTGAGCAGATCGATTGACCATGCGAGCATATATTTAGTTTAGGAGGACTTCTCTGGTAAGTACAAAACTGCATATACATTGTTTTATCCAAATTGACTCTGAGGCGATTACAAGTCATCCATTTAACTGCACATTCAAGAGCACTATTAACATCTGCCTCAAAAGTAACCGGGTCAGATCCCTTCACAACAATGGTAGTGTCATCCGCAAATAATATACAGTCTCGAGGAATCGCACGCGGAAGATCATTGACATATACGAGAAAAAGCAACGGTCCTAATATGTATGGGGAGTGACGTTTCTAGTATGACTGACAGACCACTGCGATATTTTTGCGCTACGTCGTGCGTCAAGTGTGCGATGCGCCTAAGAAGTGTATTTATGTTCTTTATTCACCAGATCACAGAATTATTTATTATCCTTGCTGATTTTGTATGATTTTTGGTTATAGTGCTACACGGAATCGTTTCTTTTACTGATATATCCTATACCTACTTATAAGAATTCAATCAAATATGCTAACAGTAGTCACTAGTTAAGTAAACGCACCATTTGGCTACATTCACAGTTCAAAAGGCGCAGGTCGGGCAATATGTATGTAAATCTGGAGATTCTCTGATCTTCAACCAAAGGAAGTTGTTTTAAATTGAATTTTATAGCTACTTATAGGTAGGTATAAGAATGAAAACTAAACGTAAGGTAAGGAACGAAAACCTAAGTAAGCTTAGATCTTATCTAAATCTACACAACGAATTTTATGCAGAAAAAAGGGTGTTTGTGGTTTAACAGGAAGATTTATGCAGGGTGTAAGGGGCGGTCTAACGAAAATTTTACAGGCTTGCTCAGACCATGAATCTGAACAACTTTTTTTAAAGAGGAATATGTAAGGAAACGAAAAATTTTTTTTTGACCTTCCATACAAAATTCCCGATCAGCTGAGTGACTTTGTATGGGAAATCGAAAAATATTTTGCGTTTCCCAACATAGCCCCCATAGAATAAGTTGTTCAGTTTCATGGTCTGATCACGTCTGCAAAGTTTTTGTTACACCGTCCCTTACACCCTGTACATTAGGTAATACTCGCCAGGGAAACAACTAATTCCTACGAGAAAATGAATAACAGCGAACCTTTCTCTTCAATTACTCTATCTTATTATTTAATCAAAAGTTTTTAGATTGTATGTGATTTACAGCTAAAAATGCATCGATTGGACAGGTTTTGCTCAAATTTCTAAATACTGGTTCGATCCAATGCGTATTCTGTTGAACAGAGGAGCATACATACATAAATCACGCCATTATCCCTTACGAGGTAGGCAGAGCGTTAACGGCTGTAAAAATACGCTATCGCTACGTTTGACAAATATAGAGGGCCGTTTGAGATAATTTGAGTATAACTATAGTGACAGGTTGTCAGCCTGTCGCCTAAAAATTGTAATACACCTGAAACCCTCAAGTCCCTCTGTCACCTCTTACGACACCCACGGGTAGGAAATGGGGTGATGCTATTCTAAGCCGGCGCCACACGGCAAGCAAAGAAACCTATAAAACAGAGGAACACCTACAAAATATTACAACAAAGCTTCCTTTATGCTGCAAAACTGACCTGCACTGGCTGCTTCAAATAAGGAATAACTCACATGGATTTGAGAGGTATTTTTTTAGAATTCTCAGCATTGTTTGGTTTCTATTTGGGTTGGATTGAACTATACTAGGTCTAGCTGTGCAGGGTATGTGGATTAAAGGAAACCTTCGTCTTGAGTGTGGTTTAGTACTGTAATATGAACAACTCGCTTTTTGTATGGGATTGACATTTCTAGTATGGAGCTGACAGACCACTGCACTGCGATGCTTTAGCGCTCCGTCGTGCATCAAATGTGCGAATCGCCGATAACAACTACTGCTAATGGTTACCAGATATCTAACCTAAATTTTGGTATAGTAATGGAGAACTAAAAGCCAGGATAAAAAGAAAATAAATCCTGAATATAGAGATTGTGTTAATTTTTTTTTATCTATGAAATATTTCTTGACGCGGAGAACTCTAGAGCAATTTCTTCGTTGTAAAATGAATTCATGCCTCTATCACCACTATAAAGCTTAATTTCATTCCACTAGCTTGCATCTACTGCATAAAAACTGTTTTAAAAATAAAAAACCTTTTTTCAATGGAATATAAAATTCTTCTGCGTAGACCGGGAAGCTATAAAAAGTAAAATAAGTAGCAGATGCTTCTCTTTCAAGTGTAGATGCCTACATTTAGGCGAGAAACACACTTGACGCACGACGGAGCGCAAAAATATCGCAGCGGTCTGTCAGATCCATACTAGAAATGTCAATCCCCATACTAAAACCGCTCAACCGCTGTTGACGCAGCGCTATCGCAGTGTCATCCGTCGAGTGCGGTTTTAGTATGGGGAGACCGCTGCGATATTTTTGCGCTCCGTCGTGCGTCAAGTGTGTTCCTCGCCTAAGTAATTACAAAACGTATGACTTCATTAACTCCATTCAAGCGATAAATCAGTTGTTCGGCGTTGCGGTTACGATAAATTAACCAAATTTATTACATAATGTAACAAAGAGAAACAACGTCATTCCAATTCATGCTTTACAGATACAAGCTCACTTGTTAAACTTCGGGATAACTTGGTGCTAAATAATGACTATCACTCCAAATGGGTCTTTGACTAACAAACATGAAAACCACTATTAATATTAGTAGAAATTAGGTCGGATTTACTTACAGCAGCACAATATTTATTGAAACACTGTATTTTAAACTACCGCGTTTGTTTATACAATTCATTGTTTATAATTTTAATGGGTTCTTACTGAAAAACTCATTTAATTGAGTACTTGATATTTTCGACACTGTTGCAAGCTTCATGATCACGGGTAACCTGCGGTAAGAACAAGTTAAAAGTATAACTATGAATAGTGCTTGTTGAAAGATCAAATTTATATTGCTGGGTAATTTCAGTACGAATCTAGTGATCCCTGAAAAGACGAATCAAAATGCTGTTGCTACTTGGTTTATAAATCAGATGAATATAAATTATACTTAGAAAGTTTTCATTTGGATTATCTCATACTCACGCACTCCCCGCTCTCTTACAAGTTTGTGTAACTAAGTAAATTGCTAATACCAAAGAAATTCCCAAAGTGAACATACAAACTTGTAATAAGTAAGTTGTGTTGCTGGGTTGTCGGCGAAAACGGCCCTCGTCCTTCCACACTCGTCAAACACCCTCAAGCTAATATTTTGATAGCAGATATTTACTTAGCTTGTAGAAGACTAGAGGCCGTTCGGTTTGCAACTGCCCGAAGTCTTGTGTCTAACCGCCTACCATGTTTGGTCCAGTTTTTTTTTTTCGTGTGGGACACCGAGTCGTCCAACGACCCGATGAACCTTAGTGTCAGAATTTTTTCAACCGCCTTCTACAAGTAGCAGGCTTCTGACATGGATGTGTAACGACCGCTGTCTAAGTAATCATAGACAGCAACCAGAAACACGGAACCATCTTACTTACGGACAATCGGGTGGTACAGCCCTCAATGTCCTGACCAGACTGGGAACAAATTCATAAAGTAATAAATATCAACTTTGTGAGTGACCCACCGAGAATCGAACCTGGAACCTTCGGCGTCACAGGTAGTCGCACTGCCACTGCGCCACATCGGTCGTCATGTGGTTCAGTAGGAATGCCACTCTATCTTCAATTCTGTATTGAGCGTTTCTTTATTTAAGTGTTTTTGATTTAGCCTACAGGGCGCTTGATTGGGACGATCATTTGATGTCGGTTGCTGTGCATTTCTAGCACGACCAATACAAAAAACCAATGAGGAGCAACACAAAAACATGCTTTGACATCTGTCTCTGTTACACTTATCATGGTAGAGCAATACACCTATATCTTTTGCACCAATGGAAGTCAGTTGTGGGTTTCACCTTAGTGGCAAATTAATGCAATCATTCATAAAACATATACCTACTACTATTAGGTTATGGTACCATAAGAAGATAGACCCAGAGTTGCAACTAACTATTATGCAAGTACTAAAGATTACGCCAAAATAGTCAAACCAATTAAGATGGCACCCAAGTACTACTGTCTTCATACTACTTAATACCACTTTAATTGTTTGATCCTTAATAGCTGTTCTTTATAGCCCCATTAATTTATTTCATTACTCAATCTTACAGCTCACTTAAGTGAAACGCTTAACGAGATACGCCTTTTAGGTACAAGTCATAATAATTATTAATTACCTTGAGTGTCTTAAAACACAAGGCGAGTGAAGGTACCTATTTATTTTCTCTTAAATTAAAACGATACAGTTCACTAAATCATGAGTAGGTATGGAAGCGAAGTGTATTTTATGGCATTAGAAACCCCTATATGTTTCGGAGAACCAAATATGATGTGTAACTCTGAGAAACAAACTTCATTTGCTCCTATACAATTCTCCCGAATTCCACGAACAGCTATTTTCGAACGTATCCATCTGTCGTAACTAAAGCACACATAACTTTTTGTTGCAAAGCTAAAAACTAGTCTCCAAAAACTACTCAGAGTTTTAATATTTTCAGCATGGATGGTGTCATTGTTCAGTAACTTTCGTGTGAAATATGTAAATTTGGATTTTGACGATGAACATGCTTTTTGACAGTGTAAGTACTTTTTATTAAAGATTTATTAAACCGGCGGGATCTGGCTGGACTAGACCGGATTGACATTGAAGTAGAAGCACGGATTTCACTACATTCTTTTAAACAATAATTCATTTAATATTTCAGCTAATAAAGTATATGATAATGAATGTACAAAAACATTTTTAAGTGAATTTATCTGCTCATTTTTTGTAAACTAATGTCATATCCAACAATACGATACGACTTATAAAATCAGTGTTTTTGTTAGTGAAAAAAGATAGCGGGCATTATTAACTAAACCATCAGTCATTACTCATTAAGATAGCACATTTTATTTAAAGACGTTGCTACTTAGTTCGCCTTACAATTTTTTGCAATACAATTTTTTTTAAAATTAACTAGGATTTGTATATACTCATTAAGATTCGTTTTGCAGTTAAAAGGGCATCACAAAGAGCAAACTTCACTCTAAAGTGCTATGGTAAAACACTTTGTAAGGATTCTATAGAAAAGGAATTCCTTTGGCTCAAAGAATGAGAGGAAATCGACACAAAGTGTCGCAAAGGGCAGGAAATGGATCGGAGCTGTAACTTGCGATGTAGGTAGATGGATTTCTAACAACTAGAGTGTGTGTAGCGTTTTATCCTTTTCTACAATTTCAGACTTGTATTCATGTGGATCAATCTTACAATCAAACAGCAACTATCTAATATTATTCGTAAAATTGCAATACCTTTTTACATATTTGCGACTAGGTATCGAACTCAGACAATATATTTCTAAGGAAATTGCATACCAGAATAGATAGCTTGTTACCTACAAGTATTTATTAAATTAAATATTTAAATTGGGTTCAGACTTTATCGGTCAAGTTCAAGGGTCGGGTTGTTCATCGACTTGGTGTCACATACGTCTAAAGCAGCATAAGTGAACAGACACGCGCCCCATTATTCTCCTTGCCTTATCCCGTACTCTGTCGTGGTCGGCCACCTAACCTAGGGGATTTGACGTGGAACCAAGTTTTTACACAGAGCGACTGCCTTCTGCCATCCGAAGGCTAACCTGACCCAAATCCTACGTTAAGTCACATTCAAATCATCTGAATTCCAATTTTATTTGAATGTGGGTTATATTAAATATTATAACAGTTGCATAAATATTTTTAATAAATGAAATAATTACTCAGTGGTCTGTAGAGACATTGAATTGAACGCAGACAAATTTTCCGGCTGAACAGTCATAATGAGGGCTGCAAAACTTCCACAACAAACTTGTCTCATTAAAATCTGCCACAGAAATAAAATTATCCGTTAAATTATAATTTTAAATGACTAAAACCTCTTTTCTATAACAGGCAACTTTTAATTTTGCAAATGAGATGCACTGTCCGTGCATGGTTTAAGAAGATTTCAAATTCAGAGCATACATTCATACCTACACTGTGAGTATGTGTAAGTATTCTTTGAGTCTCTTTGACTCGTAACAGAACAGTTTTAAGAGAGTAAGAGTGCTTATCTTTGCTCTGGGGTTGTCAATGTACGTTACCGAACCGTAATTAAAAACAGAATTCTGTCGGACTACCTGTGTACAGTCGAGCGCACCTCCAGTTAGACATTTGACCGCTATGTAGATCCGTTTTGTAGTAATGTATGTCTTATACGTACATGCGTTGCACAAACAACGGTCCAAAATCCTAAGTATTTGGATACTTGGTTGGCTGGCAACCCTGAGCTTGACTGTACAAAACCTTTCGAACTTCGTTTCAAAACATTGATTTGTCTGACTCGCTAGTGGACTGGGTTATTGGGAAAATATAAAAGTTGTACGCTTAAAACTATTGTCAAAAAATACTAAGGATTTCATTCATATTCTTACAAAATGTTCAAAGTTTTAATTATTAAACAGAAAAATTATATAAAAGCAAGTGTTCTGACGCCATCAAGAAAAGCAACCAATGAAGTCATAAATAATGTTGTTATTTTCATACCGTATTAGATAGTTTTAAAAAGTAGCTCATTTATCTGCGTTATTAAAGTTTAAGCAGACATAATCAAATAGAAATAGGTTCATCGGACTGAGATCGACTCGCTTCTTGTACTCATAATAAAGATACTTGCTACGTATCACTGATTGGATCAATCCGAAACTCAACGAGATTCGATACTCAATATATGCTTGAGATGAAGCTGAGATAAGAATGGAGCTATATTGCAATGATCAAAAGCTCTTTGAAACGTCAATTTAATTTTATACTTCGTCATAAACTATACAAGTCATAAATGAGTATTTTTGTAAATTATTTGCCTGGATAGAATATAATAGCATGTTATTTCTGAAACATATTTTGGACTAGCTGGTGCCCGCGAACTTCGTTTCGCCATATATCATCCATCATATAAGCTATATAAAGGAAGCTCACTGATAAACATGGGCCTCCCCCATAGACTCTAAGAACCATAAAATAATATATTATAAGCTTATATTAAATTGTTGGTAGATAGGTACCCGAAAACTTGGTTTCGCCGACTATACAGTGTGTAAAAATATTAGCCGCAAATATTTAAATGGGTGAATCAGTCCATGAAACTGTACAACTTTCCCCAAGCAACATAGGTCGAAATATGGAAAAAATTTTTGGACCTCCCATACAAAATGTAGCAGCCGAGCAAGTCAACTGTATGGGAGGCCCAAATGTTTTTTTCATATTTCGACCTATGTATTCCTTGGGGAAAGTTGTTCAGATTCATGGGCTGATTCACCCCTTAAAATATTTGCAGCTAATTTTTTTACACTTTATATGTAATTTAAAAAAACTGTTAAATCCTAAATTTACAATTTCCACATGCAAAAAAGAGTAAGAAAACGGTAATTCTTTTATATATGTTTGGTCTTTTTGATTCCTGTAGGTTGAATTTGCTGAATCAGGTTACAGAATAGTCACTCCCTGTTCCAAATCCTCGCTTTCCAGTTCATTTTAGCAATTTTTTTAAAATCATGCGTTTACTTCCAAAGGTATCAATTCCGTGAAGTAGACTGATGCCACATTTCTTAACATTGTGATGGATGAATAAAGACCGAGTTCATGAGTGTGAATAAATAAAACATAAGCTTATTAAAAACCAAGTAATCCCACTACAAATCCTATCCTATCCTACTTCCTACTAATACATTAATACAAAAGATTTGTTTGTTTGTTACTCCTTCACGCAAAAATTGCTGAACTGATTTTCATGAAATTGGGCACAGATGATGTGTGATGCCGGCTTAGAATAGCATCACCCCACATCCTTCCCGCGGGTGTCGTAAGAGGCGACTAAGGGACTCGACGTTATTGGTGTATTACAATTTGTCGGCTAAACATATAATAACAGTATGTAACAGAACAACATTGGCTAGTAACGTAGATATAAAGAATAGCCTTAACAAAATTAGCAAGAAAAATTAAAAACAAAAAATTGTGGTACTTCGCTGGCCGACTTACATCATAAGCAGATCCATTTCCGCTGAGCCATTTTAACCATGGTTGGAGCGGCAAAAATAAGGATAGGTATCCCTTCACACAAACTTTTGCTTTGAAGCTATTGCAATTTTCCCGCGGTAAATAGTAGATTACGCGATCCATAAATAAAGATTGTATCGTCTGGCACGCAACTTACACGTCTTGTACCACGGAACTTTTGTTTTCGAGTGTAAAAAATATTGAATTATTAAAAGTTAAAATTATTCCAATATTAAAGAGATATTTTTGTAGTCGTAGACATATTCGTAGATTTTACTTTTCTCATTTATTGAGGTTATAAAAATATAGATTAAAAATAATAAATACGGCCTCTTGTTATTTTTCTTTCTGCGCGCTTATTCAAAGTGACCACAAAGTGACACAGTTCGTGCTGGCCAGTTCGAAATTTGAAATCAATCTCGGGTCCAATAAGCCCATACACATCTTTTTACTACGCGGCACTATGAAATTTACGTGATCTACAAACTTATTTTATGCGTAGCAGCCAACCCCCCTTTTAGGGGTATGTTTTTTTTTAGCCTATAACCTGGTCGGTGATTTACTTGACATTTTGGTACAAATTGCATCAAAATCCGCTCGGTCGTTTTCGCGTGATGCTTCCGCATATCCACAAACAAACACACAAACATCTAAACATCTAAACATCTAAACATCCAAACAGACAAAAATTTAAAAAATTGCAGAAACGTGTTTTGTTATCAATATTAAGTATCACGAAACAATTTTTTTTTTGGATATCTTGTATGTACAGACTTTCGGTCCTCTTGAGCTTTATTATATGTATAGATAGATAGGGTATTGTAAAATGTAATCGAGTGACATAATCAGCATAGATGAAATTCTGTTTTTATTTATCAAAATTACTAATATTTTCGAGTGTTGAGTTTTGGAATTGCCACGTGTGGAACAAGTAATTGTATTTATAGGTAGTTTCAGATTATCCTATTGGACATGCACTACTTGATACATTCAAAGTACCATATCATTGAGTTATTAGTCACTAGTGGCTCGTCTATATATCTAGATATACGAGATACGCTAACTACCTACGAATTAATCATTTTCCTATGAGAATAAAATTGTTTTTTTTTTGCATTTATTTTAGAGACTAAACCTTCCTCTTAAATAGTTTTCGCATCTTATACAGGGTGTTAGGAATAGTGCTAACATCCTTTCAAGGGATGACCAGCTCATGAAACTGAACAAGTATCCCCAAGGAACATAGGTTGAAATATGAAAAAGAGAACTGGACCTACCACACAAAATGTACCAACCGACTGAGTCTACATATACTACAGTCATACTAAAATTTTCAAAATCTTTTTTTTTCATATTTTGACCTAAGTTTCTTGGGAAATGGTTCATCCTCTAAAATAAAGTTATTCGTTTCCTAACGCCCTGTATACTATGCAATATTAATGATAGATAATAGTTTCGCGAAACTGCCATCCCTGATACTTGCCGCGTTGATTGATGAGCTTTGTTCATTAAAAGTTATTAATAGTGTCCTCACCGAACTTCTGAAACGGATTTTAATTTTCGCAACAGTCCATCAATGGTGGAGATATTCGTAGTTTCAATTTCACATAGTTTCTATAAAAAGACTTTACAATCTTAACTTAAACAGTTGAAGATCACGCGTTGGATATGAGTGAGTTTTCAGACATGCTCTTTACACTCTTTTACACAAGACATGGATAATTGTGACATTGTGAATGATATTAAAATAATAAAATGAATTTTTGTTATACTTTATACTTCAATACTTAAACAACAAAGTGCACTAAAAACTCATTTTATAAAAAGGCGGATCGCACACTTAACGCAGCACGGAGCGCTAAAACATCGCAGCGGTCTGTCAGATCCATACTAGAAATGTCAATCCCATACTAAAACCACTTAACCGCTGCTAACGCAGCGCCATTGCAGCGTCAATTGTCGAGTGCGGTTTTAGTTTGGGAGTGACCTTTCTAGTAAAATCGGACACACCGCTGCGATATTTTAGCGCTCCATCGTGTATCGAGTGTGGGATCCGCCAAAAACTTATCCCTTTTAATTTCTTATAGAAAAGGAGAACGCTTAATATGAGAAATAACGCTGAAATATTTATGTTCTATATAGGTACAAAATATAGCTACGAGGTTAGCTACACCGCTCCGACATAGCCGAGTGCTACGAGCCCAGCTACGTAGGACGGATAAGATGGCGGATCAGATTCTTTTCATGACTATCCTTTCACTGTATTTCTATATTTAACCTGCTACTGAGAGTTTTACATTTATAGGGGTGTCGGTGATATGATACTAGCTACTTCCATTTTCTAAACAGTAGTAAGTTAAAGATAGTGCGTTGAATATTGTAAAGGATAATGTTTAAAACTTCTTACGTATCAGTATTTGATTGATATAGTAGAAAAGAAATAAAGTTCATTCAATTTTATAAAAATAACATTTCTTTAGATAAAACCGAATTTGAAGGGCGCCAGATTTATAACTGGTTAAACACCCTTGTAGAAGTCAGAATAATATTTTAATTATTTTAATGTGGTAAAAATACACATAGTTAAAAAGAGGATGAAATAAATAACAACGAATCCAGCAATCACGTATTTTATTACACGTAACATGCAAGTATGTATATAAATTCTCGTGAAAATGTTGGTAAATTAATTTACAAAGATTCACAAGTATACAAGTTTATGTATAGAACAACACGGAATGTCCCAGGTTGTGAGATTTTTACAATACTGAATATTATCTTCGCACATCTTAGTTTAAATAGACGTGTCTATCTGACAAAATATAGGTACTATTGAGATTAATTTCAATGATATAATACTATGAATGAATAATGTATTTTTAAAATATGTATGATGAGTGACTATATTGATCACACACTCTACTATTTATTTATATAGGTAAGTGGCATAAGTATATTTCTTTTATATACATTTCTGTCATTCCTATTATTACAATACATCAGTTTTTGCAAATAAGCAAATGAAATTAGTAAGTACAGTCTTTGATAGATCGCTCAGGTCAGGATACAATTATGGGTTCGTTGGTAGGTAACTAAATTTTTCAAGCAATCATCAGTAAAAGTGGTATGATGATAAAAATGCAAACTATTTTAAGATTTAAAAAATAGTTAACCAAGATACGTACACGTACACCTATCGACATGCGAAATGTAGAAATACGTGTATTTAATACAATAAGCTTTCTTTTAGTATATAATGTACATAAGTAAGTAAATGCTTTTTAATAAATTAATTTTATATATAGCAACATTAATATAAACATTACATTCTAATTTTAAATTACGATATGATATACTATTTTATTATGTTACAAATAGCGTTTTGTTTCCCGATTTCATTTTATTATACTATTAACTTATTACTTTTACATATATTAATAAAATACAATAAATATTAATGTTAGTTTTGGCGACATTTTTAAATTCAATAATGTTTTGATGAATTTAATTATAAAACAATGTAAAAACTTGTTATGTACAATTATCAGGAAATCACAAAAGCGACTGCAATCAACATAGTTGAGTTAGAACATCTTAAATTGTAACATTTAACATATTATCATAAAACATATCTTCGATGCCCTATGAAATGCAATTTGTTATAATCATTAATTCTTTTTGTCTCATTATGTACAAGTTTTCAAAGGTAAATACACATACACATATACATACAGTGTACACTTAGCTATAAAAACTTATTTTGCATAATTACGTCTAGCTAGCTAGATCAGACGATTCGTTTTCCAATAAGATACATCGACGAGATTGTTCGTTTCAAGAAAATTTCAGTTTCATTCGGATTCGATGAATCGATTCGCAGCATCTGATACTTCCATTTGTCCGGCGACTGTGAACGGCCCGTTATGAGGAGCAGTCTGGTCACTGTCATCAGTGTTACTGTCTGTGTTGTGCAATGTAACACAATGTGTGTCTGGAGGAGGAATGCTTGTCCAAGCGTCTTGGCCGCCATTTGGCCAAGAGTGATTAGAGTTCAGCGAAGATTCGAATTGTGCGTTCAGAGTTTTAAAGCTAGATTCCGTACGAGATTCTTGGATGGTCGGCCAAACTTGGTAGTTGTCTTGGTTGCAGTTATCAGGAGACTCCAGAGTGGGAGCTTCTGGGTTTTGATGTGAGAAGTCTTGGCTAGATTGGTCGTGGCAGAGTGAAGTATCGTGAGAGGGATGAAGAGATTGAGCGAAGGCGGGAGAGGCGTAGGCTGCTTCGTGTGAAGCTTCCTCCTCAGGCAGGGTGCGCAGGCGCGGGAGCCTCCCCCGCCCCGCTTCTCACACCGGCGACTGGTCGCCGCTTGCGCTACCACTCGTTATATAATCCTGAACAAAAATGAAGCAGCTTTAGCAAAATAATTCAAGGTGAAAAGGCTGTAATTTTGTCTTATCTTTGCTTTGAACTTGACGATCGTGATCTGTACTAATGATGCTTATCTGCAGCAGAAACCGTTTCATTTGGTGTTATGTGTTTTTCTAACAAAAGTGAGAAAAACCGCTGTCTGACATACCTACTCCATACTCACAGTCATAATTTTAGTTAAGGTTAGGTAAGTCGCAGTGCAAGGCCAGCGATTGCTTCGGAACCAGCAGCGTCGTGGTCACTGAGATGCAGCTGACTAGTCACCATGTTAGGCGGATCGCCCACTTAACGCACGACGCGCTGAAATATTGCAGCGGTCTCACAGATCCATACCAGAAACGTCAGTCCCCATACTAAAACCACAAAATAAGTACTGGCTCGCGTTTGTGCTAAAACCTCACTCGACGGACGACACTGTATAGGGAGCTATACAGCTAGCGCTGCGTCGACAGCGGTATAGGGAGTGACGTTTCTAGTATGGATCTGTCAGACTGCTGTTTAAGCTTAAGATGTTTTAGCGCTAAGTCGTGCGTCATGTGTGCAATCCGCCTCATTAGCTCTAGTTAGTATTGTTTGTAATGAGTGACTTACAGCGTGCAAGTGCCTGCCGTCGTAGTGCGGTGCCAGCGAGTGCCTTGGAACTAGCAGCGTCGTGGTGGTCGTCTCAGACGCGGCTGACTCCCGCTTCGAAGGGTGGTGGTACAACCTGGTCCACGCTAGTATTAGTACGTATGTACATCTGTTTCACTTTTAAACTTAATAAAAATTAGTCATAGGTCCCGGTTGCTGTCTATGATCACTTAGACGGCGGTCGTTACACAACAATGTCAGAAGCCTGCTACTTGTAGAAGGCGGTTGAAAAATTCTGACACTAGGGTTAATCAGGTCGTTGGACGACTCGGTGTCCCACACGAAAAGAATTATAGATTTTTGTGTAGGTTAATACAATCTTTGCTTCCAAGAAAGTTACATGCATTATTAAATGATTCCATATATTGCAAAGGTACAGCGTAACAGTTTTATAAAAATGTTAGGCCTTTTTCACAACTATCGCACGACGCGGCGCTAAAATGACGCATCCGTAACGAGTGTTCTGTCGGATCCATACTGAAACCGTTCAACCGTTCTCGACGCATCTGCGTTATTTTAGTGGTGCGTTGTGCGTTAAGACGCTGTTATGAAGGAAGGCCGACGAAAAGCATTACTTTCGATTCATTTTTTAAGCCTGTTACTGATGCTACCAAGACCTCAAAAAATATATGACATACTCGAAGATATTATCTAGTAGTAACACCATCGTATGACTCGATTGGTTTGACATATTTTAATAAAAAAAATCTCAAAAAGAGCATTAAAAATATTTTCAAACCAATTATATCGTAATTTGGACTACTATTTTGATATAGTTTCTTGATGTAGAATATTCCTATTTCAATGTCCTATAAATTATACTATTAGGTTTTAGTGAATGAACAGATTTTAATTCAACAAATCATATTTTTCCAATAATTAGAACGGTTCTCGCCGACAAACCAACCTCCCGAGGACATCCCGCACCGCCCGCTACCCCGCCAGTACCCAAATGGCTCTTGCCAGCGCCGGTACTGTGTCAAAATTTCCCGCAAAATTGACAAATATTTTTTCGTAATTATTACGTCGCTCATTTTACTTATGACGTTAGTGACATGGACAGATTGCTTGATAAAATACTTTATGGCTGACACCAAAAGGCGTAATTTAAGTATGCGCTTATTATTACGTCGCTTACGTCTTTTGGCGAGACGAGCAAAAATTTATCGTAGCTGTCGCTTCAGCTAGCCTTGACGAGAGACGATATTTTATCTATAAGATAATAAAAAGCAAAAGTCTAACCAAGCCTTTTTACTTATAATAAGAAAGGAATGATACATAACTAGTATTTCACTTTAAATATTTACAGTGTGCATTTTGAACATGAGTAACGTTTGTACAGTAGGTACCAAGTAATTTTTAATACCTATTATCTTTTCAAGATAACTCTTGGTTGACAGGTTATCTAAACAATTTTCCCCCAAGAACTTATTACAGAAACCGACACAGCGGTGCCAAATTAGATCCAGTCGGTGGTCATTCAACCACAGACCAGAGATGTCTTGTGCGCGCACGCAAATATATTTGTTTTCTTTGTGCGTTAACTCTTCGGACGGAGCGAATAGTGATATTTTTTAAGTCTGAAGACGATATTGCTTACGTACGCCATGATCTAGCCACGTATATATAATCTGTGATACCCATACGCTGTTCTGTGGTCGGGATGGTATGGGATTCAGACATACAAACAAAACTACATCAGAGAGCAGTCTTACCAGCTTCTTCACAATTACAAAATTTTTGCGCTGCTCTTTGTCACGCTTTTGACACATCGCTGACTGCTGCTTACTCCGCTCGTACGACTCGTGGGTTGAACACGAGAATGAATGTTTATGAGAATGAACACGAGATGTCACTACAAACACTACTCCTACACGAACACGAACTACAAAAAAAAAACCTTAAACCTTTAACGAAACCTTAGTTTCGGAAATAAAATAGTTTTACTTTCTTTGGTATAGTTGAATGTTTTGACGAATTCTTGATTTAAGGTGACAGCTGTGAATTTAAAACCTGAGTTATCTCGAAAACTATGCATGCCAGACTGTAAGTTTTTTAGGGTAATATGGCACTTTCTATGTAAGAGTAGTATAAAAAGTTTAATTAGATGGTGCGGTTTAGGAGCTGAGTATGAACTTTTATGTTCATACTGAAGCTTCCATCAAAGAGATAACATTTTAGTAATACACAGTATCCCGTTGCGCACCATCTATATTTCCTTAGAATAACGTGGCACTTGACATATTCTTCAGAACAAAATAAAAAGGTGCTAGAAAGTCCCTAATTGTGGGCTTGACGAGATATTTTTAGGGAATAGAATAAATGAGGAAGTTGACTTAATGTAAAAGTAGACCAAATGAGAATTTGGAACAAATGAGGTAGTGAAATAAATAACAAGAAAAGTAGGAATTCAATAAAGCGCATGTGAGTGAGGCTAGGCTTAGCACAATTGTGGACTAAATAGGGGCCCAATTTTAATTTTAATATTATCAAACAAGTCCTAAAATATGAGTACCGAAACTGAGCAATTTTTGCTCTACTTTGCACCGTTTTTGAGGTATTTTCACTTTTAGTTTGCATTCGTTTTAATTTTCGCAAAAGTTATTTTTTTGAAATGTTTAATGGCGTTTGCGAATGGCAATTATCTGTCACGCGTACTTTTTTCTATTCTTTATTGCAACTTTTTGTTTTTTATCCGACCAGCTTGGAAAAAGGGTTATGTTTTATATGAGATGGGGCACTTAACTAAAATCTTTTGTAAGCTTTTTAGTTTTATTTTCGCTGTAATAACATACACCCATGTTATTACAGCGAAGTTTTAAGTTCTCTGTGGCTGTGGATGTAGAAGAAAGAATAAGTTAATTTTCGAATTTTCTTCAGATTACCCCGAGTTTTTTCGCCCGTGATCCTATTTAAAAAGTATCTGTTCACCCTCTCTTTCACGCTCGTTTACTCACCTACATTGCTTTTTCGTTCTAGCATCATACTTCAGAAATTCATCTAACATCCGGCTTACGTTAAAAAAATATCGTTCAGTTGTCCATTCGTTTAATCTTACAGTTGTTCGTCTCATCTTACAAATCATCCCACATACATGATGTAAATTCTAGTATTTCACGGGGTACAGCCCAAGTCGACGGTTGTTGGCACTTAAGTCGGCGGCATAAACAAAAGAAAACAATGAAGTACCTACCTATAGCAAGAAGCAGGCGTGACTGAAGACTCCAATGCAAAACGCCATTTAACATTTTAGTTAAATATCATTTTTGAATATTAAAAACGAATGGAAACTAAAAGTGCATATATCTTGAGAACAGTACATCGTATAGCAAATATAACTGAAATTTCGTACTCAAATTTTTGGACTTGGGACATTTTCCGACTTTCCACCATTTTCTATCAAAATTGAAATACTTGTTTACACCGTTTGATTCATAATCATCTTTTTTACAATCTATTCGTACTTTTTTTAACTTTACAGAATCTGAATTGGGTCGGCTAGATTTTTTTTTCATATTTCGACCTATGTTCCAGGGGGAAAGTTGTTCAGTTTCAAGGACAGGTTTATAAAAGGAGCTTAGTACTTATCCTAACATCCTTTGTAATTAAATTTGTGTGTTTTAACTAGCCATTACGTTCTTTTAAGGCCTTCCTCCTCTTCTGCGTCCATCCATCTACCCACATTCATATTTCGTTTCGTCGCATTATCACAAAAAAAAAAAATCACGGTAGAAGTAAAAGTTCCATGGCCGGGATAAAGCTCATTATATTTAAAAGGTGGTCGGACTGCGGTCATGTCCATAAGACACACGACGTACGGGTGCGTAGTGTGCGAGCGCCAGATGATGTGTCTGAGCGCGGGGAGCGCGGGCGGCCCCCCCCGCCTCACCCCCTGAAATCGTGATTTGAGCAGCAACTCCTCGCCTTAAAGGTGAAAAAGGCTTTTTGTTGTGTTTTTTGCTAGAAGGATTATATTTGTACTAGGTAGTTACTTCTTCACTTCTTTAAAAATTATTTTTACAAATATCAAAAAAAAAATCAACATAACAAAGCAGAACACTAATGCAAAATGTAAGCACACGCCATGATATGATAGAATAATATCTGTCGTAAAATTCGACCATTAAATGGTAATCACAGGATTATTGTCGTATATGTATATCGGAATATAATGTATGCCATAAATTTAATAAACGTGGTTTTAAACACACTCTGTCGCCTTTGAATAGAAGTGTGAACTTAGGTATTTTCATACTATGGATTTCAAAAACTAAAATAATGTTCGTCGATGTCTCAAGTGAAGCTATGAAAGGAGATCTTTTTTACTAACAAAAATATAAGTATATAGGTCTATTTTATATTATTTTGGATTTTTTAATTTATAATTATTATTTTTTGTAAGAGTTGTGATAAAGATATGCTCTGAAACTTTATAAAGCTATATTTTGCTTCTGAGTGCAATGTTTTGCTTCTTGTGAAATTATATTTCAACAGAACTGAAGATTGGCCAGTAAATATTAAATAAGCTTACCTTGCAGCTCATGCATCTCATCAGCTTTGTAGATAACGTTGAAAGCATACGAAGGTGGAAAATAATAACAAATATGAAGCGGATTAAACATTTATTAAGTAACGAAAATTAAAACATTAAAAATAATATTTGATCCAAATCCACATTATTTAATGTAAATAAAATAACATCCTTGTATGAATAATTCTTCTTAAATGCATTTAGCCCGACCTCTTGAGCTTAAGGTGTCTTCATACTGTGAGCCTGATAAAAATAAAAGCAACGGATAAAATATGGATTTGGAATTCGGAAAAAAGACAGACAACAAGCGTGCGATCATTATAAGTGTAGAGGCAAATAAGAAAAAAAAATGACGCACTGAGAATAAGGGTACATAAGACAGAAGACAATTCACATAAGTGGCCAGATAATTTATTTGTAAATCAGTATAAAACCCATTGGTATTCGAACTTTATACCAAAACCATGCCGTGTAGCGATATTCAATTTTAGAAAATTACGTCAGAATAATGTTATTTTATGATAATCTTTTTATTAAGTGCCGCTGATAAAGATTTTCTGATTAGTCTGCCAAGCTCTTGAGATTTATGTTCACATAGGTAATTATAAACTATCGCAATTAATATTTCCGGTATCTTGAGAAGAGGTATCAACCAAATTATCCCGCTTCGATTGCTTGTTCTATCTACGAGCTGTTGAGTTTTTTTCAAGAGTTATATGCCCACAGCTCTGCTTGATTAAGAGGATCTTTCTAGCGGAATTAATTTATTCTTCCTGTTCTATTTATGTAATTTCTCAGAAAGAATAATCAGTTGTTGAATAATCAACAATTTACTGGAACTTACTTTTTTATAATTGTATTTACCTATTTACGCCTCATTAATTCAAACTGTGATGAATAAGCAGTTATAGGGCTATTAAATTACAAAAGTATTACTCTTATTGTTTGTAAAATTTAGCTTGATAAAACGTCACAGGTCGTTTATGACCTTGGAGCAAATGCTATGACATAAGGTAAATTTTTCTTTGATTACTAGGAAAATTAATTAGCATAGCATAGCATTTGTTCCAAGATAGGTAGATAGATAGATAGATAGATAGATAGATAGATAGATAGATAGATAGATAGATAGATAGATAGATAGATAGATAGATAGATAAACTCTTTATTGCTTACAACAAACACAATATTAAAATACAAAACGGTACAATAAACCATAACTAAAAGTAAGCAAAGGCGGCCTTATCGCTTGTAGCGATCTCTTCCAGGCAACCTCTACCTTTACAGAGACAGATTTCCAAGGTCACAAACGTCACAGGTATCAAGCTAAATTTTAAAAACTACAAGTTTTACTAACCGATCAGCGCGGACCTGTTTGGTTGCATTAATAAGCAGGTTTATGCCAACATTTACTAGTATGAGTTGTCTAGAGTAACTTACCGTATGCTCTCAGTCCTCGACCGCGGAGACCAGTCCTTGGAGTAGGACGTGCCTCTCCGTCGACCGCCGCCGATGGCCCGCCCGGTCTTCCAACGCTCCACGTGGTAACGGATGGCGTGCCGGACCTCTGTGTTCATGAAGCAGTAGAACAACGCTACTGTAAAACCCTGTGAATGAAAATCGCGGTTTGGTAAAGACTATAGCAGAGTAAAAACTATGCGTCGGCATCCTTTCCAAGTCACCTCTCCTTTCTCGAATCAATTCAAACTACGAAATTGGACTGTCGTCAGACGTATTTTTCTTTCGGGCGGCGGAGGAGGACAATTGAAGGAAGATCTTCTCTGCTACAAGACTTTAAAATGTTGTCCAAGATTGTGAAAAATCATAGATTGCAGTTTGCAAATTATTGGTCGGATAAAATTAAATTTGCCTTGACACGCAAAGATGAAGAAGTTTGAGTAAGGTCGAATCATAATTCAATACGCAAGTAGGTACCTATATCAATGTTCCAATCAGAAAATGATTTCTTCTATATTTCAATGTTCGAATTATACTCGTACCTTGGTTCATGAGGGAAAATATTCAGCTTCACTTTTTTCTGCCTAGAACCATTTTTTCTCTTTTCGTGTAGGACTTCGAGTCGTCCAACGACCTCACATTACCAGGTATTGCTTTAAAGATATTTAATTATTTAAAAACCTTTTATAAAGCTTCTCAGTTATGAATATTAATAATTAATCATATTATTAATTTAATTTGTTATGAAAATTATAAAATTAAAGGCATTCACAAATCAATTTTAAGATGTTGGTAATGAATAGATTTAAATTTCTATTATATAACCTTATTCATTTATTCAATGCCTAGCAAGATCAAAATTTTGCTTGTATTTTGTTTTGAACTGTTCCAGGTATTAAATTGGGACTAAACTTTAATTAAATTTTAAGTTACCGGTATTGTAAGTGATTCATTTCAATCTTAATTATAGCTTCAAGTTTTGAGGCACGTACCTATTTTAAAATTGATTTCTAGTACCAAACCTAAATATTGCAAGCATTCTAAGTACAGTATATTATTTTATTTATTTAAAAGATAAAGTTATTCGAGGAGAAGTTTCAAATTCATTTTCTGTCTAGTCGATGGCACGCCTATACATCAAACGTAAAGGAACCTGGCTTTACTTATACGTATCTCTATAAAAACATCAAAGTAGGTAATTTTATATGTATCTACACCTGAATATAAAACTTTTCGTACTACCTAAATCACTTGCTACTCAAATCTATAAAACCCCTATATGATACCTGTTAAATACGACCACAACTCTCAGTGAAATGGTAAAATGTGATATTAATGCTCGCCGTCTGGCTCGGATCTGACATAATGGCTCGGATATCCGGCTCTGACCCAAACTCTCCGGTGACGTTTTAGTCGCCCGGTTCAACTGAAATTCATTTAAATTTTCCTTCCAATTCTCAACGGTAAACGGTAATATCGGACGGAATATTTCAAAAGGAAAATTAATATTCCGTGTCGATAGCTCACCATTTTATTAGTTTGAAGACGTTTCTAATTTAAAAGTTATCAATAGTCAGTTGTTGAAAAAAAAAATTTCTACATTTGCCCTAAAAAGTTTTGAAATACGGGCAAGCTTTCGGGAAGAGAAACGCTCTCTTTTAAAAGTCGTCGTTAAAAGATTTTGCTCACAGGTGCACAATAAAAATGTTCCAGGCGGAGACCGTTCTTCACAACTTTAGACAATGAAATGAAATGGAGCAGTTTCTTTGAAAGTGTTTGTGAAACTACTAAGTTTGTGAAATGGTGGTTTTGAAACGCAAGCTGCCGGTGGCTTTGATCCCTTCAACTGTTTTCTTTGCAGTCAAACGAACCATGAAACCGAGTGCCGTGGTTTGAGAACAAGAAGTAACGTTGTTACGCCTAACAGACCGTGTTCTGTGTTCATGTCTCGGCTAAGGTTTCCTGAAAGCTTTTTTGTTACGTTTTATTTGATTACGAGTTCCCAAGCGAATTTCATGAAGCCTGATATTACATCGCATTGCTTATTACACCAACAGGTTCGCTTCTGAAAAATACTTGGTTTATTCTTCAAATTGAATTAACTGCTTATACAGGGTGTAAAAAAAATGCTGAAAATATTTAAAGAGATGAACCAGGTCATGAAACTGATAGTTCAAAACACGAAAAAAGAAATTTGGGCCTCTCATACAAAATTACGGACCGACCAAGTCAATTTGTGTGGGAGGTCCAAAATATTTCGACCTATGTTTCTTGGGGAAAGTTGTTCAATTTCATGGGCTGGTTCACCCCTTAAAATAGTTTTTTTACACCTTATATTTTACTGTACTTATTGAATGAACTTGTTTGTACCTACTTGTGTTATATTTGTATAATGCTTGCTATTTTTATGGGTTAAACAATATTATTACGTGTAGAAACACAATTGCGTATGGTTAAGTTACTAAGTTGCGGATTTTTTGTATATCTTACAAAAAATCTTACGACTTCTCATCATTTCATACTTCTCGTCATTATGTTCAGCGAATAACGTCTACGATACTGAATGCTAACCCTGAATTACATTGGTTGGTTATTGTTTGAACTGCTAATGTGAGAATTATGCTGGTTACATAAAGATAAGCAAAGTGTAAACCTGCATTTCACTTTGCTACATTTCCACCAAAATCAGACACAATTCTGCACGTAATTTAAATATTTAATTTCTAAATGTAAGCTTGGTAAGCACGCAAAGATTAACAGTACCTACTCTACTGCCCACGTCTGTAATTTTGTGGCCGCTATTTACATTATACATTTTGTATTACATTCTAGCCCCCGAGATATGAAATTTCGAGGGCTTTAATTTAATTCAAGCGTCCATAAAGGCTTTGCCTTTTTGAGGTTTTCTGAGATTGTAATTTTTTATGTTATGTGCCGTGTCTTAGATGATAGATAGGAAAAATAACATGATAGCTTGCACGGAAATGTTCCTTGCCATATTCAAACAAACCGAAACTTACATACATATATCACGCCTTTATCCCTTACGGGGTAGGCAGAGCGCTAACGGCCGCAAAAATACGGTCGCTGTCGCCACGTCTGACAAATATAGAGGGCCGTTTGAGATCATTTTGTGTATCACTATAGTAACAGGTTGTCAGCCTGTCGCCTAAAAGTTGTAATACACCTGAAACCCTCAAGTCCCTCAGTCGCCTCTTACGACACCCAAAGGTAGGAAATGGGGTGATGCTATTCTAAGCCGGCATCACACGGCGTGATTGTGACCGAAACTTTGTAATTGATTATAATCACCTGCACCACGCGTGCATGCCACTTGACGCTTTCAGCGCCAAATTCTGATGTTTATACGCCAAGCATCTATTTTTTTCTGTCTTAAAAATAAAGCAAGTATTTTTTTTTTTTCATTAATCCATGAGCCATAATAAGAGTCTCTCAGAAACTCGGTATTTATGCTCAATAGCGGCTTAGCTTTTACAAGCTACATCTCACCTGTGTGGACAGCATCAGTGCCCTGGTATACTCGAAGGCGTGGGCAAACCAGGAATCGTCGCTGGGGCCACACAGCACCAGTAAGTTAGTGATGCCCAGCAGTGGAATGAGGACCAGCAGCGCCTTCGTCGCTTTTCTGTACTGCTCCGTTTCTAGAGTGTTCGCTGACCGCAGTTTCGTTATAAGTACCTGGTAATAATAGATAATTGAACTTCTACATCCGTAAAATTCTCTTTGACTACCTAGATTGTCTTTGACATCATATCTTACTCTATTTAGGGCCGATTCATATATTGTGGATCCAGTCTACCTGATGCATAAGTACCTGGTAATAACAGATAATTGAACTACTAGATCTGTAAAATTCTCTTTGACTACCTAGATTGTCTTTGACCTCATATCTTACTCTATTTAGAGCAGATTCATATATTGTGGATCCAATCCACCTGATGGCCGTGCATACAAGTGCATAGTTTGGTCTCTATTTTCAACTAAGTATAACTATAAACCGTCTCACTCACCCACATTATCCTAATGAGAAAGAAGAGATTGAGCGCGAGGTCGATCAGCGTCGGCGCTTTGTGGATCCAATCCACCTGGTGGTCATGCATCCAAGTGCACAGTTTCGTCTCCGCTTGTAGCTGTGGAATGAGGAAATTAAGTTACTTGAAAGAATGGTCCAAAAGTGGATAATAAAAGCAAGCTCTTTTAAACGGTGTGTATGCGTGTGTGTGTGTGTGTTTGGAAAAGAACCTATTCTTCTGGTATCAATATTTTGAAATAGGCGACTTTAGGTTTTTGGTGTATGGACTTATGTACAAGTAATTTCTATAGGTACTTAACTTGCTACATGCAGATTTATAAAATCTATAAAACATTTATTTGGTGGCTGTTGGATTACCCTTAATAGTATCTTTTTTGAATATTGCCAGCACTCAATCATCATTTATCAGACGCGATGGTAAGGGGAGCTACGCAATTTCTCTTTATTCACATTCTATGGACTACCAACAATATTATCTTCTTTCTTTTCGTGTGGGACACCGAGTCGTCCAACGACCCGATGAACCCTAGTGTCAGAATTTTTCAACCGCCTTTTACAAGCAGCAGGCTTCTGACATGGTTGTGTAACGACCGCCGTCTAAGTGATCATAGACAGCAACCGGGACTTACGGCTTAACGTGCCATCCGAAACACGGAACCATCTTACTTACGGAGAATCGGGTGGTTCAGCCCGCTATGTCCTAACCAGACTGGGAACAAATTCACAAAGTGATAAATATCAACTTTGTGAGTGACCCACCGAGAATCGAGCCCGGAACCTTCTGCGTCAAAGGCAGTCGCACCACCACTGCGCCACATCGGTGCGCCACAACAATATTATGAAAGGCAGCTTCTATTTCTTTATCGATAGATTCTGATTGACGGCGTATATTTTTTGCCTACATGAGAGAAAATGATATCCATAGGTACTCACTGAAGTTATCAAGATCGACATAAAATTTTACTGCTTCTTTTATTTACAATTGAAAACTGCTTTTTTTTATAAATTATTTAGCTACTTATACATACATAAATAATTATTTCTGATAAAAAAACAGATACCTACCTGGCGTTCACAATACCTATACTATAATTAAATTAACGTTTCCACAAACCTCATTGTGAACTCAAATTTAAATTCGCGCTTCAGTGACATCCACAAATTGGTCTTACCGACTGGATTAATTGGGTAGGAACTGAAATAATTAACTTGCCATCTGGCCTCTGGTACCTATTTATCACGAGAATAATAATAATTATAGGTAGGTACTGTGACTGAAGGTTGGGGGTTGTCTACATATCCATATCTACATCTCACGAAGTTATAAGTTATTTATAAGATAGGTCATTATGACAAACAGCCCTGACGGCACATATATCCGAATTCTTCTGAATTCAGGCTTCTTACATCTGCGTCAATTCTTACGCCTAGTAGAGGCAGTGTTCTACCAAAACATATAATCCAAATGAAAAAACTATGGCGATTCTTTAAAACGGCTGGTCAGGTGTATGTTTTGGTTGTGTGCCAGTTTTATCTCGAACGATAATCATAATAAGAAGAGTAAATTAATGTAAGACTGGTACATACCGAATCACCTGCAGCTGGTGTGACCGTCACAAAACACCTGCATATCACCCATATTGTAATGAAGACTGCTGGGACACCTGTAATAGAGTCAAGTCACAATATTATCAACTTGCTCTTTTCACTTTCAAGCAAACATATAAATGGCAAGTCAAATACGGTACTATATTCTCAAATAACATTGAATTAATTATGATATTATTAATTAAGTGTTATAATAAAAAATATATATGATAAAGGATCAGAAATGAATCAATCATGGAATACACATCGTTTCCAATATGACAACTTGCACGTAAAATTGCACACTGTTCAAAACTCTGCCATTAAAGTATAAGTTGAAATATAATAATAATAAAGGCCAAGTAAAAATCAAATATACACATACCCCATCCGATAGTAGTATAAACTTTGAGTTTTATATTCTCAGCTGTAAATGTCTCTACGACTAGCATGTACAAATATAAACCTGAAAATAAAATCGCTATATTACATACAACAGTAAGTTTTACAACACTTTAAGCACATTTAATTTGAGAGTCCGTGTGAAAGTTTTTTTTTTTTAATGAAAACTTAGAGCTATTTGTAACATTAAAGTATGTTTTAAAGAGACGATGTTCGAATGAATTCTAACATTAACAAAGTGGTTAAATAATAACCATCATCATAATATTTGAATGAGTAAAAACTCGTTAATTTGTCCAATATATTACACTTACCTTCCACGAGCATCCAAAAGAAATTAGTCAAGTAGAAATAGTGCATGCATGTTACAAGTATGACGCACGAGGTTTGGTCTTGATGTGAATGCTGGAACAAAAAAAAAAGTCGTAAGAAATCCAGTATGTAAATACCCTACATCAAACATTGGATAATTAGATGGTTATACGAGACACACAAGTTTTGCATTTTTTCTTTCTCTTCTTCTTCTTTTATTTTATTCATTTTTATACCCAATTTAGCTCGGATACAGCTTATTAAACCGTGTTAAAGGATCAAAATTATTATTCATTGCCATTCTAAAAACTTTTTGAATATTCAGCGTCAGTGGCAAGCGGACCACGAACATTGGGATTGCCAATCCTGGCGCTACTGTATCTTTATTTATGAGTGGTTCAACGAATCTGGCTTTAAAACGATTCACGCATATATACCTACCTATATTTACCTGCTTAGTTGTATAATAAGTGCTGTGCATAATTACTGTCGCCAACACTTGATTAATTATTTGATAAAAACTATTTAATATCACTTGATAAAAAAAATCATCGACAATCCGCTGTTTGTATTTGAAGTACGTATTAGAACTCAAATCAAATCATCAAAAAACAAACAAAACATCACCGAAAAGCCAACAGCTGTTTTTATAAAAGAAACGAATTTAAAAGGAAAGCATCTGCAGGGTACTAAATGAGATGAGTTTTTCAGATTTTCATTTTTAAAATAAATATGAATAAAGACTGAAGAGTTTGTCAATCCAGCTTTATCAAAAATATTAAATCTTAGTTTCATGAGCAGATTCGTGAGACTAGTGTAATATCAAATTTTTATACAAAACTCTTTTACAAATAAGAGAATTTAATCAAGAATTAAAATGTACTTGCATTTTACATTAAAAAGAAGTGTAGAAAAGACGCAATATAAGTCATTCTTTAGCTTTAAGCTTCTTAAAATCTGTATTTTTTTTTTAAATCTTGAAGAAACCATAAAATATGTTCAAAATTACTTACTTGTAAAACTAAATTTAAAATCCAACTACACGCTGACAGGATGTAAGTTGACATAAGATTCGTGTGTATTGTATTTCGCAGACATCTTAAATCCCTGCAACAAAAACACATAATATAACTGCAAGATACAGGTAGAGTTATTAGAAGGCATAACATTTTAATAATATCTAAATTCTGATCAAAACTTTATACATACACACATACATACATATATCACGCCTTTATCCCTTGCGGGGTAGGCAGAGCGTCAACGGCCGTAAGAATAAGGTCGCTATCGCCACGTCTGACACTTTTGAGGATTGTTTTGCAAGGTTGTTTCAGAAAACATTTGTATTACTATAGTGGCAGGTTGTCAGCCTGCCACCTAAAAATTGTGATGCACCACTCTCATGCACTCTCGAGTCCCTTAGTCGCCTCACACGACATCCGCAACTTTATACATATTATATTAAAACTACATTGTATTGTATGAGCCAAAATAGTAGGATATCTATTATCTACTCTGTTAAGGTGAAATATGCTCGTCTGTGATAAGAAAATAGATCTTGCATACGACATTATAATATCACCCAGCCTGACACATGAAAGTCAAAGAAGGCGGATCGCACACTTAATGCACGACGGAGCGCTAAAACACCGCAGCGGTCTGTCAGATTCATACTAGAAATGACAATCCCATAATATAACCGCTCAAGCGCTGTCGACGCAGCGCTATCGCAGCGTCGCCCGTCGAGTGCGGTTTTAGTATGGGGAGATATGGGGGTCATGCGTTAAGTGTGCGATCCGCCTTACGCTGTTAGCTAGCAAAAGTTAACTCTCAAAGTTTTAATCGAAGAAACGTTTCTATGGTCCGTATTAATAAATCGCAGTCAACTTTGAGATTGCCATTGTCAGTCAATACTAAAAGCATTTCAAAGTTTCACTCAAGATATCTCAGAGTTAAGTGCTGATTATGTGTTTGATATATTAACGATATGGCTCGTAACAGGATACGTGAAATGTTATAATTACGAGTATATGATAATTTTTATTTCAGTTGTGTGAATTTCAGAAGTAACTTTTCGCAATTTTTATTCGGTACAGATATGACCCGTTTATCTAAATCTCTCTTGACCAAAGATTTTCATGGTTGTGTGCAGTTTACGTTAATGGTCCTCAAACAGTAGCTATACTACAAAAATACTATAATACACACCAACCACACTTCTAATAATACCTTCGCTACTAACGTCACTGTAGATAACGTTATCACCAAAATTATAAGATTTCTGAAAAATGTAATTAAAAGAGAGTATAAACTAGGTCGTTCAAGGTGCTAGTGGTAAAAAAAAAAATGAACGAAATATTAAAGTTGTGGAAACAATCATGTTTGAAATATTTGGTTAAAATATTGACGTATGTGTAACTTTGACGCCGTGTAATGTGATCAATCCTACCCATTGGTGTCATAAAGAGTGACTAAGGGATATTATCCAGGTAAAAGGCAGCAGCTTTTCCTGTGAATCAAACATCTTGCACTGCGCTCGCCAATCAAGCTACTTACCAAGCGTAATGAGTCATGTCCAGCAGTATATGTATAGCGGTTGAGGCTATAAAGTTAAGGTGACAAGAAATCAACAAATTTTCACGTACAATCCTTGTCATTTCGTTCGAATATTTTTTGTGAGCACCACGGGTTGGTTTGTTTGATAGTATGTAAGTAAATATGATAATATTATTATCTAGGCCAATAATTTAAAACGTTTGCTACCCAGCATATTATTTTCAATGAAATGTGTGCCAGGTGTGTCAAGGCTTGTGCATACCAATATCCGATGATAAAATAATTTTAACCATATTTTTTTCGATAAAAAAGTACCTTTTCTTTTTTGTGTAAAAGAACCTTTTAGAAAAGGGATTGTTTTTACAAAAGGATTTATTTTATAAAGCTACGGTATATAAAACACAAGAGATAATCTGGCGTAAACATAAAACGCGACGGTCTCTTGGCGACACTCCGGAGACTAATGTCGAAAAAAATATTATTCACGAGCTGAAGGACAGGGCCAGATCTGGTGATTATTGTCGTTCAATAATAGCTAGCTATTGTGGTAGCCTATGGCTCTACAAAATTTCCTTTAATAATAAAGAAATATGCCCATTGTCATTTAAACATCAAAGTAATTTAAGTATTTTGGAGGACTCCTAAGAAAGTTTCCAAAACCTCCAGTCTCAGGCAGTCCTTTATTAGTTTGAGACAATGCCGGTCGATTTTTTTTAGAATTTTTTTTTTATACTAAATTATTATCAGCCAAATTAAAATGGGAGTGGGCCGGTCATGTTCGTCGGATGCACCCAGATCGATGGGCTAAAATCGTCACTGACCAATGGGTACCTCAAGGCGGATCCCGACGCCGAGGTAGACCCCGAAAATGATGGCGTGACGATCTTGATACCTATGATAGGGAGTGGACCGAGTTGGCTTTGGATCGGAAGAAGTGGAAGACCGCGGGGGAGGCCTTTGCCCAGCAGTGGGATCTAGTAGGCTAACTATAATATAATAATATTATCATTGATTAACGCAATCCTTCGTGAAGCGCAATTATAGTCAATTTAAAAATATTGGCATGATAGCTTGGTATTCTTGGGGTTTGGTACCACGACAGTTTGGAACCATTTCGTCCAAAGCTAGTCAGCTGTTCAACTTCTCCCCTAAGGGTGCGTCTCCATTGAAGCGGGGCTGCGCTAAGCTAAGCTAAGCGCGGCATGAGTTAACCAATCATGAGCCTCAAAATCCCCGCCCCGCTTCAATGGATACAGGCTTGGTCAATTCATGCTCCGCTTAGCTCAGCTCAGCGCAGCCCCGCTTCAGTGGAAACGCACCCTAATGCGGTTCTTCAAGGGCGTCTGTAGGACTGTCCTGGTAATGGCCGCCGTTAGTCGCGCGGATTGGAGCCAGACCCAACGTTGGCACCGTAAATGAGTCTCGGGAAAATACCCCGCAACCTTGCTGCCGACGGAAATTATGGTTGCCACGTTTTTTTCCGTATTTTTTTTCTCTCAGAGAGTCCTTTTTTCTAACTTCAAGTCAGTTATTTTCTGATTTAAGAAAATAAAGTAATTGTAGGTAACCATAAAAGGGCAATCCTTGAAGGGAACTTCAATCTTCAATTAGTAAAATTGCAGGCAGAATTCCCCCATAGTCATCTTCTCATTTTTGTGTTTCTTTTTTACATAAGTACTTCTCATGCTTGGCAGTTGTCTACTTTGCCACAAACAAACCTTTAAATCATATGAAATCATAATGCAGCTTTTGCGGCAACATTTATAGTTAAGTAATGCGGTGCGGCACCGAAAACTTTCAGCGTGTATGGAAACCCAAGATGCTGCTGGCGCTGACACGAGACACAAAATCTGAATGGTATTATTATAACTGCTCAGCTTGTTCTGAGAATTAATTACAATCAGGGCACAGGGAACTGAGAGATAAATTACCGTCAGTCACTTATTTGTATATCCATTGTATTTAATGCCTTTAGGGGATAAACAGCATTTTCAGTTGAATAAATCTGGAACAGATTTCAGGATATACTCCGCAAACGATAAATACGTACCAACATCTACAAATTTTGTTAACTATTAGTACCTTACATTATTATATTTCACAGTGTAGTAGGTACTTTACTTTTACAGTACACAATGGTTCCCAGGGATCAAAAAAGCATATAACAGGAAATAAATTGCTCCAATTTCTTCTGAAGTGTAGTTCTTGGGCGGAAATCCAATAGAAAAACTGCCCAGGGGACGATCTTATTATTATCCTGAGTCCCATATAAAATTTGATCACAGTTACTTATTATCAACCTCTTCCAAAGAGTGGGTACTCTGCGTATGTATGTCTGTGTGGGTACATATATATCGGTAAATGAAGAAATGAAAAAAACATGGGTTTGGATTTCACTGATTACCTACATATTTTAAAACTGCTTTTAAAATAGGTATGTGTGTGCTACATATATAAAATATGTATAACGTAATTTTAGTTCGATAGTAAAAGGTCTCTTTTAAAATTATTAAAACAGGTATTCAACCCATCTTTAGAGGTATTAACAGACTTTGTTCGGGGTGGCCGAACCCATGAAAATGAAAAAGTTTGGCAAAAGTATTTTACAACGATCTCGTGGCGCTTAAAACGTGACAACCCAGAGTTTGTCTACCTCTTGCTTTATCGTTTCTATGTTCTATACCTGTCTTCTGGCCTTATTATGGCTTATGTTTATGATCCTTAAAACGATTGCCGTAAAACATTTATTATTTTATTTTTCAACCACAACTTGTCTAGTAAAACCCTGAACATAGATCCTACATTTCTCTTCATTACCTGTTCTATCTTATTTGTAGTTGTAATGGAGACTCGAAAGAAGAATTCCTATTCAAAGTGAACAAACATCATTCTGTTTATGAATGAGCCTGGGCGAGCCGTTTGCACGGCTGTCATTAGTATAAACGAGTGTCTATTACAGTGTAGTGGCTAGTGACGCCTCCCGAATTGCCCATTCTTCTTTATTATTCATCCATCCATGCTCCATCATTTGCTCGGTACGTTACGTTAATGCTGCTTCAGTCTGGTAGGATATATAAGGTGTAAAAATATTAGTTGCAAATATTCTAAGGAGTGAACCAGTACATGAAACTGAACAACTTTCCCCAAGGAATATTAGTCGAAATATGAAAAAAAAAAATTTGGACCCGCCCATTCAAATGGACTTGGTCGGTTGGTAATTTTGTATGGAAGGTCCAAAATTTTTTTTTATATTTCGACCTATGTTCCTTTGGGAAAGTTGTTCAAATTCATGGGCTGGTTCACCCCTTAAAATATTTGCAGATATTTTTTTACATCCTGTATAACGACGCAAGGAATGCACAACGCACCGTGTGTGAATGGATTGCAACTCAGGTTGTAAATCAGTGCTCAGTGCACTCTGCAACTTTATGTGCTTGTAGTAAAATATAAAAACATATCACTCCGTAAAAACGATCAATTACGCCTCATCCTATAACGTGACGTAATTTAATTTCGTGACGTTTAAGTGTAATTTCAGAAGATTGTACTTGTATGTATGTATATAGTGATAGCATTTTGCTTAAAAATTCAATAGGTACACATATCATAGAGCCTCGAATCCCTCAGGCCTATCTTTTCCATGGGTGTCGTAATCGGCTCTTACGACAACCACGCGTATCAATTATGGGGTGATACAGCTCTAAGCCGGCACCACACGATGATTTTATACAAAAAAAATACTTGCAAAATAAATGTACTGCCATGCGACCGACTACACATAACGTCAATATTTTGAATGCCTTTATGATTTACCCAGCGGCAAAAACCCTTGCCTGTGAAATGATGTGCCTTGTTTGTTTGATTTACTAAAGCTCTTTGATAGCTTATATTGTGAAGAGAGTGCATTTAGGCGGTTTTTATTTTGACTTTTTTTATGTTATTTTACTTTTTAGTCAGAGTTATTTGAAAATGGTCCCTAAGCAAGATAAATCAATGAATCATAGAGCTAAAAACAGAATTATATCTATCATTTTCCTTTAAATTATTACAATGGTAAGGCCTTTGTTATTTATTTACTTAATACCTAGAATAATTTACAATTTACTAGTAAGTAGGTACTTATCTTAATCCAACTTAATACCTTTATCAGGTAAGTATGCATGTGTGACGATATGAGTATTGACGGTTTCACGTGTGAGAAAACAAGCAAACACTGTGACGTCATATGGTACACTAGAACCTGCCAAGTAATGTACCCTCTGATATTGAGCAACTACAGCCAAACTTCTGTAATAGAGGCGGTACACGATCTACTAGCTTAATGTGGATCCGCATAATGAAATAAGTTTATGATTATAGTTTTGAGTAGTCTGGTTAATGTTTTTATATAAATCAAAGGTAACGAAATACAAACACACACAAATCACGCCTTTATCCCTTTGGGGGTAGGCAGAGCTTTAAAGATCGTAAAATTACGGTCGTTATCGCCACGTCTGACAAGTACTGAGGGCCCCTTCAAATGATTCGTGTAACGAAATACAGTGATGAGATTTGTCTGCTTGGTACAAGTGAAAACCTACTCGAAAAATGTTGGCTTGAAAGCACCAAGTAAAACAATATTAGTTTTTATGACAAGGGACTAAATTGATATATATAAAGCGAAGGCATTATTTTGAATCACGAGCGGAACGAAGGATTTCAGAGTAGAATCCTAAGTAAAGCGAGGGATTCAATGTAGTTCGTTGCCTGAGGATAAATAACTTTGGGCCCGAGTTATACACACTACTTTTCTTCCCTTTCTATGAGAGAAACAACAAATTACTTGCTGTTGTCCATTAACATCGCTTTTTTACAGCTTATGTATAGTGAGAGGTGGCGAGTGTCTTATTTACCACAATTATTCGTCAAATCCAGCAGATTATGAAGTTTTTGGATATCAAAATAAGGGCCTTTCTCCACTCATCCGGCATCCGTCATTAGCCAGTCCGTCAATTTCCGATCCGATTTAGAAATCTTCCAGCTTCCAGCATTTATCGATCCGGGATTTTTTTGAATTCTGACGGTCTAAAGTGACAGACGTACAAAATTGTTATATGCAGAATATAAAAGATATTTTTTAACTCTACCATGACGTCAATTTACTGTCCGTCTTCTACCGTATAGGTGGAAAAGTGTCATCGGGCATTCGAATGTTGTCGGAAGACTACTTCCGTCATCCGGCAAACGGACCGGATAAGCGGAGAAACGCTGTAATGGTCCATATTTTCTAAATTTGACTTACTTGAAATATAAGAAGACGAAGACAGCTAATGACAGCACAGCGAGGCTGAGTGAGTAGCCAGCCAAGTAGATGAGGCTAGTAATGTCCGGGGGAGGACCGGGGGGGCCGATGTCTGTGCGTTCTGTGCAGTTCGAGTAGTCCGAGTAGTTATTCCATACGCCATCCAAGCATACCCGAGATGCATTTTCTGTGAAATAAATTAAAAAACGAACTATTTATTGAGACCAAAAAGGCTGCCTTTGCTTTTTTATGTTTTCTGTTTTGCTTTTGTTGTTAGCCATTAAGTGTTAATACCTTATAAATGATATTTATCATACTATCAAAAGTGATGTCCTTAACCTTTAACTTACCCTTTACTTTTAATCAATTATAGTATTTTTTATTTTCTAAAGAATGTTATAATAATGAAGTAGAGCTGCTTTGTTTGAGAAGTAAGAGTGTGACCCATAAAATATTTACCATGCATGTCATATAACTTCATAAAAGCTCATAAAGCGAGTTGTAAAACAGAAGTCCATAATTGTGTTTGATATGTACATTTTATTGCATCGCTTGCTTGTGTTTGTCATGTGTGACAGCGAGTAGTTGAATGATTTGTTAAACTCCGTCGCTTTGAGTAGAATACAAATACGTAAAAACTCAAGTGCCAGAGTTTTTAGACCGCTTTATAGCATGTAATAGGCCTGTGACATGTAGGTATAACGGCCGCCATCTAAGGCGAGAAACACACTTAACGCACGACGGAGCGCAAAAATATCGCAGCGGTCTGTCAGATCCATACTAGAAACGTCACTCCCCATACTAAAACCGCGTTCGACGGATGAGACTGCGATAGAGCTGCTTCAACAGCGGTTAAGCGGTTTTAGTATGGGGATTGACATTTCCAGTATGGATCTGACAGACCGCGATATTTTTGCGCTCCGTCGTGCATCAAGTGTGTTCCTCGCTTAAGCAAACGTGAACAGTAACCGGATCTGTAGGTTTAACGTACACTTCGAAGCACGGGCACATCGGATAATTCAAATATGTCATGCGCGCGCCGCCAGCGGGCGACAAAAATTTAAATTTTTCTCTGTGAATCTTAGTAATATAAATTGTATTCTTTGTCTCCTAAGGTCACATTACAAGAAATGATCAAAGCTCTTTATGTACCCAATCCAAACAGAAGACTTGAGGTGATTTATGAAATAGATTAGAACATTTACGACATTGTCACTCAAAATTGTCAAAGATAGCGAATAGTCATAAATTAAAACCTGTGTTATATACTAATATAAACAGGAAATTTTTCATCGTTTTGTCCATCACAATAAATATGGACATATGGGCTAAAATGCTTTATATGTATTTTATGGTCAACTTGCGCTTAGTTTGTCACCCCTTGAAAACAAATATACCTTTTACGTACCTATACCTAAGGCGAGGAACACTTGACGCACGACAGACACTGCGATAGCGCTGCGTCAACAGCAGCGGTTGAGCGGTTTTAGTATGGAGATTAACATTTCTAATATGGATCTGACAGACCGCTGCGATATTTTTGCGCTCCGTCGTGCGTCAAGTGTGTTCCTAGCCTAATTGTCATAATTTGCAACACATCTCAGTTGCTGTTGTGTTTGCGTTATTGTATGAGATATGACAACTTGACCAAAAATCCTTGATGTCATAATAAAATAATTATTTTTCAGGGACAAAGTTTTTTCTGCAGACTTCTAACTAAATGGACAATGCAATAAATAGTAGGTAATAAATTTTATATAGGACCCATAAATTTTTAGTCTTCTTCTTTTTCGTGTGGGACACCGAGTCGTCCAACGACCCGATGAACCCTAGTGTCAGAATTTTTCAACCGCCTTCTACAAGTAGCAGGCTTTAAATTTTTAGTAAAAAGCAGGAAAAACGCTTTGAAACTATCATGCCTATTTAGGCGTAGGATCAAAAATTGTCAGACCTACAATTCGAGTAAATGACAGAAAATGACATGTTAAAAAGGTTTTTTTATATACCTAAGATATCAAACGATCGAATAACTTGTACTTTCAGTGATTTCGGATAGCTGGGTATGGTAGGAAAAGAAGTGATTTATTTAGTTTTCACAAATATTACCAAAAACGGTTTAGCCGTGCTCACATTTAATGTACAACACAGCGCTAAAATAACGCACCTCAGACGTTAGCAATGCGCTGACGCTGCGTTGTGCGTTAGACCTGCGTCAACATCGGTTTTAGTGTGGAGTAGTAACGACGTTTTTGGTATGGATCTGACAGACGCATGCGTTCCGTGTGCATTATTTTAACGCTATGGTGTGCGCTAAGTGTGAGAACGGCCTTTATTAACTTTTTGACATTGAATTTTAAACAAAATAGTTCAGATAATCAAAAACAAAGAAATTGGAAACATAAACGAAAAAAAAGAGACACAGGTAAACCTTTGAATTAAGAATGGTGTTTAATATTCCAGAAGAGGACGATGGAACGATGGTCGTCAACAAAACAACCGGCCTGTTGTAAACAAACGGAAGAGATTTAAATCTTCAAACAAAGTTAGGTTTCGATCTAAATAAGAAAGAAAGAGAAAACAGAGGAACGCGCAAATTACATACAAAGTGCTTTTAGAGGCTAATGTAGTTCACTGTTTTAGAATTATGGGTGAAGGAACAAATTGCATTTATTAAGGCACTAAGGAAGGTTGTTTGCATATAAAAAAGGCATGAAAAATCATATATAATGTGTGTATATGAGACTTAATCAAACCTTTAATGAGAAAGGTCTAGAATGACGGGTTTTTCATGGTTAGTTGATTAATCCTTCTGACATTAGTGACCTTACGCAGTTAAAGAGTGACATCGGCCAATGCAAACCGCGGACTATACATATTCAAACAGACACAAACAATTTACTTTGGCAACTAAAGCAGTATGTCGAGCCAATTTTCAGGTGACCCATATCTTTAGTATTTTTCAGAAACCAGCGTTTGGAAGCACTCCATGATTGGGGGACGACAGTTCTGAATTATTCATTGTTTTTGATGTCAAGTTTACGTGAGCAAACGCAATAACACATAATTCAACTTATTATAGGAGTTTGTAGGCAGTTCAGAGTTTAATTTGAGTCATAAACTTAAAGATTTAATATTGTTTTGACAATTTGTGTGATTCAAACTGAAGCTTTGAATGAACATTTGCATAATTTCTGGCCATTTCGGAAGAAATCAACTAAGAAAATATGCTTCCGTAGCATAGTAACAGCGTGTTTACTAGTAAGTCAAGAATAACAATAATGCGCTGGTTTTCTGATGTACCTACATTGATGGTAGCCTGCTAAGTACTAGCTTGAATAAGCAAAACATAAGGTGAACTTACGTGTGTCATCGTATTGGACTCCATGGAATTCCTTGAAGCACCTCTGCACGGCGTTGGTGTACCAGGGCGTGGGGTCCCAGCAGAGCAGCCCATCGTAGTACGCGGGGCAGAAGTTGCCGGTCAAGTTGGCATTTTTCTCCAGACACTCCTCTGCCCTCGTGCCATTCTCTATCACATCTCCCCTACTCTCCAATGTCTGTAGGTCCTCCAGCTTGACAGATCTCTCGCCCTCTGACTAGATAAAACTTGAGCTTCCAGTTTCGGAGCTGTTTGTTCTTTGGCATTAACATACACTTCACTTACAATCTAGATGTTCACACTGGCACTTTACTTGTTAAAGAGTTTGATATCACAATTTTTTGCTGTTTTACCCGACGCGACTGAATGAAGCGGATTCTGCGGAGCACCTTGCCGTCCCCGAGAACGTTAGCATGATAAGGTTGTTTGTTCTTGGCTTGTGTTCTGACTTATCAAGTGATAACGCTCCGAGAACAAACATCGGCAGTCTGTACAGTATTTGCGTATCGTGCATGGAACTTTAGTTTTTCTGTGATTGCCTCCGCCTCATCATACCCATGGCCGTACCTGCAAACAATATATTCTACGTTACATTTTGTTTTCATTTTGATAAGAGCAGTAGTTAATACATGCTGGATCATATTTGCTTAGAGATACACGACTTTACCAGAAGAATATTAAACGTTCCAGATATAATGTATAATGCTAATTTCATGTAAGCAAATTAGCGAATAGGGCACAAATAAGAAAGACACCAGATTAAAATATATCATACTAAGTATGTTTAAGTATGCCGTACTTTACGTACTAAGTTTATGAAGGGTATATAGAGCATTGTTTTCATCTAAATGTATTCAATTCGTTAGATAACTGGATAATTAATAAAATACAAAAGTTGTACAATTGAAACTATTGTCCAAAAACACTACATACTCCACTTATAGTTTTTCAAAATATTCAAGTTTTTAATAAATAAACAAAAAAATAATATAAAAGTAACTGTTTTGACGCCATCCAAACTATAGAGACATCACGTCATCTATTCAAATTTTCATACAAAATATCGTTTGAAAAAGTAGCTCATGTGACCCTGGCCACTGCTTTTCTTGACATGGATTAGTTTTTTTGTAGTTGTAAGTGAAAAATTGACTTTATTGCTTTTTTCCGAATTTAATTTGACAAAATAGGTGCTTCACAGTGACTTTCAGTCGATAAAAGTAATATAATGAACGGTTATGGAGTTATGCTGATAAAAGGCAAGTATAAGTAAGTAAGTAAATCTCTTTATTGCACGTACATTCAAAACACAAACACATAACAGGAAAACTTAAAATTCCCGAGGTGGCCTGTAGAAATATTTGCAACAAATTATTTGAGTTTTCAATTTAGTGTTCAGAAATAAATATCTAGTCTTTCAATAACATTTCATCAACATCTATAAGACATTTACATAGAACATCTTAGTAACTCGATTATGTTGAAACTAAGTACCTATTCATTAGGTGAATAATATTATCATGTTTAAGAAAATTTCAGTTCATTTACCTCAGATCATATTCTCTCTAGATTGATGGATGAGATGGAAATTTTATCGTTAATATTTCTGATAATAAAAACATCTAAAGCACGCTAATTAAAAGATACGACTACAATTAGGTAACTATGAGAAATTTCTTTAAGGCTTTAAAACTTTTATTTCTTATTATAGGTGATAACCAAAACAAATTTAATATTCTTGGTATCTTTAGGTCTGAAATTTTTATCTAGCTATACGATAAAAGTAAGTAGTTAAATAGTTTTGACAAAGTCATATGCAACTGATGCCTTGTTATTCGATGGTTTAGTACTAAAAAATAAGACTATAAAACTATTATACTTTTCTTAGTTACACTATCAACAGCACCGCAAGTTACCCACGGGTACCTATAATATCTTTAGGGTTATTAGCATCAGCAAAAGGCCTAGGATATTTTCCTCTGCTGGGAATAATTTGGCGAGTAAAACTCGCTGCTGCTCTTAACCACGGTAATCTTATTTGCCACCACACGGCAATTAACCAGTATTTTTATCGATTGCTTTAAAAAAATCCTTATTGTGCTACCAATATTACAATACAGGTCTCAATTCATGTAACGTCTAGACCTAGTATTTTCAAGTGAATGATTGTAATTTGTAACTTCACCTTACCTCTTTATCAGAAGCACATCAATCTACCTGTTTAATGGATCTCCATAATATTCGGAATATCATAAAAATAATTTAAAAAAAATGTGATACTACGCATCTACGCCACCATGTACATATTATCGTTGTGGCGGAGAGGCGTAGTATCACATAAAAATGTTAGGAATCTACAAATGAATAGGTTGATGTGCTGCTTACTACAAATTTATCACAAGGGCATTTTATAAAATTTCATAAATCAATACAAATAATGTCGTCAAAAACATTTCTTTGTTGTAAATGTTGATCATAGGTATGTATTTGAGTATGATAACTAAATAATTTATGATAGCTAAATATAGTTTGTGTAATTTACTTACAATTTATCAACGTAAAGTGTAATGCTCTGAATATTATTTCAATATTTTTATCAATTTATCTTATTGATTGATTATTATTTTATTTTTATATAGGCACTCAAGGTGCGGTTCAGTAAAATTGAGTAAAACTTTTATCATAAAGTAGATTTTAATCAAAATATTATACATTTATATGCTAATTTTAATTTAGCCTGAAACATTTTTATACTAACGTTTCCGGGCCGGCGATTTAAAAACTACAAGCTACTGATACCCATCATGATCATTAACCTATATCAGACTTTTTTCTTTACATATTGGATACACGAGTTGTCCAAAGATCCGATGAACCCTGCTGTAATTTTTTTACTACTATTAGCAGCATATGTTCAGTATTCACGCAGATTAACAAAGCTTAACGACAAACTTCAATTTATCTAGGCTAGGGATTACGAATGTAAAGCTATTAAGTAGGTCGGTATTATCATGTGCACTTTCCACTCAACGTAAATTTTCCATTACAGCCTCGAAAAATTAGTCAGCCATGGTTAAAATATGTTAGTTCAAATTAGTCTAGCCATGCATGCATAAAACTCAATGCATACAATATGAAAACGTTATATAGTGAAATTGTCTTTTATCATACTGTAAATTTTTGATATTTATTATTTTGTTACTTATTTTTGTTTTTTTGTACGTTTTTGACCGCTATGTTTCTGTTCCTTTGGCAATAATGATACTGAGTGTGGCCTACAACGGGGACATTACAGGGCAAAATAACTTATGATACTAAACAGAAGGTAGGTCGAAATATTAAAAAAAAAATTGAGCTCCCATACAAACTGACTCAGTTTGCTATTACCTGTAGGTTTGGGAGGTTCAATTCTTTTCTAATCTTTTGATGGTCCTCAACGCTAATCAATTTCATGGGTGATTTAGCCCTGTAAAATATTTGCTCCTGTTATGCGGAACACTCCATATAATACCCAAAAAGTAACGCATTCAAATAAAACGTTATTTTCTCAATTTCTTTACTGATCTTTGATTACTGAAGCCAGTTTGATTTATAACAGCCATTCTACGAGGCAATCGGTGGAAATATCTATTGTCCTTTCTCACCGCCACAAAACTTGCGCTATATATTACTGGGAACACAACTTCGTAAGAAACTTGTTCATAGATGTCGCTGTAGGTATTTTAAAACACGCTATTGAAGTGTTTTTGAAAATTATTTAGGATCACTAGATCGACTTGGTACTGTCTTATTATATGTATAGATAGAGAAGAAATGTAGATATATATATATATATATATATATATATATATCATCATATATATATGTATGTATAGATATAGATAATGACTGTTATAGCTAAAATAGGAACATTAGCATCATATCGAGCCATGCATTTGGATGGATACAAACTGTTTTTCCATACAATATTATAAAAAATAAATAGCTTTTATTATGATCAGAGCACAGCCTTTATTATGAACAGAGCGTTTAATTACTGCACTGGCAAGTTTGCTAACGAGTAATATCTGGTTTAAGTAAATATCTAGATAGAACTGAACTTTTATTCAACTGTATTTTTTTAGACGCTACGTGCCTACTACTACTACAGAATATACAGGGTACATATAAAATTTACCGGCCGAACGAGTCAATTTGTATGGAGAAAACTTTTTTAATTACCTATGTTAAACCTATGTTCCTTGGGGAAAGTTTTTCAGTTTTATATGCTGATTCACCTTTTAAAATATTTGCAGCTAATATTTTTACACCTTGTATAAGGAATAGCACGAACACATCACCTAATTTAAACCCTACATCTGGCGTCAAGTGGTGGAAAAGGCATTTTTTTACACTTAACGCACAACGCAGCGGTCTGTTAGATCCATTCTAGAAATTTCAAATCTCATACTAAATCCGCTTAACCGCTGTCGCCACAGCTGCGTCAAAATAACGCAGATGTATCTAAATAACGCAGTTTCGTCGACAGTGGCTGAGCGATTTTAGTATTGGATTGACGTTTCTAGTTCGGATCTGACAAACCGCTGCGTTACGGATGCATTATTAAAGCGCTGAGTTGTGTGTTTAGTTTGAAAAATTCCAAAGGCATGTCTATATTGCATTTACAATAATAACTTATAAGTGTGAGAGAAACAGGCGCCAACGCAAGTTTTTGTTGTCGCTTTTTAGAATGGGGAATTTGAAATTTTCGTGCACCTGACAGAAGTATGCGTTAAAAATGGACATTAACGGACGTCAAGTAAGAGAATCGCCTTTGCCATTGCAGCTGAGCTTTTTTTATCACAGCTCTCACGCAAACCGACTGTAAAAAGGCGTTTCATTCATTATTTATTTCTCTCTTTCCTACTGAAATGAAAGGAAGAAACTAATTGAAAGGAAACAATAGCCGGGAAAATTAAAGCGTTAGTTCCTTGTAGCTATAGTTAGTATTCCTTGGTTCCGTTACACTTAATCTATACGTATTACACTCTATTTCCGTGTGGAACACCGAGTCGTCCTATTACTGGTACAAAATTTTCTGTATATCATTTTATGATTATTGCTTTTGATATACTTGAGCGACAAAGCTAAGTATGGGGAGTGACGTTTCTAATATGGATCTGACAGACCGCTGCGATATTTTGCGGTCCGTCGTGCGTCAAGTGTGTTCCTCGCCTAAGCCATGAGTTTTCCACTTTTTTGATAAAAGATAAAGATACATACATACAAGAAGAGAGACACAATACATTGAAGATTGTATTTATATACAATTCAAATTACTACATTATTGTTATATACATTATCATGGCATTAAAAACACACATACACACACACACACACACACACACACACACACACACACACACACACACACACACACATGCCGTACATTGAGAGTCATTTCACAACTTCTAGTATATTATACTTAGTATTTTTGTGCTGTATATTAAAATTTTACGAGTTTGTAACATTTTGAAGTACATTGTATTAAACTCATACATGTTTGTTATACTACCTTCTTCCCTATTCTGTTTTGTTGTGGTAACTTTACGGGAAACTTTATGTTAACAACCCCACATCAAAGTTAACGTTAAGCTACACTATATTACATTATAAAGCGCGACGGCTTGGAATATGCACATATTTTACGCCTCACTTGCATGTTTACAAGCACAAAACTTTACCATATTGTTTGCATTTATTGAAAATTAGCTGGTGCCCGCGAACTTCGTTTCACCATATATCATCCATCATTTACCAGCTAAATATATCTAGGACTCCCACCGTTGAACATAGGCCTACACTTAATACTCTAAGAACCATACAATAATATTAGGTTTCGCTGAAAACATGTACTTAAAAAAAGATGTGACTTACAAACTTATTTTTATGTGTAGCAGCCAACTCCACTTTTAGAGGAAATTCTTTGTAGCCTTTAACCTGGCCGGTGATTTTCTTGACATTTTGGTATAATTTGCATCAAAATCCGTTCAGTCGTTCTCGCGTGATGCTTCCTCATATACACATCCAAACATCGTACAGAACTTGTTCATAGGTCGCTGCACGTCTTTTAAAACAGGCTATCGAAGTTTTTTCTCAAAATTATATAGGGTCACTGGGCACCGACTTGTTACTGTCTTAATATATGTATTGAAGATATAGATAAAAGATAGATTATAATGTAAAGATATCTTAATAAATCACTTGATTGCACGCTTGAATTAAAATGTTTTTTTTTTTGTATAAATGTTTGATCCGCATCAATATTAAGTTTACTTAGCTTACTGTTCAGTAAACTTTTGTCACAACATAAAATAAAGAAATAAATGATCAGTAAGACAAACGTGTTTCATTTATATATTTAATTGCAAAGACAGGCAACGCTTGCGCTTGGCACGTTTTTGAATTTAATTTAATTTCTAAAATTCCAATAGAACAAAACAAGGCAACCATTCGAAACCTCAATAAAACTATCTCTAGGTTTTTCTTCTTATCGGAGTGGTAATAATAATGGTCGCCGCAAACCATAAAAAAACTGCGTACCAATAATTTAGACACGAAATTTATAGTTTGGGGTATGACAGTCTCTGAACTCACAAACCAGTTTCGATTAAATATAGAGTTTATTTTTTACTATATTGGCCACAGAGGGTATGCAGAGTTATTATTACACCGCCATAATAATAATTTGTAAGACGGATAAAACTCCAAAAAGTCTCTTTTTAAAGCGTACAGAAGCTACAGATAGATTGTTATACCAAATTAGTTCGGATTTATTCTCTTTGTAAAATTATAAGCTCTCAGCTTTGAATCAAAATATGAATGTTTCTACCCTCATTTACAACGCTGAAAGCCTCGCTATTATTAATTGATGAGAGCTAATTTAAATAGGAAGTAGGTTTCAGAAATATTCAAGCAGCATATAGTCCAGTAACTTCGTTTTGGAGGCACCCAAAGAACAGGTACTACCCAAAAAAAAAAACTTATAATAAACTTATCACTACATAGTATAAAGTAAAATTACTTTTCGCGTCTGTCTGTATGTATGCTTAAGTCTTCAAAACTACGCAACGGATTTTAATGCAGTTTTTTATATAGATAGAATGATTCAAGGGGAAGGGTTTTATGTGTAATACTTGCCGGGAAAACGTCTTACTCCCACGGGAAAATAAGTTACGGCGGGCGCAACCGCCGGGCGGGCCGCTAGTTAGTGGATCAAAATGTAATCCAAAATTTGAAACGTAGCATGTTTCAACAACATGTGTATTTATCGACCTACTGATACTAACAAGCCAAACTTTGAAATAATAGGTGGGTGTTGTATTTCACAACAGATTTATTCTGTAAGTACTGTAATATTATCCACGATATGCCTGAGGAAAACAACACTATGTCTTCACTATTAATATTAAAGGCGGGTTAACATTGTGTATGCGACAGTGTATAAACAAGACGTTTGGATTAGCATAATATAATGAATTCAATTCCTAATAAAAACTTACATACATACATACATACATATATCACGCCTTTATCCCTTGCGGGGTAGGCAGAGCGTTAACGGCCGCAAGAATACGGTCGCTATCACCACGTCTGACATTTTTGAGGATTGTTTTCCAAGGTTGTTTCAGAAAACATGTGTATCACTATAGTGACAGGTTGTCAGCCTGTCGCCTAAAAATTGTAATACTCCAATACCCTCGTGTCCCTTAGTCGTCTCTTACGACACCCGCGGGAAGGATGTGGGGTGATGCTATTCTAAGCCGGCATCACACGGCATAACTTACATACATATATTTAATAAAAATACTTAATAAAAACTTACATACATATATCACGCCTTTATCCCTTGCGGGGTAGGCAGAGCGTCAACAATCGTAAAGTTATGGTCGTTATCACCACGCCTGACAAGTATTGAGGGCCCTTTTCGATGATACATGTATCACTGTAGTGACAGGTTGTCAGCCTGTCGCCTAAAATTGTAATATACATGAAACCCTCGAGACCCTTAGTTGCCTTTTACAAAATCCACGGGAAGAAATAGGGTGATGCTATTCTAAGCCGGCATCACACGGCAAATAATATTTTTTTTTATCAATTTTTCTTTTTTCGTGTGGGACACCGAATCGTCCAACGACCCGATGAACCCTAGTGTCAGAATTTTTCAACCACCTTCTACAGGTAGCAGGCTTCTGACATGGTTGTGTAACGACCGCCGTCTAAGTAATCATAGACAGCAACCGAGACCTACGGCTTTTACGTGCCATCCGAAACACAGAACCATCTTACTTACAGACAATCGGGTGGTTCAGCTCGCAATGTCTTAACCAGACTGGGAACAAATTAACAAAGTGATAAACTTTTTGAGTGGCCCACCGAGACTCGAACCCGGAAACTTCTGCGTCAAAGGCAGTCGCACTACCACTACGGCACATCGGTCGTCACTTAGATAAATAAAAGTCGTAAAATTTGGAATCACTTCGGCATACTGGCATGATAATAATTTACCTTGTCCAATATTCTCGCTATTGGCGCTATGGAAGCCAATTATGAAATGAACATTGCAATAATTTGGTATACCACGAACCGCACGTATGGTCTACCCGATATTGGATATTTTGCTTATATAACTCTACCATATATTGTACAAGCATTGTGTTTTATTTTTGGCTTGTACGTGTATATTTACCAGCACATTGTACATTGGAGAGCGATAAATTAGGGTCATGGGAAAAATAGCAAATATCTCTTAAACTAAGAATGCTAGCTTAATGAAATAAATTGCGTTAAGTAGATAATTTAATGCTCCTTAAATGCCGATACTAAAATTTCTTAGTTAACGTAAGGATATGCCATAAAACAATAAAAACTGGAAAAGCTTCTAAAAAAACAAACAAAAAAATATCACTGTCATATAAGGAACATTAATAAATTGTCTACTTAACGCAATTTATTTCATTAAGCTAGCATTCTTAGTTTCCAAGATAACTGCTATTTTTCCCATGACCCTAATTCATCGCTCTCGAGTGTAATATTGGGATGGAATCATAACAAATATTTTAACAAAAAAATGTTAACCTTAAAAATTATGAAATTTAAAGATAATCAACCAGAACTTTTGTAAGGCAGAAAAAAGATAAAAGAGACGAACATTCCAACATTCTTATCTTGGTTATTTTTTTAAATAGTTACCCATAAAATATGACTATGAAGCACTCCATCAGACGATATTAATATTGGCTATGCCAAGACTATGCTATGAGATAGAATGTACATTTTCAACATCAGTATTAACTTTTAGCTATGAAAGCACCTATCAGCAAATCAGAAACATTACCGCTGCAAGTGAGTACAAACTTAACAATGACTTATCAAGCACCACAGATAGGTTTTTGCTAACTTTGGTAATTGTTTTAAAGCGCTGGCTGCTAGAGACCTGGCAGAGTTGAACGGTTTATATTTCCCGGTAAACTAAAACAACTAAGAACTTTAAAGGCTTATTATTTTTGTTCATATGATGGGTACCTATACTTTACCGTCAAGCTGTGAACACTTTTAAACAGATTATCATGGATACCTATATTAAAAACTAAGAACTATAAAGGCTTTTTATTTTTGTTGATGATGGGTACCTATATTTTGCCGTCAAGCTGTAAACACTTATACACAGATTTTGAACAGTTTGGCCGTTCTTACACTTAACGCACAACGCAGCGGTAAAGTAACGCTGGGTAACGCATGCGTCTGTCAGATCAATACTAAAAACGTTTCCTCTTACTAAAACCGCTGTTGACGCAGCTCCAACGCACAGTCCCTGTTGGTTTTCTATTGAGAAAAATATACACACACACACACACACACAAATCACGCCTATATGCCTGGTGGGGTAGGCAGAGCGTTAATGATCGTAAAATTAAGGTCGTTATCGCCACGTCTGACTTGTATTGAGGGCCTTTTCTGATGATACGTGTTTCATTGTAGTGAAAGGTCGCCTGTCGCCTATGAAATACACATGAAACCATCGAGTCTCTTAGTTGCCTCTTACAATGCCCGCGGGAAGAATTGGGGTGATGCTATTCTGTGCCGGCATCACACGGCACGCGGAAGAATTAGGATGATTCTATTCTATGCCGGCATCACACGGCAAGAAAAATATTATTATTATTATTATTATTATTATGAGCCTGAAGTGTCCCACTGCAGGGCAAAGGCCTCCCTCCCCTTCTGAGAAAAATATATAATTACAAAAATAATAGGGTGGATCTTTATGAAGAATCAACATTATTACGTTAAAAAGATATGATAGTTTTTTACATACATGGTTGTTCGTAAAATCAACTTATGATTGTCAATCGCATTTTATTCCAGTTTGAAATGGGAAGCCAAACGAGGCGTCGCGTCGCTACTCCACCGTAACTATTCGAAATGTTTTTCATTTTATTTTCAAAACGAACCGTTTGTTTCAACTTCGTTTCGTTCGCAGGAAAAAAACCACTCGTCAAGCTGAATTTACTGCAAGCTAGTTGATATATGCAACTCTGAGCAGAATTGCCACAGTCGGTTTTTTGAATTTACGACCGAAAGTCACAGACAAAATTTTATATTACAGAATGCTATAAAGTCTGGATAAGTAGAAAAATGTTCTAGGAATAGGTACGTAATTTTTTTGTATTCACAGTCACTTTTGTGATCCCTATTAATAATGATAAAGTGAGTAATAATGAACCGATGAGTAGAAAAATAAATAAATTTAAAGATGTTTTTAAACTTCTTTGTGCTACAATTGGGATCTCAAATTAAGGACTTATAGGATCAGCTAAGCTAAGCACTAGGATATTCTCTTCTCATTAACTGCAGCTGATAGGTAATGCACCTGACCGAGAATGTAAAAATAGAGGAAAATTAGCTACTCTACCTAATTTTCGCCTACTCATTGGTCTGTTAGGTTTTACGGTTATGTACAGAGTATGTGAATGCTGCTACAGATAAAATGATACAAGAATCATATTTATTTTATACACCCACATAAAACGTTTATGTGCTCATAAATGCACTGTTTAAGCGCTTGCTTTATCTACTACCTACTGCATTTTCTTTATAAAGAATCTGAAAGAAACTGGCTATTAAATTAACTTATGAGTTGTACACTATTAAACCAAATAAGGCATTCACCAATGTGTAAATGTAACTTTATTTAAGTTATTCTTTCAGTTGCCTTTCTTTCAAAAAGACCTTTGAAGATAAAACATCGAATTTAGATAATATTTGCACATAGAAGGTATACAAGACCGAAATCATAATATAAAGTCTAAAATTGGATAGTCGTAACCTGTGTAGGTAAATTTTAATAGAACCAATAACAAAAGATACACGGAACTGACGTGAAATGTAATTATTTTATCTTAAAAATGCTTTGTCTTTGACCATGATTACGATTGATTAGCAATCGGTCACACAATATATGGTCGATTATTATATATTACTATCCACCCGCGATTCTATTAGGAACATAAAATTGTTATTGTTTACAATGACTAATTCACTTATTCAGTGACAGTATTGTAATTTAACTCTATGACATTCTAAAAGCATTCATTGTGAATCTACTTGGAAATAAACGATTGAATCTTGAATCTTGGACCTGAGTTATTTTTTTTTTTCATTTACCTTTAAGTAGGTGATTAAAGACCGATCAGAGTAAACTGAAGTTTCAAACCAATAAATCAGGAAGTTTCTAATAGAATCTGGAAGATAAAGGTAGTTCCTTTTTACTAGCGTATTTGATTTTAACTAAATAAGTACCAAACCGACTTGTGGTTCCAGCGTTGATTAGTTTTTCCCCCATTTCTACACGTGGTGGTCGTAAAAGGCGACTAATGGATGAATCAAGGAAATGGACAGCAGCGTAAATTGTAAATACAATACTTTGTACTGTACTCTGCAACCCACCTGCCAAGCGCGGTGAGTGTGAAAAATACCCCTCTAGGGAGGCACATATCTAGAAGAGGACAGTTATTTTTAAACTACAAATTGAACGACGCTTAGGATCAGTTTAAGTGGTTATAGAGAGTTGTAGTGCGCGGACTTGAAACAATCAACTCCAAACAGTGAGTAACAAACTTTATAAGAACTCAGATACAACTTATAGGCTGCTAGATCTAAGGTACTACGTACAAATACAGAAGGCGCTTTGATAAAAACTCAACTCAGGAACGCATTTTATCAACTTGAGAACCTAGTGCGTAGCAGCCGGGTATATCATTTCTCGGGGTGAACACAAAGATACCGTGTTTCAAAACGCTGCTAGCGCCACCTGTTAGGCAACACTGCGCTACAAAGTGCATTATTTATGTAATTATGCATTACAAGCTTTCATTCCAACTATATAGCGAAAAAAGCAAATATTCCAAGTACTAGCTTTCATTTAGCGTCAGTATAAAAGGCAAGACCGTAATATAGAAAAAGGATAACGGCTCTATCCTCGTTATGGCATATCTCCGATATTGCGATGTAATAGATAAATTCCTCTTTTCATAGAGCCCAGAACCAGCTAGTTTTAATTAAAACCTTAACATTTCTTTTAATATTACTTCGTAGGTATATCACCACTCTGCTTTACGGTATTTACTTACTATTTTTAATAATATGATGACTGTTGACAAAGTCATAACGATTACAAAAGCTATGCCTTTGTTCTTAGTGCTTATCCGTTTTTTTCTTTAAAAAATACATTTTTTTTGACATTGATAAGTAAACCGAAGTTCTGAAAGTATTAAAATAGGGTAGGTTAAAAATAAGATCATATTTAGTAAAAACGATCGTTAAGTCACACCAATATGACAAATTTCTCTTTGATGTGAAAGTCTTTGACTTTAAATTCAAATAATATGAAATATTTGAACTGTAGTTGCGTAGGTAACAGCCGAATGAAATGTGAAATTCTCAACACTAACTAAATAATTAACGCAAAATAATAATTTTTCATTTCACTGAATTTCCGTGTTGCAGTGGATTAATTCAGTGCAAATAAATGTTTATATTGGTATTTATCAGTTTTCATTCACTAAATTTTATCCTAAATAAACGTATAATTTTTCAAATGAACACGAGTGGGACAGTAGTGGGCGTCACGTGGGCTGTTTAAAGCAAATACAAATAAAGGTTACTTTGCTTTGTAGTTTGTACAGTGAAGCTTACGACAATTTAGACTTGGATTAATCTCTTATAATAACATACATACATATATCACGCCGAAAACGGTTGCTATCGCCACGTCTGTGATTTTTGAGTATTGTTTTCCAAGGTTGTTTTAGAAAACATGTGTATGACTACAGTGACAGGTTGTCGGCCTGTCGCCTATAAATTGTAATACACCAATACTTATAATAAACTTTCCTTGACTGTTCAACTGTTTACCGGGACTTGAGCTTACCTGTATTTATACTGATCAGGTTATGACATTTTGATTAAGGTAACTGAGCCTACTACAGCTAAAACAACTAAAATGTCTACCTGGATATTACATGCACCTTATACCCACCTAGATATTAAATGCAGGTTATATTTAAAATTTATACATTAGAAAATACTCTTTTTACATAAGAAAATAGTAACTTGAACAAACCAAGCTACAAGGAAGTTATATTGGAACCAATTCATTTCAATCCCAAACAGCATACAGAGTAGACTGAGTGGTTACGTTCCAAATTACGTTGACGTTTCCCGAACAATATTTCTGCTTAAGTACGGTTGAGGAATGAAATGATAACACGGAAACACAGGAAGAAAGTAAGAAATGAGGTTATGTGGTTCGGTAACTTAGTTTGCTATTCTTGCGACATCTCATACTGTAATAAGCAAGTAAGAGTTGGAACACAGTTGCAGGTGGTTCTGCCACGGAATTTCAGATTGTATGACATGCGAATACTTTTACAGAAAATCTTTGAAATTTCGATATGATACAGCGAACGTCAATATTTGAAGAGGTAGGCCAGCCTATGGACTGAACAACTTCTTTGACCAGAAATGTAAATAAATATAAAACAATGCTACAATGATATACAAAGTTATTATGTATCTGATGCAATGAGAGCAGGAAAAAATTTGAACTATATAGTTGTTTCTTAGAAAAAAAACTGTTTAATGGTTCCTGTATTGTTTTTACAATTATTTATACTAACATAAATTGATATACGTAGAAATGCTCAAAAGAAATAAAACATTATGTAAGCAATAAATCCCATTAGTTGCAAGTAATAAATACCTATATATATTGCAAAGCTATTCTCCTATACTTGTGTTAAAGTTATGTATAAAGTTTAGGTTATTTTACGATATCATATAAATAGTGTTGCCAGACCTAACTCCCAAATGACGTAGAGGTCTGTCCCAAAAAGATAGCACTCAGACGGGGAAACTTCGCTCAAAATGTCAAACTTGTATTTTAAGTACGTGAGTGTCTCGTCTGAAACCGCAAAAAAGTACATAAAAATATAGGTAAGAATTTATTTTTGCATGCTTGATTGTTTGTCTTTTTTCGTTTCTCAATTGATAAATCTAATTTAAAAAATATTGGCAATTATTCTCTGGCTGACATATTTTCCTACGCTAGTAGTGTATAGTTTGATATTTTCCTAATAAATTTTCCAGTCAACAACAAACTACGTAGGTTTGATAACCATTGTTTCATTAGTAGTAGTACTCACAAAGCGAGTATCAGACAAAAGTGAAATCCAATGGAAACTTTTAAAAGGCTCCATTTACGCGTAGCAGTTCAGTAAGTGAGTTAGTTACCCGTAGAGTAACGACTACACAGCTTATTAGACGCCACTTTAAAAACGAACAAAGGTGTAAAAATATTAGCTGCAAATATTTTAAGTGGTGAACCAGTCCATGAAACAGAACAGCTTTCCCCAAGAAACATAAGTCGAAATATGAAAGAAATTTTTGGACCTCCCATACAAAATGTAGCAGTCGAGCGAGTCTATAGGAGGTCCAAAATTATTTTTTATTTTTCGACCTATGTTCCTTGGGAAAAGTACACTTATCTATTCAACAAGATTCTTAAATATAATTTACACTTTTATTATCGTTTTACAAACAGTCCCTCATGTGGGGTCCTATCTAGACTCCTAAGCTCTTATATAACTTTTATTATCATCAAACACATTCGGCAATCCGAACTAGACCGATCGTGAGTCTTTCTTCTGCCCACATCTGGCGAATAAATCAGATTAGCTAAGCTTGAAATCCAGCAATAGCTAAGTCAAAACAAAATAAGTAAATTTAACATAGTTTTCGTCAATCAAAAATTCCGCCCCGAATCATTCCCGGTCCAAAAGTACCTAGCAGACTAGCGACATTGCCACGCTGAATAGCTACTGAGATACGTTGGACAAGGAATGACCCGGAACGGCTTCGGAATCAATAGCTTCTTTTTAATGAAGTATTTAGTGTGGCCTGTATCCAGAACGAGGTCGGTCGCGACAGTACTGCCCTGCCCTTATTGAATATACATTTTAGGCGTCTTGTAGGCTGCATGGGCGTTGCCGCAGATTCTCTACAAGTTGGTTCTATTTCAAAGCACTGAGTGTTTGTATTATGCTTCCCTTCACATCACTTCACGATTCGGCAGTTTGGACGAAAAGGAGCTCGTACTAAATCCGGAACAGCTATGTGTAGAAACACCCACGTTAAAATGTTCTGGCGAAATTTCAATTTTTATTAATATGACAGTAAAAGGCTTTCCGCCATAATGAAATATTTAAGCGTGTTTTAAATCCATTTCCGATCATCAGACCATATTTTAGTAAGGATTTTCACAATATTTTCATGTTGCGCTCTTAGCCATCACACTACAGCTAGGAATTTTTTCCTGACCCTCTTGCTAAAATGTAAAAAAAAATGTATTTTATGATGTTAATATTTTATGTTTTGAGTTTTCTAAGTTGGCAGGTTAATTATACAGTGCATAATTAAGCTGCAATGCTGTAATTTTTTTAAATAAAATGTATAAACGTAACCTAAGTCAAAAATTACAAGTGAAAGTCATTGTGAAGGTATTGACAGAAAACTTAATGAACATGTGCCGCCGTTATAATTAAAACACTTTCTAAAATATGTATATTACATTAGTAAGTCTTAATGAAATGAAGAAAATCAATGTTTTCCGATGTAGATTTGTAAGTCTATTACGATAACTTAAAAGATAATTTACCAAGTAACTATTTTTCCTAACAATATATCCAACTTTTTTTTACTAAAAGCAAAACCTTGTCTAAATCTCTTAACCTTACCAATTCTGACATCGACTGGGATCACTTGCCTGCTTCAATTAACGTCGACAGTTAAAGTAAACAGATTTTAATTGAGCTGAATAGAATTTAAAGTTTGCTTTAGTTTAGATAATTTAGTAGATGTTGAACAAGTTCGTAGACAAGCATAGCCAATAAAAGATGGCAAAAGCTAATCAAATAAAAGGTGTTCGTTTTATTTATAACGTACCTAAGTGCTTATAAAGTTTTCCAATTAGATAGAACCGAATCGAACTATGCGTGTGTGTATAAAAAACAAAATATTGTTCAAGATTCCTCCTAAGGTGAATTCCACATGTAACGCACAACGCTGCACATTCAAAGCGCTTCCGTAACGCATGCGTCTGTCAGATGTACAATTTCGTTCCCAAGCTAAAAAATAACGTTGTTGCATCACCAACAGATGAACATGCGTACTTTTAGACACATCCGTCGACGTCGGTTTTAGTATGAGAAATTTGAAATTTCCTTGTATCTGACAGACGCATGCGTTACGAATGCGCTGAAATAGCGCTCTGTTGTGCGTTGAGCGTGAGAACCACCCAAGACAAATTTATATAACTGATGAAGCAAAAAGTCCCGTCCAGGCACGAGATTATTATTATGATGTTCTCATCTGAACCCAAAAATGTGTTTTTTTATTATGCTTCAAATTTCACTCCATTCTACAAGGCAAAAACCTCATAAACTTTCAGGTTTGTATATAAACCTAAATACTATGCATTAACTTGTCATCAATTTGCATGTCTGCTAAGGTTGACGTCGTCATACATTTACGTTGAACGAATAAACTTTAGGCAGAACGTGATTGTTTTACGTCACACAAGATCCAACCATACATTTTCAGGTGCCTACTTAAATTAGAACACGAAGTTACTCATTAAAAACGACTAGGTAAGTAGTAGAGTAACTAACAGTTGCATATTCCATAAAATATACTCAATATTTTTCAAAGAGTAAGTACCTAAGTAAGAGTATCTCTAGATAGGGCCTAGGTACCCTTTCTTAAACTGAGTTCGTTTATACTTTACAATATCCCGACCCATGTCCTCGAATACGAATTATTTGAGCATAAAAAGTACCTCTCTCTCTTTTCGTGTGGGACACCGAGTCGTACAGCGAACCAAATTATAGTGAATGTTAAAAAATCGTCCTCTGTGTAGATAGGTACATCTCTTTATACCTTAGCTCTTAGTTGCTTATTTATTAAGGTGAGATTGCAGTGGCAGTACCTTATACAGGGGCAACCAAGATTGAATAGAATTATTAATACGAGAACGAGCTAAAGCTTTAACTTGAACAACAACACAAATTATGGCGGTTTAACCGTTTTATGCTTAGGTTCTGTTGTATCTTAGCTTGTGATATAATTTCTGAGGAAATGTTTTATTGCAGTCATTTATTTATATAACAACTTATTGTACACAAGAGAAAATATAACACAGATCATGAGTAAAAAAGTACAACAGGTACAACAATAGGAAAATATATTTTTTATAAAGTACTTCAGCCAAAAAGAAAACAATAATATAAAGGGAAGCAATAGAAGCTAGGTCATGGACGGAGGCTATCGCAAAAACGCTACAGAAAAATAACTTTAAGAGAACTATTGATATAAAGATTAAATATTAAAAGAATAAATCGTCATACCTTACAAGGACGGTGAGTGGACGACCTCGTTTTTTTCCTGAGGACAAAATAAAGATACTTTTTATATCACCATTTTTTTCAAGGCCGTTTTTCACAGCCACAAATAAATTTAATAATGGTACCTGCAGAAGAAAGCATTATTTCTAGAAACAGAAGCCCGTTGCTTGATGAGGTAATATACCGCGAGTGAAAATAAAAACCATTGTCGACGGACCAACGGAAGGTCTTTAGAGTAATGAGAAAACAGTTCTTAACGTTTTCCTGCAAACGTGATTAGGTTTCATCTCTTAGATCTTAGTAAATCACATTTTTATATCATTGATTTTTGTCACGTAGTAGTAGGTGTATTGTATGTACGTCAAATAGGTAGTGCAATGCTGATATCATGGTTAAGAATTAAACTTCCAAACATATATCATATATCACGCCTTTATCCCTTGCGGGTTAGGCAGAGCGTTAACGGCCGTAAGAATACGGTCGCTATAGCCACGTCTGACATTGTCGAGGATTGTTTTCCAAGGTAGTTTCAGAAAACATGTGTATCACTATAGTGACAGGTTGTCAGCCTGTCGCCTAAAAATTGTAATACACCAATACTCTCGAGTCCCTTAGCCGCCTCTTACGACACCCGCGGGAAGGATGTGGGGTGATGCTATTCTAAGCCGGCATCACACGGCAATAAGCTTCCCATCCCCAAAAATCATTTGAAATGTCTGAACTTCGTAGATTCGTTGATCTGATACGTGGACATCTCATTCTTTTGCCACAGCAGAATATAGGCCTCACCCTATTTGGTGGGGACTGCCATAGGCATCACGATTAGGTTGCGAATTGGCGAGCGCAGTGCAAGATGTTCCATTTATATGAACCGCTGCTGCCTATATCCTAGATGAATTGCAACCTTCTCTTATCATCACTCTATGCCACTTATTGTTATCTTTTCATTGAATCATGCGGTAATGAGATCTAAGTTCACTTGTACACAGGCTGTTTCTCGGGTAGATGAGCGTTTATAGGAACTGTAATATTTTGATTAATCCGTAAAGCTTTAAGTTCGTAAATATATATGTGTGAACACGACGATACGGCAGCAAGAACGTCGTTCTACCATATTGGCTTAGCAGACATTGAACGAAATACGTAGAAAACCTTGAGATTTTCTTGTTATCATAACCATGGTTACTATGTATGTTGTAATGAATCTTTCGTAATCGTAACGAATGTTCAATTTATTAAAATGACTGCTACGACGATGCCTACGCGGCCGTAAAACTTATTACGAATTGCGTCTACACTACAATGCGCCGTAGCGAAAACGCATGCAGCATTTTGCAAGTTTTGCTTTGTACACATTTTGCTTTGTTACTTTTTTGTCTAAGTATTTATATAAGTTTGTACTCCAAGTTTAAATCTTTACCAATGTCAACAATTTATCAACAAAAGTTTTCACGCACATTAATTTGATGAACGTTCAAGATCATATTTCCGAAAGGATTTTCTTTTTATTTGTACAAGAAGCGGGATCGTAATTGGACTCCTTTGTGAAATTGCTTTAATATAATAATGAGTGGTCGTAAAAAGCTTGAATCACCTTCAATATTTTCTACATTATAGAGTTATTAAAAAAAGATAACAGCTGTAGCTAGCATTTTATGTACTATGTATATATTTTCTATGTTCTTAAAATAAAGTTACGCGTACAAAATTATTCTGTTTGCAGTGTCGATTTATTAAATCAGATCTTAAACAAACATAGGTAAGATATTTTTAACCATTTTATGAATCTAAGAAATATACAAAGAATTGCGATCAACTGATATCTTCGCATAAAAATGCTACCGAATAAGGCGGATCGCACACTTGACGCACGACGGAGCTCAATAATATCGCAGCGGTCTGTCAGCTCCCAAATGTCAATCCCCTTACTAAAACCATTCAACCGCTGTTGACGCAGCGCTATCGCAGTGTTGTCCGTCAAGTGCGGTTTTAGTGTGGGGTGTGAAGTTTTTAGTATGGATCTGATAGACCGCTGCCATATTTTTGCGGTCTGTCGTGCGCCGAGTTTGCGATCCCCCTTAGTGGCTTTCAAAACGTTCCCACGGGACATCTTGTCAGTCTTCACGAAAAGGCTTCCACAGAAAAGAAAAAATCCTTTACTATTCATAAATACCAAACGTAGTTTATTTTGGGTCGCATGTACAAAGAATGCTCTTTCATAAAGTACATTCACTAGTCTTATAAGATCGTACCTACAGCTTGAAAGGGTCAGGATAAAATCCGGTTGGTTGAACAAAATTCTTCATCCCTTTCATCCGGTGTGTGTTTAAATTTATCTATTCTACCGGACATCCCTAAAGTAGCCATTTCCGAACGAATTCCTCACAAACAGGTACTTGGGCACTTTGTTCACATTCTATTTAATCTTATAGAATAAATAATAAGGTAGGTTAAAATTACCTGAAGACGTTTTCAACACTAAATTACTTTACATTAAATTTTGTAGACAGCGATAAATTTACTTCAACGATAATGTGTTTTCTTTCTCCTTTTACATTTAATTTGAATCGTCACATAACAACACAATTAAATTCTAATCGTATCTAAATACGATAATAATTTTTAGACATTGATTTTATTTACTTCTATCATAAATAGATTTTTTTCTCGAACCACAGCTGATATTATTATTTTCTTCCCCCTGGGGCAACAGAGAAACTGGTAGATTTATATTACAAATTCCAGGAACAGCTTCGCCACAAAAAAGTAAATGCATACCATTCAAAATATTTGCCTTCCAAAAGTTTTTGTTACTTTTAATATTTTTCGGGCGGGAGTTTAGATTCTTGCGATTATGAATAATGTAATTATGGTGTCATAAAAATTTGAAGTTCACGACTAAACAAACACGCATTAATCGAATACCATGCTCAATGATCTTAACATTACCAAATTTTAAGTAAAAAAAGCTTGTTAAATGCTACAGCAATCAGGATAGGCATGCTAGTATTTTTAATATGATCTTACTAAAGGTTAACGTGAAGCTGCAGATAATAAATTATCCCGTGCTTTCAAACAAATTATCAACATAGCTGCACGTCGTAGAGTTTCAGACGTCTAAGGGTGGGTATTCACTAGGGATGGGGACGAGACGTCGCGTCGACATTCGTCGTTCACGTTACGACTTTATTGCTGAATTATTGCTAGACTGGAACCCCTACCTCTACATTACTCGACTGCACTTAAATACCTAAAGACGATGTTATTTACAGCACATAATGAATTATTCAAACAGTTGTATTTATTTAGACAGTTCTTATTTAATGATAACCAAAAGTTAATAGTTAGTTAAGTTAAAAGTTAGTTAGTTTAGTTAGGGAAAAAAAATATTATAATAATAATCTAACAGAAGTTAACCATAATCATATACAGCGGATCACAATAGGTATTAAAAATATTTATTATAAAAACGCATACGCAGGAAACCCAGTGGAAAACAACTTTACGCGTGATTAAATAAGGATGAGTTGGAAGCGACTTTCTTGCTCGTTACGTAAAGCCAAATTTGAATAAAGTAATAAATCAGCCGTGAACACACAGGCAATTATTGTGTGAAGTATTTCACAGCGCGTAAAATGCGCAGTCACCCAAATTCCTTTATGTAGGCCATAAGGGTTATAATGACAACCTTTCACCGATGATAAACCGGGTCGTTGGACGACTCGGTGTCCTACAGGAAAAGAGAGAGAGACCGATGGTAAAGAGGATCTTTATTTGCCAAAACAAATAATATAAATCGAAAATAGGCTTGTAGCATTGTTATGAAAACTTGAAACGCCATTCATAAGACCTTTTCCACACTTTAGCGCAAAAAGAACGCTACGCTAACGTATGCGTCTGCCAGATCCATTCTAGAAACGTCACTCCCCATACAAAGACCCCTCTCGACTGCTTCGCTAAGCAGGTAGAGTACATTTTGTAGCCTTCCTTAATATATGGGAAAGATGCGTGTTGGCAACAACCAAAAGATTTGACTGAAAATGGGGAATACTATGACGTCTTGATTGACCACTGAAATACAAATGTGCCAAACATCAGGATACTGATAAAAATCGTCGTATGGATATGTACTTTTACCCCTGATTATTTGAATGGCAAGTAAAACCACATTCCGCTTGTAAGTTCATTCTATTTTTATAAGTAACAATTCATCTTGGACGCGGAAAACATACATTAATTAACTAAGATACATATTATACAGTCTACTTGTTGTTTGAAAAGAGCAGATATATCTCCGAATACCCTACACGTAATGTACGGCATACCTTTACCATTTTTCCTGTTTCATATCAGAATACCTAGGGACCTAGATTACGTACTTAGGTATGTAACCTATCAATAACAACCGAGGTTTTTTAACGTAGAGAGGGCGGTACCTTTCCGAGGTTGTTATTGATGTTACATCCGTGGTACGTACACTGCTTTACATATCGAATGAAAAGTGAGTAAAATAAAGTGATAAATACAAAAAAACGACCCATAAATGATGACTGTATCGTCTGGTATTCAAATTGCACCACGAAACTTTTTTTTCTATCATTGAAAAATATTGAATTAATATGAAAGAAAAGTATCCTAAAATAAAGTAGACATTTTTTTGATCGTAGGGATATTAGTCATTTTTGCTTTTGTTATTGTGATATTGAGTAATAATTCGACAAACTCATTTATTGAGGTTATAAAAATACAGATTAAAAATATAATTCCTGCGTTCAAGCAAGACAATTCGTAGTGGCCAGTTCGAAATTTAAAATCGTATAAGAAATTGATTTTAACTTTTTAATTGCCGCGATTTTATTGGTTCTTTTTCTAGTTCCATATTTAAAATTACTTACAGGCTTAGTTTTAAAACCTCGCCTGTAAGTTGAACTTACAGGTCGTGTTTTTTGTCAGTAATGACCTACTTTCAGAGCATGAGATATGTAAAATAATATTACGACCCATTGTAGTTATAGCATTTTTAGGTACGTAAGTAATAAAATATACAGATTTATGGTCTCTTTGATCTTTGGTTGGGGTAAGATAAATAAGGGCTCCCAGTTTACTTAGTATCACGTTGTTATGTTTATTTTGGCCCAAAGGTTTGGGATTCAAAGAAAATATTTCCAATAAGTGCGAATAACTGACCCAAATATTCCTTTGAAAACGCTAAGAACATTGACTTGAATATCTAATTCAATATTTATAACAAAAACATTTTGCTTGCGGTGTGTAAAGCATTTGGAGACACATTATTTTATTGTTTGTATACTACTATTGTAATACAACCCCAAAATCCACTGCTGCATATGGGCCTCCCCCATTTGGGATATTGCTTTACTTACTACGCTTGCCGTGCCGTGCTTATGCCGTGTGATGCCGGCTTAGAATAGCATCACCCACATACTTCCCGCGGGTGTCGTAAGAGGCGACTAAGGAACTCGAGAGTATTGGTGTATTACAATTTTTAGGCGACGGGCTGACAACCTGTCACTATAGTGATACCCATGTTTTCTGAAACAACCTTGGAAAGCAATCCTCAAAAAATGTCACACGTGGCGATAGCGACCGTATTCTTACGGCCGTTACCGCTCTGCCTAACCCGCAAGGATAAAGGCGTGATATATGTATGTATGTATGTACTACGCTTGGCAGGTGGATTGACAAGCGCGTTGATGTAAATATTCACAGGGAACTTTGCTATATATTCCCTAGATCTATCTACGTGTTACCTCTTACGACTCCCTCGGCTAAAAATGGTGTGGACGATGCTATCCACACGGCATTAGATAGGTATTCCTGAACCACTGAATTTAGAATAATTATGAATAAAAGCTGGATATACGGACAAAATTAAACTCTGTAAATGTATAACGTTTATATTTTATTAATGACCCAGTCATCCAGCGGATTGTTCTTACATCAATCTCAATACATGTATTATTAAGTATTATCAAACAAAATCTATTACAAATAAACTCTGTAAGCTCAAGGGAAACTATACTTAGTTGATATCAGCATACTTCTTCTTAGCGTGTCGATGGCAGACACTACACCGTCGTAGCCCAGAACTTGGCCACATTAACAGCGCTGGCAGACGCTGTCATAAGGTCGTCCTTTGTGCAGGTGTTGGGGCACGCCGGACACGATATTAGGTGGTGCATCGTTTGGACTGCACCACACAAACAGCTTACGTCAGCACCCTCCAAGAAGCTCCACTTGGCCATGTTTTCCTTGCTCCGGCCATTTTGGGTCCGAAGTCTATTCAGGGACTTCCAAACTGGCCAAGGTAATCCATGACCAGGCGGCAAGCTTTCAGCGATAGGGACGAAAGGAGCTGGTAGGGTTACCTTTTCCTGCCAAAGTTTGCGCCTCGCTTGTTTGGGGTCGATGCAAAGAGGAGACACGCACTTTACAAAATTATTGCGGCTTTTCAGCCGTTGTGGCACTGGGATGTGGTCGTGTAATGGGTGCCGTGCATCTGACTCCATCTTTGCTCTTTCAAGGGAGCTAGCCACAGTCCTGCGAACAGCTGGGGGCGCTATACCTGCCAGTGGGTATAGCTGGCTAACCGGGGTCGGTTTCAAGCAACCAGTTATGATCCGGCAAGTCTCATTTAAGGCTGTATCCACTAGTTTTGCATGGGCTGAACGACTCCACAGGCAGTCCGTTCTTTTGCGACCTCCAATCTCAAACAGTCGCTTAAGATTTACTGTATCGTAGGCTGCGGACAGATCTACGAATACAGCACCGGTTACCTTCCTCAGTTCAAAACCATCCTCGATGTGTTGCGTGAGTTTCAGTGTCTGACTGCTGCAAGACTTGGCCGGTCTGAAACCCGCTTGTTCTGGAATCAATTTGGGGTCAATGAAGCCTGTTAAGCGGGATAACAGCAGTCTCTCAAAAAGTTTATAAGTGTGGCACAAGAGTGAGATAGGCCTGAAGTTTTTGGGACTGTCTGTTGGAGTCAGGCTTTGGAATGGCTATGACCTTTGATTTCCTCCAGACACGGGGGATCGAAGCGGATTCCAGGCAGTGGTTAAACATTTGCAGCAACCAGGACACGGCAACAGGGCCAAGTTGTTTTAGCTGCTCTACATCAATATTGACCACTCCAGAGGCTTTACCGCATTTAAGATGCTTGATAGCAGTAGTGATGTCAAGTAGGTTAAATGGCTGACTAATCAGATGGTTCGTGCTCACAGATTTGTCTGTTTTAGGAACCCTCTCAAGGCGACCTACTGATTTGCCACTTAGGAGGAGTTGGTGGGCTATCTGATTAGCTGTAACTCTACTGGGAGTTGCAGAAGGAGGTGGATCAGAAGTGAGTTTGCGAATGGTGTTCCACGCCTTTTTACTGTTATGCGTCATGTCTATGTTGGTAACAGTGCTGATCCACCTTTCCTGTCGAGTTACGCCAATCTGTGACAGCAGTTCCTCGCCAGCCAATGCGGTATCCTCGGAGAAAGGATATAATGGCTTGGCTATAATGGGACTCGTACTCTTTCAGCAGCTCTGCAGACTCCTTTGACAGCCCTGGGATGTAGGAGGTCCGGCAGCCCCTCGGTATGAATTTACGCGAAGTTGTTGCAACTAGATCAACAAACTTTTCATAGTTTTCGGGTACTGGCGGAACACTCAACAGGGCCTGATCAATGGTCTGCGAGAACTGCTCCCAGTTTGCCTTCTCATAGTAGAACCGGCGCTTCAACGGTACACTTACGGGGCGGACTACAGGTTGGACTGTGCACATGATCGGTCTATGTTGGGTGCGAGGTATAGGAGGACATACGGTTTTCACGCTCTGGGGACTGATAGTTTCGCTTATCTGAAGTGAATACTTCGATACAGGGGAATGACGGCGTCGTACCACTTCACATATAAAAATCGACAGTAGTTCGTGGTTGCTCTAGCTTTGTAGGCATGTAGGTATCCTATTCACTCAGTAGGTACCTAAAAGACCACCAGCCAGAACATAAAGTGTAAAGGCTGGGTGTTATTCATGTTTCCTAGAGACTCTTGCTAATTCTCTACTTTCGTATTAGACACCGAGTCGTCTAATGACCCTATTAACCGATATAAATGTAACTAACCTTAAATAAATTAACACCACGCGAACGACGTCGCGGGCACGAGCTAATTATGAATGAAGTCTGGATATACGAACAAAATTAAACTCTGGAAGCTCATCACAGATAAGAGGGAAACCTAGAGCTAACTACTTAGTGGATATCAACGTGAGGCTGTTGTTGTTGGCTGCCGGCGCCCGCAGTCGCCTGGGGGAAACAAAGTCTCCTAAAGCCACAAAGGGTGGTGAAACCGCAGAATGAAACTTGCATTTCTCTGAGCGTATTTACTGGATAAACTGTTTTAAACTCGCCGTAAGGCCATTCCCATACTTAAACGCAAGAATAAAGTTGTGCTAACATTTGGGCTTGCCAGATAAAACCGCTCTCGACGCACCACAACCCAGCGCTAACGCAGTGTAGCATTATTTTTGTGCTGAAGTGTGATGGGGCTTTAGACGTAAACATGGAAAAAATTATATTATTGACCTTAGTAAGAACTCTTATGCCGTTGGATGCTGGCTTAGAATAGCACCGTCTCATTTTCTTTCCTTCCTAGGACGACTCGGTGTCCCACACGAAAAGAAGAATATTTCCTTTCCGCGGGTCTTGTTAGGGATTCTTGTAGGAGAAGATTATTTTCATTATTCAAAAGAGTTGCGAATGATGAAAATATTTTCAAGAACTCAATTTTGAAACGGTCATTTTCGGTTCCGTGCATGAAAGTCCAAAATGACTGGTCTAACCACACATTTTATATTTCTTTTATGAAATATAAAATGTGGGTATGTCGGAATTGATAAATAAAGTAGAACGTGTGATGCAAGCATAATAGGTAGCAGATTATCACATGAAACGAAAGCGACCGTTTAAGAAATTAAGTTTCAGGATCAAAACAAAAGATCATTTTAGTTTTCTTTATAATGCATTACGACTAAAGGCTTACGACATTTTTTTCCTCACCTCGGTCGTTCAGCGCCTTACCGTGTTTATTTTACTCAACTTGTGCGTGCTGGAGGCAATCATGTCGTAGAAGTAGCTGTGGCTTCGTGAGCCTATTACCATCTATTACTGTAGCTACCAGCATAATCTGCTTTTAGCTATTGTAATATCCGATCGGCATTTGGAAATTCCAACGGGATACCGTAATATGCGGTTAGAGCTATTAATTGCACCAATGTTGAGCTAGAAACCTTAGTAATTATTATATTATGATACGTGAATTAATTGTAATAATCATTGTGATTATAATATAATATACATAAATGAAGTATGATCGTGATATGAAAACATAATTATAAAATGTTGTGTGTGTGATCAAAGAAATAAAGATTTGATGATATCATTATAAAATAGAAATTCGATACAAATTTTCACTGGCAAGTTTTTTTTTTATTATTAATCATTATTTATTATGTTTTCATTTAAGGAGGATTATACCTAAATGCCTAGCTTGCAAACTAACATTGTGTAAAAATGTAACTTTTAAAGTTAAATTTGTTAGAACTGAAAGCCAGAATGAGGTAGGAAGCTTTCAAAGAACAATTATTTTCCAACTAGTTTATTGACATGTTACCCTGGTGCACGGAAAAGTCTAATGTTAATTTGCTAGCCCAAGAACTACTGAAGAACGCTTTTTTAATTCCTCAAAACATATTTTTATAGGTATATGTATATGTTAGTACTGAATTAGGTATACCAAGTACCAACTACGTAACTTTAAAGATAAAATATTTTCCCAGTGAAGAAAGGGATAAGTAATTAAAACTTCCAGCGGGCTAGAGGAGCGCGGATGCCGAATCAACTTCCTTCCTTATCTTCAAAGTTGGCGTTGTTTTCGTTTCATTCTAGTTTATTTAGAATTTAAATTATCTAAGCGTAAAAACTGCCTTCAATTCCAACGAACAAACTTTGACTGAAGAGCTCGGCTATCATATGTCCTTTAGACATCGGTAATCATTTACGACATGATACTATGGGGAAAGTGTTAAAATGCATTTAAGGTTTAAACAAGAAATAGTACATACTACGCAGATTTTGATGCTATAGTCTGTAAGTTTAGGTACTTATATTTTTGTAAACAAATTTTGTATTAAACTGGCAGTTCTGAAGTGTAACTTTCATACAAAGTTTGTTTACAATAAGATAAGTACCTAAACTTACAGACAATAGTGGACCCACGTATACATTCAAAAAATGAAATATTTTGGCTACCGCAGTGTCTGTTTATTAGAGACCTTTGTGACAATCATAATTTTGTTAATAAGCTTCAAATGAATGAAACTAGAAACAACAACCTAGATCAACAGATTATTTAAGAATATATTGTTAATTGATTCTTTGGGCATTTAAGGCTCAGATTCCATTCATAGAAACAGCTACAGAATTCCGCACGGTGTTTCGGATTATATTGATTTGTCACCAATCACGTGAGTTATCATAGTACGTATTCTCCAATTCTCCCAGTTACTTTTCACATGTGATCCCTAGATCGTTTCCAATACGCGCTTGAGAGCGCACAAGCTCATCGATATCAGCTAAATTGGCCCCGAGCCAGTGACTCTATTTAATTAACTCCTAGTTTTCCGACCAATTGGTTCAGCTTGAAAATAGCACTCTGTGGAACATTGCACTTAGCATAAGGGTAAGTGAGACCTTTCCATTCAAATTGTTCAGCCTTTACATGGTAGCAAAATGTGAGTTTAAATATCTAGGTAGATATATTGGGTATGTTTTATCACTCGTGAGAACGAAGCCTCACAGTTTTAACATCAGTTAGATCGCAATTCAAAATAATTGATTAATTAGGCCTCAAATTGCTTCTGCCATATTGATTTTGACTTATTTATAAATATTATATTTATAAATATTTTATTTAGAAGTGTTTTTCGTTATCTGATGTAGTTACACTGTTTACGTAGTACTGAACTTAACCTATGTCGGACTTCAGTAACAACGTTTGTTTGCGCCAGTAAACAAAGAAGATATACGTAGTTTAGAAGTACGGAGCAAGTATTATTTTATGCAAAGTAGAAGATACTCGTAGTCTGTTTCTTCATATTTGCCTTCCGGAGATGGCACAAAGATGTTGTCTTATAATCACGTTAAAATGCTATCTTATAATCAGCTATATTGTATCACTTGAAAGAAGTACTGTGATAATTGTTTCAATAATATCCTGTCATCATTAACATTTCAAAGGAAAAACGAAAACATCTAAGAAATTGTAGTAAAATTAAACATCAACATTTGTGAAATTAAACAGGTAAAAAGACAAATTCTGTTGAAGGAGTAAATCTTCAATAGAATTTGTCTTTTTACCCCTTGTCTACAAAAATAACAACAAAATGTAGCCGTGTAATTGTTCTCCTTTGGCGGATCGCACACTTAACACACGATGGAGCGCTAAAATATCGCAGCGGTCTGTCAGATCCATACTATAAACCTCACTCCCCATACTAAAACCGCACTCGACGGAAGACGCTGCGATAGCGCTGCGTCGAGAGCGGTTGAGCGGTTTTAGTATGGGGATTGAAATTTCTAGTATGGATCTGACAGACTGCTGCGATATATTGGCGCTCCGTTGTGCGTTAAGTGTGCGATCTGCCGTGAATTACAATTGTTGCTTGCACAAATACTGGTGTTAAAGATGCCAGTCGGGTAGTTGGTAGGTACGTGAGCAGAGGGAAGTGTTTTAAGAATTTATTGTAATATTATTTTTATTAAATGTACCCAAACGTTTAACAAGATATTATTTACACTATTCAGAATAATTATATTTAAAAAGTACAGTTTGATTACATACCTCGAAAGTATTTTACAAAGCGTTCTCAAGTATCTATCTGTCTAATTACTTGCAGATATTTGACAGCTGTCAAAATTATGTTAATGGTATGACATAAGGGCTAGAATTTTTTGTTGAGATGTCTTCTAATATAGGTTCGACAGCTGTTAAATTTGACTTGATTTGTGATCTCTGTGTCTTGATCTCTCTGTTTCTGGAAATCTTGTTAACAATGAAAACGATGTCTTTAAAAATTTGTAGGAAGTTGTTCAGCCAGTGTTAATTAATTGGATGTAATCCCAAACATTATGAAAATTAATTAAAGGGAGAAAATAAAACAATACAGACGTATTTCCACCTTAAGAACAAAACGACAAAACAAATAAGCTTTGTTATTAAGGTAGCTTATATAAGTTGGTACAAATAAAATGGATAAAACTTGTTGTCTTGTTTTGCCATCAATACATTTTATGATAATGACCCGAGAGGTTATATTTCGAACAATACAATATTCTACGGCTGCTCAATGCGAATCGCACCGGACAATTAGCTGTTCATAACAGTAGGTAATACCATACAAAATAATGTCAATCTTTGACAATCACAATTAAATGAAGCGATAAAGCGTGTTATGATCATGATGTTCTTTCGTAAGGTCCTTTCGTCAGAAAGCCGGATCCAGCAAAACATAGGAAAATTTGCGTGTGAAAACGGCTTTATATGCAGGTGGACTCCAAGATTCCAACCCTTAAGACAGAAATATCTCGAATTTCCTTCAAACTGTAGTGGCAAGGCAGCAAGGTCACGGATTATTGAAGACAGTAAGCGCTGTTTCAGAGAGAAAGGCACGTTTTGCTTACTAGAGGGCTCTCGACCTCCGAATTTGAATAGTAAGGTAGCAAGCAAGGGATATTACAAAATCTGTAGCATTAAAGGTTCAGAACAATTTGTAGAAAATATAGAATATAGAAAGTAAAATCTTTGCACAGCAAAAGTTAAACTGATAAAATTAATATAATTGGATAGACTTCGAATAACTGAATATTTTTTATATGTGTTATTTATATATTTTTTTAAGAATTTGATAGTAATGACATATAAAAAATGAAAATCTTGAATATACAACTTACAAAATCAATTCAATGAGTCTTGGGGAATGTAATGTATGTAGTCGTCTAAGTAAAATCCACTGAAACTGATATCTAAAAGAAAATGAAATACTGATGCAGCTAACACCTTAAACAGCTGCAAAGGGGCAAAGTAAATAAGAAAATAAAAGATTAGAGATATACCAATGTAAAGAACCGGTGGGATACCTCAAGGTAGTGATAAGCGTTGTCTGGGCAACGAAAGCACGTTCCATTTACGACAGAATACAACACAAGACTTATTCTTGGAAGAACAAGGGTTCAGATAGGTAAGTTTACTTGTTCATGTGAAGAAATTCTAGTTGCTTTTCATTCTAGTACCTTTTCAGTTTCAGTTACTCACCTTCACTTAGATCATGTTTACTTTTATATTTTTATACACATAAAAGGGCAATTCATCATGAAAGTGATAGTATCGCACAATCATTAACACTAGGTATACATTTTTTACGTAAAGAAAATATTTGAAAGCATTGATTTTCGGATTGAATCAACTTGGCACGCAAAGTGTATGTTTCACAATACATCGCAGATAGTAAGATCTCAAACTAACTATGATGATTATTATGATGATTATTATTGTGTTGGTACGAATTCCAATCTCGGGTCTACAGACACCCAGTCTTTTGAGGCAAGTGTTGAGCCAGACAACACAGATAAGATTTCACACCACACAAAATAATGACAAGGGCAATGCCTTTCTATAGATGATGATGACCAAATGATGTGTACAGAAAGTGAATACTTATTTTCATTATAATCTTCTTGAGCAGGCTGGTCGTCCAGTTTCAATAAATTATGTTTAAAATGTTGTAAATTTTTGTACCACGAGCCTGTGGTTGTATTCTAGGGGTAGAGTTCACTTTGAAAGGCCGTAGATGGCTTGTCAGGCGTGTAAGCACGTTCTATTAAAAGCGCCAAAGGCGTTCTCGTGAAGGGCGAGAGTGAAGGACACGCGAAATGGCCCAAACTTTGATGTCACTTATGTAACTATATTATGAGAGTAGTTTTGTGTGTTTCTGCTACGGAATGGCCTCGAAACGGCAATAAAAATTATTATAAAATACATTTTACTGGCGCTTGCTTTAGAAATATAAATTCAAGCCATATGAGTAATAAAATCAATGAAATCTTTTACTTCCGTTTTCTTTAAATTATACAGGAGTTTTAACTAGAGCTATTTATTCTAGTACGTACGGCAAAAGAGATCAAATTTGATTTTGTAAATTAAATTCCAATCTTCTTACAACAAGCAATCAGGGTACGTGCATATTTAAACAATTTAATTAAAATGCTATAAGAAAGTCCCACGTTAAGATCCGAAAAGGAAAAACCTTAAAGAACGGTTCGTGTTCTTTAATTTTAGAATAAATGTCATTTAATGTTTTTTTTTTAAGGTAAAAAGGATATAAATTTTCGTCCTTTTACCTAATTGATATTTAGATTGATAAATACGAAATTCCAGAAAATACTGCTCTGATAAGGTTGGTATTATTATACTAAGTTGATTACCAAAAGTCCTTTGCAAAGGACGTGATACGATACGGAACGTGCCCCAAGAGGCCCAGAGATCATTAACGCTACCTAATCAAACTTCACCCACTGCCGCCAGATCCCTTGCATTGACAGTACATTATTGATTATTTCAGAATAACTTGGCAAAATTATGAAGACTTGGCACGGAAAGTTAAAGAAAATTATGCTTGCCTTCAAAAATTTTAGACACAGGAACATGTTACGTACTGTACCAACCAATGTATGTTTTTGATCTTATACCTTTACGTGACGTGTCGGATTTTCTAGATCAATCTTGCAGAAGTAGCTAACCCTAGCACGGGCCTCGGTCTATTTAGACTGCTACTGTCATACTACTAGATAAGTCAAACGAGTTTCTCTAAAAGCCTAAAGTCTATACCAATGTACTTAGCCACAAAAGAAGTCTTATAAATAAATTACAAATTACAGTTACAATGTACGAGTACCTATCTAATTAGGACATACTCATACGGTCGAGTATATGATACTCCAGTAAAACATTCTCTTTTATATCGTCATATAATATTGTTGGTCAGACTAAGTAAAACTAAAAATAGATCAAATATTTGAAGGGTACGGGGAAATGCCTCCATTTCTGTAAATACGAAAGTCACAAGAAAGATTAGATAACTTAAGAAAGTCAAAGCAGCCATAGAACATCTTTTGATAAAATGAGCTTTCTGGGTAATTTGCAAAATTACGAAAATTTATAGGTACTTTTCACAAAACGATTCTTTATGTGAGTTTATTTCATTCATCCTAAATTTATTTTCGCCTTTATTCCATTATCGTAGGAAACTTCATATACCTATCTATTTGCATGAATACCTATTCCTAAACCGCGTAATATTTCTGTTAAAATTTTTATACTTGTTCCTACCGAGAGACAAAAAACAATAATTCATTTCTCTTTGTGTGATCTGAAAAAGAAATCGAAAAAAAATAAACTAAAAATAACTTCCTTGAGATCGCGTAAAACAAAAAATCCTCTTTGAAGCCATTTATATCGATATAAATTTTCCTTCACAAACAGTACAATTTCATTCTTAAGAACTCTAGATCAGAAGAAATCTCCTTTTTCCCGGAGTTCCTCAGAAGAAGGGTTATGTTATTATCGGTTTTTTTTAATGTAATACATATTTTTAGTATAAGTAAGTTTTTTTCTAAATTTCGTGTAACTGTGAAAGCTGCCATTTTTATCACTTTTGCTATCCATACAACGACCGAGTCATTTCTTAATAACATATATAAATTTTCGTAAAAATCTTTAGTATCTGTAAATACATTCCAGGAAAATATCAGTCCAGGTGACGCATCGCACACTTGACGCACGACGGAGCGCTAAATCATCGCAGCGGTCTGTCTGATCCATACTAGAAATATCGATCCCCATACTAAAACCGCTCAACCGCTGTTGACGCAGCGCTATCACAGTGTCATCCGACGAGTGCGGTTTTCATATGAGGCGTGACGATTCTAGTACGGATTTGACAGACCGCTGCGATATTTTAGCGCTACGTCGTGCGTCAAGTGTGCCTTAGTATAATAATAATAACGAAAAAAATTCTAAATACTAAAATACCTTGGACGAAATAACCACTGGACGCGAAACGTATCGAATTAGTTTGAAAATTCATTCAACCAATATTGGGGGGGAGGGAGGAAAGGACAAATATTATTCTTCCAAATTGAAATGTACACGTATTACACCATCATCTCTTTACTTCTGACAGTTTTGATTTTTTCCGGTTTATGAAGTATGTCAAAGACAGTGCTGTACCATAGTCGATAATCGACATCGAATGAATGATTGAATGAAGTTTTTGATCAACTTATTCCTAAAAAAACATAAAACAGGTAAGTACATGTAAAACGTTAAGTGTTAAAAAAATGGACCTTTAATACTGTGATGTCAGTTTAAAATAGAAACACTTTCATGCCGGATAAAATAGTACGTTATGACAATAGACAAAAATGGATCAATTTCTGGTCGAGTAATATTGGAAGGATGAGACGAAGTCAAGGCCTTCTCCAAAAGAGAGAGATAACATGCAAGTATGGCTAACCTGCGCTTGTGAGACAAAAAGACAGTAACGCTGGGAAAAGCGTACGTATGGAACAGCGGGTAGGCCACACACACACACACACATACACACACACACACAGATACACACACACACACACGCACACACATACACACACACACACACACACACACACACACACACACACACACAAAATACACATATACACGTACACACACATTTTAGGTCACTTTTAAATAAAATAGACTTTACTATTATTTTTATCGATATCCTTCATCGAAAGTTGAATAGCACTAGACTGAATGTAATTGTTGAACGAATGAAAAAATGACTGATAATAACCGACTAATTAGAGTACGATCAAATATTGGTTGAAATGTTCTATAAAATATGACCTTTTTTATTGTGTCGTATTATACGATCCAACCTTGCATATTTTATTAATTTTCTACGTAAATAACACAAAATACAGGACAAAAATATACTTACGAGTGAAAAGAAATATTGCTTGTACGATGGCTATAGTTTTTACAAAGCAATACAGCACATTTCACCATTTTTAAAGCGATGTTTTCTCTCGTAGCACTGAAGCGACACTGACGGTTGCGGTTAGATAACTTTGGCAAAATTTCAGGGTTTGTGGCTAGAGGGGTAAAGGGTGAAATGACATCGTTTCGCGTCCAGTGGTTATTTCGTCCAAGTAAAATACACATACAAATCAGTTCTCAGTGTGCGATTGAATCGATATTAATGTAGGTGGGGTTTTACATTTCAACAGTAAAGTAAGTATACGGGGGTTGAAACCTTATCAGATTAAAGATGCATGTGAAACCCACGTCAGTATGCGGCAGTGGGCGTCTCAAACAAACTTCAATATCTGTAGCTTGAAAATGTTTTAATGCCATGACGATATTATGAAATTTTATATATTGAAAAAAGAGTTCGTAAATTATACAAAGCGAAATTACTAAGCTAAAAACTAACTGAAATAAATTGAATTCAACGTTATCTACCTATAGTTTTTATTCTGAAAGAACGCAATTTGAGTGCAAGGTCAATTATTGTAAGAAATAAATTTAAATTATTTGAAAAGGTATAGCCTATTGGTATTTTGTTGCCAAAGATCGTCTAAGAAGTTCAATTTATGGTACCTGGTATGGTACGGTACAATAATACAATATAGTATTATAAACACAAATAAGGAGACGACGCGTGGGATGCCTTTTATATCGTTATTAACTTGCGAGTTTTGAACTTGCAATGACGTATTTTTTTATACATAGAATTTTTCATACTTGTCGTATTTGTACGAACATGACCGGAGTTATTGCTTTGGGATCCAGACGCATTCGCCTCTTGTTTAAACATATTCATACAAAGCTGGTTGTTGATATTAAAACCCGGGAAAGTGAAACAGCTCAAAGTTTCATTCCATGTTTACCTACCTCGAGGCCGCAGAATCAGAAATGAGAAAATAAATTAAATGAAGCCTATTAGAAAGTAACAAGATGACCTTTTATTTCATTTTTCGAGCTTTTGGCGGAACATGTTATCAATTCACAATCCAGTTTCTCAATTTAATCACTCTCTTGTCATTATTTTATTTAAAAACTGTTTCATTGTTTTGCCAATATCCTATTAAAATAAAAATCCTTTAGAATACCTTATAACATCATCATATCATAAGATTTATATTAGTTTATGAAATATTGTTGATACAGGATAATATTAGATATTATCTTCTGATAAGGTACATGTTACCGAACATAGATGACATAAATACTTACTAACTTAACTATATCTACTTAATAAAATTTAATATATAAATAACCTACATAAAACTAGGAAGATGTCCTCAATACATAAAACATGCCTTTGACTGCCTCCTTTTCAACCTCCCACGCCTTCCGTAGAAATTATGAAGCTTCTTCCATATAAAGCTATCGTAATATAATATCCTGCCAAACCAAATTCGTTTACCAAACAAAATATTAAAAGGTATTCCGATCCTGCGCGAGGAACCGTGAACGAATATGCCTTCAAAAAGGTTTACAAATTGTTACACAGACTGAATAATTCTGGCACTGAATAAAACATGTAAAAGGCAGTTGGGAATACGGGGCTATAAAAGAACGCACAAAAATGAACATTAAAATACAAACAAACGTGTTGAAGGCCTACATTGTGCAACCTTGAATCGGCGCCAAACCTCTCTAGAATTAAATTCTTCGCCATTTACGACATCGCTAAATTAGGTCGAGATTCTCTTTCAGCCGCAATCTGAGCGACTGAGCAAGAACTCGAAAGCTAATGGACAACCTAATGAAGAATGTAGTTTCGAAGGCAAAGTTATAGAATCACGCTTTTCATGCCGTGCCGTGTGATGCCGGCTTAGAATAGCATCACCCACATCCTTCCCGAGGGTATCGTAAGAGGCGACTAAGGGACTCGAGAGTATTGGTGTCTTACAATTTTTAGGCGACAGGCTGACAACATGTCACTATAGTGATACGCATGTTTTCTGAAACAACCTTGGAAAACATTCAAAAAAATGTCAGACGTGGCGATAACCACCGTATTCTTCCGGCTGTTAGCGCTCTGCCTACCCCGCAAGGGATAAAGACGTGATATATTTATGTGTATGTATGTACGCTTTTCATTGATTTCCTTTCCTAATATTTACTATGCAAAGCTATTAGGATAGTTTGGAGAGGGATAAATTAAATTATGTACCCATTATTTACCAGAAAAAATGCGTGCAATTTTAGAACAAAATAACATGAACTCCGCGTTGTTACTAAAGTGTGTACTTATGTGAAAATATTATGCATAAATAAAATATTTAAAAACGACAACACATTTTTATATTATTATTTCTTGAAAACAAAGGTAGGTTTTGTGTTTCTTGTCATTTGGAATATTAAGCTATTAAATTTTTCTTTTTAGTACGAAACAAAAAATTACTTTGTAATAACATACAAACGTCTGATAGTGTTTTGTATTTATTAAATGGGTACCCTAAAACTCAGTTTAATACCAAATTATGATAAAAACAGTAAAATCACCGGAATAACTAAGGTTTGAAATGCGACAATTAATCTCGTTTAGTTTTATTTTTTAGGTAGTTAGGTTGTTTTTTAAGCACCTTTCATAGATTTTTTTCATGCTTAGACACGATATAAACCTAACAATGAAACGAAGAAAGTCTGTTCGCGTGAGTGAACTCATTAGAATCATGGTGTGAAAAATTTACCGCTCGTGGCTTGGAGATAAAGCGCTCAAAATACTACCCTGCCTTAACAAGGCCTGATTTGGTGTATATTGCTAGCTATGTCATTTGTATCATTGCAATATACGCAAGATGACCCGCAATGTATGTTAAATTGAGCCCTGCTGACACGGCAGTGTAATAAAGATTTAAGCTACGTTCCTTGATTTATATCTGAACAAAACAGATTATGATAACGTAGGGATATCGTGCTTGGTTCGCTTACTAAATAGTCTTGTCTGATCATTGTATTTTAAGCAACTTTCAGTGTACGTTAACAAAAATTGTATTAAATATTGTAAGTGTACAGCCTTTAATCAATTATTAACACCGCTACGACGTGGGATGATCCGGTTTTAAACTTTCATCATATAATCTTGAGTTTTATAGAACCCTTGGCGTGTGATGCCGGCTTAGAATAGCATCAACCCATTTCTTACCCGTGGCTGTCGTAAGAGACGACTGAGGGACTTCGGGTTTCAGGTGTATTACATCTTTAGGCGACAGGCTGACAACCTGTCACCATAGTGATACACGAATTATCTCAAACAGCCGTCAATATTTGCCAGACGTGGCGATAACGACGTCGTTGACGCTTTGCCTACCCCACCAGGGATATAGGCGTGATATGTGTGTGTGTAATAGAACCCGGACGGAAGTGCGGCACGTTTCGCATGGTATGCCACACTACGCTCATAAGAAGAATACTGTAGTACACATAGGATCGCGACAAACACGACGACGGAGCAAATGTGTACCAGCCGGGCGGTGCGGTTTTCTGGATCCGTGTTCCCACAACCGCATCCGGATTTTTTCTTGCGTTCTCCAGAACATGACAGTGTAAGCTTTACCCATTGAGTAGGAAGACAATGTTAAAATGTGTATAGAACAAAAATACGAGTTTTAAATTCGGAATGTTGTTATTCCAGGCACCTACAGTTAATTTTAGATCCAGCTTTGACTTGGTTAGGCGAGGAACACACTTGACGCACGACGGAGCGCAAAAATATCGCAGCGGCCTGACAGATCCATGCTAGAAACGTCACTCCCCATACTAAAACCGCACTCGACGGATAACACTGCGATAGCGCTGCGTCAACAGCGGTTGAGCGGTTCTAGTGTGGGGATTGACATTTTTAGTATGAATCTGACAGACCGCTGCAATATTTTTGCGCTCCGTCGTGCGTCAAGTGTGTTCCTCGCCTAATATTATTATGGTGATATTCAACGGCTAATAGCCAGCTTGCAATAATCCAATAAGCTGTGCTGTGCAGTCCCCGTAAGGGATTGATACTGACCCAGATTTTTCCATGCTGTATACTTAATATAACATGTTTATCCCTAGCCTCCTGATTAAGTTTTCCACCCCAGATATTGTGTAAAAACTGATGCAATATACAGGGTGACAAAATTTGCTGTAAAGATTTTAACGGATGAATCAGCCCATGAAACTGAACAACTCCTTCATAAATTTGTAGCTAATACTTTTACGCCTTATATTTTAAGGGCTAGTAGTTAGTAATTCTTTGGTTATATTCTAAGTTGTGTGCTGTAATAAAGAACAAGAGGTCACACCTTCGTATTTTAAATTTCAGAATTTAGAATCTACAAATTAGAAAATATGCGGCTTTTTGTTTTAAGGCTGCTAAGCGGCCAAGGACATCATCTGAACAAGATTATTTTATAGGTATAAATATCCCTTATAACCAGTGCCCAAATTATGATTTAAGATGATTTCATCTTCACCATAATTTATTGAAAATGCAAGTCTCAATATAATTTGAGCCGATTCGACAATGAAACGTCAAGGCGGTATAGTATATTTCCTATACTATAAAAACATAGCACTCCTGCTATCATATGTCCTATCGCACACTTGACGCACGACGGACCGCTAAAATATCGCAGCGGTCTGTCAGATCCATACTAGAAATGTCAGTGCCCGTACTAAAACCACTCAACCGCTATCAACGCAACGCTATCACAGCGTCGTACGTCATGTGTGGTTTTATTATGGGGAGTGACGTTTCTAATATGGATCTGACGATCGTTGCGATGTTTTAGCGGTCCGTCGTGCGATGCGCCTATTATGAGTGCTGGTTTATCACCCATAATAGGTATTGTAGAAACGCATTCCATCGTGCAGATAATATTAACAAGAGCGTGAATTATTTGAACAGAAGCTCAGTGAATTGGATAGAAATACACTAAGCTTAATATAAAGCTACGGAATTAATGAGTTAAAATACGCATATCACTATCACGACGACTGATGTGGCGCAGTGGTAGTGCGACTGCCTTTGACGCAGAAGGTCCCGGGTTCGATTCTCGGTGGGTCACTCACAAAGTTGATATTTATCACTTTGTGAATTTGTTCCCAGTCTGGTTAGGACATTGCGGGCTGAACCACCCGATTGTCCGTAAGTAAGATGGTTCCGTGTTTCGGATGGCACGTTAAGCCGTAGATCCCGGTTGCTGTCTATGATCACTTAGACGGCGGTCGTTACACAACCATGTCAGAAGCCTACTACTTGTAGAAGGCGGTTGAAAAATTCTGACACTAGGGTTCATCGGGTCGTAGGACGACTCGGTGTCCCACACGAAAAGAAGAGACTATCACTACATAGTACAAAGCAAAGTCGCTTTTCGCGTCTGTCTGTATGTATATTTGCTTAAATCTTCACAACTACACAATTGATTTTGATACAGGTTTTTTTAATAGATAGAGTGATTCAAGAGGAAGGTTTTTATGTATAATACTTGCCGGGAAAACATCTTATTGCCACGGGGAAGTGAGTTACAGCGGGCGCAGCCGCTGGGCGGGCCGCTAGTACATTTATAATTCTAATCTTTTTGAAGTTACAATGCAGCACCCGAGCTCTAATACAGGCTGTTTGGTAAATCAGTTCGAAGCCTTGAGAAAGCAGTAATAGGTCTATAATCTTACTGTAGTGGTTATTTTATTTTATGTGTCCATAAGTGTTATTTTGACTTATGTAAAAAATATTGTTGTTTTTTAATTAATTTAAAAGTCTTTTTTATAATTTATATGGACAACCATATCTACTACATCTATTAAATGTATATGACAGCATTATCATTGTAACCTTCCGTACTTTCGATTCTAATACTTGTGCCTAAACTTAAATAATACCTACTTCCCTACCCTAGTAAGGCACAATTTATTTGTAAAAGCTTTATTTTAATTTACTACGCTATCTCATCATTTTCTAATAATAGCAGGCTACCTACCTACTGTGGAAATTTAATTATTTGGTGTTTTAACAAGAACGTACGAACGCTAAACTTAATTTTATTTTCAAAGTAAACATGTTTATTTTCGATGACGGATTTTCCGACGCATTTTACTCCTAACTTTATTCATAATTAATTTAATTTATAATGTCAAGGTAATATTTCATCACACACGTTTGTTCCAATAATTGCTTAAATAGAACCCTTAACATGGTCTAGGTATATTATTTTCACAAATGTGAAAGTTGATTAATAAATAAAATTTCGGTTGAATTAACTCACTGTAGGTAATATTTGCCGTGTGATGCGGGCTTAGAAAAGCATCACCCCATTTCTATTCCATGATAAGAGACCTGAAGGGTTTTATTTGCATACATACATATATCACGCCTTTATCCTTTGCGAGGTAGGCAGAGCAATAACGGCCGTTAAAATACGGTCGCTATTGCCACGTCTGACATTTTTGAGGATTGTTTTCCAAGGTTGTTTCAGAAAACATGTGTATTGCTATAGTGACAGGTTGTCAGCCTGTCGCCTAAAAATTGTAACACACCAATACTCTCGAGTCCCTTTAGTCGCCTCTTACGACACCCGCAGGAAGGAGCTAGGGTGATGCTATTCTAAGCCGGCATCACACGGCCAGACTTTCATATTATTTATTGTACGGAAGGGTGATATTATAGATATTTGTAAGATACTCTCTTCCCTTTTTTTGTGTTGCTTGTCTTATTCGTAGAAAATCGTAACACTTTGCTACACATTTCCTACGAACCGTAGCCGGTAAGCTACGTACGATAAGTGCGGTTTCAATGTACTGCTAAGCAAGCGCGGCTGTTTCAATATCTTAGAAAAGATTATAAGAGGATAGAAAACACTTACAGCTTTTGCCGAGACCGTAATCTTAAGCTATTATAGTTGTCCATTCAGTATACCTATGACCTGTAGGTATAAGACTAACCGGAATTATTTGATGGCATAAACATGTACCTACTCGAGATACTGCTGCTACTAATACCACATGTTTACTCGTAGACGTACATACAACCTGTTGGTTTGCGGTGAGTAGGCTTAGAGCTGTACAGTGCTGAAGCTGTTGACCGTACTCTGCAATCAATCAAGTCCAATTTACTGGCTCACAAGCATATCACGGTGTTTTGTTAGACACTAGCTGTAACCTGCGGATTCGCTCGCGTACTCATAGGGTCTATGAGATGATTGTGTACCTACTGCGTCTACATAAATACCAGTTTCAATTAAATATCTATGCCAGTTCTTACATCTTTTTAGGTATGAATATTGAAAAATATTGGAACACGTAAATAATAATTATTAAAGTTGTGCGAGTAATTTTACAACACCCTCTCCCGCTCTGTCTCCCGCTCTCTACCCTGCTCCATCTCCCGTTCCTGCCCCCGGTTTTTCTCCTGCTCCCGCTCCCACTCCCGATCCCACTCCTTCTGTCTCCCGCTGCCTCTCTTGCTCTCGCTTCCGCTCCATCTCCCGCTCGCTCTCCCTGTACCGTTTCATCTCCCACTCTTGATCCATCTCCCGCTCCTCCTCTCGCTCCCGCTTTCGCTCCCTCTCCCGCACCCGCTTCATCTCCCGCTCGCGCTCCATCCCCCGCTCCCGCTCCTGCTCCATGTCCCGTTCCCGCTCCTGCTTTTACTGCCGCTTCCACTTCCGCTCTATCTCCCTCTCCTGGTCCATCTGCCGCTCTTAGTCCATCTCCCGCTCCCGCTCCTACTCCATCTCTCGCTCCCACTCCCACTACTACTATACGAAGATACTATGTATCACATTTCTAGTGCGTAGTAGTATTTCTAAAATAAACATGGGCGTTCCGCAGGGCTCGATTCTTGGTCCTTTCCTATTTCTTGTTTATATTAATGATTTACCATATCTAGTGAAAGAAAAACATGATATAGTTTTGTTCGCCGACGATACCTCATTACTTTTCAAAGTAAAGAGACAACAACTCGATTATGACGACGTGAACAACGCTATATCTGAAATAGTAAAATGGTTTACTGTAAATAACCTCTTATTGAATGAAAAGAAAACTAAATGTGTAAAATTTGTTTTACCAAATGTTAAACCGAGTACCACAATTGTTAAGGTAAAGGATGAAAAGTTGAGCCTTGCTGACTCAACTACATTTTTAGGCATAACTTTGGACGCCACGCTCCAATGGGGGCCACATATTGAAAAATTATCGAAGAGACTGAGTTCAGCAGCATACGCAGTTAAAAAGATAAGATACCTCACTGATGTGGACACTGCTAGACTAGTTTACTTTAGTTACTTTCATAGTCTAATGAGTTATGGCTTATTATTATGGGGCCATGCTGCGGATGTGAATAACATTTTTGTTTTGCAGAAACGGGCTGTTCGATCAATTTATAAATTAGGGCCAATGGTCTCCTTAAGGCAAAAATTTAAAGAGATTAACATATTAACATTTGTGTCTCAATATATATATGAAAACATTATGTACGTTAAGACAAATATAGACTCTTTTAAAAAAAATTGTGATAAACACAATTTTAACACTAGAAATAAGGATAAACTTGCTGCGCATATAAGCAGGCTTAGTAAAGTAAACAAATCTTTTAAAGGCAATTGTATACGCTTTTATAACAAGATTCCCAAAGATATCCAAGATTTACCACTAAATAAATTTAAGCGAGTGATAAAAGAAAAATTGTATAAGAAAGGCTATTATGAAATATCAGATTATATGCAAGATAAATCTCCATGGGAGTAGTTACAAATGTACAAAGTAGACTTTATATGACGACACAGGTAGAATTATCTACTGTATATGATATATATTTTATCTTTTTAACGTAGCCGCTTTTGGCTATTAATATATTTTTGTTTCATATTTAGAAATTTAGCTAGGGTAGCCTAGGGCCTGACAAATTGTATTTTTAGAATAGGAGCACTTCTGGGCAGGTTTCTGGGTGGTTTACTGTCCAGGGGGTCCGGCTAACCATACGCATGTAACACAACATTTTCTCTTGGCATGAACTCGATGTTATTTTATTTACCACCTAACGTTACATGTTGTTTGGTTAGCTTGGCCAGCCCCGAGGCAGTGCTTTAGGGGCTAGTGTTAAGTTTTTAGTCCACCTGAGCCGCGTTTACACTAGGTTCATAAAATTGTTATTGTTAAAATTGTTAATTCTTGACCATCAAAAAGCGAAATGTAAAATTTACTACTTTGAATAAATAATTTGATTTGATTTGATTTGATTTGATTTCAGACCTAGTTATAACAATTTCTAGTCCTAGGAAACGTGGCAGAATTTGCTAATATTTTTAACACACATTCCACGTAGTAAAATATTATTTTGTAGTCTATCAATAACTTTAAATGCTTTAGGGGCTAGTTTTAAGTTTTTAGTCCACCTGAACCGCGTTTACACAAGGTTCATAAAATTGATATTGCTCAAATTGTTAATAGTTGACCATCAAAAAGCTAAATGTAAAATTTACTACTTTGAATAAATAATTTGAGTTGGAGTTTGAGTTTGAGTTTAGTAACTTGGATTTGCAGCTGATCGTATGAATGCATTGGTCGGTCCGGCAGCCATTGCTGTGCAAATAGCAATCAGGATAAGCCTGTCTGTGTATACGTAGCTTATCATACTGTTCAAGCATATAAACAAGTAAGGAAACTATACAACCTACGGCTGATAATGGTCAGTTCCCAGAGTGACAGTACTTATAACGAAATTTTAAAGATAAGATAAGATAAGAAAAATATTTGTTGAGCAAAAGAAAAACATACATTTATTACATTACACATAGGTACTGAACTTATAGACTTTTGCCAAAAGGAATAGGCTCAGCCTATGCTGACACGCGGCTTAAAAGCGTCCCGTAGCGCTGATTTTCAGCCTCTCCCTGCGCTCAAAGTTGATGGGTGAGAGATGTTGTGTAGGTAGCGGAAGGCAGTTCACAAATACATTTTAAAAAAGTATGTCTCAGAAACTATTAAAAAAGACAAAAAAATGCGTTTGATATGCGCGTGGGTGTATTGTACATGTGTGTGGTAAACTGTGGTAGGAAAAATATGAGTAAATATTATATGATGCAATCATTTTAGTTGGCGGCGCCGCGGTATGTGTGGACAAGAAAATGTCACACTTATGTAGTCTGAACGTACACTATGCGAATTCTTATATCGAACATTGTGTAACAATATATAATTTAATTTCCACTGTGTGATACATCAATCAATCTATAGAGTGCTTTAACTTTAACATCAGCAGCCACATAAGTCCACTGAGACATTGTGACTGTCCACATGTAAACCTCAAGACGAGGTCAAAAAACACGACGCCGGAGCACCGCGCGTCGTCCAACGTGGCGTTATCCGTTACGGCAACGACGTCGTGATTCGGTGCATCACGGCGGCATCACGACAGCGTCAGGTCGTTTTAACTTGACGCGGATCGATGAGTAATATATTGTTTGGTGACCCAATAATTACTTCACGTTTTTTCAGTATTAAAACCCGTCTCTTTGGAGACTGACATATTCTAGTAAAGAGTTTTAAACGGCAACGCGACGGGCCACGTCCGGGTGTTTACCGTGGATTTCCACGTTGGCCGGTGCCATAATCCGGTGATTTTTCACTTTACGACATGGCGACGTGTTGTTGTGGCCAGGACCATTGGCCTCCCGCAATCAGAAGGCATTTGTCTCACCACGCTTTTCAAGCTAGGCGAGCTCCGACCAAGATGTTATATTTACACGAAACACTCTTGCGAATTCCCTAGATTCATTCCTTAGTAGCCTTTTACGACATCCCACATACACATACAAATCACGCCTTTACCCCTCACTAGGTAGGCAGAGCGTTAACGACCTTATTTAGATAACAACAATTACCGGTACATCACTATTAAAGATTAGCAAAAAATTTCAATTAACTGTCGCTCAATAAAACGAGTTATAGTGTGATTCCACATGACGTTAGACTATCTACGGCAACGCGTCCTAGCTTATGCACGCCGTCGCCGCACTGTGTACGGTGGATCGCACACTAAACGCACGACGGACCGCTAAAATATCGCAGCATTCTGTCATATTAATACTATAAATGTCAATCACATGTATAAAACCGCTAAACCACTGTTGACGCATCGCCATCGCAGTGTCATCCGTCGAGTGCGATTTTAGTATGGGGCGTGACGTTTCTAGTATGAATCTGACAAACCGCTGCGATATTTTAGCGGTCCGTCGTGCGTTAAGTGTGCGATGCGACTGCGTCGTAGCATAACAAAAAAGATACAACTAACACATACACACATACATATAGTCACGCCTCTTTCCCGGAGGGGTAGGCAGAGACTGCATCCTTGCACTTGCTACGATCCTGACACACCTCTTTCGCTTCCTCAACATTCATCAGCTTTTTCATACATGTTCGTCGGTTTAGGGTATCCAACTAATTAGGTTCATAAATTCCCTTGTAATAGCTGGGGACCTCTCAAGCCCTTTGACGTTTGTGCATGGGCGTGTGAACTTTAAAGATCCTTTCCACGATCATAAGCAGCTGTCCAAAATGAGAATAGGAATTTGCGAATAGCTTTCTGGACCTGGCGTAATTCAATTAAAAACGGAAACAAAAATAAAAAATTAATGTGAAAAACATACAATACCGTAGCATACGTAAACCTTAACTATTTTTGGGGCTAATTTCATCATAACAGATTCTAAAGTGCAAACGTAGTTCTAAAGTTCAAAGTTTGCTGTGAGCTCATCAAATAATCATTATTTTTCAATGCGCATTTCACATATCACGCAAGACGCTGCGCATTGTTAGCGCATCCGTAACGCATATGCTGTCAGTACAGTATTTAAGATTTCGAGAGCAGTAGATAGTAACATTATATTCCTTTTTTCTTCTTTGTCGCAATTTGCCTTAAAAAATGTACGAAGCATCGATTAGATGACAAGTAGAATAACACAGTGAGTATTATATCAATCAATAACACTTTTGGGAAGCTTCCAACTAAGATGTCAATAATTAATTATATGAATGACATGGTTATCTTACCTAAATTTATCAATGTCAACACTCGTGCGTGAAGCCTACCTCTTTGTTCGCACAAGTGGGCTCAATTTCCGACGCGAGACAAAAGGAATTCTCGTTTGACTTTTTTAGTAAAATAACGAAAACATTTGAGGAATTGCTTAGCTACTTTTAAGTACAAGCAATCTATATCCACAGTACCTAGCATACTCAAGGCATGCGTGAGGAGCTTAGCTAGTTAGAGCATAGCTAGTTAGTTCTATGAGTAGTCTGCCACCACAGCACGAAGTAAAATAAGAAAAGAGATGTTTCAAATTACGTTTATAAGTTGGTCCAGTGATGAAAACACGTAGAAAATAACACGGAAAAACAATTTGATTTGATTCTTTCATACATGACTTGATACTGTACATAAAATTTCAACTGGTTTAGCACAGAATTCACAATATTTAGGTGGCCACAAAGTTTGATACCCAAACATACAAGCTCTCCAATGTGACCAAACACGTTGAAGGGTTCCCAAGAAGCACTTGACTCAAAAAACCCAAAGGCGTTTGAATGGTGGTCCCAATTACTTGAAAGCGGACCCTGGAGTGCTGTTTCTCAAGAATAATGCTGAAGCAGACGCCTCAAACTGCTCTCAGGCCGGAGAGTCGGCTGCGAAGGGGGCACGCAGGAATCCACTCGTCTTGATGACTCTTCAATATTCTAAACTCGTTACGAACCTACTTTCTGCGGTGTCATTATCTTATCGTGTCATGAAATTAATGAAACTGTTTTAAGTTCACGAAAGTGTATGCACGTCAGCAAGTTTCTCCAGTAACAAATTTCAAAAACAAAGAATAGGGACGTATATCTGTATTCAGTAAAGAGCTTTTGAATTTGGTTTATCGAAACTTTTTAAACGAATTTGTGCACCTATTTTTCTCAGTTACGATGAATTTGATATCATTTGAAAAAGTATTATTATTTGTATAAAGTATTAGTATTTGCCGTGTGATGCCGGCTTAGAATTTGCCGTGTGATGCCGGCTTAGAATAGCATCACCCCACATCCTTCCCGTGGGTGTCGTAAGAGGCGACTAAGGGACTCGAGAGTATTGGTGTATTACAATTTTTAGGCGACAGGCTGACAACCTGTCACTATAGTGATACACATGTTTTCCGAAACAACCTTAGAAAACAATACTCAAAAATGTCAGACGTGGCGATAGCGACCGTATTCTTACGGCTGTTAACGCTCTGCCTACCCCGCAAGGGATAAAGGCGTGATATATGTATGTATGTATGTTGAAAAAGTATAATAGTTTCACACTAGGTATCAAACATACAGGGTGTAAAAAAAATTGCTGCAAATATTTCAAGGGGTGAACCGGCCCATGAAACTGATCAACTTTCCACAAGGAACATAGGAGTCAATTTGTATGGGAGGTCCAAAAAAAATTCTGATATTTCAACCTATGTTTCTTGGGGAAAGTTGTTCAGTTTCATGGGCTGTTTCATCCCCTAAAGTATTTGCAGCAATTTTTTTACACCTTATATATTCACTTGAAAGTTGCACCTGAAACTGTTCGGAAGTAATCTCAATGAAATTATCTTTAATCCCTACACACCCGAGCTGGCATATAATTTCTAACTGAACCATTCCTATTCACGAGGCAAGCAAAGGAGGCAACACATTGATCTTGGTTATTTAAGGGTCGTAGATTAAATCACAATAAGATCGAACCCGATCCCTTCCCTGTTTAATTTTGTGGAAAAGACGCATGGTTACGTTGAAAGCAAAAGCACCTCTACCCTACAATACGTGCACCTACATAACGAGTTTACATCGACGAGCTACAAGGATTTTTGACCTATTTGTGGCTAATATCTAGGTCACCGAGTTATTGAATGAACCGATGTCACCTTTCTAAATAAACGTAAAAGAGCTTTGACATGGTAACGATGTTATCGTCCATGGAGAACGGTTCAAAGCATATTATATTTATTTTGCAATAGCTTGACGAAAAAGGAGCATTTAACAGTTCTTTCTAACGTGACGTAAGTAAAAAGATTAGGGAAAAGACACATACTAACCCGACAATAAAAAAAACCTTCAGCCCTTAACCCCGAGCCCTAACCAAATTTAAAACAAGTAAGTCGTAGTTCTTCACACTTGGCATCCTGGATTTCCAAGCATTTACCACTGCATTTTTCTTACGGTCATTTAGGACTTCCGAGTCAACGAAAGACTCAATGAACTTGGTGTCCTAATACTTCCGAGGCTATAATGATACCTTTTTCCGAGATTGATCTAAAACTCCAAACAAGAGCAAAGCGGCTCTCAACATGCGGGCAGTAAACTTTCTCTTGACTTGTTCCTGAGCCTTTAGTCAAGTATGAGTTTTAAACACAATCCCCTATCACGCAAACATTTGAACAAAAGAAGCTACCCTTTCAAAGCAAGTTTGTTAAAAAAAATCATTATTAGATCAACATTATAATTTACTGGTATCTAATACAATAATTAAGGAAACTAGTATCTCCAGTTCAGTACGCAATTTCTTTTCACCAGAGAATTGACTCGAAGATTTTGGTTCCATAAAAAAAAGCCCAACTTTTATTTTAATATTTTAATTTAATGTTCTTTAAAGAAACGTAACAATATACAAAGTGTTGTATAGGTAGGTCGTGGTAGAACTCAGGTAAAAAACAGGTAACTAGTGCTCAGCAGATTTTCGTTTCGGCGGAAAGAAGGGTTCATATTTTTTTTGTGCCTCTTGTCATACACGCACACGCACAATGTCATCATATCCCATAATATTGTCAATTCGCGGCATGTATTTATGCATTCAGATCATCAGAGTGTTTTCGCACTCCTTTGCAAAATTATAATTAGTGACTACCAAAATTCCTACGTATAGGTATCAACCTACTGATAATCGATACACTCGGTATGTTGCCAGTTTCAATCGTAAACATAATTTACATTGCTAAGAGGAGTGTCTTCAGGCCACTTAGCATAATAATCTACTTATATTGCTGGTGTGGTTTTTGGTTTTTGGTAGTTTTTGTAATAATATATATACACACACACACACACACACACACACAATTCACGCCTTTATCCTTTGCGGGGTAGACATAGCGTCAACGGTCGCAAAATTACGGTCATTATCGCCACGTCTGACAAGTATTGAGGGCCCCTTCAGATGATTCGTGTATTACTGTAGTGACAGGTTGTCAGCCTGTCGCCTAAAGTTGTAATACGTGGTAATACGCATGAAACCCTCGAGTCCCTTAGTTGCCTCTTACAAGACCTGCGGGAAGAATTGGGGCGATGCTACTTTATGCCGGCATCACACGGCAAGTTCTATGCCGGCATCACCCGGCAATAATAATTTGTGTATGTGTGGTAATAATTTGTGAATAATATTTTTGTATCAACTGTATGATGCTGTATTAGAACTGCGTCACCTCTTTTTATTGAATGGGAGTCTAAAAACGCAACAAAAAGAATATTTAAGTGTAGGTCTTTATCTACACTTACTTAAATGAGCCATAGAAAACAACTTCTGGAAGTCAAGTCAAGTCATACTTTCCGAAATGGTTAGGCTATTTTCCACCGTTGGGCTGTTGATGAAGTATTTATCTTACTTCAGCATCATAAATCCCACTTTGATTAATTACAAACATAAAATATTTTAATGAAATAAATCTTCAAAACTGTTTATAATGAAACGGGTTCCGTTTTCGTTGAATAGCTTGTAGCACGAGCCTAGGAAAATATCAGTTAATTAGCTTATTTCATAATTTTGACAGGATATCGAACTTAGCTGCCAAAACCGACTCACTGCCTACTAGAGCTATACCTCTTGTATAGCCTAGCCATTTGTAAGCGATACATGTTTTGTCATTTAAATCTGAACAAAATATCATATTAAAAACGTGCAAAATCACTTACCCTATACTATTCACTTATTTCAAGCAATGTTTTCAAAATTAGTTAACTTTTATGGAACTGTTCATGTCAATTAATTGAAACAATTTTATTTAGACCTTAGGCGGATCGCACACTTAACGCACGATGGAGCGCTAAAATATCGCAGCGGTCTGTCAGATACGTACTAGAAACGTCATTCCCCATACTAAAACCGCACTCGACGGACGACGCTGCGATAGCGCTGCGTCGACAGCGGTTGAGCGGTTTTAGTATGTGGATTAACATTTCTAGTATGGATCTGACAGACCGCTGCGATGTTTTAGCGTACCATCGTGCGTTAAGTGTGCGATCCGCCTTACTTCCGGCTTACCTACTGTTTTAATGACACTCTTGTGGTTGTAGGTAAGTAAAATGTTTTACCTGAAACAAAATTAAACACATTATAAACAAAACTACGTACAAAATATTCCTTTTCACACGGTAGATAAGAATTTGTACCTATAAACAGCTCACAAAGGAGATCAAAAGCGTTGTTCGACCATACAAAGTTTTAAGCTAACCTCAATGTGACCGATGCACGAAGACCTTCGCATGGCTTCTTTTTCTACCACTCTGAAGTTAAATCACGGCTCTTTTTATACTGGTAGGTTTTAAAGCTCAGTAGAGTAGAAGCAGTCTAGTGCATTATCCATGTTTGAAGTGTCTCTGATGATCGAAGACTATCTCGCTAGTTAGTTACGTAAGTCCTTGTTGAACTTGCAATATTCCTAATATGATTAGGTGAAGTGCAAGACACCGATTTTAAATGAAAATAAGAAATTGAAGAAGTGACAATCGTCGACCGGGAACGGAACCCGGGCATATGGGGACCCACAGCTCTGCCACTGAGCTATCGACGCACTGGTCGACCTTCGTCAATTTTTTAACCTCTTGATGCTCGTCTCGAAGCGACGATTCGATTCCCGGTTGATACTTGTATTTTTTTCTATATCACATTTTCATTTATATGAATAATGTAGCACTGTGAGTGCATTAAAATCCCAATAACCCGATTTTGAACTTATTTTTTTAAATTCAATACCATAAAAAAGCATGATCATTTTGTAAGCTTTTGTCATTCAAGTTTACCTACAAGGAGTTGCATTAACGCTGCAAGCCATATAACTTAATGACAATGTAAAACTCACTAGAATCTTCTCTCGAATTATATTAGAGTCCGTAATTCTAACAAACAATATAATTTATAATGTAATTCTTTTTATTTATATTTTAAAATTATTAAGTAGATAATCTGATTCTCAGTCGTAATGTTACGCCAACTATAGCTAAATAGATGTACATAAATATGTTAATTCGTTTATTATTTTAAAATCTCATATTTCAGCCTTGTTATAGCTTTGAAGGTTAGAAAAGCAAAAAAGGAGTATAAATCCTAAGTGGTTAGGCCGTTTTCACACTTGACGCACAACGCAGCTTTAAAATAACGCATCCGTAATGCATGCGTCTGTCAGATTCGTACTGGAAACGTCATTCCACGTACTAAAAAACCGTTGTAGACGCAGGCCCAACGCGCGATGCAGCGCTAGCGCATCGTGCGTTATTTTGGCGTGAGAACGGTCATGATGGTTAAATAGAACGGGCTGATCGTCATTGTGATTATTTAGAAACTGATGAAATATATAAAGAATATTCCGCAGTATTGAACTTGAGAGCAGCAAGAAGTATTATCACTTTTGGCTCGGATTACGCAGCTGCTCAGATTGCTTTTATTCAGACTTTATTTTGCTTTTGACATACACACTTATATAAATCACGCCTCTTTACCGTTGGGGTAGGCAGAAGCTATTTCCTTCCACTTGCTACGATCCTGGCATACTTCTTTCGCTTCTTCTACATTCATTTTGTTGTTATCTTGATAAAACCCCAAAAGAAGATTCCTCAAGAAATAGACGTCAAAAATCTTTGTAGGTATTTTTTGTGCTTAAAATATATCAAACTCTACTCATATACGCTCAATTTTCCGTGATAAATTTTGTATTGAGGTCAGAAAATAACGATGAGAATGAGTAGAGTTTGACAAACGCTTCTTTGACTCTCTAGGTACTTAAAAGTTTATTACGGTTCTTAGTTTTCAAACTCCAATTGAATTATAAAATAAAGTATGTTCAGAGGACAAATAAATTCTGCCAGCCTATTCATATTCAGTACTAGAACAGTAAAATTAAATAAAAGCCTTATTGTTAATTTCATAACTTTCTCAAATTAATATTAAATTACTTTCGACACTACAAAGTTACGTTTAATGTAGGTTATATCAGAGTGCTAATTGAGAAAGGCTCTTTTCATTGAATTAACAAGGGTTTCGGCCGTGTCATGACTACACAGATTACTAAACTCTTGGACTACGCATTGTTTAATCTTACATTATTAGGTAAATTCAGTTATTTATATCTAACCTAAAATATTTATATGGTATTATTTAATTATTTATTTAGTTAAGTAACAATTTCTAAAGTTCGATCTAGTTTGCGACGTAAACTTAAAATTGTTGGCTTCAAACTTACTGATCCGAAACTATCCCAAAAAATATCATAACTCGGCGGGCACACACTTATATAATAATACTAGTGGGCGCCCGCGGCTCCACCCGCTAGGAAATCGGTTTTGATCCCGTAGCATCCCACAAGAACATTTTTTCGGCGAAACAACTAACCAATGTGTTAATCAAAGTAACCCTCTAAAGGTGAGCCACATTTCATGAAAATTGGTTCAGATGTTTTAGCGTGAAGGAGTAAAAAACAAAGAAATAAACATACATACAAACTTTCGCAATTATAATACTTAATATTAGTAGGAATATGGTAGAGCTGTTATAAGCCACGTAGAGGAGGCAACCACGTGTTAAAAGAAATACAGTACGCCCCATTAAAACAGTCAGCTTGACGGCGTGAAATCAAAAGAAAAATGACGAATGTTTCAGCGTTTTTCTACTTATCCGGTCCGGCTGCCGGATGTCGGAAGTGGACTTCTGGCAATATTCGAATGCCGGATGACGCTTTTCCACCTATCCGGTAAAAGACGGACAGTAGAATGATGTCATGGTAGAGCTCGAAAAAGTACCTTTAATATGCATACGTCCATCCGTCCGTCCGTCATACGTTTATTTTGTACGTCGGTCACTTTTAACCGTTAGAATCCACATTTCGGTTTAGAAAACTCCCGGATCGATAAATGCCGGATGACGGAAGAGTGAAAAAGTATGTCTAGTAGTGTAATTTATTTTTCTAAATCGGATCGGAAATTGACGGACGCGCAAATGACGGATGCCGGATAAGTGGAGATAGGCCCTAATGGTAGTGGCAAGGCGTAGGACCAACCACGTTCAAGTCCTACGCAGTTTTTTTAGGAAGTCTTCTTCCTAATAGAGTCAATATATAGGAGGTCTTGTATTGCAGCATTTAGATCCCCTGTGACTGTCATCTGTTCATTTGTTCAGTCTTAATTACATTAATTAGTGAGGGAAATGATCTCGGCTTTTTACAAAGGTTATGTTTAGAGGTATGAGCATTTTATTGTCTCTAATTTCAAAATATTTCTTTTTGATACATTTATACAGAAATAAGTAATTAAACTTTTTCATTATGATGTCCTACGCAACCTATATACCACGTTGTATAAGTAAAAGCTGTAAAAAATTAATCTTTATTTCTCATCTCAATATCCCTTTCGGTTTCTAAAAATTTCTAAGAATTGAATTCCTCACACATGTATATTTCCAAAGTGGTTAGATATGGAAGGAATAGGAAATAGGCACGTTCCATTACCTACGTGAATCGAAACGTTTTTAGGCTGATAAACCCTCATCACATAGCGTGATCGCGAAATATCAGGGTAAAGAAATCTATTTAGGAAAGGAATCGAAGAAATTATTTCTACAGCTAGAGTATACGATAAATAAAATCAACACGCCATTACTATGAAAAAAAAAAAAAAATGGTTTGGTTTTAATTTATGTTTTTATTATTATCGTACTCATTCGTATACACGTTTTGGCAGGAAAAGGTAACCCTACCAGCTCCTTTCGTCCCTATCGCTGAAAGCTTGCCGCGTGGTCATGGATTACCTTGGCCAGTTTGGAAGTCCCTGAATAGACTTCGGACCCAAACTGGCCGGAGCAAGGAAAACATGGCCAAGTGGGGCTTCTTGGAGGGTGCCGACGTAAGCTGTTTGTGTGGTGCAGACCAAACGATGCACCACCTAATATCGTGTCCCAACACCTGCACAAAGGACGACCTTATGACAGCGTCTGCCAGCGCTGTTAATGTGGCCAAGTTCTGGGCTACGACGGTGTAGTGTCTGCCATCGACACGCTAAGAAGAAGTATACACGTTATGCTGTTATTATGTGTGATGTAGTATGTTACATTATGTTTAGTGCCGGCTTAGAATAGTATTACCCCGTTTCTAAGAGTGGGTGTCGTAAAAGGCGACTAAAGGATGAATCTGTGGAACGACATCAGCGTTCTCTGTGAATATGTTCTATCTCGCACTGTTAAGGGTGGTGAGTATGGCAATACCATCCGATTCGGGGGAGGCTCTTGTCCAGCAGTGTACTGTTGTGGCTGTAGAAGTAGTAGTACGAGTCGTACACATATCCATAGCAAATATCTGATTGCACTTTTAGTGCCCTACTCAAAGCAACACACACACACACACAGAAATCACGCCTATATTGCTGGCGGGGTAGGCAGAGCGTTGACGACTGTAAAATTACGGTCGATACCGCCACGTTTGGCAATATATCATTACACTATAGTGTATCACTATAGTGACAGGTTGTCAGCCGTAGCCTAAAATTGCAATACACATAAGATAAGATAAGATAAGATAATTTATTTCAAAATAAAATAGTGCTTACAAATAGTAAATTTACAGATATTAAAATGAAACACATGAAACCCTCGAGTCCCTTAGTCGGCTTCTACGACACCCACGGGAAATACATGGGGTGATGCTATTCTAAGCCGGCACCACACGGTATATGGACTCAAAGCAAGACATGGCTTAAAAGAGGCAACCATTAAAAATAATACCCAAACCTACCTAACTCCAAATCACTTTGAATCACTTAATTGCGAAAATGTAGGTACGACTCTTAAGCGGCTTACGGAGATAAAATCTTCTTAAGAATTAAGCAGGTAGCGTGCAGAGAGCAGAAAGTTGTAGGTTAAAAGTCAACCTGCTCATTAAACTTTGCAAGACGCGCCGGGAGCTTCGTGAAAGTTCTTCGCATCTTTATAGACTAGACACCTTTTCTATTCCGGAAGCATAAAAACAGACTACAAAGTCCGTGTTCTTCTCGACATCGGCTGTTCTCACACTTAACGCAGCAACGCACGACGCAGCGTCGTGCCAAACCTAACCTAACTTAACCAAGAGCGGGGATTATGATTGGTATTTTATTCTCTCAAAGCAAAGTTAGGTTAGGTTAGGTTAGGTACCTCACCTAAAGGTTAGACAAGGTTTCTTTAAGTTAGGTTTGGTTGTGTTTTATTTATTAAAAAATATTTCCTACGATACTTATGTGTTAAACATAAATTTATTTCAACACATTTCCTATGAATTTAAGGAATTGTATTTATGTCCTAGGAATTGTATACAATGACGGATTTCATACCTTTTCTGTAGCATAAATAATATAAATAAATCAGAAAACTTACATCAGAGGCGACTAAGGGTATTAGTGTATTACAATTTTTAGGCGCCATGCTGACAACCTGTCACTATAGTGATACACATGTTTTCTGAAACAACCTTGAAAAAAAATCCTCAAAAATGTCCGCCGTGGCGACAGTGGCCGTATTTTACGGCCGTTAACGCTCTGCCTACGCCACAAGGGATAAAGGCAAGATATATGTATGTATGTATATAGAAAACTTAACTAGCTAAATCTCGGCACCGGCTATGTTGGTAGTTGATTAATCCTTTTAGCTTAACAGTAAATTGCCCCAAAAACTTAATACCGAGTGATGATAAAAAAAAAAGATTCATCATACAGAAAGTCAATAGAGATAAATAGACTGTGCCAAGAATTTTCTCGGAAAAATCTAGATTTCTGAAGGACCTTTTGCCGTTCTTCTTCTTGCCGTGTGGTACACCTAGTCGTCCTACGACCCGATGAACCCTAGTACAGAATATTGCCTTAGGGCAGCAAATAACATGGCCTTTTAGAAGGTAAGCAAATAACATCGTCTAATAAGGGTCTTCGTCTTATGTAGCCCGCAGAGAATACTCTATAAGTTTAACAATGAGGCTATATTTAGCGAAGTTTAATTAAAGTCTTGTAATAATATAACAACCAGTCAAAGCTTCAATTCCCTTTCATACAACTTCTGAAGATTGTTATCAAAAGAACACTTTCAAACATAGCAAAATAATATTAGATTACTGCTTAACAAATAGGTACCTAACATTGATAAGAAAGATTCTATTCAAGTAGGTAATTTAATTTGATTTACTGAAATGTGCAGTTTATTAATAATAATACTACACGCATATAGTATTACAAAGTTCTGAATCTAAGGGCGTTAAAGAACAACTGAAAAATAAAAAGAGTTTTAACGGGGGAAACGATTGATTTTTAGATAGAGTATTTATCAGAATAATGTCACTACTAAAATTTCAATCAATGCCTACAGTAATCAAATCTATGCCTGACTGTACTGTACATATATAGGAAGAATTGTAATGTCCAATTGTAATTCCTCATATATAGGTACAGTTACGCATAGATTTGATTTATTCTATTCTACATACATATATCGCATAAAAGCCCTGACACACAAATGGGCAGTGAATTCTGGCAGAGGGGTAAGCCCAGATTTGCCATCTTACACACAACTCATGCCTTTATCCCTTGCGGGGTAGGCAGAGCGTTAGCGATCGTAAAATTACGGTCGTTATCGCCACGTCTGACAAGTATTGATGATTCCTTCAGATGACTCGTGTATCACTGTAGTGACAGGTTGTCAGCCTGTCGCCTAAAGTTGTAATACGTGGTAATACACATGAAACTCTCGAGTCCCTTAGTTGCCTCTTATAACACCCGCGGGAAGAAGATCTTCTTAGGGTGAATAGACACAACACGACAACTTAAAGAGATAAGCAATGTGACAAATCCTCCTACTCCTAAATTAGCTGGAAGCTTTATTTTCAACAAATTAAGCTATATTTTCGACAATGGAAATTTCAAAAAGATCAGTAAAAACGAATGGCACTGTACAAACTTATTTAAAAAACTGGCACCTATTTATTAAGAGAAAAGCCAACCGACGAGACCATACTAAAATAGTATTGTGGGCATAAAACGTATGCGAGTGACACTATCGAAAAGTCCGTTATAATAGGGGCGGCTAGTGAGGGTAGACTGAAATCTTATCTTTTAGATAGGGTTACTCAGTGTATAAGTCAAAAACCTGACTAGTTTATTGGGGCTTTCAAGTTTTTTTCATGTGGTACACCTAATCGACGAACGACCCAATGAATCTTGGTTGGTGTCAGTGTTTCAAGTGCAAATCGGAAAACCGACGAATGCACCTAGTATTTAAAAAAATCAAGTCCGGACCCAGCTGTGTTTATCGGCGCTATTTAGCAACTTGACACCAACAACATTTTCTTGTATTCAGCGATATCGGGTGAATTCTGATCCGATTTTTATGTGTAAGTTATTAGAATAATATTATAAAATCATTTTACAATGTCAGACTGCATTAATCTTGTCAAACCCTATCTGTACCTAGATATTTGTGTCTGGAAAGTGGGCAGTCTGGCAAGTACTGGCAACCCTTGATTGACAAAGAGCTGTTCAGTAGCAGTCTCTTTACCTATCTAGCGGCCAGATGATTGCCTATAACGGGTTCACTCTCTGTAATTTTTGCGTTTTAAAGTCAGGGTTCATGAGGAAGCTATAGTACCTACAGAACTGTAATTATAATTAATTTAATAAAAACCGCTTTTAATCATTCTAGCAGTTCCTAGAGATTTTGGTTTACTAAATAAACAAAAACAACGTGAAAATTTTATTTTTCCTTATTTTAGAATGACATACCAACAGCACTTTTAATAATAGTATAGCAAAAACAATATGAACCCTAAACGCTTACCTACAAATGGGTGCAATCTTTTTGAAATAATCTTTTGTCTACTATGAGAATAGTGTGGGTTTGTATTGGATTTCCATTGTTCAGTACTACAACGATATCTGCTCTACGGACATTGTTAATGCCTTTGAGATAGTTCTCCGTTTCCATTTTCTATTCCTGACCACTAAATGATTCAGATAAAACTCTACGAGCACTGTTCCACATGTTTTATTTTATTTTTCTTGCTTTCTATAGATATTTAGAGCTTTGTTTTTATTTTTATTGTTACAGTTATTAGGAAAATGTTGTTATTTGTTTTTGTTCACAAGTTTATTATACGTATATTGTTGTTTTACAATGCCAGACTACGTCAGAAAATATAATGGTCTTTGTTAAATTTTTGTAAAGCAAATGAATGATAGAATCTATTCCGAGATTTAAGTAACTTTTGTAACTATTGTGACGATTTAATGCTCTAAAATTAGCATTGATGTCACATGCAGTTGAATAGGCTTAAGGCTTTTCTCGTAACGCAGCGCTAAAATAACGCATCCGTAACGTAGCGGACGTTCAGATCCATATTAGAAACGTCAATCCCCATACTTAAACCGCAGAACTACAGTTGATGCAGCTGCGATTACAGATGCGTTTTTTCGGCGCTGCGTGGTGCGTTAAAAGTGTGAAAGGCCTTAAAATGACAGTTATAGACTACTTTAGTCATGTCATGTTTAAAATGTCTGTAGTTTCTATGTGGCACATCTCTTTTTATCTGTAGCCGGTCTATAATGGCGAACAATCAATTATTTATGATTCATTTATTTATGGTTCATGCGCTCTATCGTCGTATGTGTAAAAAAAATACCACTGTCAAGTGAAAAAACAAAACAACTCGGCAAAATTGTTTGTCTACCAACCCGGAGTTCGTGGTTCATTAATCTTTTCATCGAGCGGTGTGAACTCATTGCCTATTCATAGCACTAAGTGAACGCCTTAGATGTACACACCAGTGTGGCAAGTATAACAGAAAAAAATCTATGCAATAATCAGGATCAAAGCCAATTTAAAATATAATTGATTCCTACTAAAATTATTTAGAAAACACAGAACCGAAGGCATATCTCGGCTGATACATTATGAAATTACCTACATAAATTACCTAAATTACAACCTTGGAAAACAATTCTCGAAAACGTCAGACGTGGCGATGGCGACCGTATCCTTATGGCCGTTGACGCTCTGCCTACCCCGCAAGGGATAAAGGCGTGATATATGTATGTATGTATGTATGTACATTATGAAATGCCCCCATACAGTGTAACTGATCAGCTGACTTGAATTAAGGTAAATGACCTGTATCGTGAAAGTATTTATGGTTGGTCATTTCTGTTCTGGAGAAGGCTACTTTCTGGTTTCGTTAGAAAAAGTATTAGATGCAAGTTAATATGACCCCCCTTTATGATACGCACTGTATAGAGACTTATCTCGAGGGTGAGAAGACTTCACAAGTCTCAAATCGTATGGATTTTATCAAAACAATTGAATAATTTTGTCTACAAGTGTAGAGAAAATCGAAGTCGCGGTTGCGCATCCTAGACTCTTTTGCTCTTACCAAACGTACTGTCAGCAAATGTCAAAACTGCAACACTACAAAACGCACAAGATATTTTTAAGTTTAAATCAGTCATCTATCTAACTTTTAATTTGGTCTGACTGAACACTGCGGTAAGAGAGTATCATCACATCGCGGGATTACGGCTACGTATAAGATCAGGAGCTCTATCTCTAAATTGAGCGAAATTCCGTGAACGAACATTCTGTCGTCTACTATTTCATTTCGCTTACACCTACTTTTGCGCATTTTTGAAATAGTAGAAAGCCTGTATTGCCATTTCCGTTACATTCCTAACAAAGTTGATTGATTTAAAAACCGGTAATCTCCGACAGTGGAATGAAACGTGATTTAAAAAGATAATGTTGTCTATGGTTTAATACTTATTTGTCATTGACATTGAGTTTGACAATCAGCTGTTTTGGCAAATAGTAGAAAATGTAAAAAAGTGGTATTACCACTCTTTTTCGATATCCGTCGCCCATTTCAATTCAAAAATGTCGAAAAAGCGCTTTCATAGTACGCAATCAAAAACGTACAATTCAGAAATTGAGCCCCTGCACGTGTTTGCGATAACAGTAAGTAAATGTATTCCAAATATTTCCAAACGACAAGCTCTTATTTAAAATTTATATGTAGTTGAGAGTACGACACAGTAGTAAAGTAACGGCGTATATCAGCAGTTTATGATAACCCAATTCGTCATGAATTCACTCTTCATGTTTTTTAAAATTGGTAAACCTAAATATCGCAGCGGTCTGTCAGATCGATACTAGAAATGTCAACCCCCATACTAATGCCGCTCAACCGCTGTCGACACAGCGCCACCGCTGACATATTATAGCGTCAAGTGTGCGATCCGCATTTGCTACAAGTACATGCAACTTTGAAATCAAATACGTTGCTTTTTATTTCATCTTGTCTTCCAGCCGTACTCAGCGACAAATGCACTCAGTTGTTACATTTCTCACTTAGATGGCTCTTTCAAGGATGAATACGACAAAAGCGTCTTTGGCCACGATTTTTTACTCCGTTGGATACGAGACTCAATATTGAACTTGCTCTTATGTTTACTGTTTTCAAAGGGAGCACATTTTAGTTCAACGACAGACGTCTCAAATAAATTTGACAGTGGCAAGGGTAAATGTAGCGTCGCTTGGAGTATGAATTCACCTGAAGGGGCTTTTTGCGTTAAACGTGAAAAATTTACAAAATTCCTTACTGAATAAAATGGGCTGAGTATTCAACAAACACTAGATAAATAATGCCGTGAGAGTCATACCTACTCAAAATTGCTGGTAATAAAAGTCAGTAAGGCTAAAATTCATTGTACCCAAATTGTTTGAATCGCAAGCTAAGAATGTTTTAAAATTCTGCAACCCACACATACATCCATAATATTTAGCTTTAAAACAAACTCGTGCTTGTTTCCACGAAGCCTTAAATACTTACACAATTAATCACGCTTTCCTCATACAGTAGGTATAGAAAAAAATACGTGGAACCCTCGCCGCGTGGGTGCAAACATTCCGCCATCTATAACGTGGACTTTTATGTTATTTTTATTACAAAAGTATACAAGCTACCATCAAAAGTACGCTCCTTTCTTCCCATTTGATCGTCTGAATGCATACCTACTTTGAATGTATAAGATCTAAATTATGTTGAGGTTTGAATTAAATTGTATCTGAGAATTAACGTGAAGATTCCTTCCAACACAGGCTGCACGCATGCAGTGGAATATTAGGGGAATTTCACTAATATCGCTTTAAGCAACGAGGGATAACCTCTTTTATTTATGTAATAAAACTAAACTTGTCTGAACAAAACCCACATATGTAAAAAAATTAAGAAAATATATTTTTTTTAATTGAGGCATTTTCCCGTATAAAATAGGCAGATTCGGACATCATGCAACGGCGTGAAAAATGATATGGGTCTTCTGAATGTCGGATACTTTCATGTCATTCAGTCCTCCCAACTAATTAGGAAAATGCCGATTCACATATTAATTAAGGCAACATTTCAAGATCAAAGAGTCCAAGCCTTTTATAAGACGTTAGGCGAGTAATTTAATTTGCTTTGATGCTATTAGCCTCGGCAGCTGACGTGTTAAGCCGTATCAGTTTCCATCGGCTATGAAATTTTGTGTCGAAAAATAGTTTTACTTAGATCTACGGAAGTCATACGATAGAAAATGTCATTACCCCTTTATCGCCGACCTTTAATATTGACAAATTGCTTCATGCCGAATGGTCTACTAACCATGCATGCAGTTCCACAGACTTTACAGTAAAAAACAATAGCCTGAGTCTTGAAAACTAAACCGATTTTTATTGATTGTATTGCACCTCTTTAGACATTCCTCTTTCTACGACATTTTCTAAGCGATTTGTTATTGGTAGGTTTTCATTACATTTGGTTTGGAATCAGAATTGGAGCTAGGTATTATCTTTGTAATTTTTTTAGAACCCAGTAGAACAACCGGGCAAATTGCGGGTAGTTTCCAGCTCGTTTGGCTCGAACTGTGCTGATGATATGGAAACACAAATTGAATTTACTTATTCAAAGGCAAGGGTATTCGGAATTGATTGAACCTACCCGTTTTGCGTGGAAATAATTGTTTGTATTTTTGTTTTTCAAGATGATGCGAAAGTATTTTTTGTGGTCTAAAACATCTAAGTTGAGCCTGAAATCATAAAATTTAGCTAGTTGATGAAAATAAGTACTTTAAGGTTTAATGAAAAACCATCAGCACCGCACCACCAAATATTTTAATAGATGAGCCAACAGTAAACAAAATAGGTAGGTACGTCGAAAACATTGCTAATAACGTTTTGTACTTTCACTGGAAGCTGAAAAGGAGCGTTGTTGGTGGCCAAGTGGTTAGGACACTGGTTGTACAAGCGTGAGACCTGAGTTCCATCCCCGCCATGTAGCTATGTGTTACTCACGTACATTTACAGTCTGCTCTTACAGTGAAGGAAAAACATCGTGATGAACCCCACATTCAAATAATTTGAATTAAGATGATACTTAAATGTGACTTAACCTAGGATTCGGGCCAGGTTAGCCATCGGGTTGCAGAGGTCAGGATGGCAGTCGCCCTGGGTACAAACTTAGTTCCACGTCCAATCTCCTAGGTTAGGTAACCGACCCCGACAGAGAACGGGATAGTGGAAGGAGAATGATGACTGGAAGCCGAAATGCAATTACACGGTCCATTCTCTTTTACATTCACGCTTTGCATCTTTTTCATTTTATTTTCCAGCGGCTCTTTTAAAACTTCAGTGCGGAACAAGTTAAACAAATAAAGCGAGAGTTATGGCAACGTGATCTAATAACTGCCGACCAGGGAGTGTATAATATATATAACACACTCGCTGCTGTTAACTGTCTTAGCAGTCATTGTTAATATCAGCTTTACTTCATGCAGGCTACAAGAATGGCATATTTCTTATAGTTTGCTTCAAGAAACTTTTTGGTTTCATTTTAAGAGGCTCTCAGAGACTATAATATGTTGCTCCAATATCACTTAAAATAACTCAACGAAAACGTAATTTATCGAAAATTCACTGATAGAAATTTAAGTACCTACAGATACCAAAGCTTTTTTTTTTAATCGTATTGGTACCCACTAAAGAATGTAACCGACAAAATAAAGTAACGGTGTTATTACAAAAAAAAAGTATGATACAATGTCTAAACACGCGTCTAACTTTTTTTGTAACCACACCGAAATACTATACCTAATCTCATTAGAATATGTAATGATTTGTGAAGCTTACAAACATTTTACAAAATAAATAATGCATAAGGTACCCTTATTATAAACAAATCAAAGCCGTAGGTTAAATATTCAGTTCCTTTTTTCGCTTTTTAGGTCTGTACTTACACGTGCCAGGTTCAACACTACCAAAGCTTACATTATTGTCAAATTCAATTTACATCTGTTTTAGTCTCTCAAGGAAAAAGTATATTGAGGAAAAAAGTAGCCAAAAAACAGGACAAGCAATACCTTAGTGCTAGGAAGTGTTAAAGTAAATAAGAATGCTGAAGAGAAAGAGAAGTGACTTTTTACCAGCAAGCATGCAATCACGTTTTTATTTAACTATTATAACGTTTTTCAGTACTCTAGTTTTTTCTTTGTAGGGCTATCAGGGACACCTAACACCATCGATTGTTATAAAATTATTTTTAAGTTGAACCCATAAACACCGTGCCTTCTAGAGTTGCTGCTGATAGTATTCTGTTAAAACTAGTGGAGAATTTACTAGTATTGACACTAAACGGAATTTTTCCAATTCTGCAAAAATACAAAAAAAAATTGGTCATACATGTTGCCATATTACTTACTTAGATAATATCGTATTAACTTTTCCTAAAAGAAGGAACATGTCTCATTAGGCAGAGCTGCGATGAAAATGTACGACAAGGGTCGCCGCAGTAAGCGCAATATCTCGTATGTTTTAACGCAATTGACCCGAAAAGCTTTGGTCTCACAGATTTTATTTTTATTACTTCGCCGAAGATTAGATTACACAACATATGGAATGACTAGATCATCTTGTTACCACTTTGCAGCTGTGTAACACTGGCCTAAAATCAACCGTATTTTTCCCGAGAATGTCGTAATACTAAGTATTACAATTTCATGCTACAAGCTGACAATTCAATATTGTGATTGATACCACAAAAAACTTCGTTTTTCTAAAACTGGTTTCTACGATTTTCAATCTCAACCGGAATTGAAATATCAGAACAATCGGTCCGATATTCCGGTTCTATTTCATTCCGGAATTCTGGTTTTCCTCTCATGGTGACTGGAGACTGAATATGTTCGGCGGATCGCACACTTGACGCTCGACGGAGCGCTAAAATATCGCAGCGGTCTGTCAGATCTATACTAGTAATCTCAATCCCCATCCTAAAACCGCTCAATAGCTGTTGACGCAGCGCTATCGCAGTGTCATCCGTCGAGTGCGATTTTAGTATGGTGAGTGACGTTTCTAGTATGGATCTGACAGATTGCGATATTTTTGCGCTCCGTCGTGCGTTAAGTGTGTGATCCGCCTTCGATGTTTTCATTAGTCAGCTCCTCTTGTCGCGTCCGAGTCGTACACGCTATCTGTCACTGTCGCCACCTATTCTTGCTTTCACGCAGTATTGCTAGGCTATTGTTCGCGATTACATTAAATTACCTCTTAACCTAATTATGTATTATGACTTAGGCAGACTGCACACTTAACGCACGACGGAGCGCAAAAATATCGCAGCGGTCTGCCAGATCCATACTAGAAACGTCACTCATACTAAAACCGCACTCGACGGACAACGCTGCGATAGCGCTGCGTTGACAGCGGTTGAGCGGTTTTTGTATGGGATTGACATTTCGACATAGTAGACCGCTCCGATGTTTTAGCGCTCCGTCGGGCGTCAAGTGTGCGATCATGCCTTACATACCTTTTTCCTTTTCCTTTCCTTTTTAAAAACCTACTTCCGAAAACTTTACCCATTTGTCACAGCATAGTAAAATATTTTTGACGTAGCAAAAAAGGTATTTTATAACGTCAGTTATTTAGTATTACACTAGGAATTATCGAATTTTAAAACACTTGCTAGATAAAGTATTTCTAAAGTGTAGGTAGATAGATAAATACGTAGGTAGACGCTTTATTGCTTAAATCATACAAATTCAAAAAACATAGATCAATATACTATAATGTACTTGAATGTACATTTTTCGCGAAATGTTACAATGTTTCCTAAACCTTGCATACTTCATGCAACTTTTTTTTCAAGATATTGTATTCAAGACTGACATTACAGACGGGATACTGAAGCAGTGGAATATTTTCATAATTTTTACTAAAATGAAATTCTCGTGAAATTGTTATTTTTCTTTAGGAACTTACTGTATGCAAAAAATTCAATCTACCTTCTTATGTATCAACATAAAACCAGTTAATTTTTAGTGTAGGAAATCTGTTTTTGTTAATTCCTCCAAGTTCAGCTGATTTATATAATCAAAATTACTGAACTTAAATTACTTTTCAAAACCACCGTTAAAATCACAACGCGATTAATCATTTCTTTAATTAACCCTCTTTTCTTAGAAGATTCGTTTACTCTCTTTTTAGTCTGAAATAAGTTCTGAACGGGCAAAATTAACTCTAAGCAAATTACCTCGTTACTGTAAATACGAGTTCGACTAAGCCCCGGATTTTAAGATTTCCCTTCCTCGTTTTGCTCACGTTAATTACTTAGGCCTTGAAACGGTACTTATTTTCTGGAATAATTTTGGTACAAACGAATCCCTTTAGCGTAAATTGACTCAATCTTTTTTATATCAGAAATTCACAGAAAAAAAACAAAAACTTGATAAGAAATAATCTCACAAACACTGGTTCTTCAATATTTATAAATCTATACAATTCATATTGCTAGATTCGTAGTCTCAAAGTCTGTTCGAAACTTGACCAATTCAAAAATACAATAATTTTGTATGTTAAATAAAATCGTACATCAACAAATAAAATTGAAATTCGGCTTTCTCTCGGAAAATATATTAACATAATATTACGTGCAAATAGGTATAGCTCCAGATTAATCTGCCTTTAATGATTACTATATGAATTATTCTACAAGTGATGTCACTAAACCCTCTATGGCGGATCGCACACTTGACGCACGACGGAGCGCTAAAATATGGCAGCGGTCTGCCAGATCCGTACTAGAAACGTCACTTCCCATACTAAAACCGCACTCGATGGACGACACTGCGATAGCGCTGTGCCGACAGCGGTTGAGCGGTTTTAGTATTGAGATTGACATTTCTAGTATGAATCTGACAGACGGGTGCGATGTTTTAGCGCTCCGTCGTGCGTTAAGTGTGCGATCGGCATATAGCAAATGTTACATAAAAGCACAGCAGAAATTGGATTTGATATTGATATTTGGTAAGAGGGTCTCGAAATATCTTCCTATTGAATATGCCTGCCTCGGGACTTGAGTGACATGTGTTACGGAAACCTGCGACAGTAGGTGTAAGGCGAGGAACACACTTGACGCACGACGGAGCGCAAAAATATCGCAGCGGTCTGTCAGATCCATACTAGAAATGTAAATACCCATACTAAATCCGCTCAACCGCTGTCTACGCAGCGCTTTCGCAGTGTCATCCTTCGAGTGCGGTTTTACCTCTAGTATGGAGAGTGACGTTTCTACTAGTATGGACCTGATAGACCGCTGCGATATTTTTGCGCATCAAGTGTGTTCCTCGCCTTATCTGGTAATGTGATAAGCACACAGGATATATACCAAGTAAAGCCAAATCTCGTACTTATTACATTACAGAAAGGAAAACACTGAGATTTACTTACGAATAAAGCTGATAACATTCAAATAAAATGTTGTTTTCAGTATCGGTCACGAGTATAATTAACTACTTACAGGGTGTAAGAATATTAGCAGCAAATATTTTAAGGAGTGAATCAGCCCATGAAACTGAACAACTTTCCCCAAGAAACATTATGTCGAAATATGAAAATAATTTTGGGCCTCCCATACAAATTTACTTGGTCGGTCAGTAATTTTGTATGGGAGGGCCAAAAAATTTTTATTTTATTTCTACCTATTATACTATGGTAGCTGTGTAGGGTATGTGTATGGGAGTTAAAGGAAACGTCCGACTTGAGTGAAGTGTTGTTTATTACTAATTTACCTATCCTAACACATTCATGATGCACGTAATGCATGAACCACTTACTACTACTCTACACCTCTCACCTTAATGAGAAAAAAAAAATTGCTTATAAGTTTTTTTTTTTTTTTAGTCTTGTAACGTTACAAAAATAAAATCTTTGCTGTTTCACAAAAACACAATAAACACAGTAATATTTTCTACGTTCTTACAAAATATATTTAGGTTTTATAAGGCTTGCACCTATTTTTATGAATTAATTCCACCTTAAGATCCTTATCAATAATATTATTTTTATCAATTTTATTATCATCATACTTCGCTACTTTAACGTTTGGTTCACAATCTTCAAGCACAATATATGGTCCATTATACAATGGTTGCATTTTGTTACCAGTTTCGTTCTTCACTAAAACTAAGTCACCTCTATTATAAGTAATTGTTCTCATTGTCTTATCGTATACTAATTTTCTTTTCTCTTTTGACCTAATTAAATTTTTACGAGCATCTCTATGAGCTAATTGTAGCCTACACTTTAGATCTAACGCATAGCTTCCTGAATTATAGAGTGGGTCCAAGTCTGTTTTTAATCTACTAGGAATATTACATGGCTTTCCAAAAACAAGTTCATACGGGGAGTACTTTGTTTCGGTATGCTCGGTCGTGTTAAATGCAAAGCACCAGAAAGGCAACCAGTGGCTCCACGTGTACGCATGTTCATTGCACTGGATGCGGAGAAAACTTCGCAGATGTTTATGCGTGTTTTCGAGAGCGCCTATGCTCTGGTGATGGTAAGCTGTTGAATGTATTTTATCAATTTCTAACAACTTACAAACTTCAACCATAGTCGCTGATATAAATTCAGATCCTCTGTCCGCTGCTATAACACTTGGTACTCCAAACCGTAATATAAAATTACTCACGAATGCTTTGGCGACAGTTACCGCGTCCTTCGTTGGAAGAGGGTATGCCTCTACATACTTGGTGAGCTCACACTGGATGGTAAGTATGTATTGGTTACCATCTTCATCTTTGTCGAGTGGACCTACCAGATCCAAAAACACTTTTTGGAAGGCTGAATCCGCAGTCGTCGTTATAACCATAGGCTCCTTGTAGCTCAAAGAGTGCTTCATAAATTGACAACTTTTACATTTACCTACGTAATTTCTGACATCAGCTTCTAAACTTGGCCAGTAGTACTTACTTTTAATGTTGTTCACCATTCTCCTCACACCTGCATGCCCGCTAGATGGTAGAAGGTGAAAATCATTAAGTATAATTGTTTTCTCGTCTGTATCAGTAATTCTCTTTAAATTTCTTAATATATGTATTTGTGGACCGGTCCATTTCCTACAATTTATTTCGTCACACAATTCTTTTATAAATGATTCATTCATATCATTTTTAAGTATGCATACTTCTTTTACTTTTATTTCTTTACAAAATTTACTCAACATATTCGCAAATACGTCTCGCGTGAAGTGCGCCATATAATTGAGATTTATGAATATTGTCAGCTGACTTTCTACATATGCTAAACATTTATTTTCTTTATTTATCATTCCTTTACTTCTCAAATTGTCTAAATTTTTCCCTTCTATGAATTTCATTTCTACCGAATCACAAGGTTTCCTCAATATTTCCATAATCTTTGGTTGATCAGGCCTCAGATATTGGGTCATATTAGGGTGAACAGATGATCCCGAAGAAATGCTTCTATCTAACTTCAACCTTTCAGCTTCATCGATCTTCTTTCTCTGTGCTCTTGTAGTGACAAATATATTTTCATTAAGACTCTTTAATTCTTCTGATGTTATGGTTACTCTACTTAACGCATCAGCTACAACATTTTCTTTTCCTTTGACATATACAATATTGTAATCGTACTCTTCCAATTTTAATCTAAATTTTAATAATCGACTTGACGGATCTTTAATGCTGAATAAATAGACTAAAGGTTTGTGATCTGTGACTATTGTGAACTTTCTACCAAAAAGATAGGGTCGGAAGTACTTTACGCTCCATACTATTGCAAGTAGTTCTTTCTGAATAGTAGGATAATTTAATTCTGATTTATTAAGTGGACGACTTGCATAAGCTATTGGTTTCATATCTTTATTACATAAGATAGAACCAATTGCCATCTGAGAAGCATCAGTTTGAAGCACGAACTCGTTTTCTGCTGAAAAATCAGGGTATTGTAAGATTGGAGGGGTTATTAAGGCATTCTTTAATATTTGAAAAGCACGATCACAATCTTTGTTCCAAGTAAAATTTACATTTTTCTTTAACAATTTATTCAAAGGAATAGAAATGTCCGCAAAGTATGGTATAAATTTTCGGTAATAATTGCACATAGCAACAAAACGACGAACTTCATTTGCATCTTTTGGCACTGGGAAATTTTGAATAGCCTTTACCTTTTCTTTATCTGGAATTACACCTTCAGCTGTGACGACATGTCCTAAATACAACAGTTCTCGTTTCAAAAATTCGCATTTCTGCGGATTTAGTTTAAGGTTGACTTTTCTCAATCTTTCGAAAACGCTTATTAAATTTTTATTATGTGATTCAAGGTTACGGCCAAAAACTATCAAATCATCTAAGTATACTATACATTGCTCAAAATTCATACCAGACATTGCTACTGACATAACCCTAGAAAATGCGCTTGGGCTAATTTTTAGACCCATGGGAAGGCGTTTCATTTGGAATTGACCTCCGCCTGTGGTAAATGATGTTACGTTACGACTGTTTGGTTCTAAACTCACTTGATAAAAACTTTGACTGAGATCTAAATGACTGAAATATAAACAACCTGATAATGAGTCTAATATTTCAGATATATTTGGAAGTGGAAACTTGTCATCTTGTATAGCTTCATTTACTTTCCGATAATCAACTACTAATCTCCACTTGTTCTTCTGATCTGATGCTTTTTTCGGTACTAAAAGTATTGGACTATTCCATTCGCTAATTGTAGGCTCAATAATATCGTCATCTAACATTTTACGCACTTGCCTATCTACTTCGCCTTTCATTGCTTGTGGTAGTCTATAAGGTTTTACATACACTGAGCTAGCGTTAGGTTTGACGTTAATGGACTGACTCAATATATTAGTGGTGCCAAGTTTGTCACCATCTAGTAGGAACACATCTGAGTATTTAGCGCAAATCTGTTCAATAGTTTTTTGTTCCTCTTTGCCCAAATAATCTAATTTCAGAGTTGATAAAAGTGTTTTGATTCTATTTACAGTTGATGTTGTATTTTCGTAAAAACATACGTCATAATGATGTAAGGGTTCTAAATCTAGTTCAAATAATGGACAGTCTATATCTTCATCGCTAGTATTCAAAATTTTAACGGGTATTTTACTGTTTTGTGGTTTAACTATGGTACCTGCCATGAAAATGTTACACGCCAATTGTTTTGGGTGAACTACAAATTCTCCTTCTAAATTGGAATCTACATGCAAAAAATGAATGGACTCGCTTTTTGATGGAATAAATAAACTTTTTCCTGTATCATTTCGTAAGTAAATCTTAAGTTTTGTTACGTTATTTCTATTTTCTAAAGTCAATTCATCGTGTTTTACACTTATATTTGCATCATATTTCTTAAGAAAATCCAAGCCGATAATGCCATCAGCACGGCACGGCATGTAATCTAATACGTGAAACTTTCCGTCAAACAAACAACCATCTTTTGTTTGCAATGCAACATTTGCTACCTGACGCGACTGTACTTTTCCACCTAACCCTTCAATTGCAATGTCGCAATTTTGTAACTGTATACTTCTGGAAATTTTGTTTTTACGAATAATGGATATTGACGCTCCTGAATCTAATAAAAATGTACATGAATTATTACCTACTAAAAATGATACTTTATAAAGAGCTTGAGATGTTAAAACTTTATAAACCGGTACGGAAGAATTGATGCTGTGGGGACTCACCGTTGTCATGACTTTCTGGTCCTTGGCTTGCCATGTACACCCGGTGTTGGTGTCGGCCTCTGTTCCCTCGAAACCACCTAGGGTTTGAAGAGAATCCACGTTGGGCTCGGCTTCGAAAGTTATGGTTGCCACGAAAATTATTTCCTCTGTTATTATTTTGGTAATAATTATTTGGGAATGTACCTCTCTGACCGTAGTTCCCGCGACCAGCTCGCTGCCACGGACGTTGGCCCCTTGACCTTGGTTTACCTCTAATGCTCATCATTACAGGGTTCGGCGTCAAGGACGACTCCTCGTCCTCAGCCGCACGAATTGCGTCCTTCAGCTCGCTGTAGTTTCGAGCAGCGATGATGGTTCCCAGCCGACGGTTGCGCAGCCCATCTGAAAATCGTTTTATTGCAAGGCTTTCATTAATCGGTCTTAATATTGAACTTGCTGTGTCGTCAGAATTTGATTGAGATATCGTAAGATTTACGAATAAGTCTTCCAATTTGTTACCATATTCTGAAATGGACATATCATTTTGGGTCAAATTATTCAATTGTATAAGCAGGGAATTTGCTGATTTTTTTGTCAGTAAATATTTTTTTATATCCTCAATCAAGAGAGCAACTGTGGCATAAGTAGATTTCAATTTAAGTTTTGCCACTTTTGTTAATCTTGTTTTGATGACAAAAGAAATCAACAAAGACTTATCTGCCGTTTCAGTCAAGCAAGTATCATACATTTCTATACCTTGTATTAGCTTCTCAGTTGTCTCCTCCGTCCCGTCCATAGCCGGAATCAAAGTACTCGCCGTTTTTAAGTCAAACTTAGCCATATTTTCTGTTTCCTGTATTTCAATTTCTAAGCTGTAACTTACAATTTTATTATAATGTACGTTAATTTCTTCATAAAGGTTTTCTAATATAAAACCCGTAAACTCTTCAGGTAATTTTTTTAACTCTAAATTACTGCTTACTTGTTTAAAATATTTATAAATTTGGAAAGCTTCCTTTATATTATCAGAACCTTTGCCCTGTCTTCTTTTACTTGGACCTAATCTTCTAAGAGATGCTCTTAATTCCTGAAGCTTTGAACAAATATTATTTAAAATACTAAAATCTTCCATTTACTCATGATTATTTATACGGAATACGTATATCCATAGAGATGGTCATAATATTACCTTCCTTAAAAATAAAAATAATCCTAATTCAGTTATTTAGCCATAATCTTTTGCGGTACGCCTAACACATTCGGAATACTAAACTATCCGAAGTTATAGGTAGATAAGTACCTACTTATTTCTATTTTTAGCCCCGTCGACGGCTTATAGATGTTATATATATTTCTTACTTACGTACTCAAATTAAAACTAACACTTCACTTCCTACACACTATTTTTACCGAATCACGCACGTTGAACTTCACAGAAAGAAACTGTTCAGTCACACCACCTCACCATCAGCTCCTGGGGTCGGTCCTGTATCGGCACTTTTGTTACGGAACGATAGACGCTGTTGTATGCGTTTAAACATGTCCGCCTGTATCTCTTTACGAATCCACTCTTGGTGAACCTTTCTATATCTTTTGCATCCTGCAAAAATAACGAAGGCCCCAACAATCACGAAGAGGCAAATCACTAGAATCTGGTTGGTGTTCTCGACGTCTCGTGATGACGCCGTCGCTGCTGCTGCATTGCCCGCACCGTTTTGGGCAATTATAATCTCCTTTTCTTCAACTTTTGATTGTTGTTTTCCCATTGTTGAAGTAGTTCAAACAATTTCCTTGCAAAATTTTGGCTTCCGCTATTAGTGTCCAAACACGTGCAATTGCGTCGCTAAAGAAGACGAATGACGCCATGGTGCACATGCACATGCCGTTTTTGCTGACCCGGCTTACCAAGAACTCCGCGCGCTCGGCCACTCGATAGCGCGCGGACCTGGCTTGGTCGCCATATACTATGGTAGCTGTGTAGGGTATGTGTATGGGAGTTAAAGGAAACGTCCGACTTGAGTGAAGTGTTGTTTATTACTAATTTACCTATCCTAACACATTCATGATGCACGTAATGCATGAACCACTTACTACTACTCTACACTATGTTCTTTAGGGAAAGTTGTTCTGTTTGATGGGCTGGTTCACCTCTTAAAGTATAAAATTAAATACTCCTTCCGTTCCCACGCAGATCGCTCGCTTTGTGAAAAAAACCTAATGAAATTGCTTTTCTATGTTAGAAGATAACAATATTTAGATACCTTGAAAAAACTATCACATGTCTAAAACCGGAGGATAGGAGAGGATCAGCGAGCAAAAACAGCGTACGTGGGTCGTACGGCGGATCGCACACTTAACGCACGACGGACCGCTAAAATATCGCAGTGTTCTGTCAGATATATACTAGAAACGTTACTCCCCATACGAAAACCGCTCAATCGTTGTTGACGCAGCGCTATCGCAGCGTCCTCCGTCGGTTTTAGTATGGATCTGACAGACCGCTGCGATATTTTTGCGCTCCGTCGTGCGTTAAGTGTGTGATGCGCCTACCGGCTGCAGAGACGAGATAGATGCTGACCTGCGCAATCTTTGTGTCAGCAATTGGAAGGAGATCGCGCAGGACCCGCATTGTGCCGTGTGATGCCGGCTGTGCCGTGTGATGCCGGTTTAGAATAGCATCACCCCACATCCTTCCCGCGGGTGTCGTAAGAGGTGACTAAGGGACTCGAGAGTGTTGCTGCATTCCAATTTTTAGGCGACAGGCTGACAACCTGTCACTGTATAGTGATATACATGTTTTCTAAAATAACCTTAAGAATGTCAAACGTGGCTATAGTGGCCGTTAACGCTCTGCCTACCCCGCAAGGGATAAAGGCGTGTTGTATGTATGTATCGCGCAGGATAGGAATCAGTGGAGAGAGCTCTATTAAGATCCTCTTTGGGTCGCTGAGTCAGCGCAGTTAGTTAGTTAGTTATATCTCACACACACACACACATACATACACACAAATCACGCCTGTACCCCTGGCGGGGTAGGCAGAGCGTCATAGACCGTAAAATTACGGCAATTATCGCCCCGGCTGACAAATATTTGAGGATCGTTTCAGATAGGTCATGTATGACTATAGTAACAGGTTGATAGCCTGTCGCCTACAATTGCAATACACAATGAAAGCCTCGAGTCCCTTAGTCGGCTCCTACGACACCCACGGGAAAGACATGGGGTAATGCTATTCGAAGCCGGTATCACACGGCAAAGTATATCTCAAGCATATCTCTCTCAGTTCTATCTCAAACTCTTTATAGTATAAACTTTATTTAATAAATCATTATACGGAAAATGCTTTAATTGTTTGAAACCTGACCCCTGCTGAGCAGCTACGACGTAGCAAATGGCTACGATCAACATTAATTACTTACGTAGTAGTGTAAAACGTGTATTTATTGTATTATTTAGCTAATAGTTTGTAAGTATTTTTACTGACATGAACCTTACTATCGTTTTTCACGTAAAAGAAACTAAAGTCTCGATCGCCTAGTTAACCATCGATATAAGAAAATATTTTCTGCATAAATTATTAAACTGGAGGGTTTCATGTGTTTCACAACTTTAGGCGACAGGCTGACAACTTGTCACTACAGTGATATACGAATCATCTTAAGGGGCCCTCAGTACTTGTCAGACGTGGCGATAACGACAGTAAATTTACGATCTTTAAAGCTCTGCCTACCCCGCAAGGGATAAAGACGTTATTTGTGTATGTATGTATTATTAAACAAGACACTAAAGAAAACAGAAGCAAATAAGAGCGACGTTTTGACAATATGTCAAATATTTCGATGGTTCTTCACTGCATTCAACCAATTTTTACAATCACCCACTATCAACACCTATCCAACAAAAACATGACAACTCACATAAAAGACACGAAAACAAAGATATAAAATACATCAATCATAGTAAGCGCGGTGAATCGGATCCCAATAATCGTGAGTCTGTTGATGTGCCTATTTCGGGGTTTACAGGTCCGGGATAAGGACAAAGTAGAAATAAATTTAGCTAAACAAAGTCTTTGATGAAATTTTCGTTAATACATACATACATATTTCACGTCTTATCTCTTGCAGGGTAGACAGAGCGTTAACGGCTATAAGAATACAGTCGCTATCGCCACGTCTGACATTTTTGAGGATTGTTTTCCAAGGTAGTTTCAGAAAACATGTGTATCACTATAGTGATAGGTTGTCAGCCTGTCGCCTAAAAATTTTAATACACTAGTACTCTCGAGTCCCTTAGTCGTCTCTTACGACACCCGCGGGAAGGATGTGGGGTGATGCTATTATGAGCCGCTTATTTTTTAATTTTCGTTAATAATAAAAAAATACACATCTCAACAAACATTGAAAAGCTCCCTTTTTAGAAGCGTGTCGTTTTAATAATATGAATATTTATATTATTTTATAATAAGACTTATAAAATTCTAGTCGTATATTAAAAAAAAAATCAAAAGTCGGTAAGAAAGTTTAAAACTTGATTCTGTTTTATATGCAATATTTATGAAAATAGCATCACATTCACAACAAATTATACGCGTGTGTTGAAAAGCGTCGGCTTTGTTGGGAATGAATTTTTCGTATTCAGTCTAAGTCTACAATTACCTACGCAAGTTATAAAAAAACGTTTTGTTGTGAGTGTTGCCATACTCACCCAATACTATCTATAGCTTATATCACCGCATAGTTCACCTTTCCTCTTACTGTACAATGATAAAGCCCCGTTGCGTTAAGCTCACCGGCTGTCTGCTAGCGGGATTTACTAAGCTTAACTTTGATTTATTAACCGGTGACGTTTTTTGAAAAAGGGCCAATCGTTCGACTGTGAGATGCAATAAGGAAAAACTTGAATCAAACTGAAGGCTTTCTGTAGTCCCTCAATAAAAAGATTGAGTAGCATATCGGAAAAGAAAAACAGAACACATATTCCTACCTTTTATATTGTAGCACTAGTTTTATTAGAAACAACGACGATGTTCAAACAGATATTGCTAGCAAATGGACTAAAGATTTTCGTGTAATTCACTAAGCCACCAGCGCTCCGATTTATGAGAAAAAATAGCGCTGTGAGCATTTTTTTTTACGTAGCCTGTTCGATGTCCAACTGCAGGGCAAAGGTCTCCCCTCTTTCACGCCACTCGTCTCGGTCTCTAAATATCAGCTCTGAAGAAAGGCCTCAATATCGTCTCGCCATCTTCTGCTAGGCCGACCACGGCGACGACGACCATCGTGTGGTATCCATTTTGTGGTTATCAGGACCCATCCGTCGGAATGCATGCGACATGTCCTGCCAAGTCCCACTTCAGTCCCACTGTCTATGATGCTCTGGCGGCCTTCGCGCTGTGAGCATATTAGAATAAAATCCCAATGCACAAATATTATCTTAAATAACTGAGTACTGTCCCGTACTTAGTAAAGTTGATGCAATGACGCTGATTTGGCTTCTGTCCAGGTATTCCTGTTGATGTTTAGATCTAAACAGACAGATCGATGCGAGTGAATGTAGTAGTAAATATTTTGATACGTAGATAAACATTAGGCACAGATCAAATAAATAACTCAAGGAATATCCTATATCTCTCTCTCTCTCTCTCTCTCTCTCTCTCTCTCTCTCTCTCTCTCTCTCTATCTGTTTCTTGTCGTGTGGGAACCGAGTCTTCCAACGACCCAATGAACCCTTAAGTCAGATTTTTTCAACCGCCTAATATCCAATGAACATACTGAAACTAGAAGTTTATTCTTCTGTTCGACAAAATCGCCAGAACCTTTTTTTTATATTTAGATATATAGCAACAACCGTCTATATAAAATAACAAAATAAGTAAATGGTGACATTTGGGACCTGCTTCAAAATTATTTTATTATTAAACTATAATTTACCATTTATATGGTCCTTATCCTTGCCCAAGCCGTGTGGTGCCGGCAGAGTAGAATAGCACCTCCCCATCTCCTCCCGTGGGGGTCGTAAGAAGCGACCGAGGGAGAAACCCGACCCGAGCAGATCAGGGTCCTGGAGAAGGACAACTCCATGTCTCCGTCAGGCACGAGTGACAGAGGTCTATCGTGCAGCAGACTCCTGCAGCCGACCTGGCTCCGCACGTATCGACTCGTCGTTCCTGTGGAATCAGCCAGGGAGGCCGAGAGGGTGGCGCAGGTCCTGGGCAACCCTGCGCTTTCCATAACTGCGTCCCAGGCAACGCAGTGTCTGTGGAGAGGAAACTTCACCCGCGTCATGCGGATACCAACACGGGAAGTGGCAGTGACCGGTTATAAGTCTGCACATATGGGCGTAAGTGCAGGCGCCAGGGGTCGCTTCCGTCAGTGGGAGGGTCCATCGTAGACCCACTGATCAGTTACCGCCCGCTCCAAGTTGGGCAGCCCCCAACCAATAAGGTATCGATAAGTTTTCCCACGCGTGTTCTCTGTTCTCCATGTCCATTAATGCCAAAAAAACAGTAGTGCTAGCTCAAGGCGCAGAAGCTCCACATATAATGCTCGGTGGCGTTCCCTTGGACATTGTCGACAAGTTTTGCTACTTGGGGTCGACTGTGTCGAACAATCTCACACTTGATGTTGAGATCAATACGCGTATCGGCAAAGTGGCAACCATGTTTGGTAAGCTGAGTACAAGAGTCTTCTTCTTCTTCTTCTCCTTAGCCTTATCCCATCATCTGGGGTCGGCTCTCCTTGTCTGTCTTTTCCATTTGTTTCTGTCCTGTGCGGTTGCGGCGTCCACATTTGCCTCTTTCAGATCTTTCTCGACCGTCGTTAACCAAGTGGCGGGGGGTCTTCCGCGGCGTCGCGTCGTTGTAGGTATATTTAGGGCAGCTCGTACCATATGGTCTTCAGGACGGCGGAGCACATGTCCATACCATCTTAAGCGTCGTTCTTTGACTTTATCTGCAATAGGGGCAATCTTGTAGCTTCCTCTGATGTGGACATTACGGACTTTGTCCAACAGTGTGACACCCGCTGACCAGCGCAACATTCGCATTTCTGTCGTGTGCAGTTTCGACAGGTGTTGTTTAGTTGACGCCCAACATTCTGTACCATATAGCATGGCAGGTCTAATCGCCGTTTTGTACAGTTTTCCCTTCAGTTTAATGGGCATCTTCTTGTCGCACATTACGCCTGTGAGTTGTCTCCACTTCATCCATCCCGTTGTTGTTCTATGGGTTACGTCTAGGTCGATTTTACCGTCATTGCTTATGATTGATCCCAAATATTTAAAGTGGTTAACAGTTGGTATAGGTGCACCTTCAATTATTAGCTTTATCTGAGACGCGTCCGTGTGACCATCGAATATACACGACATATGCTCCGTTTTCTTGCGACTGATTTTAAGACCGTTGTCTTCTAGTGACTTCAGCCAGTGGTCGAAGTCGCACTGCAGGTCTTCTACAGAGTCCGATATAAGAGCAACATCATCTGCATACAGTATATTCCATGGCACGGTTCTCTGACAGCGCCCAGTAAGATAGTCCATAGTGACATTAAACAGCAATGGGCTCAGTGCCGAGCCTTGATGAACCCCAACTTTAATTTCAAACTTATCACAGACTCCTGCTGGACTGACCACTTGTGTTGTAATTCCATTATACATGTCTTGAATGAAAGCGACATACTGTTCAGGGACATTTTGAGCTCTGAGACCGTCCCAAATAAGGTCACGTGGCACGTGGTCAAAGGCCTTTTCTAGATCAATGAAGATCATGTGTAAGTTTGTGTTGCATGCTTTAGATTTTTCCAGCAGAATCCTGATAGTCTGAATCGCGTCTGACGTGCTTTTGTCGGCCGTAAAGCCACACTGGTTAGGTGTTAATTTTATGATGGCAGCTAGTCTATTGTTAATAATTCTCTCCCAAATTTTGAATGTGTGCGACATTAACTTGATGGCCCTATAATTGTTGCAGTCACGGACATCGCCCTTCCCTTTGTAAAACGGCATCAATAAGCTATTCCTCCAAGAATCAGGAATACAAGAACCCTCAATGAATTTGTTGAATAGTTCGTACAGCCAGACCATTCCAGTTTCCTTTAATTGTTTCCAAACTTCTACTGGTATTTCGTCTGGTCCTGTAGCTCTGTTATTCTTCATTTACATGATGGCTTTCTTCAGTTCCTGAGGAGTTATGGCTGGTATGGGTCCATAGACAGGTTTATGGCGTTCTGTGTTCGATTTTCTTGGGTGGGTGACGTTAAGCAAGTGTTGATAGTATTCTACCCATCGGTTTTTAATATCGTCATCAGATGTTAATAATGTACTATTTTTATCTTTAATAAATTTAATTTTAGTGAAATCCTTAGAGCTGTTGTTTCTTGTTTTAGCAATTTTATGAATATCTATATCTGTTTTTGCTTCCTCTAATAAGCTGAGTACAAGAGTATGGAACAATAAACATCTGACCACTAAAACCAAAATTATTGTTTACCAAACTTGCGTTTTAAGCATACTCTTGTACGGAGCTGATACCTGGACATCGTATGCAAAACAAGAACGTCGACTTAACTCGTTTCATATGCGCTGCGTAAGAAACATCTTGCATATAACCTGGCAGGACAGAGTCACAAACGAGCGAGTTCTAGAAATTGCACAGCTGCCTAGCTTTACCGCCCTGCTCAAGCAGAGACGCTTGCGGTGGCTAGGGCATGTGCACCGAATGGAACCTTCGCGTCTACCGCGGCGTGTCCTGCTTGGTGCCGTAGCTAACGCCAAAAGAGGGGTTGGAAGACCCATGCTGCGTTTCAAAGATTGCGCCAAGCGGGACATGGCTGCGTTTGACATCGACCATCAAAGCTGGGAGAAGCTTGCTGAGGATAGGGACGAATGGCGAAAGCGTGTATATGATGGGCGTAAGTCTCACGACGACGCCTGGTTCTCTGGTCTCGCCAACAAAAGGCAAAAACGACACCTAAACATGCATGTTCCAGTCTATAATACCACCTTCACTTGTAGAGCGTGCGGAAAGTCATGCCGCTCCCGCATTGGCTTATATAGCCACGAAAAGTCTTGCCTCAGACACTGATTAAATCGTCTGTCACAGACGTGTGAGGCCAATGATGATGATGATGATGATGATGATCCTTGCCCAGCAATGGGATCTGATAGCCTAATAATAAATAAATAAATCCCAGAAGCTTTTGAGCTTTTTTCAGATAGCGACCCACACGTATTTTAAAAGGTATGTGTTTCTACAAAGTTAAAACTTTAAACGCACTCCCTTGGGTTACTCTGGTGGCCAAGGTATTATATACCTTTTAAAAGGCATCTGTACATTACATTTCATTTAGAAAAAATAATTAAATGAAGATAATTTCCGTCGAATTTTGATATAACGCTAAGCCTATAAAACCACTGATGTAACCTTCCCAAGCCGGGTCTAAGCCAATTTGTTTGAGGCTCATATGGATAACAGTTGGTGGGTTTTCGTTCTGGATACTTATCGTTAATCCATTATTCTTTTCACATTGCTTTAATAAGCCAAAATATTATTCACATTGTGAGTTAAGTTGAAATATTAAAAAAAATGTTTTTCATTATTTGGTTTTTCCCATTTTTTTTTCTCATTTGGTTTTTTTTTTTTTTTGGTTTTTATTATTACGTAGGGCGTAAATAACCCATTCCTTCTTAATATTAACCAAATGAGGAGTACTAAATCACTTTACGTCTGCTATAAGCCCATGCCTGCTATTGGGAAGATATATGGCCGTTGCGAAAGCTGTGGTGTTATTTTTTATTATAATATATTATAATATTATTTACAGTAAAAATATTAGCTGCAAAAATTTTAAGAGGTGAACCAGTCCATGAAACTGAACAACTTTCCTCAAGAAACATAGGTCGAAATATGAAAGAAATTTTTGGACCTCCCATACAAAATGTAGCAGCCGAGCGAGTCAACTGTATGGGAGGTCCAAAACTTTTTTCATATTTCAACCTATGTTTCTTGGGGAAAGTTGTTCAGTTTCATGGGCTGATTCACCCATTAAAATATTTGCAGCTATTTTTTTACACCCTGTATATCAAAAAAGATCATTTCACTGTATTATTGAGGACTACTGAGAGCCTTCTTTTATAATTAAAATAATTCATTCTACTCTTCCATTAAAATACACAAGAGAACAAGACTTTTTATAATAATCACGGATTCAAAAAAAATTACACACAGGCAAGCAAATACAAAAAAAGCTTCCTAGCTTAAAGGGGCGCTCTAACAAACATGTTTGTCTGAAACTTGCTTCTTTAAGTCCCTTTTATAGTCTAATAGTGGCCTTGTCCGGATCCTACAAAGTAATATAAGAGAGAAAGCCATGTTGGCGATGTTTTTGCTTTTCCCTTCAGAAAAATATAGGAATCATCCTAGAAAGTTTAAGAAATGAAACAAGGATTTTTTGTAACAAAATGGTGCCAGTAGAACATTTCCGATATATTTGATCTACGATTTTACCAATGTATTTATTTACAAACATCAAAAGTATTTGCGATTTGCTTTTAATTGAACGACATTGCTTGTTTACAACTCTCGTTTCTGTTTCGGAATTAGATGTAGCCAATAAAAACTACAAGTAAATAAAGGAAATTCGTTTCCATTTATATTACGGGTGCCAATTGGAAAATTGTCATGGAAATGGGGAAAAATCCAATTCCTCCCGGATTTAGATTCAATGATTACGTCAACTATAAACGATTTGGGCAATAAATTCAGAAATCAAATTCCTAAAATCACCTTTTTCACCAATCACATGTATTTTCCTATAAAATACGCGTTCTATAAGATAGGTCTTTCTAAAACTACAAAGGTATACGTGTATTTTAGAAGAAGTATGTTTTTCATCTTTTTATTTAATCATTATATTTTCAAAAAATGGTTTCAAATATCTTTTGTCATTAGAAAGTAACATTACCACTGTGTCATATAGACTAGCTTTTAAGTCATACGTAACATTTTAATCCCACGTAAAATTGGATAGAAGCCGATGAAACTCTAGGCGAGACAACGGGGGGAGTCTACGAGTAGATACTAAGTATTTTACAATTTCATTTAGATCATTGTATGACCAAAGAAGTTGTAAAACTTTTTTGTCATAAACATCGATGAACAAATTGATTTACGTGAAAGAGTTTTAAATAGAAACTTTCCACCTCTTTCTCAAAATTGGCTTTTTCTATTAAAGCGACATAAAAAGTGTCGTAAATCGCGTTTAAAGCCGTAAATTGATATTGTGGAGGCTAGCCGTAGAGTGGCCATGACTGGACACGTGTCGACTACAGATAAGGTCAAGTATTAAGACTAGCTCATCCAATTATGACTTCAAGAGTTCAAATATGAATTTTGGTTTTCATATAGATATTAAGAATGATTAATACAGAACGAGGTTTTAACCATACCAACTCTTCAGGATCTTTAATTCAATAAACGCTGCGCTGAGTGCGGGTGAGCGGCTTTAGTCTGGGAATTGACATTTCTAGTATGGATCTGACAGACCGCTGCGATATTTTTGCGCTCCGTCGTGCGTCAAGTGTGCGATCCGGATTTAATGTTTTTTTTTATGTGGGAAATAAGAGTGGCAAACTGGACTGCTATCTTTGGGAAGAACAGTTTAATAAAATTTATTAATATTTCATCTTATACGAAATAGTAGATAGATTAACATGTGCAAACTTGTTAAGCACATGCGTGAACATCCATTTAGGTAATTTCCTGGCAAGCAACATGAACTTCCGCAGGCATTACTCTTGTAAACAGTGAAAATTACTTCCTTGCCTGCGCGCTCATATTTCGCTTTAGAATTTTGTTTTGAAAATAAATGTATTCTTATTTCTGAACCTTTTTTCAGCCAGTTTGTTTTTCATAACACACACTAACAAGAAAACATCCAACATTTTAATAAGTAACGTTCAGTAAACTATACTTGTGGGCACCACATCAACCTAGCCATTTATAGGACTGGCTTATTATGATTTTCCATACAGTTACTAAGAATAATCAGTATCTATAACCCTTATATGAGTAGGTAAATTTACTGCTTACACTATACATGAGGCATTTCTTTTAAACTGACTATTTAGTGTCTTTAAACGGTGCCTACCTCCCAAGGGATAAAGGCGTAATATATGTATGTATGTAAACTGTGAGTAAGACTAATGAAGGAGTAAAATCGAAGTAAATGTCCACTTCGTACATGCAAGTCAAGAAAAAGGCAGAGAAAAAAAAGCTGACGATCCTCCACTGACTTAATTACGTATACTTCTCATCAAAAAATCTGGGACACCTTGCAAGTTTATGTTTCGTATGAATCACATTATTTCAAAAGAGTGTTTAATTTTCAAAAACTGTCTGATATCTTGTGATATTGAATAAAATGAGGTTCATAAATCTTAATAAAAATTACCTAAATTCGAAATAGATTTTTATAGGTTTCGTGTTTTATCAAATCGTAAAAACGACCCTATCTCTCTGATAAGAAGTGTAGACTTCTATGTGGGTACCTTGTGGTACTGGATTAGAATGGCTTGGCCCCATTCATATTCATATATCTTTATTACATTCATATGGTACATCAGGTCTTAAAATAGGTACATAAAGTTCAGCACATGAAACCCTTTTTTTAAATACGGCATTGCAATAGTTGAGAGGGGTAACAACCGTAAAAAACTTAAATAGGTATGTATATACTGACAAATTACTATACTTAAATCTACTTAGGCGAAGACTGGGATCATAAGTTTTACTCGATCGTACATAATTATTCACGAGATGGAACATACCTTTTTTATTTTTCATTTAAAAAAACATTTATGCTGTAGTAACACTTATTGACGAGATGAGATTTTAATTTTTGTATGAATAATAGTAGATTACGTACTGAGGTATGTAAGCTATCAATAACAACCGAGGTTTTTTAACGCCCGAGCGGAGCGAGGGCGGTACCTTTCCGAGGTTGTTATTGATGTTACATCCGTGGTACGTATACTGCTTTACATATCGAATGAAAAAAGAGTAAAATAAAGCGATAAATACAAGAAAACGATCCATAAATGATGATTGTATCGTCTGGTATTCAAATTGCACCACTAAACTTTTTTTTCTATGATTGAAAAATATTGAATTAATATGAAAGAAAAGTATTCTAACATAAAGTAGACATTTTTCTGATCGTAGGGATATTAGTCATTTTTACTTTTGTCATTGTAATATTGAGTAATAATTCGACAAACTCATTTATTGAGGTTATAAAAATACAGATTAAAAATGTAATTCCTGCCTTCAAGCAACACAATTCGTAGCGGCCAGTTCGAAATTTAAAATCGTATACAACTAATTGGATGGGACTCCTATTAAAAATACGAAGAAATTGATTTTAACTTTTTAATTGCCGCGATTCTATTTGTTCTTTTTCTAGTTCCATATTTAAAATTACTTACAGGCTTAGTTTTAAAACCTCGCCTGTAAGTTGAACTTACAGGTCGTGTTTTTTGCCAGTAATGACCTACTTTCAGAGCATGAGATATGTAAATGTTCTTTTGTTTCTGATTTTAAGGTTTCTGGTAGTTTATTGTATATTTTGCTACCGGTAAAGTATGTGCTTCTATGATAAAGTGTCATTGTTGTGGTAGGTAATTTGAGATTATTTTTTTATCGTAAGTTGTGGGTGGTAAGACTACTTTTTGGGGTAAATTTATCTTTATTTTTGTGAACAAATGTTGCCAGTTCTAGTATGTAAAGTGAAGGTAAAGTTATTTAATTATTTCTAAGTTAATTAATTTAATTATTTTATTAATTAATTTCTACCCCTTAGTGTAGAAAAAGATGAATCCAGAGGGAGGACAGGCAGCTGTGAATACAATGCGCTCACCAATCCGCCTGCCAAGCGTAAGTATGGCACCTATCCCCTAAATGTGGGTGGCCCAGGTCTAGCAGTGGACTGATCTGAATGTTGTTATAGTAATAGTTTTTGTAGAATACTATGTCTGATGAAATTTTTTATATGCAAAATTCTATTCCTATTTCCAGAATCCAGCTACAAGCTGTAGTAAGTGATACAAATGCGGGAAAACTTTTCTAATTCGAAGTTTGCCGCGTTCCGGTTTCGTGGGATCATTAATATTTGTACACACCACTTGCCCTGACAAGTGCTTTCTCTCACTATAATATATGCATAGTAATATATACAACAACTTTCGCAAAACTAATCGCTTTTGCCCGCTTTGTTTTGCATTATCTATGTACATTTTCATTCAGTGCGTGCCTACATTTCCCTCCTTGAAACAGTATACGTATACATTGACGTAGATAATATTATATTTTTATTATGACAATATTTTATTTCCTGTGAATTTACTCTCAGGTCTTGGATTTGTTAGATCTTGTAAAAGCTATATTTCTGCAAAAAATATATATACATCAATTTCTACAGGTAAGCTAATGCCAGGTCTGGTCACGTCTACAGAACAAAATAAGGTCTATGTACTGGCTAGCAGCTAGCACGAACTCGAAACACGAAATTGCACTTTGTTCCAAATCAAAGAAGTTTGTAAATTTTCCAAGAGATCCACACTCCTCGACGTTTGATTTCTTTTAATGTAGAATAGTGTGACATGTCACTTTTTTCACATCATAATGCCTATGATCACTTAGACAGCGGTCGTTACACAACCATGTCAGAAGCCTGCTACTTGTGGAAGGCGGTTTGAAAATTCTGATACTAGGGTTCATTGGGTCATTGGACGACTCGGTGTCCCACACGAAAAGAAAAGAAAGAAGAATGTAGAAATTAAAAATAGAATGAACATCAAGTGTGTCTACGTGTGACTCCATAATGGTCGGTAGATAACCGTTATTTTGTAAGCCCCTTTTAGTAACAAATTTAAAATGAACTATTCATTTAATTTAAAAAATAGTTGATTTAAGTCGCGAAACAGATCATGCGGACGCTGAGGCCCGTTTGCTGAAGTTGTATCTAGCTTTTATCCAATTACGGTACAGTTTATTCTCAATTTTCCTCTGGATGTACTTTTGTTACTAGATCTAACGGCGTAGTACGCCAGCCTTCAGACGTATTGAACGCTTTCTAATCGCGTGTTACTACTAAAGTCATACGTATTCTCTCCGCTATGGGGTCTCATTCCTTACTAAAGGAAATTAGTAAAAAAGAAACAATACGGGTAGCGAATGTAACTTAAGAGTCTGAAATAAAGGCAAAATTACAAAAACAAAGTATTGGAAAATGACAAATATATTATTTAAGATGTTTTGAGACGCAGAACACGCGAAATTATTCAGATTTTTGCAATATTTTTTAATAAAAATGACATCAATACAAAGTATCCCATAAATAACCTAGATGTCGCTAACAACGCACGCGCTGAGTCGATATATCAAATAGCCTGAAATTACCATCTTAGGGCAATCGAACTCCCTTTATGACGTTAGTTATCTGTACTACTCTAGTAGTATTATATTATCTGTGTCTCCGCCCTAAACCAGCGCAACTGTATGTAGTACTTACTAATACGCTCTTAACACTCGCAGCCTACGCGCTTAGTCGGCGCCTGCCTACGCCCGAATGTGCTCTTAGTTGTGTGTTTCTTTGAACGAGACGCGGCAGTCGTAACTTAGTCCAATAACACGTCTACTTGTAGAGTAAATGGAAACTGACTAGGCATTTTACGCGAGCTCTAACTCACGCCTCGCGTGCTTTTATGAGCGAACGCTTCGCACTGATAGGGACATGGACATACTGTCGACATAGGGCCTTACTACAAAAACGTTAGACTTTTTTTATAGAGACATTTTTTTTTAATTTTTTTTTTTTGCTCTGCCTACCCCGCAAGGGATAAAGGCATGATGCATGTATGTACGTATTTTTTTACATTTTTGCCGTGTGATGCCGGCATAGAATAGCATCACCCCAATTCTTCCCGCGGGTGTTGTAAGAGGGAACTAAGGGACTTGAGGGTTTCATGTGTATTACCACGTAACTTTAGGCGACAGGCTGACAACCTGTCACTACAGTGATACACGAATCATCTGAAGGGGCGCTCAATACTTGTCAGACGTGGCGATAACGACTGTAATTTTACAATCATCAACGCTCTGCCTACCCCGCAAGGGATAAAAGCGTGATTTTTGTATGTATGTATGTATTTTTTTAAAAACGCGTTCGTCTAGCGTCCAATTGTTTTGTGGTAGTGTAGATGTACTCAGAACACATAGACGGTTTCTTCTTTTTTTTCATAATAATTCACATCTTCATTATTATATTATGTAGAGAGAGTAGCTTCATGTCCGAAAATGATGTCATAATAGGTACCTAGTATTATATATATGGGTGTATTTAATGCCTTTTGAAATCACTTTTGCTATTAACGACTCGATAAGCGTTCATTGAAGATTTTTATGATGTTTGCAATTTTATAGTGTTCTGCTTTATATGTAGTAGGTTAGGTATCTAGTTTAGTTCAGTGAGTTCTAATGTGATCAGCTGGCTATGAAATGGCACAGTAAGTAGATAAAAGGATATATTTTCATTTTTAAATAGTCAGTATATCAGTTGTGATGAAATTGTACTTAGTATGAAATAAGCTCTATTTTATGTGTCTACCCCGCATGTATATAACTGTGTACCAAACTATAATAATCTAGGGATAATATTTATAATTTAATTAGATACAGTTTAGTGAAAGGGAATGGCATCACCCCGTTTCATTCCCGTGGATGTAGTAGAAGCTTGACGGTTTCATGTGTATTGCAATTCTAGGCGACAGGCTGACAACCTGTCACTATAGTGATACACGACTTATCTGAAACGACCCTCAAACATTTGTCAGATGTGGCGATAACAACAGCAATTTTACTGTCGCTATCGCTCTGCCTACTCCACCAGGGATATAGGCGTGATTTGTGTATGTATGTACAATTTAGTGAATATGAAAAATCGATGTCAATAAGCAAAAAAAAGTTATTCAAACGTAAAACCTTCTCTGTCGTACACTCTTGACAGAGTGGTCGTGGTCAGGAATTGGTCGCATCTTGAGTGGATTTCATCACAATGCGTTTCCAAAAATCGTAAAACAGTCCAAACACAAAAAAAAACAGTGCGAAAATTATATTATACATTAAAAACATTCACCTCACTGAGTACCGGCACGTTACTACGTAATTACTGTAGAGCAGAACATGGAAATTGTTAAAGAAACTTTCCTTCATGCTCCGTCGAGTTAACTCTCACAGGAAATCTGCGTACTAGTTTCTTTTAGCGCTAACAATAAAGAGGATAATGTGAAGTGTGCTTTGACGCTCAATCGTGCTTTAGATAGACCTAATTTGTATGAAGGTATTTGTGCGTCTTTGTGTTGCGGGTTAATACACTTCTCATCAAAAAATCCGGGACACCTTGCAATAGGTTCCGTGTTTTCTTTATTGAGGACGTTTTACCCTGTATGTTACATGTGTTCATGTTCAATAGGATTCACGTCTAGACTTCTTGCTGGCCATTCCATAGTGGAGATACCGACTTCGGTAAGGTATTCTTGTACAACTGAAACGATTTTTATTTAGCAGACTTAGGGCCCAGGACATTGCTCCATTGGGAGTATGGCCAATTTAGGTGCTCTCTTGCAAAGTTAAGGAGCGCTCTTCGATGGGCTGCAGTTAATTTTTAATAGAGCTAAATTTTTGTTTTAGAAAGGTTTTCAAACTTAAAATGGCGCCAATTGTAAACGTGTGTCATTTCATTTTCAAAAGAAATAAATGTAATTCCAATTTTGAATTTCGAATTTTCGGTCACCACTGAAATGGCCAACCTGCCAGCTATACAACCATAACCTTTTTGTTTATAAAATGGATACTCTTTTGTGTTAATTTGGCAAAAACCAAGTAAAACTGACTTGTCCCGGATTTTTTTATGACGAGTGTAGTATATCTCTGTGTGTGTAGAACACCCGTCTTTTAAATTCATTGAATAGCTCTTATAATAAGAAAATTGTTGTAAATAAAAAATAATACAGCTGGATTCGGCTGTGCTGTAGCCTTATAGCAATTTACGTTGCTACAGAAAACAATTCGAGGTGCGGTCTACGCAAATAACTGTTAGCATTTCATTCGACGTTGAGTGGTTCATTGTTAACTTTAGTGAAATTTCACATATACAGGGTGTAAAAAAATTTGGTGCAATTATTTTAAGGGCTGAATCAGCCCATGAAACTGATCAACTTTCCACAGGGAATATGAAAAAAAAATTTGGACCTCTCATACAGAGGAGCTAGATGGCCCTGTGTGAATTGTCCAAAAAGAAAAAAAAAATCTCTCATATTTCGACCTGTTTCTAGGGGAAAGTTGTTCAGTTTCATGGGCTGATTCACCCCTTAAAATATTTTCAGCTAATATATTTACACATACATACATAACATAAATCACGCCTTTATCCCATGCGGGGTAAACTTACGATCGTTATCGCCACGTCTGACAAGTACTGAGGGCCCTTTCAGATGATTCGTTATCACAGTTGTGACAAGTTGTCAGCCTACGCCATATATATGACAATACTGCGATTTGTGACAGCTGGCATAAAAATAGCGACGAGTGTCATATTATCCACTTCGTGTATTGAATTTCAAAAACATTTCGTCAAAAACTGGTTTTGGTAAGACACCAGAAATTTAATATAATAATATGAATAACAAGTAAATCTTCACGCTTGTATCAAATTCGTAAGTATTTGATTTGATATACAAGTATTTCATTCTCGACATGAGACAAAGGCTCATTGGTTCGTTGGACGACTCGGTGTCCCATACGAAAAGAAAAAGAGAGGGAGAGGGAGAGAGACAGCAAAGTGAAGAAATCGACAGCCACCACTTAGCTTTTTACACGTGTTTCTGAAATCAATTGCAAAGACGTAACTTCTGAAACTTTCACAAAACTGTTTGTAGGATCCTTTTCGAAGTAAGTTTACTTGCATTGTTGCTAGATTCAGATAAGCTTTGTGTTTTTTAGTATTTCTCAAAAAGTTTCCTGTATATGCCCTTACCACTTAGCTGGCCTTTCCTTGACCGCAATATCTAGTTATTATACAGGGTGTAAAAAAAATTGCAGCAAATATTTTACAGGGTGAACCAGCCCATGAAACTGACGACTTTCCCTACAGATCATACGTCGAAATATGAAAAAAAAATTTGGTCCTCCCATACAAAACTACCAAGTCAATTTGTATGGGAGGTCCAAAAAAATTTCTTATATTCCGACCTATGTTTCTTAGGGAAAGTTGTTCAGTTTCATAGACTGATTCACCCCTTAATATATTTACAGCTAATATTTTTACACCATAAATTATAAGTACATTTTTGTATACAAAAATGGCACATGACAAGACTAATTACGTATACACGGTTCTAGAGCGGAAATCCCCTAGTGGTTTCCGTTCGCTACCAAATTGGCCCCCCACTTCCCCCCGCACTGATTCCCCCGCAAATAGGATTTTGGATTCGTGGCGATTAGACACGTCAATTAGCTAGTTCGGGTGTGTGCTCGGCCATTTTGACGACCGCAAAAGGATCGGGTTTGTAACTAGGGATGAAATATTTTTCAAACTATCGATACCGATATGATAAATAGCTATCGAATATTTGGAAAAACTTAATAACACCCTATTATTATTCTTATTTTACGAACTATTGTTTAACGACTGTTTTTCAATTAATAAAATTAAAATAAATAAAAAGACCACCGCACACATACACATTGTGTATACAAGTCTTAGGCCATGCAAAGTATATAATTTTATCAAATTTTATAGATTTCATAGGCATTCCGATTGGAAGTTTTCTTTTAATATATTATTCAGATTTTTGTATATCAGTGTCTATATTAAATAAATATCGATGGCTGTATATCATTGCACCTCTAATTTTAGCCGTGTTTACATAAATCTGATATTCGGTTAGTTAGGGCCTGAACGGTTAGGCGGTAAGTAGAGTTTTCAATCTGTTTAGCAAATTGGCTCTTACGGCTTATACAGGCAGAATTTTCATTAGTTGACCGATAATTCTAGGGGGGGTTTCGTAAACCAGAATGAGGATAAAATTATGAACATTTATAAAATGTTGACGACTTATTTTCAAGTATCTAATTCAGCTATATAACTTTTTTTTATACATCATCACACCATTTAGTATAGCATCACACCATCTGTACAAGCAGGTGTCGTAAAAGGCGTCTAAGGGATGAATGGTAACGGTCAGTACCGCTCTCTGTGAATATCTACAACATCAGTGCACTGCGTCGTCTCTCTTTTCGTGTGAAATGCCGAGTTGCCCAACGACCCGATAAGCCCTGCTGTTAGAGTTTTCAACCGCCTACTATTTGTCGTAGGCCTCCGACATGGTTGAGTAACGACCGCCGCAGACGAGGTAACCTAGAGGTTATCATAGACTGCAACCGGGACCTACGGCGTAATGTGCCCGAAACACGGAACCATCTTTCTGGCCAGAATTGCGGGTAGAATTTTCAGATTCACCTGCATATAAACTGCTAAGAGAATTCTTGGAATGTAGAAACAACACGATGGCCAAGATGTGAGTGGGTGTGGGTTGCTGTGAACTGGAATGAAAAGAACGTATCACACACACACGTGCGGAACATGGTGTGGAATGCGGACAGCCCGGTAGACAGGCACGTGAGCTTTCAACGCGGTTCACAAGTCCTTTTTCACGTTTTGCGGCAAGGAGATAAGAAATGGAAGTTCCTTGTTTTTTTTTATTAGTTTATGGTAAAAAGTAATTGTATAAAAATCTAAATATTCCGATTGTTGTTTTTATCTACATTTATAGGTATTATTTATTACACATGGAGAGTCATTGTTACATGAGCTAAAAAAGACCGATATAAAGTTTTTCGGTTATGAAAATGTCGTGAAAACGTCTTGTATTAGTGAGACTGAGACACATTTGATTCGGTCCATTTGTCAAATATTTTATACCCTCGTAAATTGGTGACCATCAATAAACCTGGATAAGATGTCTGATCTGAGCTCTAGGTTTTAAATGTCAGGCCGAAGAAGTCATTCCATCGACCTTCATCACTCGCTACAAGAACTTCCGGAGTAGGTATAATAATTTAATGCCTTTTAGTCTTTGGATGATGATATTAAAGCACGCAATTTCGATAGTATGAATATGACATCAAAGAATTTTCGCAATTTTACTTACCACAATTTTAAACATGATTTAACCTGGTCCGCGTGTTGTCTCTATCCACATACATACACAAATCACACCTTTATCCCTTCCGGGGTAGGCAGAGCGTTAAAAATCGTAAAATTACGGTAGTTATCGCCACGTCTGACAAGTATTGAGGGTGCTTTTCGATGATACATGTATCACAGTAGTGACAGGTTGTCAGCCTGTCGCCTAAAATTGTATTACACATGACACCCTCGAGTCCCTTATTTGCCTTTTACAACACCCACAGGAAGAAATAGGGTGATGCTATTCTAAGCCAGCATCACACGGCACTATCTCTATCACTACATCTCTATCTAATACAAAGTATGTGACTGTACTATGTGCAAATGCAATCCGACCCTCCTAAAACTAAACGGTAGAGTCGTAAGTCGGCATAATCCCTTTGTATTTGACCAACAGACGTTTATGCTAGCCGTATTTACCGTACATTTCAAACTTATTGTAAGGGCGCGTGTAGACAATCGCTCCGATAGATAGATCGACTATTTACAAAAAAATGACTCCCTGTCTTTGGTAGGCCTATAAAGAAGTAAAGAAGAAGTACAGTAAAATAAAAAACAGACTTTGTGTTAACACTTTCGATTTTTTTACTTTACATTGTTTTCTCAGGCCCGTGCCGTTTTATGGTCAAATTGAAGGACTTGGAAAACCAATAAGGGGAGGCCTGTCCAGCAGTGGACTGTCGGGGCTGTTAAGATTAAGGTTATGTATGTGTGCTTAAATCTTTAAAACTTCATAACGAATTTTTGATGCAATTTTTTTATAGATAGTGTAATTCAAGAAGAAAACAACTTACTTTCACGGGAAAATGAGTTACAACAGGCGGAGGGCGGGGAAAATTGTTCGCTTGGTCATTTTCCTTACAAACCTTACAGTGGACAGGCACCCTTGGGTCTTGGTATTACCGGACCCATAAGAGGATTAATTACGTCACAGATTGGTGACACAAATAGATTATGTTACAGTTTGATCTAAAAGCCTGCCCGGTTGTAATTTGATCTTGTTGAGCCGAACTGAGTGGCTGCCTAGAATAACAGCTAAAGTATGATTTTTAATTCGATGCAGTAAACTGACAGCTGCAATGTAAATAATGTTGCCTACTCGAAAACCAAAGTGACGTACTCCAGTTGAATGAGTTGATTCATAAAGCCTTTTCACACTGACTAACCGTTATCGAGCCGCCATTTTTTGATGTATGAAGTTATTGTCTAAGTTTATTTCTTGAGGATAGAGTAGAGATAGATATATTACAAAATTAATTTTCATTGCCATTTCTCTCCTGTAGGTCTGCTGTAAGAAATTTCTTTTTTAGAGATAAGCAGTGCCTGTTGTGTCCATTTTATTTATGTTTGTTTCCTGTAAAATTTCTTGTGTACAATAAATGGTAAAATAAATAAATAAATAAATAATTCATATAATATTGAACACATTTTAGCTTGTTTTTATTTTGGTCTGATGTTAAAATACGTTAACGCCAAAGTGTCCAAAATGTCGAAATTGCTTAATTTTTGCAGCTTTAACTACTCATTAACCCTGTTCGAAGAGGCTCTTACCAATATCACACCACAGAAATGGAAGAGCTGTGTGACACATGTAATAAAAGTAGAAGACGATATGTGCCATCTCGATCCTCCCTCGCATTGACGGCATTGTTTATAGATTAATTATAAATGTAACGGAATCTGATAGTGATGATGATGACAGTGAATAAAAATTTATTTTTATATAAACCGTTTTTTCTTAAATACCTTCCCTAAAACCATGCACCAGCCTAAGTAGAAAATATAACTGCCTATATTCTTGAGCCACTTAACTTCTTGATTTCTTGAACTAAATAGTCATTGTAATGCAAACAAAATGGGCTCAATTCAGGCTGCCACTTAAACACATTATTTTGAATTTATGTGGTTATTATCAACATGACTTACAGGCATATATCGGGAACTCAAAAGCAATAAATATCTTGAGTGAAAACCCGTGAATATGCCCAATCGTTTGACCAGCCATTGAACACAGCATGTCGAAAACTTTAATAGTTTGGCTGGTCTGTTAAGGTTTAAGGTCATCAGGTACACCAGATCTTGCATGATCCTAGTTTTTATACTTTTCCCTATGTATGGGCACTAAACCCTATCTCTGTGCCAAATTTCAGCTCTCTAGGTTTTTGGGAAGCACTATTTTCTTATTGGTGATCAGTTCGCGCTCGACTTGCTCAGATTGAGCCATGTTATTCTTCGAGTATTTACGTAATTTAATAAGCTTAAAATTATCACTTTGATATTATATGAACATGTCGCTAGATGAGTGATTGAATTATATCTTTTTAGCACATCACTATTTATTTTTCCCAAAAAAGCGGCAACCCCCCAAACGTAAGTTTACTGCATCGAATTAAAAATCATACTTTAGGTTTTTTTTATGCTGTTTTTTTTTATACAAGGTGTAAGAGACGGTCTAACGAAAACTTTGCAGGCGTGATCAGACCATGAAACCGAACAATTTTTATCATGGGGGCTATAGTGGGAAACGAAAAAAATTTTTCCACCTCCCATACAAAGTCAATCAGCTGATCGGGAATTCTGTATGGGTGTTCGAAAACATTTTTTCGTAAAAGTTGTTCAGTTTCATGGTCTGAGCACGACTGCAAAGTTTTCGTTATACCGTCTCTTACACCCTATATACTTTTTGAACGTCATCTAAAAATATGATGCCAGACGAAACCTAACTTTTTGGCTTCAGTTTTCAACTTATCGTGGTGGAATTCGGACTGAACCTTGGAAGAGAACATTATCTTCGTGCTTCGCATCCGTATCAAAAAGTAATTTGCAATTCCGAATTCAAATTGACCGGTGGCGGCATTTGGCCTTACAACTAACTTCGAATCACAATAGCACTATAATATGCGAAAACAGGGCGGCTTTGATTTGATAATCTACAAAAAAGACATCAAAAATTGTTTTTACATCCCGGAAAAAGTCTTTTTTCTTCAGAAATAGGTATTCGTGAAGGAATGAGCTTGCTAGACAAAAAGTTTGAGACTAGAATTTGCTACTTTACTACATTTTTAGGGGCAGCTTTTTACTCTGCTGAGATAGATATAATTAGGTTTGATTAGGTATAATCAGGTTTGGTTAGTAGTATGGACTATTAACGTAAATTTATAAGATTCACACACATCACGCCTTTATCCCTAATGGCTTGCGGAGCGTGCAGAGAGTCAATGGCCGTAAATTACGATCGTTTAGAAATGCTGTAGTGTCAGGTGACAATTGCGTATGGTGAAACATTGCATCTATATTGACAGGTTATCAGCCTGTTCGCTGTCGTCAGCTAAAATTGTAACACGTGAAGCCCTAGAGTTCCTTAGTCACTTCTTACGACACCCGCAGGAAGGAAATGGTTGGTGAAGCTATTCTAAGCCGGCATCACATGACAACAGGTTTACTTAGTGGTTAAAATGCCGTGTGATGCCGGCTTTGCCGTGTGATGCCGGCTTAGAATAGCATCACCCCATTTCCTACCCATGGGTGTATGGTATGAAGCGACTGAGGGACTTGAGGTTTCAGGTGTATTACAACTTTCAGGCGACAGGCTGACAACCTGTCACTATAGTGATACACAAATTATCTCAAACGGCCCTCTATATTTGTCAGACGTGGCGATAGCGATCGTATTTTTACGGCTGATAACACTCTGCCTTTCCCGTAAGGGATAAAGGCGTGATTTATGTATGTATGTATGTAAAATGCTAAACTTTAGTAAATTATCTGCTAAAATTAAGCGATTTGATTAAACAAGAATACGCAATTACAGCAGTTCCAAGAGCTCGACAATAAGATTTGATTAATTATTAAACGTCTCCATTGTTAGAAATTTCCCCAAAATCTCCTTGTTCGTTCCGAGCACTTCCAATAGGAAGTCCGCAGTATTCAAGGTTTTAGCTGAAGTCGCTTTGTATGCGGGTAAGTACTACAAAGGTTGGATTTCATAGAAATAACTTCAAACTGGCCAGGTGCTCAATTTCTGATTATTAGTGTGCAGTGTGCAATGCCGTGTGATGCCGGCTTAGAATAACATCACCCCATATCCTTCCCGTGGGTGTCGTAAGAGGCGACTAAGGGACTCAAGAGTATTAGTCATCATCATCATCATCTGCCTGCCCTTATCCCAATTCATTTGGGGTCGGCGCAACATGTTTTCTTCTTCCATTCATCTCTATCAGCAGTCAAATCCTCATTTATGCCCTTTTTGTTCATGTCGTCTTTTACACAATCCATCCAAACTTTTTTGGGCCGTCCTCTCCTCCTGCATCCATCCACATTCATGTTCATTACTTTCTTTAGCAAATGCTCCTCATCCCTCCTCATAACATGCCCATACCAAGAAAGATACGGTTCCCTCTCATCTTATCTGTCACTGGAGCAACTTTCAAACTTCCTCTTATATACTCATTTCTTATCTTATCCATCCTGGTCACACCACACATCCATCTCAACATTCTCATCTCAGCTACATGCAATCGTTTTTCATCCGTCACCTTAGTGGGCCAACACTCAGATCCATACATGACGACAGGAGTATTAGTCTATTACAATTTTTAGGCGACAGGCTGACAACCTGCCACTATAGTGATTCACATGTTTTCTTAAACAACCTTGGAAAACAATCCACAAAAATATCATTCTTACGGCTGTTAACGCTCTGCCTACCCCGCAAGGGATAAAGGCATGATATGTGTATGTAGTGTGCAGTTTATTTTCGACAAAAGTCCTCTAGTTTTTGAGATTCGTGTGACATGTTTGGTATCGCTGGATTCTTCGTGATGCGCTGAATCAGGATCTGCAGTCGTCAAGAAATTATGTGGTGGAGGTGGGAGAGACTGGGGGTTAAAGATAAAGCCGAGTGTCAGACGAAAATTGCTCGTTTAGTTAATGGTTAATGGCTGAAATCGTGCACGGAAGTCGGTAACGACTGATATGTACACTCACACTTTCAGCTACATAAGTTTATTAATGTTTAGGTCCTAGACATTAATAAATTCTCGACTCTAGCATGTGTTGAAATTTATTAGGCTATGTGTGAATGTATTGTGAAGTAGCATATGTGATTAAGCATGTCTGATTAATTATAGTAGCAGATTTCCTCTTTGGAAAAGCAAAACTAGATCTCCTGATCCATGTTTTTAGTATTGTTTAGTATTTGATAGGAAATATGAAAAATTTGCGCTTGCTTTTAGTTAAAAAATGCTAACCTTTTGAGTGGCCAATACCTGGAACAAAAAAGAGCATCGTTAGGTATTTTTAAAATAACAAATTTGGTGAGAGTGCTGGTGAAAAGCACATTTATCTATATAAATACTTTGGATGAAATCTATAGTATAGATTCTATACCTGGAATTTATAAAATTGAAAAAATATATTTCAAAAAGATCTGTTTCATTCATTTAAAAGGCCAAAAAGCTGCCCTTCGGCAATACTTTTTTCCATCAACATGCCACAAAAAAAGAAATTATATTTGACCCCGATTATTTTCACTGAACGATTCGAAAGACAATTATGGAGCGAAGTTTTCCGATTGATCCCGGCTTCCGGGAGGCAGAGGGTGCGGCGAGAGTGGTTTGCTACCTTACCACCAGATGGACACAAAATGGCGACATGCTACCGACAGGTACATTGCTGTCTCAAAATGCTAGACTGTTTGTCCATGCGCGTAGATGTAAATTTTTTATCGTGCTCAAGTCAGAATTGTCACTAGACCACAGAACAAAAGCACACGATAAAAAACACGTCTGTGCAGGGGAGTCTAATAATATTCCTTTGCTTTGTACCCGCTTGGTACCCACGTTGAATCTGAGGGACTAAGTAGAGGTTGTCTATCTTTTTTAAACATGAGGCAAAAACATTGCTTTCCATCCCTTACAGAAAACAAATTATGGGCCGCGCAGTAATGTATAGATGTTTTTGTTCGGAAATAAATAAGCGCAGGAGACACGTTCCCTACGTTAAACTTTCTCTCATACAATTTCATACCATAGCAACTTTGGAAGACTCACGTCAGTTCGAGTCTCGTGGTTCAGTTCATGCTTAAGCCACTACCTTAAAAAGAGCAATGTGTGTAAAAATTATCGGCGTGTAAACATGGTACAGCTGTGGAGTACGCCATTAAAGCAATGGCGGATATTGGTCTGGCAAATTGGTGCCCACCCTCATTTTATATCGCTCCTATTGCGATTCCATGTGGTTTTCACATGTTCAATTGTATGTATTTGCCATTTGATTATGTACTCGCGTAATAAAGTTAAACATTAAAAGTGTTTTTCCCCCCATTTATCCTGTTTTTATTATTAGGTAAGTATATCAGTAATTTAAAATTATATCCAAATTAATCCCATTTTAAAAAAAGCTTCAAACAGTAGCTACTACTCAACTAAGCAATAATATTAACCTTTTGTAATACAAATGAAATAATCATAAATAAAAGAAAGAGAAACGACATCCATATTGTTTACCGTCTCCATTTTTTGCTTTTTGATCTGAGCTCACAAAAGTCCACTTTTCCAATGGAATACGTGACTAATTTAACAATTCTATCATCCATCTTCGGTGTCAATGTTTTACATTTCCATTCCACTGAAATCCATACTCTTTCGAAATAAGAAATTCTTGCTTCAAAGAAAGTAAGTAATCTTAAAAATTTAAAAGAATTTCATATTTAATAAAACCGAATAGCAGCACACCGTTGACTGCGCGCTTGCTGTTCTTAAGTGGAATTTCATTTCATTAAGTTCCATAAAAATGATAAAATTGGTTGAAAATATGACTTCAATTTTCGAGTTCCAGTGTCTTCTAAGATGAATACCGCTACTGTACCGTGTTTATAAGTAAAATTTGTCCGCCAGAGGACCATAGACCAAGATAGACATAATTAGAAAGTGTACAAGCTGAAGTGATAGTAGGCGGACTGGTCAGATCTGTCGTAGAGCCCATAGACGATGTAGTAACCGTTTTATGGAGTATAAGCCTCAGAAACCTTAGCATTGGACACCCTCAAGCTAGATAGACAGAGGGCGAACGGTAGCAACTGTCTCTTTCTCTTATGGTACACCAAGTTGTCCGAATAGTGTCAGAATTTGCCAACCGCCTTCTGTCATGGTTGTGTAATGACCGCCGTCTAAGTGATCATAGACAGTAACCGGGACCTACGGCTTAACGTGCCATCCGAAACACGGAACCTTCTTACTTACGGTAGCAACTGGATGGCGAAAACAGGAGATCGTGCTTTATGGTGTACCTAGATAGCCTAGGTCCAGGAGTGGACGACACTAGGCTGATGTGATGTGATACGAAGCAGTTATGTTTGTTGTATGGCACGGATGGACTCTAATTTAATATGTAAGACGTTTGATTATTGTAGTATATTGCATGATTTGTGATTTATAAATTAGTACAATAATTTATTCTTTATTAATAATTTATTAGTACGGTTGCTTATGAGTACGGATGTTTCATAAAGTCATGAGTATGGATTGTAATAGGAGTACTGTGGTATCTCTGGTCCTGTAGCCCCACTCCTGGTAGTTAATATAAACCCCGACACTCTGGTGGGGCAGTGAGTTGTACAGTGGTTACCAATACGTCATTAGGTACGGAATATCGTGTACAGTGTGTTATAAAGTGAATATACTTATAAGTGATACAAGTGAGTGTGTTTCATTACTCTATAAACTGGCGACGAGGAGAAAAACCGTAAGTACATTTCCAAATTATTTAAAAGAAGGGAAAAAGAAAGATTTCTAGTATACCGCTACTCTGTGAAATGAAATTCAAGATTTTTTTGAAGTTGCTGTTTTGTGAACCGAAAACTACTGAAATTTCATTTAGTCAAGGCGACTCCTTGGAAATGTTATTTTGGAAATGCGAGATTGACGCACGTACAATCTTTTTTTAAAGGTTGTTTTGCGATAATCTTCAGCATTAAAATTTTATTTTAGCGGTTCACAAAATTTTAGTCAAAATAATATTCAAAATTTATTAATTTAATGAAAATAGCGGTTTTACTGGTTAATTTTCTTGGACAGGAGAGGTTTCAATGTTTGAATAATGTGTGACGCTTAAATTTGTGTAATAAACTAGGAATATAGGCAACATATCATTATAATGGCGTTGTCCAGTGCTAGTACGGTCTGGTTTCACACTGTGATGTCCAGTAAAGGAAGTAATATTTTGCGTGTAGTATGTGCACACACTAAGATGCACGGTCTTCGCTAAGCGATAGACAGTTCTGGTAATGTAATCGTAATACAAGCAGTCATATGCGCACACGTGGTGGCGCATGGTCCTCACAAATGTGATGGACAGTGTCCAAAGTATGTTCTTAATTATGTTATGTACCGTACTAGACATTTCGTGTCACTGACATGAAATGAAAATAGTAGTGATATGTGCCCTATATTTGAGAACAATAAAAAAAAAAGTTACACGTATTCATTCATACATAATTTCATTTAACTGGTGTCTAAAGAATCTTATAAAATATTCCCAGATGTACACTAAATTCATTTTGTTCCCTTTAAATATTATAAACGTGAAAGCAGAATGATTCTATTCCATTGCCTAAAATTAAATAAGCTGGAACTTTAAACTCGATCTCTTTGATGTTTTTTACACGTGCGTGGAGGAATCAAGTAATACTATTCATTCAGTTTATTTCATTTCAGTCGAGTAGTTGTATTTTAGTTCCAAATATGAAATGAATCATTGTCATATTGTGTTGTAATTTAGAGGAAAAATAATTAATGTATGAAACCGTTATTATAACAGTGTCGTATATTTACAGCAATAATGTCAGACGTAAAAAATCTGCCACCTTTGGAAAATTTTGTATGCGAAGGGGATGACGTTGGATTGAGATGGGAAAAATGGAAACGAGGACTAAAAATATATCTCGATGCGGCAGAAATCGAGGAACCTACGAGAAAGCGAGCGACTTTACTGCATATGGGAGGTTTGAATTTGCAAGAGGTTTATTTTAATATTCCAGGAGCTCATGTTGATGAAACTTCTGATGATGAAGACGTTGACGTGTACGACGTTGCAGTGAAGAAATTAGATGATTATTTCTCACCAAAACAGAGCTGTATTTACAGTAGGCACGTTTTTCGTCTATTGAAGCAGGAACCTGGTGAGCATTTTGCTAAATTTTTACTAAGACTACGAAAACAGGCTGAAAAGTGTAACTTCAAAGACAAGGAAGGGAGTATAATTGATCAGATCGTAGAAAAGTGTTCTTCTGCAGAGTTGAGGAAGAAAATTCTGAAAACAGGAGATTCAGTCACTCTAGATGATGTCATTCGTGAAGCTAGTATTCTTGAAACCGTGTCTCAACAACTAGAGGATTTCAGTAGAAAAGGTACGTCATCACATCCTGAAAGCTTAATTAATAAAATTGATTTCAAGAGACGGCAACGCATCGCTCCATCATCATCAGCACCATTGTGCTCCAGATGTGGTAATAAGCCTCACCGCAATATGACTGATTGTCCTGCTTGGAAAATTAAATGCCACAAATGTGGTAGGTTGGGCCATTTTCAGAAACACTGCCGGACTGTACAGAAACGTCCACATCAGCCTGAGCGTCCACAATCATTTAAAAAATCCAGACCCGATCTTCAAAAGAAAGGTGAGACTGTGTCAAATGTTGACAATAATGACTCTGACACAGAATATATTTTCCACATTGATAGTGATGAGGTAATCAGCTGCAATATTGGTGGTATAGATACTGAACTACTTATCGACTCTGGGAGTAAATGTAACCTTTTAACACAACAGACTTGGGAACGCTTGAGAAAATCCAAAGTTAAAGCATTCGATCAAGTGAAATCACCTGACAAGACGTTTCTTTCATACGGTAGTACTCAGCCATTGGTAGTACTTGGTTCGTTTAAGGCAACTACAAAAATTTTAGACAAAGAGATCACTGCGACATACTATGTTATCAAAGATGGTACTCGCAATCTTCTCGGCAAAGAGAGTGCAATTGCTCTCGGAGTTCTACAAATTGGTCTAAAAATAGGTGTTGAAGTAAATGCACTAGAGACATTCCCGAAATTTAAAGACGTATTGATAGAGATACCAATCGATACAACAGTTACTCCAGTCTGTCAACCATATAGAAGAGTGCCGATACCGCTGGAGTCAAAAGTTAACCAAAAACTGGATGAACTTATGGAAGCTGACATAATCGAAAAAGTGGAGGAACCTTCAAGATGGGTATCTCCAATAGTTCCTATTTTAAAAGAAACCGGAGATGTTCGCATATGTGTAGACATGAGAAGAGCTAATGCTGCCATCATTAGAGAAAACCATCCTCTGCCAACGATGGATCAGCTGCTGCCTAAATTTAAAAAAGCTAAGTTTTTTTCACGCCTGGACATAAAAGATGCATTCCATCAATTAGAAATTCACCCCGATTCGAGGCACATCACGACATTCATCACGAGCAAAGGCATGTATCGCTATAAAAGATTGATGTTTGGAATTTCCTGTGCACCGGAGATTTTTCAGAAAACACTGGAAAGAATTCTTCTACAATGCGAAGGTACGGTCAATTTCATTGACGATATTGTTGTCTATGGCACAAATGAGGCAGAGCATGATCAAAGGCTTAAAAACACTCTCAAAGTATTAAAGGAGAATAATGTGCTACTCCATCCAGGTAAATGTGTTTACAAAATACAAAAAATAAATTTCCTTGGTCATGAACTGTCTCCGGAAGGTGCGAAGCCATTAGACAAGTATTTAAAATCCATACAGAGTTTTCGGGCTCCAGCAACAACTGAGGAACTGCAAAGCTTTTTGGGCCTGGTTAACTATGTAGGTAAGTGGATACCGAATCTTGCTACCCTCACAGAACCACTGCGAAAGATTTTAAGATCCAAATCAGCAAAAAATAGCTCTTTGACGTCTTCTTGGTCCTTTGAGCAACAGGAATCTTTTGAAAAGCTGAAAGATTCACTGTGTAATATCAACACTTTGGGTTATTATGATCCAGATGACAGAACGCAAGTAATCGCAGATGCCAGTCCCGTAGGTTTGGGGGCTATTCTCATACAAATTGATTCTGACGGACCTCGAGTTATAGCATATGGAAGTAAAAGCCTGACGGAATGTGAACGGAGATACTGCCAGACAGAGAAGGAGGCCTTGGCTCTTGTATGGGCAGTAGAGCATTTTCATATATTTTTATATGGAAAGGAATTTGAATTAATCAGTGATCACAAGCCTCTGGAAACTATATTTGGTCGTTCTTCCAAACCGTGCGCACGAATAGAGAGGTGGGTGCTTCGTTTGCAATCATATAAGTACAAAGTGGTGTACAAACCTGGAAAAACAAATATTGCTGATCCATTGTCCAGACTGTGTCCAGAAGTTCCCTCTCAAAAGGTAAGCAATTACATAAACCAAGTAATTGACTATGCAAGGCCAGTCGCAATCCCATTGGTTGAAATTGATCAATGCTCAGCGGAAGATGAAGAAATTTTAAGAGTGAAGAAAGGTTTGTATGAAAACGATTGGGATCAAAGTATTAATAACTACAAAATATTCAGTGCAGAGCTATGTTTTCAAGACAATATTTTGTTACGAGGTACCAGAATCGTGATCCCACTAAAATTGCGACAAAGAGTTCTAGAAGCAGCGCATGAGGGACATCCAGGCATTGTTGCCATGAAAGCAAGACTCCGGACTAAGGTATGGTGGCCTAAAATCGATAAAGATACTGAAACATTAGTCAAAAAATGTAAGAGCTGTACATTAGTATCTGCCCCAAACCCACCAAATCCGATGAAACGAAGAGATCTCCCAATAGAACCTTGGACTGAGGTAGCGATGGATCTTCTTGGTCCTCTGCCATCTGGTGATTATATTTTGGTTGTCATTGATTACTTCAGTCGTTACAAGGAAATTAAAATCACAAAACAAATAACAACTTCGGACATTATAAGACTCTTGAAAGAAATGTTTTCTCGTTTGGGTTTTCCTGTCTCTGTTACAGCTGATAATGGGCGTCAATTTTCCAGTGAAGAGCTGAAAAAGTATTTCAACGAATGCGGTATCAGACTTTACAGCACTATTCCTTACTGGCCGCAACACAACGGCGAGGTCGAGCGTCAGAATCGAAGCATACTGAAAAGGCTCCGAATTAGCCAAATTGAGAAACGTGATTGGAAAGAGGATCTGCTCTATTATTTAATGATGTACAACAGTACACCACATTCAACCACTGGGAAAACCCCTTCTGAATTATTTTATAGACGTCAATTTCGTGATAAACTACCATTTTTCAAAGATATAGAGAACAAAGACGTGGACGGTGAAGTAAGAGATAAAGACAAAATTCAAAAGGAAAAAGGAAAGGAGTATAGTGACAGGAAACGAAAAGCTGTAGATCATAATGTGGAAGAAGGTGATAAAGTATTTGTTAAAAATTTTACAAAAGATAATAAACTTACTTCTACTTTTTCAGATACCCCACATGTTGTTACTAAGACAAAATCCAGTTCAGGTGATGTAATGGTACAAAATGAGCAAACTGGCCAAGAATATCGAAGAAATGTGGTACATTTAAAAAAGATTGGAGGAGAGTGGAAAGTAGCTTCGGAATCTAATACTGATCAAAGTGAGCAAATTGTCGATTGAAATTAGATATGTAATTAACTAGTAATTGTTTATAGGTATTAAGCGTTGTATAAGTTGAATTATTTGTACAAATTGTATAAGTAAGAAAATTTTGATAACATCTAAGATACAGTTTTAACTATAGTTTTAAACTTATTTGTACTGAATATATAAGGCTCTATTTCTGATTATTATTAACTAATAATTAACTTTGATTTTAGAATAAAATTATTTTGCATTGTTTTATTCTCAATTTTTATAAGAAGGAAGGGATGTAGTATATTGCATGATTTGTGATTTATAAATTAGTACAATAATTTATTCTTTATTAATAATTTATTAGTACGGTTGCTTATGAGTACGGATGTTTCATAAAGTCATGAGTATGGATTGTAATAGGAGTACTGTGGTATCTCTGGTCCTGTAGCCCCACTCCTGGTAGTTAATATAAACCCCGACACTCTGGTGGGGCAGTGAGTTGTACAGTGGTTACCAATACGTCATTAGGTACGGAATATCGTGTACAGTGTGTTATAAAGTGAATATACTTATAAGTGATACAAGTGAGTGTGTTTCATTACTCTATAATTATGTTTTCCATTTAGTTACCTCGTCCGTTGAAAGTTAAATACCGAACAAAAGCCTCCGCTTAGGTACAACTTCCCCAGTTCGTCAGAAACATCGGCCGGACATCAAATTATCTGATAACAGCAGGTGAGCCCTGCAGGTATTTCAGGGAAACTTTACTTATCAAAGGCTGAGTTGCCAGATTCAAACTTTGTTTCCCGACTTCACGATAAAGTTTTGACTACGTCTGACTATGCACTATCTGTATTTTGTACTTAAATAGTAGATATTTTTCCAAGAGGAAATAACTCTACGAGATAAAATTCAAAATGCAAAAGCAAGCGTAGCCGTTTCATATGTTATTATAAGATACTTAAGTTCTATGCTGCCCATAGGTATGAGAATCATCTCTATTTATAAAACAGCGAACGCTTTCTCTAAATACCGACTTGATGTAGGCATAGAAGTAAAACTATAAGACATTATAACGGGTTTAGGGTGCTCGATATATCCCTACCGTGAGTTAAAACCCGTTATAATGTCTTATAGTTTAAGTGATAATAACCACGGAACCTTAAAATCAGGCATAGAACTACATAGATATTTATTAGTATGTAACTATATTTTTTTCTAAAAATATGTTAGGAATATGAAAGTAATTGTTTTTTATCTGGCAACCCTACTAAGAACTGTAAATTGTTCTGATTCTAGGCAAAGGAATTAAGTAGGCGGAATATTTAACATTTAGAACAGCTTAGAAACGATGTGAATAAATAAAGTTCTCGGAAAGGAAAACAAAGCTTTTGTCTTTTCCACGACTAATCTCTTTTGCTTTTAAATGTCACAGAAATATCTACCAACTTAAAAAAATAACGATTACACTTTCAGAATGGTGATGAAAAGAATATGCAACTTAAACGACCTATTCGCGTATTTGGATTATAGACACGAATAGTGTTAAATATTTTTAAACACAATAGTTCGATAGACTCGTAATCTAATTAGGTACTTTTGTGAAATCAAACATAAATATCACTAGAAATTCTACTTGTCAAACTGTTATTATAAAAGTAACAAAATTGCGCTTTGACAAAGATATGCGGCACATATAATAAAATAAATAGTGTAATTCATACAACAAACTCTACTTTCAACTTCCTCTTACAACAAGATTCCGTTTAGCAAAAGTGATAACACATTATTTCCTGAGAAAAAGCGCTAAAAGCGAAGGGTAGACTTTGATAAATTGCTTTCAGACCAAGAACTTTAACTGGGTGTTCTGTTCTGAGGATAATTTCAAGTGCTTACGTTTTTACGAGAAATTGCTTTGCGAAAAATTTTAATACTCATATTTCAAGCAAACAATGAGCGACTTCTCATAGTATTTTTTTACGTTATAAATCATTTGCAGTTTTAATTGCATAAAGAAACAAATTATACTACATTTCTGGACTTTCAAAACTATCGACAAACAAAGTAATGACCAATTCGGTATAATGAGCAACTTACTATTATTGTGTACCGCCTGCTTTCTATTTAGAGGTACCGATCGAATGATAAATTATTTGGATTCGGACTTTGGACAGGAGTGTACTTTTTAACATTTCGGATCCTAAACAGTTTTGGAGATGCACAAGCAGATTTTCTTGTGATGGATGGAGGGAAATCTTGTAAACAGAATTATGACATCCTCCGATAGAATCTTTCACAGCGGTGCCTAGTATCTCTGAGGAAAGCGGTATAAAGCATGCCAGAAATTAAGTGTGTAAAATCTAAGCACTAACCCTTTTATGATGCGCACAGTAGAAAAACTTATCTCGCGGGCGAGAAGACTTCACAAGTGTCAAATCGTATAGATTTTATCAAAACAAATGAATCATTTTGTCTACAAGTGTAGAGAAAATCGAAGTCGCGGTTGCGCATCAAAACTGGGCAAGACTATAAGGCACGGTAGCTGTGACCTGCTGACGGGTAAGGACTCTGACCCGTGACCCAGCCTCGAGTTATTTTCGGTTCAAAGGCTGACCATGGCGAATGTTATGGGCAGATGGAACGTGCAGGTGCTTCCGTACCTAAAATGACAAAGACAGGGGTTTCCTTTACAAGCTTTTATATATAAAAACAACGTAGAGGATAAAATTATCATCGTGTTTTCAACCCCTGCGTTTCTGAAACCGAAACGAGTTTTAAGTATTAAATCTATCAACTTCTAAATCTAAATCTTAGGCAAGTAAGCGAAAGAAGTAAATCTTAGTCGCTCAAGTTGTCATAAATAATTCAAAGTCCTTATAAATAAAATTTTCTGTAAAAGATTATGTGTGATTTCGTTCAAATATATTCGCATAAATATCTAAATCGTTTACAGAAATGCACGTAAATATGGATAACATCAAATGCATGGAAGCAATGAATGACACATCCGCCGCCGGCAGAAACCCAAAATTTTGAGGTGTGGAATTTGGTATTTGTGCGCTCGTGATTCGTGCATTAGACAGCCTATAGTACACACACACTAGACGCATATACACTTTTACACGTCACTAGCAGGGTGGAATTTCCAGCGAACGAAACAATAAGCTGCCATTTCAAATGAGTTGGCATTGTGGGTTGCCACCACCGACTGAATATCTGATTTGTCCGGGCTTAAAATTCTATGAACATATACCTATTTATTTATTGGCACACATTCTATTAACAGCTTTTGCTGTGTAAAGAGTATATATAGTATTTATTATTGTGTGTAGTAAGTATTATGCAATACTCTTAAATCAGAAAAACAGGTTATCATGATTTCATGAGCTGTGGTTGTGGTTTACATTTGCCCACATTCGTCAAAATGTTGGCTTATCTCTTGCAGACAAATCACTCCATCATACACAAGAATACCAACTATAGCTGCTCTTAGTAAGCAACTCAATTGTTTTTACACGACTGCCAAATTAAAAAAAAGGAGTGTAAAGTTTTTCTTTTCTACTATAATGTAGGATTAGGATCCACTATACAACAGATATGAGTGGAGACAAGGATTTTCTTTTGATTATCACTTATATAAGTACTTTGGTAACTACGATAGCTGCACATCTGTACCTTTTGCTTCTGTAGGTACACCAACGACCATTCAACTTTAGTTTTATATCAATATTGGTTCTACGAGGTCAATTCAACGTTAGCTTTTGGGAGCTTTCCAAACAGGACGAAATGAATAAGTCCTCGGGCAATGTCGGTGTTCTTGTCGGCTTACATTTTTAAATCAGAAAATCAACTTTTTGTTACGATAGCTATGTTTTTTTTTTCGTGTGGGACACCGAGTCGTCTAACGACCCAATGAACCCTGGTGTCAGAGTTTTTCAACTGCCTACTATAGGGTTTTTCGATCGCCGTTACACAGCAACCGGGACCTACGGTTTAACGTGCCATCCGAAACACGAAACCATCTTACTTACGGACAATCGGGTGGTTCAGCCCGCAATGTCCTAACCAGACTGGGAACAATGGGATAGCTATGTGAAGCTTTATTATTCATTTATATCACTGTGAATTTCGATCATTGTAGGTTAATTGATTACAATAATTACATAATTTCACAGGGAAGTACATTTCAAGGTTAAAATGATCATAAATCTGATGTAAGTATCCCCAAAATCGGAATGTTCCTATATGATGATTTAGAGCTAATTTACGATGGCAAACTTTAAGGCGTTGCGAGGTTGAAATTTTGTGCATTTAAGTTATATTAAAACTTAACTAGACAAAGTACATTTTTTAGAAAGAAACTCTTTCAGTTTAGCTCAGTGCCATCTATGTAGTACATACATACGTACATAACTATATCACGCCTTTATCCCTTGCGAGGTAGGCAGGGCGTTAACGAGCGTATCGCCACGTCTGACAAATTTTGAGGGCCGGTTGAGATAGTTTGTGTGTCACTATACTTAGTGACAGGTTGTCAGCCTGACGCCTAAAATTTGTAATACACATGAAACCCTCGAGTTCCTTAGTCGCCTCTTACGACACCTACGGGAAAGAAACGGGGTGATGCTATTCGAAGCCGGCATCACACGACAATCTACATATGTAGTACACTTGGTACTTAGTACAATATTGGCTAAAAAATAGAATATTGTATCGAGGGCGTCACCTCGAGGTGACATTACACCCAGCAGGCAGGCAACATTTCCGGCTTTTATGTAACGGCTGTCATTTCATTTACGTGAAAAAAATCCGGGCAACATTTTGGGGAAAATTTTATGAGAAATTTATCGTTAGTTTTTTTCAACTTCAATGCAAGAAAAAACCGACGCGCGAACTTAATCCGAGGCTATTATCTACCAGTGTAACAGGTCAAATGGCTATAGCAATGGTCGAGGCAACTGCAAAAATAGTAGATTACGTACTGAGGTATGTAAGCTATCAATAACAACCGAGGTTTTTTAACGCCCGAGCGGAGCGAGGGCGGTACCTTTCCGAGGTTGTTATTGATGTTACATCCGTGGTACGTATACTGCTTTACATATCGAATGAAAAAAGAGTAAAATAAAGCGATAAATACAAGAAAACGATCCATAAATGATGATTGTATCGTCTGCTATTCAAATTGCACCACTAAACTTTTTTTTCTATGATTGAAAAATATTAAATTAATATGAAAGAAAAATATCTTAACATAAAGTAGACATTTTTCTGATCGTAGGGATATTAGTAATTTTTACTTTTGTCATTGTAATATTGAGTAATAATTCGACAAACTCATTTATTGAGGTTATAAAAATACAGATTAAAAATATAATTCCTGCGTTCAAGCAACACAATTCGTAGCGGCCAGTTCGAAATTTAAAATCGTATACAACTGGATGCAACTCCTATTAAAAAGAAGAAGAAATTGATTTTAACTTTTTAATTGCCGCGATTCTATTGGTTCTTTTTCTAGTTCCATATTTAAAATCACTTACAGGCTTAGTTTTAAAACCTCGCCTGTAAGTTGAACTTACAGGTCGTGTTTTTTGTCAGTAATGACCTACTTTCAGAGCATGAGATATGTAAATACTATTTATGCGTTGAAAACTATTGCCGTGTGATGCCGGCTTAGAATAGCATCACCCCACATCCTTCCCGCGGGTGTCGTAAGAGGCGACTAAGGGACTCGAGAGAATTGGTGTATTACAATTTTTAGGCGACAGGCTGACAACCTGTCACTATAGTAATACACATGTTTTCTGAAACAACCTTGGAAAACAATCCTCAAAAATGTCAGACGTGGCGATAGTGGCTGTATTCTTACGGCAACTATCGCTCTGCCTACCCCGCAAGGGATAAAGGCGTGATATATGTATGTATGTATGTAAAACTATTGAAAATTAATATTTTTTGTGTTTTCCTATCCAATATCAGCAATGTAATACTTGCATTAAATTGCAACATTATTGCTTGTTCAAATAAGTGAAATAGACTGAATATTAAAATGAAAATTCATTTACGCTGTCAGATGTGGGATTTCAGATGGTTTGAATTAGACATAAAATATTTTCGCTTAAATTTTCATATCTCCCATAATTCCAAACTTAAAATACACATGTTGATTTTACCCTAGATAACCTTAGCTACTTTAATTAAAGAGACAAAAAAAAGTTTTTAAGGAGATCCGGTTTTGGTTATTTGTATCTGTTATACAAGAAAATTGATAATTGTCTTGTTTTCATTATGTTTTCTAAGGCAAAACCTAGCCTATGTCACTCAGGATTTTACAAGGATTCTTCTCAAACAATTCCCATTCGAATCTGTTCAGTCATTATCGAGTTACAGTCCTTTAAAGAAACGCACATAAATACATACATACATGAGCCCTAAAAACATTACACTCCTTTTTTGGTTGGGTGTAATTACGCTTACTTAAAAAAATGTTTTAATCCAATTCATAAAGGAAAAGACGCTCATCAACAGAAACAGCAGTCGACGGTTAAAATTAAATTGCTGTTAATAAAACACCTCTTGGACGACGTTTTAGGCTCGTTTTAAAGCTTGTTGGATATTACTTACTAGTAAAAAGTTTATTTCGCAAATCGCGGCGTAAATCTTTTTATTCGGGCCTTTTCGATAAAGAGTTTCTATGTTCATATTATACCTCTTGATAAGAAAAAATGGAACTAAGTACATAGAAAAAATATTGAATTACACCGCTTTCTAGATAAATTTTCATTATGACTACTAATTTAGGGCTTTCGCCGCGATAATGAAGTGCTAATATTTTTTTAAAAACGTTATGACAAAGTAATAGTGTGGTAGATAGTAGGTATATTTAGGTATATGTACTTGCTCCTGTTCTTTCTGTCTCTTGACGAACGGTTGGGATATCGACTCTGCGAAGTTATTTATTTAAATTTCTATTACCTGTGATTATGTACCTACATACAACGGCCATTGCCTTAGGGCAATTCTCTCTCTCTCTTTTCGTGTGGGTCACCAAGCCCTTACAGACCTTAAAAGAAGTACCTATGTTTGTCGTCGTTGTGTATAAAAACATTTTTCCTAAGAAAACATTACTCACAAAATGTGGCGTGTCAGATGCAACAAAATTTACGCATTTGTTGAAAAGTTTAAGTAATAAACATTATTTCTTATTGATAACCTTTGTGCAATTCTGTATCCAGCTCTTTAAATTATTTATGGTATCATGAAAGCTAAAATCACCATTATACTCATACCTAGTATTTATAAATTAACAGTAATTAAAGACTCCATACCTATAGATTTCAAATTTCCAAAATAATGTACATTTTGGAGATTGCAATTTAGTAATCTGGCCTAGATGAATTTTGAAAGCATACATCTTGTAACAATAACACATAAGAGCTTTTTCCAAAGAAGCTTTTAGTTTAACCGATGCCCACCCACTCAAACAAAATTTAATTTGTGTAAAAGGTGTCCATAAATAAACATTGCACTGTATATTAGCAAAACCCTAAAAAAGTGGTTCTCGAACGCAAGAAATCTTTTAAAATCGTTGCTTACCATTTAGCACATTTAAAACTTGTTTGAAATTTTTTTTACGATACGATAATATGGGTCAACCCACTCATGATCTTTATAATGTTTATTTGCTCAGATAATCTACTATTTACTCATCTTGTTACCAGCCAGACACAGTGCTGCCAACCCGAAAAGGGTTATCGAACATCGAAGGTTTTTTCATTTATACATACATACATATATCACGCCTTTATCCCTTGCGGGGTAGGCAGAGCGTAAACGGCCGTAAGAATACGGTCGCTGTCGCCTCGTCCGACATTGTCGAGTATTGTTTTCAAAGGTTGTATCAGAAAACATGTGTATCACTATAGTGACAGGTTGTCAGCCTGTCGCCTAAAAATTGGACAAGATTATTTTTCATTTATTGGACAAGATTATGCGAGTCACCTCATGTGACGGTACATTTCTATTTATTTAAATCGATTCAGATTTGTGATTTTGGGTCATACGTAGACCAGACGGTTTCATGAGCGATTTATTTATAAGGAATGGGTCTATAAAGCCAATTTACTGTGTCACATGTGCCAACTTCGAATACTTTGCCAAAACATCCTTGAAGGACCCTTGAAATAGGGAGCGAGCAAGGAATATGCAGCGACGTTACCTGTAATTCAACAGTTTATTCTTGATTGAGTGAGTGAGCTATCACTAGTTACCAATCAATCACAATAGCCGAGAGGCAAATGTTGTGGCTGTTGATAAGTAAATAAAGAATAAATAAATAAATATCTTGGACCATTCACACAGCGCCATCTAGCCTCAAACTAAGCAAAGCGTGTACTATGGGAACTAAATAGCTGATATTATTACTTATTTACTTTTTTTTGTAAATAAATACATATTATACATAGAAAATACCCAGACTCAACACAAACATTTGAAAATTTTACTTAACAAGTATTTGTGTCCGGTGGAGATCGAACACACAACCCTCGGCGTAGAAGGCAGGGGTACTATCCGCTACGCCATCGGGACAGTCAAATTATGAGGAAAATATCTAGAATAAAATTATAGTTCTGTGGTTGGCATCACTGGCCTGTCAGGCCATTGTGATTGATAAGCCCGCAATGTGGTGAAAGTTCTATTTGTTCAGGATCAAAAGTAAGCACTGGCAGCACAGTTTGCGATAATTGTGTTTCTGTTGTATAGTTATAGTATGTTATAACCCTTTTGGATTTTTAATTTAGTCCATTTTTTATATAAAAGTGGCGTCTGCAAAATTTTGTTTCATTTTCATGAGTAAGGGATATGACAACTCACGCAATACATCTTTGATGTCATATTCCAACAAATATCAGAAATAACTTTGATGACAGAATACTTAAACTCAAAACGTTCGTAACATGGCATTGCCGTTGTTATTTTAATTCAATTCCATTATTTAATGGCGTTTCCATTGTGATTTCGCCAGTCTCTCTTTTCGTCTAGTGTTAGAATTTCCAACCATCTTCTGCAAGTAGGCATTGACATTTCGCCAGTGTCCGTAAGTAATGTTTCCAGCGTTTCCAGCGCAGCGGATATTTTTGCGATATACCATGTCCGTTGTGGTTGTCATAGTGTGCCGTACACGTCTTAGTTGTGGGAATGTCACCGACACATTCTCGCATTGTTCACAATCATGACGATAGGATTGATGGCATTCAAGCTTGTTCTGTGCAAAAGATGTATTACCTACTAATCTTCTACTATGGCCCGCAGCACAGCTATTTAGATATAGGTGGGTCTTTATGTGTGGCACATAGGCGTAAGGCGATAATTTACAATCTCCAGTTTCGTTCAAAAAGCATTTTATCGGTTTCAATAGCAATCGTAGATAAAAGGATTGCAGTATTTCTTCAGCGGGTAATAAATATCAATTCAATGGCTGCCCAACCCTTTCTTTGCATTGAGTAGCTGGTGAATATTTTTAGAATTAATGGTCTCAGCTTCAAAAAACTATTTGAAACAGACAATCGACGATCGATAAACTTTGGAACTTTGCAAGTTGTACAAAGTTTTCTTTGATAACATGTAGTTGTTAAATTTGTAACGTATTTTTAGAGACAATTAATAGTCTTTGCCTCTACAAAGAAAAGATTTTACAGCAAGATCAAACAGCAACATGTTATATGTTGTGTGTAATGTGTGACAGGGATTGAAAAGGGAATGCTAAAGTGGTTTAGTCATAACCTACCTGGATCAAATCGGGGACGTTTTGCAAATGTCAGGTCAGAAGTACCCTAAACCGACGAGCGTGCAAGAGAAGACTGATAAATGTAGAAGAATCGAAAGAAGTATGCCAGGATCGTAGCAAGGGGAAGGAAATAGTCTCTGCCTTCCCCAACGGGGAAGAGGCGTGATTTATGTCTATACACCATAAGAGGTTTCATTCAAATCCATCCCGTAGTTTCGAAGATTAGCGTGGACAAACCCACAGACAGAAAGACATTAGTTCTGGTTACATGCCGCTGGTTTGATCGTATTCTCCCGTAGGAATGAGTGATTTTCTTCGGATAAAAAGTAACGTAGAGGTTTATCAGTACTAGTACACCACAAAAACTTTCATTCAAATTCGTCCACTTGTTTTGAAGATAAGCGGAATAAAAAACAGGAAACAGTTGTTGATCGATAATAATAGATATCGCTGTTCGTTTTTTAAAACACGCTATCGGTTGGTTTTCTTGAAACTATAAAGGGTTACTGGACACCTACTTTCTACAATCTTATTTATGTATAGATAGATAGATTTCAATTTTCAATGATCCGGAGTCCGAGCGCGAAACAGGAGTAATACAGGGTGCAAAAATATTAGCTGCAAATTATTTAAGGGTTGAATCAGGCAATGAAACTGAACAACTTTCCCCAAGTAACATAGGTCGCAATATAAAAAAAAATGGACTTCCCATACAGTTAACTTGTCGAGCTGCTACATTTTGTATGGAAAGTCCAAAATTCTATTTTCATATTCGGACCTATGTTTCTTGGGGAAAGTTGTTCAGTTTCATGGGCTCATTCACCCCTTTAAATATTTGCAGCTAATATTTTTACACCTTATTTATTACCAAAATCTGTCGTGCGTACGTAGGTATGTCACAAATCTTTTTAACGGCCGTGTGTCAAGGTGTGTGTGCTTGTGGCAAATATTTGGAGCAGCGGTATCTCCACGGCTCTACAACTAGTTTAATGGTCCGAGCGCGATACAGGCCCTGTAAATTATACTGGTCTATCGTTTTATTGCTCACTTGACGTTTTAATCGACTAGATGGCTTTTAAGAGGCTGTTTATTTTATAAAAATCTTTGACAAGGCCTACTTACCTTGTTGGTAAACGGGGCTTGTTTTCCTTTTCTCTAGGTACCTACATGAGCTTTTATACCGCGAGCAAGAAACCTTCGGTGTCCAATGCTAGTAATGTCATTTACACAAGTATTGTAGGGCAGGTTTTGAGATCTATTAATATTTTAATTACTTACCTACTTGAGATTTTTTGAAATTTTTACTAACAATATAACCCAATTTAATCATTGGAAATCTTAAATCATCGTTGAAAATGCGACTGAAATTGCTATTTTCGAAATAATCAACAGAAATAACGATTTAAACTTAGCCAGCCAATGGAAAAAGACAACTAAAATGTTGTTTTCTCATCTTCATTAATCGAAGTACCTATCGTGTATTACACACGGCGTAGTTAATTAATGAATGGCGGACTGTATGACGTCAATTTTATATAAATGCATCGCCTACCGTTTAACCTAAATTGACCTACGAACGCATCTTACATTATGCCTCGATTTATAATAATTGTGCTTCTATATGATATGATGGTCGTTATCATTTTAAGTACATTTTAAATTACAAAGCCTATTTTCAATGTTCAGCCAATTTCACGCAATCCACGCAATATTGACTCATTTCGCAAATGTGTCATTCTGCTACTGAAAGGTTGAAAATTCCATGACTTTTCTTTATCTACGAAAAAATATTCAGACATCCAACGTCAAATAAATATCTCAGTATTCAAACAACGCACGATTTTTCCCATTGTGATGCTACGCCCAGCATCAAATCGAGCATTCGTGAAGTCCCCTGTAAACTTCCAGCGAGGCAGCTTTTTCAACACCCTGTATTGTATTCCCGACACGTTTTCCATCGAAACATCTCATTTGGATTTCCTGTTGTCTTTTACAAAATAGAGATTCTCCCTGCCTGTCTGCTCTGGCTTGGTAATGTCAGCAAAGACTCCAATGAAACTCTACCAGGCAGTCTTGTATTAACTAATTTTAAACACGGAGGGAATCTCAATTTGGTCTATATTTTTGGGACACCCTGATAACTCAGCTCAGCACAAAGGTACACTTCTTCGGCCACCAGGCAATCTAGGGAACTGTTCAATCTTAAAAGTTCGCCTAAAGCATTTAAGGTTAGGCAAATACTTTTTATTCTGACCTCCGTTCCACACAGAACAATAGTATATTATGCCAGTAGCCAAAATAGACCAATTTCTGGTCGAGTAATATCGGTAGGACGAGATGAAGTCGAGGCCATTCCAAGTGAACTAGACCAGAAATTGGCATTTTGATTGAGGCTAGTATAAAACTGTTCTTCCATTTGCAAAGAAACATCATACAGATTATAATAGTGATCAATTTTGAAGTACCTACGTAAGTAGTATGCATGAAAAAGATTTTTTTTAGTATATTGAGCGATTATTACCATATAATGCGCTGTGATTTTCATATCAATTCAGAATCAAAGCACGTAGTTGATCGAAAATTCTTGTTTTCATAACAACGGAAAAAACGACCGTTTTTCGTACATGATGTCAGGCACAAACAAAAAATACAAGAAATTATTCATATCTCTACTAAACTTGACGTTGTTCTTGCATACTTCATGTTTATACCTTTGAAAATGAGAAATACCAACCGATATCCATCTCTGATAATTATTTCCTGCTGAAAAATAATGGCTAGCAAAATCTGATACGAGATAAATGATTTAAACATAACAATAATCGCTGAGCTAAAGAAGTAGTACCTACAGCGTAGAGAGTCTACAAGCAATCAATCTTCGACTCTGCACTTCAATCACTCACTCGTATTATGAATGACGTAGTTATTGTATTATTGTTTTTGTTAATCGATTATATTTTGAAATATCTATTTCGCACTTTAGCACTGATATTACACAGTGCGTCAACGTTTTGATCAAGATTTATGCAAAGGTATTCCAGAAAAGGGAAAGGTATTCCATTCTTTTTTTTTCAAGTACAAGTGTAATCAATATTCTCCGAAACCTCAAACCCGAGTTAAAACCTTTTTTCCACTATGAAATTCTACACTTAAAATTTTGTGAGAAACTTAAAATATTTTTTTTCTTAGGGAAAATGCTATATTCCCACGGGAAACAAGCAAAATCAGATGAAACTGCGAGTTGCAAAGAATGCATCGTAACATAAAATGAATGACGCAGGAAACTACACGCGCTTGGTGTATTCTATGTCTAGATACGCAGTAAAGATTTATTATTTGATCTAGGTCAAATTCCACCTGCTCAGTCGTAGAATCTTGGATACCTACTTTGAATAAAATTTGATATCGATTTTCCGACACATATTTCAAAGGTACAAACCGAAATTTTCGTGCCCGATCCAACTATGTATTGGTATGCAGATGTGAACGCAAACGTATCAGTAGGTACTGTAATGTTTTAACAAACTTTGAAGATTAAACCAAGTTCCTAAATTTTTAGGTTTCCTATATCCACAAAATCAGTTTTTAAAATACTGAGTTTTAACTTAGTATTTTTAACGGTCGAGGAATTGGTTACTGTCCGACGCCAAACTTCCGCCTTTTTGTGAGCCTGTGAAAAGACGCAGCTGGCGCTCTCCAATTGCTTTTTTGTTTTCTTAGTAAAACGGCACGAACGACATTTTATCTTCACAGATATAACCGCAGCTAAAAGAGTTCATACTCGAATAGCCGCAACAAAAACAGATAGTATAGGAATAGCTGCAAGCTGGATCTGATAAACATAAACAAATTACTATCGCTCCAGTAATCCACTTCGATAACATCAACAGATGATTTAATGATCAGAAATGTTGAAACTCATGTCGTGTGGTGCCGGCTTAGATTAGCATCGCTCCCTTTCTATCCGTTTGTAACTTCAGTGAGATAAATCCAGGGAATGGACAGCCGTGTTCCCTGTAAATATCTACGATACCATGCCCTTTGCTCGCCAATCCGCTAACCAACTGTGGTGACTGACTATGGAAAATAATGTGGCAGTAATAGTAGTATTTAAAGATATATTTTGGGCATATTTGGTCCAGATTCTTTAATTATTCTTTGCAACGAATCGTAATTAATTTAACGATTTATAGACTGTGATCCCAAAGTCAAGGGTTTGTAACAAAGAGCAGGGATGACAACTGTCTTATGTAGCTTCTAACAATAATGACATTGTTATTAAAAAGTAACCAATTATAATATTTTCTAAAAAATAATGGTCTTTTAATAAACACAACTAAAATTAGTCTTATTGTGATAAACAATTCTCTTCACGCAGTATTAAGCTATCAGCAAGTTTAACCCCATGGGTCGGTTCAAAACTGACGCCAGCTCGTGGTATTCCACTGCCATATGACTGTGTTGATACGATTTGTATAATACGTAGACAATTCTACCACAAAACCTACTCATTTACAGCTTAAACCCATATTTGAATTGCGGTATCGAGCCAAATATCCAACCAAACATATCGAACCAATCGAATAGCTATTTACAAATTGGAATTATACGGATGAAAGGTAACAACAATACTCAAAGCGAGCTTGTTGTGGTTTTATACACAGGTGGGTCTCAATGGGCTCCACAGGTGGTTCTGCCCAACTTGGTGGACTATTTCCCGCTCCTCTCTTTTGTGCGAATTTTAGAAGTTTTTGCATGTAGGCAGTGATTTATTCAGCTTTTCTTTTATTTACTTTTATTTTTTTTCTAACACAAGTATTCAAAAGATTCCTGTTAACGATATAACAAAAAGATTAATGTAAAACTAATATTCCCACTACAGCCACAATAGTGCATTTAAGTACAATACAAATGAATAGATCACAATTAGCACTATTTCGCCATTATCTTCATCCAAATGCTCTAAAACTAAACGCTCTATGAAAAGTAGAAGACTTTTTTCAGTCGGTAGAACGCCGCACCGAAAGTCTTTCTTTAGCTATTGCAGTATTATAATGCCTATAGGTAGACGATTGTTAATTTGCGTTAGTGATTTGGCAAACGAATGAGGTCAAATTTTAGGTGTGTTACGCAGCTATTAGCATAGTAGCCAATCACCACACATTATTGGAACTAACTTTATTCAAAATAATCACTTCATGCCCGTAGGCACACTTTACGATACCAGAGAATAGGCCCGGTTTGAGAACTGTCAAAAACAACAAAATAAATTCCCACTTGTTGTTTTTATTTATACCGAGGAGTTCTTCTGAATAAAAATTTACTACATTTAGTACTATAGACATACTAGCACTTGAAGCAGTTATAGGCCCAAACACACGTGTACACGTACGTATAGTTCAATCACGGGACTATATGCGAAAACATGTCCCATTCCGAGAACCTAAAAGTCTGTAACTGACCTGTTTGCATTTTGATACTAAAAGAAGTAATCAAAAAATATTATTTCACTTGAAAACGAATAATAAAATCTTTGTCATAGTGTAGTTTTAACATCATTTCAACCTAACACTCTTTTAAGAGATCATTTTATACTGTTTTCTTATAATAGCTATATGAAAAAACAGTACACGTTGATCCCTTAAACGAGTATCTTCAACTGCTGCTGGGAGTGAGATGAAGAAATCTTTATGAGGCGTGAATAACGCAGTTGACGGCGCAGCAAATAACTTAACAAAGGGACGGTAAAATAATTAACAAGTCCCGAGGTTTATTACGGATTTAGCACTTCATGTTTATTTACCAGTGACTGGGCAGGAGGAAGGAAACAAAGAAATGAATTGTCAGACCTGTGTCACTCCACCCACTAATCCGTGTGTCACTTCGTGTGCGCCTTTTCATGTGGACACAGACTTGGTCACCTGTCCCTGTCAGTAGATTATTGGAAAAAACACGGGATGATATGTCAATTCTGACTACACTACACAATCTCTAATTTTGTTCATGTAAGCTAGCAAAATAAAATTCAGATGTCACCTTTAACAAAACCTAGGCACGAAAGTGATTGCTACTACATCGACAAACATAAAGTACATACATGCAATGTATGAAAAAAGAGCTAAACAGTGCATAAACCCTTAGTTCTTTGGTGTGTTTCATGAATTATGATTCCTGTTTCTGTAATATAAATAAAACGCTTGTATCGGCACCTCGCACACTTAATGCACTGTAATGGCTCTGACAGAACACTGCGATATTTTAGCGGTCCGTCGTGCGTTAAGTGTGCGATCCGCCTAAAGCGCATCTCGCATGTACCTACTGAAGTTATATGAGTGATTTAAATATTTATTCTTCATGTATCATATACAACCCTATTTGCTTTTTACTCTTGTGAAGCATGATTTCCTTCTTGCCAATACGTATATGCAACAAAGCTACTAAAAACTTTTTAGTTTGATATCTTAATCCTCCTTGCTATAGCAAGCTATATTCATGTCTGGTTGAACGCTCGTCCCTGCCAGGCATATAGCGTTTCTGCGAGCGATCACAATATCACCTAAGCCTCAAATCTGCATTCAGTAAGCTGAAGTACTGAAGCCTTGAAATGGAGCACGTAGTATGTCACGAATTGATCAAAACTCCATCAGCCTTCAGTCGGTCTACCGGTCTTCATGCCGCTCATTTGCTCTTTATCCACATTTCTCCGCTCATTTTTTCTTGTCTCTCTTTAGACAAGATGTGGCAATTTTGGATTAGAAAATCATTTCTATCTGTTTGTCTGTTTGCCGTATGTCAATTACTTGAGTACCTAGTTGAGTCCGAGTTTCTGTCTACGATAACTTAGTCGGTGGTCGTTACACAAACTTAAAAAAGGCTTACTAGTATTAGCAGGTGGACGAAAAGGCCCCGGGGTTCATCGAGTCATTCGTTGACTAGGTGTCCTATGCGATAAAAGCATGAGAAGCTAGTAGTTCAGTAAAATTAAGCACATTAGTACACACATCAAAAAAAGTTTGTGATCACTTGGAAAAGTGGTAATATTTTTTATTGTGAAAGAATAAAATTCAATCACTTTTTATTTTTTGATTCCTTATTTAAAAATATGAAATTTAAATATAAACAATTTCGTAATTCAAATGTTTTTTTCATATAAAAAGACTATCAACCCTTGCTTGCTACCATTCAGAAATCTGACTTAATCGCAAATTACGATATTTTCAATTTATTCACAACAAATTTATTTGGTAACGATGCCGAGAGGATTAACAGAAGTTTTACGAGCCAGAATCCTAACTTTAAGTGGAGAAGGCTATTACACGAGGGAAATATCACGCAGAGTTAATGTATCCCAAGCCTGCGTGGTGACCACGTTGCAGAGGTATCGGGGCATGGAATATTTAGCTGACCGACCTCGCAGTGGTCGCCCAACTGTGCTTACTGTAATTCAGAAGCGCTATATCAGATTACTGGCTGCCCGTGACCCAACAATGAACGCTACTAAAATAAAAGCAGAACTGCGAGCTGCCACCGGTCGCGAAGTTAGCACCCAAACAATTAGAAATTGCTTACACCAAGCTGGATTACGAGCAAGGAGATCCTGGCGAGCACCTTTGAACTCACAGCAACGGAAACGGCGCAGATTGCGATGGGCTAGGCTCCGTCAAAATGAAGAAATTGAGGACGAAAGCATCTGGCAGAACTGCCTCTTTGTTGACGAAACGCGGATTAGTACGCATCCAGATAACCGACGTGTCTGTGTCTGGAGAAGACCAGGCGACTCTGAAAGGCAGAGAACTGCCACTGGAACCGTTCAGCAGGGCGGGAAATCGGTGTCCTTTTGGGCCGGTATAATGATTGGGACGCCCTTAATTCCTTATCAAGGCACCATGACTGGAGCTATGTATAAAATGATTGCAATCGATGGATACGTCAGACCATTCCGCATCAACCACGGGCGCCAATTCATAATGGTAGATGATAATGCGCCCGCACATCGAAACAGACGTGTTGATGCTGCTCTCCAGCAATACGACATCACCCGGTTAGACTGGCCTGCCGGCTCACCTGACTTAATCCCGATCGAGCATGCGTGGGACGCTCTTAAGCGATCTGATTGGAATCGTCAGCCACCTCCTCAAACAGTGGCAGAAATCAGGGCAGCTGCTATTGAAGAGTGGGACAGGTTACCACAAGAAATGCTGGATAACTTAATTCTTAGCATGCCCAGAAGGGTTTCCGCATGCGTGTGAGCCAGAGGAGGAGTCATTTTATACTAACTATTAATCTTTTCGTAATAAATTTTGTTTATTTTTTCCTTAATTCAATTTTTTCATTACATCCAATTTCAGCTAAAATTGCATTTCTTAACTTTTGTTTTAAAAAAATAAATAATGAATAATGTTTTTTTTTTATTATCTTAGTGCATTTTCATTATAAAAACATAAATATAAACACTTTCTATAAACAATTTATATTTCATAAAATACACTTGCTTTTGCTACTGATCACAAACTTTTTTTGATGTGTGTAGAGGTCCGACATCAAAGTGCAGAATTCCCTACGGAGCTTCCACATGATTGCTGAGGTTTATTGCAGATACCGAAAGTAGTTGTTTAGACCCAAAAAAAAAGTTCTGGATTTATCAGATCGTTCGTTGTCTGTATAAACCCGCTCTAGAGAAATAACACCGTAATACCATAGCTATACCTATTTATATTTTTGTTTCCTCAGTTACTACACTTGCCTTACTACCTAGTTAACGTCTAGTCTTGTCTAGTAGCGTGTCAAATGAATATTACAATCAGTACCTTGCCTTACTCATGGTAGGGATGTGTCATCTGGCTACGAAAGGAATTGAATATCCCACACTAAACTATGCAAAACTAGTAGTCAACTGGCGGAGCCATTCCCGTCGCAGCTTGCAGATCCATTCTACATTATTGGTGGCTATGGCTAGCTCATATAACAGCTAGACAGCTAGGAAAGTTTCCAATGGAAATTCCTGTTCTCTATCTCATGACAGATGCGACACGAGTCCAACTCAAAGCTCTCAAAGGCTGGAGTTCGCCTGTTCAGAATTCGTTAATACTAAAATTATTACCTATTTTATATGTATTTTAATTTGTATTATTACAAATGATTATATCGTATGATGCTGAATAAGAATAAGAATAGAACAGCATCACCCCATTTATTTCCATATAGGTGTCGTAGGAGGCGGCCAAGAGACTCAGAGGATTCATGTATTGGCAGTATTAGTCGACAGGCTGACTACCTGCCACTATAGATTTAATTAAAACGACCCTCCAACATTTGTCAGGCGTGGCGATAAGGACCGTAATTTTTTGGTCGTCCTCTGCCTACCCCGTGAGGGATAAAAGGCGTGATTTGTGTATGTATGTGTGTGTGTTCATTAATAGATACATCATTACCGAGGAATGTAACGGACATTAGTTTGGTCAGATTTTTACCATTATATCACGGATTTTTTTAATTTTAGTACCTGTTTACTGTAGAAGTGATATTAAATTATTTGGAACTGACAATTTGTCCTTACTTATACATACCAACTAATCTATACCTAGGGTCATACTTTAAATGGATGTGGCTGGACACTAGAAGCATACCTAATCCATCAAAAAAACTTTATAGTTTTATTTTCAAGTAGATTTCATTGCATATTTTTAGAATATTAAAACAGAAATCTAGGCACAGTGGGCTAGGATCCATGACTCTTTGTCATTAATGTCATCTGAATCCTATGTCCTCTTATGTAAATGGATACATACTTAATAGTCCTTTGAAGTCAATGGATACTTCAGCCCTTATAAGCATTGTGTTCATGTGCTTTGCATATATGCGAGTCTAGACAGGATCATTTCATAATTTATATGTTAATATCATTGATGTTCGATTGTTTTGCACTCAAGAAGACATAAAACACAACTAGGAATAGTCGCGTAGGCTTACATATAGCAGTCCACTGCTGGACGTCGGCCTCCCCGAGGGTACGCCATAAGGAACGAACTCCCGCTTTCTTTTTTAAAGTCATCGATCCATCTGGCCGGCGGGCCCCGTTTACTCGATTGAGTTCTACAACAGATGTGACTAACACACTTCCAGTATAATTAGCTTCCATACTATGTTTGTTACTTTGATCTATGGCGTACAATCTCAAGATTTTATCCATTACCGAGATACTGTGGTAAGATCTTTGAATTTAACAAGAACTAAAAATATGTTTACTGCTCTGTTATAGATGCCTGATGTTATTGGCGCTCACGATAATTTAAGTGATTGACTGTTTAAAAGAAAAATTATGATAACCTTTGGTTACAATTTAATACCAACTCAAGATAAATGAATACGGACCTACGGCTACAACCTAACTTTTTAAGATAAAGGTAAATTACATAGGTCATCTCTTGTATATTTCAGATAGCAAGTTCTAATAGGCCATATTTGACAGCTATCAATATCATGTTAGTTAATGCTGTGACATAAGGTCTATTTTTCTTTGTTGGCATGTCCTGTAAGTCCTTTAGTATGGGTTCGGCAGCTGTCAAGTATGGCCTATTAGAACGGCTATATTGTCAGTTGAGTTAAGTGCCTTCAAAACAACGATTACATAATGATTTGAGAGAAGTTGCAATCGGCCAAAAATTCAGTTAATACATTAAATTTTAGTTACCAAGTAGGTTTTCGATTTCATAAAATACTTATTAGCAATTATCAAATAATCTTAGTCCACAGAATGTAATAAATTTCTTTGTTATTTCCAAGCTGTCTAACTAAAATCGTTACACATAAATGTCCGTAAATAATATTTCTTAATCTGTGGGCATACAGCATATGTCCAGTTCGAATACAAATAAAAGGAAGTCGAAATAAATTTTGCGGAAGTAATAAATTCTAATATATAACGTAACTACGTCTCAAGATGGTAACATTACCTACGCTACCATTCCAACAAAGCCCAATTCGGGATACGTTGCTGGTTATCTTTCCTTTCTTGTAAGATACAACCACAAATATACAGCAATGCATGACGAATCGGGCCTTTTGGTAGGATAGTAAAATAGCAACTGCGGATACTATTATAGCGAGTAGCTATAGTTAGTATTCTTTGCTATAATAGAGGGTCTTTTCATGGTGTGTGTACTGTTAAATACAAACTGTTAATTTGAATGTATTTTTTTACTGGTTTTGTAAAGAAAAAACTATGCTAAACTGAACTAACCATACTGTAGTCTGACTATCCTATTCTTACTACAGATAATTCATAATGTACATATCTACTAAGATAAACCTAAACCTTGTGGGATATGTTTGTTATTAAAAATGACATAATATATTTGAAATGCTTATGTTTTAAACAACAAGACTCTGTTCTGTGATTATCTTTATCGGAATAGTAAATAATTTTATTGGTTTTAGAATACTCGTACATTTATCATCATCGTCATCGTGTAATAGAAATTTATTACAAACGGAACATTTGATCAAGTCGTAGTAAGACGTTTCTTTGCTATCACTCGGGTTACGTAGGTATAGGTAGAGATCTCTCAAAGGGAAACAAACATTATTCTTCTGCATGAAAACACGCGACTAATACATTATTGACTAGTTTCCTTTGCCTTTCCTTTCCTTTGCCGTGTGATGCCGGCATTTGCCTGAATGATGACTTGGGGTGATGCTATTCTATCACGGCAAATGCCGGCATAGAATAGCATCACCCCAATTCTTCCCGCGGGTCAACACCCTCTTACAACAAGAGGCAACTAAGAGACTTGAGGGTTTCATGTGTATTATCACGTATTACAACTTTAGGCGACAGGCTGACAACCTGTTACTACAGTGATACACGAATCATCTGAAGAGGCCCTCAACACTTGTCAGACGTGGCGAAAACGACCGTAATTTTACGATCGTTAACGCTCTGCCTACCCCACAAGGGATGAAGGCGTGATTTGTGTCTGTGTGTGTGTGTGTGTGTATGTGTGTTCTTTTGCTTGTTTGGTAATAGCTACCGTACTCAGTTCAGTTAAAGTGACCATCTCGGTCGTGGAAAAGAATCTTAACCTCTCGTACTGATTTGTTGGACCCGATAAAACCAAAAGTAATAAAACCGTAATCAGTAGCAACGGAGTATCTCCGGTCGACGCATTTGATAAACTTGTGCCATTGATTGGATATTTTATTACATAACCACAGATAATGCTAAAATATTGGAGCCAGATAGACTTCTATAATACTCTACACTTAATGTAAAAGGCGTGAACCACACATTAAACTGGTTTAGATTTAACTTGTAATTGGATTTTGCAAAATTTCCAACAATAACGCTTTAATTTATCTAATGTATATATTTCTTGAGAAAATTACAAGGAGTAACTAGGTGCCGTGTGATGCCGGCTTAGAATAGCATCACCCCACATCCTTCCCGCGGGTGTCGTAAGAGGCGACTAAGGGACTCGAGAGTGTTGGTGTATTACAATTTTTAGGCGACAGGCTGACAACCTGTCACTATAGTGATACACATGTTTTCTGAAACAACCTTAGAAAACAATCCTCAAAAATGTCAGACGAGGCGATAGTGGCCGTATTCTTACGGCCGTTAACGCTCTGCCTACCCCGCAAGGGATAAAGGCGTGACATATGTATGTATGTAACTAGGTACCTAGGTGAAAACTGAATAATTATTGTGTTACCTCCCTACAGCTTCGTTTTCAATTTGCTTTGATTAGAGCAAGCTACACAGTTAATGGGACTGTAATTTATACCAACATAAATAAGATTTTCATTATCAACTTAACTTAATCCTATAGAGCTATAATTCTTAAAATGCACCCGAGAAACTCAATTTTCCTAAAAGAACTTAGAAGTTTTTTTACCCTTCGCTTTTTCAGAAACTAACTACTAAAATAGCTTTAAATAGTATGAAGCTGAAATGGATGACTACATAATTATATACATACAGCAGTCAGTCTGTTTTTATAGTGGGTAGGTATTCGAAATTCGCATTTTATAACTTTGTGAAAGTAACTCCTGTGACAGTCGCATATTACATCTGGATCATGAAAACGCTCTGCCTACTCCGCAAGGGATAAAGGCGTGATATATGTATGTATCATGAAAACATGCAGCAACTTCTCGCTTTGCCCGCAATTACCTACGTGTACTTTTTCATTTTTTGGCCCCATGGCAGAGCCATCAAATCAACGCCGGCTTGGTGGCTCACCTGGAAATATGTGAATGGTTGTTGAAACTACCACCCCAATCACGCCCTTAGGGCGAGACTGGGCTCAAGAGTTATTCTGGGAAGAACGGATCGGACTGAGTATCTACTTCCTTTGTGTACCGATGGCGTGAAACAGTGTGGCTACCAGCGTCACAACTTTTTTAGTGATGAGTGTGAGGTATAGTGGCGTAGTGTGACTACTATCTTGCCAGTTTTTAATGTGAAGTAAGATGGTTCCGTGTTTCGGATGGCACGTTAAGCCGTAGGTCCCGTTTGCTGTCTATGATCACTTAGACGGCGGTCGTTACACAACCATGTCAGAAGACTACTACTTGTAGAAGGCGGTTGAAGAATTCTGACACCTGGGTTCATCGGGTCGTTGGACTACTCGGTGTCCCACACGAAAAGATAGAAAGAGAATGTCGAATGTCAAATGTTTTCACCTGATAGAGGTCCATATCACGTTGCGAGCGACCCCCCATGACCTGAAGCTGTTTAGGTCCCGAAACTTTGTTAATAAAAATGGGGGTAAAATGCTGCTACCGACCGAGGTGAGTTCATCGGAGAAATCATTGTGTGTCATAACAGCCGTTTTAAAACTTATCACCCATTAAACGTGCCAATGGACACGAGCCGTAAACCGTTCACAATCTCCGCCAAAGGAGAATATAAAGTGAGGCGTGGTTATTCCAATAAGTGAGTTTATTGTATCGGCGGAAGTGCTCTTCGTAACGAGCCGGACTGGTTTACGGCGGTTTTTATGTGTCGTGTGCGAGCTACACATATTGTTAAACACTGGCGGGCTACAATCATGTACATACTGCTCTATTGGTATAAAATAAAATTACGCAGCATATGCCGCGCGTCGTATGCAATCTGTGTTCAAAGCTCCGCTAAAAAACCATCAAAAACATCTGATCAGTGGGTAGGTATATGTCAGTAATGCTTGAACAGTTTACTTTTTAGAAATAGTTTTTTCTTTTGTAAAATAATGATTGTGAATATAAAATTAGATTAATTGCAAATGAGGTAAGTATCCAATAAATATTTTGAGCAAAATATTAGCCCTATTTTAATTAAAATATTGCATACCTTACTAACTACTAAAATGATTTTGCAAAACGCGGTTTAAATATGATTTGGGAAAACCAGATTGAAGGGTTATTCCAGAGCTACATTTTTATATTCATCACTATTGTTGAATTAGTAATGTTCTGGGTTTCCAATTTTCCAATTAATAATTATTGACGTCTGATGCTGGCGCCGGATAAAATATCATTACTAATTTAATGTCATTTGTATGTCATCAATTGCAACTCAGGATTAGTTAACTTTTCTATAGAAAGACCATCACTATTATCTATAGTTCTTATAACAAATGTCCTTATTCATTCATTCACTGATTGACTCACTGAATCATCAACGCAGAGCCTAAAATACTACAGCTAGAAACATATGAAAAAAATTCCTTGCGCTGCGCTCACCGCTCTTTGCTTCTGAGTTTCTTTTAACTACGTTTTCAAACTCAGGCGCTAGTATCACAGGCGTTTGGTGAATAAACGACCTTAATAAAATCGTAATAGTAGTTTAGATGGCTGTCGTATAAAGGAGTTCTTTTATTCGTAATAAACGCTCATGTACAGTTTGTATTTGCTATCTCCAAAGGTCACGGCCAATGAAAATGGCGATAACAGAAATAGTGATATCTTAATCTTTCAATTATTACCCTTCTTTACATTAGAAATAAAATAGAAAAATTTCATTGCACACACAAAATACCTCTCTAGACGTATATCTTCGTATCAACTTTGAAAAAAAATTACAGTATCCTACACAAGCCCCCGATCCATTACGTATTATAAATTGTAGCATGAATATGTCAAAGTAATATTGAAATGTGAATTAAGATTAGATTAGATGAAACATTGGCCTATCCTTTATGAAAGACACAGAGTAAAAATTACATCGAATGATATTCGTGGGCGGTGCACTCTAGTCTGTGATTAAAGGTCATACTAGAAATAATGAAGTAGTTACTCCCACCCCACCCTATAAGTATCCAGTGTGCTCAGAAAAGAAAATTAAGCCGTAAAAATATTCTATACGGAAGATTTTGGAAGCAACAACGAAATTCTTAGAGGAAAGTTAAATTAAAACTTTCTTAGAAGAAAATAACGAACTTTGAGAGTCATATGATACTTCATAAATTCTATAATTGGGTTATTTTATGTTAAAAAACTAGCTGTCCGCCCGTGGTTTCACTTGCCCATTTTATTGAGTATGGAACACAGAGTCAACGACCCATAGAATCCACATTGACAAACTTTCAACTCCTGAACATGCTACACGTTACGAGTAATTTTAATTTTTTTGTCAATTTTATAAACAGATGGCGTTTGCATAAACGATCTTCATAGGTACTAACTTTTGCCCCGTTTAATTTTCTTTAATTTTTTTTTTAATTTGCTTTTGTCCCTTTAAGTCCCAAAAATTTTAAACTCAAACACGTGTTTAAGTTTTTTAACTCTTTAGTCTAATTTTAAACTATGAAAGAGATCGTATCAAAACGTTTAACGTGTTATATGTAACAAAACTGAATCATTAAATATGCAAAATATTTTTAAAAAGTAATAACAAGCACTACAGATATCTAGGTATACATGTAAGTTAGAGTCGAATATACTCGTTAAAGATATACTTACTATAAATTGAAGCAAAAACTAAAGATATGCATGCAAAGTTCGTGAAAGACGAGCGAGTCCCTAGCGTGCAATATATTTCACAAGTTTTTACTTAAGAAATCCTTGTCGTCTGTACATTTAAGACAACTAGATATTTACCATTTTATTTGCGTCGTGAGGTGGATCGCACACTTAACGCGCGACGGACCGCTAAAATATCGCAGCGTACTGTCAGATCCATACTAGAAATGTCAATCCCCGTACTAAAACCGCTCAACCGTTGTCGATGCAGCGCTATCGCAGCGTCGTCCGTCAAGTGTCAACGTATCTAGTATGGATCTGACAGAACGCTGCGATATTTGAGCGGTCCGTCGTGCGATGCGCCTGACAGTGCCTTGAGGCCAAACATAGCCCGGAAGTTTTGTAAAAGCTTTTAGATAATTACACTACTTTTGACTTGCGAACCTGTTTCTAGAATGTTTTTCCCTGAACTCTCTAAATTAATAACATTTTGTTAAGGTCTGTTGTTAAGCAAGCCAGAGAGATTTTTCTCATGTAAAATGCTTTTGAAGGTAAGTTTTAAAATGGTTTTAACGAAAATACGGTAGAAATAATAGGATTTTTTGCTGAGTAGCTAATAATGTTTTATTAGCTGTTTGATTGAAATAATATGACTGAATTTTTGTTTTTAAAAGTAGCTCGTTTGACTAGTAATACAATATCGTATTGCAATTTTTCTTTTCGTGAAGTACACAGAGTCGTTTAACGACACATTGAACATTAGTGTCAGAATTTTTGAACCGCATTCTACAAGTTGAGTTTTTCCTTCACCGTAAGAGCAGTCGGTAAATGTACGTAGTAAAACACATAGTATACAGAGGGGATCGAACTCGGGTCTTACGATTGTAAGACCAATGTCCTAACCACTTGTCCACCGACGCTCATATTTTAATGTTTATTGTGAATGTTTGAATGTGTTCAAACGTATTAAATAGAGCTATAAACGTCATTTCATTACCATTAAGAAACAATCACATTAGTCTGTTTGAGAATGGAACAGCGCACAGATATTTGTTGTGGTAATAACAATCTCTCTCTCTCTCTCTTTTCGTGTGGAACACCGGGTCGTCCAACGACCCAATGTACACTAGTGTCTGAAGTTTTCAACCGTAGCAGTACAAGTAGCAGGCTTCTGACATGGTAATAACAATGAGGTGTGTATAGAACTCGAATATCTATATAATAATATTCATATTTTTCTTATATACTCGAATATATATAAGAAAAATATGCATTTAATTCCGTCGCTGGAAATATAATCAAACATTACTGAAATACGATTACAATACTGCTGTTCTATACTGGGTGTAAGAGACGGTGTGGCGAAAACTTTGCAAGCATGATTTGGATATGCATCTGAACAACTTTTACAATATGGAACCTATGTTGGGAAAAGAGGGAGAAAACTTCGTGTTACCATAGAAAACCAGCCGACTAATGATGACTTTTCTAAGGTGGGGCCTAATTTTTCTCGTTTGCCAACGTAGTCCCATAGACAAAGTTGTTCAGTTTCATGGTCAGATCACGCCCGCGAAGTTCGGTACATCGTTCCTTACACCCCTTATTTCTGTACTAGCTGGTGCCCGCGAACTTCGTTTCGCCATATATCATCCATCATATAAGCTATATAAAGGAAGCTCACTGATAAACATGGGCCTCCCCCGTAGACTCTAAGAACCATAAAATAATATATTATAAGCTTATATTAAATTGTTGGTAGATAGGTACCCAAAAGTTGGTTTCGCCGACTATACAGTGTGTAAAAATATTAGCTGCAAATATTTAAATGGGTGAATCAGTCCATGAAACTGTACAACTTTCCCCAAGTAACATAGGTCGAAATATGGAAAAAATTTTTGGACCTCCCATACAAAATGTAGCAGCCGAGCAAGTCAACTGTATGGGAGGCCCAAATGTTTTTTTCATATTTCGACCTATGTATTCCTTGGGGAAAGTTGTTCAGATTCATGGGCTGATTCACCCCTTAAAATATTTGCAGCTAATTTTTTTACACTTTATATGTAATTTAAAAAAACTGTTAAATCCTAAATTTACAATTTCCACATGCAAAAAGAGTAAGAAAACGGTGATTCTTTTATATATGTTTGGTCTTTTTGATTCCTGTAGGTTGAATTTGCTGAATCAGGTTACAGATCAGTCACTCCCTGTTCCAAATCCTCGCTTTCCAGTTCATTTTAGCAATTTTTTTAAAATCGTGCGTTTACATCCAAAGGTATCAATTCCGTGAAGTAGACTGATGCCACATTTCTTAACATTGTGATGGATGAATAAAGACCGAGTTCATGAGTGTGAATAAATAAAACATAAGCTTATTAAAAACCAAGTAATCCCACTACAAATCCTATCCTATCCTACTTCCTACTAATATATTAATACAAAAGATTTGTTTGTTTGTTACTCCTTCACGCAAAAATTGCTGAACTGATTTTCATGAAATTGGGCACAGATGATGTGTGATGCCGGCTTAGAATAGCATCACCCCACATCCTTCCCGCGGGTGTCGTAAGAGGCGACTAAGGGACTCGACGGTATTGGTGTATTACAATTTGTCGGCTAAACATATAATAACAGTATGTAACAGAACAACATTGGCTAGTAACGTAGATATAAAGAATAGCCTTAACAAAATGAGCAAGAAAAATTAAAAACAAAAAATTGTGGTACTTCGCTGGCCGACTTACATCATAAGCAGATCCATTTCCGCTGAGTCATTTTAACCATGGTTGGAGCGGCAAAAATAAGGATAGGTATCCCTTCACACAAACTTTTGCTTTGTAGCTATTGCAATTTTCCCGCGGTAAATAGTAGATTACGCACCAAGAAAACGATCCATAAATAAAGATTGTATCGTCTGGTACGCAACTTACACGTCTTGTACCACGGAACTTTTGTTTTCGAGTGTAAAAAATATTGAATTATTAAAAGTTAAAATTATTCCAATATTAAAGAGATATTTTTGTAGTCGTAGACATATTCGTAGATTTTACTTTTCTCATTTATTGAGGTTATAAAAATATAGATCACATATAGATTAAAAATAATAAATACGGCCTCTTGTTATTTTTCTTTCTGCGCGCTTATTCAAAGTGACACAGTTCGTGCTGGCCAGTTCGAAATTTGAAATCAATCTCGGGTCCAATAAGCCCATACACATCTTTTTACTACGCGGCACTATGAAATTTACGTGATCTACAAACTTATTTTATGCGTAGCAGCCAACCCCCCTTTTAGGGGTTTGTTTTTTTTTAGCCTATATCCTGGTCGGTGATTTACTTGACATTTTGGTACAAATTGCATCAAAATCCGCTCGGTCGTTTTCGCGTGATGCTTCCGCATATCCACAAACAAACACACAAACATCTAAACATCTAAACATCTAAACATCCAAACAGACAAAAATTTAAAAAAATGCAGAAACGTGTTTTGTTATCAATATTAAGTATCACGAAACAAATTTTTTTTGGATATCTTGTATGTACAGACTTTCGGTCCTCTTGAGCTTTATTATATGTATAGAAGAAGAAGATGCTCATGCAGTCGGTAGCGTTTAATAAATTGAGCCAACATATCATTGTCAGCTGGCCAATGAAAAGATGGCCACTTCATTCACATTGCCAGTTACAATGTAACAACACGCCTAGACCTTTTTCTCTCTTTTCTAACTCCATTTTGAATGGTCAAAGTTCGGATCTCGGTCGAAATGATACTTTAACACTTCGATTGCCTAGTCATACAATGCAGAGGGAGATTGATTTACTTACTTATTTCAAATTAATTTAAGTATTTTCCTTTTTTTTTTAACAGATCCGTTTCGTTTATTGTGAGTAGCTAATTCTATGAGATAAAGAAAGGATCCCGAAATGGCAAAACTAAGAATGTTGCACCTTCAAGATCCTTTTATTATCCGATCGAGCTATCATAATCTTCTCAACGATTTTTACTTTGGTATCTAATGTCAAAAATCGCTTATAAACTTATCCAGGGCGTATGTCTACTCATATTACCACTTGGAATGATAGCAAGCTAAATACCTACAGAAGTACAAATTGATAAACCTGTAATTATGTTCCTTTACTAACTACCGACCTTACTACCCGCATTAACTCATCTTTTATCTTTTTTACTACGCGAACCCATAAGCGGTAGCCGTGCTACGGGCTACGTCATAACTTTTAACTATATTCTGCTCGCCTTTGCTACGGCGTAGCGAGGTGCACAGCTTCAATGAAACGAGTACAATATTGCTACGATTATCTTGTTAAGAACCTTATTATCCAGTTTCATAGTGAACGAACGAAACCCCTTGTTAGCATATCCCCTGTGATGCAAAGAAAAATGTTACGCTATTTATAACTCTTTTAGAAGATTGACGGTTAGAAAGTAAATGAAAAACTTGAGTATAAATAGAATAAGTATCAAGATGCAAGAAAATCAAAACTGCATCCAAGAAAGGATTTGAAATAGAAGTACGCATGGTGCAAATAATAGGCACTGTCGCGAAAGAATAAAGAAATAAAGATTGAAGAAAAAAAATTATTTAAAGAGAATTAAGAGTCGTATCGTAGATAAAATCTACTTTTGATGGCTAGGTTAGAACTAACCACCTCACCGAGATAATTAGAACGTGGATGAAATTGGGTCTTGCATTTTTAGACTGTACTCATTCTTTGATGTCGTATTCAAACAATGATGTGTTTTTCCTTGAAATCGCCTACAGTACAGTAGGCGAGACGCACATTACTGAAGAACTGACTTTTACTGAAGGTTCCCACTTCGTAGTCATCTTTTTTGGGTCAATTTTTGGATTGCACTACAGATCATTTGCGTTGCTTAAAGAATAACTTGATAATTTGAAGTCAAATCTAAGGCGTATTCGCAATGCGAATTAAATCTCGCGCGATTATAAATCGCTGTGCGAACTTCCACCAAATCTCGGCACAAAAAAGCCAAACCAAATTATACAGAGTTACAGCTATATGCCGTGCGATGCCGGCTTAGAATGCCGTGTGATGCTGGCTTAGAATAGCATCACCCCATTTCCTACCCATGGGTGTCATAAGAGGTGACTGAGGGACTTGAGGGTTTCAGGTGTAATACAACTTTTAGGCGACAGGCTGACAACCTGTCACTATAGTGATACACAACATTATCTCAAACGGCCCTCTACATTTGTCAGACGTGGCTACATCAACCGTATTTTTGCGGCTGTTGGCGCTCTGCCTACCCCGTAAGGGATGGAGGCGTGATGTATGTATTTATGTATGTTGAGCTATTTTACAGAACTATGTTAGTGAGATCGGGCCCAAGTAGTGATAGGTACACAAACTATTTAGTCCATTGAATAAAAAGTTCTAAGAGTGCGAGAGTTGGTAACGTAAGATGTTTCTTCGGAAACATGTCAAGAGTCCCTAAGTAATAAACATACTAAAACCCCCGGACACTAGGAGGAGCCCCGGAGTGGGGGGAGGGGGGGAAAGGGTCCATTTTTTCATTTTTCGCTTAAATCTCAAAAACGGTACATGTTAGAGAAAAACGTTCAAGGAAAAGTTGAAAGGCCATAAAATAATCTACAAGTAATACCTAAATCACTTTTTCCTATATCCTACCGTTTCTGAGTTACACGCATTAAAAAATGATTTTGGCTCAAACAATTTTCCCATACTACATACCCATGTTTATCACATCAATCGATCAAAAAACATTTCTTTCTTCCATAAAACTCAAATGTGCAACTTGTGACCGGTACTGATAGATTGCTCCTGATTAGGTCTATCATTGGTAAAATAAACACATTCCTCCATGGAAGCCTTTAGGAGGAATCGATTGTCAAAATATTATATTAGGGTAGTTTTAGGTACTGAACTTGAACTATTTATTTTTTTCTTCCAAAAAAATTCCAAAGTGCAACTTGTGGCCAGTACCGATAGATTGCTCATAATTAGGTCTATCATTGATAAAAATACTAGATTCCACCATGGAGGCGTTTAGGGGAAATTGAACTTTATAAGGGTAATTACGATACCTGAACATTTTATTTTTTTTCTTCCAAAAAGCTCAAAAGTGCAACTTGTGACCGGTACTGATAGATTGCTCTTAATTATGTCTATCATTGTTAAAAAAAAACACATTCCTCCATGGAAGCCTTTAGGAGGAATTGATTGTCAAAATATTATATGAGGGTAGTTACGCACTTGACCTTTTTATTTTTTTTCTTCCAAAAAGCTCAAAAGTGCAACTTGTAACCGGTACTGATAGATTGCTCTTAATTAGGTCTATAATTGGTAAAAAAAACACATTCCTCCATGGAAGCCTTTACGAGGAATCGATTGTCAAAATATTATATTAAGGTAGTTTGAGTTACTGAACTTGAACTATTTATTTTTTTCTTCCAAAAAACTCAAAAGTGCAACTTGTGACCGATACCGATAGATTGCTCATAATTAGGTCTATCACTGATAAAAAAAACCTGATTCCACCATTTAGGCGTTTAGGGGGAAATGAATTTTATTAGAGTAGTTATGACACCAGAACTTTTTATTTTTTTCTTCCAAAAAGCTCAAAAGTGCAACTCGTGACCAGTACTGATAGATTGCTCTTAATTATGTCTATCATTGGTAAAAAAAACACATTCCTCCATGGAAGCCTTTTGGAGGAATCGATTGTCAAAATATTATATTAAGGTAGTTTGAGTTACTGAACTTGAACTATTTATTTTTTTCTTCCAAAAAACTCAAAAGTGCAACTTGTGACCGGTACCGATAGATTGCTCATATCTAGGTCTATCATTGATAAACATACTAGATTCCACCATGGAGGCGTTTAGGGGAAACTGAACTTTATAAGGGTAATTACGATACCTGAACATTTTATTTTTTTTCTTCCAAAAAGCTCAAAAGTGCAACTTGTGACCGGTACTGATAGATTGCTCTTAATTATGTCTATCATTGGTAAAAAAAACACATTCCTCCATGGAAGCCTTTTGGAGGAATCGATTGTCAATCTTACAATCTACAACAATAACGGAGAAAAAAAAGGTCTTCTGCGGGCACCCTAAGTTGGTAAAATAAAAAGATTAAGAACTTTTCACCTTTTATGGGATGTAGCTCGAAAACATAATATTTTGACAATCAATTCTTCCTAAAGGCTTCCATGGAGGAATGTGATTTTTTTACCAATGATAGACCTAATTAAGAGCAATCTATCAGTACCGGTCACAAGTTGCACATTTGAGCATTTTAGAAGAAAAAAATAAAAAGTTCTGGTATCATAACTACTCTAATAAAATTCAATTCCCCCTAAACGCCTACATGGTGGAATCTGGTTTTTTTATCAGTGATAGACCTAATTATGAGCAATCTATCGGTACCGGTCACAAGTTGCACTTTTGAGTTTTTTGGAAGAAAAAAATAAATAGTTCAAGTTCAGTAACTCAAACTACCTTAATATAATATTTTGACAATCGATTCCTCGTAAAGGCTTCCATGGAGGAATGTGTTTTTTTTACCAATTATAGACCTAATTAAGAGCAATCTATCAGTACCGGTTACAAGTTGCACTTTTGAGCTTTTTGGAAGAAAAAAAATAAAAAGGTCAAGTTGCGTAACTACCCTAATATAATATTTTGACAATCGATTCCTCCTAAAGGAATGTGTTTATTTTACCAATGATAGACCGAATCAAGAGCAATCTATCAGTACCGGTCACATACATACATACATACATATATCACGCCTTTATCCCTTGCGGGGTAGGCAGAGCGTTAACAGTCGTAAGAATACGGCCGCTATCGCCACCGGTTAGTACCGGTCACAAGTTGCACATTTGAGTTTTATGGAAGAAAGAAATATTTTTTGATCGATTGATGTGATAAACATGGGTATGTAGTATGGGAAAATTGTTTGAGCCAAAATCATTTTTTAATGCGTGTAACTCTGAAACGGTAGGATATAGGAATAAGTGATTTAGGTATATCTTGTAGATAATTTTATGGCCTTTCAACTTTTCCTTGAACGTTTTTCTCTAACATGTACCGTTTTTGAGATATAAGCGAAAAATGAAAAAATGGACCCTTTCCCCCCCTCCCCCCACTCCGGGGCTCCTCCTAGTGTCCGGAGGTTTTAGTATATTTATTACCTAGGGACTCTTGACATGTTTCCGAAGAAACATCTTACGTTACCAACTCTCGCACTCTAGACCCCCTTTGGAGGCACTCATTCAATGGACTAATTCTATTAAGGCCCGCATAATACCCACTCAGCGGGAGAGTGAAGATTACTATTGCTACTGCCTTACCAAGGCGGGAGAGTGAAGATTACCATTGAGGGATCAACTTTAACTGGTTATACCTAATAACTTGTATGTTAAACCAGTAAACGTTGATCTATAGAGTCGTAGTTATGTACAATATAAAAAACGTCTTTATAATGACAAAGTACGTATCTATCATTTTTCATCATTCTTCTTGCCTTATTCCGTTCTCTGTCGAGGTCGGCTACCTGACCCAGGGGATTTGACGTGGAACCAAGTTTTTACACAGAGCGACTGCCATTTGACCTCTGCAACCCGAAGGCTAACCTGGCCCGAATCCTAGGTTAAGTCACATTCAAATATAATCTGAATGAAAATTTTATTTGAATGTGGGTTTCATCAGAATGTTATTCCTTCACCATAAGAGCAGTCGGTAAATTGTAAGACCACATGGCCACCGACGCTCCTGTCTGTCTTACACTTTATTTTGTTTTATTTAACCTGCTTACCCTAAGCTAACAAGCTCGAGTTTTGCTGCGTCTGATTTACCAATAAGTCAGCAGTGGGCCAACTCATCAACTAAATAGTTCACAAATTACGTACAAAGCGCGTTTGTTTGCCTCACCCTGTAATCTGTGCCTCTAATTTTGAACGTGAAAGTTTTAATCTGTTCGTTTAGTGCCTAGTAGGTGGCGCTTGTGCGAATGAAGGAAAAGATTCCTCATTCTGAAAACGCGCTAAAAGCGCTGTCAATTCAAAAAATCCTCGTTACGTCATTTCAGGTCACACAATATTTTTAGCAAAATCGTTCAAAATTTGAATGACTTAGTTTCATTACCTATTCAACGGTTGTGTAAAAAAAGTCACTTACGTTTTTATTCTCTACAATCTGTTACCTAATGCTAAACTCGTAACTTTTATAGATTTGACACATCATCATCACATCAGCCTATAGCAGTCCACTGTTGGACATAGGCTTCCCCCAGCTTTCCCCTCGCGTTCACCAAAGGCACGTTTTTATTATACGTCTTAAAGAACTTAAAATGTAGAGGCCCATATCTTAAAAACGAGTATAACAAAATTCCCTGGATTTCGGGCAGTGGTTAGGTTACTACCGTTTTCGACCCTGCTTCTAAAGTTTATATAAATACGTACGTGTACTTCCATAATAATGTGTCCGCCTTTGTGTAACAGAAATTTTTGTCTATGAATGTTACTATGAATATTTTTTGTCTATTGTTTGTTTGGTACAAAGTTTTTCCTAGCAAAAATACATACCTACATGTGTTTATTTAGTCATAGATGATTTCGTTCATACGAACCACGAAGTAATGATGCAATTTAATTAGCGCCACGCTATCGTATTCGTGTACTTACAGCAAATCATATCTCATTGCCAAGTTCACATAATAGTCTCAATCTGACGCTGCGCCCGCGCCGCCGGGGTCGCGACACCTCCGCCATATAAACAATCACAGACTTTATTCCAATAATAAGTTATATGTCTACCTACATTTTTTAGCTGAAAGGGCCCTCAAATATTTTGTCAGACGTGGAAATACCGACTGTCGTGTTTGTACGGTCGTTGACGCTCTGCCTACCCCGCAAGGTACAATGGTGTGACATACGTATGTGTGTGTATGGTACAATTTATTTATAGGTATGTTTTATAATACCGTACTTATCATTCATTAAATTATTTTCATTCACAGTTCAAAAGGTAGGTTGCTGAGAGGTGGAATTAGTCCATTTTTAGGGTATTGTAGACATGGGGTATTGTAAGATATGTATTCAGGTAAGGGACGGATCTTTGTTAGTACTAGCAGCATTTCTAAAACCACCACTGCACTCGCCAACTCTCCTGCTATATGTGGTGGGTATGCCACATAGACATACCTACCCGAAATAGGGGAAACCCTCTGTTCTATCAAAGGCCTATGTGGCTTTTAATAATACTTATGTATACCTTTCAAATTATACGTGTTATTGAGCATATTTTCCAAACTACTTTTCAGTATATTCATTTTATGCAAAGTAGTAAAAAGGAAATTTCTAATCTTTCATAAAATAAATTTACACAATTGAAATCACGATCGCCATAGATATATGACAGATATAACTAGAGATACATATATATTGGCCGAAGTGTGTACTAAAATGCTAAAGGTCAAATAACCATAAAATGCGATCTATAAACAAATAAGAACTTTGACTTTTCCAATAACTGAAATTGCTGTCCTAAAAGTTTTACAGATCGAGATCATCCACTGATAAAGAAAACTTATCCCAACTTTCATCAATTACTGAACACTGAACTTAGTAAGACTCACCTTGTGATATCGCTCAAGCGTCGGTGAATGAACGGCAAAGTTATTCCCAAAAGCACTGTAACTTCACTTGCACATTTTCACTTTATATGAAGGATTTTCGTGAAACTTGGGGTGTAGCGGGAACGCGGGTGAGCCGGGGTACAGTGACGCGTCCGTCTCCCTTGCTAGATGCGACTACACTGAGCGTCTGACATATCAGTGCCGGCGTATTGAGAAGTGCCGCTTCTTGAGTGATTACCAACGTTCATTGCCAACGTGTACTCTTACTTTCAGCTTTGATAAGATGCTAATCGGTTGAATAAATTACCTCTAGGGCGATTTTTATGGGCCGTAAAAAATTTGGCCTTGTACTTCTATCTCTTTAATTTGTTGTTGAGCCATTTTAATTATGATGTTCTTGGTTTTATTTTGGTAACGGTAGTGCCGAACCACACCTGCGTAAACACGTAGTACTGTAGGGGAACGGAATCTCAGATCTTAATAAATCCGGAGCTCATCTGATTTCTGAAATCGTAAAAGTACGCAACGACTGGCCTAACCACTCGTATCACACTTTCTACTACTCGAAATTGTTAATGTCAAGGGTAAGTATAAATTTATTTGGGTATTTGCGAAAGGACAATCTTAGTAAAATTTGTGTTAAGTACAAGTACAAATTAGTAGCAGACTGTCGCATGTGAAAATTAAAAAATAAATATCTGCTTAAAAAATCAAAATGTGCGTATCGATCGTTTGAAAATTACTTAAAATATTTCTCCGCCAAATATTTATTTGTATGATCTTACATTTGCGACTGTATTTGGAATGACCAGGTTTCGTGTTATCCGTTCTGTATCTTAATAATATAATGGCCAATAGGGTGTAAATACTGATGTGCCGTTCCCGGTAAGTTTCCCTAGCGTGGGAATATTCCCAGTAGCGTTCCCGGGCACATTCCCAAAAGTGGAAATATTTGGGAAAGTTGCTCAAAAATGTTGTTGAAAGAAATAATATTTTGTTAAATTTATTACTTTTGCCTTTAAAACAAGTCTACCATATAAACACAGTTAATAATTAACGCGATTTATAAATTCCCAAAGTTACTGGAAACTTACCGGGAATATTCCCATTTATTTTCCCAGGAATATTACGGGTAATGTTAAAATGTTTTTTTAATTCTTTGATTTCAATATTTCTAATGGGTAACTACCTAGTATTGAATAAAAAATGAAAAGAAAAATAAAAATCAATGTAAATGGAATTATTTTAGTTTAATAATCTATACATATAATAAAATTATAAAAACATAATGTCTGTAAATTAAAGATATTAGAGAAAAACTAAGATGGGGGATCTTCATACAACCAATAGAAGCCAAAAAATTGTTTGAAAAAGATTTTGTCTGTCTGTCTGACTGTTTGTTGTCCGCTTTTCACGCAAAAAGTACTGGACGGATTTTGATGGTTTTTTTTTGGTATATAGATAGGTATTATAGTCTGTAAGTTTAGGTACTTATCTTTTTGTAAATAAACATTGTATGAAAGTGACACTTCTGAACTGTCAGTTTCATACAGAATTAGTTTACAAAAAGATAAGTACCTAAACTTACAGACTATAGTCCTCGCCAACATATAGGCTATTTTTTTTATTTGCTTTCTAACGGGGTAAAAGTGGGCGGGAGATAAGTTTGTATGAAACTCCGTCAGTTTTAAAGCTAATTCGATTAAAATTTATATATGGCTATTTGGTTAGAATTTAAAAATGACGCATTAAGGATCTGCCTTAAAGGAGGTGAAAAAGGGGGGGTAAGTTCCTATGAAACTCCATCCGTTGAAGCTAAATCGATTAAAATTGAAGCTGTTTACGTGAATACTAAGCTTTTCTGCCCTTCGTTTTGTGACGGTTATCTGTTTAAAGAACCATAATAGTCCTAATCCTAATAATATTATAAAGGCGGATGTTTGTGTGTGTGTGTTTGTTAGGACTTGGCGCTGAAACAGCTGAATCGATTCAAATGATACTTTGTACATACAAAGATGAGAAAATGCCTAGATAAGGACATACATAGACTACTCTTTACCGCGGTACAATGTCTCATTCCCACGGGAACACGCATTTTCCAATATTTTTGAAAAGACGGCGCCAATGAGCCAATCGCGTTTTAGATAACAATTTTTTTTAACAGTGATATCTGTTGCTTGAGACATTTGACTTACTCAATTGTGTAGCTGCACCAAGATTTAAGTTTCCAATCCATATAAAATATGTTTGACAAACAAGATGTTGAATTAAAACCTTTTACATATAAATATGACATCCCAGTTAAGATGTTTTAACAAGATTATCAAAAATTTATACACGTTATATTTTGACAACCAGCCTCACAATACATATACGTACTTTATATAAAATGTGTTTGAACAAAATGTTGAGTTAATTCATTTTTCAAAGATATTAAAACATTTTGCATATAAATATGACATGCAAGTTAATATGTTTTAACACGATCTATCCAAAATTGAAACACGTAATATTTTGAAAACCAGCGAGCCATTTCCGGTCACAAATAAATATAAATAAAATACTGGACGAAAATGTATTATGAACAGTAATGAGGTTATTCTATGGTTTATCGGCGGATTTTTCTAACGTTGTCCGCTGAAAATTTGCGTGTCCCACGTGTTCAGATTTATTTAGCTGCGACCGGCGACACGGGGGTTTAAAGAAGCTTACCCAGCGTCGACATGGGGGGTTGAGGGAAAAAAGAGAGAAAAAGAGAAAGCAAACAGAGAAAAAGAGAAAGAGAGAAAGCAAACATTTGATTGCAAAACGACACCATCTGCAACCCGCGACACAGGGATTTACGGAAGCTTACCCGGTGCCGACACGGGGGTTAAGTGTGGCTTGGCCCCCTCAGAGAAAAAGTGAAACCAGCAGCTAGCATCGACGGAATATAAAAATAATAGGAATCCTAGGAAAGGTACAATAAATTTCACCTGTTGTGGAAGTGTTATAATTTTTGACCTGTTTTATTTTCCAAGCTATCGTCAAAATGTAACAAACGCCACAATGACAAGGATTTTTTTCGTACCGACGTTTCTATTTAAATCATTTTATTTATTTTATTCGTTTGGTGAATCTCATTTTTTACCAATAGAGTATTACTTTATTTATTAGAAGTTTCACTAAGTCGCGGGTGAAACCGCGGGGCGGGCACCTAGTGATATAAATAGAGTGTTGAATGTGTACTTAAAGACATAGAAATGGTGTCTTATTTCAAAGTTAAAACAAAATAATCATACATACTGAATGTTCCCGCTAAGGGAATATTCCCGGGCACATTGGAAAAATACTGGGAATATTCCCGGTAGTAAAATACTGGAAATAGGAATATTCCCCACGGCACATCACTAGGTGTAAAGTATAATTAGTATGAAAAATAAACAGAGCTTTGAGCCAGAAAATAACTAAACAAGCAAAAATTTTACTTCTATTCAGAGGCACACCAATTTAAACTCGAAATGTTCGTTATCCTTCGTAAAATCCTCAGTTTACTTTTACTTTTTAGGTCGCTTGGTTAATTAATGACTCGAAAATTAAGTGTAATTGCTTTGTCCTAACTGAAACGGATATATTTTTGTGTCATAGGATAACAATTGCATTGTTTGAAATAAATTGTCTGCAAGTTGTATAGAAGGTAGGTGAAACAGTCAACAAAATCACTTTTCAAACGCAAATTTTCCGACAGTATCATATTAAATTTTTATAAAAATCCAGGCTCAATAAATATTAATGCAAAAATTATATACAAGTTGCGTTCAATGGAAATCAGTCCAATTAGAGAACCTTTCAAAGCTTATAAAGAACACCCACGTGCACTGGACGGAGTTGGCGTGTCATACAGGGTGTTATAAAAGCAGCAAGCAGGACCAAATATAATGTAATAAACAGTGTACTCCATAAACACTGAAAAATTACATCAAATTGCCATAATAACTTCTGTCTATATTGCGCATATATTTTCGATACATGACTCTGTGTATTTATGTCCTGAAGCTGTTATTTTAGTTAAAATCTCTTTTTACTATGCATACCTAGAAAGCGATATGTCTTAGAATGCGTATTAGGCAATAATGTTGATTTCCACGTTATTAGAATTTCGCATTTCACCGGGTCATTGGAGGACTCGGTGCTCCATTCGAAAAGAAAAAGATTTCATGAACGAACTCTGCTGAAAAGTCACACTCACATTTTCTTTCTCAAATAATGTAAGAAAAATAGAAAATAAAAAAGCTAGCGTATTTAAAAGCACATTAATATCAAATGAGCTTTATATTAAAAGCTAAATCTTATCAAGGCCTCACGTCGAAGCGTGTGGGTGTTTTTTAATACCTTTTTTATCATAATTGGTTTCGAGAGCGGCTCATGAAAACGCACAACATGCTACACAGGAAGCAATAAAGGGTAGAAAATTGTATTAACTTTTCCTTGCCTACTTTTTTGTAGATCTTGCTCGACTCTCGTTCAAAGTATACATACATACACATATCGCGCCTTTACCCCTTGCGGAGTAGGCCGATTGTTTAGGGCAAAAAGATCACGTTGCTATCGCCACGGCTCAAAAATATTTAATGAAAACAAGACAAAATTTTAGTCTATTTCTAGAAGAATTTTCCTGCCCACCGTTGATTCTGACATAGAAAACAACCCGCTTGGCATAGACCGTAATTTAACAAACCTAAACGAATGACCTTTGCATAGTATCACATTTTCATAAAAGACGCAAATACGGGTAGAACCATAAATTATACCAAATAATTACCTTAGGAATCAATCAGAATATTATTTTCACGTCGTAGGTAAATATAATACGAGTATCTATGTCATTTCATAAAATTAAAATCATATTGCCAATCAAATCCTCAAACAATTCTGATACTAAGTAGTTTTTCAGGGCCAATGATATATTCAAAAGAATAAATTAAATTTTTAAGATCATTTAAATGAGTTCCTTCTGTAGGCCGCCGATAACGAAGTTTTCCAATGCTTCCCGCGGCTTTTTCCCTCCCAGATTAGATTAGATTCATTTGACTTTTACCGAGTTTGCCGAAGAAATGACTCATTTACCGCTTTCATTCAGTTAGAATAAATCAGGTTAGGATAAATCAGTAATAAACAATTTAATAGAAAGTAAGTACTTTCTCTATATCATGAACTTTACAACGTGTCTCCAATTCTCAAAAATGAAACAAAAAATGGTTCAAAATCATAGTTCCAAATAAGTAACCCTAGTACACAAAAGAAGTAGTGTAAGCTAACTGAATGATGTTGTATCTGATAATAGCCAAACAAGTAAGAAAAAGTTTATCATACTACTGTCATTTATCGTGTATAGTCGGAGAAATATAATCTGAGCCGATTCGGCTTAAAGACTTCTTTATGTCAGCACAATATCACAAAAGATTTACACAATAGTAAACAATCTTTTAGAGATAACATTCATCGGCTCAAATTATATTTCCTAGGGTGTACGTGTTAGGCGGATCGCACACTTAACGCACGACGGACCGGTAAAATATCACAGCGGTCTGTCAGACCCATACTAGATGTCAATCGCCATACTAAAACCGCTCAACCGCACTCGACGCAGCGCTATCGCAGCGTCATCCGCCGAGTGCGGTTTAAGTATGGGGATTGACATTTTTAGTATGGATCTGACAGACCGCTGCGATATTTTTGCGCTCCGTCGTGCGTCAAGTGTGCCATCCGCCTTACACCTACCCCCACCAAGAAAAACCAAACGAAGCGTGCCCGTCCTACTTACCTTTTTTCAGTGTCAGATTTCATAAATACATATTATATCAACGATTTTTCAAGCAAATTATCACATAAATGAGTTCCAACGCGTCGGATTATCTTTGTTTAAAATAATTTAATAAATACCTTTAATTAACCATAACAGAAAAGCAAACAAGGTAAAATACTTCGGATTACCTGTTGTGTATCAAGCGAAACGGCGGAATAAAAGGGATGAATCCCATGCAAATCAGTTTTACACTATCTGTATAAATAAATTGGCTCATTAAAATCAGATTTGTTCTGCCACGTGGATCGAAGCTTGCTGATTTTTTGTACTTTTTATTCCAAATGCGAATAAATACTTCAAGGCATTTTTTCTCATGTTTATGTGACATTGTTTGACTTTCAAAAACTTAGGTAACCCTGAGGTGTAGGATGTACAGAACTAATTGGTTCAATTTCAATGTTCTCGAGACTTCGTAATGTAGGATCAAAACAAGTTTTTTGAAGGTGATATAGTTTCTACTAAACTAATTAATTATACACCCTATTTTGCGCCCTTGCACCCACCCTATTTACTCGTATCTTGTCACCACATACGTACGAAATAACATCAGATTCTTGAACCCTACACTTTATTATAGACACCGAGCTTCAAGATCGAGGGGATAAGAGCTCTTACATACCGTTACGAACCGAATGTGTTTGCAAATAAGAGGGTTTCATATATTTTGGGATTAAGAAAATTCTTACGCCTGTCTTGTACCTTTTTCTTGGTTGATGTACAGTTTATGTTCCGTTTTTTTACGTATTGCATCTATTCCATGTCGTTTTTTGACAAAACCGCAGTTTTGAGCTCATTAACCATGATCTAAGTGTAGTAGGTATTAGGTTAGGACATAATACAGGTATTTGTGGAAATATAACAGTTAAAAGTAGTATATTAAAAGGTAGGAGACTTAGTAAGCGAAAACAACGACAACTATTGGGGAGATAGATTATAGTAGTAATGAAATACGTAATAGAAAAAAAGGACAAAGTTGATAATTTACTAAAACACGATAGAGTAATTATACGGGTGCGACATATATGGGGTAATAAACATCGGTGAATAAGATAGTGGCAGTGTTTACTAATAGTAGTAGTAGTGATAATCATTGGGTAACAAACACTGTTTTCATTTACTCGGATTGTCTGGTAGGCACATGATTACCACTGTCGACCTTATGTAGTGCATCAGACAGAATAATCCTCTCATTGGTCCGTAGGTAGCGGAATTCGCTAGATAACTGTACAGAAATAGAAAAAGCTGTTGGAAAAATGGAAAATAAAACGTCATATGGCTGCGACGAAGTGCCTATCAAGGTAATAAAACAAAATATAGACTTGCTGAAACGACCACTCTGTCACCTACATATTTAATTTATGCTTTAAAAGTGGTGTATTTCCTGACCAATTTAAGAAAGCTCGCATTCTGCCATTATACAAGAAAAATGACAAATTCGACCCAAAAAACTACAGGCCGATCTCCTTGTTGCCGGTTCTATCAAAGATTTTAGAAAAACTAAACAAAAGTAGGCTGTTGTCTTATTTGGACTCTTTTGATATACTTGATAGTAGGCAATTTGGATATAGGAAGGGTTTGGGTACTACAGATGCAATTAGTACTTTGATTAGTGATGTCCTAGTAAAAATAAATGTAAAACAAAGAGTGGCAGGAGTCTTTCTCGATTTAAGCTCGGCCTTCGATCTTGTGGATCATTCAATTCTTTTTTCAAAACTTGAGCATTATGGTTTCAGGGGATGTAGTCTTCAGCTGCTTAAATCATATTTAAGCAATCGCACACAATACGTAGAAGTATCTGACATAGACAGCAAAGGCAGAATAGAAAGAATCAAATCTAAGCTAGTGTCAACTACGAAACGGGTACCCGAAGGATCTGTATTGGGGCCTATTTTATTTCTTATTTTCTTAAATGATTTGCCAAAATTCGTCCAGTGTAATATTCATGATATAAAACTTATACTGTTTGCAGACGATACACCAGCCATAATTTCAAGTGACAACATTACTAATCTGAGTAATAAAGTTAACACCGCTCTATTACTGTTTTATAATTGGTTTAACGGTAATAATCTAAAGATCAATAGTAGTAAAAAAAATGTGACTTTGTTTAAAAATACGTCAAAAAACAAAGACAGCCTTTCCTTAAATCTCAGAGAAGAAATAAAGACAGTGGTATCTACGAAGTCATTAGGAATACACATAGACGAATATCTTAATTGGAAAGATGAATTACGGGTAGTAGAAAAAACAGTAGGATCGGCATGTTATGCTCTTCGAAAATTAAGAGATGTACTTACGACAGAGCAGATAAAGAGTGTCTACTATGCTCTCGTAGAGTCGCGTTTTAGGTACAGTGTAAAATTCAGGGAAAAAAGCTACAATTATAATATGGATACGGCATTTATTGTACAAAAAAAGGCGATACGGGCCATACTACGGCTATGCACCACTGGAGCCATGTAAAGAACATTTCGTAAGGCTTGGTATTTTGACAGTGCCTTGCCATTACATATTAGTATTACTAACAGACTTCGTAAAGAATCGTCAGCAGTATGAAACTGAAGTTGAGAAATATATTAGAAAATGCACCAGACGACAGGATTTTCCGTCGCTCATCACACCTCATTTAAATGTAGTAAAACACGGAGTTTTATATCAAAGCACAATTTTTTATAATAAACTGCCTGTTAAGTTGAAGGTTGAAAACAGAGTTCATATTTTTAAGCGAGAACTAAGAAAAATATTGGTGAAAAAATGTTTTTATAGTACAGATGAGTTTTTACAATGTAAAGTTATTGATTTAGAATAGAATAAAATTAAGACATAAATTTTAATTTTGAGTTTGAAGAGAATATGTAATTAATAATGTACCTAATAATGTAGCATGAATTTTATTATTGTATTAATTGAATTAATTAATATTGACTGAATATTGTATTACTGAATTAATGAATATTGACATTTTGTTATGTTATTTTTAAATGTCGAACACAAATTGTTTTGATAACGATGAATAAATACTTGAATATTTGAACTTTGTAATTAATAAAATACAAAAGTTGTAAGAACGCTTATAACTATTGTCCAAATAATGCTACAGACTCAGTTTATAGTTTTTCGAAATAATCAAATTTGGAGTTATTAAACATAAATATAATATAAAAGCACGTGTTTGACGCCATCCAAAATAGCGAGATATGACGTCATCCATCAGTATTTTCATACAAAATATCGTTTAAAAAAATTTCTCATTTGACCAGCCAGTCATCATGCCTATTCTTGTAGCCTCTACTCTGACTTACCAAATCGTATATTGCTAAAATCCTTACATGCTACGGATTCTTCTACTTCTATGTGCATGAAAACATAATCATTTTCGTATAGCGAGCGTGTTATATTACAATACAACATTAATTATTACCTATGTATCGATACATACCTACATAAAGTTTTCCTCGAGAATTCTTTCACGAAGGTAATTTACTATGAATTGGTCTTTCTCATACATTAGTTCGTTTACAGTTTGTTATTATTAGAACTGCCATCATTAAAAGTATTACTACTATCACTTAAGACATTCCTCTCAGGTTTATAAAGGATGAAGAATTTTCCATGAAGCAAATGTTCAAAATAAGGCGAATCGCACACGCACCTTACGATATTCCGGTTTGTGACAACCAACATGCATGTTTTGACAATTTATGTGAGCACAGCTCTATTGGCGAATGGTAGAAAATAGAAACAAATTCAGTTCAAAGTTAGGACATTGCGGGTTGAACCACCCGATTGTCCGTAAGTAAGATGGTTCCGTGTTTCGGATGGCACGTTAAGCCGTAGGTCCCGGTTGCTGTCTATGATCACTTAGACGGCGGTCGTTACACAACCATGTCAGAAGCCTGCTTCTTGTAGAAGGCGGTTGAATAATTCTGACACTAGGGTTCAGCGGGTCGTCGGACGACTTGATGTCCCACACGAAAAGAAGAAGAAAAAGAAGTTCAAAAATGCCGATTTCAGGATTCCGCTTACGGAAAAGCGCTTTCGTAGCACGCAGTAGAAATAGGCCAAGAGCGAGTGAGACTCACGCACGTAAAGTTCTGTGGTATTATGTGTAAAAATGGCATCTTGTTTGTTGTATGGCAGCTTTCTCCAATAGGTACCTATTTTACTTGAGCTATTACTTCTTCTTTGTTAATCATTGTAATATCTGCTACAGAGCGTTATTTAAAAATTACAACGGCCTATTACCCTCTTATGTTATGAGATGCAATCCCTAAAAACAAAACACGTTTTTTAGTTTCTTAATTTTTTTCTTTTATTGCTATTTTTTTTTGTTACAGCGGCCACAAAATACGTCATCTAAAAAATTTGAACTCTCAAAATTCGACTGTACCTACTTCAATTGCACCCAAATCTCTACACTCAAAACCTGACACTATGGTACAAGTTCTCTGTCCCATAAAAATCATTGCGTTTACCTGTCCGTGTGGACATTGGTCCAGAAATTGGACATTACACTACAAGCAAATCGCGCCCCAGTTTGCTCACAAACATTGAAACAGGACTTGTAATAAGAGCCCTCTATCGGCACAGCAAATAATTGCGCTAACTTGTTTGGTGTTTAGTTGCGGGCCGGAACATGCCGGCTGACCTAATGTACTCTTCAAACAGTTTGTTTCGTAGTAGGGGAAGTCTAATAGGAAGCGGTCGAGTAGGAACACTTAATAGTTGCCTTGCCTCGTGTGACTGTGCAGAAATGGTACATTTAGTTTAAGTGTATATACGTACGTATACTTGTAGTTAGGTATTAACAGCTGGTGGAATGAGCTCTCTTGGTTTCTGTAATATTTTACGCCTCAAAAGATGGCGTTGATACTTAAAAAAACATCGAAGATGGTAAAACTATTATTTTTTTAAACGAGACTCAGCAAGACCTGTAAAATGTTACGTACCTACAGAAAGGGATGGGAAAATAAAATGTTTTGTTTCTTCATAAGAAAATAAGATATTTCGCAAACTCGAATATTCGCGCTTGCAGATGCCTCAGAATGTCAAATGATGTTTTTTTTTTTCAAAGAATGGCTGAGTCACTAAATGCCTCAAGATCGAAACACATTTACAATAATTCACGTTAGTTGCGGATTTTTTAATTGGTACACACCAAAATGACCGCTTACTCCTTTTAAAGGTAGTTTGATATCATCCCTGAAAGATTCTGAAATTCCGTGATAGACGTTTTAACACATTAACACATTGTTCATTTCAGTAAAGTTTCTGAGTTGAAATGAAGCGTCATCCACCTACTCAGTAGGTACACTGTTAATGAAGTATATAATTTAACCAGCAATAGCGTGTTTTACGCTATACTAATTGAAAAGTAATGTCGAGTATTATTTGAATATATTCTGGTAATGTTCGAAATTACTCCTCGTAATGGTTGAAAATTGCAGCAGGCAGTGTTATTGCAATTCATCTGGGAACCACGAGCCAAGTCGTTGCTAATTTTCCAGCCAGACATGACATTGAACTCATAAAGTCTGAGCGAACGCAAAAGGGCCTTTAAGTGTCATTTTCGCTACTCTGGGTTGACACCTAGAGCCCCAAGTCTGCTATTTTTTGTCATTGTAACGCCACCGAAACTCAACTGTCATTCAATGCCATTTTTCTATAAGTACTTCAAACTGTTAGCAGACTACGAAGTGACCGATATCATCCAACTGAGATCCAATCGACATCCAACTGAAACGATTTTCATTTAGCAGACTTAGGGCCCAGGTTAAATTAAATTACCTACGAGGAAAAAAAAAAACGTAGGACCTCCATACAAAAAATGTTCATGAGACTTTTGAACTTCTATGGGAGGTAAGTAGTTGTTTTTTTTTAACCTAAGCTCTTTGGGGAAAGTTGTGCAGTTTAAACTGTTGAGATTAGCGTTTTTGAGAAAATTGGTTGTTTGGCAAGTTCGATACACTCTGTATAAATGTTCTCTGTTCCATGACACTCAGACTATACGAAACACGAGTTAAAAAAAAATATGAGCTAATTTTGAGATATTTCCTTTATTTTTGTAAAATCTGAAAAACAAATCAAAATTATTGCAACGAGCATAGAACACTTTGGACGACGGTACTTCATTAAGTGGCTTCTGTGATATTTTGGAATATTTGAATATAATTCACAATTTCCATACCAGGAGTATGCCTTATTTCGCACTCATTAGGTAGGTACAGCCGACATCTGCCTTAAATACCTACAAAACTATTGTGAAATATATACCCCTGACGGCGGCGGTTTGTGACCCCAGGTTGAGAAGGGTTGGCTTTACCTAAACAACGTTTACATTAGTGACCATTTAATAATAGTAATTTCGTATTGTTTTGACATAATTATATGTACTTAAGGGGCTGACACGAGCTAAAAACCGGTCCCTTTCTGACAAATGTCAAACTGCGCGCGTGCGAACGGGACGGAATCTTGCCGATTCAATGATATTTTCGTATTTTCGATGATAACTCGGTCAAAAATAAGTAATTTGAAAATCAAAAACATTATGTCGATAGAGTATTGTAAGGCGCTCATTCTGATAATAAACACTTAATTATTGCGTGGGTTTTGTTCATACAGTTTGCGATATGATAGATTTTTAGAGGTAACTTTACGATGTTTTTCAATCAAGCTAAATTACTAATATCATGTTTTGGAAACAATAGCACTACAGCAAATATCCTGAAGATTATTACCTTTTTTTTCGTTAGTTTTTCTGCATTTTATCTAGGGTAGAAATCACTTATAAAAGTAGCTTTTAGCTCTACTCAGCCCCTTAAGTCTCTCCCTACTTTCTACAAGCAAAAAAGAAAACGGCCTTTTTCTCATTTACCGTACAACGCAGCGCTAAAAAACGCGGTCTGTCAGGCCCATACTAAGTATAAATGTCAATCCTCATACTAAAACCACTCAAACGCTGGTAAAATAACGCAGCTGCATCGACAGCAGCGGTTGAGTGGTTTTAGTATGGGGATCGACGTTTCTAGTATGGATCTGACAGACCGCTGCGTTACGGATGCGTTATTTTAGCGCTGCATTAAGCGTTAAGTGTTAAAAAGGCGAAACTCTTACCTAACCACCCCATATTTTAGGCTCCGGGTTAGTAGAATGAGTAGTAATCTTTCAAACATTAAATTACACCGAATAAGGAATTTGATTGATATCCATGATAAAGCACCACGAACGTGATTTATTTGGGTTAAGTGGCACGAGCGCCCCTATCGGCTGACGAAGTAATAATTCTGATTTCTAATCATTCCTTAGCCACAAGAGTGGCTAACTTCGTTGGAAACCCTTTGGGCATTCCTAGTTTATGACTAAGATTGGCTATTCTCACATTTGAAACACGACGGCTGCGAAAATTACTTCAATCATCATTGCTGAGTCACCTATCGTTTCCTTAACAGCGTGTTGAATAAATACAGCAATGTAAATCAAAGTTCAAGGCGTCGAGACGTCTCCAAAGAGCAATATTCGTAAGTGGCAAATGCAATTTCTGCAAGATAGATAGCTTATTCAACTTCAGTCGGAGGTCGGCGCCGTACTGCAACGGTGATGCCACTGCTTACAAAATCCTACTTAGGTACATCTCTAGATAGGATTCCATTGCATTTGCTATAAAGTTTGCCTTCGGACGTTGAGAGGCGATAATAAAACCAGAAGTGTTTCATAAAAAACTGCACAATAGAGATGTAGACTGGCAGGTCAAATGAGCTATTTTTTTTAAACGATCAGGAGCTCAATTTCTGAATTGATAGTTTCCGGTTCCGTGCACTAAGTCCAAAACGACTTGTCTAACCACACGTTTTTAAATTTCTTTTACTTGAAGTTTTCATAGTCAAAAATATGTGTGAATTTTTGAGGGTATGTGGGAATCGATAAGTACAGTAGAACGTGAGATACAAGCATAACAAGTAGCAGATTTTCGCATGAAACAAAAGCTTAATTTCAGAAATAGAGCTCCTGAAGCGGTATTTTGTTTGAAAATACTAATGTATAACGTCATATATTGCTATTTTGGATGGCGGCAGAACACTTATTTTTATATAATTTTTTTGATTATTAATTCACACACACACACACATATATCACGCCTTTATCCCTTGCGGGGTAGGTAGAGCGTAAACGGCCGTAAGAATACGGTCGCTATCGCCACGTCTGACATTTTTGAGGATTGTTTTCTAAGGTTGTTCCAGAAAACATGTGTATCACTATAGTGACGGGTTGTCAGCCTGTCGCCTAAAAATTGTAATACACCAATACCCTCGAGTCCCTTAGTCGCCTCTTACGACACCCGCGGGAAGGATGTGGGGTGATGCTATTCTAAGCCGGCATCACACGGCAACTATTTCATTCAACATTATTAATTCAAACTTTAAATATTTTGAAAAATTTTAATGAAGTCCGTAGTATTTTTGGACAATAGTTTTAAAAGTACAACTTTTATATTTCTCTAATGACCCAGTCCACAACCGAATTCATGGCAGACAACGCCGCAACTGTCATTTAATTTCTTGCTGTCATAAACTTACTGCAAAATTTTGCGGTGCGTGTGCAGGCCGCCTTATAAAGAAAGATGTTAAATAAGTTTTTATAATGTTTTCGTTGTTTTTAGGATGCAATCGTTTATTAGCCCGAATAAAATTTGGATAACAACTAATCACAAAATTTGTTTTAATATTAGAAAGCTACATTATCCCCGCCTTGGTTACGAGATTACTTTTTATCGACGAGTGGGTCGTTAGTTCATATTTAAAATAATAACACTTCATCCTCGTCAATGTATTCGCTAGATTGTTGATGTTATCTCGTAATAAACATGCCTCAGAAAGATTAATGGTCTAAAACTATCTGGAATATTTTGAAATATATATTTTTCAATAGAATTGGTTTGACGCCAAAACTCAATGTCGAATTGCTGATACCGATCGTATTCATCATCAGGAGATTGATTGGATGGCAATACATCACGTCCACTTTTGAAGATTGAGTTGAATGTCAATGGCATGGCATGACTCTACTCCTACTCTGTGGCGTAGTAGAAGTAAGAAACAGAAGACAAAACTAGGATGCCTGTATCTGCACAAATGTTGCTTGGAATCAAACCCAGGACAGGATGTTTCTGATGGCGAAAGGTACGCATTGCTGCTCCATATCGCATGATGATGTAAAACTTTCGTTTCGATCCCTTTAGACAAGGAACACACGTGACGCACGACGGAACGCAAAAATATCGCAGCGGTCTGTCAGATCCATACTAGAAACGTCACTCCCCATACTAAAACCGCTCTCGACGGATCACACTGCGATAGCGCTGCGTCAACAGCGGTTGCGCGGTTTTAGTATGGGCATTGATATTTCTAGTATGGATCTGACAGACCGCTGCGATATTTTTGCGCCCCGTCGTGCGTCAAGTGTGTTCCTCGCCAACATCGAAGTTCCTCATACCAAAATAATAATATCAATGGTCTTAGGTATCAAAATAAAATTGAAAATTAAGCAAACTGCCAATTTTATGGTAATATTTTGCTCTTCGTTCTTTTATCTACTGTACCGCATTCGCCGGTGCGGTGTGACACGTTTGTAACTCAGTATTCTATCAATCGTTGGAAAAATCTGCGAGACTGTATGGTACTGTTTCATTTCTTTACTGTTCAACTGTCAAACTGTCTCAGTTGACGTATCACACTTTGTACTCGACATCGGACCACATGGTATGGTATGGAGGTACTCAACGACTCGTGTTTTATATTAACTCTGTAATAAAAATGGACGTAGAGTTAATATTATTAAAGAAGCGTAAAGGCTTCGAAGAGAAAAATATGTTTACAACTTACGACAACATAAAATACTCATTTCCTGACTGATAAAAACGGTTGAACTATGTAGAAGATGAATCCCCCCTAGTAGCGAAAAAAGGAATAAAATTCCGCATTTCCCTCCTAGGGGGGATAGGCCAGTAGGTATAGGTGGAATAGGGGGAAAATTCCCCTTTTAACCCGCTAACTGTCACGGTTTATGATACGAACGGCACAGGGAAGAAACTCTCGCAGCATATGTGTAGAGAACGACTTATCGAACTCGCGCTGCGCGTACTTTGTAATAACATTGCTGGTGACAGACAGACCGATAGTCAAACGGTGAAGTCTCAGTATTAGAGTCCGCTTCTTGACCCTTTTGGCACGGAAATCTTAAATAGCAATACTTACCTTAAAATCAAATAAGAACAACCTGACCTAACATGATCCCGTTATCTCATCATGCTTTCGAAAATCACTCAAGGGCTGATTTTGGAGAAGTAAAATCACGTCAATGTAAATCCAGGACAGTGTTGCGATAAAGCCCTTTATCTCTGATTTGGGTCAAGTGACAAATAGGGCAGTCGCACGTACGACACGCAATAACGTACCCAATTAGGGACTGCTGAGATAGTGATCCGTCTTTCCTTCGCATTGTTCCTTGAAAACAATATAAAATTCATTAATACTGAACAAAGGGATTGCTTTGCATTGATTACTGTTTCGAAGATAGGCATACGAAAGTTTATTAGGTGCTTAGTTGCTTTTAATCCTTGTTAAAAAGTAAAACTTGTTCTGTATAGTCTGTAAAATATCTGGGGGCACAGCAGTGCCCCCGCCAAGTCGAGCTAGAAAGCGGCACAGCCGTACCATCCTTTTCTCGAAGCGGTTCGGGCCATTTTCAACACCTTATAACTTTCTTGTGGATTAAACAAAAGACTTGAAACTTCAGGAATCAATCAAAAGCCCTGTAGATACGGTATATTTCAAATTTCGTTCACTTTGAACCAGTGGTTTAGGAATTATAGCTAGTCAAAGTTCTTAATTTTGTCACTGACTCACTCACTCACTCACTGACCGATCATCAAAATTCTAAGGCACTTCTAGCAGACATAGAGACTTCTAATTTGGAATATAATTTGGGTTTAGTGTATAAATCAAGGAAAACCATAAAAAAAAGCAATTTCAATGCAGTTTTCTAGATAAACCGATAGCATAAATAACTTTGTAATTCCATAGAAATGTACTGTTTACCAAGTTATATTTTGCTGTCGCTCCTAAAATACTTTGTTTTGGTCCAGCAAAATAATCACAGATGTCGCTGTTAGTTTCTAAAACACGCTATCGCTATTTTAATGTCCATCGCGAACAGTTTCCAATATGTATAGCCTATGCTATAACTATACATAAAAGTCAAGGCCTCAGTCTGAATAATGCGCTGATGGATATAGGTTCAGCTGTATTTACATCTGGTCAAGCTTATGTAGCACTATCAAGAGTAACAAGTCTGGGCGGCTTACATTTTATAAACATAGACTTTGGAAATATTAAAGCGCAAGAATCTGCAATTTGTGAATACAATAGACTAAGAAGCATTTACCGTCCAGACTTGACAAAAATCATTACTACAAAGATTCCGAGAAAACCACATAAAGATAGAGAGTGGGCTATGAGAAAAACCGTGGCTGAGGCTCAAGAAATAGAGCCGCAAAAGAAAAAAAGGAAAACTACCTACAAAAAGTAATGAGATCCCCTCAAAAACATTAATATATAAAAAATTCCAAGTCTCGCAACTGAGCTGCTCAACCGTAAAAAGGTATGAGATCCATTTGAAACCAAGTCGGCTATCGATTTGTTCATTCCCCACTTAAGAGATCTATCTTAATTAATTACGTAATTAGTTAATAAGCATTATTTTATAGTGACCATATCAATATTTTCAATATATTTTAATGTTTACAATAAATTGAATGACTTGGCAATCGCACTGAATGTATTAATTTTAATATCTATTGCACGTTAACCTTCTGTTCTAGTGCGATGGCTAAGTCATTCAATTTATTGTAAACATTAAAATATATTGAAAATATTGATATGGTCACTATAAAATAATGCTTATTAACTAATTACGTAATTAATTAAGATAGATCTCTTAAGTGGGGAATGAACAAATCGATAGCCGACTTGGTTTCAAATGGATCTCATACCTTTTTACGGTTGAACAGCTCAGTAGCGAGACTTGGAATTTTTTATATATTAATGTTTTTTAAGGGGATATATTTTACAGACTATAGGTTCCTACTGAGAACTTCTTCCGGTTGCTCATTGAGTACTGCATCTCTCTATAATAAATCTCAAAATGCAGTTTGCGCAGTTCTATTTGAGTATTTATTCCACTTGGATAGCCTACTGCTATCAGAACTCAATTGATCGGTGATTATTAGCATTTTGACATGACATGGCATATAAAGGACGCCTACAAAGGTACAATATCTGGATCAAGTAATGATTCGGACAACGAATGTAGCTTCTATTCTTGAACAGATCTAATTTGAAAACCATAGACAATTAGCTGCAAAATACCAAATACCCAGGAATGCCAGAAAAAGTAGAGCACACTATAAAAACCAGTAACAAAAATATTTTAGACGAAAATCACAAATACGTCGCCATTGTCTAGTCTCCGGCTTCAGAGCACTGTTGAATAAATGTTTTTTTTTCGTATTTTTAACATTTTCGCACACTGATCATGCTAATATTAGTAATATACTCGTACGTACATAATAGGATAGGGAAAAGTGGAGGAAACAGAGGGAGGCCTTTGTCCTGCAGTGGGACATGTCTGTCTCAAAATCATAATAATAAACGTAACCCTCTTTCAATTTCATCCCATTCCCAGCTCACAACAGAACTAAATGACAAGATTACTACACAACAACAATCAATCCACGTTAACAGAGCAGCAATTATGTACCTAGTATAGCAATTAGGCAGAGTAGGGCGAAGTAACATAGACCACGACATTGCAAACATCTCACCAGCCGCCACAGTGTAATGAAATGACAGTACATTGCATCCCGACAACTAGACTATAAACAGCAGTAAGGGCGAAGGTACACGACACGAGCAGACGATTCGGGAGTGTAGATAATAACCATGTCGTTAGGGGTACTTTTTGGGTCATTTTAACTCTTTTAAATTTTCAGTGACTGAGTAAGATATGAGGTAAGTCGTGAAATAGCTTTAAAGAAAACAATCATAATTTAAAATACACAATTCAGACGTAGACAGAAGATGGCGCTAATTTAAGCATTTAACATTTATAATGTCGTATGATGCTGGCTTAGAATGGCGTCACCCCACATCCTTCCCGTGGGTGTCGTAAGAGGCGACTAAAGGACTCGAGAGTATTGGTGTATTACAATTTTTAGGCGACAGGCTGACAACCTGTCACTATAGTGATACATATGTTATCTGAAACAACCTTGGAAAACAATCCTCAAAAATGTCGGACGTGGCGGTAGCGACCATATTCTTACGGCTGTTAACGCTCTGCCTACCCCGCAAGGGATAATGGCGTGATATATCGCACGTTGAAAGCATTACCGTCACTATCCAAAAAACCCACTTTTGAGAAATGAGCATTTGAAATTTTGAAAAATTGCATCTTTATTTATTACACAACTAGAAGACTTAGAGACTTCGGTGTTTTTGACAAAAGTTATATTTTTTTATAAGTTGATTATGACTTGAAACTTTTATTTCAATAATTGAATTATTTATTCAAGTTTTTCTTGTATTATTTTGTATAGTATCATTATTACACTTAAAGTTAGTAAGACTTTTCGTTTAGTGACATAAGCAGAGTGACACAAGATTTATTAATTTAGAAAGCTAAATCTAGCCAAATCAAATTAAATTACAACACCGCGTGATGCCAGCTTGAATAGCATCACCCCATTTTCCATTTACGTGAGAGCCGTTAGATGCAACAAAAGAATATTGGATGATATTTTTTCCAGATTTTAAGTTTTTCGATTAACATAACACTGGAACCTGATGTTCATTAGATTTAATCGATTGAAAACGATTACATTATTAATTTTGTGTTAAAGATATAAGTATATTAACGTATTTACCATAAGTGTTATCAAATTTTGTAACTTTTACACTTCCAGACAAAAAAAATCCATAAGTTATTTTATCAATATTCCTGCTGGCCAACTTTTAAAGTTTTCAGATTCATAGTTTAATTGTCCTTAGTTTGTTCGTCCTTTCAGTTTACCGATATCCTATAGAACAACTCAGCTGAATGATTAAAATTAAAAAAATACTGTAAACATAACATCATTGCACAGAAGTGTATTAAACAAACTAATTTCATATTAACATATTGAGTACAATTAGGTAAAATTACAAATTTTCAGCAATTCCAAATATTAACCATTTTGTTGATATTTTCGTTGCATAGATACAACTAGATACAACTGTGTTCCTAAGAGTAAACAATTTTTTTGGTATTTAAAACCCATCTTCATAAGTATCGCCAATATTTGATGCCGTCTATTAATGTCAGTACGTTTTGGTAATTAGAAAGTGAGTATCTTTGCAAAAATTCTAACTAGTACGGGTATTTCTGTAGTGTTTATTTTAATTTACTATTTAAAAACCAGAAACATGTCACTAGGATTAGTCTTCTTTGCCACTAGTGTTGATTTACATAATGCTGACAGAATGCTGCTCCAAAAGATGGGATAAAACATTTTATACACTTTCAAGTTTTCAAAGATGCCTATTATTAATATTATGGCAGCAGCATAGCATCCGTGTAGTGTTTATTGTTAAACAAATAGAATAAATATTTTTTTAAATTAAGAAAAAAAATGTTTATTATATATGCATAGATTGCATGATACATGTACTTCAATAGTCCATATTTTGCCAATGTCGCCAATCTTAGCTTCGAATATAAAAAACTTTTATCATTTTTACCATTGAAACTACTGATGGGCTTTTACGGGACGTGTTTATTTCTTTCCCTCGTACCAAAGAACATTATTTTGTACTCTTATTACAGTAAATAAACTGCACAGGACAGAGACAAATGGAAAAGACAGACAAGGAGAGCCGACCTCAGATGATGGGATAAGGCTAAGGAGAAGAAAAAGATTGCAGTACAGAAACTACTAAGAAAGCCCTCCGGTAGAGTAAACTGGAGAATTTAGAATTGCAAACTAAGTATGAAGTTGTATAAACTACGCTCTTTGAATTCCAGCACGCATGCAGCAGCAATTATTATCGACTCGTACTTAAAAGGATCAAAAACCACTTACGGATTTTCTATTAATCCAGTTTTCACAGAAAGAAATATTGGCATTAAACAAAATAAGACTCTATTAACTAATATTACAGGAAATTAACTCATAATTTTATAAGACATAAACTTGCTATAACTAAACTGTCTGTTTTCTATAAACTGATTAAAGAAATGACATCTAAAATTTTTAAGTAAGTAAGACTGTATGGGTAAAAATACAATTTTGATTTATAAACCTACTCATAGTCATTTAATCACTAAAGTAATACTGACCAAATGCATAAAGTTCCTGGCTTACGTAATGAAATGTTCAACAGATTTTAAAAATATTTAAAAATAGAGTGTCATTAAACGTAAAATTACATAATTTTGTGTGAAAATTTGAATAATATTATATGTCAAAAAGACACTAAACGTAAAAGTTCATTTTGATTTGTAATGATTGTTCCAATTATTACTAAATAGTGAAAAGAAAAGTGGCATTAAGCCCAAAATGACATTTTGTTTCATATGTTTAACGTAAATTTATGAAGTAACATAGTCACTATGCTCAAAATATCACTTTTACTTTAATTATCTATATTATTTCTGTAAAAAACTTAACACTATACTGTAGTTTTTGGGATAACGACGCTATCGCAGTAAATATTTTACGCTTAATTAAAAGAAAATAAATATTATAACATCACTAAGCAGAATATGATGGTTTTACTTTCAAGGTTTGCTCCACATAAGTTGGGATACGTGTCACTATAAAAAATATATCACTATTACTTTATATTAAACACCAAAATCGTTAAAATGCATACCGGCACTACTTTGCCCAGCAGTTTGTAGTACAGCTAGAAGAATAGGTGTCACTGCATTATATTCTTTGAAATGTACGTAAACAGATGGCGTTCATAGTCAAAATCATGCAAATTTTGTATAGTGACGGTAATGCTTTCAACGTGCGATATGTATGTACGTAACATTTATAAACATAATAGCATTTGAATGTTCAAACTTTCTTTTTTGTATAAAAAATACTCAAAAATACTATAGACATGTAGGCAGTGTGTAAGCACCTTAACTCAATGAATGGGACTCGTTACGACTGCAATTATCTTTGAGTGACCACTGAGGCATAGAAGTGACGCTCAACAAACAATCATTTTTAATTAATTATTGTCTGGTTTTTTGCTGATAGTAGCTCTCCTGTGTCACGTATGTGACGGTTATTTGTATTTTAATTAAAATAAGTACCACTTAATAAACACATCTGGGTTGGTAATCGCCAACATATCAACCTATCCATTTAAGGGATCAACTTATACTGGTAGTCCTTACTATTTGTTTAAAAAAACAGTATAAGCTGGTCTGTGGGTAGGTTTATCATCCTATTTAAGGGTATTGCCCTCGTCGGTAGAGTACCCGCCAGCTATATCCATTTTCTGCCTTCTCCTTGACTTCCCCGTACAACGTGGCCGTTTTTTCCTCCTTTATTTGATTTAAGAAGTCCTTCTTGGTTTTTCCTTTCCGCTTCTTCCTTCTATATTGAGGAATATTTTAGGATACGGGGTAGATCATAATGATATATAATTAACTTTTTGTACCACGACAAACTGCAAAGCTCTTTGCGAAATGAGACACTAAAATTGCTACACTCATGCAAATTTATCATTGAAAATTCCGGTCAAGATATTTGTTGCATGTATCTATCACATGTGCGTGTGTCAAACTCAAAAGTTAACACGTCTGACCCGGTAAGTCAGAAGACGAGGGTTCAAATCCCATCGGTGGCGTGAACTTTTTATACCTGTTTCGTTTGTACCAAAAAGTTAATATCGACATCTAGTGTTTGATTAGTACACCAAGTATTCGAAATTGCTATCTTGTAGACATTTCTACAAAATAGTCACATTCAGCAGTTGTCAGATAAAATATATTTTACTCAAAATGAGACTGTGCATGAATGATGAATGTATCGACGAAGAAGTGCAAATAGATATAGCACATTTTAAGCAGGAATTGAACGACTATAAAATACTTTTTAAATGTAGAAATGTAGATCAAGGACATAAAATGGGATAGGGGTAAAAGAGTCTTTTTATGTAGGTTGGGCCCTTTTTACGGATAAGTAAAGTGAGAACACTCTCCTAAAATAATAACTCTTTTTCTTGAATCGCTTTTTCGCATAAAATAAAATACATCAAAATCCGTTGCGTAGTTAAGAGGAAAGTTAGCAGTGCCCGTGACATGATAGACAGATAGAAAAATGCAAAAAGCGACTTTTTTATTGTATTTACCAATTTAACTATGTGTTGATAATGGATTTCTTTTTGTTATGTACGCGCTATAAATGCGACCGTAACAACTGTATTTTACGGCCGTTATTGCTCTGCCTGCCCCGCACGGGATAAGGGCGTGATTTATGAATGTAGGCATGTACAGCATAAATGCGCACCAACGAACGTCAAGTGTGGGAACTGTCTTAAAGTCAATATTAGGCGGATGCTGATTTCTAGCCATATGTTACAGAATGTTACCTGAGTAACACTGGTTTCCATAGGTACCCAAACTCAGCATGATTAAAAACCGTATTGCGAGCGCTAAGAGTCGAGTATTTCGGTCGAGTATACGACAACATATCGATTTCAGCTCACTTACCGTCCATTGAGGTGATGCCCATTATGCGCTCTTGACCCCAATGTGGGCCTCAGTCTCGTATTATGGTATCCGCATCACGCGTAATCACGCCGCGTAATAGAGTTCAGTTTAAGTTGGTTGTTGACCAAATATCTCTGCGTTCGTTGTAACTTGAGCTCTACTCTCTGCCACGCGCACTTATGCAGTTAGAGACCAATTTAACCTAGACTGCGGTTCTTTGTTTCAACCAGCAGAAGTTTACGTGTGCTGATGATAAACTACCGACTTTCTCAGCAGAAATATCGTCATTTCTGTAAGTCTCAAAGTACAAAGTTTTAGCCCTTCGAGTTTACGAACAACTTTAGCAGTTGGAAGTCTCGGTGTCCCACACGAAAAAGAGAGAGAGTAGGTGGTTGGCACTATCAACAGCACCTGAACCTAGTATAAATTTATTATTATGTTATTACCTATTGTTGATAAAAATATGCGCGGCATAAGAACGATCCAAAGTCCAAATTGCATAATCCAGCCTGAGTTTGCAACTAGTACCAAAGCTAGTACGTAAGATCCTATTAAGTGAAAGATCAGATATTTCTCACAAAATATCCCTTTCTATTTGTTGAGTCTCTTCATTTATTGACAGAGTTCTGTTCTATTGAATTACTTTATTACTCAAACTGGCCAAGACAAGAGAGACACAATTAGTCATACCCCAGTAAATTTTTAACAAATTACGAAATTTTATGCTTTGTTGTCATTTCAAGATCAATATTTGATAGTAGTCATAAAAAGGACTGGATCAAATTTCTTTTAAATAAATAGGCATAACTTGGTCAACTTGGTGGGATGACGTAAAGCGCAGGGATCAGTGAAGAGAGCTCGTTTCGGAGGCCAAGATCCTCTTTTTGCTATTTTTTTCTACAGATATGTTTTATGCTGTGTTATGCCGGCTTAGAATAGCATTCCCCATATCTTTCCTGTGGGTGTCGTAAGAGGCGACTAAGGGGCTCGGGGGTTTCATGTATATTGCAACATTAGGCAACAGGCTGACCACCTGTCACTACAGTGATACACGAATCATTTGAAAAGGCCCCCAATATATTTCAGACGTGGTGATTGCGACTATATTTTTACCGCCGTTACCTCTCTGCCTACCCCGCAAGGCGTGATTTGTGTATGTGTATGTTTTATCAAAAATATTACTAGACAAAGTTGTGCAGTGTAGGTACTCCAGAAAACTTATCGTAAGAAATTACGGGTTATCCAGGTTTAACTGAACCTACTAGTTGTCTATCTCGCGGTTTCACCCGCAGTTGTTCAAATTGAAAACAGATGTATTTATGGATATACTTGGACATAGGTAGGTACGTGGAATAGACGACGTTATCAAATATGATCACAATGGTCATTCCATGGGAATCAAATGTTTTCCCGTAGTAAAAATTTGCCTATATGACTTTAAGCGGATCAAATCAACTAACTAAATATAAACCCAGGAAAGAAGGACAAACGCTATTTAATTTTTTATATTCGTACAGATATTAAAAAGTAGGTGGCAGAGGTCTGAAATTTAATTAGATTCCACAAAATATGTATACCAAATTGTTTTCTGTTATATTTAGCAACAAAATTAACCCTTTTGTTTGTTGAACAAGGTAAGGTAAACTCAGTCTATGTAAACTGCGAAATATATTTCACTAAAATCAACAAGATAAAAGAAACGAAGCGTTTGTTATTATTATTATTATATAACTAGTTCTCCGCCCCGCGGTTTTGCCCTTAGCAGTTTTCGGGTTTCCCTTGGGAATGACATGTTTTCCCGCCGTAAAAAAATGCTTATGTTATTCTTATGAATTGTAATCCCGGGATTTTCGGGACTGGAAAATGGTCGGGATCCCGGGATTCGGGATCCCGGGATTGCATTCCCTAGTTATTCTGCCCGTCAAGCTGTAAGAGTGTGAAAAAGTTTGGTACAAACACCCATACAAATAGTATACAGATGCACACATATTTACTGTTTAACTTATTGTAATTAGTAACATGTAACATTTTGTTTTTAGTCATGGTTGTATTAAAAACATGCATAAATTCCACCTGTCACATATTACAGATTATTTAATATGATTTCACAGATTTTACGCTTAAGAAATATTTTTTACATTACTCGTACAAAAATCCACGGCAAAAAACTATACGCAGGAAAGTTCTGATCTTCAAAACTGAGATAAAATAATCATTTCATTTATTTAAAAAAATCAGGTTCCACCGAGATTTGAACTCGGATCGCTGGATTCAAAGTCCAGAGTGCTCACCATTACACCATGGAACCGTATAATTTTCGTTAAATTTACTTACCCAATTTGATGCAAAAGAATTATTTAAATGTTTGAACAGGTGTTTCCGTTAATATTTTTCCTCACCAAACAATGTACCTATGAATTAAATTGTAGTAGGTATAGGTAGGTATAGGTATATCACATATATTTTAAAGACGATTTTGTATTTTTTTCTTTACAAGTATTCAAATAACTACTATATTTTGTAAGCTGCAGGTATAAACCTTTCCGAAAAGTTACGAAGTTGGAAGTTGTTGGATACGAACAAAAATTCTGATAATAAAATTGTACTCTTTTTTTTTATTTAACCTATATCCCTTAGAAAAAATAGTCCATTTTAATAGGCGGTTTATATTTGAACCGCATTTTGTTACATCTTATAGTAAGTATAAGTCTTTAGTTGCTTCAACAATCCGCCTCGCCTTTAGGGAATCTTGCTACATACAAAATAATGCGTAAATTATGATAAAATAAAGATAGGCTCGCTAAGGCAATATCGAGAGGCCTTCAGGTGGAAAATAGTGGAAACTCTGTCAGATCCCGTCGTAGGGGTCATGCACGGATGAAGAAACATTATGTGCACACTAATACACAGCCTATAGTTGGTATATAGCGTATTTCTATCACCCCGTTTCTTTCCCGCGGATGTTGTAAGACGCCGCTCAGGGACTCGAGGGTTTCAAACTTTACGCAACAGGCTGGGCTGACAACCTATCACGACAGTGATAAGAAAATTTCTGACAACGGGTTTTCATTGTGTCGTTGAACGACTCGATGTCCAACATTAAAAAGAATGAAGAACAAACTATCGTTTTTCTTTAAATATTCTTATCTTCCAAGACCAGGAAAAAATGTCAGACCAGCTCAAAAACGACCAATTCACTAATTATTGGTTGTACGAAAATTCCACTGGAAGTTCAAACCACTTTTAACATACAAACAGCAATCTTGAACCACTTAATTGAAAAATATTTCCACAAGCTAAATGTAGTTGCCACAAAAACCACCTAAAAGTAAAAATAGATAGAGTAAAATAGTATCTCAGGCCCACAGAGGTCTACAATTTGTGTTACTAGTAATGTGGATGAATTAGCCTGTGTTGTGGAAATAAATCAGACTGCGGCCGAAACAGTGTAACGACCTTTAGTTCAGGCACGTATTCAGGCAAGACTTTTACGGGGCTCTTTAATTTAGAATTTCTATGCCTGTTCTTCTTTTCGGGTGTACAATTTAACTCATATGCTCGAATTCCAATAGTTTGCCATGTTAACCCGTTCGTTTGCCGCAGAAACGGGGAGGTTGGGACAAGATAACAAGTGCCTTATCGTTTGGGTATCCCCAAGCTTTGTAATTGTGAACACACCGTCCAACGCCTACCTGGACCCTGTTTAAGGATTTCCACGTGGCCAAAGGGAGTAAGTATCCTTGGTGTGTATGTACCTACCGGTCATCACTGCGATGCGATGCGGCGCGCGGCCGCAAGCTTCTTAGTAATAAACCAGCCATCACCGTGTGTGCGCGTTTCATTGCTCTCCGATCCTAGTACCTACCGACACTCCATTTGGCGCCGGGCTGGGCGTATCCGCGTGTGTATTTACGTATTTACCAAAAATGGCTTCTAATCAGCCTATTATTGGTAACTTAGGAGTTTTTGACTACAAAACCCAAGAATGGAAAATATTTCTCGGCCGGCTTACTATGTTTATAAAGATAAACAAGAAGACTTTTGAGGGGAGCGAGAACGCATTGCTGCTTACCCACTTATCTGACGACACTTATCGACTTGTATGCAATCTGTTGCATCCAAAAAAGGTGGATGATGCTACTTTCGTCGAATTGAAGACGGCGTTAAATAATCATTTTACGCCAAAGAGATCTACGTTTGCAGACAGGTCTAAATTCTATGGAGCAACCAAATACGACTGCGAGACTGTGGAAGAGTGGGTGGCGAGGCTGCGGGGGTTAGCTGTTTATTGCGAATTTGGGACGGAGTTCGAGACACTTCTACGTGACCGGTTTATCTTAGGTTTCAAATCGGGGCCAGAGCGGGATCGTTTATTCGAACAGGACATCAAAACGTTAACGCTGGCGAAAGCAATAGAGGTGGCTCAGCAGGCGGCGTGTGCGCGCCAGGCTCGTGCTGCTGTAGGAGAAGATCAGCGTATCAAGGAGGAGCCGGTGTTCAAGCTGGACGGCCGGCGCCGTGGCGCAGGCAGTAGCAGGGGAGCCCGCGCAGGAGGCTCGCGATGTGACGTATGCGGCCTTAAATCACACGACGCGAAGTTTTGTAGATATAAAGGCTATAAATGCAAAATTTGTGGTGTTGTTGGACACCTTAAGAAGATGTGCAATGCTAATAAGGTGCATAATATCGAAAACCAGACGGAAAGTGAACATAATTGCGAGGAATGTAATGTGTATAACATGAGGTATGTAAATTATGACCCCATAAAACTTTCAGTTACAATCAATGAACAAGATTTGTGTTTTGAATTAGACAGTGGTTCCGGACGGAGCGTGATATCTGAATCATTTTTTAATCAATATTTTCCAAATGTACAGCTCACAAAAAGTGATATAAAATTTTGTATGTACAGTGGTCATAAGATTTCTCCAATAGGGTATTTTGAATGTCCAGTATCCTATCATGACGTAATTAATGTTATAACATTTTTTGTTGTTCAAAACGGAGGGCCACCCCTGCTGGGACGAGATTTTATGTATAAGTTTAGCATTTATTTTACCACTAATTGTAATAATATTGCGAGCTATTATGATTCGACGTTAGAGGTATCGCGACTTATGAAGGAGTTTCCGGATGTGTGGAAGAATGATTTGGGTTCTTACAATAAATTTGAAGTAGAATTGACACTAAAAGAAAATTCACATCCAAAGTTTTTTAAACCGCGTGCTATACCTTTTGCGCTAAAAAAGAAGGTGATTGAAGAGATTCAGAGACTCGTAAGTTTAGGTATTTTAGTGCCGGTTAAATTCTCAGATTATGCAACTCCGATAGTGCCTGTCCTGAAAGAAAATGGAAGGGTAAAAATTGCTGGAGACTTTTCTTGTACATTAAATAAATTTTCAGCGTGCGATGGAGACTTTACTAGCTGGCATAGAGGGAGTAAGTATCTGGTTGGATGACGTGTGTGTCACGGGCCCTACAAAAGAAACGCACATGAGTAGGTTACGAGAAGTACTCTATAGGTTGCAGGATGCGGGCCTAAGGCTACAAAAAGAGAAATGCTCTTTTTTCCAAAACAGTGTGACATATTTAGGTTATGTTATAGATAAAAATGGTTTAAGAACATGCCCGAAGAAAGTTGAGGCAATCCTTGGGGCACCGGAGCCTAAAAATATAACTGAGGTTAAACGATTTCTGGGCGTAATTAACTATTATCGTAGTTTTGTTCCCAATGCATCTAGTCTGTTACAACCTCTACACGAACTGTTACGTAACGAAGCGCGCTGGGAGTGGGGCGCGCGGCAGCAGCAGGCATTCCAGGCGGCGAAGCGCGAGCTGAGCAGCAAGCGGGTGCTGGCGCATTTCCAGCCTCAGGCGCAGCTGGTGCTCACCGTAGATGCCGGGCCAGGGGGCTTAGGTGCGGTTCTCGCACACGTCGATTCTGACGGACGCGAGCGACCCATAGCGTACGGCTCACGATCTTTATCAGCTAGTGAAAAAAACTATAGTCAAATCCAAAAGGAGGCGACAGCGATCATGTTTGGTGTTAAACGCTTTCACCAATACTTGTATGGTAGACAGGAGCCATTTATTTTAAAAACTGATCACCGGCCTTTACTAGCGATTTTTGGCAAAAAAAATGGTATATCTGTAACAGCTGCATTACGACTGCAAAGGTACGCCGTTACTTTATCGGCCTATAATTATAAGGTTCAGTATATTAAGGGCCCCTTCTGCTGAAGGTTTAGGTATTTTGCGCGCCCAGGCGACTTGCCGGCGTATTACGCGCGGGCCGTTTTGATTTGAACTCCGGTGACCTTTGCCGGCGCGTGAGAGCGCCCCAGTATAAAATATTGCAGTAGGCAAATTAATCTTAATTTAATTTAGGTACTGTTTTTATTTTTTTATTGAAACGAAAGTTATGTGATCTATTTATTTACTGTAAATGTAACTATTACTCATAAAATAACTGGACAAAATCCATTTTGACTACGAAAGTCAGTCAAAATATTTTTAAAGTAACTTGAAGCTCATCAAAACAAGGTCAAAACTCATAAAAAGTATAGGCCTCGATGATGCTGCATGGAGCCACAAGATTGCTGGATGGGCCTAAAAGCAACGCGATGGTTGCAGACTTAACTTTGTACTAATATTTGTGAAACACCGAGTCGTCCAACGACCCGATGAACCCTAGTGTCAGAATTTTTCAACCGCCTTCTACAAGTAGCAGGCTCCTGACATGTTTGTGTAACGACCGCCGTCTCAGTAATCATAGACAGCAACCGGGACCTACGGCTTAACGTGCCATCCGAAACACGGAACCATTTTACTTACGGACAATCGGGTGGTTCAGCCCGCAATGTCCTAACCAGACTGGGAACAAATTCACAAAGAGTTAAATATCAACTTTGTGAGTAACCCACCGAGAATCCCCATCGGTCGTCGATGTGGCGCATATGCAAAGTGAGAGGTAACGATTGTTATAGGAGATTTCATGGTTCCTACCTAAACAATGAATAAAAACAAACATAATTGTTTTGTACAATATTTTTGATATAACAAGTGATGTTTATTTCGTTTGTTACCCATTGCGTCGTCTGAATCTCAGTCTACTCAACTTCCGTGATCTATATACTACTTCATTTTCTAAAAAAATCTCCACGTAGCACTTCGGGAAGGGCACTGGCACAGGTCCGTCGTCCATAAGCGTCTCCGCGCGACTGACGAGCTCGCCAAGTCGCGCCGCTCGCGCTTTTTGTAGGTATTTAGACATCATAATTTAGAAAATAACCCTACAACATACAAATTTGCACAGTCCCCTAGAGTATAAATTTGTCTAAAGATTGGTATAAAAATTAGGTTTTTAAGTTTAATATCTCAGGCATAATATTGAAAATAAATTTTAAATAGAGGCAACTTTGGTATTTTTTTCTATCGAGCAAAGTAAGTCTAATCGTGTAACTGAATGCCCTATTCCCTCTGTTAGATCTTCAACTGCAACATATATTTTTTTCAGAATTTCTCGACTATTATTTACTAAGTAATATTGTTTTGAAAAACGACATTTGAGCCAGACGCCGCCCTTAATAGTAAGAATAATGCAGTTGCTGATTATTTTTCGCGCGCTCCTTTGCCGTTATCTTGTGATGAGTGCGAAGACGATGGCAATAGTAGTTTCTTCTTATTCCTTGATGAAAACACTAAACCGGTTTCGTTTGTTGATATTCAAAAGGCAACGGCAGAAGATAAGATTTTACAAACAGTTGTAAAATATATGAACAAAGGCTGGCCGCGAAAAATTAAATGTAATGAGATATTACCATATTTTAACTGTAAAATAGACCTTGAATTTATTAATGGGTGCTTATTTCGAGGACACAGGGTCGTCATACCTAAAGTTTTCATAGAATTTATGCTAAAAGAGCTGCATTCGGCGCATTTCGGTGTAGTCAAGACAAAGAGCGCCGCACGTAGTAGGATGTGGTGGCCCGGTATCGACCGCGATATTGAGCGCTGGGTCAGCGCGTGCGAAACATGCGGCAGGATACGCGCCGCGCCGCCGCGCGTTTCTTCCGCAGCGTGGCCAAAACCGCTTCTACCGTGGAATCGGCTACATATAGATTATATGTCTATAGAACAAAGCGTGTATTTGATAGTGATTGACGCGTATAGCAAGTGGGTGGAGTGCATTTTTATGGATCGCGGTACCTCCACTGAATCATTAATTGATAAATTAAAATATTTATTCAGTAGGTTTGGAATTCCAAACACCATTGTGTCGGATAATGATGCAAAAATTTGTTCATTAAAATTTAAAACTTTTTGTGCGGCCAATGGAATTCAGTATGTTACTTCACCTATTTATCACCCGTCGAGCAATGGACAGGCAGAGAATTCTGTTAAAACATGTAAAAAAATGATCAAATGTATTCTTACTAAAGAAAACATGTCACGCAGTGCTTTACATGAAGAATTATTAGGGTTTCTTTTTGAGTACCGAAACACTGTCCACTGCGCGACCGGTGAAACACCAGCGAAATTGATGTTTGGTAGGAATTTAAGGTCCAGGTTGGATTTAATTTTACCGCCCGCGCATGAGAGCGTTGCTATGCATAAAGGGAGCACGAAATTTTGTAACAGACATTTTAAAATTGGTGAAATGGTCTGGGCTCGTTGGTTTATTTCGCGAAAAAGTATTTGGTCCTTAGGTGAAATAATAAAAACTAGAGGTTCCCGAATGTATGATATATATTTTAAGGATTATGATGTTATTGGTACTAGGCATATAGATCAAATAAGAAAGTTTACACAAATTGATCAATCTAAAGTGATTGATAGCTGTGATAGTGTAGGAGCAGGTGATGTTGGATCGTCACAGACTGTTGATACTCGAGTAACTTCGGATGTAATTTTACCTAGTACTGCGGCTGATTGTTTACAAGCTAATCAGAGTGACAGTGCAACTATAGATGTAAGTGAAGAAGGAAATGCTGAGGGGAATGAGTTGGTTGTAAGTGGAGAGACTGATGATGAGTTTCTGGATGTTACAGATGAGGGTAATAGTGATAGTGAGGAGTTACGTGTAGAATCACAAAATGTTCAACCACAAAATGTTACTGATGAACTAAGACAATTAAGGCCAAGAAAAAATATTGATTATAAAAAGTTCTTGTAGTACTTATTAGATTAAGTTTTGTATAAGTTATTGTTTATTGATGAATCTGTATATATCGTCAGGTCCTCAAATTGATGTTGGAGGAAATGGTGTGTATGTACCTACCGGTCATCACTGCGATGCGATGCGGCGCGCGGCCGCAAGCTTCTTAGTAATAAACCAGCCATCACCGTGTGTGCGCGTTTCATTGCTCTCCGATCCTAGTACCTACCGACACTCCAATCCTGCTGTTAGATTTAGTGCGTGGGCTAGTGCTATCAATCAGTTTGGCCGTCCCAATGTGGATACTGCGTCCCGCCGCTCAAGCTTCTCTTGAAAATTAAATATATGCAGTTATGGCCCTCACTAGATACCTCCCTGCAGACTGCTCGTGGCCTACATTTATCAGGGTTGCAAGACGAAGAGGGAACGTTACTTTTCCAACCGTACTATTTAGATTAACGATGAGATTACCGTTTTAATGTTTATTTTGTTTTTCTCAATTTCAAGAAACAAATCAAACTAAGTATCAGATTTTTCTTGCTTTTAGATAGATATCATTTTGTAGAGGCACTAATGGTAGAGTCTGATAAAAGATGTTTTGTGTCAAATAAGTTAGCATTGCCTCCAACATATAATACCCCTTGTATTCATTTTATTATGTAAATTCAAATCTTTTGTAGTTTGTAATTTTAAACGACTATCACGTGATGTGTGTGTATGTATCAGTAATGAATGAAATTGTAGTAGGTAAGCAATTTATCATTACGAAATAGGTGATTCCTATTTGTTTAAAAACTAAATCTCTTTTAAAAGTTACAGGAAATAATTTAGGCACCATTATATGTATATTTTTTTAACATGAGGGTAATAAGATTTATATTGCTACCATACCAGATATTATGCAGAACGACTCACAAGTCACAACGCAAGTGCTATCAATCAGTATGTTTATAAAGACAATAGACGATTTTCCCAAAGTTTTTCCTCTCACAGTTTGCCAACTCAATCTGCTAAAAGGCTCACAAAATAATAAATCTTAATATCTGCATTAGGCCTTGGAGGCAGTAAAAAAGTAAATACGATGAAGATGAACATTTTCCTCAGGTAAACAAAATGTAAAATTCAGTAATCTCGTAAATCCTACCTCTCTAATCGGAGAAGTGGGATTGTACGGTTTCACCTTCTTGTCAAGTTGTTAAGAAACCCATTAATCTTAGGCGGATCGCATACTTAACGCACAACGATCCGCTAAAATAACGCATCCGTAACGCAGCAGTCTGTCAAATCTAGTAACGTCAATCTCCAAACTAAAACCACTCAACCGCTCCTGTTGACGCATCCGTGAAAATAACGTAGCCGTACGTAAAGCATCCGTCAACAGCGGATGAGCGGTTTTAGAATGCGGATTGACGTTTCTGGTATGGATGCGTTATTTTACGGATGCGTTCTTTTAGCGCTCCGTTGTGCGTTAAGTGTGCGATCCGCCTCAGAAGTTCTCACACGTATAATTTTCCAATGTTTGCCTGTTACACGACAAGCGGAAAACCGGATACAATGGCACGCGTCGCCGCATTGGATCACTGGTTGTCGTTTGTATGGTGACAGTCACAAATATCGACCAACCTAATGTTAGGCCTGCTACTAGTAAGTAGGCGTTTAAAAGGACTGACACCAGGGTTCATCGGGTCTTTGGACGACTCGGTGTCCCACGCGAAAACAAAGAAAAGATCTGAATCGCACACACCTGTTTTAAAGCCAGCTGAGATTTACTAGTAGTAAATGTCAGTCGGTGATAAGTAGCAGTCCGCGCTTAGGTGCTAAGCCATGATAATATATCGATTTGATGTAATTTCATACAACTACTTCTATACATATAATAAAACTGTAACTGAACCAATTCTGTACATTGAATAGTTTAAAAAAAGGTCTTTTGTTTGTAATTCAGTTTAAGTTATGGATCTCAAAACGATGGTTAAAAAATTTTTTGTCTGTTTGTCTGTTTGTCTGTCTGTTTGTATGTATGTTTGTTAGCGTTTCACGTAAAAACCACTGGACAGATTTCTACCAAATTTTGTACAATGGTAGCTTATTACTCGGGTCAACATTTAGGATACTTTTTACTTCGGGAAAATATCTCATTCCCACAGGAAAACACCATTACTGGTTCGGCGAAGCGAGATACAAATTTGTTCCGAAATAATTTTATAGATGCCGCGTACGAAGTGTATATTATAATACTATAATAATAAAATAACAGTAAATAAACCAATTAATTATAGTCTAGCAAAAAGTTGCGAGTTGAACCCGAGTCCCACCCAAGCGTCGAAATGGCTTCGCACCTAACAAATGAATGATTTACAAATCGGTGGCAGTCCGGAGTTGCTACAGGTTGTTTTCCATTTACACAGGCAACTATCTCACTTGGTTCATAATAATCATACATAAAAGACCACCAATCATAAATAAAGCCATTCATTGTCAAAAATAGTAGAACCAGATTGTTTACAAAAAAAATCATAGATGTCGCTGTTAGTTTTGTAAAACGCGCTAACGGAATGTTTCCTGCAAAACTATATAAAGAGCCACTGGCAGGCGGCGTTAACCTAATAGGAATATTTTTTTTAATTTAGATAATACTGAATTTGTTGAATTATTATAACAAAAACATCTGCTACTTCGATTTTGTTTACTTATTGGTTTTGAATTTAGATTTGAAATTGTACAGACTAACTAACTTTGGCTATTATTTGCGGACTTCGATTTTGCTTAGTGATTGGTTTTGACTTAGGATATTCTTTACGGACGTTGAATCTGCTTACTATTTTACCCTTTGTACAGTGAATAGCTACAATGCCTAGGAGTAATTTATCTCAAAGCTCAGGGGTAGCTAAGATGATGAGATCAGTACGTTCTCTTCATTTATGGATCGTTGTCTTTGTGCGTAATCTACTATTTATCGCGGGAAAATTGCAATAACTTCAAAGCAAAAGTTTGTGTGAAGACATATCCTTATTTTTGTCGCTCCAACCGTGGTCAAAATGGCTTACTATTTTGTTTTTAATTTTTCTCGCTAATTTGGTTAAGGCTATTTAGCCAATGTTTATCTGGTACATACTGCTGTTATAGGTTTTGCCGACAATACAACTACATTATTTTCAGGGTGCGACATCTTTTTTCTGAAATATTCTTTGGAAATGCCTACTAATAAAAATTGGACTTCCCACACAAAGTGACTCAATGGGCTGGTACATTTTATATAGAAGATACATTTTTTCCATATTTCTGTAAAATTTTCTTGACGAAAGTTATATTTTATACGTTTGTGCCAGACGATCAAATCAGTATCTGAGATAAGACTTTTCGTGGCTATAGATATAAGCCGATTTTCCACAGACACTGCTATGTCTGGAGTGTAATTTTGGAATACGCAGGGTTGCTCAAGACCTACGCCACTCTCTCGGGCTCCCTGACTGACACCACAGGAACTTCGAGTCGATACGTGCGGAGCCAAATTGACAGCAGGATAGACCTCTGTCACACGCGTCTGACAAAGACTCCGCTCCGGGTTTAAATGTAGATTCTGTTGTCCTTCTCCAGGGCCGCCGGTCTTGGTCAGGTTTCTCCCTCGGTTGATTCTTACGACTCCCACGGGAAGAGAAGTGCTCTTCTACTTTGCAGCACACGACCTTAATTAAATAGCCTTAGGTACTTAATTAAACGTAACCCTAACCGCGGCTCCGCCCGTGTGGAAATCGGTCATCCCATGGCATCACACAGGAACATTTTTTCGCGAAGAAAACTTTCCTATGTGTTAATCCAAGTTACCCCCTTTATGTCTGTGTTCAAAATCATGAATATCAGTTAAACAGTTTTTGCGTGAAGGAGTAACAAACAAACATATAAACTTTTGTATTTATATTATTTGTAGGAAGTAGGATAGGATAGGATTAGTAGTATGATTTGTTTTTATTTAGTGGCATCAGTCTACTTCACGGAATTAATACTCTTGGAAGTAAATATTGCACAGTTTTAAAAAATCTGCTAAAAATGGCATAAGAGGCGGAAAGTTGAAGATATAGGGAAGAGAACTGGAAAGCTAAAAAATCGTAGCAGGAAATGACGACTTCAAGAAACTGAACCTTCAGGGATTCTTAAAGACTAAACATTATAAACGAACCACCATTTTCTTACTCATTCTTGCATGTGGAAATTGAAATTTTACGATTTAACAGTTTTTTAAATTACTTACATATAGTCTGAGAAACCAAGTTTTCAGGTACCTACCTACCAACAATTTAATATTAGCTAATATTATTTTATGGCTCTTAGAGGCCTATGTTTAGCAGTGGTGGTCCTATATATAGCTGATAAATGATGGAAGATATATTATGGCGAAACGAAGTTCGCGGGCACCAGCTAGTCTTCAATAAAAATGGATTAGCTGAATACCACAATTTTGCGATCGTTATCGCTCTGCCTACCCCGTAAGGCGTGATATGTGTATGTGTGTATGAATAACGCAAAGTCAAGTGGGACGTGTGAGAATCACCTTAGTGTCAGTACTGGAGATTTTTTCTCTTAACGTTTAAAAGTTGATATTCATCCGATATTCTGTTCGTCAAATATCAACAAGTAAAGTGGATTCCGTCCATACCATATTTCAAGGTAACGATTAAGCATGGATTCTCCTAGATAAACGCGAAATAGTTTCAGATTCAGAAATAATGATTATAAACCGAAATATTATATTGAAATTATTAGACTGAAATACTGAATTATACGTACTGTTCTGGTTTCCAACAATAATCAAAATATAATCTATACGTACTTAGTAAAGTCAAAAGTCATAGGAGGCCTATGCCCGACGTGTCTCGCTGCTGATACGATAACTTTTTCACTTTTTCACAAACATACATATATCACGCCTTTATCCCTTGATGGGTAGGCAGAGCGTTACCGGCCGGTCGCTATCGCCACGTCTGACATTTTTTTGAGGGTTGTTTTCCAAGGTTGTTCCAGAAAACATGTGTATCACTATAGTGACAGGTTGTCAGCCTGTCGCCTAAAAATTGTAAAACACCAATACCCTCGAATCCCTTAGTCGCCCCTTACGACACCCGCGGGAAGGATGTGGGGTGATGCTATTCTAAGCCGGCATCACACGGCACACTTTTTCAACACGCACAAACGCACACATATCACGCCTATGTTCCTGGCGAGGTAGGCAGAGCGTCAACAACCGTAAAATTACGGTCGTTACCGCCATGTCTGACAAATGTTTGGAGGTCGTTTCCGATAAGTGAGCATTACTATAGTGACAGGTTGTCAGCCCGTCGCTTAAAATTGCAATACACATGAAACCCTTTAGTCCCTTAGTCGGTTTTTACGTCACCCACGGGAAAGAAGTGGGGTGATGCTATTCTAAGCCGGCATCACACGGCACTTTTTCAAAGGCTGTGAATAAGCCGCGGTAAGCCAGATGGTAGAGGCTTCGGCAGTACAGATGGCGAAAGTCGCAAGATTCAAATCCAGCCTGCACTGCAGTGGAAAATTTTACAAGTTTTCCAAGACTTTTAAAAATGTTGTTAGAAACATCCGGTTTGCCAGTTAATAATAATTAGTTTGATAATCGAAATGAGGTCAGAAACTTTGGCGATAGGAAATGTTTGCTTTCGAACTTCAAAAAGTATTTTGTTTTCAAGATGATCTGAATCCTTATTTAAGCTACGATATCCTCGTTTCTTTCAGAAAAAATATATTATCGTAAATATACTTAAGAAGATAATTCAGTGGGTATCTAATCAGCCCCTTTGGATCAACGTCTCACAAAACTTTGTGATGTAGCAGAATACAAAGGGTCCAAATCCATCCTCGAACACTTGACTGACACTGACAAGGCGTCCTAAAGTTAATTACCAACTTGATTAATAATTGAATTGTCGTACCGGCATACCTTATGTATGTAGATCCTTGATTTTGAGATCATGACATGACCTATTTTCCAGTAGCTTATGTGTAAGAGTAGCTACGTTTCGTGTTTCGAAGGCATCAACAAAAAGTCCATCTCTTTGATATCAGACGGCCACATATCTAGGTAGGCACATCTTAAGATAAAATAACGCCAACTTCCCGTTTTAGGTATCTTTAAAATTTAAGCGATCTGAATCTAAAATTAATTAATTCTTTATCTGAATTGATAATTTTATTGAAAAAATATAAGTAGAAATAAATTTTGCAAAATATTTGAACAAAAGTAATTAATAAAAAAGGTATCGATAAAAATAGCAGCATAGCACAGTCAGCAGAGCAGTGGGATGGTACCCCGTGCGTCCCGGGTTCGATCCCCGGCCGCCGTTAACCTTATTTCAATTCTCTATTTTCATTTACCACAACCAGAACCAGAACAGCCACAAAAGTCCACTGCTGGACATAGGCCTCCCCCTGTTTGGGGAATTTATCATACTTACCACGACGAATTGGCGAGCACAGTACAAGGTGTTGTAGATATTCACAGGGAACGTTGCTGCCCATTCCTTAATTTATCCCTTAGTCGCCTTTTACAACACCCACAGGTAGAAATGGGATGCTATTCTAAACCGGCATCACACGGGTAATCATCATTAACGAGAATAAAATTATAGCATTGTGAGTGCATGAAAACCACAATAAACAAGTTTATGAGTTGTGCCCACCCATTAACAGACACCTTTCTAAAGTACGGCCAAAGCCATACTAGAAAAAGTATCAATAAAGGAAAATAGACCTTATGTCATAGCATTAACAAGATTTTGACAGCTGTCAAATATGGCCTATTCGAACGGCCATACTTTTACATTTCATAGAGTACGGTAAACAGAAGGGGTTTTATTTAACCTCTGATCTCACAATCCATTCCAAATTAATACAAACAGATAATCCCATTATGTAATAACCATTGTAAGATGAGCTGTCACAATCCAACCAGCAATAATCTTTCAGAGACTTTCATTGAAGAAGTACAGAGACCGAGCGGAAGAATAGTTCTTTTGTAAACTCGAACATTACAACTGAACGGGACTATTAAAAAGTTCGCTTCTTTGTTAGCTGCTATTCGTTGGATAACTGTTTCAAGGATTTTTCTGTAAAGTAATTATTTTGTAGGTTATCTTTCTTGTATTTAGTCTCTTTATGGTTTAGCTACAAAAATACATAGTCACTAATAGTAACTTACTTTGCTATGTGTTTAGAGAAGAACATTTACATATTTCATGATAACTTTTTGTTGAAACTACTTCTTATAGGAACTTGAGTTGCTACGACGTAGCGCATTACACCGTAGCAAAATTTGCTACAAAATGGTGTAGCATCAAAAAGTTATATATAACTCACACCTCGTTTTGTTTTTCTAGATTGTCATTTGAAATGCATATTCAGAATTTTTTCAAATTATTTATTCACGTTATCGCCAGAGTATTCCCGAAGTCATGGTTTTTTAGTCTCGAATGATCAAGTGTCTTTCTATGAGTAAAAGTAGGCCAGGCTAAGTGACGTCGCGATAATGCCAGCCTTCAAGCAACACAGCCGTCCACCAAATCCACCACAAATTTCCGAGTTTAATAAAAGTTTGTATAATAGATACTGGCGGTTTTACTAATACAACCCCGTATGAAAACCAAAAATGTTGGAAAAATACAGGTAACTGCACTTGTTTCTCCCGTACATATAAGTATGCTGTACTGCACTTGATAATTTTATCCTGTAAGGTATACGTTGTAGTAAATATTAAGTTTGTAACCCCGACTAATATTTTTTAAAACTTTTCTCTTAGTATACAGACTTCTTGTATCTATTATATCAAAGAATACTAACTAGCTATCCTTTCTGTTTCCTTCCTTCTAATATTAACTTTTCATAAATAAATGAACCTACAATACCTACAAAAGGGGAGAGAAACATAACTATAATATTCTCTTTACCCGCCACGATTGCTTTGTAATTCAAGCTCGTCTAATTATAAGCTACGGACTAGACTAGATTAGACGGATAATTAGCGAAGTTTGTGATTGTCTATTTCTGTCTATAAACATAGACATTGATTGGTAGGGAACTAGAGACTAAATGCTATCACAGCCTATAGATACATGCAGAATTATGTGATACGAATTCTCTAATTAGGTCCACCTCACGCCCACCTAAGATCTGTTTTATAAACTATCCTGGCATCGATAGTTAGTTTCGTTCTTTAACTTATTTTTTTACCAAAACGTACCCAGTTATGATGCGTAACTGCGACTTCGATTTTCCCTACACTTGTAGACAAAATTATTCACTTGTTTTGATAACATCCATAGGATTTGACGCTTGTGAAGTCTTCTCGCATACAGTTCGCATCATAAAGGTGCTTGTTATGGTTAGTTCACGTTTCACAACGATGACAATACCTATCAAACTTAGAGCATTCACCCTATGGAGGTGGTAAACAGTCGATTACCGAACAAATTACTTTGAATGGAATTGAAATTTTACTGCCACTTTTTGCAGACTTTTTGTCATCAAACGATGACAATACTTTCAACCATGCGAAAGGATGTGAGGTGTCCGAAGAGAACAGAAGGACTGGTGCAAAAATTGTATCATCCATCATTCATTCATTAAGGCGAGCAACACACTTGACACACGACGGAGCGCAAAAATATCGCAGCGGTCTGTCAGACCCATAGTAGAAATGTCAATAAAACCGCTCGACCGCTGTTGACGCAGCGCTATCGCATCCGTCGAGTGCGGTTTTAGTATGGGGAGTGACGTTTCTAGTATGGATCTGACAGACTGTTGCGATATTTTTGCGCTCCGTCGTGCGTCAAGTGTGTTCCTCGCCTCAGAGTATATCTTAATGGCTGGCGCAGATGCCGCGCGGAATAGTTTGCTACCGCTAATCAACTTTATTGAATTTGATACATTTGATGCCGTGTCATGCCGGCATAGAATCGTATCGCCCCCAACTCTTCCCGCGGATGTTGTAAGAGGTAACTATGGGAGTCGAGGGTTTCATGTGTATTACCACGTATTACAACTTTAGGTGACAGGCTGACAACCTGTCACTACAGTGATACACGGAACATCTGAAGGGGCCCTCAATACTTGTTAGACGTGGCGATAACGACAGTAATTTTACGATCGTTAACGCTCTGCCTACCCCGCAAGAGATAAAGGCGTGATATATATATATATATATATATGTATGTATACAGTACATTTTCAATTTTATGTTGAAATCAGGTTGACAGCAGTCTATATAATAGTGACAATAAATCTGTGTGCTATACTAATAAATGCCACTATACAGGGTGTAAAATAAATGCCACTATACAACTGCAACATACAAATTGTATGTGAGGTCCAAAGAATTTTCTGATATTTAGACCTGTGTTTTTTGGGGAAAATTGTTGAGTTTCATGCGCTGATTCACCCCTTCAAATATTTGCAGCTAATATTTTTACACCTTATATACCAAAATTCAGGTGATTTTAAAAATAAAAAGAAAACACGAGTGAACAAGTAAATGTTTACTAAGTAAACTTTTGTTTTTAATATGATTACAGATTTTCAGATTTTTTTTTAATACCTACTAAAAACGCGTTAGCTCTTCGCATGTTGACACGACTGGTACCAATAACTACTATTGTATTCCTACAAAAATAGACATGTACTTAGAAAAACCATAAATCGTAATATGAGTACAATGGTTAACGCCTTGCTACTATAGATGCCGTGTGATGCCGGCTTAGAATAGCATCACCCCACATCCTTCCCGCGGGTGTCGTAAGAGGCGACTAAGGGACTCGAGGGTATTTATTGGTGTATTACAATTTTTAAGCGACAGGCTGACAACCTATCACTATAGTGATACACATGTTTTCTGGAACAACCTTGGAAAACAATCCTCAAAAATGTCAAACGTGGCGATAGCGACCGTATTCTTACGGCCGTTAACGATCTGCCTACCCCGCAAGGGATAAAGGCGTGATATATGTATGTATGTATGTATGTATGTATGTATGTACTATAGTATTTTCCATAACACAATTAATTCACTTAGAGCGCAAAATCAATAGCCTGTAATGCAATCGAGCAACATTGATTGATTGATTACACGAGTTGGAATAACACTCAATCGATCAATCAGTGCCGTGATCATTTGTGCCGTGTGATGCCGGCTTAGAATAGCATCACCCCACATCTTTCCCGCGGGTGTCGTAAGAGGCGACTAAGGGACTCAAGAATATTGGTGTATTACAATTTTTGGGCGACAGGCTGACAACTTGTCACTATAGTGATACACATGTTTTCTGAAACAACCTTAGAAAACAATCCTCAAAAATGTCAGACGTGGCGATAGTGGCCGTATTCTTACGGCCGTTAACGCTCTGCCTACCCCTCAAGGGATAAAGGCGTGATATATGTATGTAAGTATGTATGATCAATCAGCCTATTGACCGAACGTTGTGTCCAAGTCAGTTGTTCTGCTCGATATTCAAAAAGGCTCGTCAAATACCTACTCGTATTCTATTCCTGCGGTGATGATAATCACTACGTAGTTTAAAGCAAAGTCGCTTTTCGCGTCTGTCTGTATGTATATTTGCTTAAATCTTTAACGCTACACAACATATTTTGAAGCAGGTTTTTTTTATAGATAGAGTGATTCATGAAGAAGGTTTTTATGTATAATAATAATACTTGCCAGGAAAACATCTTATTCCCACGGAAAAATAAGTTGCAGCGGGCGCAGCCGCTGGGCGGCCCACTAGTTATATTATATGGGGTGTAAGGGACAGCCCCTTCGATACTGATTGTGTGCATGCAGACCAACCAGTTATGATGCGCAACCTCTATCTTCTCTACACTTGTAGACAAAATTATTCATTTGTTTTGATGAAATCCATACGGTTTGACACTTGTGAAGTTTTCTCGCCCGCGATATAAGTCTCTATACTGTTTGCATCATAAATAGGCAAGACAGTAAACAGCTGTCCCCCAGGAACATAACAAGGAAAGTACAAACAAATTCTCGTACCTTTCGTGTAAAATTCAACCTGCTAACTGCATTTACAATGACAAGTCAAATACCTGTAGCTAGTAGGTACGCTTCCCATCAGAGAACTCGAAACACTTTTGTTTTTAAGTAATTTACACTTTGTGTTGTTATTTTTTTCACTAGTTCCACTTATGTATTTGTTTAATCTTGATAAATAAACTATCTGCGACGGGTTTCGAACATCATCTTCGGGCAATTGGCAATTGGGCAAAATAAACTTTTGTTTTTATGATTAATTGATAAAACATAACACCTTTAAATAAATAATCAATTTGAGATTTTTTATTAACTATTAAGTAATAATTGAAAATTTATAAACCTCATTTTACTCACTATTTATTATACGGTATCAAACATTTATTCCAATATGAACCAATTTTTCAAATAATGTGATTCACACGAAACATAAACTTGTAACGTGTTCCGGATTTTTTGATGCGAATGTATTTAAAAAATACGCTACCTGAGATATATTTCCATGGAAAGTTTCATTGTCTGAATGTAGCCTATCTGTACTGCGGTATTTAATTCTACTCAATCTCTAGCGTTTCGGCAGTTGTACATTATAAATAAACCTTTCTCTTGATAAACTACTTATATATATTTAAAAAAAACTTCAAAACCCGTTGCGAGGTTTAAGAGTAGTATCAGGTGTCCACGAAAGACAGACAAAAGGGCGACTTCATGTTATACTATGTATTGATGAGTGAAACTGCAAAAGGCAGACGTATTGTTTCTGCTGGAGTCTTAATAAAACCTGAGTCTAAACTAAACACGCTGAATCAATAGACGCATATAGAATAATAATGAGATTAGACCTGATAAGATTATCTACTCGTGTCCAATTGCATTAATCCAGCTTAAGGATCGTTTAGCAGCAAGCGAATTCAGTATTATATCTCATTTCTTTGAATATGACAAGCACGTTAGTTGATATAGTAGTATCTTACCGTTCTTAGAAATTTAGTAGACTAGTGGGCGCCCGCGGGGAAGTCAATTTTTATCCTACAGGAACAATTTTTCGGGATAACAACAGTCTGATGTGTTAATACAAGTTACCCTCTAGCTGTGTGCCAAATTTCATGCAAATCAGCTCAGTAGATTTTGTGTGAAGGAGTAACAAACATACATACAAACTTTCTAGGGCGCCCGCAGCTCCTCGGCGTTAAAGTCATGTTAATCCCATAGCATCCCACAAGAACATTTTTCGGGACAACAACTTTTTTATTATGTTAATCCAAGTTATCCTTTATCTGTGTGCTAATTTTAATGAATATCGGTTTAGCAGTTTTTTGCGTGAAGGAGTAACAAACAAACATACAAATTTTCGCATTTATAACATACATACATATATCACGCCTTTATCCCTTACGTGGTAGGCAGAGCGCCAACGGCCGCAAAACACGGTCGATGTCGCCACGTCTGACAAATATTGTAGGTTTTTTTCTTGATTAAGATTCATTGCATTTTAAATAAGTTAGGGTGTCGGAGGAGTAACACCCTGTATACTTTCTGCAACCCTGTGACCTGCATCCTAGTTAAATTGCACAGTAAAAGTTTGCACATCCCGAGTTGTAACTCAGTACAAATAGACGCAGAGCGTAAACAACACTTTGTTTAGTCTGAGCTTGTCGACGTCTCATCTCTCTGGCGCATCGCACACTTTACGAAAATATCGCAGCGGTCTGTCAGATCCATACTCACGTCAACTCCCCATACTAAAACCGCACACGACGGACAACTGCGATAGCGCTACGTCAACAGCGGTTGAGAGGTTTTAGTATGGGGATTGACATTTCCAGTATGGATCTGACAGAACGCTGCGATATTTTAGCGTAGATTATTACGAGCTTACAAATTGCTCGTTAACGTTATACAATTAAACCTTATACAAAACATTTCTGGGGAAATTTATGATATTGTTTTGTTTAAGGCCTATACTATCCTATGTTATGTAGAACTTAATCCTAGACATTTTAAATCCCAGTCCAGACAACTTTCACGACCACTTTCTATAAAAACTCTAAGCTCGTTGATATCTCATTCCTCTTTACTAGACTAGCTTTAAAAAAAATAAAAACGAATGTTGCTTCAGTTTAGGCGTTTTAATAACGCTAATATTTAAAACTGTTTGAATGAATGATATTCATGAAACAATTGTGTTGGTATCTAATAAAAAGCGACTTAAATATCAATTTTTTCCTTATTTTCATTTAAAATGGCCCTCTGAAATATTTCAAACAGTTCAATGGTTTTTCCTCGTAAAATATGAGTTTTCCATAAAAAATATTTCGCTTTTTTTACAAAGAAACCGAGACACAATAGACTGCTAAAAACAAAAGCTAAATAGAACACAGACCGGTCACAATCAGAGGCACACGTCATTAAGCCGCTGAGTAACGTCACGACAACGCGTCTGTGGTTTTGTACTAAAATGAAGCTTATTTCATAAATAAAATGAACACAAAGTAGTAGGTCTTTAGAATGTGATAAATACAATATCTAACATTGGGTATGGTTGGGGTTTTCTATGACCAGTGCCTCGTTTTTCGAAACTACAAGCTTCAATTCTACAGGTGAAATTCGATGTACATTGCGTAGCGGGTCAAAAATCCTGGTTGTATAGTGTCCTACCGGCTACGCAATGTACATAGAATTCTACCTGTAAAATTGTAGCCTGTAGTTTCGTTGCATAGGCCACAGATAACTACACGATATCCTGAAATTATCAAGCTTCTACACACCTACTCTTTTACCGATATGCCAGCATTAACGTAGCTGTAAGCGTAGCACGTAACAAGCAATACCGAAGTACCATAGCACTTTAAGTTTCAGAATACATTATCCTACCTAAACTAAGAATGCGTTCCTACTAAATTCATGTATGTGTGTGTATGTGAACCGTAATCATAAATATAAGGTGTAAAAATATTAGCTGCAAATATTTTGAGGGGTGAATCAGCCCATGAAACTGAACAACTTTCCCCAAGAATCACAGGTCGTAATATTTAAAATAATTTGGGCCTTCCATACAGTTGACTCGCCCACCTTCTACATTTTGTAAGGGAGGTCCAAATTTTTTTTTTCATACTTCGACCTAGGTTCCTTGGGGAAAGTTGTTCAGTTTCATGGGCTGATTCAGCCCTTAAAATATTTGCAGCTAATATTTTTACACCATCAAAATCATAAAATTATAGGTATTCATCGAATACAATTTAGTAGCAAATTAGCATACTTTAATTGAGTTTTGTTTGGCTATGATAGGTAACTAATTAAATTTTATAGGTTGTTGTGCCAATGTTTCTAAATCGCAATAAGGTTTTTGAACAAACTACACATACCACATTTCAGATTTCTACGCTACTTTTATATTTTAAAGGTGCAAATAGTTTCATTTAAAGGATTCTTCCACCATTGGAAAACTATCCTCGAATAACATTTAAAAAAACCTAATTAAAAACATGTAGTTAGGGTTGGACGTTTGGACGATTAATGTTGACTTTTATACCTACAACTGTATCTTATGAATTATAGTCAAATATTCTTTACACCGTGCATTTACTGATATAAAATTTGTAAAAACACAATTTATATGGAAAACTAAGTAGGTAATTATGTTTATTGTATTTAAAAATCATTATTATTTTACATTGCGCGTCCCGATATGAAAGGAGAATGCCCATACGTGGGCTAACCATGTGTCTTGCGTAACAAAACAAATGAATGCAATATATAATATCGCCAATTTCAATGAAAAATAGCAACGTTAATTGTTGCACAAAACCCGCAAAATTAATAAAAATAAAATTAAAAATCTACGTTTACCTATTTGAACAAAAAAAATACTGAGGCGTAAACCTTCTCCACACAGCTTACCGAAAATAACGTATTTAGAACTAAATACAGTAAAGAGCGCCAAGCATCAGCACTTTTGTCTCTTTCGATGCCCGACTTTGACACTTAATAACTCCAGAGCTAGAATGTTGCATAAAAATTCCCTATGCTAAAATCATAAGCAATATTTAATCTCTATTATAATATTACTTTGGCTTTGATGCGATTCCTGCAAGTGTGACGCAAGACTGATGAAAAACAGGACGAGCAACCAAACAAAACTTGTCATGATCCTTTGTAAAAACACAATTTATATGGAAAAAAAAATCTGTTTATTGTATTTAAAGTTCATTATTATTTTACATTGCGCGTCCCAGACGAAGCGCACCTTCTTGTTATGACTTCTTAGCATTAAGACGACTCGGTGTCCCACACGAAAACAAAGAAGCATTAAGACAACCAACGGGCCAGTGTCAATAATTCATATAAAATCTACTTTAAAGCTTGACCATAAAGAGTAGATGAAAATGAGGGCGCCACTTTCTTTGCGATTCGTCAAATCTGACAGATAACGCTTAACTGTAAAAATAATTTTTGACCCAAAATTTTTAGTTCCATTTTATTTAATTTCTACTCGTTCTCTTTTCTGGCCAAGCTATATACGTACTATAACCTACTCACATTCCGTGCAAGGTTCCAAACACGTGACAGGTTGTATAGTTATCTCGGTGGTGGAATAGTTTCATGGGCTAAGTCAACAATTAGTTGAAAGCTAGCGGCATTTTCCCCGAATTAATCCAAGTTATGTTACTGAACTAGATTAGCTAGCCGAAGACCGTAGGCCATTATAAATAGAAATGTTCTAATGGATACGGCTGGTGAGCGGTCGTGGGCGGGCAACCCCAGGGCGGGTAACCCCAAGGCGGGCAACCCCAGGGCATACCGGATGTGGCCCTTCCTGTGCGGTCGCCCTTCGAATAAGAAAACCCTTACTTACTGAAGGCTAGGGTAGCCTAAGGTTGAAATTCTTCGAATATTAGAATTGCTAGCATGGAAACCTGAAGTCGTACTTTTGTCATTGTTTAGTAAATACAATACATGTGTAGGATGTTGTTAAGTACCTAGTTTTAAATGAATTTCTCAGTTTATACTCTGAGAAATATAATTAGAGCCGATTCGACTTAGCACCTTCTTTGTGAGAGCACAATAAAACAAAAGAATAGCATAATAGAAAACAATCGTGTAGAGATAACATTTATCGGCTCAAAATATACTTCTTAAATCATACCTCCCAAGATTACCCCCTTACTTTTGAGTTGTGAATAACAGATGTCATAAGTATATAAATAAGTTATGGAGAATGCCTTAATAAAAAATAATTTACTTTATTGTTTTCATCTGTAATTCCTACAATGCTATTTATTACCTGTTTTTAAATCAGTACGAAACTTATTTAACATCCTGTAAAGGCTTCAGAAACAAGAGAACACTGAAAAACTTGGCAATTTAGGCCGGAAAAGGCCAGCCCTAAGTAAACTTGAGTGCGGCCGCTGCGCCCTCAATAACAAGGTCCATATACCCAATAAAGTAATAATACAGTCTAGCCAATTACTATGTCTGAGTGTTTTCGGAATATGTATTTGATACTATCAACAGACACACCTTATTGACGAGCAGAGGCACAATTATTGTATTACATGTTATAAAAACAGTAACAGTAATGAAATACCTGATAGTAAATATAGTGGTTTTGTGAGTAGATACGCAAATTTGCATCATCTTTTATTTTTTTCGTGTAGGACACCGACTCGTCCAACTTTGCATGATAATTAAAAATAGTATTCATTTATACAAGAACAAGTTTTGCCATTAGGCCAGCCGCGAAATTACAAGAAAATTGCAGTTATAGGTTCAATTCAAAAATTTAACCCGAATAAAATAATAATAAAAAATTATCTATTTTCGCGATTTCAGGGGTTCATGAGTAGAATCAACGTTACGTACATTACATAAGGGTACATTTACGTAAAATTACGTACCATACGTATTGTCTAAAACTAACCTGTAGGTAAAGGTACATATTAATAAAAAAATCCAGCCCAAACCACTCGACCTACTCGGACTCATAAAAACATCGTGAAGAACATAATTGTCAGAAAAGTAGCCAAACTATGATAACAGTAATATAATATTACAAAATAAAGCTGTACCTAGAATTGAATTTTTACTTACAAAAATACCAGTGCATAGTCATAGGTATTTAGCGGTTTGTGACTGGGTAGTATCAAGTAAAACTGCTAATTCAGGAGCGAATATTGATGTGTGTTTTATTTACAAAAAGTGCCTAATTATATTGTGGAGCGACCTCCTTAGTCCGCCACTATGGCCTGGCCACACGTGACGTCACAAATAAAAAGTCGCGTTACTTGTCTTGTCACTTAGTTGCGAAAAATCATCTTCTTGTCGAGAGTATATAAAATCATTTATTTATTATTTAAGTGCTGTGCTCATTCCTTGTATTGTACCCCACATAAGTGGTGACTTACCCATCTACTGCGACGTGAGCACATCTTCACCAAGACCCTTCATCACTAAATCGCTGAGATACCAGGTGTTTCACGCATTTCACTCTTTGAGTCACCCTGGAGCGAACGCAACCGCACAGCTCATAGCTCAACGGTTCGTTTGGCCCGGCATACGCAAGGACTGCCGAGAATGGGCCAAAAACTGTCTAGCTTGCCAGCGATCAAAAGTAACCCGACACGTCTCATCACCAACTGGCACATACTCCCTACCTCCTGCAAGATTTCTTCACATTCACATCGATCTGGTCGGTCCACTTCCCATCTCAAACGGATATCGTTATGCCCTCACAGCCATCGATAGATTCACGCGTTGGCCTGAGGTTATACCGCTGACCGACATGTCCGCTGAATCCACAGCCAAAGGCCTTGTAGCCGGCTGGATTTCGCGCTACGGATGTCCTGCAACCATCACCACAGACAGAGGCAGACAATTCGAGTCCAACCTGTTCAAAGCCCTGACGGCATTAACCGGTTCGCAACATAAGACAACGACGGCATACCATCCTGCCTGCAATGGCATCATAGAGCGTTTCCACCGCCAACTAAAGTCGTCGATCATGTGTCACGCTGATCAGAACTGGACCGAGTCACTTCCACTAGTACTGCTCGGAATACGCAGTGCCTGGAAGCATGACTTGCAAGCGTCACCGGCAGAACTGCTGTACGGAGAGCCACTACGCCTCCCAAACGAGTTTTTTAACCCGCAACAAGACGTCCTGCCTGACCCGTCAGACTATGTCATCAGATTACGTGCCCTAACAGCCAAACTTAAGCCAACGTCAGCTTCCCACCACGACAAGAAGTCCATCTTTGACTGTCCCGATAGCGTAGCGGATAGTACCCCTGCCTTCTACGCCGAGGGTCGTGGGTTCGATCCCCACCGGACACAAATATTTGTTAATTCACTTTTCAAATGTTTGTGTTGAGTCTGGGTGTTTTCTATGTATATATGTATTTATTTACAAAAATTATATAAGTATTAGTATCAGCTATCTAGTTCCCATAGTACAAGCTTTGCTTAGTTTGGGGCTAGATGGCGCTGTGTGGATTGTCCAGGATATTTATTTATTTATTTATTATCTTTATATTCAAGGACTTGGCCACCTCTGAGTTCGTTTTCCTTAGAGACGACGCGGTCAGAAAACCGCTACAGCCCGTCTACACTGGCCCACACAAAGTTTTGGAAAGAGGCACAAAAGCGTACAAAATTCAAGTTAACAACAGGACAACAACAGTTTCCATCGACAGACTCAAGCCCGCATATACCTTGACAGATACAAACAGCGGCGACGCAAACCCTACATCCACATCTTCTCCACCCACCAACACCCAGAAGACCACAACAACAAAATCCGGACGTCGAGTCAAGTTTACCAATTTTTATCGCCCGTAGTAACGGTCTCGGGGGGGGAATAATGTGGAGCGACCTCCTTAGTCCGCCACTATGGCCTGGCCACACGTGACGTCACAAATAAAAAGTCGCGTTAGGCTGGTTTCAGAGCGACGCGTCTCGGCAGCGCTGCTCAGCCGCGCGCGCCTCGCATTACACTAGATTGTATGTAGCGTTTCATAGTGACGCGTTTTGAGCCGCGTCTCGGCCGCGCCGCCACGCGCCGCGGTCGGATCTCTTTCGATTGCCAGTAGCGTTTCAGAGCGACACGGTGCGGACGCGCGGCTGCGTACAGTCCAACACACTGTAATTTATGTACTCCTCTACGTGACTGAAAATGGATGACTTTATCGACACGGGGCGACTGATTGATGAAGTTCGTCATCGAGAATGTTTGTGGAATGCATCTGATGCGAATTATAAAAATAGGGACGCGAAAAATAAAGCTTGGGAAGAAATCGGGATAGAATTGTTCGGAGAAAATTTCACTACACAGAAAGGTTGGTAGAAAAACATTTATTAAGTAATTATTTAAACATTACAATCATTTTTGAGAAAGAATTAAATATTCTCCTTCTTATTTTTGTGTAAGAAGTAAGTAGATACATAGTATAATACAATATTAAGAAAAAAATACGAAACTTAAGATAATAAAGTTGCTTGTAGTTTACACAGTAATTCGTCAAACGTTGGTGGCGAAAGTCGAAAATGTTTATAAAATCTGTAACCATCTTCTCGTAAATCAGAAAACGATGTTACAAAGGCTCCTCTCAACAACCTTGTAGCATTAAAAGGATCGACTTGCAATCTTTTAAGACGTCGTTGTTGCACTCTTTTCCATATAACGTATATAGCTAATATAGTGATTACGTTTGCTGGCATAATGATTCTCTGCACTCGACCGTACACCACAACGAAGCGCGCGCGTCTGAATGTCGTTTCACAGCGAACGCGCTGTCCAGGCGCGCGCCCGAACCGCGCGCTGCTGGGCAGCGCTGCCGAGACGCGTCGCTCTGAAACCAGCCTTACTTGTCTTGTCACTTAGGCTGGTTTCAGAGCGACGCGTCTCGGCAGCGCTGCCCAGCCGCGCGCGGTTCGGGCGCGCGCCTGGGCAGCGCGTTCGCTGTGAAACGACATTCAGACGCGCGCGCTTCGTTGTAGTGTACGGTCGAGTGCAGAGAATCATTAGTACAGTTTTTCTGTGATTAAACGCAATCAATGTGTCTAATTTTACCTAAATATACTTTTACTATATAATAATTGTGTATTTGGGTAAAACACATTAATTATTGCGTTTAATTACAGAAAAACCATTCGACGTCATATCGCCAGTGGCAAACTTAGCGCGAACGGGTTGTACCTACCTACTTAGTATGTACTTATCTTAAGTTTCGTATTTTTTTCTAAATATTGTATTATACTATGTATCTACTTACTTCTTACACAAAAATAAGAAGGAGAATATTTAATTCTTTCTCAAAAATTATTGTAATGTTTAAATAATTACTTAATAAATGTTTTTCTACCAACCTTTCTGTGTAGTGAAATTTTCTCCGAACAATTCTATCCCGATTTCTTCCCAAGCTTTATTTTTCGCGTCCCTATTTTTATAATTCGCATCAGATGCATTCCACAAACATTCTCGATGACGAACTTCATCAATCAGTCGCCCCGTGTCGATAAAGTCATCCATTTTCAGTCACGTAGAGGAGTACATAAATTACAGTGTGTTGGACTGTACGCAGCCGCGCGTCCGCACCGTGTCGCTCTGAAACGCTACTGGCAATCGAAAGAGATCTGACCGCGGCGCGTGGCGGCGCGGCCGAGACGCGGCCCAAAACGCGTCACTGTGAAACGCTACATACAATCTAGTGTAAATAATGCGAGGCGCGCGCGGCTGAGCAGCGCTGCCGAGACGCGTCGCTCTGAAACCAGCCTTAAAAATCATCTTCTTGTCGAGAGTATATAAAATCATTTATTTATTATTTAAGTGCTGTGCTCATTCCTTGTATTGTACCCCACAATATTTACAAAAGTAGGTTCTCATTTAGCTATTTACATACAGAGCTTATCAACTAATTAAATCTACAAACACATGAAATCATGCGCGCACACATACGCGAAACCGCGGGACGCGAGGGGCGGAGCGTGGCGTTTCGCGGGTCGCGAAATCTGTCGATTCTATAAATAGAGCGATCGCGGCCGCGCTCTTCCTATTCGCTCGCCGCTCGCCGTGGAACATGGACGTCTGCGCAGTTCCGTCGCGTCTCGCGTCGCACCAAGCCAGTCGAGATGAAGATGCTGTGATGATGATCTTCGTGTTGCTGCCGTGCGTTGGTGCACTAGAACAGCTCTTTTCAGAGCTACATTCTAAGTTTCGAACAGCTCTTTTCAGGGCTCCATCTCAGCTGTTCCTCGTGGAATGGCGCGAAGTTTCAATGGTCTATCTATCGTGATGAATGCGTAGTGCTTGCTTGTAGATAGTAGCTGTAGTAATGCTTCATGATAGTGCGCAGTACTGTGTATAGGTGTAGCAGATCGATCGTCGCTTGCTTGCTCGCACGCCCAGTAGGTATACTCGCTGCTTGAATGTGACGTCACACGCGTAGGTTCTGACTTAGGTATGTGCACGGCGAAATTCTTGTAGGTAACGCTTCTATCGCCTTGCCTTTGCGCTCACGTAGTTATTCGCGCTTGCAGTCGATGTACATGTAGGTATGTATGTTGTAGCGTGACGTAGGCACCTACAGTGCACCCCCTCAAGCGAAGCGTACTGGCAGATTGATGGTGCGGCCGGAACGTGTTTTTTTCGTAGGGTCGTCGGCGCTCTGCAGTGCGGGCTTTGCGGTAGGAGGGACTGGCGAATTTGTAGGTACAGCTGGCGTAGTAGGTACTGTGGTCTGCGTAGGTACGACGGTTGTCGTCGGCGGCGTGTTGCGATCGTGATCTGCGAGTAGGTATGCAGGCTTCAGTCTGTCGATCGAGATAGTAGCTTGACGGTCTGGTAGCTGTAGTGTGAAGAACTTGTCAGTACGTTTCAGCACACGGTAGGGTCCGTCGTATGGCGGTGAGAGAGGTCTCTTCACGGCGTCGATTCTGACAAACACGTAGTTGCAGTTTTGTAGATCTCGATGGACAAAAATCGGTCGACTGTTGCTATGCGGTTCTGTAGGTACTGGCTTGAGCTTGTCTATCGCTTCTCGAAGTTGGTCGACGTAGACGTGGTCCATGGTGACGTCATGAGGTGTTGGTATAAAAAAATCACCGGGTAGTCGGATAGTACAGCCGTAGGTAAGTTCGGCTGCACTGACACCGGTATCGCTGCGCGATGCAGTGCGAAGACCCAACATGACTGTAGGTAGCTCGGTCACCCAGTTTTCGGTAGTGAGTCGAGCTGTGAGTGCTGTCTTCATGGATCGGTGCCATCGTTCGATGATTCCGTTCGACTGCGGATGGTAGACTGTAGTTTGGATTTTTTCAATACCCATTAGGCGAGTGAGACACGTGAATAGGGCACTCTGGAACTGTCGTCCTTGGTCGCTAGTTAGCCTGTGTGGACATCCGAATCGTGTTATCCAACCTTCGTAGACGATTTTTGCGACTGTCTCAGCTGTGATATCTCGTACTGGGTAAGCTTCTGGCCAACGTGTCGTTCGGTCGATCATTGTCACGACGTAGCGGTATCCGTCAGCAGTGGTAGGTAGAGGTCCGACTATGTCGATGTGTAGGTGAGTAAACCTTGGTGATGCCGGGAACGTTGATATGGCGCTTTGTGTATGCCTGTTTATCTTCGCTCGCTGACATTGTAGACACGTCTTAGTCCATTTGCTGACATCTGCGTTCATTGATGGCCAAAAGTATCGAGTTTGAAGTAGCTTGCGTGTTGTTCTCGTACCAGGATGACTGAGACCGTGAATTGCTTTGAATGCGATTTCACGATACTCAAGCGGTAGGTATGGACGAATGTTTCTCGTAGATACTTCGCAGTAGATCGGTTGACTTGTAGTAGGTAGCGTGACTTTCTTCAGTTTGATGTTGTCTTGTTGCAACAAGGTAGGTATGTTGCTGTCTCGCTCTTGCGCGCTAGCTAGTTCGGCGTAGTCGATAGGTGTCGGGCAGCTGATTTCTTCGACACGTGATAAGGCATCCGCGACGTTTTCTTGTCCGCTGACGTGGCGAATATCAGTGGTGAATTCGCTGATGAAAAGTAGCTGTCGCGTGCGTCTCGGTGTCTCGCTGTCTGAACCAATCTTCTTGTATGCGTAGGTAAGAGGTTTGTGATCGGTGAACACGATAACTTCTCGGCCTTCAAACATTTTACGAAAGTGTTTTATCGCCATGAAGATTGCAAGTAGCTCTCTGTCGTAGGTAGAGTACTTTTGTTGGGCTTCAGTGAATTTCTTTGAGAAATATCCGAGTGGTTGCCATCTGTTGTTTACGCGTTGCTGTAGAACGGCGCCAGCCGATGTGCTGCTCGCGTCACACATGAGTGCGAGAGGGACAGAGTGATGCGGGTGAGAGAGTAGAGCAGCTTTTTCGATGCTTTGTTTGCAGTTCGTAAAAGCTTGCGTTGCGTCATCGGTCCATTCAATCTCTGTCTTGTCGCGTTTCTTAGAATTGTGTAGGTATTTACACAGTGGCGCTTGTAGAGTGGCGGCGTTCGGGATATTTGCTCGGTAGAAGTTTAGCATGCCGAGAAATCTTCTTAGTTCTTCGACTGTCTTCGGCTTGGGGTACTCTACTATGGCGTTGACTTTCTCTTGAGGAGGTTTGATGCCTTCAGTGTTCACGGTGAATCCGAGGAATGTGACTTCGCTCTTCCCTAGTACGCATTTCGACGGGTTGATAGTGATTCCATATTCATCGAGTCGTGATAACACGGTACGTAGGTGTTCTCGGTGCTCGGTTTCATTGTTCGACGCGATGAGTAGGTCGTCGATGAATGGAAACACGAAGTCTAAGCCTCGTAGTACTTCATGAATGAAACGTTGAAACGTTTGGCCTGCGTTTTTCAATCCGGGACACATTCGAGGAAATTCGAATAAGCCAAATGGTGTGATTATGGCTGTCTTCTCTATGTCTTGCGGTGCTACCGGTAGCTGTTGGTAGGCTCTGTTGAGATCGAGTGTAGAGAAAATCTTCTTATCGGCGAGTCGGTAGGTAAAGTCTTTGATGCGAGGTATCGGGTAGCGATCGGCTTTTGTTATAGAGTTCAGCCTTCGGTAGTCGCCACACACGCGTAGATCTCCATTTTTCTTCGGTACGACATGTAGAGGGTTAGCCCAAGGACTTTTGCTTGGACGGCATAGGCCCTGAGCTATCATATTTTCGAACTCCTTCTTGACTTGTTCGTAGCGGTGAGGTGGGAGGGGTCTCGCTCGACAGTGTAGTGGCTGGCCGGTAGTTTCGATCACGTGCTCGACGCTTAGAGCATAAAACCAACCGGAGGGGCTACTCATAGGCCTACCCCTCTGCCAAAGGTACGAGAGCGGCAGTCATTCCTGTTATATAAAACTAGTTGACGCCATCGAGGTAATATGTACTTAGTACATATTACCTCGATGGTTGACGCGCGCCGGCCGCCATTTCTCGGATAGCAGTGCGCGGAAAGTGAGCTCCAGTAAAAATGCCAAGTTGCAGTGTTTTTTCTTGTAAAAATCGATCGCAAACTACAAACCTACAAAAGGATAATATTACATTTCATCTGTAAGTATTAATTTGTCCAAATACTATCACTAAATGCGCTTATTTAGCAAAAATAGAAAAATATTCGACTGTTGTGTGGTGCTGCCAGAAGGATAAAAATTTATACTATTCAGTAGCATGTTTCGTAGTTGAGTTCATACTAAAACTGAATATTTTATTTTACATGCAGTATTTAAATCTTCTTTAATGAATCGATAGTGATTATTATTGATTCCTGTGACTGTAGGGAAATTCGGCATTCAATGTATTTATATAGGTAGGTACATTTGTAAAAGCACAGGATTTTTTAAAGGTACATATATTAGTTAATTTATTATGCATGTTAGAATATTATTACACTTTCTATTTAAATTATATTTTTAGTCGACACTTACCAATAAATATCAGTTTCAACTTAATGTATCTGGCAGCACCTCAGCAACTTTAGTGATGGGACAGCACAATTGAGAATATCGATATTATGTTGTAATACAAGATAACTTTTTATTAATGGTTGATAGTTTGAGAAATGAATCTATCATCTTTCTATTAAACTAAAACTTTCTCTAAGAAACGTAGGTTGAAAGATGACATAATAAGTGATTTTTTTATATCAATCACTTTTTTTTCTTACAGATTTCCAAAGGATGTTGGAATTCGGTCTTTGTGGATGAAAGCATGTAGGAACCATGAAACATGGATTCCTAAACGGACGAGCACAATTTGCTCAGCACATTTTATAGCGTCCTGTTTTATAACACAGTCAAATAACAAGAGAAGATTGAAACCTGACTCCATCCCAACTTTGAAGTTATTATCGGAGGTAATTTTTGTTTACTAGCAAGGTCTTTAACAATTAAATAACCCTATTTTTATCTTTGAAGAGTCTATTGACATATGACTATACAAGTTCCTTAATGCTCCTAACTTAATACATACATACATACATATATCAAGCCTTTATCCCTTGCGGGGTAGCCAGAGCGATAGTTGCCGTTAGGATACAGCCAGTATCGCCACGTCTGACATTTTTGAGGATTGTTTTCCAAGGTTGTTTCAGAAAACATGTGTATTACTATAGTGACAGGTTGTCAGCCTGTCGCCTAAAATTTGAAATATACGAATTCTCTCGAGTCCCTTAGTCGCCTCTTACGACACCCGCGGGAAGGATGTGTGGTTATGTTATTGTAAGCCGGCATCACACGGCACAACTAACTTAATGTCAAAAAATATATGGCTGTTTGTGCTGTTAAAAGTTTACAATGCACTGCTGATTTTAAAAGTAGTGCCAGGGTATACATGCAGCTTTATTTATTCGTTTCAGTTTCAACCTTGTGAAAAACTTGAGGAAGAACAAGAACTTAAAAGGAAAAAATTAAATACTCCTGAACCCGTTCAAACTAAAGAAGGTGAAATTAGCAAGCTAGAGAACCATTCACCGGAACTTAACATTTGTATAGCAACCACTTCTACTGTCAATCCACAATTACAAGATACGCCAAGAAAAATTAAATTGAAGAAACAGCTTCAGATGAAAAATAAACAAATAAAAAGACTTCAGTCGCAAAACAGTACAATAGAATTTACATTACAATTTATACAGAAGTACAATAGAATTTGCTTGTCCACACGCATACAGAGGTGACACCATTGTAAAAGTTGTTCAGAACCATGAGTAGAAACACCCTGCAAAGTTTGCGCACTGACTAAAAATAACCCTATGGGTATACCTACAAAAGTATATTCATACCTACATACTTACATTAAATACTCTCGAAATCCATGACCCACCTTCTGAGGCAGTCGGGTGAAAATAATAAAAGGTTTCCGGTAGATGTTAGGATTTATCGATAAATATGTGCACTGCACTTCCTTATTTCACTATTACTGCACTTGTGTGTTGTATACCGACAGTATCGTTACGTGTGCAACTGTGTGAGTATGTAATTGTGTGCGCGTAGTTATGTTTGTGTACGCTGATTATTATTGTGTGCTTTCGTAGCGACGTAATTGAAAAATCTAAGTGTGCTACCTCACCCCCCACTGAAAGCGGCAGATTATTTTGCGTAGGAATTTTACCGCGTGTCTTCTCCCGTTGGTTTTATGCTCTAAGGCTCGACGCTGTGCTTCGGACTGAGTTTCATTGATGTTAATCTTGTAATACCGGGGAATTGAGCGAGAATATCGTGGTAGTTTTGCTGTTCATCGATGCTCATGATTCTGGGCTCGTCCGACTTGCAGATAGGTAGATTCACGGCGAGTAGGGTTCGGCCGTCAATCAGTCGGCGGTTCTTGACATCGACAAGGTTATGGTGATGTAGAAAGTCAGCTCCGATTATTGGTTTATTGACTTTCGCGATGATAAACTTCCAGCGATATGGTCTTCGTAAGTTGAGATTGAGCTCCATTGTTTTCTCTCCGTAGGTAGGTATAACGGTGTTGTTTGCGGCGTACAGGTTGAAAGATAGCGGCGGTGCATTGCATCCTTTTCTTTTTGGTATTACGGATATGTTTGCTCCCGAGTCAACCAAAAAGGTAAGTTTTGAGTTCTTGTCCGTGATAAGTAGGCGGTATTCTTTATCTTGAACGCCGGTGTCCGCCGCTGCCAGCGTTCGGTCTAGTTTTCCGGCTGCTGGTTTTCGTAGGTACTTGTGTTCTTGTAGGTACACGGTGCGTTGCAACGGCGGGCATGTTGTTTGAATTTGTAGTGATAGTAGCACACGCCATCGGTATGCGGACGGTAGTAGGTATTTCCTCTCGAGCGGGAACGGGGACGCGCGGGGTGCGGGGTGTGCGGGGACTTCTCTCGGTAGCGGTATTGTGAACGTGAATGATGTTCGCGTTTAAGTTCGGCGACTTCTAGTGATAGTTTTCTTATTTCGTCGACTAGGGCTTGCGTTTCAGACGGCTTCGCTGGACTCGATTCAGACGGGCTTGCGATTGACGAAATTTGCTGATGCTGTTGTTGCTCCATCATTTTGTCCGCGATGAGTGCGAGGTCGTCTAGTGCAGTGGATTTGCTGATGTTATCGCTTACGACGAGGACTGAGCGTACGTGGAATGGTAAGTGGTTCATCCACATCATACGTAGGGTTGCGTCCGAGATTTTCCCTCTTGCTAGACTCTTCATACGGCGAAGTAGCTGTGTAGGCTTCTGGTCACCGAGTTCCATTTCGGATAGTAGCTTTTGTAGTTGCCGTTCTTCTGACTCCTCGTAGACGGAAATGAGGCGCTCCTTAAGTTCGGTGTATGGTTTCGTATCGGATGGAGTGTAGAGAAGGTCTGCGATCTGCTCGACGTCTTGCTTTTCTAGTTGTGCGATGACCATCTGCGCGAGTTCTTTCTCTCCTCTCTTGCTGTCGGCTGTGACGGCTTCGAATGTGATGAACCAGAGCCTGACGCGGTCGCGCCAGAATTTAGGGATACGCATGGAGAGTGCGATGCCGGCGAGTTCGGTGCGAGGTTGTGGCTTCGGAGTTTCTTTTTCTCCATTGTTTCCCGCGTCGCCTTCGATTACTGGGTTTCCAGGATTTTCGTTGCTGGCCATCTTGACTGTTCAGGTTGCAGAATCTTGAGGTTGCAGGTTGCAGAATTCTTCTGAAGGGTGTCACCACTTTAGCGGTTTGTGACTGGGTAGTATCAAGTAAAACTGCTAATTCAGGAGCGAATATTGATGTGTGTTTTATTTACAAAAAGTGCCTAATTATATTTACAAAAGTAGGTTCTCATTTAGCTATTTACATACAGAGCTTATCAACTAATTAAATCTACAAACACATGAAATCATGCGCGCACACATACGCGAAACCGCGGGACGCGAGGGGCGGAGCGTGGCGTTTCGCGGGTCGCGAAATCTGTCGATTCTATAAATAGAGCGATCGCGGCCGCGCTCTTCCTTCACCCTCCCTGCCAACCATGTCAAGTTAGTCGACACTCTCCAGAGCGCGCTAGACTCCCTCGGGAGCTGGTTCCGCAAATGGAGAATCGAGGTCAACCCTGAAAAAAGCGCAGCAGTGCACTTTCGCAGGGGCTCTAACCGGCTGGACGTCCCCGCTGTAAAGCTCTTCGGCCGACCCATCCCCTGGGTAAAAGAGACAAAATACCTAGGAGTCACCCTCGACTCCAGGTTAAACTTCCGTAGTCACATAAAGACGGTCCGCAACCGCGCGGCGTTCGTTTTGGGCAGATTACATCCGATGTTGAACAAACGGAGCCGACTCTCCCTTAGGAATAAGGTGAGAATCTACACTACCTGCGTAAGGCCAATCATGACCTACGCTAGCGTAGTCTTTGCTCACACATTTAAGTCGCATCTCAATATGCTGCAGGTCATCCAAAACCGATTTATGCGCAGGGCAACAGGGGCTCCCCTGTACCTGCGGAACGCCAACCTCCACATCGACTTAGGTCTCCCCACCATTAAAGATTACATGAAACAAGCGTCCCGTCGCTTCTTCGACAACGCTCCCCATCATAAAAATCCCCTAATAGTTGCCGCGTCCAACTACTACCCCTATCCAACCTCGCGTTCCAAACGCCGTCCCAGACACGTCCTTTCGGATGATGATGACAAAATCACCCAAGCCGCCACTGCAGCCATTACGAGTAGATCACACTCCACAAGCTCTTCAAGCAACCGACGTCCCCGCCGGCGGGGTCGCGGAGGTCCCTCATTTACGCCTCACTTTGGCAATTACCGGCATGTACCGGGTAGATTCAGTCCGATCAGTTCTTCCCAGAACAACTCCTAAGCCCAGTCTCGCCCCAAGGGCGTGATTGGGCTGGTTGTTTGAACAACCAATAAAATATTTCCGGGTGAGCACGTGCTCCCCACCAAGCCGACAGGCGTAGTTTTGATGGCCCCGGGGCCGTAAACGTATAGTCCAACAAAAAAAAAAAAAAAAAAAAAAAAAAAAAAGCGCTCTTCCTATTCGCTCGCCGCTCGCCGTGGAACATGGACGTCTGCGCAGTTCCGTCGCGTCTCGCGTCGCACCAAGCCAGTCGAGATGAAGATGCTGTGATGATGATCTTCGTGTTGCTGCCGTGCGTTGGTGCACTAGAACAGCTCTTTTCAGAGCTACATTCTAAGTTTCGAACAGCTCTTTTCAGGGCTCCATCTCAGCTGTTCCTCGTGGAATGGCGCGAAGTTTCAATGGTCTATCTATCGTGATGAATGCGTAGTGCTTGCTTGTAGATAGTAGCTGTAGTAATGCTTCATGATAGTGCGCAGTACTGTGTATAGGTGTAGCAGATCGATCGTCGCTTGCTTGCTCGCACGCCCAGTAGGTATACTCGCTGCTTGAATGTGACGTCACACGCGTAGGTTCTGACTTAGGTATGTGCACGGCGAAATTCTTGTAGGTAACGCTTCTATCGCCTTGCCTTTGCGCTCACGTAGTTATTCGCGCTTGCAGTCGATGTACATGTAGGTATGTATGTTGTAGCGTGACGTAGGCACCTACAGGTACGTAATATAAGACCTATCCACTGAAATAACATACCTAACTAGGTACATCGTTTACATTATGAAAACATTTCGTCAAAAATCTTTCTTACTATGAAAATATGATAGAAGTAAGTTATAATATTATTTGAAGTAGGTACCTACACAAATTAAGTAGGCATTGGGTGGCACGCTCAAGACAGATGGACCGCTGCAAGAAAACGTGAAACAGTAGACTGCTATAGGCTGATGTGATATTATAATATAATAATCATAATCATAAATCTTCATTGCTTCCAAGTGGTATTACAGTTGTTAAATATGTTTATAGTGTCACACTGAATAATGAAGTTTTTGAATTTAACAAGCCTCTAGTTTTACTATTCTCAAGGCTTTAACCACTTAAATTAAACTTTAATTTGAAAATAACATTTCTACTCTACTATACCGCTGTGGGACACAATATTCCACCGCTCCAAACTTTCCTCATAAAACCTTTTAAGAGGCAAAGAGGCAGCGTAAAAAGAGCATAGCGCAGGTTTAATTTCGCCAAATTCTCGGAGGAAACCAAATTGGCAGCGAAACGGTAGCAGTCTCGCAGAGTGTTATAGAACACCTCTGGTAGCCAAAACAATATCCTACATACCAACTCACACAGACTAGTAACACGTTTAGACCTCTATTTTCATTTGAGACACCGAGTCGTCCAACGACACAGTGAACCCTAGTGTCAGAATTTTTCAGAAGTTTTAGCCTTCTACAAGTAGCAGGCTTCTGACATGGTTATGTAACGACCGCCGTCTAAGTAATTATAGACAGCAACCGAGTCCTACGGCTAAACGTGCCATCCGAAACACGGAACACGGAACCATCTTTTTTCGGACAATCGGGTGGTTCAGCCTGCAATGTCCTAACCAGACTGGGCACACATTCACAAATAAAAATAATAAAATGATAAATATCAACTTTGTGAGTGACCCACCGAGAATCGAACCCGGAACTTTCTGCGTCAAAGGCAAATAGATTTCATTTTGATTAGGACGATGAAAGCTGGCGGATGAACTGGCTTTTGACTTGCAAAATTATTTTCAAAGCTGTCTTCGACGCTAGATGGCGCCTGTTGCAGAACCACGTCGAAAGCCTAGTTACGTAGCTGATAGAAAGTAAAGAATATGGTACTGGGATAGTGTTCGCTTGTTTTAGTTACTAGGAACTAGGAAGTATCTTAGAATCATGGTTCTGGGATGGTTCCCCGTCTCTTTGATGGTGTTCCCTGAATGTCTCTGTTGGTGTTTCCTTGTTTTATTCAATAGTTGTGAACCTAGGGTACCTTGGGTCGTATAAGTACCAAGTACGACGGCTCGGGTCTTCGTGTCTATTGTGTTATCTGATCTGTGCTGCAATACGTAACGACAGTATTCGCGGAAACTTCTCAATTGCGCCAACTTCTAAATAAGATTCCCCGCGCAACTTTTACCTAATTATAAAGTTGTTGCTGACTCTCCTTTATGCCCCAATCCAATAACACGTCACATCCGAGGGATGTATTGATTAGGATTTTGATTTTTATTACAGATAACTTGGTTGCCTACTGGTTGCGAGTTACGAAAATAACTTCAGTAAGTATTTGCTGCGGTGTTTTTTATTGAAAATTCCGAGCTTCTCGCAAAAACTCCCTATTGACGAGGTTTTCCTCATAGTTTGATTAGTTAGTTTCATCATCATTGGCCTCATACGTCTGTGACAGACGATCCAATCAGAGTCTGAAGCAAGAGTTTACATTGCCGATGTTTTGTCGATATTGTTAAGAGACGAGCCCTTCGATTGAACCTTTGAATATTTAATCGGTAGACCTACCTGTAATCATTTTACGTTTGTGTACACCTACAGACCTGCATTGCTCATTTTGCTACGAGCTACGACCGTAGCTGTAGTAACTCCAACTCTACCATTTTACTTACTTACTATTTGTGGGTATTGCTATATTTATGTAACTATTGCTATGGCTATGCTTATACAGGGTGCCATTTGCGGCAAATATTTCAAGGGTGGGCCCATGAAACTGAATAACTTTCCCCAAGAAACATAAGTCCAAATATGAGAAAAATTTTCTTTTGTCATACAAATTCATATTTGGACTCAGGTTATTGGGGAAAGTTGTTCATTTTTTTAAACTGGTACACCCCTGAAATATTATATATTGCAGATTTTTTTTACACCCTGCCTTGTATACGTAAGACGTCCAAGCACATGGGTATGGATGGGCGGTACTCGTGAGATAAAACATCTGTACCTACTTACCTAAGTCACCGCAATATCAGCAACTCAACCAAATAAAACCTTAAAAAAAGATCCCGTAACCGAAAGAAACCGTAGAAAGAAAGAGAAAAATAAAGTACGTAGTGTAAGGAAAGTATACCAAATCCTTCCTTACTCACTCCAAGCAGACAATGCCGGGGAAAAACAAACGCAGGACGTAAAATATGCCGGAGAGGAGTTCAATTTCCGCGGTCGGCGAAAGGGGGGTAATTGTGCGACGCGGCAGTCGTAATTACACATCGCTGCAACGCTGAATGTAAGTCCTACCCCGGCCTACTCTATAGTACATTACCTACACATACTCCGGTCAATAAGGTATTTCTGTGAAACGTCGTTCTACTTTTACAGAAGCTTTATAAGTTACCAGAGCAGTCAGAAGCCTGCTAGCCTGCTACTTGTAGTAGGCGGTTGAAAAATTCTGACACTAGGGTTCATCGGGGCGACGAAAAGAAAGAAGAAAGAAGAGAAGAAGCATACTGCACAACTCAGAAAAGTGGAGATGCTGTACCTACCCAAGGTACCTTTACACAGGGTGTAAAAAAAATTGCTGCAAATATTTTAACGGGTGAACCAGCCCATGAAACTGAACAGTTTTCCCCAAGGTACATAGGTCCAAATATGAAAAATTGCCGAAGCCGTCGTCGTCGTTGTTAGTCGTTTTTCTTAACATAATGAGTCATACTTGTTAGTTTAGTAATAAAATTCTCCTACGCATGTTTTGGTTGAACTAATCTGAGTTTAGTCCTTCAAGATTTTCTCAATAATTTAAATAACCAATATAGATTTTTTTCAAATACATTGGAGAGTATGATAAAGAAATGCATGTCTCGCGGGACAGGACCAACACTAGTCGTAGTTAGCTGTAAATTCTCTGGAGAGGAGAAACGTTATTGTATCTCAGAAAAAAAACCAGTTACACACGACAAAAAACAGGAGGTAGACTTTAAGCGTTCATTGACTGGACTATAACATTGCAAACTGCGAGGACGAGTTAAATTCTGCGTATATTTTGTGCCTACAAACGCTGTAGAACTGCTTTAAAACGACAATGAAAAAGAAAGCTTCATGGTGAAAATGCTTTTTGTTAGAATTCCATCTTCCTACTAAGTACCTACTTCTTCTTCAATTAAGAATCAGTGGAGTATCTTTCAATCTTCCCTCTTCTCTGCTAATGCCTTGACCTCCAAGTACGACACGGCACTACTATACTTTATAAAATTTCCCTTGATACCTGTGAAATCTGTCAGTTTCGGGAAATGCTAGGTCCATTTTCCTTTGATTACTTCTCTTTTAGTCTGGATCTGTCAAACGTCACAGGTATAGAGCTATATTTCTTTATATAAACTATACTGGGACTATGTACGTGGTAACTAAGTAATTACTCTTACTAAAATCGGCCAAGTAGGTTGCCCGTCGAGTAATCTAGGTAGATCTGTTTACTGGAATGATGAAAAATATATGCGATCTCTTAGCATCCGTCGTAAGGATTTGATAAAAATATATACTACGTAACAGTTTAGTACTGTGATCAATACTTTATTCCATAGTTTTATAACAAGTACAACTAAACGCTTACATATAAATGCCCGTAGAGAGCCCTTTATAAAAGGACGTAACATTTTACAATCTACTTTCACTGTTCTAACAAATCTATTGGTACCGTCTTACTCTGGTTTGACATTACAAACAAAGCATCATAAAAGGTGTGAAAAAATATCTGCAAATATTTTAAGAATAAAGGGGTGAATCAGCCCATGAAACTGAAAAACCTTCTCCAAGAAACATAAGGTCGGATATGAAAACAAAGGCCTTCACATACAAACTGACCCGGCCAGCCAACACATTTTGTATTGGAATGAGAGGTCCAATATGTTTTTCATATTTTGACCTATGTTTCTTGGGGAAAGTTATTCAGTTTTATGGGCTGGTTCACCCCTTACAATATTCGCAGTATCTTTTTACAACCTGTATTTACAAATGAACTACTAAACTTTGATAATAATACTAAATACAGTTACTAAAAGTTGTTACTTCTATTGCGGTGTGTGAAGGGCATTCTCTTCTGTTGGAAGCTTCTAGGCTGGTCTTTTCTGGGCTTTGGTAGGCTTTGGATTTCCGCGTTCAGCAGTTGCTCTAGGCTCTGCAAAAAACGTAAAACCTTGAACTTGTAAGAAATACGACATAGTTTTAGCCGAGTTGGGTTGGCCAGTACTACAATACTATTGCTAGTTTTTTTGGGAATAGGTGCGCACACACCGGCCAGGTATCGTCAGAGCATGAGAACTTTAGCATGCGCTGCTCAGGCGAAACACGTCCGCGCCGCATTTCGCGCGCGGCGGTGAGCATCTGAGGCTGCTCGGCCGGTGTGTGACCTAATTACGAAAACTACAATGAGATGTTATAAAATTTTTGGTGATCCGGTTTTCGTTTAAAGTAGGCAAAATATCACAACTCTATTCCTTGCGACATAGGCAGAGCGATAACGGCCGTAAAAATTATGGTCCCTATCGCCACGTCTGACAAATAAGGGCCATTTCTGGTAATTCTTGTACCTATCCTACGGCGAAGGCCGGAAAGGAACGGGGTGATGTTATTATAAGCCGGCATCACACGGTAAAAAAGTCCCGTGTTTAGAAGATGTTTATCGACTTCAGGTCATTTGTCGATTCAGTAACTCACGTGATATTGATATGAATGAATGGATACGAGAGACTTACCTTATCGTCAATAAGCTTCCGATCTCTCAGTGCTTTCTCCACGTTTTCAAACTCTTTAATCAAGTCTTTGTTGTTAGACTTTAGCACTGAATCCCGCACTTTCGATATCTGCAAAATAATGAAATAAAATGCTTCAAAATATTAAGAATTTAACTAAAAATCTTTCCTTTTGCATAAAATAAACATCGTTATTGTTCTTTTAATGATTCGACACTAGAATGTTTTATAGAACAGTCATTTTAGTTATAATAGAAACAGGATATAATGGCAGACATGTTATTATTCTTCCATTTGCTCGCAAATGGCGGCATTATTTCAAAAGCGAATACCAAAATCGGGCTCATATAAGTCGCCAGGTTGGCAAAGTCACGCAAACACGACAAGAATGAAATTCCTTACATAATTTCGGCCCTAATCGACCTACTCGTAGGCCCTAAAAAAAAAGGTTTTAAACTTCACACTTCGTGAAGAATAATTATTTTTTGGTACACAATTAACATTTATGTTTAAAGGCTGATTGTGATTTTGCCGCGCATCCTTTTTTAGCAATGTAACGTAAGCAAAATTCAACTCATGCTGCTGGCGTATTTCAAAATTAATCACGATTAAAATATCACGAAAAAAATGGATTTATGATGTTTCCTCGCAAATGGGAGAAAAGCATTATACTAGCCTCAGCCAAACTGCCAATTTCTGGTCTCGTTCCCTTGGGTAGACCTCGACTTCGTCTCGTCCTTCCAATATTACATAAATATAAATTGGTCCACTTTTACTTACAGTTTCTTCGAAGAATGTATGTTTGTCCTTTTGTTCAGGAGCGTCAATTTCCAACACAGATCGAACAACAGGCAACGCATCGTCTGGTCGGCCCATATCTGCTAATGCTTGTGCCTAAAAACAAAAGTATGAAACCTGAAATTTAGCATCAATCCATATGTATCCAACGCAAGACCAACTAACGCGATTTCAATTAATTTAGCAAAAATTAAACCAACTCCACAAAGAAAAGTCTGTATTTGGAATATAATGAGAATTTCTTGACGAAACTTCTTTGTTTCCAATTTCGAGCACTATTGTATTATTCAGCAAATTCTGGGGCCGCATCTAGGCCGTCTTAGGCCTAGCCGGAAAAAAATATACAATTTGCATAATATAAGGTGTAAAAATACCACCTGCAAATATTTTAAGGGTGAACCAGCCCATGAAACTGAACAACTTTGCCTTAGAAACAGGTCGAAATATAAGAAAATTTTTTGGTGCTCCCGCTCCCATACAAATTAACTAGGTCTATAATGGTAATTTTGTATGGGAGGTGCAAATTTTTTTTTTTCAGTTTCATGTGAAAATTGTAGTTCAGTTTCATGGACTGGTTCACCCCTTAAAATATTTACACTCTGTATTGTTAGCAGAGTTTTATTTACCTTAATATTTCTGATGGTGACGTAATGATGCCTTTGCTGAGAGATGCATTCTAATGCTATATGGGGAGCACCTTGTTTCAATGCTAAAGCTGAAACACACAAAAAATACTTTTACATTTATGATAAATCTACAACAATAACGCAAAATATAGGTAGCTTTTTCTTATTTTCATAGATTGTTTACTTATACACTTATACCACAGAATAAATAATAGTACTAGCGTACTTATACACCCTTATCTCACCCTTATTACGCCTTGCAGTTAAATAGGTTTGATTGATAAGAGCAAGAAAAAACAAAAATATAAAATATAGTTTGGCTTTAACTTTACATAGGCATTATTATTTGTACAGGTTATCTGCCTCACATCATAGCATCTTGCTACCCTAGGTCTGCTGGCAGAGATTTCATTTTAGTTGACCTGTTGTGTATTGTTTTTTGTGTTATGTCCTTTGTCCTTTCACTGAGTACAATAAACGGTAAAATAAATAAATACATGTAAATAAAGTTAGATATGATACAAACCTGCAAAAAATGTACAAGCTCTTCTCAACGGATTTGCTCCAGTCTTAGTCATTTCGCTCCAAAGCTGTGCTGCATATTCCAAACTTTTGGGAGTGTTCTGTAAAAAAAAAATTATTAATTTTATGGTCTGATAAAAATAAAATACAAAAAGTGAAAACACAGTTCATAAAAATATACTTAGTATTAGGTGTAAAGAAATTAACTGTTAATTTAAAGGGTTCCGCCCATGAAACTGATATGGGTCAAATATTACAAGAAATACAAATCTTAATCCCATATATGATGTATTTTTTTCTTCTTTTTAGCTCATGTTTCTTGCAGAAAAACTGTTCAATTTCATATGTTGGTTCACCCCTTCCAGTGTTTTCATAAAATTATACTTATACTCCATAATTTTTTATACTTTTATATTCCATAAAGATTTATTTTAAGCATGATAGGTGCATATTATTTATTTGTAATGTACCTGTTTATAGCAAGCAGCTAATATCAAAACCACAGGATATTTAGGATACTTTGTCATATTTATCTGCTTTTCCTTAATCTTTTCAAACACCCTAAACATTTCATCATACATCTCATTGTTGTATAACAGGTCCAATAATATTTGGTATGACACCAACTGGTCAAAAAACCCGTCATTTGCAGGATCTTCAAAACACTGTAAACAAAGATCAACATTAACTACAGCAAGGTAAGACTAAGTGAAATTCGCTAATTCTGCACACTGAAGTAAAATAAAAAATAAAATAGTATGGGTAGAACTACACTATGGGCAAAAAGAACAACTACTTGGGTCCCTCCTAACGCAAAATGGGCACATGGTTGTCCCATAAAAAGGTGGAAAGACAAGCTACATTCCTACACCCATGACTGGATGGAGGCAGCCCAAGATAGGGAAAAGTGTATGAAAGAGAGGGAGGCCTTTGCCCTGCAGTGGGACATGTCTGGCTCAAAATAATAATAATAATAATTGGTAGAACAGTCTTGTGGTAGAAGTATTTTAACCATTTTGTTTTTACATTATAATAAAACATAAACAAAATACCTTCAATGCTTCAGTAGGTGCATCTAGAAAGTGGAACATTCTCATAACAACTGGCCCAAACACAAAAGACCCAAAGCGGTATTCAGAATTTTGGGTATTGAATCTGAAAACAAAACAAAAATTTTCTTTTTTAGCTTGCCCAAATTATAGACAGTAACAAAGCCTTTTGAAAATCTTACTTTTTAACCATTTCCAAAGTGAGATTTAAGTCAGATGGCTCAGCAATGTGCACCATGTTCTTCAAATCTTCAGTGAACACCATATTTTTGGAATCATTTACAAACTCAGTCATCTTTGCCCGGAATTTCTCAGAAAAATTGGCAAACTGTTCCTTAATCCTCTTCCTGCCTTGTAGGTAAGTATCAATGCCAAGAGATGCAGGGGAATACAGCTGATGAACTGGAAAGTCATGGAAAAGACAACTTGCAATCACAAAAACTCTGGGAGATTTTTAAGCCTCTCTCAGCAACTAAACTAATAAATCAACTTTTGACATGTTCTGGCAGTGAACATGTTAAGTAATGTCACTGGTAGAAGCCCCCATTTCTTTGAATGTCTAGCGTCATAGGATAAAATGACAATGTGTTGGAAAAACCTGTAGGAAAAAAGAACCCCAGGCCCCATGCTAGTATTGTTTTCATAAATCTGCACAAAGTCGGGCTCCATTACCGAAGGATAGGTAGGGGTATTTACCACAAATGAAAACATTGGCTTAAATTCAGTGTAACTGCAAAAATATTGCAAAACCCTAGACAGCCAAGTGTGGAGGATTTTAACTTATAAATATCTCAGCAAAGTCTGAAGTTGAATGGTTAGATAGTCAAGTACGGTTAGTACATTATACTTCAATAATAGTCAACGCAAAGTATACTCTGACCCAAGTTCATTTAATTTTCTCACATAACTCCAAAAACAAAATTGCGTAAATCATTTGGAGGTTGTGTTTGTATTTAAAAAATTAACTTACCTTGAGTCATATGAAAGTTTCTAGTGAACGTCAGCAAGCGGAAATTACTCCGAAGAGGAACTCTTACCAGATAATTTATAAACACAGTCATTTTTAATATATTGAATTCGAAATCCTAAATTACGCCAAACCGACCGCCGTGCTTTGAGGTTAGAAATCATAAAATATGCTTGACATTTCGACTTTACAGACAAATTTATACTTCTTTTACGTTCGGATACACTTCATATCAATGACGACAAGGATAGTCATGGGAGTGGAAGGAACGGAGGTCACCGAAAGCTGGCCCAGACTTTTGACTTTGGCCAAACTTTCTCATAATATAAGCTGACAATCGTGTTGAAAGTGTTGAAACTCGTTTACAGGAGACATACTGGCTGGATAGATCTCTTGGGCATTTGATAGATTTGATGGTCAGACATCTTTTTCTTCCAATCTTCGAGCAACACGGTCTTTCGTCTCGTTCCGGGAGTTTTGAAGTGTGAATAATGAAAACAGACCTTAAGCCATAGACAATTATTACAAAAAACGATCAAAGTGACATTTGTAAATTTTTGGTTATGTAAAAATCACGAAAAATGACGAAGTAATAGCCTGAAATTCCATTTAGTAATATTACGCTTGTGGGTGCTGGAAAATAAGTCTGTGGTATGGCGAAAGAGAAATTCTTGTGTGGTCATTCGGACCATGCAATCAGCGGTCGCGTTGTGTTACAATACTATTGTTAACAATGTTGTCTAAACTTCCTCGTCGTCTCAGCCGATAGACGTCCACTGCAGGACATAGGCCTCCCCCAAGGATCTCCACGATGATCGGTCCAGCGCCACCCGCATCCAGCGGCTTCCCGCGACCTTCACCAGATCGTCGGTCCACCTTGTGGGAGGCCTACCTACGCTGCGTCTACCGGTCCGTGGCCGCCACTCGAGAACTTTCCGGCCCCAGCGGCCATCGGTCCTACGAGCAATATGCCCCGCCCACTGCCACTTGAGTTGCGCAATCCTTCGAGCTATGTCGGTGGCTTTGGTTCTTCTCCGGATTTCCTCATTTCTGATTCGATCGCGGAGAGAAACTCCGAGCATAGCCCTTTCCATTGCCCTTTGAGTGACCTTGAGCCTTCTTATGAGGCCCATTGTTAGCGGCCACGTCTCAACTCCGTAAGTCATCACTGGCAACACGCACTGATCCCAGACTTTTGTCTTGAGGCACTGCGGTAGTTGTTGAGAAGAGAAGATGTTACGTAGCTTCCCGAACGCTGCCCAGCCGAGTTGGATTCGACGATTGACCTCTTTTTGAAAGTTGGACCTACCCAGCTGGACTATTTGTCCCAGGTAGACATACTCGTCGACAACTTCCAGAGTAGAGCCCCCAACTGTCAGAGTAATGGGTGCAACAAGAGAGTTTGACATAACCTTGGTCTTGTCCATGTTCATTTTTAGACCCACTTGTTGGGAGGCTCTATTGAGGTCATCGAGCATTGTACCGAGGTCCTCCAGGGTTTCCGCCATGACCACGATATCGTCGGCAAAACGAAGGTGAGTCAGATACTCGCCGTTGATGTTGATGCCAAGTCCTCTCCAGTCCAAAAGCTTGAAGACGTCTTCCAGTGCTGCTGTGAACAGTTTCGGTGATATTACATCTCCCTGTCTCACTCCTCGCTGCAACTGGATAGGTTTCGAGTCCTGGTCCTGAAGTCGAACTGACATGGTGGCGCTTTCGTACAAGGACTTCAACACTTCGATATACCGATAGTCAGCTTGGCACCGCTGAAGAGACTGAAGTACGGCCCATGTTTCGATCGAATCGAAGGCTTTTTCGTAGTCCACAAACGCGAGGCAGAGTGGTTGGTTATACTCTTCAGTCTTCTGTATAACTTGCCTCAGCGTATGAATGTGATCCACGGTGCTAAAGCCTTTTCGGAAGCCGGCTTGTTCGGGAGGCTGGAAGTCGTCGAGCCTGCGTGCGAGACGATTCGTTATGACTCTTGAGAACAGCTTGTAGACATGGCTCAGAAGCGTGATGGGTCTGTAGTTCTTCAGCAAAGACTTATCGCCCTTTTTGAAGAACAGCATCACCACGCCTCTGTGCCATGCCTGTGGCGTTTTGCCCTCGAGTATGACAGAGTTAAACAATTTCTGCAGTGCTTTAAGTATCGGTTTACCACCGGCTTTCAGAAGCTCTGCCGTAACTCCATCATCACCCGGCGCCTTGCTGTTTTTTAGCTGTTTCAGAGCCATACTAATCTCGTACAAGCTGACGTCCGGGATGTCTTCTGTGTAGTGCCGGGTTAATCGAGCTCTTGGATCTGCGACCCGATTATTGACAGGTGTGCATGTTGTCGCGTATAACTGTCCGTAGAACTTCTCGACCTCTTCCAATAGCTCGGGCTTGGACGATACGATTCTGCCATCGTCGGTCTTTAGCTTCGCTAGTTCCCAATATCGGCACCTCAATAGGCAGATCTCTAAGTCTTTGACCCGCGACATACGCCAATTTAATACTGACCGTATTAAAGAGGCAATTGAGCGCAACAAAGGCTCCAAGGTGTTTGCTAGAGATCTGTCGATAGGCCAGAGCCAACTAGCGAAGCTAAAAACTTCCTCAATACATAATAATTAATTAGAGCTGTTGAAGTGGTGGCTCATCATTAGCATAACCTTTTTGCGCATTTCCATCTGGCATTGTTGTGAATATTCCAAAAATAGGCAATATGTGTTTGTTATGTTACAGTCAGACAATTTTGTTAACAAAGCAAATATTTACCAGTATTACAGCGCTCAGAGCATGAACCTAATACAAGTTTCACCGCCCCGAAAAGTATACTCTGACCCACAACATTATGTGTGCTGGGTGAAGCACTCTTCTTCTTCTTGTGTGGGATGCCAAGTTATCCAAAGAAGCAGTAGCAGTGTAGTACAAAAAGGCATACTACGCCTCTGAGAATTATCTCCACTTACTACCTCATCTATTACTATAGCCACAACAGCTCACTGCTGGACATGTGCCTCTCCCAATAGCTATGTCTAAACCGACGGAGCAGCCTCAGATGCTCACTGCCACGCGGAATGCGTTGTTGTGGACGTGTTTCGCCTGAGCATGTGCAATTGAGCATACGCTCGAAACACGAAACACTTCCACACCTGAGCATGAGAATTTTAGCATGCGCTGCTCAGGCGAAACACGTCCACAACTACTGTGCAATGCGGAGGTGAGCATCTGAGGCTGCTGGGCCGGTGTGTGGGCCGCACCTAATCATGCTTTGAGCACTGTTTTCTTTATTATTACCAAGAATTTTCCTTGTTATAAAGTTTCCTCACTTATGTTAAAGTTGGAAGGAAATTAGGGGATAAGTAATATTGTAAACCTTTATTTTTGTATTTTAATTTAGGTAAAGCTTGTAACCTTATTGTAATACAAAGCTATGTAGTATGTATGTATTGCTTGTAATGTAAATGTTCTCGAGTTTTTATCACTGACCACTTTGATATCTTTTCTAGCTACAAGAGTTAGATTAAGATAACGGTAAAATGGCTCTACACCCGTCAAGTAACAAAGATGCATCAAACACAAGAGGATGTGTAAAGATGAAATGAGGGCATGAGGCAACATGACAAGTTTGAGGAACTGACTCATGTTGGCACAGGGTGGAAATGTAATCACTGAACTAGTTGACAATTTGTTTTTTTATAAGTTCAATAAGCAATTTCATGAGAAAAAAACTACATAGTTATAAAATTAAACTTAGTTTTGCTATAGTGCTTTAAGAGTGCTTCCCATGAAGTTGATAATATAATAAAGCTTTTTTATTCAAATATAAAATTGCAAACAGACATGCTATTTTATTTTTGTTAATTATTGTTTTTGCTTGCAGTTTTTATACAACTTTCATGTATTCAATTTACTTTATCTTTACAGATGCCATCAATCTTCACATAAATTTATTAATAAATTAAAACACGTGTTTTTGATCCTGATTTCCAGTCATGACTGAGAGATATAAACAATCCAAAAGCAAAGTCTATAAGACTAGCAGAGAAGAATCAAGCTCTAAATTACAAAAATCTCAGAGAGATGGCAGAAAGGCTTCAAGAATGGAATCCAGGACACCACCACTACCTCAAAGAAGAACAAGTATTGAAGAACTGCTTAAAAAGAGAGAAACCTTAAAAGAGGAATTAAATAAAATAGTGAAGCACTCTGATAGTGAACTTTCTAAAAAGTTCACGACAAAATATGGACACCGCAATCATTCCAAAACTAATTCAGATTGCATTCAACCTAGAAAAAGAAGTATCTCCGATAAAGAAGCTACACATGGATCTAAAAAAAGGTTCACAATCGAAAAACTTTCCCCTGAACACACTGGTGATATTGCTATTATAGAATCTGAAGATGAAGAAACCATAATTGAAAAAAGTAGACAAAGAAGAAAAAAGCTCTGGGAGGCTTTAAAACATGATAAACAAACAGAAGGCGACAGCAACCCCAGCAAAAATATAATTAAACATGTAGAGGTTGCTATGCCTAAACATGAAGAAAAACGTGATATCGAACCTGCTGTGTCTCAACAAACAGATATGTTTTCTGAAGCAGATGATTTTGGAGATCATAAACAAGACAAAGTCAAACAAGATGAAACAGATGAAATCAAAGATAGTCAACTTACTGATAATTGGGATGATGAAGAAGGTTACTATAATATAATAGTTGGCGATAAAATTGACAAACAGCGCTACACTATTAAAAGTATATTAGGAAAAGGAGTATTCTCCAATGTAGTACAAGCAAGTGACAGCCAAGAGGATAAACAAGTAGCTATTAAAATTATTAGAAATAATGATCTGACACATAGAACAGGATTGAAAGAAATTGAAATTCTGAAAGAGATCAAAAAAGCAGATCCTGAAAATAAATACCACTGTGTGACAATGATAAGGCATTTCATACACAGAAATCATCTGTGTATGGTTATGGAGTCACTTCATATGGATTTGAGGCACATCATAAAAAAATATGGTCACCATCATGGACTAAACATAAAAGCAGTTAGAAGCTACACCACACAACTGCTTATTGCTTTGAGACTTCTTAAAAAGATTGGTCTTGTACATGCTGATATAAAACCAGATAACATTTTAGTAAATGAAAAGAAAAATGTACTTAAATTGTGTGATTTTGGATCAGCATCAAAAGTTGACGCTGTAGAACCAACCCCTTACATGGTGTCAAGATTTTACAGAGCACCAGAAATAATTCTAGGTGTGCCTTACCAAAATAGTGTGGATATTTGGTCTGCTGCATGCACCATATATGAAATGACAACTGGAAGAATAATGTTCCCTGGAAGTTCAAACAATAAAATGTTAAAATATTTCATGGACTTGAAAGGAAAATTCTCTACAAAAATTTTAAAACGAGGCAAATTTAAAGACCAGCATTTTAACTATAAAAATAATTTTCTCCTGCACAAGAAAGATGAACACTCAGGCAGAGAGAAATATGTTGAGATGCTGCATATACCAATCACAAGAGATTTACATAAAGACTTGAAAAAATATTGTGTAAACACAACTGACAAGGAAGAATCAAAAATAGTTCAACTTAAAGATATGCTTGATAAAATGTTAATATTGGATGCAAATAACAGATATGATGTATCAGATTGTTTGAAACATGTTTTCATTCGTGAAGAGTTCAAGAAATGACCTGAAACTAAATGTGCCTAAAATCTTCAATAGTATTTTAATCAAAGTTAATAAACGTAATGACCTTTGATATATCTGTATTTTTACTAACGAAAAATATGTAGGTATGTAAGGAAATAAATAACACATCAGTTAATTAAAAGTAGTTTATTAGTAGGTATTCTAAAGAGACCAACAACAAAAATATATGTCATAAACTAAAATATCACTTAAAGTATATAAAAAAAAGACTTCTTGTATCTTTAAAAAAATATTATCACAATTTAAAAGGAAAATTGACAAATCGTCGTTAAAAATCTGAGAATTGAATTGACATGCAATGAAGTCACAAGCTTGTCTTGATAACGCATAAATCAGTGAATGTAGCGTAACGCGTAAATCACTTATTTCATTGAAGCCTCAATCAATATATCTTACATAATAATATCATTTTGTTATAATGAATTTCACTTTATAGAGCAAATAAAGAGGATTTATCTTTATAAACTAAGGAAATATAAATTAAATAACAAAAGTAAAAATAAGTAGATATACCATCACAGTACAAACATACTTGAGTACACAGGAATTAAGGGAAGGAACACCTAACCTCTTTAGACATAATCTAAATCCTTTAGGCGCAAATTTTCAGCCGTTTCAAAATGTCCAAAAAACGTTTAACAAGTGTGATTTTCGGTGAATTGCACATACTTACATACGTTTTTAGGAGTAGGTACCTATTGTTCTTCAACTTTTCATAAAATATTTACAGATGCTAAAACTTTTTATTTTCCAAATTACCACAATATTCTTTCGCACTTAGGTACTTTAAAAATACTAAGAATGGTTGACTTTTTTGATCAGAACGTATCTGCAGATTTCTAAGAATCTCACTGTATTTGCATTTTATCTGTTAGCCCGGCATTAACTCCGCTACAAATAATAGAACTTCTTCATAAAAATCCGCCCTTCTATCCTCATGAAATTGATGTCGACCACACATACAAAATAGTACCTACTATCAGCTAAAAAATCTTTTACACATATTACAAGGCATTTTGTAGCACACAATGAACATGAAAAATACTTTAAGAGTCGGTGGTTATATTTAAAACACCTGCTGTGCTTGGGTCCTTACAATAGATACCCATTTTAAGATTACCCACAGGGCATTTATTCAAGAAAATTACACTTAGAACGACAAAAAGTTACACTAACAATAAAATAAATGTAACCTATGAGATTGCTTTGTTATGATAAATCTGTTATTTCGAGATATGTTATTGACGAAAGATGAATCTAATCAATCAATAAAAAGGGTCTAATAGAGGTAGAAAAACAACACACATCCATAGTCAAGTCAGTCATGCCTTTAGCGAAAATCTGCGAGTATTTGTCACTATACGGTGAATAAATTAAGACATGCCAAATTAATTTCAAGATTTGCTTCTGGTGCGTCTGATAGTAGATAGATAACATTTGGCATCATGAAAGGATACCGAAATGGCTCAAATGGCAATATTGTTGACATCCCGCTTTTATGATGTGATACAGAGAAACGATGGTTTTGCCATTCTAGATTCCTTTCTCTATTTGCAGGGATATACCTTCGAATTTTTTTTTTACTTAATCTTTAAACTGTTCTTGTATTTCAATTCAAAACTTTAATTTAGCAATCTCGTTCTTAGAAAATATTTTCTGTTTTCTTTCTACAAACAAAGTGCTACAGCCTATCAACATCATTACAGATAAGCCTAAAATTAAATAGATCTTCAATCTCTGGATCGATAATTACTAAAATAATCACAAGACGAGACTACTGCCACAGCAAACATACCTTTCGATTTTATGTGGACTTTTTCTTAGCTAAATCTTGGCTATTTCCAACACTTCTTAAAAATGTTCATATATTTAAACGTCATTTGATTACCGATTTTCTTATCTCTTTTCATTTTCTAATTTATGAATGTGACAGGAATAGCTAACCTGTCCTATCAGAATGAATGCCAGTAGCTACCTACTTTTACAATATAAATCTAACTTTTTTTTGGATGGATCCATTACATAGACTAAAAGTTAAATCAGAAGTGGGATGTAACACAGTCTCAAGTTATTCGATTTGATCACTGGCTCTAAGACTTTTTTAAATATAAAATGTTTTTATTAGTAAGAGATTACAGTAGAAAATAATACGAGATATCTACTAAACCTTCCAAGTGCTATTTCTATTGATACTTATCTACAGTAAGTAATATAATTCTTTGGATGTGGAGTTTACCTTGTATTGTTAATATTGTTATGTCGAAGGCATGTTTTGGCTGTGGAACGTTGGCGCGCCGATCTCCATGGATTGTCCGGAGGCTATAGAGTCGGGGCTTTGCAAGGAGGCGCTGTACACGGGGTTCATAGGGGTGGTGCCTCCAGCTTCGAATAACGTGCTGTCATATACACTGTTGCTCTGCTGGAAAGAATATTTTAAGGAATATCATTGGAATGCAAGCAAAATTTGACAAGCTCGCCATTGGTTCGATAAGAAGAAAAAATATTTACGAATCTTCTGTCGTGCGTGAGAGTCGTGAGGGACAGACAGACGAAGAACCTATGACACAACAAGATGTCTTTCAACTGCGTTATAGAGTGAAGTAGGCCTATATGGACAGGAAGGTGCGATGACTGATGATTGATTTGAATGTACAAAGTGCAATGGACAGTGTACTGCCACTTTGCAGCCATGATTAGACCACGACCATGAAACTGAATAACTTTTTATACGGACACTATGTTGGTAAACAAGAATAAAATTAAAAATGAAAAAAAAATCTATGCAACACAGAAAAAAGTAGTCGCTACTTTTATAAGTAGTAAAAAGGTTATGTGTCATGGTCTGACTGAACATGCCTGCACAATATTCGGTCTTCAATTTCAATGAACATTCTTCTTTCATCTAGTGCAAGAGGCGTATGTTGAAGGCATAACACATAGTATAAAATAACACACATCGTAAGAAACGATAACGGAAGCATGCATAGGCAAAGTAGGCCAGATAGTCAACATTAGTAGATTACGTACTGAGGTATGTAAGCTATCAAAAACAACCGAGGTTTTTTAACGCCCGAGCGGAGCGAGGGCGGTACCTTTTCGAGGTTGTTATTGATGTTACATCCGTGGTACGTATACTGCTTTACATATAGAATGAAAAAAGAGTAAAATAAAGCGATAAATACAAGAAAACGATCCATAAATGATGATTGTATCGTCTGCTATTCAAATTGCACCACTAAACTTTTTTTTCTATGATTGAAAAATATTGAATTAATATGAAAGAAAAGTATCCTAACATAAAGTAGACATTTTTCTGATCGTAGGGATATTAGTAATTTTTACTTTTGTCATTGTAATATTGAGTAATAATTCGACAAACTCATTTATTGAGGTTATAAAAATACAGATTAAAAATATAATTCCTGCGTTCAAGCAACACAATTCGTAGCGGCCAGTTCGAAATTTAAAATCGTTTACAACCAATTGGATGCAACTCCTATTAAAAAGAAGAAGAAATTAATTTTAACTTTTTAATTGCCGCGATTCTATTGGTTCTTTTTCTTGTTCCATATTTAAAATTACTTACAGGCTTAGTTTTAAAACCTCGCCTGTAAGTTGAACTTACAGGTCGTGTTTTTTGTCAGTAATGACCTACTTTCAGAGCATGAGATATGTAAAATATTTTTATTGACTTAGTTTTGATGAAACTTATTTTCAGTGTATTCGTTAAACTTGATTCGATTCGCTACAATGGACATCGCGTGCGTTTCGACCATAATAAAAGTCGCAATTTTACGCTTATAAAGCCGATTTTATCTCGTAATTTTTATAATAATCCGACAGACAGTAAGGGTCTGCGAGTCGCCAAGGTCGTGAGTTTTTAGTACTCAAAGACCTACGGAACAAACTAACACATAATCCAGAAACCACAGCAAGGACGCATATGACCTAGATAATGGTCAAGGATATGTCACTCACTAGCCCACTATTCTTCGTGTCAATGGTTGAACTAAATCTTTTCCTGCCAGTACTTGGCGTTACCAATCGCCAAGTCTAACTCTTCCTTACTACAAGTGGCGGGTAACATAGCGGAAGTTGCAGTGCAATAATTTGTATGGGAACCGTTTAAAAGTTGATTAAGCGCTGAAACTTTGCATAGCTGTTCCTTAGGTAGTCTGGAGTGGATTGAGCCCGGGAGGCATCGGGAGGCACCCCGCGGGTAGCGGGGGGAGGACGGAGAAGTATGATTCCGGCGCATTCCTTTGTTAGGGATATATCTCTCGAACTATACATACTAGGGCAAGTGTGGTATTATTTTCGGATAACTTAAGGACGTAGAATCCATTTATAGAACAAAAATTTGGCCTTTTATTATAAAAAATTGAAGTTATTTGACAATTCCCTAATAGCTGAACTTTATTTTTTCACTTAAGTGTCGTTCTATACAAAATTTTGAAATGTATCACTATAAAAGATAATGTGATTGGAAAGCCACCTTTACCAGGATTCCAAAAATATAACCATCATTGACGTTCTATAGCGGTAAGGTAACTGACCATAAATGTGTTTAATTGGGGTAGAGTACATGAAGCGAAATATTTTAACTTTTATCGGGTATTCGTTGTTAATTCTATCGCCTCTGCCATAGTTTTAATCCTGTTCAATTAAATCGTAAAAAATAATTTAACACGTTCATCATCATATCGTATGGCCATCCCTGCTCGGATCAAACGTCAATATCAAGGGTTTTTAGCCAGCTTTCTGCATCAGGAGTATACTTGTGTAACTCGGCTATGCCACCTGGAAAACGGCGAAGTGGACATTCATTCACAACATGGGATAAGGTCTGGTTAGATGCTCCGCAGTCGCATTTTGGCGACTCCTTTAAACCCCATTTGTGAAGGTGGTGATTTGTTTTCCCGTGGTTGGTCCTAAACCGGTTTAGCCGAGTCCAAGTTTTCCAGCTGGCGTCAAAGCCAGGCAGTTTTATCGTGAGATCTGGTACCAAACCCGAGTTTATACTCTCGAAAAGGCTCCATTCCGATCGCCATGCCTCATTTATGGAGATCTTCTGTTGAATACGCTCGTCAGTCCAAATGGGTGATCTTGACGGCAGACGGGAAACAGGAAGGTCGTCTAAGGTGTTCCTTGTGGGCATGGGGCCGGAGCGGTTAAGCTGAGGGAATTTCTCCCATTCTTTTGCAGTTGCCGCACATCTGCGTAGCGCTGGCGGAGGTATATGTGCTAGGACGGGTAGCCATGGGAGTGGAGTGGATTTGATAACTCCCGTAATCAGGCGCATAGCCTCGTTGAGCTGGGTATCGACCTTGTGTACGTGTGCACTGCGACTCCATACGGGCGCGCAGTACTCAGCTGTTGAGTACACAAGCGCTAGGGCAGATGTACGGAGGACTGGTGCAGATGCGCCCCAGCTTGTGCCTGCCAGCCTTCGAATGATGTTAATCCTTGATTTCACCTTTTGTTTGAAATTCTCTAGGTGTTGTTTGAATGTAAGTGAGCGGTCAAGTGTGACTCCAAGGTATTTTGGTGTGTAGTTATGTTTTAGATTTACACCACGGAACATGACATTTAGTTTTCTTTTGGCAAGGCAGTTCGTGAGATGGAAGGATGAGACTTCGGTCTTAGTAGGATTTGGGTGCAGACGCCACTGGGTGTAGTAGTCAGCCATGGTGTTAAGATCTTCTGCCAGTGCCTGTTCTCCCTCTTCAAAACTCCGCGACTGATAGGCTAGTGCAAGGTCATCAGCATATGCGAACTTGAAAGATCTTGTGTCTGGCATGTCGCGAGTGTAGATGTTGAAAAGAAGGGGGGCCAGTACCGATCCCTGGGGAAGTCCATTTTTGATGAGGTGATAGCGGCTGCAGTCTTCACCAAGATGAACTTTTATATACCGCGGGCCAAGCAGAGCTTTGAGGAGGCGTAAGGTCGTACGGCAGGGGATAACTTCACAGACTTTGCTCAGCAGCCCGTCTAACCAGACTGTATCGTAGGCCGCGCTTAGATCAACGAAGGCTACTGAGGTCTTTAGGCCCCGTTGATAACCAGCCTCATGTAAGAGGTCAGAGCAAGAGCTTGGTCTGCGCAGCTTCTATTTTCCCTGAATCCAGCCTGTTCTGGTGGTATTGCTGCATCTACAGTGGGATATATTCTGTTATACAAAATTCTTTCCAACAGTTAATATGTGACGGAAAGAAGAGAGATGGGTCTGTAGCTGGATGCTTCGTCAGGTGATTTTCCCGGTTTCAATAAGGCGATAACCTTTGCGAACCTAAAGGCTGATGGAATAGTACCAGATTCAATAATTCTGTCGAAGAACACTTTTACGTTTAACACGTTCACTGCGGCAAGAGGCCTTTTCGGCCCCCTGTGTGTTGTTCTTGCAGTGCGGCTATGATATACTATTACAGTGTGTCTAAGGACTAGTGCGACAAACTTAAGGGAGTGATTGCTTGGATCATTACCTTTTAGATTATGAAAATTTGACCTTCGTAAAATTATAATTGATTTATTGATTACTTGGAATACCTACTTAACTTATATTTCCTACAGTACCTAGTTTTTCCGTAATCTGAGCTAATAGCATAATTGCCATCTTTAAGATATCCATTTGACGACGAATAGTCAAGAAGGTAAGTGCCGAACGCTTTGCACCACTCGGCCTTGCATTGAACATAATTTTTTTTCATACAGTTTTTAGTGCAAATTTCCAACAAAAGTTATATTTTTGTGATTCTAGTAAATGTGGCTTTCAGAATATTTTTTTTTTCATACTGATACCTTTTATGGTTAAATACTAAATGACAGTTATGTAAATAAAATTAAATCACGAATTATTGATTTTTTTAAAATACTCCGTTTTTTTTTTTTGGAAAGTTAAAAATTTGGTTTCAGAAATAGATTCATCGTCCTCGAGTTATCCGAAAATAATACCACACGTGCCATAGTACCTATAGTTTAAGAGATATGGGTGTCAAAGTGGAGCGCGGCACATTCAAACTTCCTCCCCCTCCCCTCGCCACCCGCGCGGTGCCTCTCGATGCCTCCCGGTCTTAATCTACTCAAGATGACCTAAGCAACAACTGTGCCAAGTTTCAACCCTTAATCAGATTTAAAACGGTTTATAGCACTGCATACTGAGCTAACAGAGGGCAAGCCAGTAAGTAAACGTGCCATATAGTATGACAAGGCTCACTATTCCCATTAGGCACATTAGGTATATATAAAGATTACCTGATAGATATAGTCTGAGTCGGTCTTGAGCGAGCTGAAACTCTGCTGGTGCGGCAGAGACACCTGATCGTCGTCCAAAGGCTCGTCCATCTGAGCCTTGTACGAGAACATTATGCTCGGTTGGGATACACTAGAAAAGACAAGCATAATTATTAAAAAACAAAAACTGCACTGTCGTATTTTGTAAGTTATAAATCCGCCATTTTGAATTGATGAGATTTAGTCTTTGCCGTGTGATGCCGGCTTAGAATAGCATCACTCCATTTCTTACCCGTGGTTGTCGTAAAACCGACTGAGGGACTTAGGGTTTAAGGTGTACTTATTACAACTTTTAGGCGACAGGCTGACAACCTATCACTATAGTGATACACGAATTATCTCAAACAGCCCTCAATATTTGTCAGACGTGGCGATAACGACCGTAATTTTACGGTCGTTGACGCTCTGCCTATCCCACCAGGGATATAGGCGTGATATGTGTATGTATGTAGATTTAGTCTTCCGTGGATTTACGTATACTGTAGTGTAACTCTCGCTGCTAAGAGCAATCTAATGACACCTCACATTATGTCAACATCCGCTCAGCCGTTGGGGCTTTATCCCCTTGGAATAATTTACTTGTCGCCGCACATAATACGTACCCACATAGGTACATACCTAATATCGATAAACAAGCCTCCCTCTGAGGCAGTCGAGTAAAATTAGTAGGGCCATAAATATACATACGTACACAATTACGCCTCTATCCCTTGCGGGGTAGGCTGAGCGTTAACGATCGTAAAATTACGGTGGTTATCGCCACGTCTGACAAGTATTGAGGGCCTCTTCAGATGATTCGTGTATCGCTGTAGTGACAGCCTGTCGCCCAAAGTTGTAATACGTGGTAATACACATCAATCCCTCGAGTCCCTTAGTTGCCTCTTATAACACACGCGGGAAGAATTGGGGTGATGCTATTCTATGCCGGTATCGCACGGCATAAATTTTTAACCAGATTACACAGCATCATCTAATCGAAGTGTGATACCAGCTTAGAATAGTATCGGCCCGTTTCTTTTCCGTGGTGGGTGCAATAGGGTAGGTAGGCACTTTAGGGTTATGATGATGATTGATCCTTTAACTCCTCTTGGAGCATACTCAACAAATTTCCCCCAGACATTTCTATTTTGGGTTTTTAGGGTTTCGGGCTTTTTCTACTTTAAGGTTATAGTAGCACAATTTTAGGCGATCGGCTAGTAACCATAAAATCAGGCACACTCTGATATTTATCAAATCTCAAATATTTGTGGCGATAACGACTATCATTTGCACATCTTGTGCCTATTTCGATGCTCTCGATTTTCACTTCTCGCATTCCTAATGAAGCCCCTTGCGACACGATTACAAGATATGTAGGTATCACGAAGATACTTCATACGGTTTTTTTTTCTATTTATACAGCGTGTCGTTCAACGACCCAATGAACCCTAGTGTCAGAATTTTTCAACCGCCTTCTACAAGTAGCAAGCTTCTGACATGGTTGTTAACGACCGCCGTCTAAATGATCATAGGCAGCAACCGAGTCCTACGGCTTAACGTGCCACACGGAATCATCCTATTTACGGACAATCGGGTGGTTCAGCCGGCAATGTCCTAACCAGACTTGAGAACAAATTCACAAAGTGATAAATATCAACTTTGTGAGTGACCCACCGAGAATAGAAACCGGAACCTTCTGCGTCAAAGGCAGTCGCACTACCACTGCGCCACATCGGTCGTCATTCATTCGGACTGAATAAACGTTTTTCATTCCGATATAATATTCAAAGTTTAAAAAACATAGAAAGTAGCCACTAAACTGGCTAAAGTATCAGTCATCTTCGGTGACCTTAATCGACCGTGTCATATTGTTGAACAAGTTGAATGAAAAAAAAGAAAGATTTGGCCCTAATCGTAAATAAACAACCTTGTGGAAGTAGACGATTAGTCAACAACCGGCTATGCAAATCTCAAGTTAGTAGAATTCAAACAGAAACGAAAACGTCCATTAAAATACAGTTTATACAACGTGTAACCTTAAATGCGCAAAACCTCAGACATCCTCAAGCAGCCCATAAAACTAAACAACTTTCGACAAGAAACATAGGTCGAAATGTGAGAAAAATATTTATACCTACCATAGAAATTTACGTGGTCGGTCGGTAATTTTGTATGGGAGGTATAGATATTTATATCACATTTCGACCTATGTTTCTTGGTGAAAGTTGTTCAGTTTCATTGGCTGATTCACCCCTTAAAATATTTGCAGCTAATATTTTTACACCTTTTAAACCTCCTTTGGATTTTCGCTACACGAAAGTTGGAATAAGCACATGTTTATATCAGTCAATACGTAGGTACTATGAAATGCGCTCGCCTGTGCGTCTTCTAAGCGTGAGCGTGGCAAGTCGATATTGTACAGATTTTCTTATAAAGTTGACGCCACATTCCGGAGGGAGTTACTGCTCCGCCGAACTTCTCCAGACTCTATTACAATTGCCACTGCTATTTGCACTGACGCATGCATCAGTCCGATCCGTTCTTCCCAGAACAACTCCTAAGCCCAGTCTCGCCTCAAGGGCATGATTGGGCTAACAACCACTAAATTATTTCCGGGTGAGCCCTTGCTCCCCACCAAGCTCCCGGGCGTAGTTTTGATGGCCCCGGGGCTAAAAACGTAGAGTACAACACAAAAAAAACCGAAGCATGCAGGGTTGCCTCGGTTGCCTGCTATACCTACTATGCATTAGTAAAATTAGCCTCCAACAAAACGGCAAGTTCCGAGTCAAGCAGTTGACCACATTTGATAGACGCCACAATAGCAGAGACATTCAGCTGAAATAATCACTGCCTTTATCGCGACCAACACGATATTATAACAGCAAACAAACATACCTGAAGAATTCGCTGAGGAATGTATGGTACACGAGCGTCGTGTAGAGTGAGAAGTAGAGTCACGAGGTGACGTCGACCACGCACAGCCCTAAATAATCACTGCTTTATCGCGACCAACACTATATTATATTATAACAATAGCAGACAAACATACCTGAAGAATTCACTGAGGAATGTATGGTACACGAGCGGCGTGTAGAGTGAGAAGTACAGCCACGAGGTGACGTCGACCACGCACAGCCCTGACTGTATATTTCCCCACTGCAGCAGCCCTGCGCCGACCGCCTGCGTCGTATCCAGCAAGGCCAGCAGTAGGACGTAGAAGTAGAAAGACAGTTTCGCTGGAAGAAAAAAAAAAAGTAAAAAAAAAAATCAGTTTACAGTACCTACATTAGATTTAACTGAAAACAGTGGACGATTATACTGAGGAGACCTTTGCGTAGCAGTAGTGGGATCTAGCAATCTGTAAAATATGGGATAATAATAGGACTATAATAATAGCTGTTATTTACTGACAAACTGAAAAAATATATACGTATTGTACGATTTAGTCATAGTTACTGCATCAAGAAAAAGTCATGATTATTGGTGTAAAACGTGACGCGTTACGTGTTAGCTAGATACGTCGTGCTTTCCGAGACCGATAGGACCATTAAAAATATTAATAACTAAAATGGTAATTACTAAAATGTTAATAACTAATAACGATAAACCGGACTGGTGACTGAAACGGTATTTCTAAAATCGTGTACAGAAGCTTGAGATTACGGTCTCGTATCACACTTTCTACTACACGAATTTGTTAATTTTAGTATGTGTGTAAATAAATGGCTCTGAATAGTAGAACATGTGATCCATTACTAGCGGACTTTCGCACGCGAAATTCGAAAATAGTGTTCTTCGTGGTAGATCCACCAAAGACTTCTGGAGAAATACAAAAGACGACTAAATATAAGAAATGGAGTATTATTCGTGTAGCATCCTAACAGCTCAGTGCAGCTGTGGTCGCAATCTTCATCTGATTTCCATTGTGCAAGTGAACGATGCCTTTACCGCATTGCACAAGTGCACTCTCTCTTTCTTATGTAATAAAAATATGTAAGGTGTAAAAATATTAGCTGGTTCCTAATAATAACTTAATCTCTCGTCGCTTGTCTGTCTGCCTTACGGTAACCGATATTCATCACCTATAGTAAAAAAAGCTTTTTCTTAAATTTAGTCATACTCCGGACTGAAATTTTTAGCAACTTAGGTATATCTATTTGCATATTACTTCATAAAAAAATATCTTTCGTCCTTTAAACAGCTCGGTGAAGGACGTTTTATGACGGGATCTTAGACCATAAGGGACAACCCTACGAATAGGTAATAAAAGGGTGCAATCAGAACATGATGACCCCGAACAACTTTGCCTTAGGCAAATATTTCTATGGCAAAGTTGTTTGGTTTCATGGTCTGCCTGTACCCCTATCAGTATTCGGAGAGCTGTCTACCTCCCATATTAGTTAGAGATAATAATAACTTCGAGAAAAAAAGATGCATTGCGATTCCATGAAGTCTGCAGTAGGCTGATACTGCACTCACTCAGCACCATACAACCATGGACCAATACAACTAAGTAATTAATTTTAACTGGCAGTAACTGTACTCCGAGTGCTTACTCGCTTACCGCGAATAACACGTCATATCCGCGGTCGCCTGAACAGTAATAATAAATAAACACATACACATATCACGGCTCAATACCTTATTGGCCGAGCATTAACGACCGCAAGAATACGGTGGCTATAGCCGCGCCTGTGAAATATTTTGAGGCGGTTCCTAAAATTCGGAAATAAATAAATATCATTGATAAATAACTATAACAAAGCAAAAATTAAAACACTACGTCCTATGCAACCAATTCTGAACAGTAGCAGCAGATATTGCAATCAAAAACAATAAATTACAGGTCATGATCTTAGTTCCTTATAACAATAACAATAATTATTGTTATCAATATTTATTGAAGGTTTGGTATTGGTGTTTCCTTTCTTCCGCCATTTATAGCAATGCTGATAGACTATAGTTTAATTAACATAATAAGGAATAATGTGATGCCCATTATTGTTTATAGTCATGTAATGAGAGTTGGGAATGAGTGCTAATATTACCTGTTTATAATTTGTAATAATGAAACAGGCATTTAGATAAAGGTAAAAGAAAGAAAATGAAATATTATATACATATTGTTAATGGGCTAGATTCTGGCAGGTCATTTAGCATGCTATTCCTAATACTTAGTAAATATGCAAAAGAAATAATTGAGAAGGAAATGTGTAGTGTAGATGTAATATTTTTTCAAGAGACAAAGTAATCAAATCACTTTTGTAAAAATACACATTTTTAGACAGAATTCTCTAAATAACTAACTGAATGAATACCAATAAATCCTTTGTTTCCATTTGCCCCCCCCAAAAAATCTGTCACAAATACATAGTGACAAGGCACAAAAGAACAATGTGTCCCCATTACTGCTTGTGTCATTGTCAGTGTGCAATAAATTCAATGAAATTATTTACATTTAAACACTGTACCACTGAAAGAAGACCTTTATCACACACACAAATCACGCTTTTATCCCTTTATACAATCCATAAATAATCCATATATTTAATTATAGTGGTACAGTGCTTGATTTCAACGGGAATTTTTACCAATTGTCACTAGTGACATATTTTGTGGGGACACATGGGAACAAAGGCCAATAAATTAATGTGATTTCAGGTTTGTATCTTACTTTGACAGGACTAAATAAGGAAGTTGAAAGTATATGGATAATTATCATATTATTAGAAAGACATTGTATGTAGGGATTACACTGTGGACCCACGATACCCTTGGCGATACCCCTGGAGGTATTTAACTGAAGTAAAATACTCTAGTGCACCAAATTATACAATTGGTTCAGAGGCAGGTTTTTGATTGAACAGGGGTTGGTCCTGAGAAGACCAACAGCCACTGCAACCTTTGCAGATCTATTGTGGCAAAAGAGGCAGATTAGTATCTACAGAGGCAGGTTAGTATCTTATGGCACAGAAGAATAGAAATCTGTAGAATTTGCATATTGACTTGCAAATTTTTTTAACAAAGCTGTAGTTACTTACTTGGTAGAGCCAAATAGTCTCTTGATGGCGTCCATGGCAACAGCAGTATGGTGAAGTAGATCACAGCAAAAGTAACTGACGAACTGAACCAGAAGAGCATTCCTCCATGTCCAAAAAGATCATAATTCCTTGAAACTATGTGGAATATATCATCGGGCAACATAATCTCCAATGTTCCTTGTGTGGCAGTAAATGCGAGGGATAAGAGTGATGTGGCTAGAAGTACATATCTAATACTGCTGCGGCTGTCCATGTGTCCTAAAAAATATTATCTTATAAACTATATTGTAAATTTTATGGGGTGTAAGGGACAGCATCCTGAATACTGATAGGGTGCAAGCAGACCATGAAACTGAACAACTTTCCCCTAGGAACAAATGTCAGGAAACGTCAAAAAAAATTGTGGTTTCCCATAGTAAATGCAGTTAGCTGATCGCGATTTTGTATAGGAGGTCGAAATTTTTTTGTTGTTTCCTGACATATGTAGGGGAAAGTTGTTCGGTTTTATGGTCTAACACCCTGTATTGTCTCATCTTCTTCTTTTTCTTGTGTTCGTAGGTTTCTCTGTGTTTTTGTACTAAACCTTATTAAACTAGAAACTGCCAATGTTTGACTTCAGTTGCTGGGTTGGCTGTATGTGAGATACTAGTGGGTGCCCATGATATCCCACAAGAACATTTTTTCAGGATTAAAACTATTCCATGTGTAATTCTAAGTTACCCTCTATGTGCATGCAAAAATTCATTAAAAATTGATTCAGTAGTTTTTGAGTGAAGAAAAAAGAAACAAATTTTATCCTTTATAATTTATGCATGAAGTATGATTTACAAGAATAAACACAAGTAATAGATGATGAGAAAAAATTCAGTTGCTCATTTATTTTTTAATTTATGCAAAATGACTTACCAAAAGCCAATCCAAAAATAACAACACTCATTTCAGTTGCCAGCAAAAAGAATCTTACGGTGACCCACAGAACCTTGTCCACTAGACCGCCCAGTGGAATCGCAGCATTCACCGTCATAGACACAGCACATCGCACTAGGCTTATAATCACATTTCCCCATACTAAGGTATAGAATGTCAGGAAAATAGGGCTACTCGTGGCCCTCAATTTCAACTGGGCCTTATTGAATCTAGCCACTAAGAACAACGCAAATAGCGCGTTAGGTATCAGTATTATCAAATCCCAAATACGGACCCTGTAAAAAACCATTATGTGAGCAAAAAATGCACAAAAAACTATGAAAACAAGGCCACCAGTCTGATAGGTACTTACTTCGAGTTATTTATTTCATAGTACAAAACGTATTTACAGAATGTGTCTTCGGACACTGGAGGCAGATCTGACGAGTTCGTGTATCCATACATTGTTCCGCGGTTATTGTTTTTCGAATTATGTTATAGCCATCCAGCTCCGTGGAAGGGCATACCTCGCCTTCAGTGCTAATCAAGTTAGCGTAGTCGGCCGTACTGCGTCAGCTTCGTATCAACATTATAATAGTACATACACTCTTTTGCTGTTCTCCACAATATTGGTGCTCTGATAATTTACTCGTTAGGTACCTACTCGCTTTCTATTTTAATGAGATTACAATTACGACACAAGCAACCAACCACAAGCACAAAGTTGAATGAATGAACGAATGATTGATTGAATTGAATGAATAAAATTGTCGGCGGAATAGAGTGCGTTCTATAGAATAGTTACTATGCTATCATGTTGGCAGCGGTGGAAATGAGTTTTGCTGTATTCTCTTACCGTTTATTTAAAATAATGAATTAAATGTAGGAAATTCTTTGATTGAATTAAATTATTTTTGTTTGTTTTATCTGCGGCTGTTTTTAAGTTTCCGTAGAAATAAGATGTTTTCCGCTGTAAAAAGTTGCCTATGTCAATCTGTCAGACTTTTATCTAACTACATACGAAAAAAACACATTTATATATCCATATTATCACGTTGTTGAGACAGGAACGACGGACAAACATACACACTTTTTCATTCATAATATTGCTACCTAAATTAATAGAATTTTTATATGTTTATATGATCATAATATGTATTAGTGTGTTGTGCCTGTAATGGTGGCTTCCTGAATTTAAATACTTCTCAATAGGATTATTGGAGCCGCAATGCGTTTTGCACGTTCACAAAACTTTGCCACTTTTAGTACAGTTTGTTTTTTTTTACGCCACTTCTTAATGTTTTTGTCATGATTGTCACAATGATTTGTAGTTGAATCGTAAGTAAACCTCTGAACATGTATGAAAGTTTTGATTGTGTTGACAGACAGGGGTGCCAACATGACGGCATAGAAACTATTTGATAAAATGCACTCTACGAAGAAAATGTCAAAAGGCAAAATGGGCGTGTTTTTACCTGTGCGCTTCCAACTTGAATCAATTCAAAGAAATTACTCTCCGTTCTTTAACCAATCGGGGTAAAAAATATATAGGGCAACATCGTTATTAACTGACAACCACTGTCGAAATGTCCGACAGACGTGTACGTATGTATGTCAAATTTACACTCCCGTGCGTTTTAGGATCATTTTTATAATTTATATAGTTTCTATTTTCAGTGGTAAAAAGCGTGAACACGATTTATATTTTTCGTTGTATCTTTTTGTCACAGGCACACAATAAGTGTTAGGTTATGTAATCGGGAGTAGAATTTACTTTTTTCGAAAAATCCTATAATTATTCTGGTTAAGTATAATGTCTTCAAAATTCAGATATATCTTATCTAGATTAGCTAGATTTAAAACTAATTACAGGGCAATATCAGTGATTTCGTACAGAAATCCAAAACAATATAATATTACAGTCCCATCTACTATAGGATTTTCTATTTTTACTTGGCTTGGCTTTGAAAAGAAATCGACTCCCGAAGATGAACTAATTCACACTATAAAACACTGTGTACTGTTCATACAAAGAACAGAATATGACAAAGCTGAACAACTTCTCCATGTAGCTCTAAGGCAAGCACAACAATTAAATCACCAGTTAGGTATAACTTATGTGTATGATGTAATGGCTAATTTAGCCTTAGAAAGAGAACAGCTAGATAAAGCAAAGAAGCTGTTTGTTGCTGTAAGCCAGAGGATAATGGCAGATGGAGCATCTGAAGATGATTCTAGAGTTATTCATATTAGTGCGAAACTTGCTCGAATAAGTCATTTGCAAAAAGAATATGAAACCGCACAGCTTGGATATGATTGGTGTTTACAAAAACTAAACAATCTTCTTGAAAAAGAGCCTAGTGATGGAATCAGAAAACTGAAAGCAATGACAGAGGATTGGTATGGAAGACTGTTTTTGGACAACAATCAACCTGAACATGCCCTCAAACTCATGACAACGTCATTAGACCATATGAGAGAGATCCCAGATATAGAAGCAGAACATATTGTCATACAGCTAAATGATATAGCCACAGTGTGTGAATCCCTTGGAAAAACTGAGGAAAGTGTTGCCTGCCTCAGAGAAGCCATAGAAATAGGAAAGACACTGGACCTTGAAGATTTGGGAGCTATCTATATAAACCTTGGCAGGATATATATGAAAAGAAACATGCTGGAAGAAGCCAGAAAAAATTGTGGATATGGTTGGAAGCTAGGACATACTAAGAAAAACGAGAAAATTAAGAAGGAGGGAGAAATGTGTATAAAAGAAATAAAAAATTTTAAAATTTACATCCTGTTTTATTTAGGTCTAAGTAAAATTTGCGACAGTAAAAGAACTAAATAAAGAGGTAAAATTTGCGACACAATAAGAGAACTGCATAAAGAGAAGAGTAATCTCATAAGGCAATAAAATTCTACTGTCTTACAAAAATATAATGTCATTTTTAACTTATATATAAATGCACTGGTTGAGGAGATATTTGGAAAAAATATAAAATATATCTAATAACATGAAATATATCTATACAGTAGGCACTGTGTTATTGAGCACTTTCCTTAGAAACGGCAAAAGGTTCAGCAACTTCTTCAGCATAAGAGTTGGTAATGACAACATCCTTCACAGGTCTGTCATTGGCACGTCCAGTCTCAGTCTTCTCAATCTTGCGGACAACATCCTGTAATGAAAAACATGCATTGTATTGCTAAAGTACAAACCTTTGTTTATAGAATTACTTACAAAATAAGAATATGAATATGCTAGATGTTGCATTCAAAGGGAACGCTACCTTTTCCATTGAAGATTAATTATCCCAGTTTTTACGACACCCGCAAGTAGATTTGGGGTGAAACTATGCTGAGGCGGCACCACATGGCCCACTGACAGTATATAAATGATGTGCTTGGTACTTACCATGCCTTCCAATACTTTGCCAAAAACAACATGTCTGCCGTCTAACCAGGTAGTCTTGGCTGTTGTGATGAAGAATTGGGAGCCGTTGGTGTCCTTGCCAGCATTAGCCATAGAGAGCCATCCCGCGCCATAGTGGCGCAGCTTGAAGTTCTCATCTTCAAATCTGTCACCATAGATGCTACGTCCTGTAAAAACATTGTTATTTCAGCAACCTAGTAATTTCAGACTAGACGAACATAAATAACAGTGTTGTGGCAAATCAAAAAACTAAACATAAATAACTAAAGTGAACTATAGTGCTATACATATATAGTGACGAACTTGAACAGTGAACAGGATACAGGCGTTATCAGTTGTTTCAACTGCCTGCCTGTTTAATAAATAATAATAACAATAATTTAGCATTTAGGTACAAGATAAAAAGATATTTTAAAAATGGATCACTATTATCTTAGAATAGTATTTATTGTGATTGATGTGTACTGAAAGCTACTCTAAAATAATCACGTGAGATACAACTGTCAAGATCTAACTCAAGTGGAGACATGAATGCTATCATGGGGTTTTTTAACAGACTTAAAAAAAGGGAGGTTATCAGTTTCACCTGTATGTATGTTTGTCCGCGATCATAATGTGTTAGGCTGAACCAATTTTGATGTGGTTTTGAGGAAAGTCATATGACAAGTGGAAGACTCACAAGATAAGGCTTGTTAAAATGAATCATATAACTCACCACCAGTGCCATCACCCTTAGTGAAGTCTCCTCCTTGGATCATGAAGTTCTCAATCACTCTGTGGAATTTGCTGCCCTTGTATCCCTCGCCTTCGGGCTTCTGAGCCAACTGATAGAAGTTCTCTACTGTCTTTGGCACAGTCTTACCAAAGAGTCCAATTACGATTTTACCAATAGGCTCTCCTCCAATGGACATATCAAATGTGACCTGCACAAAAAACAACATGAAATCAGCTTTATTATAGATAGGTACCTTTTAAAACATTACCACAAAAAAGTTAAATATTAGTCGAAGTAGTGTTTAAAAAATATCTTCACATAAAAAAACTCTAGACACTTGTTCAATGTGCGTCTCACTTTTTTTTGGTAAGGTCATATAACATTAATAAATCTTGCTTACAGCAGTAAATTTAGTAACTTTTCTAAAATCTACATTTATTGTGTATAAAAACAGGTTTTATAAAGTAACATGAGATTCCTAAGTATTATGAACAAATTTGTACAGCTGAAATAGCAAAAGGAAACTTGTAAATTGCTTTGAATTGGAACACAATAGCAATGTTACGTTGTGTGTTATCAGTAAGTACCTATTCTCAATTGGTATTTGTAAATTGGTTGCCCTTAACTTGTTACGAGGGCTACATAACATGCATGGCACGGGCGAAGATAAAAACATACATAAAATAAAAGTTGTTAGGTACCACTTACGATATAACCATAATTTTTAAATACCTAAATAATGATAATTTATTCAAAACTCAACTTTGCCAACTTCGTCAAAAAGCTTACGGTAAAACAAAGATTTGGCTAACAAAAAACTTGTAGCGTCATCAGAGGTCACCAACCTTATGATGATGGCTAAGGATGATGGCACTTGCGGACGAAAAAAGCTTCGATAGCATAACATAAACAATAGTAAATATGTTCATTAAAATATTCTACGTACCTTGTGGGTCACTTTAGGGCCTTTAGGTGACTCCTCGGAGAAAGCTGTGGCTAGCAGCACCAGAAGCCCTAACCCAGTCGCCAACGCTCCCATTATTAGAAATAGTTTTGTTTTCTTTCTAATAATTCTTACAAATTTTACAAGCTGTGGCTATAAGTTTGGCACAAGCCTATTTATTCTTATCTTTAATATTTGACGACAAAAACACCCGTATCCTTCAAAAATCACAAATGCAATAGAACGTAACATAAGATGAACACGGAAAGAAAACGAAAAATCCACGTCATTTCATTCCACAAAATTAAAATGACAGATGAGCAGGTATTGCCATTTTCATTCATTGATTTTCCCCGGAACTTAGAATCACGTGTCCTCTTCTCTATTTAAAAAGTGCACGTGGAAACAGAATAGGATATTACTAACTACTTTGTTTGCAGAACTAAACGCCATTCTGGAATGCGCCTAGAAAGTTAAAAAAATTTAATAACTATATTAAGAGCCATCGATCACAATAGGAATAACAGCTAGAAAACTTTATAAAATAATTTAATAATTTTACAGTTATTAAGAGCTCAACTCAAACTTATTTACCGTTTCCATATGGTTTCCACACCATTTTTATGCCGTTTATATTCTTTATCTTCATTATTACATCTGTTATTCCATTGTCTTGTGGAGTTCATATATGTTGATGTTGACTTCGGAATTAATCCGGATGCATTACTAAGTGTACTTGATAAATCAACTTCTGATGGTATAGTTTCGGGTTCATATAAAATAGTTGTATCGTATAAAGTTTTGTCAAGCAAATCTTGAAATTCTTCATGGTCATCTACGTAAGTTCTATCAATATGGTTGATAACAGCTGGCTTTTTCAAAGTGTTTTTTTTAACAGATGCGTATTCAGATTCCTGAGAAACAATAATTTGTTCATGTTACTTTTAACACACTTAAATAAATAACCCAAAGAGTTTTTTTATATTACCTTTTTCTTGCGTGATGTATTAAATATTCTTTTCTTTAACTTCCACTTTTCTACAGCCTTTCTTTGTCGTTCTTTTAAAAAATAATACTTTGTATACCATTTATTATGTGCTAGTATATCATCTTTTTTAATTCCTGAAAAATAATCATTATTAATGTGTTCGTATTTGTTTAAAATTTCGAGTTAAGAGAGTCCAGTTGAAGCCAACGCCATAAAGTAGGTACTTTTTTATCTTCATTTTTATCCTCGATCAATGAAACAACTATTTATTGTAGCACTCGTTCATCTACTGAGATCGTGTTTTCTGATTTGGTATCTTTCTTTAATTTTTACTTGACTGAGTACAGCATAATTTATAACTTATAAGAAAAGACCTTTACCTGGAAGTTTCCGGTTGATGCTTTGTAAAAATATTTCATAGCGGTCAGAATTTTCGACACTCAATTCTTGATATTGAAATTCCTCGATATTTTTATCAATGCAAAAATGTTTATGCCATTCTTTTTCAAATATTTTATGATTGTAAGCATTCCAACCTCCATATTTATTTTTACTCTGTGCAATAAAGTTTTGAAACTCTTGGACTTCCTACAAATTTCAATAGGTACTTAGTTCCTTATGATTATGAACATCACATAACCGAACTTTATTAACTTTATATAAAGCTTACCGGACATTTGAGAGGAGAGTTTATCAGACTTTTTACAGGACTGGGTACAATTCCAGAAAACGTCTTAATTTGCGGTTTTTTTGCTCCTCCGAGACTCACTACATTATTAGATCTTTCGTCAATCTGGTAAAAACAGTATATTTTTTTACTATATAAAGTTGAATATCGAATTTTATGAAATTTTAATTTTACAAACTGAAGATTATAAAAAAAATAACAAAACTACTGCTTACTTCTTTCATTAAATCTTGTTCTTCAGACATTAAATATTTTAATTGAGTCTGCAAAGATCCCTTAAAAGTTTTTATTTTGTTTTCCATATTTAAAACATTTTTCCTTACTTCATCGATATCTAAAACATTCAATAATTGATCTACCTTCCTACTACATACAAAATATGTATTACCTAACATTGGCGAAAGCGTGTTTAAGGTGACAACATTGAGATCAAAGACCACGGTTTCAAGTTTTAAGCTGGATCTAAAGGTGAACGCACACTTATCCTTACCGAACGAACCTGAAATCCCTAAAGAAATATTAAACCTCGCACATTTGCCCGAACCGAATCGGTCGAATCCGGAAAATGTGTGAGGTTTCAAAGGATTTCGTACATTGACTTCTAATTTCATATAGAGTTCTAAAATTCGGTTTGTTCGGTTCGTTTGGTGCGGACTGAGGGTGCGGATAAGTTTGCGGCGCGGCCTTTTCGTTATTATTATCTGTGGCGCAAGGAAAATTTGTGTACTGACATAATAAACGATTGAAATTGAAAAAAAAAACGAGTAAATTAAATAGAATTAAAATAATAGGTACGATGACAATTGCTGCTATTATTATATTTATTTGTTTTATTTTTACCGCTTGAACATGAATAGAAGAAACAAAGGCCGCTCCGCTGCAATTTAAATTCAGTTGCATGCAGCGTGCTATCAAGCACTATAGCTGCACAAACGAACTGACCGCGCCGCGCCACGCAGCGCAGTGCGTCTAAAGTGCGGTTTATTTCATACAAATCAGTACAAAGAATAATTTTGGTGCCGCGTCGTGCAGTCATAGTGCAGTTTCACCTTTAAAGAAAGGATCCTTCGATAATATCGCTGATGGAGCGGCCGATGCGATTGTCATGCTTTTTCTCTTCAACAACTTGAATAAACAACCAAATTTCATTTCAGAAATTTATTATGTTATGAGCTATGGACGAGCTTACCAATTGCATTTGTATTATCCTGAAGAGCCGTATTTGCTTGAATTTCTTCAAATAGATCTCTGATTTCTATATAGGAATCTTTAAGTCTATTACATAGTTGCTTATTATCTGCATAATTAGTGTCTCGCAACTCTTCAGATAACATTTCAGCCGTTTTGTAAATATTTTTGGTCAATAAGTTTTCTTCTATTTTTAACCTCCGAAGCCTAACGATCACATTAGATTCGACGCTGTCTAATTCTTCGACTGCCGTGGATTTATCTATTGATTTAGTGGAAAAGATTGCACTGTCCATGATTATCTCGATAATGTGAATAATACTTTGACGAAGAATGAACGACCATGAAACAATTATCGATCAAACAGAACAAATCTGCGTAGGTTTTTTAAACTAGCCGCCACTCGCATCAAAAAAATAATCCGTGCTCTTTTTTCTTTCACTTACCTACCGTAGAGTACAGTACCAAATTACTGTCTCCAACAAAACAGACCCATTAGACTTTTCGTTTTCTTGTAACCTGTTTTGGCTGTAACTGATGTAATAAAGAGAGATAGTTACAATACAAAAACAACTTCTTTCGCGCTATGTTATAAGTTTTTATTGTACAAGAAAAACACATTTTGACAGGTTAAATGAACTGAACCTGGGATTACGAGTGCGTTAGAAATTAGAATGTTATAAAAAAATCTATTTTTTATTAGTAATCAAGAGTGTTATTAGTTTCTCCACAATGTTTACACGTTCTCGAATGTTATTCTCCAAAGTTATTCCCCTCAGGGTTCGTAAATTATCTTTTATTTAGTGCTGTAACTGTACGACATAACCTTATGATTTCATTATTGTTTTCAGAATGCTTTCAAGGTAGATTTGCAGAATCAGCCCCGTTTTATGTTTAGTATAGCCGCTGCCAGGTACCGCTCTACAACACCGCTCAATACAATTATCATGTTTGTGCCCCAGCAAGAGGTTAGTATGCTTATCTTTCTCATAACTACATAGTACGTATATATAACGTAGTATATATTTATTATAAATACCGGTTCTGGAGATAAAAACTTTTAATGGCTTTAGTTATAAATAAAAGGTAAACAAAATGTGATCAATATTTGTCAGACATGACCATAGCAACCATATTTTTATAGCCATGAATGTTCTGCCTACCCCACAAGGGATAAAGTTGTGATATATGTATGTATGTATGCATGTAAATAAAATGTACAACATATTTACTATAGTTATATTAAGATGCGAAGTGCAGTTCTAGAATATGATGTAATAGAAGGAAATATCTAAAAATCCTTCAGTTCAGTTTTATTGATTTGAAAAAACTAAAAAGAATGTTTTAAAAATGACTGACTTTGTATGGAAACACAATTTTTTTTTCGTTTCTCAATATAGCCCCCATAGAAAAACCTGTTCAGTTTCATGGTCTGATCACGCCTGCAAAGTTTTCGTTACACCACCGTCTCTTACACCTACAGGGTCTCTATACCGTCTTTACATATAGAAAAGAATAGTAGTTAACATAAGAATTTTTTAGTCATGAGCAACTGGGGCTGCTTAGGCAGTCTGTACTTTAATTGCCATATTAGTTGTTTCCTTTATGTGTAGTCACTAGCTACCTTGTAGTTTAGTTTAAACCTGTACTACATTAGTATTTTAATTGCAGGCATGGATAGTGGAGCGTATGGGTAAATTCCACCGAATACTGGAACCTGGGCTAAACCTGCTTTGGCCAATAGTGGACAAAATAAAATATGTGCAAAGTCTGAAAGAAATTGCTATTGATGTCCCTAAACAAAGTGCCATCACATTTGACAATGTGACTCTGAGTATTGATGGAGTACTATATCTCAGGATTGTTGATCCTTACTTGGGTAATTTAATTTTTTCTGTACATGTATTAAGTTACATAAGCATTAAATGTCTGTTGACCAGACTATTATAGATCTCCTTTACGTTGATTTTTAGCTGGGTCTCCACTGAACAAGCAGCCTCATATGCTCACTGCCGCAGCATGCGGCGCAATGCATGGTCGGTGTGTACGTGTTTCGCCTGAGCAGCGCATGTTAAAGTTCTTATGCTTGGGCGAAAAACCGTCCACACCAACCGCACATTGCGCCGCATGCTGCGCGCGGCAGTGAGCATCTGAGGCTGCTCGTTCAATGGAGATCCAGGTATTTATTTTTTAATTATTATTAATTTATTTTCTTTACTCTTCTTTCTAATGTCTGGTTATAACAAAGTTTCTTTTAATTTTAGCATCTTACGGTGTGGAAGATCCAGAGTTTGCGATTACGCAATTGGCCCAAACAACTATGCGGTCCGAGATTGGTCAGATACCGTTGGACAAAGTGTTTCGAGATAGGGAATCTCTCAATTTGTTGATCGTGGAGGCTATTAACAAAGCTAGCGAAGCCTGGGGCATCACTTGTCTCAGATATGAGATTCGTAAGTATTTTGTATAATGGTAATGGTAAAACAGGCTATTTTTCGCAACTCGACGTCTACTTCAGCCGATTTTGCGTGTATCCTACTAGTATTATAAATGTTTTGTTTGTGTGATATACTACTTTTTTGTGAAGTGGCGCCTAAAGTTATTATAAACATGAGAATCTCTCTTAGTTAGGATTACATTCAATTACTGAACAACTTTAGTCTGAAACATTGTATTGAAATATGAAAAAAGAATTGGATCTCCCATACAAAATCTACCAACCGATTGAGTAACTTTGTATGGGTCATGTATGAGAGTAAAAAAATTTTCTGACGGAAGTAGTTCAGTTTTATGAGTAAGACAGGGCCTTAAAATATTTACAACTACTTAAAAAATTTACCCCTATATATCGTAATAATTTTAACCTAAGAGAAAAAAAGGAGATCTTGATTTGAATATACCTCGCCAGGTGACGTGAAACTCCCGACGCGCGTTCACGAGGCGATGCAGATGCAAGTGGAGGCCGAGCGACGGAAGCGCGCCGCCATCTTGGAATCGGAGGGAGTGCGCGCCGCAGACATCAACGTCGCCGAGGGCAAGCGGCAAGCCAGGATATTAGCCTCGGGTAGGTAGATGCAGGATATTACTGCCGTGTAGGTAGATGCAGGATATTAGCCTCGGGTAGGTAGATGCAGGATATTACCCTCGGGTTGGTAGATGCATGATATTAGCCTCAGGTAGGTAAATGCAGGATATTACCCTCGGGTTGGTAGATGCAGGATATTACCCTCGAGTTGGTAGATGCAGGATAATAGCTTCGGGTAGGTAGATGCAGGATATTACCCTCGGGTTGGTAGATGCATGATATTAGCCTCGGGTAGGTAGATGCAGGATATTACCCTCGGGTTGGTAGATGCAGGATAATAGCCTCGGGTAGGTAGATGCAGGATATTACCCTCGGGTTGGTAGATGCATGATATTAGCCTCGGGTAGGTAGATGCAGGATATTACCCTCGGGTTGGTAGATGCAGGATAATAGCCTCGGGTAGGTAGATGCAGGATATTACCCTCGGGTTGGTAGATGCGTGATATTAGCCTCAGGTAGGTAAATGCAGGATATTACCCTCGGGTTGGTAGATGCATGATATTAGCCTCGGGTAGGTAGATGCAGGATATTACCCTCGGGTTGGTAGATGCAGGATAATAGCCTCGGGTAGGTAGATGCAGGATATTACCCTCGGGTTGGTAGATGCATGATATTAGCCTCGGGTAGGTAGATGCAGGATATTACCCTCGGGTTGGTAGATGCAGGATAATAGCCTCGGGTAGGTAGATGCAGGATATTACCCTCGGGTTGGTAGATGCATGATATTAGCCTCAGGTAGGTAAATGCAGGATATTACCCTCGGGTTGGTAGATGCAGGATATTACCCTCGAGTTGGTAGATGCAGGATAATAGCCTCGGGTAGGTAGATGCAGGATATTACCCTCGGGTTGGTAGATGCATGATATTAGCCTCGGGTAGGTAGATGCAGGATATTACCCTCGAGTTGGTAGATGCAGGATAATAGCCTCGGGTAGGTAGATGCAGGATATTACCCTCGGGTTGGTAGATGCATGATATTAGCCTCGGGTAGGTAAATGCAGGATATTACCCTCGGGTTGGTAGATGCAGGATATTACCCTCGAGTTGGTAGATTTACAACACCCACGGGAAGATATGGGGTAATGCTATTCTAAGCCGGCATCACACAGCATTGTACTATTACTATCTTATACTAATACTTATCTTGAAAATCTACTTTCAGAGGCCGAAAAGCAGGAACAGATCAACAAAGCCGTGGGAGAGGCGCAGGGCATGCTGGCGGTGGCCGACGCGCGCGCTAAAGGACTGCGCATGGTCGGCAGCGCGCTAGCTAACACCGAGATGAAACACGCCGCCTCATTGACACTGGCCGAACAATACGTGGCTGCGTTCAATAAACTAGCGAGGACAAACAACACGCTCATTCTGCCTGCCAACGCCGGCGATGTCTCTAGTTTGGTCGCTCAGGTAATTTTGTGACATTCTTTGTTAAGTTGTATTATGAAACGCCTCACTGACATTGGCCGAACAATACGTGGCTGCGTTCAATAAACTAGCAAGGACGAACAACACGCTCATTCTGCCTGCCAACGCCGGCGATGTCTCTAGTTTGGTCGCTCAGGTAATTTTGTGACATTCTTTGTTAAGTTGTATTATGAAACGCCTCACTGACACTGGCCGAACAATACGTGGCTGCGTTCAATAAATTAGCGAGGACGAATAATGCGCTTATTCTGCCTGCCAAAACACCGTTGATTTGTCCAGTTGGTTGTCTCTGAAGAAATTTATATAATTATTGTCTCTGAAGAAAAATATTCTGTGAATTTCTGCCAATTCCGACTGTGTTTCGAGTCTATTCCTTCTTTTCGTGTAAGACTTCGAAGCTTCCAACGACCCTGATGATCAAGTAAATAGTTTACGGCATTCCGTGTTAATTTGTAGAGAGTACATCTACCTAAGTTTTTATCTTCCATGAGTATCTTCTATTATTACTAGACCACAAAAATCGTAGGTAGTCTACGAGAAGAGTTTTGAATCGAACTTTTGACACTTGAAATTTTTTTGATACTTACCTCTTCAAGCACAGAAATTATTATTTTCAGGCCATGTCAATCTACTCAACGGTATCAGCACAAAACCTACAAGCAGTCTCCAACCAGCCTCATAGCGAAGTTTCCGACGTACAATTCGAAGAGCCACTAGTCAAAATCACTGCTCTATCAGACAAAGGAACTACTCTGGCGGGACAAGCTATACCTGATGACAACTTAGAGGAATACTACTCAGATGATGAGGAAAGAGCGAAAGCCCTCGAAAAGAGAAGGAAAGAGCAGCATTTACAAAAGAAAGAGTTAGACAGAGAAACATAAAGTTTAAGAGTAGTGTTATGTTATTGTTGAATAAATACTTATTAATATTTAGTTCGTCGCCTTTCTTTAAATTCCTGTAAAGTTCTCGTGTAACAATAATAAAAGATAGTTGAATTGTTTATGTAGTTTAATGTTTATGTAAAAATTCAAATTCAGCTATAAGCCTCACCTTAATAAAATACTAGGCACATATTTATTGCAGCCTTTACATCGGCTTGGTTTGCTTATCAACTAAACTTAACAAATATAAATTGCAACTTTATAAAAAATAAATTCTTTTTCAACCTCATCAATAAAATATTTCTCAACCTAACTCACAACGGAGCGCCCGACGGCCTATCATTAAGTCACAATTTTTTTCATAAACGCGCTCTTAGTAATAAAATTTTTGCTATCTAGACTTACAAACGTAGACTAGAAGGGAAACCCTACTATTTTGCATTATTATTACACTACCTTTCTTTCTCTTTGCAATCTTTGCAAGACAAAGCGCAGAAGAGCCCACCGGCCCACCAAAGGATTACTTATATTCTGGCGTGCACGTGATCACGCGCGTATTTTGTAACGTATGAGATTGTACAAGAGACTCTCATACAACAATTTCCAGCGCCAGATTGATAGCCCTGTCATGGGCGTGTTGGCAATACAATTTTTGGACCCCTTTTCTTTACCTACTCTGACTGACTTTAGTCATTATTCATGATTATCATGATTTCGTCTGATTTATCGTGTGATGTATTTTGTTGCCTTCTACCCACATTCCTGAATACATTACATTAGATACTAGATAGCTCTGTATATATAGTGTTACATGCGTTGAAAAAAATAATAGTTTTGTTGATTATCCTTTTCGTTCGATCCATAAAACTTTTTTTGGCGGACTGCAGTGGGCCTAGACATTTGCCTACTCTGCCTTAAGGTTAATCCACCTCTGATCCTATCTTATACAACCCAATACATTACAAGGTTTTTGCGTAGTCACGTGCACGCATACGCAGGCCGGTGTGCCATGCCCTTAAATGGCAAGTAAACCTATGATATTTTAACGAACTTTTCCCGTTGGTTGAAGTAGCTTACCGTTCCCTCCTCCGGCTGCAGATGGTTGGGCTTCAGCAGGCTCAGGTACGAAGCTGACAGTGGCGTGTTGTCAAACTGCCGCAAGTGAATCTGAAAACACACGTACACAACCACGCCTTTAATTTTTCCAGAGTAGACAGCGCCAACACATATAAAACCACTCGTTTAAAACACGTCATTTCATAGTTGCAGCAAGTTTTCGACCTATCACTGAATCAAAATCTTAATCATCTCTCACCTCTCACGAATCTAGCGAGAAAGAAATAGAGTGATGCTATTCTAAGCCAGCATATAAATCTGAGAAACATGCTTATGGTATATATTAGCGTTGCCGCTCGATAGTGGACTATCGATAGACAATCGATAGTTTTTCGATAGTAAGAACTATCGATTTTATCGATACTATCGATTGTTCAGAATAAGGCAATACTATCGGTCAGCTTCGATAGTATCGATACTATCGATAGTATCGAAGCTGACAATCGAAAAAATAATCGATAGTATCGATAGTATCGAAGCTGACAATCGAAAAAACAATCGATAGTATCGATAGTATCGATAGTTTTGGTCTATCGATAGTCGGCCGATGAGCGATAGTATCGTTCAGTCAGGTATGGATAATTTTACATACATATAATTATCATGACTTTATCTCTTGTGGGGTAGACAGAGCGTTCACGGTCGTAAAATTACTCAGTAAAGCGACAGTAATCATTACTGTCGCTTGCTATCGCCACGTCTGAGGGCCGTTTCAGTATATATTATAAATATTCTAAATATATATTCTAAATACAATTGCTCATGCCCTAAGCTACCCTAGCTAAGTTAAAAAAATAATAATAAAAAATTAATAGCCGAAAATGGCTATGCTGAAATAAACATAAAATACAATATAATATATATACAGTAGATAATTCTACCTGTTTCGTCATTTAAAGACAACTTTATACATTTAAAACTACTCCCATGGAGATTTATCCTGCATATAATCAGATATTTAGCCTTTCTTGTACAATTTTTGTTTTATTACTTTATGGCGGGTGACAGGATGAATCCAGGTGGTGTCGGGAAAAGGGTAGCTACCCGCCTGGCCGGGTGTTGTGGCCAGGGGACCGACGGGTCCACCTGGATTGGATTGGAAGTTGTATATATGCGTTGCGCGGTGAACACTTCGATATCGCGTTTCAGGCCCATTGTTCTGTCACGTGGCGCCATCTTTCCGATATGTTGAGAACTCCTGTTGCGTCTTGTATGCATGTGAACCACTTGAGTGAGCTTCATGTTGTAGCCACCAGAGGTCGCTACAACTTGACATGACAGGTGATGCGTAGGTATCTATTGTGATACATCACGTGATGCGTCGATTTCATTCTCCTGTCATATCCATACTATTTTTTCCCGCACGCACGGAAGCAGGCGCACGCATCTAGTGTGCAAATGCCTTTAAAACTATAGGTGTATTTTTATGTATCTAATTGTATAACTAATTCATTCATTGCTAAATACTATGGCTAAATAAATTTACTTTAATTATTAAAATTTAAAAAATCTGTTAAAATAATCCATATACAATAATTAACCCATTAGCCGTGGGATGCCGGCTAAGAATAGCATCATCCTATTTCTTTCCCATGGGTTTCATGTGTATTGCAATTTTAGGCGACAGGCTGACAACCTGTCACTTTAGTGATACGCGAATTACTGAAACGGCCCTCAGACGCGGCGATAGCAAGCGACAGCAATGATTACTGTCGCTTTACTGAGTAATTTTACGACCGTGAACGCTCTGTCTACCCCACAAGAGATAAAGTCATGATAATTATATGTATGTAAAATAAATAATCCATACCTGACTGACCGATACTATCGCTCATCGGCCGACTATCGATAGACCAAAACTATCGATACTATCGATACTATCGATTGTTTTTTCGATTGTCAGCTTCGATACTATCGATAGTATCGATACTATCGAAGCTGACCGATAGTATTGCCTCATTCTGAACAATCGATAGTATCGATAGTATCGATACTATCGATTGGCCTATCGATTGTATAGGGGTTTCGATAGGAAAACTATCGATAGATAGTTCGGCAACGCTAGTATATATTTTGATTCCTGATTCCGGAAAATCGAAACCATAAGTATATGCGTGTATCTATGCAATTTAAAATATCTAAGGTCAGATATATACTAATTTCGTAACTTAAATATAGGTAGGTACGTACGTCTATTTTTCGATAAATTGCTATATAAGAAAATTATAGGTTCATCACATATTATCATGTAATAAATGTAGTATTATGTACTGAGATTCTTGTAAGTATGTATGTATTAAGTTTCCATATGATGCGACTGATAATGACCTTGCCACAAAGATTGTCTTACATAAACATAATAAATACTTATATTGACTGAGGAACTGTTTATCCAGATGTATTGCAAGTATAAAACATAATATTTATGCTCTCTGACACATACAGTTCAGTACACTTCTCAATCAATAGTGTTTGCTAATTATTATGGTATGACTCAATTCAGTCAAATCCAATCAGAAGTAATGATTCAAAACATACACTTACTTTTCAAAACATGAAGTACCTTTACCAGTACCCATTAACAACTTGAATTTGGATGTGGTCTATTTAGCATTGCTTATAATTTCGTACTTACCAATAAATGTAGATTGACTTCATCACTTCTACTCAGGTATGGGAAGTTGCCTCCACTCTTCAGATGTGCCAGCTTCCCGTGGGGGTATGACTTGTATAGGTCTTCTCTGACCGTGGCACTTAAGGCACAGTCGTCCCATACATCTATTATGGTGACAGGAAGAGAACGCAAGAGCTCAGGCTGTACATAGCATGGGGTGCAGTTCATGGTCAGTCTTGAAGCCAGTTCTGATTGGTTTAAGGATTCCAGCTGAAAGTAAAAGGTAATAAGGATTAAAAACTTAATGAAGTTGAATTATGAAAATTACAACTACCCTTCTGTTCAACTTCTTTGATACAGTAATGCATTTTCTTGCCTGCATATGCTTGTAAACTTACATACATACATACACAAATCACGCCTTTATCCCTTGCGGTGTAGGTAAACTAAGCAACCGTAATACAACTTACGGAACCAAGTCATGATTCACACTTATGTGGACATCTTTGCATGTATAGACAACAGATTCCTAGCATCAGCAGGACATTACTTAGAGGTTACTCTCACAAAAAGTAGTTTATTAGATATAGGTCTTACTAGTAGGGTATAAAATTTGACATCTAAGTTAAGGCTTACACCTGTGGCTAGACTGTAAATGCAAGTTTTAAAATAAATAAATGATTAATCACTTAGGTACACAAGAATACTCAGCTTACACAGCTTTCATATATTAATTTCATACTTACTCTTTCAACCATGAAATCAATAGACTCTGCAATGCGCCTATCAACTTTGTCAGTAGTGAAGTTCCCCATGAGCATTCTCTTAAGTACCAATGAAGGTAGAAGCCAGAACAGTGCAGCCGAGTCATGGTACTCAAACACGCTTGTGTCAGTGAATGCATTGCATAGGATCAGAGATGCCACTCTTGGACAATTCTTTGTCATTTCAGCTATTTTTTGAGCTATGAATCCACCTGGGGAAAGGAGTAGAAGCATAATATTAATGAAAGTGCTCTGTTTATAATACTCTCTCCAAAGACATGATTTGCAGAGCAAATAATGTTATCTATGTTGTTTATTTACTAAATATTAGTAAATTACTATTTACCTACTGATTATAAATGTGGAATTAAGATAAGTTACAAAAAAAGGAATACAAAATACCAATAAAAATTAAATGTAGAAATAGGCGGCCTTATTGTTCAGGAGCAATTTTATTCAGACAATCTGACTGCAGGGGAGAGTGAATTAGAACCACAGCAGAATTAATTTTAAATATAAAATAAAACATGCAGCAACCAGGAATGTAAAGTAGTTTTTCTTCTTACCTAAAGAAGCTCCAAAAATATGGACTTTATCCAACTCAAGATAGTCAAGAAGTCTCTTAAAACCATCGCAGAATTCCTTGATATTCCAATAAGGTGGTGGTTCAGCAGCTATTACGCGGACCCCTCTTGAAGCCAGGCCCATCACCTGTCTGAAGTATATGTCCGCAGTACCCGAAACTGGTGGCAGGCATATCAGTGGGCAACTGACAGATTTTGGCCCAGAGTCAAATATTTTCCAGGCCTGTGAAGAAATCATCACAAAATTAACATCGTAGGAATCACATATTATGAATCCACAATAATTTAAAATTTCAATATGGTTTTAGGTAACTCTAAATTTTTCCATCACGTTTACCTGCATGAACCCACAAATCTAATACAAGAAGTGTTTTAAAATTCAGTAGGTATTCAGTTTATATGATTTGGTGTACCTACTTAAATATGTTGCAAATCTAGTTAGTTAGCTAAGCAGTATTGATATGAGATATAGGCCAACTTTCCATGCAATATACATCAAATAATTGTAATTTGCAACAGATATCTTCTCAGAATTTATGTAGATGTGGACTGATGACATAGGTAGTATTATCAGAGAAAGAAGGTGTTATCTTGTTGTTCATTATACAGTGTGTCAGGAAAAGTATGAACTTCCTTTCAAGGGATCCAGCCCATGAAACTGAACAACCTTCCCCAAGGGCGAAAAATGAAAAAAAAGTTTTAGACCTCCCTACAATATGTACCAACCGACTGAGTCAGGTTTTATGTGAGGTCCAAAAAAATAAAAGTATAGACCGTTGACTTTAGTTAAACACAAAGTTAAGGATATACTTTCAATAAACATTCACATTTTCTTTGCAGCCAGGTTTCGTGAAGGGATGAACTCATCAGGGGATAAATAACGGAACCAGTTGTAACTAAACAGGAAACAATAGAAAGTTTTTGTTTACCTTGGACCCTTCAGAATCTACGACGATTTTTCTCAAGGGAATGCTGCTCCGGAAACTGAGATACTCGTTAGATTGCGACAAATCGCTTATGCAGCTCATGTTGCTGCTTCAGTTACTCTCGTATACAACACGATTAAAGTCTTAAACTATTAAAATATACAACTATAATTTATAATATTTGCCACACAACAAGTCCACAAATCATTAACATAATAGTGATTCGTTCGCAGTGCATTATTGACCGTATACTCCGAAAGATAAGGACTAAAATCCTTCACAGGTTTCCATGCCTCGTTTTTTCTCTTTGACAGCTGGACAGTTGCGCTTATTCTACACAGTTTTGGCACAAGCGTTGTGTTTTTCACGTTATTGGCAAACAATCGTCAATCCTAATATTTCGCTTTGTTTATTCCGAAACCGAATTAGAGCGGCCGCCGCTGCACCTTTTTTTTATTGTTGTAATTGATATAGTGTATTTAATATACTCGATCAGATAAAGAAACGATCCCGCATTGATAACATTATTGTTTGTCTCTCTATCAAAATATATGACATATGAGCGGGATGTCAACAATAATGTTGCCCTTTCGGGATTGTTTCTTTAAATAACTTTTTTAAAAAGTGAACCGACATCAACGGATGTAAAAAGTGCGAACCTCCATTTTTCTTGTTGGTCAATATGCCTAAAACCTTCTCCTAAGTCTGACAAATACTTTTCTGAAAATCGCATCAAAATCGGTTCTTCCAAACGCGAGATAATCGCGACTAGCATACATACAGGTCAAACTGAGAACCTCCTTTTTTTTGAATAATCAAGTTAATCTAACTATATCAATAGCTCTTATTATTCTTTTTTAATCCAACTTTACCATTTGAATAACAAAATATTGAATAAAAAAACAAACGCCGCTCCGCTACATTGCACATTATTGAAACAAGAGGGGAATGAAAGAAGAGAATACACAACTACAGGGTATGTCAGCGTCAGGATGGCACATGTACATGTACAGATTTTCATGAAATATATCCCAAAAAAATGTACCTAATTTGTAGTAGATATGTCGCAGGTATTTAGTCAAAGACGTTATATTTTAATTTAACTAGTGAAATTTTAATTACACTGATGATTGTCAATAACGACAGATTCGTATAATTTCACGGGCTTGTTTCCGTGATATTGCACATTCACTAGACTGCAAAAGTGATATTATAATAAATTTAGGTTTATTATGAGTTATGTTCGTGGTGGAACCTCCGCGTGATCTGATTGGTCAATAAAGTTAATCAGTCGCCATTTGCAAAATAAACAATAGCAAAAATATTTGTAGCTCAGAAAGCGAGCCAATCAGCGATCGGACTGATAATGTAACGGCTTTCTCAACCCAGTGCTATTGTCAATATATCACTGCCTTACAATTTTGCTGTATCGGTCTAGTGAAATTATAATGTCACTGAAAATAGCCCGTTAAATTGTAAGTAATGCAAACAACTTACAATAAATCAGTGCAATTATAATGGCACTAGTGAAATTTCAATATCACGGCTTTTTTAATATCCCTGCAACAGATATACCTTTGAATTTTCAATTTGTACCCTAATACTTTGATTATAATTCTAAGGCTGGTTTCAGAGCGACGCGTCTCGGCAGCGCTGCCCAGCCGCGCGCGCCTCGCATTACACTAGATTGTATGTAGCGTTTCATAGTGACGCGTCTTGGGCCGCGTCTCGGCCGCGCCGCGGTCGGATCTCCTTCGATTGCCAATAGCGTCGACTTGCAATATTTAAGACGTCGTTGTTGCACTCTTTTCCATATAACGTATAAAGCTAATATAGTGATTACGTTAGCTGGCATAATGATTCTCTGCACTCGACCGTACACCACAACGAAGCGCGCGCGTCTGAATGTCGTTTCACAGCGAACGCGCTGCCCAGGCGCGCGCCCGAGCCGCGCGCGCCTGGGCAGCGCTGCTGAGACGCGCCGCTCTGAAACCAGCCTAAAATCGTTATACATCGGCGGTTCTGACGTCAGTTTGGCCGGTGTATTGAGAAATCAGTAATCGCTACAGCTATCATCAATCTTTACTTAAAAAACACTTATATACATGGTAGATGGGACAAAGGACAGAAAAATAAGCATTTTCGCATCCAAACACATTGTTTATTATTAAATATTGTAATAACATTCTCGTCGTGAATTTTTCCTACAATGATTCTCAAACCTCTTATTAAATTATGAACTAACTTATGTCTAGATAACTGATACGCTCTGGACGATTTTAGAATCAAGTTTTATATTTAGCAATTGTTAAGTTTCAGCAAATAAACAGCAATATGAAGAGTAACAAGTGTTCCTACATAAATAGCTTATTAGAAATTTAGAAGCCAAATCTTGACCTCGATTCTAGCGAACACCTTGTTTAACTATTCCTGGCGATTTCTTTAAAATATAAATAGAAATACAGCTGCTACAGCCTGCAACTGCAATTTTGACCCTTCAAATTACGCGCTTTAACCAGGACCATAAGAATCGGATCCATGCTTTGTAATGGGGGTATGTCAGTGAATGGGGCTAAGCTCCTCTATATGACAGATTTCGAGTTAGATTATGACGTCATACCAGATGGCGTTGCGTTATTGGCATTTCTTGACAAGATACATTTACTTGAAAATAAACTTTTGCAGTTTATACACTTGAAATCTTTTTACACTTGAAAACGGGGTAGAAAATTTCCCATTGCGGCTTACTTTTAAAAATTCAAGTCACTTTTTTTACAACGGTAGAATTCCAGTTTCTCTTCTTTAAGAAATGAACAGCAACATCCAAGAATTAGCTAAGGAAATGGTTCGCCGAATCGGAGGTATATCTTTTTTAAATTCTAAGCCTTAAAAGTACAGTCATACAATGTGTATCCTAATTAACTTAGTGCACACTAACCATTAAAATTCATTTTCACTTAGGTTTTAATGTACATTACAAATAATTTCGTTCATGGATCACTAAAGTAATAGTAGTTATATGCGTGTACTAATAATAATAATATCTTAGTAATAGATTGAAATTTTCTTTATGTTATTTATTATCATGTAAGACGATTTGAGCATGCCTACTCTCAAATTATTGAACATTATTGTTACATAACACTCTCTGTACATTTACTCAGCTAAATTGTGGTTACGCATATTTTTATCTATAATAATTGTAAATATTGTATTCAGTAGTTTTATGTCTTTTGCATATTATCAGTACACATAAATTGTATTTACAATTTTCAGAAATTTGTTATACTATGAGGCAAAATCGTGGTGTTCTTGCAATAAGTACAGTTACATTATTTATTACTGTATTTTGTGATGGATGTACCTATATGTAATAGATTTTGAATAAATGGTGTGATGTATAGTAAAATATATATTATAGTCAGCCAGCTGTAAGTATAATAAAATAATAATTGTAAATCCTTCGCTAGACTTCCGCAAATAACGAAATATAATCGACATATCGTATGTCTCACTCTCTACTATACAAATTGAGTGAAAGTGAAAGAAGTTGGTACAATCTGCATCGAAAGTATTTCATCCGCGGACCTCCTAATAAGAACCAATACAATCCAAAAATGCTAAACATTTTAATCATGCTCATCAACAATGCAATAAATCTAAAAGTAATATTAAACTAAAATATATAAAATAAACAATTCAAATAAATTGGCAATAATGTTTTACAATCACAGTAGTCTTGTTATACATTTTGACAAAACTAACTAAATCATTTGTCTAAAGATAATATCCTATTTACGTAATGAGAACATGCGATCAAAAGATTGACTCGTTCACTGATAGTAGTACTATTAACTATCCGGTTCAAGCTAGCTGTACGGACTTTGACATCAATTCAGAATATTAAGGACTCGAGTTTCCACTCAAAGCAAAAATTAAGGTCTCATGCCGTACATTCCCCAAGTTTAGGAAGAGCAGTGGAAAGCAGGACAATGTACTTACTACTGCTGTTTATCAAAGGCCGGTTATTCTAAGACGTCCTCAAAACTTTATGGACTATTTCCACAGACAAGTAGGTAGCAGTTTTCTTAGGTAAAACATGACAGCAAGTTCGGTAAAAACTGTTTTTTGGTAGGTGCTAGAAGTGGTCAGCACGACTGAATTGTCTAGAAAACGAGCGGTAGGTGCGTGCTCACTGCTGGTAGACCCACTATTGGGTACTTCGTGTGGATACATACATACTCTTCCAATTATAATCTAATCCGTGATTACAATGAAACTAGCGAGTGATATAGTTCAATGGACATATTCATATTAGTCATAGAGTCAACACTCACTACTAACTAGTCTGTTGTACTGTAATTGTGTAACCCAGAACAGTTTTAACAGGAAGCAGACTATACCTACTTCTACCGACCTAACTAAGCCATCTATTGTCTAAGATTGTCTGCACTCAAATCGTAACACGAAAGAGAATTCTTAGTTTCAAGGACCATATAGTTTATAAGTAGGTAAGTAGTAATTATTTATCAGTCGTAGAATATTTGTTTACAATATTTTTAGTTACAAATTAATGCATGTATTTAAGGATCTTCAAATTAGAGGGATACAAACGGTAATGGTGTTAAGATGTACAAAGTTTACTTTTATTGTCTAAAAACGCCGGTTATTCCAATCTAAACATAAAACTTTGCGATGGCGCCTTTGGATCGAAATATTTAACTAGAATCGAGAAGAGGTTACGTTGAGTTGCTGCCGATAGTACATATTGCATTGTATATTCATAAGTTTTACAACAAACGGTAAACCATGTTACATTTTTGTTAGTAAGCAGTATGTGTTGTGTAAACTTGTTATGTTATCTATGCATGCATGGTCGCCCGCTCTATCGTTGGCACTATCGTAACTCAACAGTGAAACGCAATACTACATGTAAAACTGTGTTTTACAAGTGTACGCTAAAGACAAATCGCCTAAACTACACAGTAAATTTTCTTTTCTATTTGAACACAAATAAAGTCTTCAGAAGAACACATAATAATTACGATAGAAAATAAGAAGTATTGATAATTTTTCGCCAGTGCATGAGACTTTTGGCAACGGACATTTGCTGGTCATGGCAACTAATTCTATGAAGTATTTTTAGCCAATTCTGCTTCATAATGGCATTCCCCTTTAATTTAGGTGATAACTGCAGTTTTGTAGTACTTTTAAAACTGACAGTACTATAATCCACCTGTGTTACGAATGCGCTGGCTACTGGCCATTTCACCTCTGCCAATTCTCTACGTATTATTCTTGCTACAATCGGCGTTTTGCAATCAACAAAGGCTTAAAGTTCTTTGTCTAAAAGTCTGATTTACTTTACGGAATCATAGGTGAGTTTCGTTAGCATCATGCTTTGTTTAAAGAACTGCAAGTAAACAAACAGTCCCGTTCCAGATTTCAAATGCAACTTTGGTGGCCTGCAATACCTCACCGGTCAGTACGACTGAATCACAAGGTTAAACATTCCATAAGTTAACACTGTATAGTGGTGCTTACACGTTAAAACATGTGGCAGCAACACGGTTTGGTTGCTGGAGTATATAGATGGTTGCCTGTTGGAGTGAATTTTGGCCAAAGTTGCCTGGTGAAGTGGATGACGGCTAGAGTTGCCTGGTGGTCCGTACGCCGCGTTAAATTGGGCCGAGATGGTTGCCTGGTGGAGTAGATAGCTGGTTGCCTGTTGGAGTGGATGAAGTCTATAGTTGCCTGGAGTGTATGGGGGCTAGAGTTGCCTGGTGGTCCGTACGGCGCGCGAGATCAGGCATCACGACTCCCCGTTGCCGCTATCATCGCCATCTCCCTCCCCGCCGTCTAATTCCTCGTCAGAGTCGGAGTCCAGGTCGTCGTAGTCGTCGTCGTAGAAGTCAGTCATGTCCAGCTGGAATTCAAACAGAGTTTTGTGTTAGTACGTGTGAAAAGCAAGTGAAGTGGCTATCGTACTTCATTCGCTCGCGACCAGCCTAACTGGTGGGTAAAGTTACGCTGGTCACAACACTTCGGTACTACGCGACCAACGTATCTTAATCTCCCAGTACTCTGTACATGAGCTAATAGAATTTACGATGCCCAGCTGACAAGACCCGACTCGCCTACCCTACAAGGCATTAAGGCGTGAGGCGTGGCGTATTTATCCTATTAATATTACAGGATGGAAAATAAATAGGGTTTAGAAGTTTATTTCACAGAAGTACCATGGAACAGTATCTAACAAACCTATAAAACACGTAGGGATCGTAAGCTAGCGATCTGTGGTTGCCATTTTATAGCTTGTTTCATGTTTTATGGACGCTCATGTATATACAGACAAACCGTGCAATCTGTAACCTTTCCATCTTTAATTCCGCCACTTTCGCAGTGGTAGTGCGACTGCCTTTGACGCAGAAGGTCCCGGGTTCGATTCTCGGTGGGTCACTCACAAAGTTGATATTTATCTCTTTGTGAATTTGTTCCCAGTCTGGTTAGGACACTGCGGGCTGAACCACCCGATTGTCCGTAAGTAAGATGGTTCCGTGTTTCGGATGGCACGTTAAGCCGTAGGTCCCGGTTGCTGTCTATGATCACTTAGACGGCGGTCGTTACACAACCATGTCAGAAGCCTGCTACTTGTAGAAGGCGGTTGAAAAATTCTGACACTAGGGTTCATCGGGTCGTTGGACGATTCGGTGTCCCACACGAAAAGAAGAAGAATTCCGCCACTATACAAGGTAAAAACCAATCTACGTATATTCAACTAGAGCGGAAATGCGTAGGATATAGGTACCTACTAGGTACGTAGAACAAATACAGGATGTAAAAAAAATTGCTGCAAATATTTTAAGGGGTGAACCATCCCATACGGCTGAACAACTTTCCCCGAGGAACATAGGAAAATTTCTTGCACCTGCCATACGAAATGTATACCAGCATTCGATACCAACCAGCCGACTAAGTCAGGTTGTATGTGGCGTTTAAATATTTTTTGTTCAAATAGTTCAAATGTTCTTTGGGGAAAGTTGTTCAGTTTCAAGGGCTGGTTCACCACTTGAAAGGAAGTTAGTACTTTTCCTAACCTATATATTGGTTTTACCTACATCCTAAGTACTTCCGTTTTTGGTAAATAGTATGTATCTATCTAGTGATGCCGGCTTAGAATAGCATCACCCCACATCCTTCCCGCAGGTGTCGTAAGAGGCGACTAAGGGACTCGAGAGTATTGGTGTATTACAATTTTTAGGCGACAGGCTGACAACCTGTCACTATAGTGACGACCGATGTGGCGCAGTGGTAGTGCGACTGCCTTTGACGCAGGAGGTCCCGGGTTCGATTCTCGGTGGGTCACTCACAAAGTTGATATTTATCTCTTTGTGAGTTTGTTCCCAGTCTGGTTAGGACATTGCGGGCTGAACCACCCGATTGTCCGTAAGTAAGATGGTTCCGTGTTTCGGATGGCACGTTAAGCCGTAGGTCCCGGTTGCTGTCTATGATCACTTAGACGGCGGTCGTTACACAACCATGCCAGAAGCCTGCTACTTGTAGAAGGCGGTTGAAGGGTTCTGACACTAGGGTTCATCGGGTCGTTGGACGATTCGGTGTCCCACACGAAAAGAAGAAGAAGTAGTAATACACATGTTTTCTGAAACAACCTTGAAAAACAATCCTCAAAAATGTCAGACGTGGCGATAGTGGCTGTATTCTTACGGCCACTATCGCTCTGCCTACCCCGCAAGGGATAAAGGCGTGATATATGTATGTATGTATGTATCTATCTAGTTGTGTATCTAAAGTTGTTTATTAATAAATGTTTCACTTGGCATAGGTATTTGCAAATCCCTGAACTTTTACTATTAACAAACTAACTTCTCTGGCTCAGTGACCCGAAATGGATCTTGGCCTCTGAAACGTGCCTTCCTCCACTGATCCCTGCCATGCGTCACCTTCACCCAATTATTGACTTGGTGATGGTCCCGGTCAGCCTTATAGATTCTTATTTAAATAACTTCTTCATCATCAAACTTAACATCCATGCTCTTTGTCGGTGGAGCAATTTACATTCTTGTCTGTTTCCTGCCAATGTTTTGACCTCTTCATACGACTTGAAATTCTTATCGTAGTGAAAATTCTACCTATTGATAAAAAACCTTTGTTTGCTCCTGTCGTGACTCCTGACGCAATGCCAGGTATAGCATTTTACAAAATATACCGAACGATATCCGAGACTAATCTAGTTGAATTAAACAACAAACAGTTTGCGTAACTTTATTCCGTGGCTTTTTTATCATCTACAAGATGTTCCTATTTAATCTCCGCAATGTTTTTCTACTTCGATGTTCACGAGAGAGGTGAATGGCCTATTTTAAAGACGAGTCATGAAACACAGTGTCAACAACGTACAACATGCTAATAAGCATAATTCGCGGAGGTGTGTCACCTTCGTACTTGCAAGTATTCTTTATACTCGTAAGTCGTAATAAATCCGATTATAGTGCAGGTACCGTTTGATGAACTACTATTTTTTTTATTTGTAATCATAACGGAACTAGTACATAATAAATACATGCATACAATGAAACATGTTTTGTGAAAATTCAACGGTCTAACTATTACGGTTCATGAGACACAGGTTCCGAAGCATTACACATAAAATCGTGCAGAAAACACATCTTTTATATAGGAGTCCACCTTAATTTTTTATTTTGTTCCAATGTTTAGTATTTGTTTTTGTGGGAGTCACAGAAGTATCTGTGAAAATTTCATCTCTCTAACTATCACGGCTTATGACTTATGTGATACAGCATGGTGACAGACGACGAATAAAACAAATAGCGTGGTTTCTATAATTGAGTCCCGTTTGAAACCTTTGGGTTCGGAATTCTTATTAGCCCTAAAATAAGTTTATCTTATGACGAGTCTTCTTTTTTTCGTGTGGGACATCGAGTCGTCTAATACGACGAGTGGAATGGATAGAGCGTTCATTAGAGTAATTTCTATGCTGTTACATATACTCTTTACTACATAAACTGTATTGTATACTAATAACTAATATCAGTCTTTCCGTACAAATAGATTTCGACTTAAGATCGCCTTTGACTTGTTAGGTAAAGGTTATGGCTATAACAACACAACAATACATCATTTCTGTGACTTCTACTTGTATTGTACTTAAACTAAGAAAGTTTAGGAAATTTGGGCTTTGACAATAGTACAGTAGTGGTGGTTTTATACGTACTTACTAAATTACATTACTACAGGAGTTGACCATGTTCTGAAATAACTACTGCTCGTAAATCCACATATAGTTACTATTCACCATAACATTAACGAGAGACGAAAAATGTTTTGGACTAATTACATTATCAGAGAAATAAGTTCATTTAGAAATAAATGATTAATGCAGTTCAAGTATTATGGCGTTTTTAATTCCAAATGTTACTTTTATAAATTTTATAGATATTTATACTAGAGCAGATTGTTTTAAGTTTATTTTATGAGAAAACTTTAGATCCATTGGGTAATAAAAGTTGAGACTAACCTGAGGCTCCTGCGTCGTCGACTTGACTTGGGTCTTAATGCAATAATCTTCTAAAGTTAGAGGTACTACTATTCCTTCTTTCTCTGCATCCAACCGTGCTACTTGCGCTTGTTTTCTGAAATGGAAACGATAAAGATATTAGTAAAATAAGAACTATTATTAAAATACAAAGACTGCGGTAGTTTTAGTTATATTTTGTGTTTGGACTCCGCCATTTTTAATTTTTGATAAAGCCAGTGTCACCACAGAATATATAGGGTATAAAAAATTAGGTGCAATTTTTTCAGTGGTGAACCAGCCCATGAAACTGAACAACTTTCTCCAACGATAATAGGTCGAAATATAAAAAAAACTTTTTGAACCTCCCAAAACAAAACTACCGACCGACCAAGTAAATTTGAATTCTCATATTTCGACCTATATTTATTGGGGAAAGTTGTTCAGTTTCATGGGCTGAATCACCCCTTAAAATATTTGCAGCTAATGTTTTTACTCCTTATATAACAGTACTAAAGGTGTCACTCGCGCTGCTGAGACGAATCACACATAATCCGGCCGTTGGGATCCAACCCGTAAAAAAATAAGTACATACTTTTGGAAAACATAATAACCCTTCACTTCATCTGAAGGAATCGAGAAAAAAACAGAAACAAATCGCAAGAGGCGCGATTCAATGCAATTTCTGATCTCGTTATAATGTTAATCAATTCTAAGGACACTTTCGTGGACACCAGATTCAAATGAAGTCACGCTGGATATTTTCTCATGAATGAATCATTTGGCATATAAAGATTCTGTGTTGGGCATTCAGTCAAATCACAAGTTTTTTGTTGCAGCGTAGTTTTCGAACACAAAGCTAAGCACAGGTCGTGCATGGCTGACCATGAATGTTGCAGATAATGTAACGCGGGTCACCTCATACAGAATGTATCTAACTAACTACAGGCATCTTATAAGAAACTTCCCATACATTTCTTTTTATTAGCGTCAACTTTAAAAAATACTTTTACCTTCTTGTTATCGAATAGAATAGATAAAATTAGGTTATTTAGTTAGGAATAGATAAATTAGGCTATATTATGACCGGAGGGGACTTAAAAAAGACCATGGGATAAATCCAGGGAATTATCCCATGTAGTTCCCTGTTAATACAACACCTATCACTACTCTCGCTCGGCAGTCAGTGAAGTGAGTAGGTAGGTATAGCAAATACCCCTCAAAGAGAGTGGCACAATTCTAGAAATGGATTATTGTGGCTGGTTATGTAGGATAATTGCTGCAACTCTTTCTCAAGTTGATTACTGATCTGCATGTGATACGACCTAGGCGGGTTAAGGTTATGAAACACAATCTGAAGGTTATTAAAGATCAGATTGCATTTCAATTAATAGAGCTTATTTTTGCTAGCTTTGTCTTGTAATCAAGTCTTAATCAGTAATTCTGCAATATCAAAGAACTATCTATGCGATTACAACGTAGACAACAAATAGTTCATTGCTGCGCTGTAATCTCACTGAACTGAACTCGAAAAAACTGATTGAATATTTCTGTAATAATAGAGTAGGATGATAACTTTTTGATGTGAGAAACTTTTTCTGTTTCTTTCCCGCGGGTGTCAAAAAGGGGGACTATAGTGGAGGGAATTACGGATCGCTCCCATACTAAACCCATTTTTTTTTTGTGGAGCAATGAGCTTCATCTAATATGTTCCTTGAGTAATTCTAAGCATTTCTAGTCCGGGAGACAATAAAAAAGTTTAGTCTGGTCGGGGAGGGGGGGGTACAAAGATGGCCGCCACCCGTCATCTTAAAAAAAAGTCTTTTTTCGTTCCGGTGGCTACTATGGCAAAATTGGTATCATTTTCGTATAAACCAAAGACGTAGAATTCATTTCTGATATAAGGATTTTAAAATTCCATAGTAATATACAAATAAAACGTAAAAAGGTGAAAATTTAGGTTGCAGATTTTTGCTTTGAGAGCTAATAACTTTTGTATTGTAACAAAAAAATCCTAATAAAAAATACTATAATAAAGCGTAATTCATGCAGATTTTATAAATATATAGTTTATGCTACATCTTCATACAAAAAGATGCTGAAAAAAATTATAACCGCAGTGGTGTATGCGCGCGTACTCATGTCGCATTCGCGGAGGGAATTACGGATTTAACAAATTTTTTTTTTGGCGCTATGAATTTCATCTTATATGTTCCTTGAGTAATTCTAAATATTTCTAGTCCGGGAAATAATAAAAAAGTTCAGTCTGGTCAGGTAGAGGGGGGTACCAAGATGGCCGACACCCGTCATCTTAAAAAAAATCTTTACTTGTCTTGTTGGCTACTAGGGCAAGATTGGTATCATTTTCGTATTGAAGACTGTGTGTGTAACTCCGTAGTGTGTTCAATATAAACAACACTGGTCTTCTTAACAGTTTATTAAGCGCAACTTACACTATACAAAATATAGCGGAAAGCATTAAGCAACTTAAAGCATTTACAATAAAATAGATCGCGAGCGCGCGATGCGCCGGTAGGCATACAAAAATCTTAGCTAAGCGTGCGCGTGTTCCCCGTCGGGACGTGCGATGCAGACTGGCGACATCAGGCCACCGGCCGCGCGCCAATAGGCGTGCGCGCAAGACAATAGCACGCTACAGAAAAATCATAACGCTCGTGACTTTTGTCACCATACCTAGCTGCAATAATTTTCATGTACGTAAACAACTAAATATTTTATACAATGAAAAAGATTGACTAAAGTTTACGTTTTAAAGGTAAGTATTAATTATGTATCTAAGAAATGGTTGACAAATTATAGTATTTATTTACTTATATACGTTTGTGAATGTTTATAGATTATGTAAGTATTTATATATTTATGTAGAAGAATTTAATTGATTTTAACTAGGTACAATATGTAGTTCCGAGACAATTTACAGCAACAAAAAATAAGGTAAGTATTTCAAGGTAAGTTTAGGCATTACAAATTAGGCTTTAAGTTAATTAGGTAAGTTTAGGTAGGTTTAAGGTAAGTTTTAGGTTTTACATAGTTTATACAGGTAAGTACATTATAGGTAGGTCGCCACAATACTCCCCCGCTGAGACCGTGTCACGGTCGATAGTAGTCTGGGAATCTAACTGTTCGTCCACTGCGTGTTTTCCTTTCAGGTGGTGTTGCAGCGGGTGGCGGTGGAGCAGGAGCAGACACAGCTTTCGGTATTGGGGCTGGTCTTGTTGGTGTCGTCGTATCACCTGGTAGGTTCTGTGCCAGATATGCCGGTTTCAACCTGTCTATTGTCACCGTTGCCTCTTTGTTGTAGACTTCTATTTTAAAAGTCTTTTCACCTCTCTCAATGACTTTGTGGGGACCAGAGTATGCTGGTTCAAGTGGTCGCTTCGCTGGACCCTGGCGCAGGAAGACGTATTCTGACGTGTAGATGTCCTTAGGCATGTAGAACGTCTTAGTACCGTGTCGTGTACCAGGTTTGGGTGACAACTTCGCCATGTGTTGTCGTAAGCGAGCAGAAAAGTCTGTCGGGTCGGAAGTGAGATGGTGCGATGAAGGCGTGAAGAATTCACCTGGAAGCCTGAGGGGCTCCCCGTAGACTAGCTCAGCTGACGAGCTTTTCAGGTCCTCTTTCCATGCACTCCTCAAACCCAGAAGTACGATTGGAAGAACCTCAGACCATCGAGAGTTGTTGTGACATGCTATGGCGGCCTTCAGCTGGCGATGTAGTCGTTCAACCATCCCGTTGCATTGAGGGTGGTAAGATGTGGTCGGGCAATGTTTGGCACCTACCAACTTAGCGATGTCTTGGAACAGGTGTGACATGAATTGTTGACCTCGGTCAGTCGTGATGATCTCTGGGCAGCCGAAGCGGGACACCCAGCCAGCGATGAAGGTGTTGGCACAGGTCTCTGCAGTGATATTCTCGACAGGGTATGCCTCAGGCCATCGAGTAAAGCGGTCGACGACGGTGAGGCAATACCTGAAACCAGAAGAATAGGGCAGGGGGCCAACTATGTCCATGTGGACGTGGGAAAATCGACCGGATGGTGCAGGGAATGTGGACAAGGGTGTAGAAGTGTGACGGGAGATTTTGTTACGTTGGCAATCTGTGCATTGTTGGGCCCATAATCTACAATCTCTCCGAACTCCGGGCCATACGAATCTCTGTGATACCAGCTTTGCGGTTGCTGCTGGACCTGGATGACTCAGATTGTGCAGTTTGTCAAAAATCCTTCGTCTGAACTTCTCTGTCACGAATGGTCGCGGTGATCCCATAGATACGTCACAGTATACGTTGTTGTCAGGTAGCTTTTTCAATTTCAGTGATGAGCCTTCTTGTAAAAGATGTTGCAGTTCAGGGTTGTTCGCCTGATCCCGTGCAAGATCTTCGAAGTTGATGGCGTGAGTCAGTTCGTTTATGCGTGACATGGCATCAGCGACTACATTGTCTGGTCCAGGTATGTATCTTATGTCTGTCGTAAATTGTGATATGTAGTCTAAGTGCCGGAATTGGCGTGGTGAACAGTTCTCTCTTCTTGTTGTGAATGCGAATGTAATCGGTTTGTGGTCAGTGTACACAGAGAAACATCTGGCTTCGAGCATATATTGGAAGTGTTTGATTCCTTCGTATATAGCAAGTAACTCCCTGTCAAATGGGCTGTACTTTTTCTGGGAAGAAGACAGTTTTCTCGAGAAGAAGCCAAGAGGGGTCCACGTGTCATCTTTTCTCTGTTGGAGAACTGCGCCGATCGCGTCATCAGAGGCATCAGTAAATATCGCCAATTCAGCTTGAGTGTCAGGGTGAGCCAGTAAAGTTGCTTTCGACAAGCTTGACTTGCATTCGTCGAACGATCGCAACTGTGTTTCGGTAAGATGAACTGGTTTTGCTCCTTTCTGGTTTCCTGCTAAAGCATCATTAAGAGGTGCTTGTATTCTGGCTGCATTGGGAACGAATCTCCGGTAATAGTTTAGCATTCCAAGAAACCTTCTCAGTTCTTTAGCCGTCTTGGGTACAGGGTAGTTCTGAATGGCAGTTACTTTTTCTTGTACTGGGCGTATACCCTTCGTGGTCACATGATGTCCGAGGAATGTGATTTCGTCGACTCCCCAAACGCATTTAGATGTGTTGATTAATATGCCATATTCTTTGAAGCGTTCAAACAGCGTTTTTAGGTGTTGCATGTGCTCTTCCTCTGATTTGGAGAAGACAAGTATGTCGTCTAGGTATCCATATGTGAAGTTGAGTCCTTGGAGCACTTCATCTATGAATCGCTGAAACGTCTGCGCTGCATTTCTTAGCCCAAATGTCATGAATGGGAATTCATATAACCCAAAGGGTGTGGTTATAGCAGTTTTGGGAATGTCAGCGCTCTCAACAGGAATTTGATTGTAGGCTTTTACCAGATCCACCTTCGAGAATATCTTCGATCCTGCTAACTGGTAAGAAAAGTCCTGGAGATGACCAATTGGGTATCTGTCTGGTATCGTTCGAGCATTTAGAGCACGATAATCGCCGCAAGGACGCCAGCCATCATCTTTCTTAGGTGCCAGATGGAGGGGCGACGACCAGGGGCTTTCAGAGCGACGTGCTGTGCCGCTAGCCATCATATTCTCGAATTCTTTCTTCGCTACTTGCAAACGATCAGGAGCTAGTCGACGAGGTCTTGCAGAAACTGGCGGACCAGGCGTGGTTCTGATGTGATGCTTGGTATTATGCTTAGGGACACCTGGTGTACCTGAAGGTCTTGTGATTTCAGGGTATTCGCGCAGCAGTTCGTGGTAAGGAGTTTCGCCATTGAAGACTTTGATGGACATTGTTTCCTCAGGCATGTTAGATGGATGCAGTGCAGCAACGTACAGGCTCGTGAGGTTGTCAATAAGGCGGTGATTCTTACAGTCGATCAAAAGATTGAAGTGTATGAGGAAGTCGATTCCAATTATGGGCTTTGAGATGTCAGCCACGATGAATCTCCATGTAAAAGCTCTGCGCAGACCAAAATCCAGGGTTAAGTCGATAGATCCATATGTAGGTATTACTGAGTTGTTTGCTGCGAATAGTTCGTATTTTGTTTTGGTTCGCTGGTCTCTTGTCATTGCTCTCGGGAATACACATAAGTCAGAACCTGTGTCTATTAAGTATTCTACCTTGGTTTTCCTCTCAGTGACGAAGAGGCGGCCCTTACATACTAGGCAGACCATAGCCGCCACTATTGGTTGCCCCTGAAGTTTCCCGCATTGAATTCCTCTGCCTTTACACATGGTCTCGTGCATCTGCGGGCTTCAGCTCCGAATTTTCGATGATAATAGCAGATGCCATTTGGTGCTGTTGAGCTACCACGTGACTTTGAGCGAGAACGTGATCTGTTATTGTATTTTCCACGCCCACCGCGGTGGAACGGTCGGCTTTGTCGGGTAGTAAGCGCTGCTACCTGCTTAGATAGTTCCATAATTTGACGTGCCATACCTTCCATGGCCATTGCATTTTGCATTAATGGATCACCGGATGCTGAAGGTGCTGCACGGGCTGCTTCTGCTACGTGGCCCATAGGGGAAGAAATTGCAACAACTTTATCAGCTAGATCAGCTAATTTATCTATAGCCATATCAGGGTGTGACGCAATAATTGGCTGTATAGCTTGCGGTAATCGATTAGCCCAGATAGTTCTGATAAATTCTTCGGGTACCGTCGGTCCCGCTAAATGTTGCAAATGACGCAAGAACTGCGATGGTTTCCTTGAACCCATTTCTACATTATTCAAAAATTGTTTAACGCTTTCTTCGCGTGGGGCGGATAAACGTCGAATGAGTTCTTCTTTTAAGGTTTTGTACTTATTTACAGCCGGAGGGTTCTCAATAATATCAGCAACCTCGACCGCGTATTGATGTTCAAGTTGGCTGGTAGCAGTATAAAATTTTGTATTGTCTGCGGCTATTCCAGAAAGTACAAATTGGCCTTCTAATTGCGCAAACCAAAGAGCGGGCCGGTCTGGGTAAAATGGAGGCACTTTGACACCAACCTTAAACAATTCCAGGGGTTCCTTTGGTCCATCATTTTTAGGCACTCCAGTTCCATCTCCGGTTGAGGGCGTTCCGGTTCCACCTCCGGTTTCGGTCATTTTTCTTTGTCTTGGTCACCAATGAAGACTGTGTGTGTAACTCCGTAGTGTGTTCAATATAAACAACACTGGTCTTCTTAACAGTTTATTAAGCGCAACTTACACTATACAAAATATAGCGGAAAGCATTAAGCAACTTAAAGCATTTACAATAAAATAGATCGCGAGCGCGCGATGCGCCGGTAGGCATACAAAAATCTTAGCTAAGCGTGCGCGTGTTCCCCGTCGGGACGTGCGATGCAGACTGGCGACATCAGGCCACCGGCCGCGCGCCAATAGGCGTGCGCGCAAGACAATAGCACGCTACAGAAAAATCATAACGCTCGTGACTTTTGTCACCATACCTAGCTGCAATAATTTTCATGTACGTAAACAACTAAATATTTTATACAATGAAAAAGATTGACTAAAGTTTACGTTTTAAAGGTAAGTATTAATTATGTATCTAAGAAATGGTTGACAAATTATAGTATTTATTTACTTATATACGTTTGTGAATGTTTATAGATTATGTAAGTATTTATATATTTATGTAGAAGAATTTAATTGATTTTAACTAGGTACAATATGTAGTTCCGAGACAATTTACAGCAACAAAAAATAAGGTAAGTATTTCAAGGTAAGTTTAGGCATTACAAATTAGGCTTTAAGTTAATTAGGTAAGTTTAGGTAGGTTTAAGGTAAGTTTTAGGTTTTACATAGTTTATACAGGTAAGTACATTATAGGTAGGTCGCCACAGTATAATCCAAAGACGTAAAATTCATTTCTGATATTAGGTTTTTAAAATTCCATAGTAATATTATCAATAAAACGTAAAAAAGGTTCTTAATTATTTAGGTTGCAGATTTTTGCTTTGAGAGCTCATAACTTTTGTATAGTGACAAAAAATGTCAAAATAAAAAATACTGTAATAATGCGGAGTTTATGCAGATTTCGAGAATATTCACATGTAATAATGTTCTATTGTAAAAATATTGTGAAATAAATAAATTACTGCAACCCAGAAGGGTAACTTTGCTTGCGTTAGGCGGAATTTATCTTGCAAAATGGCCGAGTAGGTTCATAATACTCGTGTATCTTATGTTAAAGTGATGATGATGATGATGATTATGATGATGATCTCTCCGACCGATTCCGGTCATGGCGACCACTTTGACTCCTAATCAGATTGGCGCTGCTGCGCCTGGAGATGGCTATTGTAGCCAATTTTGGCAGTAAACTCCCGTGCACAGTGTGGACACATGAGTTTGCCACTTACATAATTATAGTAAATGGCGACGGGTGGACGGGCCTTCAGCTCATCGCGCTTAGCGTCGAGGTCTGCTTTACGCCGTTCCTCAAACTTGCGGTCTTGCCTCTTAACCATCCCGCGCCATTCGGGGCGCTGTACTGCCAGACCCTCCCATTGAGTGGGCTCAATGTTGCATCTTTTCATTTGTCGTTTCTGAACATCTTTATATCTGAGGAGTTGTCCGCTATGCTTTCGCTTGCCCTCCTCTAGCTCAGAATAAAAGATGCGCTTCGCCACTCTCTCCTCCGACATCCGGGATACATGACCGCACCACCGAAGCTGACGACGCATTAGATAGGCCTCAATGCCACCAACATTGGCTCGTCTCAGAACTTCGGTATTGCGCACTCGGTCGGACCATCTGATCTTCATGATGGTGCGAATGCATTTTAGGTGGAAGCGATCCAGAGTGCGTATGTGGTGACGATACATACACCAAGTCTCGGAGGAGTGTAGAAGGTTTGGCAGCACAATCGCCATATATACAGAGATTTTTGTGGCTAGCTTTAGGTCGTGCGAGCAGAAAACCTTGGAACACAACTTCCCAAATGCTGCAGCTGCAGCACTGATTCTGCTGTTGATCTCAGCATCAAGGTTACACTTAGATGTTATAGTGTTCCCCAGATAACGAAACTTATCAACCTGTTTCAGCATATCCTCATTAAGCATAATCACCAGTGTCTCGCGACCATGCGAGCCTAAGGACATCACTTCCGTCTTTTTGACACTGATCTTCAGGCCGAATTTACAGCATGCTTGGTGAAAAACGGACATAAGCTGTTGCAGGCCGTCTGGGGATTCTGCAAGAAAGCACAAGTCATCAGCATAGATGATCTCAGTATTCAATGCAAACGAGACTTTAGTGCGCGCCTTAAGTCTAGCCAGGTTAAAAAGACTGCCATCTGTAGAAACGGATGCGGACTCCTTGGGAAACAGTATTTAGGACTTCTTTGACTACAACTGCAAAGTATAAGGCGAACAGTGTGGGCGCTAGAACACATCATTGTTTCACCCCACAGGTGACGGGGAAGAAATCAGACTGTTCACCGTCTACCTACTCGACCATTTTGCAAGATAAATTCCGCCTAACTCAAGTAAAGTTACCCTTCTGGGTTGCAGTAATTTATTTATTTGACAATATTTTTACAATAGAATATTATTACATGTGAATATTCTCGAAATCTGCATAAACTACGCATTATTACAGTATTTTTTATTTGGACATTTTTGTCACTATACAAAAGTTATGAGCTCTCAAAGCAAAAATCTGCAACCTAAATTTTTACCTTTTTTACGTTTTATTAATAATATTACTATGGAATTTTAAAAACCTAATATCAGAAATGAATTTTACGTCTTTGGATTATACGAAAATGATACCAATCTTGCCCTAGTAACCAACAAGACGAGTAGAGATTTTTTTTAAAGATGACGGGTGTCGGCCATCTTGGTACCCCCCCTACCCGACCAGACTGAACTTTTTTATTGTCTCCCGGACTAGAAATGTTTAGAATTACTCAAGGAACATTATAAGATGAAATTCATAGCGCCAAAAAAAAAAATAGTTAAATCCGTAATTCCCTCCGCGAATGCGACATGAGTACGCGCGCATACACCACTGCGGTCATAATTTTTTTTATGATCTTTTTGTATGAAGATGTAGCATAAACTATATATTTATATAGTCTGCATGAGTTACGCTTTATTCTAATATTTTTTATTAGGAGTTTTTTGTTACTATACAAAAGTTATTAGCTCTCAAAGCAAAAATCTGCAACCTAAATTTTCACGTTTTTACGTTTTATTTGTAATATTACTATGGAATTTTAAAAACCTAATATCAGAAATGAATTCTACGTCTTTGGTTTATACGAAAATGATACCAATCTTGCCACAGTAGCCACCGGAACGAAAAAAGTTTTTTTTTAAAGATGACGGGTGGCGGCCATCTTTGTACCCCCCCCTCCCCGACCAGACCGAACTTTTTTATTGTCTCCCGGACTAGAAATGCTTAGAATTACTCAAGGAACATATAAGATGAAGCTCATTGCTCCACAAAAAAATTTTTAGTTAAATCCGTAATTCCCTCCACTACTAAGGGTGTCGAGGGTTTCACGTGTATTACAATTTCAGGCTTACAACCACGGAGGACAGTAACCAGTGGAGAACGCGTCGGTACGATTTTGTTCAAAACCAAGCTCACTGGTTTTTGCGGGGGGAGAGGTAATTATCGCTAGACGCAATTGGCTTTCGCAATGACTGCATATTTTGTAGAGATGGGAAAAATAAATATGTAAAATTATATCGATATTTTTTATCACCGTTCAATAAGTTTACTCATATTATGTGATTGAAATTTATTGAAACATGTGCATGCTAATATTAATATAGCGATATATGTATATAAAAAATTAATAAGTACCTACTTACATTGTAATTTTAGGGTATGTATTGAAATAATTGTACCGAATTGGAAACGACCTGTTACGATCATTTCATCTGCCGAAACAAAGGTCGCCGCGTGCGCGTACACCTGCACTTGATTTCGATTTTCGTTCCGGGTGGCGCGGGGAGTATGCGTCCGCGCCACTCCATATACCCCGAATGCATTCATTCATATAATATACATTGTAGGTAAGTTGTTATGTACGTACATTAACATAATCCTTTATGACGATCCCAGAATTATCGATAAAATCATTCTATACTTCTGAGAACAGTGGTATAGCACTAACACGAAGAAAGAGCCAGCCTACTTATGGACACACCCGTGCGTTAGAAAGGGATAGCAATGAAAGACATCAACGGGAGCGCATCAGAAATTATAAATATGGAATAATTTTCCATTAAAATGAAATTTTGAAAGAATCAAGCATAAAAATGTTTACCTATGAAATGTTATCCTGTCTTTTGCGGAACTTGATGTTGTACTACACTTTCCACACAATTTCACTGCACAGGAAGGCATTCTTGTTTACGTTTATACGACAAAAAAGGAAAGCGCGGAACGTCCGTTCTTTCGCACAGTCTCAACCCGACTAATCAAAATTTTGATGCGTCTGCTTAATATAGCAGACATCAAGTGAGTGCGGTCGCCCCCGCATGCGTTCTCCACTGGTTACTGTCCTCCGTGCTTACAACCTGTCACTACAGTGATTGACGATTTTTAAACGGCCTTCAAATATTCCCCAAATGTGGCGATAGCGACCGTAGTTTTACGGACATTGACGCTCAGACTACCCCGCAGGATAAATGCGTGTTAGCATGAGTTTTTTTTTTAGTATCACGCATCTAGTGCACTGTTCAGTAGCCAGAACTATAACTTAACTATTACAGTTTGGTTGGATTAAACAGCCTCTATTTTTATTTCATACTGAACGTCTAACTTTCATGGACTTCGTAATCGGTTTCATTTTGACAGTTGAAGCCGATACAGACGCTGTTTTGACATTCCAAGCCCGAATTTCTCAAAATAAAATCGATCGGCTAGTCGGTTATCATTGCATTGGTATCGGCATGAAAGTTGTTTTTTTTTCTCCCCAGTCAGGGGTCGGTTTTTTCGACTAGACATGACAACCTTTTTAATGACTTCGGATTAAGCATACAAGCACGTAGACAATCAGATATACTGATTAGATTAGTAAAGATCTCCGCGATATGATTACACGTAGACAACAATAGGAATAGCTCGTTGCGCTAGTAACAGATTGATCTGTTCTCCTTATCCTTGCACTTGGCCATTTGCCAGCAACACTGGCATTGACATTCAAGGGGTTTGCGGCGAGAAAGTTGAATTACAATAATTATACTAGTTCTGTCTATACCGGATGTAAGGGACGGTGTAATGAAAACTTTGCAGGCATGCTCAGACTTTGAATCTGAACAACTTTTGCTAAGGAGCCTTTTATCATACAAACAAAGTCAGTTAATTAATAGGGAGGTAAAAAATTTTGCTTGTTTACGAAACTAGCGTCTATACAAAAAGTTGCTCAATTATAAAACTAATTACCAGTCTGATCTTTCCGGCAAAGTTTTCGGTAATCGGTACAGCAACGTATCTTACACCTCGTATCTATAACTAAAGTACGATTGTACGTTAGATAACAGCTGACCACGTAACGTAACTGACGTCAAATCTTGGGTTTCTTGAACAATAATTTGTAGAGGACAATACAAACGGTCACAAAGTTCTCATTATGTACTAGTAAGTAATTATGTGCAGAAACCCTATCATAAATGCAGGACAAAAGGCGTACTGTTGACTTAGTACTGGATAGTAGAAAGCGGCATATCTATTTACCGCTGTAGAGAACGAGAACAGTTAATAATTATGACCGATTGTTTAACTTGCGATGTGGGGCACGAGCGTCTCTAGTTTTAGGTTTTTAATACCAAAATCACTAGCTAGCTAGCCTTGGTTATATTTGTGTAAAGAGTTGGGCCACCGCATGAAATGTTTCTTTCGACTCTTCTCATCATCTGCCTGCCCTTATGCCAATTCATTTGGGGTCGGTGCAACATGTCTTTTTCTTCCATTCATATCCCCACTCTATCTGCAGCCATATCCCCATTTACGCCTTTTTTGTTCATATCGTCTTTTACACAATCCATCACAACTTGTTTAGGTCTTCCTCTCCTTCTGCATCCATCTTTCGACGCATCTTTTGACAGAAAATCGGATAATCCAGTCTTCATCGCGTCCTAATCAAACTGGGAACCTTAGTCAGTCGATAAGTACCTGATAATGTTCTCGTACTCCTTATCCTTCCCCTTGGAGTCACGCCAGCGGCGGTACATGACGCTGGCGTCGACGTTGGCCGGGCTGAAGGTGTTAGGCTCGTTGAGCAAGGAGATCACGGAGAGCAGCACCGTGCGTACAGACTGCGTCGGGTTCCAGCGCTCGCAAGGCAGCTCGCCCGACTGCGGGTCGTCCACTGGAGGGTGCAGGATCGATATGCATAGATCTCCATTCTGAAAAGACGAGGAAATTATGTTATTACATGGAAGTGCAGCGTAGGACGGTCCCCCGCGGTATGGACAGGCGATCAAGTCAGCGGGGAAATGCTGGATGCAGGCCGCTTGTAATCGGACTAGGTGGTAATCTTTATGGGATGTCTATGTTCAGCAGTGAACGTCTTATGACTGAAATGATGATGATGACACGAAAGTGCGACCATACGGACTACTAAAGACTATGCAATAAAGAACTTGAACTTGAACTTAATGCGAATCTGCGAGGCATCAGTCTCATAAGCGACTTATGCAAACTCAGTATGATTTTCGTCCTTTATGATTGTTCGCGTGAGTAACAACTCCTCGAGGTTTCCTACCTAGCGAAAAGCATTGAGATTTTGTGTACGGAACCATATGTCACCAAAATATCTGTTAGTAAGTATTTATCTGTAGCTTATGTAAAGTACAAAGTAACCTCGCTTAACTTCTGGGGCAGCAGAAGTTCAAGCATTTATAAGAGACAAGTTTATTATATTCAGAAATTGGATAAGAAAAACTGTCCTCCATGAAATTTGACTTTAGTACAGCTATATAGTAACTCCGAACGAAATAAGTATTTGGGTGAAAATGAAAACAAAAATAACCCGGTTACAAATAGGACAATACAATGAAGATGGGTCGTATGAATAAACTCAGAATGAATAGTGTAGCTAGTTTTAGTTATGTTTACTGACTGGCTGAGGTCAATTCATCAGTATTTTTTGACCAGATATATCCGTATACCTGGCGGGTTTTTTTATCAGAACAGTTTATTTGATTAACTATTGGAAATATGTAGAGTCTACCTCCATGTATGTCAAGTTATACATTGTGTCTAGCATCGTTTCAAAGGATTTTTAGCTTTTACTTTGCATACCTACAGATAGAAGTGAGGTGAGGTGGAAAGGATAGTAGGCAAACTTAAAACTTGATGAACTGGTTAAATTCGGGGCGTGACTTGTCCCCAATACATCATCAATCATAAATACGTAACGTAGTAGGTAGGTATTAAAGTCGATTTTTGCGCCATGGACACCGCTAAATCGTTTTAAACTGCGTAACGGATTTAGATGTGGTTTATTTAAATGGAAGAGCATTCGAGAGTTAATATGAAAATACATGGCGGGAAAACGGGTAGCAGCTGGTGCAGCTTTTTGTATAAAATGTACTTTACGAGACCCAAGTCTGACCCGAGCCACTAGATTTAATTTCATTAATTTATCTACTCGAAGGCGGGAAGCCGTAAAAACAGGGAAATACTACGGAACTGGAGAAAAGAGGAAAGAAGTAAAGTAAGAGGTTTATTTGGATAAAGTTCTCAATTTCATTCATTAAGTTAAATCTTTCGTGAAAGCGCCAGGAATAAAGAAAGATCGAGCTTCCGTATTGTCATTAAACTCATTATGAGGCATCGACAGAGGTTTATTTTGATTGTTTTAAGTGCGTCAACCTTTCAAATGGAAGAAGTCCAATGCACTTCCAGAAATATCGCATAGGTGCTTGAGTTTTCTCGGGAAATTGCAAATGATATGTTTAGCACCTTCAATTCGAGGAACTGTTCACTTTGAAGAGAGAAGTGAGAACAGACAGAAACTACTTTCTTGGAAAAGATTTTTGAAGGTAAAAACTGTTTTCCGTCTTATAAGTATTTAAACAATCTTTTCGACCTTTTGCCTGCGAATGTTGCAATGCAAGTGCCTGGCAATCTTTTATTATTTAACTACTTACAGCTGTCTCGTGTGATAATGACGATGATCGGCATTTGGCAAAAGTTAGGCAGATAGTTCATTCACGTGTGGGTAAATACAGCTAAGACGAAAAAAAAACAAAGGTGTTACGTTAAAAAGTCGTAACATTTCTAAAGTTAATACTCTGAATTATTTCGCATGCTTACATAAATACATACACAGGCGTCAGTAGCAGTCCACTGCTGAACGCACGCCATAGGGCGCGATGCCCATCCAATTACGACTTTTCAATACGATACAGCTTTTTCAATTCACTACTGAATATCGCAATGGCGCTCAATATGCTTCGGTCTTATGATCCGTAGAAACAAGAGATAAGTCCGAATGAGATCGCAACGCGGCCCGAAGGCCGGTTATTAAATCACGATACGATTTAATGCACCCGCGGTTCGCAGTTTCGTTTCCGGCAGCGTAACTTGGTTACATAAAATTCCATTGTTACCCAGTGATTACCCATCTTCATAACGACTTACGTGTTCATGACACGTGAAACTGGGAGTTCAATTTCTATTATGAAACTGTCAGCATGTATAATATGGAAAATCACGGATATTTTTTGAGATCGAGAGGAGTTTGTCGCTAGTGCCGCTACACATTAGTTTTGCGCGGGTCATGCTATATCGCTACTGAGCTCATTTGATAAGATATCTATTGTTTTCACCCGACTGCCTTAGAAGGAGAATTATGTTTTTCGAGAGTGAGTATGTCTGTTACAAGTAATTTTTTCACGGCTTATAGCCCAACGGTCGCCGGATATTGACATGGTTATGATATGAGGTTTCGTTAGATTTGTCTCAGCGACAATAGTCGGGATTTTGTTCTTTAATAATATTATGCATGTTAGAAAAGTTACATTTTAATGGTGTTGATACGCTTATAAATTTTGTTCTTTCAATTTGGAGGTGAAAAGTACAGTATATTGAAGTAGGTAGAGATTGTCCTGCTCTAGCATGCGAGATTTGCAACTGGCACAATGGATGCAACAAACCTGCGATTATATAAAAACCTTTGCGCAATAGATTCTGATGTAGGTATTTGCTGAAATGTTTCAACTGAATCCAAGTGCGTAATTAATGCGTAAGTAGGTATCTTATTATACGTAGCTTATCTCGTGTGGGTTGTCGGTCATTTGTATACGTATACTCGATGATTTCTGTTTGATCGCCAAGATGGCAGTGATCTGATTTAACCAAATATTAAAAACAGACGTACAATAATTTCTGTAACCAAACAACGATTTCTATGTCACCAGTAAATGATTCTGATTGTCGGACGTTGTCGTTTCTTTTACATATACTGTATTGATTATTTTGTTACGCTAGTTATCGTTTTTATTACATTATCATCAATTATACTAAAAATACTTGGAGAATACTATGAAAAAGTAAACATTAGTCCAAGCTAGCTTATCTCTACAAAGATGTGTCTTCAAGCCAAATTTGTATCTATCTACATACCTATTTAGTTATAGGGCTTTATTTTTAAGCGGGGCTATGGAATTGTGGGGTACACACATTTTCTATTTATTTCCGATACCTTCAGGTGTATACGTATATTTTACAGATTTAGAATTCCACTATATGGAGTACTTACATTTAGTTATTATTTTCCGATACCCACAGTCTTGTATTTCAATTTTTATTACATTTAATGAAGATAGATGTAAATATCTAAAAATGTGATTTTGGTATAAATAGGGGTGCAATTTCCTAAATAAATCAGTATGCAGCTTGACTTAACAGCAAGATCAACTCTTTAATTTTATGACCCAGGTCGACTCACCACCTAAAGAATCAATATGCAACGTGTATGCGTGGTATGAGAGGGACACGGGTAGCAAGGGATGAACGCAGGGGAGGCACGCATTCAAGGGCACAGCATACGCCGAATGGACATAGCTACGCAACGTATCGATTGCCGATTTCAGAAGGGGAAACTTTCAATACACGAACATATCGACGGGTTCCGGACAATTTGTATTAACCGCCATTTTTGAAACTTTACACCAGAGCCGTTTAAAGTGTAAAGTTTCAGAAAAAATATCATAACTATAACAAATCGCATTATTTTATCACAACAAAGAAAATTTCTGTTCCTGTTACTCATTATCTATAATTTGATTAATATTTTTTTCTGATATTCCTCTTTTTAACGAAAATATATGGCGCTTAATACAAAGTGACCCAAAACTTTAATTTTTTTGTTCCAGGCTAAATGACTTTACCGCCTGAGATTATGGTTTTTTGTTCCAGGCTAAATGACCCAACCGCATAGATTTATTAATACATGTTCCAAGCTAGTACCTAGAATTGAAAATACTAGCTCTAAGTACTTGCTTTTACCAAAAAGTTATTCATATTTTAATCCTAAGCTAATAAATTTAAATACCATATCTTAAACTGATAAATATGGCTAAAAATATGACTACATTTGTTTATTCGACTTATTGTATTAAGCGACATTTGACATGAATTTTACTAAGAGGCTAACTGTTTTAAGCGACATTTCTATATATTTATAAGGTCAGGCTAAATGGTTGAACGTATGCACCCTGTAAATTATTGTTCCAGGCAAAAAGGTTTAAACGACTGTGTGGTCATTTGGTAGTGAGCTTAAGTACACAAGCCTTAAATTTGTCAATATTTTGTGCCGGTTCATACATTGCACTTCGAAATAGGCCCAAAAAATACGGTTGTATTAAGCGACATTTTTTTGCTCCGATCATCACCAAACCGAGCTCAAACGACGCAGAAAAATTCGCTGAGTCCAAATATGTATAAAAGTCCGTATCCCAAAAAATGGCGGTTAATACAAATAGCCCGGAAGCGTAAATACAAACCCGACTACAACACAGACATCCATACTCTGTGTTGTAGTCTGGTTGGTACAGAGTTCGGACGTACAAACCGGACTACAACACAGAGCACTCATACCAGCCTTTTCGCAATTACATTAGTTTTGAAATGCCCTGTGTCGGTTCTGGCACATCGCCGGCCCCTACCGGGGCACGCTCGCTCCGCTCGCTCGGCTCGTGCGTTGTGGACGCAGTTCTAACCTAACCTAACCTAACCTGGCGTTGACGCCAGGTTAGGATAGGTTGTACCTAACAAACCTATGTTTGAGCTTGAGTGGCTTTTGTATTTATCATTAAAATTTCATTAATCATTAAAAATATCATTTATCATTAAAATACCGCTAATCATTAAAGTGTGATTAATCATTAAATTATCATTAATCATTTCATTAATTATTCATTATGATTGGTTACTCATCATTAAAATATCATTAAACTATAATTTATCATTAAAACATTTCATTAGGTAATCGTTAAAATAATAACAATCACAATCGTTAACTTGGCATTTATCATTGATGATGTCTGTGTTGTAGTCGTCTTTGTAGCATAATTTAATGTTCCAACCCGACTACAGCACAGACAGTCCCCTGTCTATGCTGTAGTCTGGTTTGTACTAACGCAGCCCGGAACCCCTCGATATCATCCAAATAGGTGAGCTCAAAATGTTTACTTGCGGGTCCTCAGTACTGCAAAGATTCATGACGAAGAGTTTGCGTAATCATAGTTTATTATAACCCGTGTCAACATTGGCTGATTATCAGTTAAAACTATGTCGTCAGAATAAATACTCTTAATCGTTCTATTCCGCTCAACAATGCAGGTCTTAGTAACGCACGCAACATTAATCAAACTTGGTCATTTTTCTGAGAATCAAACCATCAACAAAGGTTTTCTGTTATCCTGACAAGAATGTCGACTAGTCCTTTATGGGACAGGGTCTGATATTGTAGGGAAAAGAAAAATTTTACCCTTTCAACCAGACATTTTTAATATTCCGTTACGGTCGTGACGACGTGTCGGTTTCCTTATAGCTACCAATACTAAGAATATTTTGCTTAGTTTAACCAGTAAAATCAGAACTTCCTCTGTAATAGGTATTAATATATCCCACTATTATAAAGAATTAATGATTTTTTTAAATGAAAAGAATACTTTCCGTGTATTTTACTACAAAACCGAATATAGCATATTTACTGTACAATACAGGCATGATACAGTCAGCAAGGTATGGCAAGGCGTATGACGCGGCGAATCGCTGAGTAAGGAGATAGCGGAAGACACTCGGTCGACCTCACCTGTGCCCTTGCCGGTCTTGGTAAAGCACATCAGCCCACCCCATTTATATCGTAAATTGTAATACGCTTCGGTTATTTGTGAAGGTCTATTTCGGTGTTCAGTGGGCATTCACGAAATGAATATTTCAAGTATTTCGACCACTTTTGTCGATACGGTGATGTGGCTGTACCCGGATACAACGTTTGCATGTTTTATGTGATATTTCAATGCAAATGATGAGGAAGCTCATTTTGTTAGCACGACTAACCTGATAATCACATTATGAGCCGTAAGCCTGTTATTTTTTATCCGACACGTAGCTACTAAAGCGACAAGGTTATTTAGAGTTGAAATACAAGGGGATTTCATGGGTCATAGATAAGGTTGGCAGTATATCCTTAAACAGTTATGTCTATGGCAAAGCACTGGCTCAGTGAAAGTATAGTGGGCTTAGTTCTAACGGTGCCATCTGCCGCTTTGCGAACGGGTCCGACTGGATTCTTGGAGGATTACAAATGGACCTTTCTTCGCTCTGTTACCCAAAATGCCTTTGAAATGTATGTACGTACGTTGGTATGTACGTAGTCGGTCCCAAAGTTCTGTCTCTGACACATTATTTTTGAATTTAGAACACGAATTTGGAAAAGTTTTACTGCATTCCGTTTTTGAATGTTTGACAATTATTTTAAAACAATAAATGATGATTTGGCGCGATTTTTCACAATGGAGTGGACTTTGAAAGAAAACCGAATAGCAGTTTTGGCGTTGCATCGCTGTGGGCACTCGCCGAGTACCATTTTCAAGTTGCGCAAAAAATTGAAAATAACGCTTAGGTTTGTGTATCGTACTATAAGTAGGTACACTGAAGTCTCTAGTGTTGAGGACAAGAAAAGAACTGGCCGGCCTTGCTCCGCAAGAACACCAGCAGTAGTGATGTGCCGTGGGGAATATTCCAATTTCCAGTATTTTACTACCGGGAATATTCCCAGTATTTTTCCAATGTGCCCGGGAATATTCCCTTAGCGGGAACATTCAATATGTATGATTGTTTTGTTTTAACTTTGAAATAAGACATCATTTCTATGTCTTTAAGTACACATTCAACACTCTCTTCATTATATTACTAGCTGCCCGCCCCGCGGTTTCACCCGCGACTTAGTGAAACTTTTAATAAATAAAATAATACTCTATTGGTAAAAAACATGATTCACCAAACAAATAAGATAAATAAAAGGATTTAAATATAAACGTCGGTACGAAAAAAATCCTTGTCATTGTGGCGTTTGTTAGATTTTGACGATTGCTTGGAAAATAAAACACGTCAAAAATTATAACATTTCCACAACAGATGAAATTTATTGGACCTTTCCTAGGATTCCTATTATTTTTATATTCCGTCGATGCTAGCTGCTGGTTTCACTTTCTCTCTGAGGTGGCCAAGCCACACTCAACCCCCGTGTCGGCACCGGGTAAGCTTCCGTAAATCCCTGTGTCGCGCGTTGCAGCTGGTGTCGATTTGTAATCAAATGTTTGCTTTCTCTTTTTCTCTGAGGGGGGCCTCAACCCCCCATGTCGACGCTGGGTAAGCTTCTTTAAACCCTCGTGTCGCCGGTCGCAGCTAAATAAATCTGAACACGTGCGACACGCAAATTTTCAGCGGACAACGTTAGAAAAATCCGCCCATAAACCATAGAATAACCTCATTCTTATTCATAATACATTTTAGTCCAGTATTTTACTTATATTTATTTTGTGACCGGAAATGGCTCGCTGGTTGTCAAAATATTACGTGTCTCAATTTTGGATAGATCGTGTTAAAACATCTTAACTTGCATGTCATATTTATATGCAAAATGTTTTAATATCTTTGTAAAATTAATAAAGTCGACATCTTGTTGAAACACATTTTGTATGGAGTATGTATTGTGACCCTGGTTGTCAAAATATTACATGTATAAATTTTTGATGATCTTGTTAAAACATCTTAACTGGGATATCATATTTATATGTAAAAGGTTTTATTTCAACATCTTGTTCAAACATATTTTTTATGGATTGTGTATTGTGACTTAAACTTAAATCTTGGTGCAGCTACTCAATTGAGTAAGTCAAATGTCTCGAGCAATATATGTCACTGTTAAAAAAAATTGTTTCCTAAAACGCGAATTGGCTCAATGGCGCCGTCATTTCAAAAATATTGGAAAATGCGTGTTCCCGTGGGAATGAGACATTTTACCGAGGTAAAGAGTAGTCTATGTATGTCCTATTCTGGGCATTTTCTCGTCTTTGTATGTACAAAGTATCATTTGAATCGATTCAGCTCTGTTAGCGCCAAGTCCTAACAAACACACACACAAACATCCGCCTTTATAATATTAATTGGATTAGGATTACTATGGTTCTTTAAACAGGTAACCGTCACAAAACGAAGGGCAGAAAAGCTTAGTATTCACGTATACAGCTTCAATTTTAATCGCTTTAGCTTCAAAACGGATGGAGTTTCATAGGAACTTACCCCCCCTTTTTCACCCCCTCTAAGGCAGATCCTTTTTGCGTCATTTTTAATTTCTAACCCAATAGCCAAATATAAACTGACGGAGTTTCATACAAACTTATCCCCCCACCCCCCTTTTACCCCGTTAGAGAGCAAATAAAAATAAAATACCTATCTATATAACAAAAAAAAGTTTCATCAAAATCCGTCCAGTAGTTTTTGCGTGAAAAGCGGACAACAAACAGACAGACAAAATTTTTTTGAATCAAATTTTTGGCTTTTATTGGTTGTATGAAGATCCCCCATCTTAGTTTTTCTTTAATATCTTTAATGTACGGACATGAGGTTGTTATAATTTTATTATATGTATATAGATTATTAAACTAAAATTATTCCATTTACATTGATTTTTATTTTTCATTAAATTTTTTATTCAACACTAGGTAGTTACCCATTAGAAATATAGAAATCAAAGAATTAAAAAAACATTTTAATATTACCGGTAATATTCCTGGGAAAGTAAATGGGAATATTCCCGGTAAGTTTCCAGTAACTTTGGGAATTTATCGTCGTCGTCGTCGTCGTCTCAGCCGATAGACGTCCACTGCAGGACATAGGCCTCCCCCAAGGATCTCCACGATGATCGGTCCAGCGCCACCCGCATCCAGCGGCTTCCCGCGACCTTCACCAGATCGTCGGTCCACCTTGTGGGAGGCCTACCTACGCTGCGTCTACCGGTCCGTGGCCGCCACTCGAGAACTTTCCGGCCCCAGCGGCCATCGGTCCTACGAGCAATATGCCCCGCCCACTGCCACTTAAGTTGCGCAATCCTTCGAGCTATGTCGGTGGCTTTGGTTCTTCTCCGGATTTCCTCATTTCTGATTCGATCGCGGAGAGAAACTCCGAGCATAGCCCTTTCCATTGCCCTTTGAGTGACCTTGAGCCTTCTTATGAGGCCCATTGTTAGCGGCCACGTCTCAACTCCGTAAGTCATCACTGGCAACACGCACTGATCCCAGACTTTTGTCTTAAGGCACTGCGGTAGTTGTTGAGAAGAGAAGATGTTACGTAGCTTCCCGAACGCTGCCCAGCCGAGTTGGATTCGACGATTGACCTCTTTCTGAAAGTTGGACCTACCCAGCTGGACTATTTGTCCCAGGTAGACATACTCGTCGACAACTTCCAGAGTAGAGCCCCCAACTGTCAGAGTAATGGGTGCAACAAGAGAGTTTGACATAACCTTGGTCTTGTCCATGTTCATTTTTAGACCCACTTGTTGGGAGGCTCTATTGAGGTCATCGAGCATTGTACCGAGGTCCTCCAGGGTTTCCGCCATGACCACGATATCGTCGGCAAAACGAAGGTGAGTCAGATACTCGCCGTTGATGTTGATGCCAAGTCCTCTCCAGTCCAAAAGCTTGAAGACGTCTTCCAGTGCTGCTGTGAACAGTTTCGGTGATATTACATCTCCCTGTCTCACTCCTCGCTGCAACTGGATAGGTTTCGAGTCCTGGTCCTGAAGTCGAACTGACATGGTGGCGCTTTCGTACAAGGACTTCAACACTTCGATATACCGATAGTCAGCTTGGCACCGCTGAAGAGACTGAAGTACGGCCCATGTTTCGATCGAATCGAAGGCTTTTTCGTAGTCCACAAACGCGAGGCAGAGTGGTTGGTTATACTCTTCAGTCTTCTGTATAACTTGCCTCAGCGTATGAATGTGATCCACGGTGCTAAAGCCTTTTCGGAAACCGGCTTGTTCGGGAGGCTGGAAGTCGTCGAGCCTGCGTGCGAGACGATTCGTTATGACTCTTGAGAACAGCTTGTAGACATGGCTCAGAAGCGTGATGGGTCTGTAGTTCTTCAGCAAAGACTTATCGCCCTTTTTGAAGAACAGCATCACCACGCCTCTGTGCCATGCCTGTGGCGTTTTGCCCTCGAGTATGACAGAGTTAAACAATTTCTGCAGTGCTTTAAGTATCGGTTTACCACCGGCTTTCAGAAGCTCTGCCGTAACTCCATCATCACCCGGCGCCTTGCTGTTTTTTAGCTGTTTCAGAGCCATACTAATCTCGTACAAGCTGACGTCCGGGATGTCTTCTGTGTAGTGCCGGGTTAATCGAGCTCTTGGATCTGCGACCCGATTATTGACAGGTGTGCATGTTGTCGCGTATAACTGTCCGTAGAACTTCTCGACCTCTTCCAATAGCTCGGGCTTGGACGATACGATTCTGCCATCGTCGGTCTTTAGCTTCGCTAGTTGGCTCTGGCCTATCGACAGATCTCTAGCAAACACCTTGGAGCCTTTGTTGCGCTCAATTGCCTCTTTAATACGGTCAGTATTAAATTGGCGTATGTCGCGGGTCAAAGACTTAGAGATCTGCCTATTGAGGTGCCGATATTGGGAAGTATCCTCCGACGACTGCAGAATCATCTCGCGTCGTTCCTCCATGAGCCTCGAAGTATGGTCTGAGATTTTTTTGGTTCTGTTCGTACGATTGGGTTTGAAGAACTTAGAGCCAACCGTAAGGACAGTTTCCACGACCCTGTCGTTATAGTCGTCCACGTCGATACACTCACCCAGGCAATCGAAGCGGTTTTGCAGGTGGAGCTGAAAGCTCTCAGGGTTTTGGAGTTGGATTTGGGAATTTATAAATCGCGTTAATTATTAACTGTGTTTATATAGTAGACTTGTTTTAAAGGCAAAAGTAATAAATTTAACAAAATATCATTTCTTTCAACAACATTTTTGAGCAACTTTCCCAAATATTTCCACTTTTGGGAATGTGCCCGGGAACGCTACTGGGAATATTCCCACGCTAGGGAAACTTACCGGGAACGGCACATCAGTAACCAGCAGTGATCAAAGCGATCAAGGAGCGCATACGAAGAAATCCTGTCCGAAAACAGAAACTTATGGTTTGCAGATGAAGGTTAGTAGAAAAACAGTCAAAAAGGTTTTAAACGAAGACCTTAAGCTGAGAGCATACAAAAAAAAGAGTGGGCACTTACTTAATACCCGTTTAAAAGAAATTAGACTCAAAAGATCCCGGGTGTTGTTAAAACGGTACGCGAAAAACCGGCACCGCGATATACTTTTTACAGACGAAAAAATTTTTTATATAGAAGAAAAGAATAATAAACAAAACGATAGAGTGTACGCTACCAGCTCTGAAGAAGCAGGAAACAAAGTTCCGCGGGTGCAACATGGGCATCATCCCTCTTCAGTCATGGTCTGGTTAGGAGTCTCCTACTATGGGCCAACTGAGGTTAATTTTTGCGAAAAGGGGGTCAAAACCAGTGCAAAAGTGTACCAAGAGACGGTTTTGGATCGGTACGTCAAAGACCTGCCCAACACACAATTTTCAGGACATCACTTTGTGTTCCAGCAGGATTCTGCGCCCGCTCACAAAGCCAAGACCACTCAAGCCTGGTTTGAACGTCAAAACATTGAGTTTATAAGACACGAAGATTGGCCTTCCTCCAGTCCGGACCTTAATCCTCTGGACTATAAAATTTGGCAGGTCTTAGAGAGCAAGGTCTGTGCTAAGCCCCATAAAAATTTGGAGAGCCTGAAGTCAGTCATAGTTAAAGCAGTCGCTGAAATCGACATGGATATGGTGCGTGCTGCGATAGACGACTGGCCGCCGCGGTTGAAAGCCGTTATTAAAAGCAAGGGAGGTCATTTCGAATAGTTTTATGTTATTTTGATTCTTCGATAATTGTATTTTTAATTGATATATAAATTTTTAAAAACAGATTGGTACTTTTTATTTTATCAGTATTTTCATATATGACAGAACTTTGGGACCGACTACGTATATGGAAAAGGCGTCGGTAAAAGAACAATATAGTTGTGTACATTATCAGTACTGTAGCTCTAAATATGCGTGTATTCATTGCAAATCTGCGACTGAAAACAGCTCTTTATTGCGCATGTTTTAAAAAAGCACGTGGCGAAAAATAGTACGAAATCACCCAAAATAAAAGTAAGTCGGAGTCGGTCGGGTATTGAATTGACTTTATGACGAGCTTGACTTTCAAAAGTCTCGGGATATTGGGACTCTGATTATCTATCGATACCTCAGATTTACGTAAACATTTTTAGTACAAGGTGAACTGAACTATCGGCGGTTTTAACTGTTTCACAACGTTTTTCGTTATATGTGGGTGTGACGCGTTGATAGAGCATAAAGGCATGGTAAAAGCACTGTATGAGAATGAGAAGCGAGGTGCGTCGCCCTCGGCTAAAAATATGCCGGTTCATCGCGCGCTTCCTCGCCGCCGTCACAAAGAAAATGCGCGTCTGACCTCTAAATCTGGAAGTGTATACGGCAGAAACGTCCAAAACCACGAGGTTACGTCATCATAAAGGTGCAAGGCATGCAGCGGAAGTGTAGCTCAGAATAGTGTCGTGTAAACATTTAGCTGTGAGAGCAAGCCATGTTTTCTAACACCTTTCATTACGGAGCAACGATGAGATTTACTTTAAATTATTTGCGGTTACTTGAGAAAAAATCTCGTGTTAATGGGCTCTTACGAGCTCAAGGAAAAGAGAAACCTGTGTATACAAAATACACCAAGTGTGTCCTAGTTTTAGGTTATCATATCAAGCATACTTGCACTGTCTGTTTCTGATGATAACTACCAACTAGTTATGTACTTCCTACCGATTGGAACTTTACCCAGCTTCTTGGAAAGTATTAGGTAGTTCTTCTAGGTGAGAGTGTTTGTGAACAAGGAATGATCCCTAGATATTTTCATTTCATCTTTATCGTGCTGTAATGATTTGTGATATTACCATTAATATCGCGTTTCTTCTGAGTGTTATAACAACTATGCAGTTAGTCCAGTTTATGGACCTTATGAAATAAACACCGGAAGCCATTACTATTTCTAAGATATTGCTTGCTATGTGGTTACATTTCCTGTTTTGCCTTTGAACACGTTTTACAAGACCGCTTGTTTAGGAAAACAATATATGTTATTTTTTTATGACAATAAGCATTCGACTAGAGATGTGTTAAGATGAATTAGATGAATATCGCTATGGTAAACTCTACATGATTTGATGGCACATAGAGTGCATAATATTCGCAATGCGGAACAACGCTTGGCCGGTGATTTGCCTGGCGAAGACCTTGGCGACACGAGTTAAAGGCCCGCCACCTTCTGACGCACTCTCCGGAAGTTCTCCGCTCCCCAACGACCCACCCGCTTGACGACTTATCATTTTGTACAAGTGTACTTATGCCAGCTATCTGCGGATTTATCTCGCGCATAACAAAATGAGCGTGTTATCGGCTGCGTTGCGGCGGTTCACATCTTGAGATGTACTGCGTCATCGCGTGCGATGTGTACAGCAGACACGACGGTCAAAAACATCAACCACGTGGCTGTGCAAAAAGAGTTGTGCGATTGAAATGTTGGCACGAGAGCATCAACCGAGTGAGGAGTGCCTCTCAGGAGCGTTATTTAAAGAGCCGCGTGTGAATGTAGCACAAGTTCAAAGCGGCCACCGCGGCGCAGGTCGCACGGAATAAGGTTAATTACCCCAAGGCCGGGGGAGCCAAATACAAAACTATCCTTGACTCGCCACAAGGATAGACTTGGTTTCAAATCTCGCCAAAACATTTCTATAAACTACCGAAGAAAAGGCTATTAATTAATTATCAAACGCTAATTAGGTGAATTTCAATGAATATGATTATCGGTCAAGCATTTGATTAACCGAGTTGCCTTTGCGCTGTGATTAGTTCATTGGCTACAAACACGGAGGACAATACAAAGTACGAAGTGATTCATATGTGTTTGAATTAACCGCGTTGGCTACATTGCCTGTGGCTACGTAAGGTCGTTCAACCTGAGGGGCATCCTGTTAGTTGGTCACAACATTTTTTTTTCAAGTTTGCCATTGCCACCATTCCATCGTATCAGGTAAATAATTACACAAGTGATATAGTTTGTTGCGGCTCAATTGTTATAAACAATAGCTGCTCTGACCGCGCTCTGCGATTTTCTAGAATAGTTTCAGTTCATGCTCACAGCTTGTTTATTTAGATTGGATCTGTTCGACCGAAATCTGACGTCATTTCGAGAGCTGCGTTTATGAGAATCTGCGGGCTCCAACGTAGCTGTAAGATCAGTAAGATCATTTACAAGTTTAGGCAATAAGTCAGGTTTAGGAATGTTTTTGCGATATTGTTGAATTCCCAAAAATGCTTAAGTAGAAGAAAAGCAGGCGGTCCTAAAATTAGGTACAATCCTTTGCATACACTATGATCTTGAATACAAAACATGTTGCGATGACTGTAAATGAGTTGGGGTAAGATAAGGGTAGAGAAATGGGGAAATATTTCTGGAAGGTTAGTTCTATTTTGTTAAGGCGCGTCGTGAGTCAGGAGTTTTCTTTGGATTGATGACCCTCCATCCATCTGCCTACGTTTCGCTAAGCGACACAGCTGTCTTCAAAGTAACGGTAAAATACTGCCGTGAAAACCGTACAACCGGCTTGATCTTTTGAGAAATGGCGAATCTAGCTGTATTGCAATACCAGTTGTGTTTGCATGACCTTAACGAAACGCTAGTTTTTTTGGAAGTCGACTAATTAACTGTTAAAATTAAACCACGAAGTATTTCGAATATTTTCCAGAAAGAACGAAAATAATAATAATACTAGACTAGACGGAGAATATCATAACGGAAACAGCGGCACTTTATTTCCTTGAAGTATAGTTTATATTCTCTTCGTATTGCATTTGCTTGGTAGAGTCGTGAATAAACATTTTAACAGTATAGTAATTTCATCACATTATTTCGTTATGTGTGGCAGGTTGTGATTTAAAAGCACGTATTGTCTAAGGTACAAAAACCTAATTCTAGCGAAGTAGGTCAAACCACGGCGCGTAGTCGTCGACGGTGCGGGTCAAAGACGAAAGTGTCGCAATCGCAAATTCAAGTTGGGGAGCCAAAGCAGCTCTACAGATTACAAACCAGTGATTAGATTCTCTTGATATTTCAAAGAACACTTCTAGAAGTATCTGTTAAGCCAGCGTCACCTAGATATAAACTTTAAGCAACTACGATGAACTTAAACTTTTACTTAACAATTTCAATTTTCATTATAAAGTACCTATTAGTATGCTCTCCTTTTGTAGTTTACTATGAAGATCACGGACACAAGATTGAGGTCAAATCAATATGCAACATTGTCAACGAGGGTCAAAGACGATAGGAGAATAGAAGTTTTGCAATTCAAGTTACGGAAGTCGGTCACAGCCTTCACCAAATGGATGACATGTTTTAAGACACGCTTATAGATGCCACTTCTAAGGAGATATTTAGGAAGGTACGTTACTAATATTAACAGCAAAGATTCAAAGAACTGATTGTGCGTAGAGGCCATAAATTCGCAACTAACAACTTCTAGGTTCTAATAAACTTGGGTTGGTTGTACTTGGCACGTGCAAAACAAAATCTGTGGCATACATCAAGTTCTGCGAACGAATGTAGACGCTAGGGGCATAATTGTGTGGAACATACATTACAGACAGCGGTAAGCTATGAAGACACCACGCAGTACAGGCTGACTTATCTTTTTGGAAGTTCTGCTGGACTGAACACAAATTATGCCGTGTGATGCCGGCTTAGAATAGCATCACTCCACATCCTTCCCGCGGGTGTCGTAAGAGGCGACTAAGGAAGAGTATGGGTGTATTACAATTTTTTAGACGACCTGTCGCTATAGTGATATACATGTTTTCCGAAACAACCTTGGAAAACAATCCTCCAAAATGTCAGACGCGGCGATAGCGACCGTATTCTTACGGCCGTTAACGCTCTGCCTACTCCGCAAGGGATAAAGGCGTGATATATGTATGTATGAACACAAAAGCTGTATCGATAGTACGAGGCTGTCTGTAGAACTATCTTCCCAGCGGTATCTTGCGCCAAAGAGTTTGCTGTATTCCTGTGTTCTGTAGGGAATTTGGTCCAGCTTAGAATCAAGAAAAAACTCATCAAACGACTTCAAGTTTCTCGCTAACATTTATTGCGAAATTGAGATAAAAATAAACATAAAATGACCACTAGGAGGAATCTAGACAAAAAGGCGCAGATAGAGATTGAAGTAGTATGATAGACATGAATAAAACAACGCAAGGAATGCGATCATCATAGCTTGTGTATGTTTAGATCACGTTTGTGAAGATCATCTAGTAATTATTACTGAAATCGTGTTGCATGGAACAGATCTTAAGCCCTACATTTATTTATGATTCAAGGAATTAATTTTAAATTGCAAACAATGCATATATCTACTTATCTATAAAAAAATTCAGTATCTACATCAATCACGTTGCTTAAATCTAACTACAAGTGGGTCAAGATATGTGCATCAATTTTATGTTAATAATCTGTATTACTAAATTCGCATGCCTAATCATTCTAATCAATCAAAGGGAAATTAGGCTGTAAAAGGCCTTTTAGGTATTGAATCGAATGAAGTAATGCAGAGGGATAATGTTAATGTTGTACCATACATATTATGACTGATTAGTCTTGGTCTTGGGCTAATCGATTTCTGGAAGAAACGAACCTTAGGCAGATAAAACAAAACTTAGGTATCTAAATAGAATTAATTGACCCGCCCCAATTCTCTTGTACCTACACTTAAATATTTTCTACATAATAAAGACAATAAATATGCAAATAAATATAACAAGGTACCTATCTACGTACCATTCGGAAACACGTTTACATATGTTTAACCTCGATTATCAAAGCTATTATCAAGTTTTCAAAACATAATTTACAAGCAACCCGCCCAGCGGCTGCGCCATCTGCAACACAATTCCCGTGGGAATAAGATGTTTTCCTGGCAATTATACATAAAAACCTTCCTCTTGAATCACTCTATCTTTTAAAAAAATCTGCATCAAAATCCGTTGTGTAGTTTTGAAGAGTTAATCTGTATGTAAGACAGACGTGATAAGCGAATTTGCTTTATACTATGTAGTGATTAACGAAAGCAGTAAATAAACAGCTAAAATGAATTAAAACGTTTAATGGTTGGCACACTCCCTTTTCTATTTGTGAAGTGTAATACCATAAAATTACTTTTTTCTATGTTATCTAATACTAGCGGCCCGCCCAACGTCTGCGCCCGCTATAACTCGTTTTCCCGTGGAAATAAGATGGTTTCCCGGCGAGTATTATTACACATAAAAACCTTCCTCTTGAATCACTACAAAATCTATTACAAAAACCTGCATCAAAATCCGTTGAGTAGTTGTAAAGATTTAAGCAAGCATACATACAGACAGACGTGAAAAGCGACTTTGCTTTATACTATGTAGTGATAATAAATAAAAAGAAAGTTAAAAGAACTTGTACACTATAAGCTTATGCCTTATGTCATGATGGTCATGTCACATTAATAGTCTTCTTTCTCATAAATGAATAATAATAAATAATAATACCAATCAATAATACGGTACCAAAATCCGTGGAAAAAAATACTCTCATTAGCTTTGTGTACTGAAGATAATAAATGTTTCGCACTTATCTTAAACATGTTATGATTAGGTACTGTGATTAATAAGATTAGGTAACAAACAAGAAATGAACTTGCTATATGTAAACAGTTATTTCTAGTACAAAGAGAGAAAATACACCTTTGCATTGAAAAATATACGCTCTATGTACTATCGCCGGCACATCAACCTACCCATTTTCCAACCTTACCAATACCCATCAATCTACCCAGTTATTTATACAAATACTAAGAAAGCCCAGAATACTGTTGTTCCCTTAAATGAGTAGACTACTGCACTTTGTTATGGAGTGGTGCTTCTGTACACTAGTAGTTATTTAATCTATGGCCATGGGTAAATTGTATGGTTGATGCTAGCTATAGTATAATGGTCTCAGTAAAATTGTTTGTGTAAGAAATGTTTACCATAGGTTAATACTAAGAAATATATATGATGGATCAATGGATAATACACTAAAAACTCACCTCATATACATTAGGATGCCATACTTTTGTTAAAAACCTAATTGTTGGTGGTGAATATGGATAGTCTGGAGGGAATTTCATATGTGCCTGAAACAAACAACAAAGCTTTTGTTAAAAATATATAGTACTTACTGTATATAACTAAATTGTACAAGTAAATGGAATATTATTATTTTTATGTGTAACGAAAACCTTGCAGTTGTGATCAGCCCATGAAACTGAACAACTTTTTCTATGGGGCTATGTTGGAAAACCTAAAAAAAAATTCGACCCTCCATACAAAGTTCCCCATCAGCTGACTGACTTTGATGGAAACTAAAAAAAAAATTGTTTCACAACATAGCCCATAGAAAAAGTTGTTCAGTTTCAATTATCCAACCAATTTACCCGACAAGCCACCTGTTTATGGAGTATAGGGTGATAAAGAGTGATCTCAGATAAAAAATAATAATAATAATAATAATAAAGCCTTTTATTTCCAAGAAAAACTTAAATAACATGTTTTTTTTTTATACATAATTATGGTGTATTTGTTAGTGTGGTTAGTTTGTTCTTATTACCTAATAGTGTTAGTTATTTTTAGTATGGTGAGTTTCTTCTTGGATCCCTCTTTGGGTGAAGGCCTCCTCCAAATCTTGCCACTGCTCTCTGTTTTTGGCAGTTTCAAGCCATTTTTTGCTTGCTATATGACATATGTCATCTGCCCAGCGTTTGTAGGGCCTGCCTACACTTCTCTTGCCAGTTGGACCTGTCCAAGTGGTAGTTTGAATGGTCCATCTCTTATCAGGAAGACGAGCTACATGTCCCGCCCACTTCCACTTCAATTTGAGGGCATGTGTGAGAGCGTCGGTGATTTTTGTCTTCTCTCTGATCTTTGTGTGTTTTATTTTATCAATTTTTCTAATTTTCGTCATGCTCCTCTCCATTGCTCGTTGTGTTGTCCTAATTTTATCTTTGACTTTTTTTGTATATACCCAGGTTTGGGATCCATATACCAGGCATGGCAGAAGGCAGGTATCGTGTATAATCTTTTTTATGGATATGCTGTAGTCTCCTTTGAGTATTTCTTTTAAAGCCCAGAACTTCTTCCAGGTTATGTTGGATCTTCTGAAAACTTCTTCTTCATTACTGGTTTTTGAGAAAGAGATTTGTTTGCCCAGATATATATAGTTATCAACATATTCAATTGTTTTGCCGTTGATGTTTATTGGAGTCTTTTGACTGTTGGTCATTGCCTTTGTTTTGTTGGCGTTTAGTTCTAGGCCTACTTTGGAGCTTTCTCCGCTTAGTGAACACATCATTAGCTCGAGGTCTCTCGGGGTCTCAGCAAAGACAATTATGTCGTCAGCGAATCTTAGATGGTTTAATAGGTGGCCGTTAATTCTTATTCCTTTTTTACTCCAGTTCAGTTTTTTGAATATGTTTTCCAGCACTGCTATGAAAAGTTTTGGCGACAGCGGGTCTCCTTGTCTGACCCCTCTCTCGATTTTAATCTCTTTTCCAGTTGTTTCGAGCCTCACTCTGCTTACACTGTTTTTATATATATTTTTGAGTATTCTTATATATTTTTTATCTAAATTGATTGATTCAAGGGTTTTCCAGATTGAATCATGGCTAATTGTGTCGAAAGCTTTACTATAGTCTATAAATGCGAGATACAGTGACTTGTTAAACTCTTTGAATTTTTCGAGTACTTGTTCAAGCGTGTGAATGTGGTCTGTAGTACTGAAACCGGAGCGGAAACCTGCTTGTTCTATAGGTTGAGCTTGATCTATAGTAGGTGTGATGCGTTTAAGTATGATTGAAGTAAATAGTTTGTATATACTGGCCAGTAAGCTAATAGGTCTATAATTGCCTACATCTAGAGGATCTCCTTTTTTGTACAGAAGAATTATGTCTGATGTGCACCATTGTACAGGTATTTCTTCTGTGTCTATTACCATGTTAAACAGATTAGTGAGGTGGTGAAGTACGATGGGTTTTCCTAATTTTAGAGCTTCGTTGTATATCCCGTCAGGCCCTGGGCTTTTATCATTGCTTAGGTAGTTGATGTGATTGAAAACTTCTATCTCTTCTATTTTGGGTACATTTGTAGAGTCGTGGGTCTTATTTTCTACTGCTTCTTCATTATTACTATGGTTTTCTCTTTTTTTGTAAAGTTCTTTGTAGTATTCTGTGGCTAGGTCTAAGACATCTTTTCTCGATTTTGTCTTTTTAGCGTTTTTTTCAAGATTTTGTATCCATTTTTTGTTGGAAGAGAGGTCTTTAAATGCGCGTTTTGTACTTCTATACTTGTTAAGGTTGTGTGTTATAATATGTCTTCTATGTTCGCTGTAGTCTTTTTTGATTGATTTACTGGTCTCTTTGAATAGTTTACTTAAATCCTTTTTCATTTCTTTTGTTTTGTTGGGTATGTTAATAAGTTCTGTTCTTTTTTGTATTAGATTTTCAGTATGTTTGCTGAATATACTTTTTTTATTTGAGATATTCTGTTGAGTTTTCAGACTTTCAGTTATACCACTTTCCAGACTGTTATAATAATCTTGAACACTACCTGGCGTTGTTTTTATGTTCTTTAGATTTGAATCTAGACATTTTAAGTACTTGTCAATTTCTTCCTCTGACTTAGGAATGTTCAGTTTTGGTCTAAAGTTCTTTCTGCTTGTTTTTGGTGTATTTAGGTTTAGTGTTGCTCGTATCAGTCTGTGGTCAGACGGAAATTGTATAGAGTTTAAGACTTCAACGTTAGTTATAAAGGAGCGTTTATTTGACAAGATGAAGTCTATTTCATTTTTAGTGTTTGAATCAGGAGAGAGCCATGTCCACCTACGATTGTCTCTTTTTTTGAAGAAAGTGTTCATAATGGATAAATTGTACTCTGTTGCATATTCTATTAAAGTTTCTCCTCTTTCATTACGTTGGCCATATCCATATCGGCCCATGATCAGGCTTTCTTCTTTAGTTGGCTGCCCAATTTTTGCATTGAAATCTCCGATGACTATGATAGTACTGTCAGCTTGTCTGTGAGCTTCCTTTAGGTCTTTGTAGAAGTTATCTAGTTCTTCTGTGCTGGAGGTCGTAGTAGGCGCATATGCTTGGATAATTGAGATGCTGGAGTTGTCAAACTTTAGTTGTAAGAGGGCTACTCTTTCTGATATACCAGTGAAGTTGGTGATGTGACTTTTTAAGCTTTTTCTTATAAGGAAGCCCACTCCAGATTGACCTTTAGTTTGTCCTATATAGCATAAGATAAAATCTTTGTATTCCTCTATTTGGCATCCTAACCTTCGAACCTCTGAAAGGCCAATTATGTCAATGTTCACCTTTTCGAGAGCTCTAGTCAGTTCAAGATATTTTTCTTCTGTGGATAATGATCTCACATTAAATGTTCCTATTTTAATCATATTTTGGAATTTTGTTTTTGTGTCTGGTATATGGTCCAGAGTGTTGGAGTTTTTGTTTGGAGGGTTATGGTCTTTTCTTGCCACGGTGACCAGCCGGCTTGGCAGAGGTTTTTGTATATTATTAATTTCTGTTAATTTTGAGTTTCGTTTTTGGTAGTCTTTTTTCACTTTATGCTCCCTTATTTTCGCCTTGTTGAGTTTGTTGTTCGGAGTTTGGAGTGCGGTGTTTTTGGAGTTTCGAGGGGCGAAAGAAATCTTTTGAAGATGGAGTTTTCAGAGATGGTCCTTGTTGATCTGGAGATTGAGCAGCCTGTTTCCTTTTATTTTCTCTAGATTGTTGTGGATCTTGATTACTTTTTTCTTTCACAACCAACTTATTAAATTTAATGAATGCAACATTTCCTTTCGCTCTTTCTTCCTTAAGTTTTTCTTGAAGATCTTTTCTTTCTTCCCTTATTTTCTTAGAAAAATCATCAGTTATATACACACCCTCAGTAGATACACGGTTTTTATTTTTCAGGATTTGTACTTTTTTCTTTTGTGTCGTAAGCTGAATAAGTAGTGGTGCATTTTGGTTTTTTCCTAAAACTTTAGTGTAGCAGATTTCGTCCTCACTCAATTTAACATTGATTTCTTTGTTGACTATTTTCAAAATTTCCGCTTCTTTTTCCCACTTTTTCTCCTGTTTAATGCCATGAAACACTATATTGCATTTTTTCTGTTCATTACAAATTTTTTCTAATTTGTTTTCCAACATGGCTATTTTTTCATCACTTTCTTTCTGCTTTTCCTGCATTTCTTTAAGTTCTGCATTAACTATGTTCAGTATAGTTTTTGTTTGGGCGTCTGTTTGTATTTTTATCAAGGAAGCGATTTTTTCGAGAGCTTCTACTGACAGATCCATTTTACTTCTTGGTAGGTTTCGTTTTTATATGGCAACACTTCGTTTGACAGTAGTATATAAACAAGAAAAGCATAAAAAAATTTGAGGGTAGGAAATAATTTTCTAGCCAGTATCACTGTAATATTTCGAGATTTTCGGCACAAATCCTTAATGTTAACTCGAAATAACACTTCCACATATGTATTGTAACCCTTTCTTTTCTTTCTTGATATTTCTGCAACAGTTAGTTCACTATTTAAAAAGTTGTTGGTGAAAAGTTCGGAAGCACTTTTGACTGTGTTAACGGTTTGACAGTTCCAACAGATAAAAAAACAACACAAAAAAAATATTTCATGGTCTGATCACGCCTTCAAGTTTTTATTACGCCGTCTCTTACACCCTGTATAATAAGAGTCAGCTTCAATTATCATAATTAGCCACAGAAAATTGTTGTTTGTGTGTAAACTTAAAGGGGAAACTTTCTTTCATCATCTTTCAGAAACCTTCGTGATAGTCTCATGAATATACCGCTCATGGCAATGCCATTCGACGCGATGACGTTAACGCATAACTTTGAAAGGTATTACAAGGTTATTATACCGGAAAGGGAAGAATGGAAGGAAGGCACTATCCCTCCCATCTTTAGAAGAGCTGAACTTGTTTGGTTCACGGATGGGTCTAGGAAGGAGGGGCGCGCTGGCTCTGGAGTCTTCTGTCAAAGGCCCAGAATCAGTAGGTCTACCAGCCTGGGACCATTCGCAACCGTCTTCCAGGCTGAGATGTACGCGATCATTTATTGCGGGCACCTCAACCTGAAATACAAAGGAAGAAGGATACTCATCCTGTCGGACAGTCAGGCAGCGCTAAAGGCATTACTGTCCGATAGTGTTTGCTCTAAGTTGACGATGGAGACTATTAAGCTCCTAAATCAGCTTGGCGCTCACAATGAGGTGACCCTGGGCTGGGTCCCGGGCCACTCAGACATAGGGGGCAACGAGGCAGCGGACGAACTGGCCAGAGGGGGGTCGGGATCTCGTCCCACGGGGCCGGAACCCTTCCTGGGCATTAATAAGACTGCACCTCGCAGGGTCCTTGACATATGGGCGAATCAACGAGCTTATGATCTCTGGAAAGGATCAGCAGGTCTTACACACTCGAAACTGCTGATCCAGGGATTCTCCCAGAAATATACTTCCGTGATACTAGCAATGAACCGGAATCATGTTAGGCTGTTGACAAGGGCCCTTACTGGGCACTGTAATCTCAACAAACATCTCTGTAGAATGGGGCTGTCCGAGTTCTCATACTGCAGATTCTGTGCTGAGGGCGATGAAACACCGCTACACGTCCTCTGCGACTGTGAGGCACTTGTGCAAACAAGGAGCCGAACCACGGGTGGCCATTTACTGGCCCCTGTGGAGGTCCGTAACCTTGACCCCAAACAAGTTGTGGCCTTCCTCAGAATGGCCCGACTTGAAGAGGTCATTTAAGCGAAAAGGGTTGCCACAATAGATCTGAAAAGGTCGCAGTGGCTGTTGGTCCTCTCAGGACCAACCCCTGTTCTATCAAAATACAAAAAAAATACTTCTTCATCAACTTGCATCCTAAAATGCTAGTTTGATCTAACAATAATTCCATTGGGGTTTTTTGGACGCCAAAGTAATGGCAATGCTTTTCTTTCTAATCAAGATTGGATAAGTCCTGCATGCTTAACTTAGGTAACATATACAAACCATAATTTTGCTAGTAGAGTGCTTCAAAGTTTTCACACAAGTGATTGGCAAATTTTAATCAAGAATATGTTCGGGACTGTGTCACGAATGTTCTCAATTTGCTAAACTTTCTTAATTGACAGTTCTAGAAAAATTTGCCTACTTGTCACTTCTAAATGGGGGTCTGATAACTGTCATATAATAATAGGGCTATAACAGGTATCTAAAAGAGGACATTCCGAATGTGCACCCAGTAAATTAGTCATAAATACTCAATTTCAGGTAAGAAAATGAAGTTCTGCTGTTTATAATATATCATTGTTTCAACTTTATTTTCCATGAGGAGGCAGATTTATCTTGCTGTATGTTATGTTGGGAACCCAATTGTTCAACACGATGATCAAATTGAAAACAGACAAACATACAAATCTCTGGTTTAATGAACCAAGATAGTAGGTAATTCTAAGTTTTGACTTTTCTCATCTAACTGATTTGTGTTTCACTAAAGTGTTTGTTTGATGTAAGGTTGATGTGTAGAAACAGTGTTTCCCAACTCAACAGTTAGGACAGTGTTCGAAAATTTGGAATCACTCATTGCTGGAAGCCTTCTTTTCTGTACTTTTTCAGGTACAGTTACAAGCACTATTGACGATTTGTTTATAACCTACAAAGTAAATAAAGATAAAAGCATAAGGAAGATAAAGGAAGTAATATTGAGCTTACCTTGAAGTATCCACCTTGATAAAGTGTATCTGGAGGTCCAAAAATCGCGACTTCCCACTCAAACAAATTGTCCTCACCCAACAACTTCACTCGGAACCCTTCAACGGGCTCCTCTTGCAGACTCTTATACTCTAAGGCTAGAGCCCTCAGGGCTGAACTTGTTGGCACTGTGCTAGACATTGTCTGTAAACTTTCCTACTTTATAAAACTAAAATCACTATCTACAGGAGATTCTATTGACATAACACTGCGGAACTCTCATCCACGTATTCACGAGGCATCTCTCGTCACAAAAACAACGAACGATGGGGTTTGGTAAACATATCGCCACGGATCATTTATGATTCACACACTTCGAACGCCAATACTGCAAAGCTCAGAGAAAGTTTATGATTCTTCAGCAGTAATAAACGACGAAAAATGGATGTTTGATCCGATCTACACGACGATTCGTCAAACAATGAATCAGAACAAATCCAAACAATCGCGATCCCAAGGAAAACTGCTGCGAGTGCGTGTTCGTTCGCCTCACACAGCTGCTGCCTGAGTTGCCCGAGCGAATATTGTAGAACAGCTGTTTAGTTATTTCCGTGCTTGGTTGATTGCGCAGCGAAGTGACGCACGCGGCCATTTTTATCGACTTCGACAACTTGTAGCGTCATCTACACTTTTTCAAAAGCACTTCTGCCAGTATAGCGACATCTAGTGATAGTTTTTAAAAGTTATTATGTGTCTGTCGCCGCTAGATGGCAGCTGTCATTACAATTAGTTTTTGAATAAATAAATAGATGGCGCTATATGCTTAGCAGTCATTACTAGTTCCGGCGCAAATAAATAGATGGCGCTATCTACTTGCAGTATGCTATGTAGAACGCGCGATAATATTCAAAAAGTTTCAAAGTTTTAGCCAGTTAAAAGCTTTTCGATTAATTTTTCTTTTTGACGTACATTTTGGTTAGCTCTAACTATACCTTAAAATATTGTTAATCTGTGATTTTGGTTTCGGTAGATAGAGAGTTCAAGCAACACGTAGAAATTCCGTTCCAGCCTGGTAGAGCAGCCAGCAGCCATTTTTTTTGTGTTAGCCGTCTTTGTTGTAATATGATAACCTTAATTTGAAGAAAACCCTCGAGTGACACGGTCTTCCAATAAAATACCCTTTTTTTAATTCAAGATCCGGAAGGCCGTCTGATGTCGGCTTAGAATAGCATCACCCCATTTCTTTTCCGCGGGTGTTGTAAGAGGCCGCTATAAAGGGATTCGAGTCGAGGGTATATGTGTAGGTATTACAATTTTGAGATGACAGGCTTGCAACTTGTCACTCTAATGATACACGTAGGATACACTAATGATCTTAAACGGCCCTCAATATTTTGTCAAACGTGGCGATAGCGACCATATTATTACGGCCGTTAGCGCTCCTCCTACCCCGCAAGGGATAAAGGCGTGATTTATGTATTTGTATATGTATACCATATACTTCATAATATCCAGAAGCTCAATTTCTGAAATGTCGAAATTTGATTCCGTGCACGGAACTAGTCTAACCACACGTAAGTGTATTAAAATTTCTGCTACTCAATGTGTTTTTAATCAATTTTTTAATCAAGTTTTGTGAATCATAGGTGTAAATTTACAAATCACAAATCGATAAACCCGGGGGAATCGATAAGTAAAGTAGAACATGTGATTGATACAAGCAAAAATTTGTATTAGCAGATTTTTGCATGTAGCGGTTTACAATCGTTTTAAGAATTGGCTACCTAATTATTTTATACATACATATATCACGCCTTTATCCCTTGAGGGGTAGGCAGAGCGGTAACGGCCGTAAGAATACGGTCGCTATCGCCACGTCTGACATTTTGAGGATCGCTTTTCAAGGTTGTTTCAGAAAACATGTGTATCACTAAAGTGACAGATTATTTCATTCAATCACATATCACTACAAATTTCCTTTATCCCTTGCGGGGTAGGCAGAGCGCCAACGGCTGCAAAAATGCAGTCGCCATCGCCACGTCTAATTTAGATTTTTAACAATGCTTTCTCAAATATTCTCATAAAATTTTGGATACCTACCTACCTCTGCTCTCTGTTACCTAGTAGTTCCTTGGATTTCTTTCCAAATTATAGGTATGCCGTGTAACGGTGCAAAGACACAGATTAATCGGGTTTGTCAGTTGCAGCCAGACAATCGCACGAGTGGGCGCGTGAGTCAGGTCGCCCACCCTGCCACCTCGCCTTGTATGGCAATGCTTTGCGCAACCCACGGAAATCAGCCTATAGGTTTTGGTTTTGTGAATGTAAGTAGAGTTACTTCGGGCTTATTGTGTGTCCTCAAAAAGGATGAGAAGTAAGGATGAATATTTTTTTCAGAGGTCTCGCTTAGTAACTAGGTACCTACTTGCGAATTGAAATCTTACATCTAGCAATAAACTTTTTTATGCTCTGGTTCAGCCTATCATGTCTTTATCGTCAGTAAAATAAAGTATTCGTCGTATCATATAACTACAGGCTGTTGGGAAAACTACTGTTTTCCTTTACCAAAACCACATGTTTTACTAGGTATGCACTCTCTCTCTCCCTTCGCGTAGGATTCCGAACCGTATAACATTTGCACTTAACAGGTAGGTTACCCACCTTAAACATGTTTAATTCCATACAATGTTTTTTGTAGCATTAATTATGCACATCAGTTTTGATAAAAGACTTACCTACTTAATTTTGTCCATTAAACATAGCCCCAATATTTATTTTCGTTTCGGCGCACAACTTTTTCCCGGCTGTGGATAACTAAACAACAGCTTAATTAACCCATCGTAGAGCATTATTCTGCCTAATAGAGTAAAAATCTTATGCAGTTAAAGATTCTCGAGTGAAAAAAGTGTACAATTCAGTTGTTTTCCTGCCGATTCCAAAACACTTCTGACGCTGCTCTAGAATATAATGATCAAGAAAATAGATGTGGGTAGATGGTATGCGCCTGCATACGAATGAAAATACCTATCTTGCTGAGCCATCTAGACAGAACCATGTTAAAGTATGTCAAACTTTACAGAGGCAAGTTGGCCTTAGTTCTAGTAGCTAGCTGGCACTGTAAGCACTGGGTAGTACCTAGTTGTCTAGTAGATGGGTATCGTCTAAGGCGGGCGTGGGTGGCATTAGGGGCGGCTCAACCTGGTGAGAAATCATACGTGAGCTTTTTGTTGCCCAATAAAAATCAACTTTACTTCTGGTCATTGCACTAATCACTAAATTAGCCTATTCTAATTTATGTGTTATGCTTGAAAAAATATTTGAAGATTATGTCTGTTTTAACAAATTATATTTTCTACTAATTCAAATTCAATTCCTTCCCAATAATGATTACCTTTAGGCCGTCAGTGACCATTTCTTAAAGTGACTTCATCTAGATATGACCTGTTCTGGATTCCTGTATGGAAAGGAGTTTCCTGAAAAATTGTACCAAGAGTTTGCATAATTTCGACAGACACTAGTCTTAATTCTGTCAACTTCCTACATATTTGTAAGTTATGTTATGTCTATAAATATTAAATTTTAATGATTTCCTCGGCTTCCTTAATTTAATGAAAGTAGGTCACAATCTTGCAGATATAACGTCGTACAAGTCGATGCTGGAGGCTTTCGCACCAAAATTCTATGTAAATCTTGCACCATACATAGGCACTTGCATGTCTCTACGTAGAAACTGCATTTTATTTTTACGCAAAGAATTCTCGTTGCAAAACTTTTTATATTTATGTTTGTTTTTTGTTTACAGTTTCAAATCGTAAAAAATAAGAATACAAGTGGAACGAGATATCTAAATGTTAAATGAGAAACTTATCTTTTATACCATTATAGGATAGACATTATAAAGGTGAATTGATGACTAAAAGAATGCCAATTAAAGTTTCCAGAGAGAGGTCACGTTGAAGCCACCATCTAAGTCGTTGCATAGATTAGTAATCTACGCGGAACTGCGCAGAGTTTATGCATATGCGATGATTGCGACATGAACACGACTTGCCGCCGCTGACTAACATAAGGTTTAAGATTAAATAAAACTGTGTTATTTACACCTTTTTTGGTGTGAGTCCGACCGAGATGTAAGCGCTTACGTGTCGCCGTGTCGAAGGTCTGGTGGGCGATGCGGCGACGGCGGGCGGCGCGCTGTGGAGCGTCAAGGTGCCGGCCGCGGGGCGCCGCCGCTGACTGCCGGCCTCCGCTGCAGTGCGCACGCTCAGAACCCGCGAGACAGTCGCGACCGGCGCGCGCGCATACGACACGAACGACTCGCGAACCTTATCAACTTCATGGCAAATGTTTGACAACTTTATTATGTGATAAAAAGACTTGCATTTAAGAATTTTCAATCGTATTTAAGAATCTCCTATTTATGTACTAAGTTTTAGTTCGGTATTAATTTATTGTGGGACCAAAATGACTATAAAAAACAAAAAGACTAAACAGACAAAGTCGACCGAGGTTACCGGTTCGACAAGTGCTTCGACAAGTGTGCAGAAAAGCAGCACATCGACGACGACGTCCAGCAGCAGCACGGTCCAGAAGACCAGCTCCGGCAAGAAGGTGCGCTACATCGAGGTGAAGGTCGAGGAAGATGACCCGCTCATGATCACCGACATAACCGACAACGCGTCGGTGAGCGGCTCCACCATATCCGAGGCTTACAACAGCCACCCTCACTATATCATTACGGAAGCTCCGTCGATCCCCGACCTCTCGCAGACGAGGGCTCTCGAACACAACGTGAGTGATATGGCTCAGGTGCACACAGGAGAGTTCGTCTCCACGTCCGCGCTGCAAGAGTCCTCGTCAGCTCATCAGCAAAGCTCCAAGAGCGAGACGTTCCAGAGTTCTTCAACGTCTGTTCAGCGATCTAGCTCTAGCCATCAGACGTTTGACAAAACTACGGATTCTAACATAACAAACCAGACACTCGATACTGCCTTTATAGATGCTTCTGGATCCAATGCTGAATTCTTGAAGAGATCTCAAGGTGCTAATGCAACAAACACATTCCTGCAATCGGAACGCCAGGATTTAATTAATAAACAAGCTACGCAATTTTCGTATAAACCTCAGACAAAAAGTAAGTCGGTTGTTGATGACAAGATAACTAACCAACATGTTACCTACCCAAGTTCTCCTCAGCCTAATAAAAGAGGACAAGCTGTAAAGTCAGATACTTCTAAATTTTATGGTGGTGAAGGTTCACTTGATAAAAATGTGAAAAGTAAACAGTTCAGCAGCACTTCGCAAACTAGCGAAACAAAAAGTAGCAGCGTCACTAAGTCATCTTCCTCATCCCAGATAATTGAGATTGTCGATGGCAAAGAACGTATCATCGACAGTTCTACACGAGAGTGGGGTGACGCTAATGAACATGCTACTAAAGAAGCATATGCAAGTGTCAGCGGAACGGGAATAACACCAAAGTCTGCACACAGCGTCCAAAATTATGACATGAAATCTAAATATGACACTGGTAAAGAAGGACAAAAGCCTAAAAGTGAATTAACAATCAAGGAAGATTCTAAATTCATTAAAGATGGAAATCAACTAACTTCTCATACAAATATTATTACCGAGAAGGATAACTCTATTCAACAACAATATAGTTCTACTCGCGAGAAACTAACATCAAGCGCTAATCATCATTCGAATGTTTCTTTGGATCAGTCTACATCTCAAGACCACCTTTTAAGTTCTAACCTGCAAACGACTTCTAAAGATCACAAAAAACTATCCAACATCTCGGAGGAGCAAACTATATTGTCTTCCCAAGACTATTCGACTACTTCAAGCTCAATGAACACAGTGCAAACTAACAAAAATAGTACACAATCGACTGATAGGACTGTTTACGATAAAAGACAACCAAACAAAACAGACTCATCAGATTTTTTCGGTTACGACGTAACAACTGAATTACGGGAAGTAGATAAAAAATTACAACTTGGAAATACAAAGGACTTGAACTTTTCCACGAAAATTATGAAAAGCAATACAAGCAGTGCTGAGCAGGCATCTACTTCTTCCTATCGAATTGAAATTGTCGATGGTAAGGAAAGAATTGTTGATAATTCACATCGGGAATGGGGTGATAGCAAAGATCATTCAACCCACGAGAAAAGTCATAGCGTGAGCGGAACTGGTATCAAACCACACCATGAATATACTCGCCATGTATTGGATCATGCATCGAGTTATGATACCGGTAAAGATGGAGTGCCGACTAGTTCAACTTATGCTTCTGAGCACTCTGCTTTGTACAAGGATGGAAAAGAAATAGCCTCTACAACTAATACTTACGGTGGAGATTTTACCAAGAAACGTCCTATTACTCATCACGATGTAACAGACGACGTGCTGAATCAGCGTATTCAAAATACATCGGACACAAATGTTCAGTCATCTACATATCACTCTACATCAAGTGATAAGTCTCACACTATAGATTCGAAGGACATCACTAAAACTACGGAGTTTTTAACAACAGAAAAGCAGAAATTGTCAAAGGAAACTGCTTCTAAATCAAAAGATACTAAAGATACTCTTACTACTACAAAAGATACTCTTACTACTTATGATAGGAGTACGGGAACATGGAACGGTAAATTCATTTATGAAAAAGAAGAAGACAGACCAAGGAGGCCAAAGGACAGATCTCCATTTAGGACTCCTGAACCTAAAAGACATCACTTAAAACGCCAAGACACTGAAGAAAATATCATATTATCGTCTAGAGATATAAAAGATTTCACATCGATTAGTGATCTTCGAAAGATTATTGAGCAATCACAATCAAAGCAAAATGTTACTGTTAGTGACACCAGCATTGTAATAAAGCGCAACATAGACGATCGCGTTTTGAAGGATATTATTGACACGGTTAAGAAATACCCTTTCAAAAGAATTGAAAAAGTTTCATTTGGAACTAAAGTTAAAGAAGACGTAAAAGATCTTTATGAGGGAATTGACAGTGAAGAAACTACAATAATAAACAAAACAGATGCTGAATTTATTAAGAAATCTTATGAAATTGAAAAGACTAGGAGTCAAGTTGAAGTTACTAGATACGTTACAGAAAATGGAATTACGACAAAAATTACGACTTATGAAGACGCAAAGGAAGATGAAAAAGTTAAAACAAACGTCTTCGTCGATAAGAGTGCTATGGATGTCACAAACTTGGTAAGTATCTAAAGCTGAGAACGTTGCAACTCCAACTGTTATTTGTGAGTCCACATAACATCTTTGTTTTACTTTTTAGCGAGACGTCAAAACGACGAAAGATGTACGCGAATATGACGTTGTCGATCGTGCGATCACCGATGTTCGTGAGGACACCACCGTCAGCACGGTCTACGACGAGCGAATCACCGACAACAGGAAGACCGTCCGTGACGACAGGACCACAATCGAGGAAACCGTCATTGTTGATGAGACCAAGCCCAGGGGCCCCAAGAAACCTGAGAAGCCTAAGGAACAATGCATCTGCGAATTGTGCACTTGTGGGTGAGTGACCTTCATTTTCATTTGACGTCTACTCTAGTTTCTTTATCATGATAAGGATCTGTTTACCTGAATCACACTTTTCCAGCATATCCAACTTTGCTTCATGTAAACAATTCTACGTTACCTTGTAACTATTGGCAGTTATTGCAGTTGATGTATGTTGGTAATTTACGGGCTCGACAGCCATAATGCTATGTCGGCATGTACCTAATGGGTCTCATTGTGAGTTGACCGCGGGTCAGCGTAGTTGTGAATTGATGAATGCAAATCACGTGTTGTACTGTACATATTCGGACTGAATTCAATTTTGTAGGTATTACATCCGCACTATTACACTCTTGTTTAATGTGTTGAACATAAAAATATCTGCATATGCATGTAAGTTGAAAACACGTGACTGTAGAAATTAAAATAAAGCATTTAATGATCTCATCGCCGTTACTTTACATAGGTACGTAAAAACTACATAATTCTACGAACATATGTAGACTTCTGTTAAAATTTAATTTACCATTTGTTTTAGCTTTAGTTTCACCTACTTCTTTGGGTTGGTCACTAGTAATGAATGAGATAACATCTATCCACAATATCTTGACTTCTTATCGATATAAGACAAACTTTTGTCTCTATTATCGTAATAGATAAGTACCTACTGATAAAATTAACTTTAAAAAATATGTTACAAGTAGCTTTGTGACTATTTTCCTATTTATGTAGTTTTAGTACCTACTTAGGTACAGCCTCACCTTATGCTATCTCTCTACCGTAGGACTGCTGGAAGAGATTTCTTTTTAGAAATAAGTAGTGCCCGTTGTGTTTTTTATCTAAATGTGATTGTCCTCTGTTTTATCTTGTGCAATAAACAGTTAAATAAATACATTTAGTTAGAAAGATCTAATTGATTCTACCAAAGTATTCATCAATACGACTATTAGATTGCCTATTATCAGATCCATTAGCTCTCATATTATTTTTCATTCAAAACATGTCCTAACAATCTTGTTGGACAGCCAAAAGAGGTTGTTATGGGCCTTACATAACTCGTTCTAACGACTATTGTGGCTTAGTAACCGCCATACATAGCATCGATACTATTCTACAAAACAGCAATCTGGAGCTATACAGGGTGTTAAAAAATTTGGTACAAATATTTTAAGGGGTGAACTAGCCCATGAAACTGGGAACATAGATCGAAATATGAAAAAAAAATTTGGGCCTCCCATACAAAATGTAGCAGCCGAGCGAGTTAAATGTATGGGAGGTCCAAATTTTTATTTCATATTTCTGACTTTGTTTCTTAGGGAAAGTTGTTCAGTTTCATGGGCTGATTCACCCCTTAAAATATTTGCAGCTTAAATTTTTACACCCTGCATAATTTCAATTTATTTTGATAAGTGGATGACTTAACATAGGTTATTTGGTAGTAATGGTGGTATAGCGATTCATTGTTATTTTTTACTAAAGTTGAAATTGTAACCAATACCGTCAAAATGAGTAATGTTTGATGACGTAACCTCATACCTACATAGCAATATAGCAAACGATAGAGTTAGGTACTTTTGTACTGTGCAGTGCTATTTCTATATTTTAAGAACAAAATCGATGCAGTGCGATGTTGTTTCAAAAGTAAACAAAGATGATTCGTGATCAACGAGAAAATTACTATTTTCGTGAACATGACGCAGTGACATGATCGTGGTAATATAAATTTTGAAGGTGATAAAAACGATCTTATTCATTTGTTTTCTTATGACAAAACAAACGCGCTCTACGTCACAACTCACAACTGGCGAGTTGCCTACTTGGACGATTCTCTCGGAACGATTGAACTAATTTTTATTTACTCACCACATTTGTGATGTCACGAGAATGTGACAAGGATTTTTGAGACTTCAACGCCATAAACATACAGCTGACGGTTAAGTATGTATGACTCACCTACTGCTATTGGTTTCGAAATGGTTTAAGGTTTGACATCAAGCGTAGGAAGGTACTATATAGGTAAATCAAGTATCGATTTAATTAGATTTAGATTCCGTCTTATTGGAATAACATTCATACATAGGAATAGACATATACATCGGCTAGATTAAGAAATATCTAAATAAAATACGTGAATCAGAATTACAGTACATTGATGGCCGGCAATTTTTCTTGTGTCGTTATCGTCATGTTCTTTTTTAGATGTGTGATGCCGGCTTAGAATAGCATCACCCCATTTCTATCCTGTGGGTGTCGTAAGACTGAGGGACTCGAGTTTTAAGTGTATTGCAATTTTAGGCGACAAGCTGCCAACGTGTCACTATAGTGATACACGACTTATCTGAAACGACCCTCAAAGCCAGACATGGCGATAAAGACCGTAATTTTACGGTCGTTAATGCTCTGCCTACCCCACCAGGGGTAAAGGCGTGATTTGTGTGTGTTGTTAAGATCCATAGTTTGAAAAAACCATAAATACAAACTTGGAATGTTAGGATGAGGATGAGGCACCCAAATGTCAACCTTTCAGAGGCATTCTAAGGTACAAGAACAACGATCAGTTGTAAAAGTGTTAGTTGTCGGTGCCTATCTAACGTGTGATATTAGTTATTTTTGAACGAACACAGATTATTGGAGAACAATCGTTTTATACAGTGACCCATTTACATTTTTTATGCTCCTTGACGGTAGACATTTTTGTATGATATCCTAGTTAATAAAATTGAGAGTATCCGATAAAACGCAAGTGGAATAGGCGGGTAGTAAGTCTATAAAGGATAAAGTAGTTGATGTAGTAGGCGTGAGGTCGCACCTACTCAACCATATTAACTTCCTCGCTTACGTGTTTGCTTGCTCACTTGGTTATATTACATCCAATCCAACTGCTCAAACATATAAGTAATTCTATGGCTCAAACAGATACATATATTAAAATATCGCCGCTAGAATAAGCTAATTTGGCAGCTATCAAACTCATACTAGAACAAAGGAAAATAAACCTTATGTTAAAGCATTAACATGATTTTGACAGGTGAAAAATGTGTCTTATTCAAACGGCGATACTGTATGTTGTGTAGCCAGAAACCCATTTTACTTATAATGGAATTTCGAACGATAAGTCTTCTAATAAATAACAGAATTAAGAGGTTGAAGTTCGTTGACCGTGAAGACATTAAGGTTTCTACTTTACTGGCAAATAGAACAGATTTCATAATATTGGTCGTGTTAACTTGTTATTTTGTAACTAGTAACATGGCTTTATCTGCTGGTTTTACTGCAATTGATCACGTCATACCTCGCTGGTCCTTTCACAATCTACTGAACACAGCACAGTGTAAAAAAGATTCTTAAATCTTTTCTATAATATGTTTACCTATACGTGTGTGGGTTGCATGAAGTCATCATCAATGTAAAGAATGATAAATGACTAATTAATTTTAAATGCAATTTTTATTTACTCAGTTTTACAGTTACTTATGCACACACTCGTGGATTCATTCTATCTCATAGAAACAATAAAGTAGAAGGTACAGTCAAGCTCACGTCCGGTTAGGCACTCGAATCGCCAAAGTAAGGCTTATGCGCGCGACATATAAGAATGGTTCAAGATTCAAACGGTCTAATCTAGCCTGACCTCTACTAACTTCAGATTGGTCGAATTCCTGTGTAAGTTCAATAGTAAATATCCATAAAATTGGCAAGTAAATGAACTACCACTACGTAGATCGGTCTTTGTAGGTGATACTTTTCAGATTGTAAAACACTGCAGCACTATTATTTATTCTGTCTCTGACAATGTACAAGCTAAGTATTAGCAGGCCTTATGTCACGTGGCGGTTTGGATCGTGTAACATTCGTGTCTAATCGCATCAGGCACCCTATAGGTACCTAACCTACTATTACTATACCATAAATCTACTAGGTACCTACACATTAGAAAAGTCGCATCATTTCATAGAACTACGCCTGCTACTTGTAGGAGGCGGTTGAAAAATTCTGACACTAGGGTTCATCGGGCCGTTGGACGACTTGGTGTTCCACACGAAAAAAAGAGAGTCCTGACATATTTCCCTAAATTAAAAATACAATTATTTAAATATTAATTTAAAATGTGAATGCAATTGAGATCTGCAATCTACAAAGAGTACAACTTACGAGTATAGTATCGATCATAAATCAATCATCATATAAATATTAAGGATTTTTTTTATTATCTCTATTTTTTGCTCCATCATCGTTAGGCAGAAATCGGAACATGTCTGCCTGCGAAAGTATAAAACCGTTTAAAAATTTGTACGTTGTTATACAATGATTGTTTTACTATACTTATCAAATGTAATACTATGTTAGAAAAATTATCTAGTATAAAAGAATTAAAATGGCGATGCACTGGATATCTCAGGCTACAAAAGCAAACTTGCTTCGAAAATGAGAAAAAAATTGGTAACTAATTAGGTAGCGTTGATAAGAGATGATATGGTGACGTGCTGTGTGTGTTTGTGTATATTATTATTACACCAAGGACAAGTTATGTTTTCGTATATCACGTTCTTGCAAGAAATGTATGATATCATCTACAAGCTACTTGTCGGGCCAAAATTATAAAACGATATTTTATAAAATGTCAGACAAAGTAAAGCTAGAAAGAACACAATTCCTTATACCCAGTAGAGTGCCGATATTTGTAAAACAACCTCAGCGCCATCCTTTTCATTATAATAATAGTTAGGTTAGGTTAGATAACAAAATATAGTAAACAGTATGTCTTGACATTGAATATTAATTGCAATAGCAACAAATAAGTCCATGTGTCTTCAGATGCACAAGGAGAGTCTGACCCAGATAAACTATTGACCACAAACAGATGATTGTCCCATTTAAATATAGCTGTGTGTCATTTTATTGCACATCGAAACGAGACAGTAAAACATCACTACCAACTCTACCAAGGAATGTTTTCTTAGAAAATACGACGAAAAATATTAGTCTGAAAATGTTTCGGAAATTTATTGCCAAGGCAAATTATGCAATTAGACCCGCATGCCTGCACACATTCTTTGTAAAGGTGGAGCGTGTTACTGACTTGTGCAGCCTCTCTTTCCACATCGATACTTGTAATAACTTAAATATAAAAAATGCTGAAATGTTATTTCAACCTTTATAGTTCTATTTTCTGATTGTCTGGAGTCTTTCTCGTTTAGCGATTTTCTTTTCCAATCTTTTTAATTCTCTTACCTAACTACCTCCTAGCAACTTATTTTAGGGTGTGATTCTTCATTGATTTTTTAGCCGGTGACTTGAATAATTTATGGGTTTGTAAGTCGTGATGGTAGCTACGCAAAGCAGGTCGGATCAATGTGCCTAATGTATGTAGTAGAGACGAATTTAGGACTACAATACCTTGTACAGTTAGTACCTAGCTCTAGCTACCTCTACTTACACCTTTTATAGCAGTTCTATTAACATCGTTATCTCTATTTGAATAGATTTCAATAAATCCAGTCCGTGCTTGTCATCAAAAATTCTGGCCAGTGTAACTTATAGTACCTAAGCGAGACAATTTATAGTACCTAAGTACTAAAGTAGGTAAGGTACTTTATGGAATCTATATTACTTACTCCAAATTACAAATTGATTGCTCGGTCGGATGTGCTGTAGTAGCCTAGTCATTAATTCATAGAGCGTAGATTAGGCCGGTCCATTGCCGGTGCGATGGTTGTCAGAAGACACGAAAGCGTATAGTATGCGGTAGAAGAGTGTACTGTGTCGGTAGATAAAAAACAGAGCTAGCTAGGGAGGTACTTACAGAACGACCAACGCTGAAAACTCTAAACGCAACAGAACTACTAACTTTCCTAAAGGACCAATGACCAAAAAGATCAAAATGATTAAGTCAGAGAAGTTTGTTTTGATCTATTGTTCTTTGGAAAAAGTTGTTTCATTTTGACTGGAGTTAAGCGTTTCGGGAAAGTCGTTACCTCGGTAGGCCCTGTTTTACATTGTATGAGTTCTGCAGTAAAAAATATAGATTAGGTCAAGATGAGGGGGGTACAGTTACTCTGATCGGTCTGGTGGTTTTGGTCCAATCTGTTCTTTTGTTGTACTTCTATTGTTGTGCTATAGAGTATATTCAGGTTTAATTTGATCGGTATAGTTTGTTGTCATTATCACAGGGCGTAGATTTTCCAGTCCATTGCCGCAGCTCTGGTAATCAGAGGAAGGCGTGAAAGCGTATGCGGTAGTAGCAAGTCAGTAGAGTGTATGCGCAATCGGTGGGTACTCCACCGTGACGAATAGTGGTAGATCAAGACCGACCTCGAGTGGTTTCAAGGAAGTTATCCTAATAAGTACATTTTAACTAGTCTCGACATCACAAAAACTTCTCCATTAAGACATGAGTATTGCCATTTTGATACCTAATCCTTGTCATCGCCTTTTCTGACAAGTAGAAAAGGCGACAACGACCGTTATTTTACGATGGATAACGCTCTGCCTACCCCCGGATATCCTGAAGGATAAAAGCGTGATTTGTGTATTGGCAGGACTGCCCATATAATCAGATTATAAAACAAATTACTGACTCATGAGATTAGACAAACATTTTTATTTGCGTCTGGTATAAAAAGAGTCGGTGTACTGTACATGAGCTGTGTTAGTGTTCAAAACCGTGACCGAAAGTAGGCTTGTACCTACTAGTTGTAATGCCATGCCACTGCCTCCTCTATACCACAAATGGTGTTGTCATGGATTTCGACACCGTCATACCGCCGGACTTTATACAAATGCCCATGTCATTTGTTTCGCATGCAATATCCTGTGCATGTGTGTATTAAGGGGGTAGTGCCTGTATCTTTGGCATTTTAAGTTCCCCTAACGATACCCTGCTCATAATTTTAGCTATTTGTGACAATATAATAATTCTATCAAATGCATTTTTTAAATATTTGAACTACGGGAGGTTGGAAAATACGGAAGTTGGAAAAAGAAATATAAGAAAAATTCCTAGCTGTTTTGCCACAGCATTAAAATGTTCTATCGTAACGTACGAACTTTTTAATTGGCCCTTTAACAAAAAAGAGGCGTGCACAAGGCCCTAAGAATTTGTACTTTTATAATTTGCCGAAAGATAGCAATCTTAACGGTCGCTTGCGTCGTTGGAGGAGCGTTGTCACGTCCGATTGTATGCTAATATTGAAGTCAAACTGTGATCAGCTCTTGAGCTGGTTCTATTTGCATAGAGAAAAGATCGGAAGATATGATCTACATGTCGAATACATTGTGCTTTCGAATTATTTTATAATAAATATTTCATTCATAACCTTGTTTAAAATATTTCCTAACAGCAATTTTGCTTGCTAAACTTGCTGATTGCTGAAAATCACTTCATATCCGTTTTTGACATAATACCTATAAAAATTGTTTAGGTAATTTAATTTACAATATTTTAAACTTACTTAGGTTCATTGGCTCCATTCTGTTATTTGCAGAAACTTTATGGCTGCGTTTCTTCCCAAGAAATTTTGCGAAGCCGTGCTTGGCCAGGGGGCAATTTGGTAAAACAAGTTTTTATCATCACCAACTCGTGTGGAAACATTCCTCTTTCACTCATTTGCATTGTTGGAAGGAATTTACAATGTAGACAAATAGACAGGTGTAAATCTTGATAATTGACGCAACAGTTTATCTTGGTCTCACGTTTTATCGCTGCAGTTTGTCAATCTGTTGTTAGCTGTGAGTGTCTGAGCTAGGTATATCTATATTTCCTGTTTGATTCTATTTCTTCGGCATTTCTTTAAAACCTTTGTTTTATGTGGTTAGGTTGCTTCGTGGGATTACACATTCACATCGATATGCATGGCATCATTCACATCGATATGATAGGACCAATAGAATGATTTATGTGAATAAAAACTACAATAGCAACTATATGGTCGACGGACGTGTGAGATGTGATGTTGGTAATGGTTAGTTATGTGATCACTGGTCATGATCACGTCTTCATAACGAGGGCAATAAGCTGACTACCGCAGTAACGCCCACTTGCAATTGAAAAATATTTTCTTGGATTGACCTTACTCGTCAACACTTTGATAGCCAGATACAAATCTTTGCATGCGCAAGTTTAATGGAGGAAACTAGTATACAATGCATTTGTTATCTTTGTAACCAACACAACTAGCAGGAATCGAATTATGAAGATGTCCGTCAAGACGATTCATGAAAGACTAAAAGCTAGAGTTTAGTTTAAACTATATGATCAACGAGAATTTAAAAAATTACGATCGCGTGAGAGATAAATAAAGAAATACAGTCATGTAAACAGAAAAGACGCTAATTAGAAGATTTACAGAGAATCAACTAAACTAGCCCGAAGCATGCATGGTTCAGATGATAATTGAGTCGAATTGATATTTGTCTACACAGTAATTGAACCATGAAAAAACCAAATGGTTGCAAATTGTACGACCATTATCCTTTTCCCAAGACATTCTTTCACACTGTAGCGTAGATAAAATTTAGCATTAAAGTACCTACTTATTTCGAGATGCACAGCTTTGTACAAAACTGAAGGGTGACGTAATCCAAAATTAACATATTTCACCAACTTACACCCAAAACAACAATGAAATTCGCAGAGTCCGAATCTGTAAGTTAGACGTCCGAAATGGATTTCTTCCCATTCCAAATTAGTAATTATTGAGACGTTTCACAAAGTGGTGCAGGCGTCCTCAGGCGCTCACTCACTTGGCTGTTGGCTTATTCTCGGCGGTGATCTCACCCGACCCACGTCCTCGCAAACTCGTTTGTTGTTTACTCGCGGTAAGAACTGCCTCTCCGCCACTCAGCCGAGCACAGGACGTTCTGTATTAACTGTAGGTGACTGTAGGACGTTTACGTCATCGTCCGCCGTTCTGGATTTCGCAATGCGACCCACCTGCGTTTCGTAGGACCTGTTTGCGTAGGGTTTAGGACATTATGGTTCCATTGAGTAACTTCAGAATTTAGGTTTTATGTCCCGCTACCTATTACGTCACCTTTCATTTCGTGTTTTCTTGCAATTTAACATCGTCTAGCCTTGTGAGTTTAAGTAATCAATCTTGTTAACTTTTATACGAAATGCGATTTTATATTATACCTACCTACATAGTAAATCATTTGCCGCAGGAAATAATTTGCCGACTCTTTCATCCATTGGAGTAAGTTTTTGCTCGCTTTTGTTGTGGCGAAGGTCGTCGCGATTGAATCATAGCTCATGAGCAAAAATTTTGAGAAATTATTTTAGTTGTGGTATTGTTTCAGTCTTAAAAGCTTAAAGTGCGTGGCCCAGACAGGTAGGCCATATGGTCGTCGACCTTGCATGTACTTGCTGGTGACTGGCAAACTGTTCCGACACCCACACGCTTATTATTTCCGATTCTTTACTCCGTATAGTGGGATCTAATCTAGCCAATGAACTAGACAAACTCAAAATCTTTTTAAAGAAACCTTTTTAGGAAACGGCACCGCCTTCTGCAAATTAAGGTAATCGCAAACATTCATATTATTATTATATCTGTGGAGCTTTTCTTATCTAATGAGAGCAACGACCGATTGTCTAAAAGAAACCGACAAAAAGAAAAAATATCTCGATTTTCAAATCAAACATCCAAAACTTACGGCCTTATATTTTTTATTAGAGGTACTCGTAACGTAAGTAAGTACCTCTATAGCATTCAGAATTGGTAGGTTCTTAATCTGATAAGTAGCTTAGAAGCTTAAAAATTCCTAAAATATTTATAAAATCACCATGACACATCTTTGCTCGTATCAGAATTTGTCTTACGATCGGGATTTAAGGAGACCTAATAAAACCTAACAGACCTAATAGAGAAGAAGAACACGATGATGCTTTCGATAAAGAAAAAAATAAACTTATCGTTTTAGTTAGGTTTCCCGAGTGATAAATGAATTTAGATGCCAATAGTATCTTAGCGCATTTGGTACGCATTACACAACCCAGCCTAGAGCCTCAGTACTAAATACCCGTTCAGCAGTATAAGCTTGTAAGGCATCAGCGCCAGCCATTTTTGGTGCGTCGAGACAACTTTCCACTCCTGAGCAATGGGGTCGCCGTTTTTGTCCGCCGCCTTATATGAAAAGGACTCTGATATTTTAAATCGACATATGGACGAGGTTTTCATCCGATAAAAAAGCAATAAAGTTTTGGAGATTGGAGATTGTACATTTGGCAATTTGCTTAAAAATATATTATCGCAGCTGCATCTTGGAAAAATATTTAATTCATATTCCGAATCCATAACAATGATTCAATACAGAAAATGTGCTTACTGGATATGAGAATTAACATAAATTGAACGTTAATCAATAACATTACAGTTACTTCCTTGCTATTACAATTGGAATAGTAAAGTTATGATTAACATCTGAATAAAATTATGATTAGAATCTATTAAATGTTCAAGCGAATTATCAATTTACTGTACCCACACAAAACGGTAAAACAACATGCGCACACACACGGAATGTAGACATTCGTATGCAAACTTAGTTTGGCATGTGCGTGTAGTGTACAAGAGAAATGCAGTTGAGTAACGATCCCGATTTAGTACTGCGTCTTAGGACCCGTCATCGAACTCTGACTCAAAAACAGATGGGCACTCTGAATTAGCCTTGCGACATCTCGAATAACATGCTGATTTAGAACGATGAGTGACTAACAACTTACAATACAAGTGTCAACGCACAGAACGTGAACGATTTGATCAATCAGTTATTTTCCAACCTAACAATGCTAATAAATGTATTTCGCACCTCAAGGGTCCCTGTTTGAATTCGCAATGTCCCACGAAAAAAGACGTGAAATTATGTCTCGTATCAGCTATAATCTGATGTCGGGTAATTCACATTGTTACAATGCATTTCACGTTTGCCGCACAATGGAGACGTCTGCTTTCTCCTACAAGAGTCGTAAATGCAAGTATTTGTAATGCATGTGAAATTGGTTAACATAGTTTGGCAGACGGAAAATCTTGAATTCAATTTATAGCGCTTTATTTTGTAAGTAGTCTGGAAAATATATATGTTTTCTATTTACGTCGATAGTTATTTATTTATATAGTTATTTATGATCCATATCTATCTCCTTAAGACTTACCTTCCTCCTACTACAAAAATGGTAGCTTACTTTATACACAAGGAAGACCAGTAGGTAGTTTTCCGAGCGAGGTCTATGAAAAACTAGTATTTAATGCGTATGCAAATAAGAAATGTAAGTAAGATAACACTGATTCAATTTTTATTTATAGCAAATCAGTCAGACCCAGATGATTTCAGAGAAATTCTTGTGCATATTAAGCATGAAACACTCGTAAATAAAAATGTGTTGTCATTATTATTTTTGCCGAACATGTCAGGGTCACATTCGTGGTAAACATTATTGCCAATGCCACAGTTGCTTCTGATTCAGACACAGTATAGGCATTTGTAGGTTTATATTTTATCCTCAATTAGCTACGTACAGCCAACAGCCCACGTAATTGACGTGTCATACCGCCGTGCATGTTCGTCCAGCCAATCATTACTTGATTTCACTTGACTTTTTAATGAGTTTCGTAAATTCGACATATCGATATTTCGCTACCACGAGGACAGTGATCTCATCGAAAGGACCTTGTGTGTTATGAATGGATAAGAAGGAAGACTGGACCTAGTGGGAGACCTTGTAAGATTTTGCGATAAGTTGCTCTTGCAAAAACCGTTCTTGCAAATTACATCACCGTTTTGATGTAGGCAGTCTTAAAGTAGACGACTGACGGTATAATGCTGTTTAACGTTAAGAAACCTATGTTTGATTCTCACATCACGCACTGTATTCACCTCAAAGATATTAGTACCTACCTAACCTATACGATAAAAATTACAATGTGTAGATTAGGTGTATGATACATAGGTACAGTCGGTGATAGCTGTTACCTGACCCCCAGTGATTTAAAATAAACATTCGAATACTCAAATCAGACTTGGAAAAAGAAAAAAGCAATATACTTGTGTTGTAATGTGCTGGGAATCGAACTCGGCTCCTCGGTTATCATGAGCGCTTAACATACCGCTACACCAACTTCCCCGACAAACATAATGGTAAATTTTTGCATAGCCTTCTTCCACACCTTATTTTGCGTCTTTACTCATTCTATCATATGTTTAAATGTGGGTAGGTAGATCTTTTGATGCAAAAAGACTTGAATAAAATGAAATAAGATCAGTCTACGTTTCGGCAGTGACTATTTGCGTTATCAATTTGCATTTATTATTTGCATTCGGGTTGTTTCTTTCTATTTATTGGTCTTGTGAATCATGTCGTGGTTGACCGATTACCAAAAGTATAAGATTATATTTTTGCATGAAGAGAATACTCCCATTAAAAAGATTGCTCGTGATCTCAATATAGCGGTAAGTGGTTTCTATATATGAACCGTTATTTACTATAATCTTATTTTATTTATTTATTTTACTATACATGAAGCTTATACATTTTTGCCTATTCTTAGTGCCATTAAACCTAAGGAAGGTTTGTATTGTGTAATTGTAATCGTTATCTTTTGTGTTGTAATTGTAATCTTTGTTGGGTATTGTTATTTATGCTATAAAAATAATATATAGTAATTAAAGTGATAAAAAATATTTATTCGTCCATTCTTTTTTACAGAGGAATACTGTAAAGTTTTGGATACGCCGTTACGGTGAAACAGGGAGTGTGCAGCGAAACCGGTCTGGACCAAAACCCATAATGTTTACTGATCAATCGGAGCGTCATCGGGCCATTGTTGCACGGCATCAGGAGCACCCATTTGCAACTACACTATCCACTGCAGTAAACCACGGAATTTCTGTGCAAACAGTTAGACATCATTTGCACGCCGCTGGATTTAAAACGTATAAACCAACCCGGAAGATTAAGTTATCACCTGCTCACCGCCAAGCAAGAGTTCAATTTGCACAAACCTATCTCAATTTTGATTGGATTAATAATGTTGTGATTTTCACAGACGAGAAGGTATTTAAATCTGATAAAGATGGGAAACAAATCTTATGGCGAAGGAAAGGACAACGATATGAAGAATCTTGCATGTTACCTTGTAGAACCAGTGGGAGAATTTCTTTAGGCTATTGGGGCTGGATGTCGTCCATGGGACCTGGTGAGCTGATAGAGGTGGGTGCACACTTTAATAGCCGTGAATATAGAGAAATACTCTGGGATGTTATGTTGCCATCAGTGCGTATCGCCTACCCAACACAAGAAATTTATTTTGTCCAAGATAATTGCTCTATCCATCGTGCACACATTGTTCGTCAATGGCTAGAGGAGCAAGAAGGCGTTCATGTCATAGATTGGCCTTCCAAAAGTCCCGACCTTAACCCCATAGAGAATTTATGGGGTCTGATGACCCTTAACTGGGACCCTTCTGAAGTGCGAAATAAAGAGAATTTGGCTGCAGTCGTAACATCAACCTGGGATTTCATGAGAGGACGTGAATACTGCTGGAACATGGTAAATGGTATGCCTGGTCGTCTGCAGCAAATCGTCGACAAATCAGGTGGATCGCTACGTTATTAAATACCATAAACTTAGGTAGATACCTAAGTAGTTTATTTGTCTGATGTAGTTTTATTTATCAGCATTATTTTGTATACAAAATGTTTAAATGTAAATACCTACCTGCTTAATCTATTAAATTTGATTTACATAATATTAGTAGTGATGTTATTGTTATATAATGAAATATAACATGTTGATTCACTGCATATTATTAACTGTATACAAGATTTTTATGAAGTAGTTTAATTCTATCAAAATAAGTCAACTACAATACAACTATAAGATATCCATCCAATTAAAGTATGCCTATTAGGCATATCAAGTAAGTAGGTATTTACTTTTAACAAAGTATCTGCTTATTTTGGTAATAAACTCTTTTTTTGCAAGATTTATTGATTTTAATTTATAAATATATTAAAATATATATTAGTATACCTCACAAACATTTATTTGATTTCAAAATAAAAACAAAATAAAATAACCCTAGTGAGTATCGAGCCATGTTCTTCGTTACTTATAATCTTTGCCCGACACTCTGGCCACTACACCACATCTACATGTCAATGAATTGTGAAATTAGGGGACACTTGCTAGACAAGCTAGTTGTAAACAAATAGGCTAAGCTGATAATCACCCGTATGCTCACAACATAAGGATGCGTTTCCCTGCTAAATATTAGCAAGCAGTATTCGGCTATTCACAGTTCAGTGGCGCCCTCTTCTGTTTATTTTTTAATCCAAACCACACTTATACCCGCAATTGAATATATTCTTTGTTACGATAACAATAAGAACGAAATTACCTACGAATCTACCAATTGTGCGAGGGGTCAGGTAACTCCTATAAGCCACTGTACTATCAATCAGATAGGGAAGTTGAATTGGACACGCACGACAGCTTTCTGTACTAATCAACGCTGTTGGCTTAGTTATCTATATAATAAACACCCCTGCCGCAGTTCAGTAGTAATTTTCAGCGGCTACAAAAATAATGGTTTCAGTATACGTGTAGATACTAGATAGATAGCAGTTTCATTCTATGAATGAGTATAACAAAATTGTAGCACGTAATTAGTATGATTGTGATGTGTTTGTTGCAGTCAAGGCTAATAAAAAAGGAGAAGAGTTGAAGTGCAAGCTAAAATGGTGTCTGTTGTAAGGTAATTTGTTGCCCTTCCGGTTACCCGCTTAAAGTTACGATATAAAATTTTGTTATGATTGTGGGCAGTATTATGAGGGCTTAAAACACCTGCAAGGCACCTGTAATAATTAAACTAAGTTTAGATTATGATTACGAACTGATGTTTAGAACTTTCTTTCGTTTTTATTTCGGTTTCATTATTATAAAACGTTTGAACTCGAGTTTCTAGGTAATACTAAATATTTATTCAATTTGTTGAGTGATATCGCAGTTGGGCTACAAATGCTAAATTAAAAAGAGCAATCAATAAAAACACATTCAAATTTAAAAAATAAACGTATAGCTCAAAAATATAAACATGAATATCTACTAAGGTAATATGGAAGTAGATGCTTATCGTAGCGATCGCTATTACGTCTAAATAACATGGACTACACGATATTTACTACAGTGACCAGTCAGACGATGTTCCTTTACAATGTCGCCGGTATTGTCGAGGATAAGCTATCGATCGCAACTTTGTCCAAAGATAGATTTAGGACATGTTTGACTCCCATCGCTAGGCGACAAACCACAACCAAGCCATTAAAGTATCATCAGTCATCACTGATTCTTTGCCGCTAATTATCCCTTATGGAAACTCAATTTAGAACCGCCATTTTGGAGATATAAAAAATGGTTAAGCAGTGTGATGTGTGATTAAACATGCTCAAATCGAACCAATAAGTATGTAATATAAACCAAATCAAATAGTAATGTTAAATATGTTAAAAAAATATTATAACCGTTTTTTCATTTGCTTTAGATCAAATTCGCTACAGACACACTCTACCTACTTTTGCGCTACACGCCTACTCGTACGTACTGTAAAATATCGATAGGCATTTTAGCACTAATTTAGCCTGCTGTTTGGTCTAATAATAGGGATGAATAGCTTCCTTTCATAAGGAAGAAGGGTCGTTGCAATCTGAGGCATGTCTAAATCTGGACAGTGACTTAAAGTCCGCCGCCCACTTGCACACTTTCTGCAATGTCTGAGCAATACCACAATCCTTTTCATTTAACTCTCAACTCAGAGGTCTGGAGGAATTTTCAACAGTCGCCGGATGACGTCAGCAAGACCATTAGTGGAGAAGTAATAAAATCTTTTAAGGGGAGATCGGTATCGCGATCTTACCAATAACATTTAATAGCAAGCTGGTTTTTCATGTTGCCAAATGAAATCAGTAGTTGACGAATTAAAAAGTTACGCCAGGCGCTTTGGGATATACCCAGGGGATGTATCGATTATAAAGTACTCGGTTCGGAACGCTTCCTGAAAAAAGCTGTAATGTAAAGCTCGCGTTCAGGCAGCTCAGGGCAAATGCACGATGCGTGTCACAATGTAGTCTATCGCTAGGTTATTCATGAAAGGTTTCGGCGGGGTTGCCAGGCAACGCGAGGCTTGTGTACAGGGCAGGGGCATAGGCAGAGCAGTAGGTCACGCTAGTTGACGTTTTCAGGCCAGTTTGCTACGGGGGCGATCGACGTTCCATGCTCATTCGACGCCCAGTTATTTGCGTTCGTGCATTCGGTTAGCAATCCAAGTTGCAGTATTTGGAGAATGCTGTTGTAAATTATCCTTTGAAGTGAAATAAAGCAAAAGCGATAGTGTTGTTAGTCGAATTAGTCTTCGTTATGAACACTTAGTTGAACTTGATAGATTACATAGTCGAAATCTAGTTATAATAGGTTACCAAACTAGGTCAGCCTGACTTTTAGACTAGTAATGTGCTTACATACCTAAGTATGGATGTAGTTAGCTCTCGTGCGCGGCAGCCGCGGCAGTACGCGGCGCGACTTTGTCCCTGCAGCCGGCGGCGGCAGATTTGCCCTACAAACGAAAGCATATTTACGATAACCTGAATAATCATCTGGAACAAGAAGTTCAAATGAGTTACTTCAGTGCGTTGTGAATAAGGTTGTGTCAGAATTTAAACCTGTTGTAGAGTTCTTATTTAATGTTTGTGGTAAGATGACACCTGCATAGGAACAGCCGCGTGATGCCTGGTGTATCACTCCGGCGTTGTTCATTGCTGTGTAGCTGTGAGTTATCTGCGTTTGGGATGTAAAGGATACTAGCGCGATGGACGCGTGCGATGGCCGAACCGTTGACGCTGCCGCCGCTACCTCAACCACGTCGATTCCTTTTGTCTCTGCATCCCTATCGTTACAAAAGGTGTGATTCAGTGTATTATCCTTGATTAATCGCATGGGTATCTGTAAAATTACACAATTCTGTTAAACATAAAGTTAATAACTAATCATTATCTTATTCCAGGCGTCATCGCTGCCCACACAACGATGTCCCGGAGCCATTGTTCGATGTGGCGCACACGACGAGCGTGGTCTCAGCGTACAAGCAAGACTACGACGAGAAGCATGTCAGCCGCACTACGGCCGTCCACCACGAGGACAACCTGCGCCTCGAAGGAGACTTCCAAGAGCCCGAGCGTCCGCGATGGCAACCTGTCGAGCGACCCAAACCAACCAAGCCGGAGGATAATCTCAAGCCTGAGGGAGATTTTGAAAAGAGGCGGCCTGAGGAGTGGCGTCCGGGCGAGAGAGCTCCTGTGAAGCGACCCGAGGATAACTTGAAACCAGAGGGAGACTTTGAGCAAAGACTACCTGAAGCGTGGCGTCCGGGTGAAAGAGCTCCTGTCCGAAAACCAGATGACAATTTACGTCCAGAAGGGGAATTTACTAGACCAGAACATGAACCGTGGAAGCCGGCTGAGCGACAAAAACCAAAGAAACCAGAAGATAATTTGAGGCCTGAAGGTGATTTCGAGAAAAGGCGACCTGACGAATGGCAACCAGGAGATCGAGCTCCAGTTAAGCGACCTAATGATAACTTGAAGCCGGAAGGTGAATTCGCCAGACCAGAAAATGAGCCATGGCGTCCAGCTGAACGCCAGACTCCTAAGAAACCCCAAGATAATCTCAAACCTGAAGGAGAATTCGAGCAACCCAAGCACGATAAATGGCGTCCAGCCGAAAAACGAACACCTACTAAACCAGAGGACAATTTGCATCCAGAAGGTGACTTTGAAAAGCGTAGACCTGAAGAGTGGCGTCCTGGTGACAGAGCGCCAGTTCGTCGACCCGATGACAACTTGAGGCCAGAAGGCGAATTCATTAGACCAGAAAATGAATCATGGCGTCCAGCTGAACGTCAGACACCTAAGAAACCCCAAGACAATCTCAAACCTGAGGGAGAATTCGAGCAACCCAAGCACGATAAATGGCGTCCAGCAGAAAAACGAACACCTACTAAACCAGAGGACAATTTGCATCCAGAAGGTGACTTTGAAAAGCGTAGACCTGAAGAGTGGCGTCCTGGTGACAGAGCGCCAGTTCGTCGACCCGATGACAACTTGAGGCCAGAAGGCGAATTCACTAGACCAGAAAATGAACCATGGCGTCCAGCTGAACGTCAGACTCCTAAGAAACCCCAAGACAATCTCAAACCTGAAGGAGAATTCGAGCAACCCAAGCACGATAAATGGCGTCCAGCAGAAAAACGAACACCTACTAAACCAGAGGACAATTTGCGCCCAGAAGGTGACTTTGAAAAGAGAAAACCAGAAGAATGGGTCCCAGGAGATAGAGCTCCAGTTCGTCGACCAGATGATAATCTTAGACCTGAGGGTGAGTTTACCACCCCCGAGAAAGAAATTTGGCGCCCAGCTGAACGCCCAAAACAAAAGAAACCTGAAGATAATCTGAAGCCAGAAGGCGAATTCGAAAGAAGAAAACCAGAAAAATGGGCTCCTGGAGAACGTGAGCCAATGCGCCGCCCAGAAGACAATCTTAGATCTGAAGGTGAATTCTCCACGCCAGAAAAAGAACCATGGCGTCCAGCAGAAAGGCAAAAACCTAAAAAGCCAGAAGACAATTTAAGGCCTGAAGGTGACTTTGAAAGGAGAGAACCTGAAAAATGGCGTCCAGGTGAAAGAGAACCAATGCGCCGTCCAGAAGACAACTTAAGATCTGAAGGAAAGTTTATAACCCCTGAAAAACAAGAATGGAAACCCGCTGAAAAGCCAATCGTAAAGAGACCTCAAGACAATTTACGCCCAGAAGGAGACTTTAGTAATGTAAGAACCATTACACAAGATTATCAAGTAGTTGTTGGGGAAAGAGCAGAAATCGTACGAAGAACGGACAACATTATAACCGAAGGAGAATTCACAGGTAAGATAATTTAATATATTTATTTTTATTCAAACCTTATTACGATTTAAAAACGGCGGTGGCTATTAAGAGGGGTTGAACATGAAGAAAAATGTACTTGAGTGATCAATTTCTCAAGCTTATAATAATTTTAATGATGCGAGTATTTTTTTTACTACTGTTTATACTAGCAGCGAACTATTAGCTTTTTCAAATTCGTTTTTTTTTATTTCAGATACTACTACATCTCGCATTGAGTATACTGGGAAGCCAACTGAACGACGTACCCCTGTTCGGCGTAACACGTGGACAAAGATTGAGGGTGAAATGACAACCGACACCACATCTAAATCAGAGTTTATCGATTATACTAATATCGTTGAAAGAACTACAATGGTCGAACGAAAAACAGATAACTTGATTCGTGAGGGAAAAATTGATTTTGTCACCTCTAACCAAGAAGACTACACCCAGAAAGTGACCCCAATCGAAAGACCTCAAAGACGGCGAACTTGGACTAAGGAAGACTTCGAGAAATTCTATTCAACGGAAGATTTAAGAAAAATAACCACTTCTCAAGAAGAATATAGAACCTTCGAAGAGATTGATGTCAGGCAGCAACAAATAATAAGAAAAGACAATTTACATATGGAGGGCACTTTTGATAGCCACACCATATCTCACGACGCGTATGGGCCAAAACATTCCGAAAGACCTAAGCAAAAGAAACCCATTGACAATCTTAAGCCAGAAGGTGATTTTGAAAAACCTAAGCACGATGAATGGCGTCCTGCTGAAAAGCGAACACCAACTAAACCAGAAGACAATTTACGCCCAGAAGGAGATTTTGAAAAGCCTAAACACGATGAATGGCGGCCAGCCGAGAAAAGGGTTCCAACAAAACCACAAGATAACTTGCGTCCCGAAGGCGAATTCGAAAAGCCCAAGCATGACGATTGGCGTCCAGCTGAACGTCAGACGCCAAGAAAGCCTCAAGATAATCTCAGACCTGAAGGAGAATTTGAAAAACCGAAACACGATGAATGGCAACCAGCAGAGAAAAGAATTCCCACTAAACCTGAAGACAATTTGCGTCCCGAAGGTGACTTTGAGAAACCAAAACATGACGAATGGCGCCCAGCTGAGCGACAGACGCCTAAAAAGCCTCAAGACAATCTAAGACCAGAAGGTCAATTTGAAACTCCTAAGCACGATGAGTGGCGTCCTGCGGAAAAGCGAACACCCACTAGACCAGAAGACAATTTACGACCAGAAGGAGAATTCCAAAAGCCTAAACATGACAAATGGCGACCAGCCGAGAAAAGAGTTCCAACTAAACCACAAGATAATTTGCGTCCCGAAGGCGAATTTGAAAAACCTAAGCACGATGAATGGCGTCCAGCAGAAAAACGGACTCCAACAAAGCCGGAGGATAATTTAAAACCAGAGGGTGAATTTGAAAAGCCTAAGCATGATGAATGGCGCCCAGCTGAAAAACGTACACCCACAAAACCTGAAGATAATTTACGTCCCGAAGGGCAATTCGAACAACCCAAGCATGACGAGTGGAGACCTGCAGAACGACCCGAAGTAAGAAAACCAAAAGACAATTTGAAACCTGAAGGAGAATTTGAGAAACCTAAACATGAAGACTGGCGCCCAGCAGAAAAGCGAACTCCAACAAGACCTGAAGACAATTTAAGACCAGAAGGCGATTTCGAGAAGCCTAAGCATGACGAATGGCGTCCTGCAGAACGTCAGACACCGAAGAAACCTCAAGACAATCTGAGACCTGAAGGAGAGTTTGAAAAACCAAAACATGACGAATGGCGACCGGCTGAAAAACGTACCCCAACCAGGCCCGAGGATAATTTACGGCCAGAGGGTGAGTTTGAGAAACCTAAACAAGATGAATGGCGACCAGCTGAAAAGAGGGTTCCAACTAAACCTGAGGACAATCTTCGCCCTGAAGGCGAATTTGAGAAACCCAAACATGACGAGTGGCGTCCAGCCGAGCGGCCTGATGTTAGAAAACCTAAGGATAACTTAAAACCTGAAGGTGAATTCGAAAAGCCAAAGCACGAGGACTGGCGCCCAGCTGAGCGACAGACACCTAAAAAGCCCCAGGATAATCTTAAACCCGAAGGAGAATTTGAAAAGCCTAAGCATGATGAGTGGCGACCGGCGGAAAAAAGAGTTCCAACTAAACCTGAGGATAACCTGCGCCCTGAAGGTGAATTTGAAAAGCCTAAACATGACGAGTGGAGGCCGGCAGAGCGTCAGACTCCCAAGAAACCTAAAGATAATTTAAGACCAGAAGGAGAATTCGAAACTCCTAAGCACGACGAGTGGCGTCCAGCTGAAAAGCGTACTCCAACCAAACCCGAAGATAACTTGAGACCCGAGGGTGAATTTGAGAAACCTAAACATGACGAGTGGAGGCCGGCCGAGCGTCAGACTCCCAAAAAACCCCAGGACAATTTAAAACCAGAGGGAGAATTTGAAACTCCAAAGCAAGACAAATGGCGTCCTGCTGAAAAGCGAACTCCAACCAAACCTGAGGATAACTTACGTCCAGAAGGGGAGTTTGAAAAGCCCAAGCACGATGAGTGGCGACCAGCTGAAAAACGTACTCCAACTAAACCAGAAGATAACTTGAGACCCGAGGGCGAATTCGAGAAACCTAAGCATGACGAGTGGCGGCCAGCAGAGCGACCTGAAGTTAAGAAACCCAAAGATAATTTGAAACCCGAAGGTGAATTTGAAAAGCCAAAACACGAGGACTGGCGCCCAGCTGAGCGACAGACACCCAAAAAGCCCCAGGATAATCTTAAACCCGAAGGAGAATTTGAAAAGCCTAAGCATGATGAGTGGCGACCGGCAGAAAAAAGAGTTCCAACTAAACCTGAGGATAACCTGCGCCCTGAAGGCGAATTTGAAAAGCCCAAACATGACGAGTGGAGGCCGGCAGAGCGTCAGACTCCCAAGAAACCTAAAGATAATTTAAGACCAGAAGGAGAATTCGAAACTCCTAAGCACGACGAGTGGCGTCCAGCTGAAAAGCGTACTCTAACCAAACCCGAAGATAACTTGAGACCTGAAGGAGAATTCGAGAAACCTAAACATGACGAGTGGAGGCCGGCCGAGCGTCAGATTCCCAAAATACCGCAGGACAATTTAAAACCAGAGGGAGAATTTGAAACTCCAAAGCAAGACAAATGGCGTCCTGCTGAAAAGCGAACTTCAACCAAACCTGAGGATAACTTACGTCCAGAAGGAGAGTTTGAAAAGCCCAAGCACGATGAGTGGCGACCAGCCGAAAAACGTACTCCAACTAAACCAGAAGATAACTTGAGACCCGAAGGCGAATTTGAGAAACCTAAGCATGACGAGTGGCGGCCAGCAGAGCGACCTGAAGTTAAGAAACCCAAAGATAATCTTAAACCCGAAGGTGAATTTGAAAAGCCTAAGCATGATGAGTGGCGACCAGCGGAAAAGAGGGTTCCAACTAAACCTGAGGACAATCTGCGCCCTGAAGGTGCATTTGAAAAGCCCAAACATGACGAGTGGAGGCCGGCAGAGCGTCAGACTCCCAAAAAACCTAAAGATAATTTGAAACCAGAAGGAGAATTCGAAACTCCTAAGCACGAAGAGTGGCGTCCAGCTGAAAAACGTACTCCAACTAAACCCGAAGATAACTTGAGACCTGAGGGAGAATTCGAGAAACCGAAACATGACAAGTGGCGGCCAGCAGAGCGTCAGACTCCCCAGAAACCCAAAGATAATTTGAAGCCGGAAGGAGAATTCGAGAAACCAAAGCACGATGTGTGGAGACCAGCTGAAAAACGTACTCCAACTAAACCAGAAGACAACTTAAAACCTGAGGGAGAATTCGAGAAACCTAAGCAAGATGAGTGGCGCCCTGCAGAACGTCAAACACCAAAGAAACCCGACGACAACTTAAAACCAGAAGGAACTATGGATGTTGTACGACGTACTGATTACACGGCTACACGTGGTGAGCGTGTCGACGTTGTAAGACGTGAAGACCATCTTAAAATGGAAGGAACGATTGATGTCCAACGCACTCGAGATGATTACAGACATATCGAGGCAACCGAAAGGGTAGTCATTCAACGCCATGAAGATAATCTGAGAACTGAAGGAGAATTTATCGATCTTCACATCCGAAATGATTATAACGCCGTTAAAGGCGAAAGAGCCCCCGTTGTAAGACCTAAAGACAACCTCAAACCAGAAGGTGAATTTGAGCAACCTAAGCATGACGAATGGCGACCAGCTGAAAGACCTATACAGAAAAGACCAGAAGATAATTTACGACCGGAAGGAGAATTCCAGAAACCTAAACATGATGAATGGCGCCCCGCTGAAAAGAGGGTTCCAACTAAGCCTGAAGACAATCTACGCCCTGAAGGTGAATTTGAGAAACCTAAACATGATGAGTGGCGGCCAGCCGAGCGTCAAACTCCAAAGAAACCTCAAGATAATTTGAAACCCGAAGGTGAATTCGAAACTCCGAAGCATGATAAATGGCGTCCAGCTGAAAAGCGAACTCCTACAAAACCAGAAGACAACTTGAGACCAGAAGGAGAGTTTGAGAAGCCTAAACATGATGAATGGCGCCCCGCTGAACGCCCTGAAGTCAAGAAACCAAAGGATAACTTAAAACCCGAGGGTGAATTTGAAAAACCCAAACATGACAAATGGCGACCTGCTGAGAAACGAATTCCCACTAAGCCGGAAGATAATTTAAGACCGGAAGGTGACTTCGAAAAACCCGAACATGACGAATGGCGCCCAGCCGAGCGACAAACACCTAAGAAGCCTCAGGATAACCTCAGGCCTGAAGGAGAGTTCGAAAAACCTAAACACGATGATTGGCGACCAGCTGAACGTCCTGAAGTCAGGAAACCAAAGGATAACTTGAAAACAGAGGGTGAATTCGAAAAACCCAAACATGACGAATGGCGCCCAGCCGAGCGACAAACACCTAAGAAGCCACATGATAACTTAAAACTAGAAGGTGAGTTTGAGAAACCTAAGCATGATAAGTGGCGTCCTGCTGAAAAACGTATCCCAACAAAACCCGCAGATAATTTAAGACCGGAAGGTGACTTTGAAAAACCGAAACACGATGAATGGCGTCCAGCAGAACGTCCTGAGGTTAAGAAACCAAAAGATAACTTAAAGCCCGAGGGTGAATTTGAGAAACCAAAACATGATGAATGGCGTCCTGCAGATCGTCAGACGCCTAAGAAACCAAAGGATAATCTTAAACCGGAAGGGGAATTTGAAAAACCGAAGGAAGAAAAATGGCGCCCAGCTGAAAGGCAAACTCCTAAAAAACCTGAAGATAATCTGAAGCCTGAAGGCCAATTCGAACGACCAGAAAAACCCAAACCTGTTACTGGCGAACGACCGGTTGCAATGAAACCTCAAGATAACTTAAAGCCGGAAGGTGACATGAGTGTTGTGCGGCGAACAGATTATACGGCGACGAGAGGCGACCGTGTCGATGTAGTAAAACATGAGGATCATCTAAGGATGGAAGGCACTATTGACGTTCATCGTTCTCGAGATGATTATAAACGCATCGAAAAAACGGAAAAGGTTGTCATTCAAAAACACGAAGACAATTTAAAAACAGAAGGTGAATTCTACAGACCTGAAGTTATCCCATCGCAACCAGCAGAAAAGCGTAAACCATTTAAACAAGTAGATAATATTACAATTGAAAAAGATTTACGCCAAAAACAGAATATTGAAAGACTTGATATAGTAAGAAGAGAAGACAACCTCAAAATTGAAGGAGAATTCGTAGATATGAAACAGAGGAACGATTACAAAGTCGTTAAAGGCGAGCGTGCTGCTGTGGTGAAGCATGAGGATAATTTGAAGATACATGAAGGTAAAATGGAGAATACTCGGTCGTCCGACACGTACCGCGTCGTGAAAGGTCAAAGAGTCAAATTAACTAGAAGAGAAGACAACTTGAAAATCGAAGGCGTTTTCGAAGATCATAGCCGAAGAGATGATTATAAGTACACTAAAGGGGAAAGAACTGCTATAGTTTACCATCCTGATAATTTGAAACCGGAAGGCGATTTCGAAAAGAAGCCTGTCATAGAACCCGTTAATGGAGACAAACGTTCTCCGATAAAACATACTGATCATTTAAAACCTGAAGGCGACTTTGAACGTCCGTCTCGTCCCAAATGGGTAAAAGGTGAAAGACCTGAAGTTTTAAAGCCTTTGGACAATCTTTATCCAGAAGGAGATTTCGAACATCGTCCGACTACCAAATGGCAACCAGGAGAAACGCCCGCCCAGGTAAGACCGAAGGATAATCTTAAACCTGAAGGAGATTTCCAAGATAAACCTAAGACTAAGTGGCAACCAGGAGAAACTCCAGCACAAGTGAGACCCAAGGACAATTTAAAACCGGAAGGAGAATTCCAACAGAGGCCTAAAACAAAGTGGCAACCAGGAGAAACGCCTGAGCAAACTCGCCCTAAAGATAACCTAAAACCAGAAGGTGAATTCGATCGTCCTATTCAACCAAAATGGCAGACTGGCGACCGACCAAGTGCTGTGAAGCCACAAGACAACTTACATCCCGAGGGTGATTTTGATCGTCCAACAACTCAGAAGTGGTCCCCGGCAGAAAGAAGTGGACCTATCAAACCCAAGGATACTCTTCATACAAACGGTAACGTAACAAGGCATGGTACAGTTACAACAAGAGTTGAAACGACAGATCGGGATAGTAAATCTAACTCTACGCATACTGCATCTCAAATAAAACATACCACTACTCATAGTGCTACTGGACATACTACTATAAAACACGTACAATCGGGAACACAGTCGAAAGATTTCTCTCATACTTTTGACGACGTGGTTGATCGCGCGGACTTACAAAGCTCTGTCGACCGCCGAAGCACGACTCAAAAAGTCACTGATAAGAACGCCACAATAGACAAGTCTGTAATCAAAAATATGACAGACAGAACAGTTGGTAAAGTAGATTCACGAAACATCAAGAATGTGTCTTCTTCCACAACGAAAACAATGAAACAAGTCACAGAAAAGAAACTGATTGGAGGTAAAATGGTGACCATTACACGTAATGTGGAGACTACAATTTCTGGTGATGAAACACCCAAGCTTACCCATCTTACTCCAAAAGGAGGTGATAGTTCTCAAAGGTTAATATCTTCAGAGCAATCTATAAAATCGACAAAGATTAACCAAGGCGTCGATTCTCAACAATGTCATTCAACACAGCGACATGCTACCCACTCAGAACACGTATCAAAGGGCAGCCTCGTAGAACAAAACATTTCCAAATCAAGTCAGCGATCATCTGTAGAAAGCCACAAAAATACGCAAAATATTTGTAACGATACTGCTCAAAAAATACTTTCATCGGAACAGTCCGAGATTACTGGAGTGAGCCGTTCGCAAAGTGGCATGTCACATTCGTCACATACTTCTTCTGAAAATCAAACGCAACAGTCAACTCATCAAATAAATCGACAAGTTCGGGGCGGTTCTTCTCAGAGGATAATTGCATCAGACCAATCAACAAGCCAAGATTCAAGTTCTCTACAACGTCATCAAGTTAGCAGCCATTCTCAGAGAAACGTGTCTAATATAAGCCATACGGAAGAAAACATATCACGCACTTCGCAACAAATACATTCCAATAGAAATCAGGTGAGTGACAGTGTTACGAAGACGAGCCTTGAGTTTCAGAGAGCTATGCATGGTCATGGAGACTCAGGACATTCTACTGTAGACAAGTCTGCGCGATCCGGACATCACAAACGCTCTTCCGACCTCGTATCCGATGCGTCATCTACGAACGCTGTCCTCCATCGCAAAGGTGTAACTTCGACAACGGAAGCTCATCACTCAATCAGTTCTACCGCAGCTGCTCAGCGAAAAAGCATTGGTAACCTTAATGATCGAGGAGAATACATAAGTAATTCTACACACAGCAGTGATAGGAAAAGTATCAGCTCCATGCATCGTTCCGGGCGTGACCACATTGGAGTTTCTCAGCATTCCACGCAATATACCGATCAGAGTTCGCGACGTGAACAAGCGAAAAGGGATGGTCAATCAACCTTGATAATAGAGAAGCAGCCACGGGTAGTCATCAAAGACAATCTCCGAGTCGGAGGAGAATTCTATGGAAAGTCAGAAAACCGATACGGCAGCTTTTCGCGTACGGAGCAACAACAGAGGTCTGAACAGAGATCGGAGCGTGTGGAGCGAGTGGAACGTGTGGTGCGGCATGGTACCACCTCTAGCTTCGTGCTGGGGGACGGCAGCTCGAGCTACAAGCGCGAGTTCACGTCACACGTGCACGGCCCCTGTCCCGCTACGCTCATCGAGTCGCCGCGGACGCCGTTCAAGCACACCAGAGACACTCGTGAACACAAATTCTATGCCCCGAAGGTTAATCAGTAAAGAAATTTTAACATACTAGTCTCGATGCATAATTTGTAGGAAGTACATACATAAATTTAACTCTACTTTGAGCTTTGTTCGTTTTACAAACCATCAAAATCCTAGTATTAGCAGGTATTATTAAGAAATTTATATAATGCTACGTAATAAATAACATTGCTAGTCTAACGATTAACGTGCCTTCTGTTATAAACGTTACAAATAATGTATTTATAATTTTAACAATATTTTTAATTGTCAAACTTTGCCATGAAATAAAATTTTATATTTACTAGGTTTTTTAAATTGATCGTTCCCATTTTGTGCCTGATAATGATAATATTTTTTTTGTCAATCCTTCAATCAGTTAGATCGATAAAATAAATCATAAAAATGACCTTGAAAATCCCTTCACTAATTAAAGAAAAAAGAAACTTTGGATGCAAATCTTAGGAATTTATTAACGGACATACCAAGCTGTATTAAATATTAAGACTTATATTATAAACAGATCTAAAACAATGTAAATCTAGACTACAAACTAAATTGTTCAAGTAATCTAATATTTGTACGAAGTACTTACGAATCAAAAATAAAAAACTAGAGATTTTCCGTTTCGGGAGACTCAGGCAGTTTGACTCGACGTATTCTTTTGTATCTACCGGGTTCGCCTTCAAAATTATGCGGACCATCTTGAGTTACTGCTATTTCCTCATCCAGGATGGTGGAGCGCACGGGCCGGCCATATCCTTCTACTGGGTCGTCGACGGCTACCTCTCTACCAGCACTAGAGTCTTTAGATTCAGCGAATGTGCGCTTATTTCTTAGGCCGCTATTAAACATCAAATTCTCATTAATACCCTCTCCACCAGATAAAACACTATCTGTATCAGAACCAATTTTGGCTACGTCCGATTTGTCAGGATTAACAAGGTTTGTTTGATCATCAGTGCCTGTCAATTGCAATTGCACGGAATTATCGTCAAAATTTTTTGGAGCACTATCATCAGAGTTGCTGACATCGCTATCAATAGTATCTTTAACGACACTTTTTGCCAGATTTGATGTGCGGTCGTAGAAACCGTCGTCATCGAACTCACTTCCTTCGTCATTATCTTCATCTTCGTTTTCGGCTCTGTACGGACAGTAGGCGACTTTAGAATCAGAAGCCATTTCGACAGATCTTTTGTTCTGTGATGACTCAAGATTCTTTCTTTTGACCCTTACCAAAGGCGCCATTTCAGAGTCATTATCATCACAAGCATTATCATTAGGGAACGAGTCTTCAAGAGACATGACTGCGTCCTTACCGTCGTCACTTTTGTCAGAAGCTTCACGTTTCAAAGCATTCCCAATTTTATTGTAAAATTCAGTTTCAGATGGATCATCATCGAACTCAGACATACCTTTTTCTTCTTCATCAAAGTTACCACATTCATTTAATAATCTATCTACATTAAGTAATTTATCATCATCCTCATCGAAAGAACCTTCCACATTCGATAATTGATCAACGTCCGTTTCTCGTTTACTATTAAGTTTTAATTCAGGCGCAGGATTAGATTTCGGGTCAGCTAGATTGCTAGTTTCCATTGAGTTGGGTATTTCAACTTTTTTGACTGTGAATAAAGATGAAAACGACGTTTCATTGCTAGTATCGGTGGTCTTCGGGGTGACCGGTAGAACGTCCATAGAAGATTGCGAATTCTCCAGTTTTTTACTTGCTACGTCCGGCGCCTCAGTCATTGAACTTACTTCACTTATCGCGCCACTCTCTTGAAGTTTGCATACGTCTGGTTGCCCATTCTCAACTAAACTATTAACATCTGAAGCAACACCATCCTTTTTTGTTATTTCCCGTTTGTTTATATCAACGTTGTATTCATCCTCGTTACCCATAATCTTAATCAAAAGTTGTCTCTTATCTTCCGAAAGCGAGTTCATTAATTCGTTTAATTCCTGGGCAGATAGTTTTTTTACATGTTTTTTAATGGCTGTCTCTTCATCTTCTGTACTGTCAGCCTCAACAGAAGCTGTTGCGTCGGCAGCATAAGCAGCCGCAGCAGCGCTATCAGTAGCTGCGTTTTCTGCAACATTTGTACCCGTTGCAGATAGACTTTGAATGGTCTCTTTTACATCTCGAGCGTCCCGTCTATCTCTTTCTAAGTTAACTTTGTATTTATTACTATCAGAGTCGCTTTCATGCACAGAGTCGCTATCTTGCTTTGAAAAATGATATTGTGACCTTGCATCTGCGAAGTCATTACTTTTTAATCTGTCCTGGCTGCTTTTTAAACTGCGTTCAAACAATACGTCACTATCTTCATTCGATGTAGGCTCAGATTTAAGAGTTAACTTGTTAATAGGTAATTTATGATTATTAAAAACCTTGTTAGTGTCAACACGTCTTGAAATTTTTTTCTCATCTTCTACAAAACCTTTGGATAAGAATTGGCTGATATCATGCTGCTCCGCGGATGACTGAAGTTTATCATTGGTTTTGCGTTTTTCATTTGCATAACCTTCAGTATTCTTGTTCATATTGTGTCTCGTCTGTAACAAATTATTATTTATTTAACACTAAAGAAAATCGTTTGGTACCCATAGTCTTCAACCTTACGCTCATATCATAAGGTCTACTTTACAAAATAATAAAATATACCGCTTTACCTTAAAAAAATAAAACAATATTTTTTATACGACAATAGTCGCCACCACTGCTAATAGTCACAAAACGGTACCTAATGCAAAAGGTCAAAAATGCAAAACGCATAATTTCGCAATGTGACAAAATATTTGAAGTTGTATAAGCAAACAACACCATCTCTATTGAATATATATTTTTTTAGATTTTCGCGGTTGTTCACAACACTTAAATTAATAGTACAGTACAGTATCAGTCTACCTACTATCGTGACCATGGAGCGTGTAACCGCTGCGAAATATCGAGGTAAAAACAAACATAATCGCGGTGATAATCCCGTTAATACTATTAATTTAAGTGAACTCTATTAAACATATATTCGAAATGACAAATTTCATTTCCACTTTGATATATTAGCATTTGATATTTTACGGCACGTTTCTATAATGACGTTTTACAATTTTGACGTCTTATGTTTTTAACGTTTTTGTGACATTCCATAACTTGGCATTTAGCTACTTTTACATTTCGCACTCAAGACTGAGGAGATTATATGTTTTGGAAAAGTAGAAGTCCAGGAAAATTAGACATTTATTTCGGAAATGTTAGTAGACTTAATGCGTCTAAAGGAAATATCTTAGTGTTTTGACCTACCTACATCAAAAACATTTTTGAAACGTGTTTTATTCTTTAACCTTGTGGGACACGGAGTCTACCAACGTGCGGAAGAATCATTAGCAAGCTTATAGATATGTGTAACCTTTTCAGTATCGTCATTTCGTCTCTCCATCTGCTGTTTCGCAGCATCTAGGTCGTTCACAGGCGGCTTTTCCTGGTCATTGCCTTCCTGTTCATCTGTGTCTGAATCCTTAAGAAAAAGGAGTGAGAGTTTATTTTTAAGCAGTAGGTAGGTACGCAAAACTTGCAGGGTTTGTACTTTGATGTCGAGAACTGACGCAGATCTGCGTGGCAGTGTTCTCACGAGTGTGTTGATAACAATTTCTGATAGTTTTTACTCTGATGATTAGTTAGAAGTACTCTAGCAAGGCAAGCGCTTATGAGATCGATGCCCAGCAGGTTAACATCACTAGTTTTGCAATTGTAGCGTAGTACCTACATGTAATTTTTCTTCAATACAATGCTCCTTGTGCCGTGTAGTGCCGGTTTAGATTAGCCTCACTCCAATTATACCCGCGAGTATCGTAAAACCGGCTAAGGGATAATGATCAACGGAATGGGCAGCCGCTTTCCCTGTTTATACTAAATGTTACAATCCGTTAAGCGTGGTAAGCAAGGGCTCACTAGGAAATAATTGTATGGTTGTTCATTACGTCTTTGGGGCCAGACTGGGCTTAGGAGTTGTTCTGGGAAGAACGGCTCAGACTGAAGTTGTTAGAAGTTCTGGGAAGAAATAATCAGACAGAAGCGGGAGGCCCACGTTCAGCACTGGACTGTGGAGGCTATTGAGATCAAGGTAAGATGCTCACAGTGCCGTGTGATGCCGGCTTAGAATAACATCACCCCATTTCTTTCCCGTGGGTGTCGTAAGAGGCGACTGAGGGACTCGAGGGTTTTAAGTGTAGTGCAATTTTGGGCGGGTAACCTGTCACTATAGTGATACACGACTCATCTGCAACGACCCTCAAATATTGTCAGACGTGGCGATAACGACCGTAATTGTGCGATCGTTATCGCTCTGCCTACCCCGCAAGGGATAAAGGCGTGATGTGTATGTATGTAAGATGCTTACTTCTAGACCGATCCGTGGCTCCAGGTTCTCTTCAGCAGACTCATCAGCCACAGCATCTTCCTCTTCGTACTCCGCTTCATCTCCTTGGCTGCAAAATATCCAAACAAATAGTTGTAGATTGTAACCATAACAGCGCGGCCTACCCATGCGGGACATTCTAAAATAAGGACGATCAGTACGTACTGCTGTATTGATCATATTGTAACAGAACAAGAGGAGAATTATAATCTGACACGTTCATGAGAAAAGTCTTGTTTGTAGGGTACTCCTGTACTGAGCAGAGTTTTTTAGCACGCAGACCCAAACAACGCAAAGGAACACCTACATAGAACATAAAGGTTTAACCTACACCAGAAAGGTTTAAGTCTTAGTGTCCGTTCTGTTATATCCGCAAATTTCCTAACAAGTCATATAAGATATAATAAATTTATTTAAAAATAGTTACACTTTTACAAAATAACTATGTTGTAGGTATATACAAACCGTTTCCTAGTATTCCTGTATGAACAATAAATGAATAATAAGAACGCACACATACCTTTCTTCCATATTTTGTAGAGGTGGTCTGCAAAACGTCTTTTCGGTTAAAATTCCCACTATCAACAGTAAATATAAATAACGATTGAAATAACGCATTTTAGTTGCTGTGAATTCTTGTAAAATATGTATATTTTTCCGATTTGAATGACACTTTTACAATGATTTGATTGACCGTTTTATTGTCATTTATCGATATCGACAATCGGCGGCATCCGAGCGGCTTGGCAGCGAATGCAAAAGAAGAGGTTTTAATGAAAAAAATTTTTTGTCGTGATAGGAAGGTTTTATACGAAAACCTCTGGGAAATCTGAATGTAGTCTACCTACACGTTAAGTTACCGGCACGCGTGCTATTGTAACAGTTGATTCTAGGAATTCAAACGAATATTTTTTACCATGGGGCCATCAGATTGTGCCGTACCATAGGCCTGCTATAGGCCATCTACTGCCTTCCTAAATTGTATTATATTCATTGTGTTAGTATGATACTATATGGTTACTTTACAACAGTATTATACAAAATGAAATAGGAAAAAAGAATAGATAGGTATTATAGGAAGCAGGTTAACTTTTTATCGTTTTGTTCCTCCAGGGTTTCTTCTTATTCTTAGCTCGTATCGAGACTTGTTTTTGGTCGGTCTGACGTCAGTATGTCAACCTATTAGATAGTCCACAAGAAAGATGGTTGAGTGTTGCGTGTTTCGGATGGCACGTAGGTCCCGGTTGATGTCTATGATGTCAAAACCATGTCAAAAGCCTGCTACTTGTAGAGTATGGTTGAAAAATTCTGACACTAGGGTGCATTGGGTCGTTGGACGACTCGGTGTCCCACACGAAAAGAGATATTAGATATTACGAAAAGTCAGTTAGGTTAGGTTGGTTACTACTCGACCCGCTGCCCACTGTACCTACAACTAGGCCTGATAAAAAAAAATACATATATACTTACAACAATTTTATTTTTAAATGAGACCGTTTCATCTCTATCACACGTATTATGTACATTTGGTTTAAATAAAACAAACCTTTGAAACATTTAACTGCAAAATCCTCAATGAGTTTGTGCATATTTGAGAGAAAACATTTATGTCCTAGATTGAATGTCATACAAATAGATTTAAGAATTTGTAGAGTAACTAGATCACACTATTTGGTGTTTCGTTGCTTCCAAGGGCAATGAAAGCTTTCTCAATTGCACAATACATTACATCTATCCCTATCGTACTCTAAATCCAAATGCAAAAGGTGAAAATCCAATATTTTTGAATATGAGTACTCCAAATAGCCTCACAATAGATTAACACTATCATCTTCATACATTCATTATTTTAAAATATACTGAGGAAATTAGAACGGCAACCAGTTGATCACAACCGCTGTACAGCCTGTGGGTTCGTTATTTCAGTCATACCGAATAAACGAAATAACCAGAGTACATAGAAACATAAAATACTACACCGAAATATTAAACTGCAGAGCTAGATATTGCAAATCAAATGAGTATCAAACAATGCGCAACATAGATAGTGTTAATCCATTGCGAATAAAGTAAGTAAATAGAAATTTGCAATTTCATAATTTGGCATAATAGATTGAATAAATTCCAAAAGATAAGTTCGCAACAATTTGTAAAATATCGATTATACCGATTGAATAAATTCCAACATATAAAACCGTATTGCACCAGATTCTAATACGAATCGAACCCAAGTTTGTCTCTTCACTTGCAGACTATAGCTTACAATATAACATGTACATATAATGTATCTAATTTTAGAAAAATCTATGAAAAAATTTAAATTAACATCAGATTAGGCTTTGCTATGAATTATCTTGTGCTTTTTTCCATTATCACAATTATAGTACAATAACTTTTTATACAATTTAATTAATCTGTTACACAGTACATACATACCATACCACATAGCGGAACTTTAAATCAAACATTTAACTAATTCAATAAGAGATATAGATAGATGGTGTACTTTTGTCATTAAATTCTTAACAATATCCACATTATTAGATATTCGACAGATAAACATTAGATCACTAAGTATTAAATTGATTTCAGCTAACAGTTCTTTGAATATACTGAATGAACACATTTTTTTATTTATATATTTTAATTCGGTAAAATAACACTACTCAAAATAGACGTCGAATATCTTACTTTTTGAATACGCTCGCGCTGTAATCGACTTCGTATAGACAATACAAAGTACATCACTTTGCGGGGATTCAGTCCCTACGTTACACCTACCTACAACCAACAAATGACAACAAAAAGAGAACAATACAGACAAACTGTACACAAAATCTAACCTATGAACCATTCCTTAAAGTAGCCCATACCACGTGAAAGAGATATGTACTATAATAAACCCCGACAAATCTTCATAAAATCAACGGCAAATGTCAATTAGATAGACGAATAGTGTCAGAGACACGTTTGAGGTCTCTTACACGAGTTAAGCTAGATCCGCCTGCCCTGAGACTTAAATAATGCTTTTCTCAAAAAATGCTACGAAATTGAAAAAATGTATATGTTTGATTCAATCTGCCTGGAATAAGGTAAAGAATAATTGACATTCAGCCATTATACGTAGTCGGTCCCAAAGTTCTGTCATATATGAAAATACTGATAAAATAAAAAGTACCAATCCGTTTTTAAAAATTTATATATCAATTAAAAATACAATTATCGAGGTATCAAAATAACATAAAACTATTCGAAATGACCTCCCTTGCTTTTAATAACGGCCATCAACCGCGGCGGCCAGTCGTCTATCGCAGCACGCACCATATCCATGTCGATTTCAGCGACTGCTTTAACTATGGCTGACTTCAGGCTCTCCAAATTTTTATGGGGCTTAGCACAGACCTTGTTCTCTAAGACCTGCCAAATTTTATAGTCCAGAGGATTAAGGTCCGGACTGGAGGAAGGCCAATCTTCGTGTCTTATAAACTCAATGTTTTGACGTTCAAACCAGGCTTGAGTGGTCTTGGCTTTGTGAGCGGGCGCAGAATCCTGCTGGAACACAAAGTGATGTCCTGAAAATAGTGTGTTGGGCAGGTCTTTGACGTACCGATCCAAAACCGTCTCTTGGTACACTTTTGCACTAGTTTTGACCCCCTTTTCGCAAAAATGAACCTCAGTTGGCCCATAGTAGGAGACTCCTAACCAGACCATGACTGAAGAGGGATGATGCCCACGCTGCACCCGCGGAACTTTGTTTCCTGCTTCTTCAGAGCTGGTAGCGTACACTCTATCGTTTTGTTTATTATACTTTTCTTCTATATCAAAAATTTTTTCGTCTGTAAAAAGTATATCGCGGTGCCGGTTTTTCGCGTACCGTTTTAACAACACCCGGGATCTTTTGAGTCTAATTTCTTTTAAACGGGCATTAAGTAAGTGCCCACTCTTTTTTTTGTATGCTCGCAGCTTAAGGTCTTCGTTTAAAACCTTTTTGACTGTTTTTCTACTAACCTTCATCTGCAAAGCCATAAGTTTCTGTTTTCGGACAGGATTTCTTCGTATGCGCTCCTTGATCGCTTTGATCACTGCTGGTGTTCTTGCGGAGCGACGCCGGCCAGTTCTTTTCTTGTCCTCAACACTAGAGACTTCAGTGTACCTACTTATAGTACGATACACAAACCTAAGCGTTATTTTCAATTTTTTGAGCAACTTGAAAATGGTACTCGGCGAGTGCCCACAGCGATGCAACGCCAAAACTGCTATTCGGTTTTCTTTCAAAGTCCACTCCATCGTGAAAAATCGCGCCAAATGATCATTTATTGTTTTAAAATAATTGTCAAACATTCAAAAACGGAATGCAATAAAACTTTTCCAAATTCGTGTTCTAAATTCAAAAATAATATGCCAGTGACAGAACTTTGGGACCGACTACGTACATTATATCTTTGCACAAAATTACGTTCCTCTACTATGAGATACTCTATTCTTTTGTTCCCGTTGTCAGAAGCCTGCAGTTACTTTTAGAAGGCGGCGGTTGTAAAAATCTGACACTACGGTTAATTGGGTCGTTGAAGGACTCGGTGTCCCACACGAAAAGAAAGAAGAGACTACGAGATTCATTTGGTTGTTATAAATTAATTCAATTATGTTGGTTTATTACATTTTTAAAATAAAGTTCCTAGCATGTTTAGAGAAAAATGAATTTTTCGACCAGCTGCGTAATTTTCAAACAAATTTAGCCATAATCCGAAATGCCTATTGTTAAAACTAAATTCCAATTTTTTTAAATGAATAAGGATTTGTTTGCCAAGACGTGGGATATAGTAAATATCTCTCTACTACTCTCATACATCCGTATGTCAATCGTTAAGTGTGGAATGGAATGATAACCAATGTGTTTTCATTAGTACATCGCCTTTGCTTGATACGACTGTAAACAAGTTCTATTTAGTATGAAACAATCTTGATGACTAGACTCTTAAATAAAATGAGCATTTACAAATCAAAAAGAAAACACGATTTTAATGTGCATCATTGCACTCGCAATGATAATATTGAAAACGATCAATAACTAAAAATATTTTGTACACTTTTTTACTTATTTATAAAAAATCTGATGGTCTGTTGGAAGATAAAATTATAATATAACTTAGCAATGCGAGTGCATTGACAATCTACTGGCTAAATATGATTAACTTAAAAATAACTTATTTAAACGGTCTGAAAGTTGTCAAAACTCGTTAAAATGCGAGTTTTCGCTGATTTGATGTAGAGTATCATCGCAAACAACTACTAAGTTTTCAGGAATTAACTTCTATGCGAAGCGCCATGCAGGTAAAAAAACAGATCTACCTATGTACAGTTGACTAAGTTGATTTTATTATTTATGTTTCGAAACTTTGTCGATTAGACATGGTACCAGGGTTCAAAAATATTCGATATATATCCAGTTTGATCTATATCCATTTTTATCAACGTCAGGTTGTTTTTTAGTGTTATTAATGTACATATATTTATTACACATGTTTAACATAAACATAGGTAATCAATTATTAAAAAAATGAATTGTTTTAAATGGTTTCTTACAAAGTATATGAGTACTTAATATGAAGGCTAGCGCCAGTAAAACCTGTAAGTGTATGGAGGAAGCATATATCGAAGGACTGCCTGACTAATATTTAGTTAGTTGATAAGAAAAAAATATCTGTGAATCAATGCTTTATATATTTAAGTACTTAAAATCAGCAAAACATAAATTATTCTTATCGATTTATTAGATATTGATATATATCACAAAAAAGTAATTAGTTATATATCCTTCGATCTCCGCATCGTACATAGGTTCTATATCTTTATTTGGTCAGTTTATATTTCTACCCAACGACGCTTCGCAAGATCTTTTAAATTATACTAACGTCATTAAATTTTGAAAAAACTGTAAGTGGGTGGTCTACTTCGATTAATTACATTTAAATATTTGGTAACATTTTTCGTTATTATTATGGCACAAAGATGGCTGTCTAAAGAATCTGAAGCATTATAAAAACTTTATAAAATCTTTCGATATAGAAAACTTGTAATATTATTTTGCGATTTAAATACAATATAGAGTGTTTAAAAATTGTTTTAACCACACATGACAAGGCGTGGTACAAATTCCAATTAATGTGAAATATTTATACAACAACTATCAAATAATAATTCGTATGTTTAAAATTGACCTCCACACATAACGAATCGCAATCACACGTACACAAAGATATGTTTGCGACAAAAGCTTATTAAAAGTTGAATAAGTTGTTTCGTATTTACAACGATCTAAGACGGGTAATCTAAAGTATTACACGAATAGAGGAATTTGGGGCACAATGTAACCATGCTAAATGACGTGACGAAAGCCCGTGCGAATTACATAATGCAGAATCTCATGAGAATTGTAATACTTCTTATTTTTCGAATATTATGTTCAAAAATAGTGCTTTTTATTGGGAATAGAAGAAGTTAACACTCTCTCAGATTTCGAGAAATTTCTTCAAGCAATATGGAAATATTTTGTTTGCGTATCCAACATAATATTATATCGGCTATTTTGAATTCAAAGCCATTCATCAGGCTTACGCACATAGTTGGAAACTTCAATACTTGTGGACGCTAATCTGATAAGGAGTGCTGATTCAAGCTTTCAGTTTCTGGTAAAAACACAGCATTCTTTCAAAGTACATCAGGTGAGTGGAAACATTAGTTAAGTCTTGGTTTAAGGCGCTTATATTTCATTCATAATTTCTTAACATTCCATGAGATTCTGATACAGGAATATTATATGCAAAACGTTAAAAATTTATTAAAGCTAAGATAATTGTTTAATCGTAAATGTTTCGTTCGGATAAATTCAGTCAACGGTTGAGCAATCGCTGAATGATTTGAAATGTTAAGCATCCTACACACATATTTCTGGATTTCGATTACGCACACGGCTATCGTCATAGTATGTAGGAAACTTTACGATAGAAAACATCAAGTACTATTAAAAAAGAAGTAAAAATGTTGTCGTATTAGCATGCAACATTAGCGATTTAAATGCAATTTCCATAAAGTGAACACTTCCAAGTTATGTACAAAGAAACGACCGTCTAGGTCCCGCATTGGGTTAAAGAAAATTTATTCATTAAATCCGAATTCCCTAATGATATTCGAGTAAATATTCACAATACTTATTAAAAAATAATCACTTCATGCTGCTGTACAGCCGTCGATACAATCGTCGATAAATTGATCGATTAACGTTAAAAAATCTAAATCTATCGTACCTAACCCTCCGAATTAGAAACATGAGTAAAACGTTTGAAACCACAATGAACACTTTGCACTCTGACAGTCTGCGGGGATGTCCCGAGGGGTGCGCGCATAAAAAATACTCGCCTAAGAGTGACAGGAATAAACAGATTGTCTCCATATTCTTCTTATGACGCGAATTTTTTATGCACATTTTCTTTTCAATGTTTTTGTCGCATATTGTGCGCACCCGTCCCGGCCACGCTACTCACTAACTCAGACTTGAACGAGAATTGTCATGAAGGTATAGGGAGTCTCGGCTCGCCTTCTTGCCGCTGTCTATATAGACACGGTTAGTAATAGTACTACGTTTCTTTCAAGGGGTGAACCAGCCCAAAACACAGAACTACTTTCTTTCAAACCAAGTTCAGTTTCATTATATGGACCGTAGTGCTTTTTCTAACATGTTAGACCGTATGCCGCCTTTTGAGGCGCAGATACATGATCGGATGTTAAGTTTCCGGTCTCCAAGCCAATAATATAACAGAGCGACATTAGATTCACTTTTTTGTACAGAATGTAAAAATCATAATCTAGACAAATTCTAAACAATAAATCTTATCGTGACACTAAACAACTTTCCAAAAGAAACATAAACAGCAGCAACAGATTAACTCTACTGTACCCCCGAAATAGTCCTGCTTTTTTTTTACTCTAAAACACAGATCAGAGATGTCTTAGCAAGCGCAGTGGCCCAAATGTAATTTTCGCTCTGTGCTCTACAACTATTTCCATATCTTTTGCATCTAATCAAATCGCCCGCCAGAGTTCCTAGGGGAAAGTCGTACAGTTAGACGAGTTCTTTCGGTCCTAGAAGTTGTTTAGTTTCTCACCCAAAAATCTAACAATGTCGCCCGTTAATATTGGTTGGAGAAAGTTGTAAAGCTCGACAAGTACTTTCAGCCCTAGACATTCCAGTAGCGTTTTTCCGCTCATAATGTCGTCTAGATAACCTTTGGTGGCGGTTAGGTTACGACGGAGTCACATCGTCAAATTAGATCGGTAGACCGGCATCACCAAACCTTCTAACAAATTTTAGGAGCATATTTTCCTTCCTTTATTGACCTAGGAGAAACTTGCGCAGTATCTCGAGTTAATTCACCCAGAGAAACCAACAATGTCGCCCGTAATGTTACTTGGAGAAAGTTGTACAGTATTACAAGTAGAAATATTCCCAGCAGCATATTTTTCTTTCTTCATCGACCTATGTAAGAGAAGCTTGCTCATTGAGTAAATTTACCCAGATAAACTAACAATGTCGTCCGTTAATTTTGCTTGGAGAAAGTTGTATAGTGTTATAAGTAGATTTATTCCAAGCAGCAAATTTTCCTTCCTTTATAGACCTATTTATTTCTAAGAGAAACTTGCTCGATATCTCGAGTGAATTCACCCAGTGAAACTATCAATGTCGCCCGTTATGTTTCTTGAAGAAAGTTGTACAGTGTTACAAGTAGAAATATTCCCAGCAGCATATTTTCCTTCCTTTATCGACCTATATAATTGGCTAGTTTCCTGGGTCATTGAAAAAATATAACAGTTGTACGCTTAAAACTATTGTCCAAAAATACTACGGACCTCATTCATCATTTTTCGAAATATTAAAAGTTTGAATTAATAAACAGTAAAATAATATAAAAGCAAGTGTTTTGACGCCATCCAAATACTTAGGGCGTGACGTCATACTTCTAATTCTTCATTAAAAATATCGTTTTAAAAAGTAGTTCATCTGACCTGTCAGGAAACAAGCCTATTATAAGTGAAACTTGCTCATTGAGTAAATTCACCCAGAGAAACCAACAATGTCGCCCGTTATGTTTCTTGGAGAAAGTCGTACAGTGTTCCCATCAGCATTTCCCCGCTCATAATTTCATCTAGCTAACCTGCGTGGCGCGACTACAACCTGTCCAGACGGAACTCGTGCTCGACGGCGGAGTCGGGCAGCAGCGCGCTGGGCTCCTCGAGCAGCGTGAGGTCGTCGAGGTCGAGGCCGGCGCGAAGCTGCGCCTCCTCGCTGAATATGCCCGCGTCTAGCTCTCCAGAGTAGTCTGTGGAAAACATTTGTAAACTTTTATTTCGAAGTTTATGTTTAAGTTTTATTTGCCGTGTGATGCCGGATTAGAATAGCATCACCCCATTTCTTTTCCGTGGGTGTCGTAAGAGGCGACTGAGGGACTCGAGAGTTTTAAGTGTATTGCAAATTTTAGGCGACAGGCTGACAGCCTGTCACTATCGTGATACACGACTTATCTGCAACGACCCTCAAATATTGTCAGACGTGGCGATAACGACCGTAATTTTGCGATCGTTATCGCTCTGCCTACCCCATAAGGGATAAAGGCGTGATATGTGTATGTATGTTTATTTCGAATTTATAAAGTGTTTGTCATTCCATTTGCCAGTCATGCAAAAGGGCCCCTCAATGTTTGTTAGACTTGGCCATAGCGATCGTATTTTTAGCGGCCGTTAACGCTCTGCCTAACCCGCAAGGGATAAAGACGTGATATGTGTATGTGTTGCCATTCACATACAACTGCGAACATAAATTGAACCAGCTGGTGGATTTTTAAGCGGCATTAGATGGCGTCGTCACAAAAAACAGGTGAAAGAATGATTTTTTGGAAAACGAAACCTAATCTAGTTCAATCTATCGCCTCCGAAAACCCTTGTACACGAAATTTCATAAAAATCGCTGGAGCCGTTTCCGAGATCCCGATTATAAATACAAAAAAAGAATTGCTTCATTAATATTATATTAGATAAGAAGAATAAGTGGGTGAATAATGCACAAAACTTAAAAACTACTTTATTCGAGTCGAAAACTAGACACGATATACAAAAAAAAAAAAGCATTTACCTGCAAATTCTGCAAAGCAAAAACAAAGCACAATAAAATAATGTGTAGAAATCAGGGCAACCTACCCAGCCATCTTTACAAAACCACCGACTTTCAGTTTTTGGATTTGCCATGTCGTGACGGATAAGATACACATTCATGGATGTTGGGAATTCACCGGAAGTACTGCTAAACAACAGCGAGTAGCCATCGACATCATCATTTCAGCAATAGGACGTCCACTGCTGAACATAGGCCTCCCCTAAAGATTTCCACCACCGATTAGAAGCGGCCGTTTGCCGTGTGATGCCGGCTTTTGCCGTGTGATGCCGGCTTAGAATAGCATCACCCCACATCCTTCCCACGGGTGTCGTAAGAGGCGACTAAGGGACTCGAGGGTATTGGTGTATTACAATTTTTAGGCGACAGGCTGACAACCTGTCACTATAGTAATACACATGTTTTCTGAAACAACCTTGGAAATCAATCCTCAAAAATGTCAGACGTGGCGATAGCGACCGTATTCTTATGGTCGTTAGCGCTCTGCCTACCCCGCAAGGGATAAAGGCGTGATATATGTATGTATGTATGTATGTGTATGTATTAGAAGCGGCCTGCATCCAGCATTTCCCCGCGGACTTGACCAGCATGGCTAACATGCGTGCCACGATAAAATTTTGTCATGGCGATGTCTTCTGCGACTAACTTCACTACGAATAAGTTACGCATTATTCCGTAGTGACATTGTGCGCATTTGAAACGACAAAATATGTCGTGGCACGTATGTTGGCCATCCAGATCGTCTGTCCATCTCGTGTACGTCCTACTGATACTGCCGGTACGTGGTCTCCACTCGAGAACTCTTCTGTTCCACCGGTAATCGCCTCAGCTTACTGACTCTCTTAGCTGTGTCGGTTACCTTGCGAGTAGCGAGTATAATTCAAATAGAATCTGTGACATCGAGCCTCCAGATCTCACGGCCTAATTGCTTAGGGCTAGTCTTCTTTGTGGACTCACCTGTGAGTATGATATCGGGTATGCTGGCGGGCGTGGCGGGCGCGGGGGGCGCGGGGGGCGACGCGAGCGGCTGGATGAACCCCCCTCCCCCCGCCACGGGGTCGCGCCCGCCCCGCCGCGTCTCGTTGCCGCTTGACGCGGGGTGGGGGGACTGAAAGTATTATACATTGTGTAAAGATATTAGCTGCAAATACTTGAACGGGTGAATCAGCCCATGAAACTGAACAAATTTCGAAATATGAGAATTTTTTTGGACCTCCTATATAAATTGACTTGGTCGGTCGGTAGTTTTCTATGGGAGGTCCAAAATTTTTTGTCATATTTCGACCTATGTTCCTTGGAGAAAGTTGTTCAGTTTCATGGGCCGGTTCAACCCTTAAATTACACCATGTAAACTGCTCACTCTGTTGCTCGGTTTATATGCGTGTAAGGAAATAACAATTGAAAACCTCGTATGGTACAGTACAGGCACTCGACTTCAGTTGAACGCCTACCAAAGGCGAACGGATCGAACGAAACTAATTTTAGAATTCTTTATTAGAAATCCTATAAAACCTCGCACATTTGCTGTTAGAGCGTCTTACTAGACTTACGAGGTTCGGATTTAAATTCTCAACAGTTACATTACAAATAAAAATCAAAAAGAGTACATATAATGAAGTATTTCATATTGCATTGTAACTCCAAGATAGTAAAGAATGTTGAGCCGAGAAGACATACGAAAAAAAACAACTATTTCGTGTCTCGTGTAGGTAGCTAAAAAACTCATATTTTCTTGGGGACCAAATAAGTCATAAAAACGGATATTTTACCTGTGGATACGTATGCGCTGTACTTTGCTGATTCGTTGGTTGTGGTGAGTGCGGTGAATTGTGGTTCATGTATGGTGAATTGTAGTTCGGACTGGGATGATCCAACTGCAATCACCAGACGAAGATAAATCAATACAAACACAAAATAAGGCCTCAATGCACATTACGACTTCAAGACGCAGACGTGACGCGAGTTTTTGACGAGCCGTATAAAGATAGGCTCAAAATTTGCGGCGATCAAATCTTACGGTTGCGCCGTTGCTTGCAAGGGTTAAAACAGGCGTCAACGTCGCGTGCAAAAAAAGTCATGTGCAAAGCCTTGAGATATTTAATAGCAGCAAGCGAGAAAAAAACACCAAGAATATGCAGCAAATCCTGGAAAGAAACGTCACGACTATCCTATGGATGTTTACCACTAGAAAAATCAGGGTAAGCTTTTAGTTCAATTTGAAATGATAAGCAGGCAGAACTTAAAACGCTACCTAAGTTTTTAACTGAGCCTTAGTCCAGTATAAAAAAGAAGGCTGGAGTTACATTTGATAAATCGAGCTAATTAAAAAAGTACTTATAAAAAATTGCAGTAGCGTACGATCAATCAAAAGTAACTTAATCCTATTTACCATTATTCAATAATAATTCAAACATGCTCAATCGAGTGAATGTGTAATACACCTATACTATTTCTACCTACATGCGGTTCAAATCTATGAAATTATGTGTATTTTATTTACCCAAACCAGTGCTATAAGTAACTATAATATTTCAGACTAACATTTAGGGTTCGAATACTAGTAAAATAGAAAAATTACAATGGTACAGTTTTTGTTCTTTGATAGTATCAAAATAAAGGCTTAAACAAATGCTAGGCAAAATAATATTCAAACCGCAAAACATGCCTGAAGAATGTTTGGTGATGTTTAAGAATAAAAGTAGCTACAAGGCTATACAAAATCAAATATAGAAGAAAATCTTCAGGATATAACAACAATACTTGTGAAGGTGAGTGTCACAATACCTATTTAATCACAGCACTGCGAGTTGTAGGACTTTAGGCATTCATTAAAACTCAGGCTATTTTCATCAGACCAGAAAAAAATCTTAAAACTTTTAGGAGCTTTGATTGAAGATTGGATGAACGATTAATTAATTGAACACAATCAAATTATTGTTTGCTGTTTTCATAACAGTTATATCGCAAATCTGACTTTGGCAAAAAAGCTAACTTTTTTTGGTTTCCTTTATAATTAATATAAAGGTATTCCAAATACTTCGGCATGACGTCATACTTTCAATTTTTCAAACAAAATACCGTTTGAGATCGTTTTAAAAGTAGCTCATTTGACCTGTCAGGAATGTAGCCTATTCTAGAACAGAAACATTGTAAAATACTTGTTCCAAAACCAGGATAAGCTCTTGGAGTAATCGTACAACTCGCGCATGCGTACGTATACGTGTGTGTGTATAGTGTGGTGTCGTACATTGTCCGCGACTTGCACGTGCGCGGTCCAGCCCGAGTCCACGAGGCTCTGCACCAGCTGCGCCCAGTCCTTAGCCAACCAACATCCACCAACGTTACCACCAGTGTTCACTTCATACATGTTCTATTCTATAGGGACTACACTCAATACTTGAGACTTTAACACCACGATTTGACAGTAAGTCGTTTTTCAAAAGTCATGCAACAATTCAAATCAAGAAACAATTTTAAGGGATTATTTGCAATGACGTTTTAACGCGGCCTGCTATTTTTCTGTCGTCGGCTTTTGCCGCCAATAAAATATGCATCTCAATATATTGAGTGTAGCCCCTAAATAGTCATTATTCTGATTGATTTTAAACTAAGATACAAATCGGAATTGCCCATTTGATTTCGGGTTTCTCATAAACCGCTAACTCCGCCAAATCAAGTCATAGGATTTGGGGAGGTAACGGAAACTATTTTATTACGCTGACAAATACCGTTAAATTATTCTCATTTTATTACCAAGGTACCAAATTGTCCGCTAGTATTATTGTAGTGCTTAAAATATTCGTGCGTAATTTTGAACAGTGCGGTATCTCAAGTGATTACGGTATTTTTCTTTGAACAGTGAGTGCCGATGTAGCTTGGCTCTTGATACTACATTTCGTTTTGTTGACTGAGCAAATATTATTACAAATGTTATGTTCAGCTCAATCAAATACTTATGTTAGTTTATAAATACTTAAATTCGAGTGATTTTTAAATATTTGCACATTTTCAAACTGGTTGTAATGACAAGTGATATTTTTAGTTAGTGGAGTAAAATTATTTATATGGTATAACAACTATGGAATTTTTAAAATGATATTCTACAAAAAACATAAAAAAGCCGCGAAAAACTAGTCGCAAGTCAGAGATGCTGCGCACTAAACATTACTAAATACAAACACAAAATTCAACTTGTATAAAATTCTTGTGTGTAGTTAGTTGCGTACAGCGCACGCCAGGTCAGTTTGCAACAAGATTTTGGTAGCTTCATTTGGGTTTTCCTTTTATTAATTTTATTTATTTTAAGTTATGTCTGAAATTGCTCGCTCTGAGTTCAGAGATATACAGAATCCTTTACCTAACAGCTCGTTACTACAACCAGTTTTTAAAGCGACTAGAATATATACTAATAAAATAGATTAGATATCTACGAATAGATATGTTACTTACAACTCCTTGCTACTCCATTGAAGCAAAACAACAATCAATGTTATAATTACGTGGGTGATAAAATGGGTAGTGATGTTCAAATTACATAGCCAAGTAACCTCATAAAATACTGGATTTAGAGGACTGCCCTTAAAATACTGATATGGTGCATTCAGACCGTGAAACTGACCCAGAAATACTTTTCATAGTAAAAGACAGTCTTCTGATGGCTTAGAGCATTCATCCTATGGAGGTGGTAAACAGTCAATTAACGGTAAAAGTTTTCTGCCACTTTTTGCGGGATAGTAGGAGTGGAGGTAAACCTCGACAACCACATACAAAATGGCAACTGTCAGTTTCATGTAACGTGCTGGGCAAATGGGCAGTGAATTCTGGCCTAGAGGTAGGCAGGCCCAGCTTTGCCATCTCCTAGGGTGAATGCTCTAAGGCTGATCGTTTTATTTGTAGTTTTTGTAGATTCCTGACAGATATTCTATAGTAGTTCTTCTTCTTCTTCATGATCTGCAAGCACCCTACCAGTATTTGAAGGGCTGTGCTTTCCACACCGTATAGACAAAAGTCTGTTCCTATTATGTAATAGCGATTATGTGGTGAAATAACGACAACAAACCTGTATGGGATGAAATCAAGGAAGTAAGAAATTTATCCTCGAATTAGACTTTTTCACATTGTGTAACATTGATGATGATCTCTCCGACCGATTTCGGCCATGGCGACCACTCGACTCCTAATCAGATAGGCGCTGATGCGCCCGTTTTGAACCAACTTTGTAGCCAATTTTGAACCAACGCATAGCTTAGCACCGCCACACTGCAAGTTCCCTGTCGACACAGCATACTGACCATAGTGATCTGCTCGAAGGGTTGTAGCAGCTGGTGAAGGTTGCTGTAGTCAGTCTGTGTCTGCGGCGACTCCGCCGGGCTGCCCGGGCTGTGCACCATCTGAAAGAACCATTATTGCCTTCGATAAGTATCTCTTTTAGGAACTTTTTAATAATAACAAAAAGTAGCAACTAAAGCGCACACTAGTCATATAAACTAGTAACAAGAAAGTATAATTTTTTAAATGGAAATGTAACTAGAATATCACTATAAACAAGCGGTTGCCTGGAAGAGATCGCAACAAGCGATAAGGCCACCTTTGTTGACCTTTAGTTACAGTTTTTTTGTGCCGTTTTATGTTTTAATATTGTGTTTGTTGTAAGCAATAAAGTGTTTATCTACCTATACGAGACAATATTCGCGGCAGCACCCTTTATTCGCTGAGTCTCCATTGAACGAGCAGCCTCGGATACTCACTGCCGCTTGCAGCATGCGGCGGATTGCGCGGTCGGTGTGGACGTGTTTCGCCTGAGCAGCGCATGTTAAAATTCTCATGCTCGGGCGAAAAACCATCCACACCGACTGCGCATTGCGCCGCATGCTGCGCGCGGCAGTGAGCATCTGAGGCTGCTCGTTCAATGGAGACCCAGCCATTACCGACGTAACTAACGCGAAAGAAGAAAGTAGGCTAACTTACCGTAGGCGAAGGTATGTTGATATTAGACGTGGAGGAGTACTGGCTGGGCGGGCTGGTGTGCGACTGGTACTGCGACGTCATCCAGCCGTGCTCCAGCGGCGACATGCTCTGCATCCAGCTCGACTGCTCCTCTTCGTGCTAGGAATAAATGGGGGTAAGCACCACTACCATAAACGCCGGGAAATATTGTTAGTGGGTGCGCCCGTGGGGATTTTACTGAGGGTTTTCCGAACGTAGCAACTAGTTTTATACTAAACCTACACAGGAAGTGCCCTATACAGGGTGTAATAAAATTTACTGCGAATATTTTGAGGACCTGAGGACCACTTCGGGCTTCACAAACTACGCTCTCGTTTGCAATCGGGAGCTCATTGTTCATAACTTGTAGTGCCTTCTACTCAACGCGGCATTGTAATATTAACAAAATATTAGGCGAGTTTCAGAAGATTTGTTGTAGTATTTAGAAAATTGCAGTTATTTTAGCGAGTCCGAATAATTCGTTTTAATCTTGAATTCGTTGTATTGCCAAGTATCAACTGTTACAAATACCAATAAACAACGATGCAACATTCGGTTTTTCAATTTCAGCGGTCTTAATAACCAATTTTCTTGTGTAAAGAAATATGTGCCGGCGTCTATAGGTCAATAAGAAATTGGAGTCTAGGACGATAGACCTTCGTTACTAATTCACAGTATTTTTTTTACAGATCAGTGTAGGTACATATTTTTATACCTAAAATAAATACGTATACAAATTTATAAATGTCAAACCATTAAAAAATCTATCGTCCGTTGGTTGTTTGTTACAAATTGTAAGAAAATCTCGAAAGCAGAGGTAATTTTGTTTAGTCCCGAAAAAGCACCAACTGTAGAATATAATAATGAATATACAAATCAGAAGTCTCCGTCAAACGCGAGGTGGGCATAATGAAAAATAGTTAAGGAAAATATCAAACAAACAAACTACAGACTTTCCCGAAAACGCTAACCTTACAAGCCAAACTGAACCACTGCCCATGGATATAGGTCAAAATAAAAAGAAAATTATCTACCAAAAAGTTGTTTCATAGTTTGTCTTTTAGTCGTAGGGGAAAATTTGTCACTTAGAGTTCTGAGAAAGTCAGTCGTTCCGATTGTTTAGATGTTTGTTTTTATATAGATGACTCAAAACTAATCTTTTGAGATGCATCTTTTTATGGTCCACCATCGTCAGTTTGACGTAGGCTTATATCATCCCAATATTTTTGTATTAAAAAATGTAGAATCGGCCCGTAATAAAATAAACACTGAGCATGCAGTTAGAATACATAAAACGTGTGGTTTATGAAATGTAAAGTTGAAAAGCATAATAATTTATGTACAAACAAAAATATGATAGATTTTAAAACTGTTAATCGATTGAGACGCGACATTTTTAATAATTATCTTCTTAGAAAAATACATTACCTAGAAATGTATGAACATATCTTTCAAAGCCGTGAACAAGATTTTATGAAAAATAATAAAAAATGCCGAGAAACTTTATAGACAAAAGGACACCTTGCTTTTTTATAATACGAAACATAACCAAACATAGGAAAATTATAAATAAAGAGTGCAGTAGCCCAATAGGCAGCAATTTTGCTTAGAAATTCAAAAACGGTGCCACAAAAAAAGCAAAAAGAGAGAAAGTATTTCTTTTTTCATGCATTAAAATTAAAAAGAATTCAAGCACCAATCGTAAGTAAAAAAAAAGTATTGAAAAGTAGGTATTATTAATTTAGATAAGTATAAAAAAATCTCTCTTGGCGTGGCACCCATATCAACAGCATCTCAAGCCTGAATTCATGAAATGGAGAAAATTTTAAGAGGAGGTTAAATAAACGAACCTTATTATGATGAAGATAATTATTTGTGTTTGGTACAGATAAGTGATTCTGAAATAAACAAAAAACAAAATGATTTGTGTAGAAAGCAAATAAACACAAACAAAACAAAATAAAACAACATAAATGTTAAGACCTATCGCGCGGTAGTCGCTTATGTCTAAAGAAAATAAAACTTTGTTTTGTTTTCCTATAATTTAAAGTAATGTTTATTGAAGCAAAGTTTTATTTTCTTCAGCAAAATTTTTGATATCTTTATTCAAATTTGGACTTTCGACGAGAAATTCCGGTAAATAATGATACGGTATAAAAAAAACTAAAGATTTTTCTTTCTCTAAAAACGAATGCAGAAATGTGTGTAGAATTAAAAAGTGCTTGTTCTTGAGGTATCCATTGTTTGTTTCATAATATGAGTTCCTTACATTCAATACAAAATACTACGCGCATACAACTATTTACGTAGAGGAAACGCTCCTTATATGTAACAAGGACAACAATGCTCCTAATTTGACTCACGAATTCCTGAACAATCAAATCACTCTATACAGTCAAATATAATCGTACAATTACCGACAGAGTGTCTCTTACATATCAGTTAGAAATATACCATAATCGTCTGGCTGATGCTGCTTGTGCTGATAAATGATTGTACCTTTGTCTAATTTTTTGTAGTTTACTTTATTTGACGAAGTATATTATGGAAAGTTTCTTTGTATCTTTATGCTTTTAATTCGGTTGTGGACTGGGTCATGAATAAAATGTAAAAGTTGTACGCTTAAAACTATTGTCCAAAAATACTACGGAATTCATTCATAATTTTTCAAAATATTCATAGTTTGAATTAATAATAAAAAAAATATATAAAAGTAAGTGTTCTGACGCCACCCAAAATAGCAATTATTGACGTCATACACTGCCATTAGACTACCGTTTTAGATCGTTTTAAAAAGTAGCTCATTTGACCTGGCAGTCCACAACCCTATTTTAATATGTAGGACCTACTGACTCTTAGTTAAACCTTGAACGGGCCTGACCTGAGTGTCGTACAGCGCGCCGTGCTCGTGCGGATGGTGCATGGCGTTGCTGAGGGGCACAGTGGCCCCCACGGGGGACCCTGACGCGGGGGAGAGGCCCCCCGTCGCGGGGGACCCGCCCGGCGATACCGCGCCTGGCGATGTCGGGCTCTGGGAATGTATAAAAGTCATGTACCATTTCCATGCAACAATCAATTCTTGGCCTGCTGTAATGGGACGTCGAAGATGAATTCTATATACAATTTCTTAAATTTTCAAGAATTCAGCTTCGCAGGCAAGTGTTGCCATATCAAATACTAGTGGGCCGCCCAGCGGCTGCGCCCGCGGTAACTCATTTTCCCGTGGGAATAAGATGTTTTCCCGGCAAGTATTATACATAGAAACCTTCCCTCTTTAATCACTCTATCTATTAAAAAACGTGCATCAAAATCTGTTGCGTAGTTTTAAACATTTAAGCATACATACAGACACACGTGAAAAGCGACTTTGCTTTATACTATGTAGTGAAGATGCTGCCTTTTTGCTATATTATGTCACTAACGCTCCTATAATGATTGTCGCCATTTAGTGTATTGGCACTTCCTATTGCGGCCGCTCCTTCGTTGCAGCACTCGATGTGTTGCCGCCCTTATTATGTAGGTGTCTCTAATTTACTATCATTCTAATGCGATTTGCAATCCTAAAGTATGGCAGTTCGAATAGGTCATATTTGACAGCTGTCAAACTGATACTAAAGGAGATGTCAACAAAGAAAAATAGACCTTAGGTCATAGCATTAACATGATTTTGACAGCTATCAAATATGGCCTATTCGAACGGCCATGTCTTAGTGTTTTACCGCCTCCTGTGTCGCCGCCCCTAGCGCGTTGCCTTGCCAGTGCCAGCCCAGCCATTTTTGTCATTGTAACTCCATCGAAGCTCAACTGTCATTCCATTGCCATTATGATTTTCTATACTTTAAACTGTTATAGTCTTTTTATCTCACGAGTGCGCGTTGTCCATGCTCGTGTGTGTTGTCTCTCTCTCTTTTCATTGGATGGCTCGGTGTTTGAAACGAAAGAAGAGAGATGGCTGGCGCGCACTCGTGAGATAAAAGGTCTATAGCAGACTACGAAACTACTATAATCATCCAACTGAGATCCAATTAACATCCAACTGAAATGATTTTCATAGCAGACTTAGGGGCGCTATTCCCGTCCGCAATTCCTCTACGTTACAGGTACTCACGTATCTATTCCCGGGATGGTGATGCTGGCTGTGTGTGTGCGGGTGCGGGTGTGGGTGTGGGTGCGGCGAGGGCGGCGCGGGGGGGCGGTAGTGCGGCGGGGGGAAGTGCACGGAGGTGAGGTCGGGCAGCGAGCCGCCCGGCACCTGCAGCTCGCCGCACCCCAGCATGCCGCCCCCGCCCCCGCCGCCACCGCCCCCGCCGCCGCCGCCCCCGCCGTCCCCTCCGCTCTCGTACACGCTGTAAACAAAGTCGCTATTTTGACGTGCATTTCCGTAAATGTTCAACGTATTCGCTGTATTGGATTCTATTACTACAAAGAGGAACATTTGTATTGTTTTTTGTTGGTAACCGGTAAACTCCGAGACTCTCCGAGGTCAGATTCTACGGAGTAACTGTCAGACCTTTACAAGTAAGAGGAACTTCCGAAAATTTCACTGCCTAGAAAGTCGCTCGCGTCTGTGGGACACGCGTATTTTGGGTCTTATTTCAAACGTGTAGAAAAAACAATAAGTGCTGAATATAAATTCGATTTGTCATGGCTAATCTTAATGCGGCGTTACCGAAGCAAATTCAAGACCGGAGTTCAATATCAAGAACGAATGTTGGTTTTACAGCAAAATTGTTTACGATTGTTGCCAAAAGCACTGTCAGTCTTTGAACCTTTAAATAACTTGCATATGTCATTCTTTATCAAATGCAACAGTCCACTGCTGGACACGGGGGTATTTGCCTTTCTCACCATACTTGGCAAGCGATGAGCGAGTGCAGTGCAAGGTGTCGAGTACAACACTTACGTTCCCTGTGAATACACAGGGAACGCTACTGCCCATTACCTGGATTCATCCTTTTGTCGCCTTATATGAAATCCACGTGTATTTTGCAAATCAATTCAAATATGTTTTTTTAGTTTGACTTATCTTCCTTGTGTTTTCAGTATCAAAGGCTGGTTCACTCTTACCCCTGTATTGATAAATCGCACTCAACTCTGAGATCGATCTTGAGAGCGATTTTGAGATATCATTAGTACTGTCGGACATTTTTCAATATCGCTCTCAAGATCGATTTCAGAGTTGAGTGCGGTTTATTAGGCCTAAGATACACTAAAAACAATTTTATTTGTATTTTTTACACCCTGCAAGACTTACTTGTTATTGTTGGGTATCCTGGGTATTTCACACGAGGAGCGCGGTCGGTTGTTGGGGTTCATGCCGAGCAATACGTCCAGGTGGATGTCTGCAGCTGGAACACATCAACTAATTGTTATTTGACCTAAGAATAATCATTCGCCGTGTGATGCCGGCTTAGAATAGCATCACCCCATTTCCTACCCGTGGGTGTCGTAAGAGGCGACTGAGGGCCGTTTGAGTTAATTAAGAGTTTATCCCGTAAGGGATAAAGGCGTGACAAGTGTCAGAATTTTTCAACCAGCAGGCAGTAGTAAGTAGCAGGCTTCTGACATGGTTGTGTAACGACCGCCGTCTAAGTGATCATAGACAGCAACCGGGACCTACGGCTTAACGTGCCATCCGAAACCATCTTACTTACGGACAATCGGGTGGTTCAGCCCGCAATGTCCTAACCAGACTGGGAAAAAATTCACAAAGTGATAAATATCAACTTTGTGAGTGACCCACCGAGAATCGAACCCGGAAGAACCTTCTGCGTCAAAGGCAGTTGCACTACCACTGCGCCACATCGGTCGTCAGACAATGCTCGTGCCCCCTGACAATGTGACTTACCTCTGTGATGGTTCCGGGAGGCGGCGGCGTGCGGGGAGATCTGCCCCCAACCAACACCTACTACCATATTGCCCAGTATACTAGTAGGTATTGCCCCAACCCGTGCCCCTTGACAATGTGACTTACCTCTGCGATGGTTCTGGGTGGCGGCGGCGTGCGGGGAGATCTGCCCCCAACCAACACCTACTACCATACTGCCAAGTATACTAGTAGGTATTGCCCCAACCCGTGTCCCTTGACAATGCGACTTACCTCTGCGATGGTTCTGGTTGGCGGCGGCGTGCGGGTGCGCGTGCGAGTGCAGCGGGTGGTGCGGGGAGAGCTGCGCGGCGGGGGGGTCGCCGCCCCCTCCCGCGCCCCCGCACGACTGGTGCAGCGCCGAATCGGAGTTCGTCCGCCGCCAGTTGCTGTCCGGGGGTGGGCTGAAACAAAAATTTATGTTGGACTTATGGTATTTTTAGAAGCACGGTATTCAAGGTGTAAAAATATTAGCTGCAGATTTCTTAAGGGGAAAATCAGCCCATTAGGCTGCGGTTTCCATTGACGCGGAGCTGGGCGGAGCAGTGCTTAGCGGTGCATGAATTGACCAATCACTATGCTCGAAATCTCCGCTCCGCTTCAATGGAAACAGCACGAGCGGAGTGGAGCAGAGCTGAACGGATATTCATAATTAAATACAGCGAGCGTAGGACAGCTGGGCGGTGCGGAGCGGAAGAGAGCGGGGTGGTGCGGAGCGGAGGACAGCGGGGCGGTGCGGAGCGGAGGACAGCGGGGCGGTGCGGAGGACAGCGGGGAAGTGCGGAGCGGACGACAGAGGGGCGTTGCGGTGCGGAGGGCTGCTAGGTTGTGTTGTCTCATCTGATTCGTTATCTTCGTCTTCAAGTAGAGAAAGATATAAAAGGATTGCTTATTTCTTTTTTAAACGACAACATGACGTATGGTCTTTCTGAGAGATTGAGTTTAACTGAGCGCAAAAATGCGCAATTCTAAAAGTAGCTCGCTAGCCTTATATCATAGCATTTGCTCCAAGGTCACAAACGTCACAGGTATCAAGCTAAATTTTACACACTACGGCGTAATTGTGATTCAATTGTTTCGTTCATATTTTTTCGTCACTTAACTACTTACGATTCGAGTAGCTTGTACCGGTACCTATGACTTTATATTCAATCAACTGACAACATTACGTATGTACAAGTTGACGAGAGATTGAGCTTTTCCCGATTTGTTAATGTTTACCATTTTGTAGGAATGTCCACAAGATAGTAATTTCGATGTAAGTCCAATGTAAGTGTATACCATCGGCATAGCGCGGAATTCAAACTGTCTAACCCAGTCTGAGGTTGTAGAAGGCGACTGCAGGAAGGAGGCGAAAAAACAACGTGTCATATTTTTTGCGCTTTTCAGCTCAGAAGTTATTAACTACATACTAACATTATCGAAGTATACTGGAATATTGACAGCCTTACAATTCATTATGGTGACCTCCTGTTTCGAAGTCGGTTAAAAAACTTTCGTTACACGTCATTAATTGCGTAGGTGTTGTGATAATGATGGATGATAATAGTATGTTTAAACAATTAAAAAACCAGCCATATAAAATCTGATTTGAGTTTTTATACGGTATAGTTCTATTAATAGCGGGCATATTAATGGTCCCGCATATTTAATGGGGTAATTGTGGTATAATTACGGCATATGCGTAAAGGATATTCCATGAACCGAACAATGAATCCTCGCTAGACGCTAGCGTTATTTACGCACTGTGTTGTTTCCAAGAATACAGAGATTCACAAATAAACTGGTCTCTCTGGGGATAGGACATTTTGAAATTACCCTGTTTATATATTTAAATAGGAAAAAGTTACTGTGACTATAGTCTATTCACCTAATGAACTTGGTAGAGCGCCATACCTATTTATGTACCTACGTTTTTGCATGTAAGTAAAAGGGATAAAATTACACTTTCATACTAACAAGGACCCGTATTTATAAACTGCTATCAACTGTGAGATCGCTTTTGAGATCGATCTCAGAGTTGAGTGCGATTTATACCAAATACGGACCTAGCAGTGCCTGTTGTGTCCATTGAAGTCTCTTGTCTAAATTAAGTAAATAACTTTTACCGAATATAATATTTAGTAGTATCCAAACAACATTAATTTGAAAATGCGACGAATGTGTCAACTTATTTTCAAAATGCCGAGATGTCGAATACCTACCTATTTTGTTAATGACTCAAACAAAGCAGTTATCCTTATAATATAACAGTTTTATATAACATGACATTTAATGGATTATTCAAGTACGTTTATTAATAAATCACGTAGTTTCCTTCAACCCTGAATACTTTCACTTGACGAAATTGACTGCTTATTATGGCACAGGTACTATAAGTATACGTATACGTATTATAAGTAGGTTAACTGAATGACAGTTAATAAAGACGACGTTTAAATTATTTGTTTTATTTATACGAAAGTAACGGCCCGCCCAGCTAAATCCCGTACCTATCGCCATCTTCTGGGTATAGTAGGTACTAACTAAATAGATACCTATCTTACTCAATAGATAATCACCAGAGACGTACACTGGTAGAGAAATGCTACCGCATCCCTTACAATGTCGTCGGTCTACTTACCACAGGGTATGAGACCGTACCGTGTAGCCGCCACTCCAGAACATTCCGATCTCATCAGTCATTGGTATCAGTAGCACTATTATACTATTAATACTGCATTCGACGCACAAGTTCCCGAGTTCGATTCTCGGTTGGTCACACACAAAGTTGATATTTATCACTTTGTGAATTTGTTCCCAGTCTACGTAGTTAGGACATTACGGACTGAACCACCCGATTGTCCGTAAGAAAGATGGTTCCGTGGTTCGGATGGCACCATGGCACGTTAAGCCGTAGTTCCCGGTTGTTGTCTATAATTACTTAGACGGCGGTCGTTACACAACCATGTCAGAAGCTTTTAGAACTTGTAGAAGGCGGTTGAAAAATTTTGCCATTGGGATTCATTGGGTCGTTGGACGACTAGGTGTCCCACTCAAAAATAAAGAAATAAAGAAACATAGTATTGTGAAGCTTGCGTCTCACTGGTTTGATGAACAAATCAGGAAACCCTATGTAACGAGGCGAGTCATCTAGCAGTTATCTAGTAATAAGTGACATTGTTTAACCACAGGAAAATTAGTACTGCATCAATTAAAACAAACAGTTACGAATAGGAAAACGTACACAAACAATGATCTGTTAGATTGTGAATAGGTAATTACTTGTTGTGTCGCCAACCGTAATTAAACGGTTCCATTTTGAATATGTCAGACTAATAGAGATTTTTTTCTTATGACTGATGAAAGATAAGACACAAACAGTATCGAAAAAATAACACATACATATACGTATATCACGTTGTTATCCTTTGCGTGGTAGGCATGCTTCAAAACGGCCATAAAAATCACGCGCAACAATCAAGATCGTTTCAGAAAAATTGTGATGCACTACAGTTACAGGTTGTCAGCATTTTGTCTAAAATTATAATACTTATACACAGGATACCCACCCACACCCACCCCTTAGTAGCAGCGAGTAAGAAATGGGGTGATATAACAAATAATATGTACCATTCTAAGTCGACATCACACGAATACTCTATACAATAAAAATATAACAACAATATTCGAAACCTACCAAAAGTAACGTTCTAAGCTTTCTCAGAATAGTGAGACGTGTAAAAAAACTATTAACGGACTTAGGACCTTTAGCAAAGAAGAAATTAATAGTTCTTGGAATGCGTGGGAAAACTTAAGCAGCCAAACAAGCCTGTGAGATTCGCCTCTTAGAAAATAACGTTGATCAAAGAAAATAAACGACAAAGTGAATCCAGCACGTGTTTTCATATAAAATAGAAATGGAATGTAAAAAAGATATGTCTGGTAAAAAATAAAACAAGACTTTATTATAAACTCTATCATTTCAAAATTAATTCCTAAAATGGAATACGGTAAATGAAATTATTTACTAATGTATAAAAAGCAAAGAACCACTCTAAAAATTTCACTCTAGTCGTAAAGGGACAGGTTTATGTCTTTCATACGCAAATTCTAACAATTAAATTCAAATTTCTGCTACTTTTGGATACGCCCACTCCTAAGTTTTAAACGTTTGACGTCACTACAGCTTCGTTGTGTGTACGATAGATAAGTATGATAAAACTTAACAAAAAAAGTATGATTAATATGTAATTTACGCATTATTACGTGGATGATGATCGATCATAATTGCTACTTTTAAGATTTCGTATCGGAAATGACCGCAAACTGCCGCAAAGTACCATTTAAATGCTTTCGAACTAAAGATAACCGCAGAGAACCTGGATGACTGGATATTGAGTTATAGAAAACTGAAAAGTCTTTAGAAAAATAACAAAAAACTCAAATTTTCAATTTTGTCGGAATGTCCTTTGCAATCTTTGGAATTCTAGATACTAAAAATCCTAATAATATTATAAAGGCGGATGTTTGTGTGTGTGTTTGTTAGGACTTAGCGCTAAAACGGCTGAATAGATTCAAATGATACTTTGTACGAAGATGAAAAATGTCCAGAATAGGACATAGGCTACTCTTTACCGCGGCAAAATGTCTCATTTCTACGGGAAAACACATTTTCCAATATTTCTGAAATGGCGGCGCCACTGAGCCAATTCGCGTTTTAGGAAACAGTTTTTATTTAACAGCGACATCTGTTGCCCGAGACAAATATCACAATATATAAAATATGTTTTAACAAGATGTTGAATTAATGCATTTTACAAAGAAATTAAACGTTTTAAACATGAATATGACATGCCAGTTAAGGTGTTTTAACAAGATCTATCCAAAATTGATACACGTAATGTTTTGATACACGTAACAACCAGCAAGCCGTTTCCGTTCACTACGTCGCGGGTGAAACCGCGGGGCGGGCAGCTAGTAAAAGTATAAAGCGTGTGCTATACTTATTCACTTCGAATCTGAAAGAACAATTCACTTTATCCTGCTTTCTAAATTCACGTACGATTCGCAAAACTAAGCCAAACGATGGAACCTATGCTTCTCATTGAAAGAGCGTTATGTATCTACCAGGAAACATAGGAAGAAGACGACAGCTGTTTTCCCGAGTTCTCTTCGCTTATTTTGACAAAAGATAGCTAAGATGAAGCCTGTGGCAGAGTCAGGCTAATCTCGACTTCTAAATCGAGTTTTTTTAAACGAACGTAATTTAATTTCGCAGTAAGGTATGGTTTCTTTATTAGCTTCCTTCTGGTTAAGTAAATTAATGCACAATGTGTTTGTAGTCGACCTTGAATCCATTCTGTTAGACACGTCTAAGCAATTGTAAGAGAGACTGGCTATTGTTAGTATAGGTGAGGATAATTTTATTTCCGCATGAAAAGAAATAACAAAGTGTAGGCACCTATATATCTTCAAAAAAGAAAATCCACTCATAATTTACAACAGCAAGGTTTCCCAAGAAGCGTAAATTCGATTTACGAGAAAGTTTTTCAACGATGTACTTAATTTAAGATAATGTTGTTCTCCCACAGAAAAACACAGTTCGTGCTATGAGCTTAAAATGTTATAAAATTAAGGATGGTAAGCGAGGACTATTGTATTCCATACTAGAGACCCGCCTAGGTTACATTACACACGCTGGTAATAATTTTCCCGTGGGAGCAAGACCTTTTCTTCGCTTGTATTATACATAATAAACCTTCCTCTTGAATAACTTTATATACTAGGTATTTAAATAGCGGTGTCCCTGAGAGACATACAGAGAGTCGAAAAAAGCGACTTTATTTACACGATTTTCCGTAAGAAAACATATTCGTAATCATGTAAAATATGTTTCGAGTAAGCGATGTGCCCTTATTAGGCCTTTAAGATATCATATCATACATCTTGTATATAATATGGTATTTCTGAATTCTTGCTATTTTATTTCACTTAAAAATTTTATCTTCTCTGAAATGGTAAGGTTTTGAAAGGAAAATCCCAAAGGCCATGTCATATACCCGCGACTATGACGTATTCAGAACAACATTCAATAATAAACTTTATACCTAATTAGGTTTTCTATTGTGTACTTTTTGTCGTTACAAAATTAGCATGACTGACTCACTGATGGACTAAGGCATAAAAACTGCAGTACCTAGTAATGATGTGAAAGTAGTAATCTAGTGGTTGTAATGTTTTAGTACTCCTCTATCCATCATTGCATCATCATTATCATTGCCTTATCCCGTTTCTCTGTCGGGGTCGGCTACCTTACCTAGGGGATTTGACGTGGAACCAAGTTTTTACACAGAGCAACTGCCATCTGACCTCTGCAACCCGAAGGCTAACCTGGCTCGAATACTAGGTTAAGTCCCATTCAAATCATTTCAATCCAATTTTTATTTGAATGTGGGTTTCATCACGATGTTTTTCGTTCACCGTAAGAGCAGTCGGTAAATGTACGTGAGTAAAAACACATTGGTACATGGCGGGGATCGAACTCGGGTCTCACGATTGTAAGACCGGTGTCCTAACCACTTGGCCACCGATGCTCCTCCATCCATCACTACAGTTAATCACGCGTATATATATTGCGAGATTCGTTTCAATAGTAATTTAAATTGTACCTCCCAAGCTCACTGACCACTGAAGTTTAACCAATATGGAGAGACCTACCCTTTTATCTTCCATACCTGGTCTACTTGCACTTGGCAAGATGTAGCAGATGTCCATTCTGTATCTATATAGCTGCTAGCTACCGGAAGAAAAACGTAGAGGATACTATACTATTCTAATACACTTCTTGGGCCTTACCACAAAAAAGTTAGACGCAACGCGTGTTTGAAATAAAACTCCATAAAAAAACGCTAGACACACGAGTCTAACTTTTTTGAGGTAAGGCCCCTTAAGTTCTACTGACTCACCTCAAGTAGACAGTGCTGCCGTAAGGGCTGGTGTCGTGCTTGCGGTCGGCGGGGCGGCGCATGGGCCCTACGGAGGACGAGGCGCGGCCCCGCTGCCCCGGCGACCGCGACGGCGAAGTCCCGCCGCTCCGTCCACCGCCCCCGATTCCATACTGAGTGGCTAGCGTCGCCTCTTCAGGCTACAAATAAACAATTCACATTTTTTACCGCAATAAGATGTCCTATTCAGTTTTACGCGGGAATTTAGGTTTATCACTAAAATTACTATGGATGCTACAGTAGGTACAGTTTGCATGCTTCGCGATCTGCCATAAATTTTTAGGAAAATTAACATTTTCGCGTCACAGCATCGCAATTTTTCCTGCATGGTTTTATAATAACAATAATTATATATCTGTCTAATAAAGTCTAATAAATAAGTAGTGCTAATAATTTATAATTTGCAAGTTCTATATCTTTTGTCGCAATGGCGTATTTTTATCGAATGGTTTACGCGATAATCATTCGTCAGGCTGCTGTTCTCGTTATATCAATTCCCACAACAATCCCAAATAAAGTATATTTTATCTCGAATTAAACTAGTTTCGAGGTTTATATTAAAACTAGTGACTCTTGATATTTTATTTTGGAACATGTTTGTTCTGCAAAAAATCTTGCAAGCTAATATAGTTGCAGGAAATGGTTTGCATGCCATAACAATAATAGGTGTTAGTTCTACATCAAATTGAAAAACTTAAATGTACAATAATTATCTTTTAAGATGATCCCTTAGGGTGGTATTGTCATACAAATATGCTTTCTTCCCGAGTAATGCCACTAGAGCTATAATTCTTATTTTCTTTTTACGAAAAATAGTCACGAGAAGACAATAGCTGCAATTTTTTCCATACACAACAGCTAATACTTTTTTTTCCATTTAATAAGATTTTTTGGGGGAAAAATAATAGGGCATTCATTTAGTATAGGCCTAATTATAATAATAATAAAAAATATATAGACCTAGATGCATTACTGGGGAAGAAAACAAAGCAATATGTTTGTCTATATGAAAAGACTGAAAATCAAGAGAGCTAAGGCACACTCTTAATACACATACAATATCTTGCAGGAATAAAGTAGGTAACTCCACACTAACTACCAATAATTTGATAATACTTGATCATGCAATAACCAATTCAACATGCTCTTCTTATATTTCACTCATCAAAATTTCACTAAAATAAATTAAAATTTTAGCACATAAGATTATGTTTAGAATAATGCATCATATTTTCGAAATACATGCATAAACCCATGGGAATGAATGAGAAGTAGATATGTTCAAAGAATGCCTCACAAACACATGTGCCTAGCTAAGTTCTTGTAAAAAAAACTGCTAAACCAGATGTTGTTAAGTAAATATGTGCATACATCGGCATACTGCTCTGTATTTGAGATGAGAACATTACAATACTGTTTATTTTGACAACATAAAGACTTGTTGGCAGCCCTCAAGTGATTTTATGATGTGATAATTTAATTTGCACACCTTTTACATTTCATTTACAATATTTATGTAATGCAAAAGTACTACAACCAGTAATTTGCTTGCTGTTAATTGGTATTTACAAACATATTACCAAGTCAGACATTATGCTAAATTTGCAAATTGAGTCTGTGATTAAACTTAATTTATGGTGGGAAGAATACAGTTCTAGGCCTATTCATCTAATTAGAATCTCTATTTGAATCTTCTCAGAATATGAATCTTGCGAATAAGAAATACTAGTGGTACATACACTAAAATAAAATAAAAATCAGAATCCTTTGGGAAATAACTACAAACAAAAAACAAATATGAAACAGAATATAACCAGAGCCTATGGGGTACAATTTGGCAGCCATCTACAGTTGCACCACTATAATATAAAATAAAAACTATTCAAGTTCTACACTGAAATGGATCAATTTTAGTGGTTGGAACCTTGTCTATGTCAGGCTCAATGTGAGCGGCCTGTGGTGCAGCCACATTTGGCAGGGAGCCGCTGCGGAACGTCCCCAGGCCTTGAGGGTTTGGTCTGAGTGTCGACTCAGTTTTTTCTACAGGCTGAGGTTGAGCTTTCACTTTTGCTCTTCTGCTACTTGAATTTACCTGAAACCATGCTCTTTTATGGTTTGCTCAGTTGCAATTTAAATCTTTTTATAGTTTCTACATTCTTTTTCGTTTAATCGTTCTACATTTTTTGTGAATAATTTATCAGTGTTATGTTAAAGAATCACATAAGAACAAAAAATAAAGCTTTAACAAATGGCTATTGTTAGTAGTTTTAATAAATATAAATATGATATTAAGCAAACATGATCAAAATAGTATTAATATTGATAAAACTATGAATTAATTATAATGCAAAATTACAATTTGTATGTATTATAAACCAAACAATGACAAAAGGTCTAATAATAAAGGACCAAAGTATGATTTGACTATTATGTAGCATATGTTTTTATTATGTCTTGATGGGCAATATTTACAAAACATTTATATGGAGAGGAAGCCTGAGGCATTTGAAAAACACACAACAAAACATTTACTTTATTAGTAAAGGAAAAGCAATTAAACAGCAATCAAGTATGGTTTGGCTGTTCTCAAACATTTTCACTATGTCTTGAAGGACAATATTTACATAAAATTTATATCAAGGGAAAGCTTGAATCTAATAAGCATATCAAATCTTTGTTCCTGAATGAAATAATACTCGATTAATTCACAACACATCAGGCAAATGAACCTAACTGTTATTGTTTATTGGACAATGGGAATATCTTCAATGATGGTTTTGTTGTTGTCACAAAATCACAAGTAACAAGTCCACGCCTTGTTTTGAACTGTAAAAATAATTACTGAACTTTGTGCCGCGTGTTGTTTGGTCGAATAACGTGTAAATAGTTGTAGTAAACCAATTCAACAATGACAACTACGACCGAAACAAGAGCAAAGGAGCCACAGGCAAGAACACTTTGGTATGGTGTACTGTTGTTTTGTAACCCTTAACACTTATCAGGCTCGGTTTAAGTCGCAATATGCTTATTGTAGTGATTATTGTTTACGTCGGCGAGCACATTTGACGGCCAGGAAGCGATTGCCTGAGTAAATAGGCGACATACCTTATTGGTTGCGTCGGAAACTTCGCGCATAATTTGTTCAAAAGCGGCCGTTTCCTCAGCCTGCTTTTGATTGTGGAGGGCAATTTTTTCACTAAATTTCCTAGGATTCGCCATGATGGCTAACAGTTATTTATTTTTCTCTTTTTACATCACAATTTTCTGCGCTCGTAGTACCAAAACGCGCTTGTCTGTCATGACAGATTGAAGTTGCCATTTTTTAATAATGCCATAGACAATCATAGTAGTATTTTTAATAAAGCATTCTCCACACGCACGCATCAAACGCAACGAACGGAAAACGTCATGAACTATCTCGTTCAAATAAAGAATTGGGAAGGCAAATTTATTGTTTGTCTCTTTATCAAAACATAAGGCATATAAGCGGGATGTCAACAATATTTTTGCATTTTTGGGATCGTTTCTTTAAAAAATCAAGTTAGGAATTGCATGTATGTAGCTTGAGGATTGCCTGAACATGGAGCCTGAAAAGATGTTAAGAATTTGAAGATCTAAGAGAACTTGAGAATCCACACGATACAATACAGATTGGCCAATAATTAATGATGGATGTGTCATATCATAATGAATGGAGGTGTAGGAAATAAGGATATAAGTAAACCACTGGCATGGTAATAAACGTGCGGCAGGCATTCATCCTGTCGGATAAGTTTTATTTTTATAAACGCTTCCATTAAATAGTGGAAACGACGAAAAGAGATTTAAATAGTGCGCGCAATACATGCAGCATACATGCCGTGACGTGGGCAACCTGCGATCCATGCGTCACATCACGCGTCTGGTTTATGCTAGCCTTAATTTTATGTTTTTCAATCAGTGTATCCGAGTGTCATAACCATAGACAATATGATCCGCATTCAAGTTACTACACCAGCTCTTACGCCAAATAGTAATGGAAGTAATGAATATGCAAAGGAGTTGGTGTAGTGATAAAATGTGACCCTAAAGGTGTCACTGTCTTATGGTAAACGTCAAGATAGCGAAAAATAAGCAAATTGGAATAAAATTGCGAAAGTGCACCAAAATTGAAAGGTTTCTTGAAAAGTGTGTGCGTTCGCAACTCATAACAACATAGCGGATACTCACTCGAGCCCTCAGAATTAAATTATGGAAGAAAATTACATTCTAACCTTGGACATTGGAACAACGACTATTCGGTCATTTATTTATAATTCTAGAGCCGAAACTGTTGCGAATGCTGTTGACCAGGTACATAAAGCTTTATCTTTATTGTTATCTTGGCAACCCAATTAATTTTGACTGAAAAGAGGGACTGCTTTGTTAAATTACACAAAAGTTTTTAATGCTGATTCTTTCTCTTAAGAGCATAGTTAGCTCAATTATTTTGCAGTAATATTCTTTGTTGTCTAGGTGGTACTACATTACCCAAATCCTGGTTTCGTGGAAATAGATCCTGACGAATTATGGAATTCTATCGTAGGAGTAGTTGGGACAGCTTTGAAGAGTGAGTAAAGTAGTTCACAAACATTTACTCAAACTTTTCTTCTCTTATCACTAGGTACATGCACTAGAGCGGCAAAATTAATTTAATTAATAAAGTAAATATTTAAATTAATTAATAAAGTAATTTAAATTGTCATGGAATACCATCTAGCAATACTTAAATCTGCACTGGTACTTTTGAAAAAATTATAGAAAAATATAAGAAATCTTCAGTTATGTTATGTCGATTGTGTAAATTAGAAATATTTAGTGAAATATGAGACAGGCAGGCAACAAAATGTGGACAACAATTTTGTATTATATAAGGTGTAAAAATATTAGCTCCAAATATTTTAAGGGACAAATGAGCCCATGAAACTGAACAATTTTCCCCATAAAACAGGTCGAAATATGAGAAAATTTTTTGGACCTTCCTTACAAATTGACTTGGTCTGTCGGTAATTTTGTATGGGACATCCAATTTGTTTTTTCAATTTTCAACCCATGTTTCTTGGGGAAAGTTTTTCAGTTTCATGGGCTGGTTCACCCCCTAAATATTCGCAGCAATTTATTTTCACCCTGTATTATACAGAAATAATTTAATATAATTTTCCCTTATCAGATGCCAAACTATCAGCGGGTCAAATTCAAGCTATGGGCATATCCACACAAAGAAGCACGTTTATAACCTGGTCACGAGAGACAGGGAAACCATTCCACAGGTTCATCACATGGAAAGATTTGAGGGCAGATAAATTAGTCAAACAATGGAATAAGTCATACACTTGGAAGGTAATACATTATAAAATGTTTTAAGTGTTAGCAATATGATAAACACAAGCTTAGCAAGTAAAAGTTTAAATCTGGGATGGTAAATCAAAGATTTGGACCTATCTACTTTTGTTCTTAGGAATTTATAAATTTTTTATCTTATTTATTTGCAAACATAATCTCTGCTTAAGTTTCATATTCATTTTTCAATAAATATTATTTATCATTAGTTTATATTTTCAAGGTGTTGTAATAATATTCTTTTCCTTTCAGCTAATTAAAGTAGCAGCATATGCCTTATACTTGGTATCAGGAAGTAAAAGATTCCGTGCTGGCAGTGTATTAAAATTCATGAATACACAGGTCAGAAAATATCATTGTTAAAAGACAAGAATTTTGAAAGTACTTTATTTTGTACAGATTGAATGTCGTTCCCACGTCTTTCCAATGGTTTTCATTTAAATAAAGTAATATTTTCAGACAACCCTCAGGCTTTGTTGGGCTATGCAGAACATACCAGCATTGAAGGAGGCTATCAAAAATAATGATGCAATGTTTGGAACCCTTGACTGCTGGCTGCTGTATCAGCTGACAGGTAAAATTTCCATTTTCCCACCACACCTTACCTTAAAAGCCACAACTTGCCATTACAAGCAAAATAGAATGGCTGCCTTGCGTACAATCTCCCAATGATTTTTCTGATATTTTAATTTGTTATAGAGTTCTAACCCAACCTAGATTGATAAATAATTTTATGTAGAGCTTTTCACATTCCGTGAGTTTTGGTTTCATGTGTCATATAGACATACATACACGTATCACGCTCTTGCAGGGTAGAAAGAGCGTTACTGGCCGTAAAAAATTGTGATGTGATAACGTTTTAAAACAATATGCCACATATTTCACTAGTTTTGAGAGGTTTTATTTCTTTAGATCTGCTTAAAACAAAAGCTTTTAATTTAAGACAATGTCTGCCTACTCAGCAAGTAATTAAAAAGCATGATTGTATGTCTGTATTTCTGTACCCTGTCGGTTCCGCCACATTTTGACTTGCTTTTTTGTCTAATATGAACTTTAAAATAAAGCATACATCAGCTTAGAGTTTATAGAGAACATACATAAAATCTATGATTTCTATAAATAGTTTTATTGATAACTAAGAATAACTCTACATAAGTACATGTTTGTATATAAAATTCCGTGTTTGCAAGAGCGTCTTTACCATTATAAATATAATTATGCAAAGAACCTGTTTTATGAATATTATTAACTAGATTTTCCGCACCGCCGCCGCGCTGTTTGTTTCTTAATGGTTTTCGTGACGTAGGTATCAGCGGCATTAAATGTTGTTCTTTTTTATACGGGCGGCAAAGTTCAGTTAACTGCAAAAAAGTATAAATCGAGGCGAAAACTGAAGTACCTACCTACCTATTCTGATTATGGCAGCCGAATTATTAAAAGTATGGTTGTATACTTTTACGTATATACAATCCGTTTATTCTTTTTAGAAGTGGATAGGCTTGACTAGCTTGGCAGAGTAGCTATAGAATCCCTCACGAACCCGGGTTCGCAGCCGAATTTTTACGATTTCTGAGTATATTCATAGGCCTATACAATTTTTCTCTACAACAGATAAAAAGATCCACATGACGGATGTGTCGTCGGCGTCGGCGACCGGTTTCTTTGACCCGTTCACGATGCAGTGGGCGAGCTGGGCGCAGACGCTCTTCGGGATCCAGCTGTCGTCTCTCCCGACAGTGGTGGACACTGCAGGTCCTCATTTCACCAGCACATCGCCTAAAATCTGGGGGCATGCGATTCCTATAATGAGTTGTGTGAGTATTATCGATAGTTTGTTTCTTGTTGCTCTAGTCCTTTCCAGACACTTGCTTTATGTATGGAAAACCCCAAATTTAATTCATCATTCTCCTTGCCTTATCCCGTTCTATGTCAGGTTTTACCTACGTAACGTATTTGACGTGGAACCCAGTTTTTACACGGGGCGACTGCGATCTGACCTCCGCAATCCAAAGGCTAACCTGGTGCGAATCCTAGGTTAAGTCACATTCGAATATCATCTAAATTAAACATTTTATTTGAATGTGGGTTTCATCACGATGTTTTGCCTCACCGTAAAACCTCAACTTTAATCAAAAACATAAATTCAATCATAGGTACCGTATTAACGCAGGACGTAAAGTAACTGGTAGCTAGCAAGATATGTACGTATTCCGACAAAATATTTCGTTTTCTAAACAACGGCGCCATATAATCCAGCGCAGTGTAATAAGAGTTTATTATATAAGGTGTAAAAATATTAGCTGCAAAAATTTTAAGGGGTGAACCAGAACAACAAACAACTGAACGACTTTCCCCAAGAAACATAGGTCGAAATATGAAAGAAATTTTTGGACCTCCCATACAAAATGTAGCAACCGACAGTCAACCTGTATAAGAGGTCTAAAATTTGTTTTCATATTTCGACCTATGTTCCATGGGGAAAGTTGTCCAGTTTCATGGGCTGATTCGTCCATCAAAATATTTGCAGCTAACTTTTTTACACTCTGTATTTATACCCAGGTACTCGTTTTCTTACAACACTACTAAAAGTACGTAAATAGACCAGCCGATTCAATTAGAACAGTATAGATTAAAACTGTCTGTTATATCAAACATAAGTGGTTTTATTTACGAGCGTGACCACTTGCATTCATAACGTATTATTATCACTTGAGCGGAATAAGAGTATTTGTTTCTGATATTTATCGATGTTTGCTGCACTTTATATGTAAGAGAAGAGATTAAGTTTGTTTGTTCCAACATCTTGTCCATTCTTGCGGCCCACCCGGCGTTTGCATCCGCTACTCTATCAGTTTTCCCATCGGATTTCTGAAACTCTGTGTAGGTAGGTACATAGTATACAGGGCAATATTAAATAGTCCATGTCTCAACATAAAATAAGCACTTATCCGATTAGTAGGCATTCAGGTCTCGCCAGCGGATGTTAGGCATTACAATCGTCTGGCATCACAAAGACGACAATTTCTTGTGAATAAGAATCAACCTGTAAGTGCGTAATGTACTGTATGATACTTTGCCTGAATAATAAAAGACGGTTGAAATTTTTTTACACTAGGGTTCATCGGGTCGTTGGACGACTCGGTGTCCCACACGAAAAGAGAGAGTGCCTGAATTATAATATTTATTTATTAATTAATAATAACATTATAAATGCGAAAGTTTGTATGTCTGATTGTTTGTTACCCTTGACGCTAAAACTACTAAATCGATTTCCATGAAAGGATCATGGCAACTTTTGCTTGGATGCTCGTCCTGTTTTTCATCAGTCTTGCGTCACACTTGCAGGAATCGCATCAAAGGCAAATTTATATAATAGTAGAGATTAAATATTGCTTATCATTGCATAGGGAATTTTTATGCAACATACTAGTTCTGGGGTTATTGAGTGTCAAAGTCGGGCATCGAAAGAGACAAAAGTGCTGATGTTTGGCGCTCTTTAGTGTATTTAGTTCCAAATACGTTATTTTCGGTAAGCAGTGTACAAAAGGTTTACGCCTCAGTATTTTTTTTTGTTAAAATAGGTATACGTAGATTTTTAATTTTATTTTTATCAATTTTCCGGGTTTTGTGCAACAATTAACGTTGCTATTTTTCATTAAAATTGGCGATATTATATATTGCATTCATTTGTTTTGTCTTGCGTAAACACATGGTTAGCCCATGTATGGGCATTCTCCTTTGGCATACAGATAGAGGCTAACTTGGATTGACACAAATAATTCTTTACGAATATTTTTTCGATATAAATGTTTTATATCGAAAAAATGTTGCTGTGGGATGCTACGGGATTAAAACTAACCGGAACCGCGGGCGTCCACTAATGTAATATAGATATAAGGAGTGTCGGTGTCCAAGTGGTTAGGACACCAGTCTTACAATCGTGAGGCCTGAGTTCGATCCCCGCCATGTACATTTACCGACTACTCAATAATACGGTGAAGGAAAAACATCGTTGAACGACTTGGTATCCCACACGAAAAGAAGAAGAAGAAGGAAAAACATGGTGATGAAACCCACTTTCAAATAAAATTTGAATTCAGATGATATTTGAATGTGACTTAACCTAGGATTCGGGCCAGGTTGCAGAGGTCAGATGGAAGTCGGTTTGTGTAAAAACATGGCTCCACGTCAAATCCCCTAGGTTTGATAGCCGACCCCAACAGAAAACGGGATAAGGTAAGGAAAATTATTATAAATAATATATGTAAATAATTTAAATATTTAAATTTGACAAATACCAGCAATGTCTCTCTATCTCTTTATATTTCATTATATCGATTATAGATTAGGTATAGGTATTCAACATTTCTATTTCTAAAACGCAATAATCTTTGCTTCCTACTGTATTTGAACTAACTAAAAAAAACTAAGTAGATCTAGGTAGGACCCGCTTAGGAAACTTGTTTACGTACTTTACGTAATAGCTTGTTTTGTTATGAATTTTTGATGGATGTTTCGCGGCCTGTTGACCCGAACAACAAACTCATAGTTACACCCTTTGTGGTACTGAACCGGTTATGATGTTGATTATACATTCCATGACCAACATGAACCGACAATGATGCCGTGTGATGCGGCTTAGAATAGCATCACCCCATATCCTTCCGCGGGTGTCGTAAGAGGCGACTAAGGTACTCGAGAGTATTGGTGTATTACAATTTTTAGGCGAGAGGCTGACAACCTGTCACTATAGTGATACACATGTTTTCCGAAACAACCTTGGAAAACAATCCTCAAAAATGTCAGACGACGCGGCGATCGCGACCGTATTCTTACGGCCGTTAACGCTCTGCCTACCCCGCAAGGGATTAAGGCGTGATATATGTATGTATGTATGTATGTTATACATACCAAATCCAAAAAATAATATCGTCGACTTCGGTCCAGTAGTGTTTGAGCTATGTGAGCACAAACATACAAGGGTACATAATAAACTCGTCAAATTGTGCGCATTTGCTCAGAGGCGTTTAGAGCCTAACATATTATCATAATATTACGAATCTGAGAATGTTACATACATACACATATCACGCCTATATCCCTGGTGGGGTAGGCAGAGCGTCAACGACCGTAAAATTACGGTCGTTATCGCCACGTCTGACAAATATTGAGGGCTGTTTGAGGTAATTCGTACGAAATTATCTGAGAATGTTACATACACACTAATCGAATTGAATGTTGATCATAATAACACTCTCGTTTCGATGTGTATCGGAAAAGAAAGTAAATCTTGTCAGTGTTTAGACTTTGGAACGAAAACTCGTTCATCTTCTATTGTATGGGAGACTGAGTCGGTAAATGACATTATAGGTAGGTAACAATGTAGCACTTCGTGAGATTCTTTCCTGTTTTGTTCGGATATAGTAGACTTAATCTATATTAACTCGTCTCGTCAATTGAGATGAGAATTACGTCTTCCGTATATTCAGCTTTGAATAGACGTAGTGTAGTATGAATCGGATATAATTGCATAGATAAATATAAGTTTTCTTTTTTATGTATTGGATGTTTGTTGTCTGTTGATTTAATATCCGTAGCATTATTTAACGCTTACATACAGCACAATTTAAAAAGTTACTCTGATTTAACTTCAGAAGCCAATCCAGTTTATTTCAATTATAAGTTTCAAAAGAGGTGGTTTTCTCTCTGTGTTGAGATCTTTATTGAATAACTAGCGGCCCGCTGTAACTCATTTTTCCGTGGGAATCAGATGTTTTCCCGGCATGTTTTAAACGTAACCTTCCTTTTGAATCACTCTTATCTTTAAAAAAACCCTATCAAGATCTGTTGGCTACTTTTGAAGATTTAAGCAGACATACAGGCGCGGGAAGCGACTTTGCTATAAAATATGTAGTGTTGGTGATGTTTTTCTAAGCCGCAGGACATTTAGAATCTCTGTCGACTTTCCAGATGGCAGACCAAACCGCATCAATGTGGGGCTCATGCTGTTTCGAAGTAGGCGATGTGAAGCTTACCATGGGGACGGGCACTTTCTTCAATATCAACACTGGGTCTACCCCGCACGCGAGTGTTTCTGGGTTGTACCCCGTAGTGGGCTGGAGACTGGGAAATGAACTGGTGTACTCAGCAGAAGGGGCCAACAACGATACAGCATCTATTATACAGTGGGCACAGAATTTAGGTCAGTGTTTTTATCGCTATCTATCGCTACCTGAAGATAACTATAAAACCTGCATTATCATCTTCATTAATTTATTTCTCTTTTAAGCTGAATCGTAAGTTGAATTTTTAAATTTTTTATTTTGTTTTTGTATTCTTGTACCTACTTTCAAACCGCCTTCATTGTAGGTACCCCATGCTTTCTTTCAGGAATGTCCATTTCTTGTTTTATGTACAATAATAGTAGATTACGTACTGAGGTATGTAAGCTATCAATAACAACCGAGGTTTTTTAACGCCCGAGCGGAGCGAGGGCGGTACCTTTCCGAGGTTGTTATTGATGTTGCATCCGTGGTACGTATACTGATTTACATATCGAATGAAAAGTGAGTAAAATAAAGTGATAAATATAAGAAAACGATCCATAAATGATGATTGTATCGTCTGCTATTCAAATTGCACCACTAAACTTTTTTTTCTATGATTGAAAAATATTGAATTAATATGAAAGAAAAGTATCTTAACATAAAGTAGACATTTTTCTGATCGTAGAGATATTAGTAAGTTTTACTTTTGTCATTGTAATATTGAGTAATAATTCGAGAAACTCATTTATTGAGGTTATAAAAATACAGATTAAAAATATAATTCCTGCGTTCAAGCAACACAATTCGTAGCGGCCAGTTCGAAATTTAAAATCGTATACAACTAATTGGATGCAACTCCTATTAAAAAGAAGAAGAAATTGATTTTAACTTTTTAATTGCCGCGATTCTATTGGTTCTTTTTCTAGTTCCATATTTAAAATTACTTACAGGCTTAGTTTTAAAACCTCGCCTGTAAGTTGAACTTACAGGTCGTGTTTTTTGTCAGTAATGACCTACTTTCAGAGCATGAGATATGTAATAGTAGATTACGTACTGAGGTATGTAAGCTATCAATAACAACCGAGGTTTTTTAACGCCCGAGCGGAGCGAGGGCGGTACCTTTCCGAGGTTGTTATTGATGTTACATCCGTGGTACGTATACTGCTTTACATATCGAATGAGAAAAGAGTAAAATAAAGCGATAAATACAAGAAAACGATCCATAAATGATGATTGTATCGTCTGCTATTCAAATTGCACTACTAAACTTTTTTTTCTATGATTGAAAAATACTGAATTAATATGAAAGAAAAGTATCCTAACATAAAGTAGAAATTTTTATGATCGTAGGGATATTAGTAATTTACTTTTGTCATTGTAATATTGAGTAATAATTCGACAAACTCATTTATTGAGGTTATAAAAATACAGATTAAAAATAATAATTCCTGCGTTCAAGCAACACAATTCGTAGCGCCCAGTTCGAAATTTAAAATCGTATAGAACTAATTGGATGCAACTCCTATTAAAAATAAGAAGAAATTGATTTTAACTTTTTAATTGCCGCGATTCTATTGGTTCTTTTTCTAGTTCCATATTTAAAATTACTTACAGGCTTAGTTTTAAAACCTCGCCTGTAAGTTGAACTTACAGGTCGTGTTTTTTGTCAGTAATGACCTACTTTCAGAGCATGAGATATGTAATAGTAGATTACGTACTGAGGTATGTAAGCTATCAATAACAACCGAGGTTTTTTAACGCCCGAGCGGAGCGAGGGCGGTACCTTTCCGAGGTTGTTATTGATGTTACATCCGTGGTACGTATACTGCTTTACATATCGAATGAAAAAAGAGTAAAATAAAGCGATAAATACAAGAAAACGATCCATAAATGATGATTGTATCGTCTGCTATTCAAATTGCACCACTAAACTTTTTTTCTATGATTGAAAAATATTGAATTAATATGAAAAAAAAAGTATCCTAACAGAAAGAAGACATTTTTCTGATCGTAGGGATATTAGTTGTTTTTACTTTTGCCATTGTAATATTGAGTAATAATTCGACAAACTCATTTATTGAGGTTATAAAAATACAGATTAAAAATATAATTCCTGCGTTCAAGCAACACAATTCGTAGCGGCCAGTTCGAAATTTAAAATCGTATACAACTAATTGGATGCAACTCCTATTAAAAATAAGAAGAAATTGATTTTAACTTTTTAATTGCCGCGATTCTATTGGTGCTTTTTCTAGTTCCATATTTAAAATTACTTACAGGCTTAGTTTTAAAACCTCGCCTGTAAGTTGAACTTACAGGTCGTGTTTTTTGTCAGTAATGACCTACTTTCAGAGCATGAGATATGTAAAGTATATTTACGTTATGTTATTTCAGATTTATTTGAAAACCCTCAAGAGACAGCAGAAATAGCAAATTCCGTCCCCGACTCCGATGGAGTATTTTTCATACCAGCGTTTAGCGGATTAGGTGTAAGTGTTATTATCAAAAATTGTCACAAATTGATAAATATTGGATTGGATTAAATTTACATTGTATTATTAAAGAATTCATTACATTATCTGAATAACTTCGTATAAAAAAGGCAAAATACAGTTGGTCTTCACTGTGTATCCCTACTAATACTATAAATATGAAAGTTTGTATGTAATTCCTTCACGCTAAAACTACTAAACCGATTTACATGAAATTTGGCGCACAGGTAGAAGGTAACTTGGATTAACACATAGTCGTTATATCGATAAATGTTCCTGTGGGATGCTACGGGATTAAAACCGCCTTAGACGCGGGCGGAGGCGCAGGCGCCCACTAGTGATGCCATAAGTATGCCTTTCGATTTCTAAAACTCTGATCTATCGCAGAATTAATGTTTGAGTTACGAACCTGTATGTTATTTTGTTTGATATTGCTAATTCCAGCCTCCATACAACGATGGGTCAGCGGCGTCGGGTCTAGTTGGCATGCGGCCGTCGACTTCCAAGGCTCACTTAGTGAGGGCGGTGCTGGAGTCGCTCGCGTTCAGGACCGCGCAGCTGTATGCGTGCGTGCGCTCGGAGACCAGCTACACGTTCACAACCATCAGGTATAACAGCATACAGCCACAGGAGTATCCAGCATCCAGATATCTTACAAGAACAAGGCTATGCACCTGCGTGTGTTTCAAGGCTCACTTAGTGGGGGCGGTGTTGGAATCGCTCCCGCTCTAGACCTCGCAGCTGTATGCGTAAGACCAGCTACACGTTCACCACCATCAGGTACACCGACATACAGCCACAGCAGTATCCAGTATTCACATATCTTACAACAACAAGGTCTTTCACCTGCGTGTGTTCCAAGGCCCAGTGAGGGCGGTGTTGGAGTCGCTCGCGTTCAGAACCGCGCAGCTGTATGCGTGCGTGCGCTCGGAGACCAGTTACACGTTCACCACCATCAGGTACACCGACATACAGCCAACAGCAGTATCCAGTATTCACATATCTTACAACAACAAGGTTTTTCACCTGCGTGTGTTCCAAGGCTCAGTGAGGGCGGTGTTGGAGTCGCTCGCGTTCAGGACCGCGCAGCTGTTTGGAGACTAGCTCCACGTTCACCACCATCAGGTACACCAGCATACAGCCACAGCTTAAAATATAGTGGCATTCCAACATTACCAACTTCCACTTCCATTTTTCCTTGTCGTATCCCGTTTTCTGTCGGGGTCGGCAACCTAACCTAGGGGATTTGACGTGGAACCAAGTTTTTACGCAGAGCGACTGCCATCTGACCTCTGCAAACCGAAGGCTAACCTGGCCCGAATCCTAGGTTAAGTCACATTCAAATATTTCTTTATTATTGTACTCTTATTGCACAGCGGACCCATCCGTCCTATGGCCGCGACTCCCAGCTACCCTTCTCCCGACACCAACTGGATTCTTCCTGTCACTCGCCATAAACATGTTGTTTTTCTTTTGTTACTGCAGATTGGACGGGGGAGTGTCAAACAATGACTTCATAGCGCAGCTGGTGGCAGACCTAACGGGGTTGCGGGTAGAGCGGCCGGTGCACGTGGAAATGTCTTCGCTGGGCTGTGCGTTGATAGTCGGCCTGCAGTTAGGTAAGCTGATCACATCACATCACATCAGCCTATGGCAGTCCACTCCAGGGTACGCCACAATGAATGATCTCCCGCTAAGTAAGCTCGAGTTTTTCAAATGTTTTTATCTGGTTCTAGTTTTTTGTGCCGTTTGATGCCGATTTAAATATGCCGCGTGGTACCGGCTTAGATTAACATTACCCCATTTCTTTCCCGTGGGTGTCATGTAGGTGTCACTACCGTACAGTAATACACAAATTTTCTGAAAGGGCCTTTGATATTTATGTATTACAACATTAGGCGACCGGCTGACAACATTTCACTACAGTGATACTCAAATTCTCTGAAAGACCCTTGGGAAAGAGCTCTTAATATTTGTCAGGTATGGCGATAGCAACCGTGTTTTTACGGTCCTAAACGCTCTATCTACCCCGCAAGTAATAAATGCGTGATATATGTTTATGTATGTATGTTAAGACTGTAAATATAGTACACATGCATAAATTAAGTTACACCAAATGTATTGAGAAATAGATGCCATAGAGAACTGTTACCGTCAGATTTTTTGCCAGATAAGAATGGAATGAATTGGTTTGTATAAGGGTACGTTATCAATCCATCTAGAAGAAATTCAGACGTGCAATAGACAATTGGAAGAAAAGTTTGTACAATAGTTTGACAAATTATTCTTTCAAAATCACGCTTAAGTGTATGCACGTGTATATTTGTACTTTATATATAAAAGTAGTATAATTTTTCAGGTCTTTGGAAATCGAAAGAAGAACTGAAAGCGCTATTCAAAATTGGCAGCGTGTTTCACCCGCGAGCACAGGTAAAAAAATCCTACGAACACACCTTCGCTAGATGGGAGGACGCCGTCCGGAGAATGTGCGGCTGGTACAGCGAACACAAACACTCCAACTCTAGCTCCAATTCAGTTTCAGACTGTAGTAGCAGCTCTATAACCCCACAGAGTAGTTTCAAGGTAGCCAACAATGCGAAGAGAAATGGCAATTATGCTAAGATAAAATAGCGGTGGCTTTTCTATATGCTCGCCCTGGTTTTCGCGTGCATACCGCTGCTTAGATGACATCTACTCAGCCATTTTTATTCGCTACGATTTTTGTATTTTATCAGCACTCTAGTTAATAGTAGGTAGGACGGTTTAGAGGCGATGAAGTATTTTGAAAAATGATTGAGGTTTAATTCTTTGGGTAGCAAGAGGCAACGTGTAGATAAAATTAAATTTAATGAAAACCGGAATTCATCTGTCCCTATTATTAAAAATGAAAGGTTATAAAAGCACAGGATATTAGCATCTATAATTGGCCTCCATTCCCTACAAAAAAGTAAATTATAGGATATAGGCTGTGGTAGTGTGTAAATATTCAGTATTATTGTAACGTTGATTCTTTACAAAGCACCAACCATAGACTACGATACAATGCCACATCTTCAATATTCACTTCTGAAACAAATAACAAATCTTACGAAATGATAAACACTTTAGCTAAGTACACTGTACCGCCTAAATAGAGAACAATATGTCATTTTATGACTGCCGTTAAAATAAATACTCGAAAAGTGATTGTAGCAATATAAAAGATCGTTTAGCAATTTTATATGCCACAAGATATGAGCAAACGCTTTATAAGTATTAAGGTTTTCACGGTAGTTGAGAACATTTTAATTAAAATATTGTTTGGGATCACCGCTTATAAACTTCACTCAGCAATAATAATTCAATAAGTATGTGGTTTTGATTGCCGCATACAACTATTTTCGTTCTAGTCTTAGGTAAATAGCTGCAGAGATTTTTTTTATGGAAAAATCCCAGAATGACACAAATAATCCATGTAGTAAAATATCAAACAAAAATCGACACAATGACATTTCACATTCATATCGACGCCATTTCAAAATATAGTCATACAAGCTTTCCGTCCAGTGGTGCTCGGTGCTTAAAAGTTTCCTGTGGGAATAAGCTGTCAATCCGCAAAAGATGCCTAAATAAAGATTGTTCAAATACTTCCCTAAAATAAGAACAAAAAAAACAAGTTGTGTCGATTTATGTGTGTAAATTTAAAAACCTGACATTTTATAATATTTAGCTTGGTTCTACCTTGAATTTAGGAAATTTCTAAATATTGTGCTGTGCTAGTTTTGTAGGGTTTTAGGTGAATAAAAGCATTTGGCGGTCCGAGATTTTAGCATTATTTTTTATGTTTTGTTTGTTTAATGAATAAGTAATATGCACTGATTTAAATGTTATTTAAACTTTTTTATTTTTTATATGTTTTTATATTAGGTTTTGTGTTTGAATTGCTCAAGTTTAATATTGACTGTGAGTGATGAAAGACGTATTTTGTTACTTATATTGATTTTTACGAATTATTTTACAATTTGATCATAATAAAAAATAACTATATAGTTTAGAAACATTGTGAATATAAATAGGCATGTTACAGCTGACAAAAAGTAATGATTAGGAAGTATCTATAACGTGTAAGATAATAAATTTTATCATACTGTAATTAAATTATAGTAGAAGACAATATTATGTATTAATAATGCATTTTTTACCTTTTGCTCAATGTGATTATTATTTTAGTCTAGATCTTGCCAATATGTAGTTTTTCTATGCGGTTAGTTAGGTGATACTTTACATAAGATCTATGATAGGATTACGGTATAGTAAGTAGGTACGGTAGCCGGGCTTATCAATGGCGAGGTGGAGGTATTTTTATTTTAATACAGGGTGTTAGGAAAAGTAATGACTTGCTTTTAAGGGGCTGACACGAGCTAAAAACCGGTCCCTTTCTGACAAATGTTAAACTGCGCGCGTGCGATCGGGACGGAATCTTGCCGATTTAATGATATTTTCGTATTTTCGATGATAACTCGGTCAAATAAAGTAATTTGAAAATCAAAAACAATATGTCGATAGAGTATTGCAAGGCGCTCATTCTGATAATAAACACTTAATTATTGCGTGGGTTTTGTTCGTACAGTTTGCGATATAATAGATTTTTAGAGGTAACTTTACGATGTTTTTCTATCAAGCTAAATTACTAATATCATGTTTTGGAAACAATAACACTACAGCAAATATCCTGAAGATTATTACCTTTTTTTTTCGTCAGTTTTTCTGCATTTTATCTAGGGTAGAAATCACTTATAAAAGTAGCTTTTAGCTCTACTCAGCCCCTTAAAGCGGTGAACCAGCCCATGAAACTGAGTAACTTTCCCCAAGGAACATAGGTCAAAATATGAAAATAAATTTTGGACCTGACATACAGCCTAACTCAGCCGACTGGTACATTATGTATGGGAGGTCCAATTTATTTTTCATATATCGATCTATGCTGCTATGGGAAAGTTGTTGAGTTTCATGGGCTGGTTCACCCCTTGAAAGGCAGTGAGTACTTTTCCTAACACCCTGTATACCTCAAAACTAGCAAAGGTTTTGATTCAGGCGGTCATATGCCTTGGTAAAATTTTATGTTTGGTTTCGTTTCTGTAGTCAGTTAATTAAACTGGAAAAGTTGGACGACTCGGTGTCCTACACGACAAGAGAGAGACTGGAAAAATAAATTGGAGGATATCTGTAACTAGTTTTATTACTTTTAAAGTGTCACAATAAGTTCTGTATTGCGCGCTGTTTTAAATTAATGAAATAAATATGACGGTCGCAATCGTATAATCAAGTGTAGATTGCTTTCTGTCTTATTGATTGATTGTTTTCCTAATTTTTGAGACTGATAAGGTTTGAAGAATTATGCTGGTTTGGTTCAGTGCATTATATTAGACGTTGAATGATGTGATGACTCAGGATAAGTCGATGTGTATAAACATATATTCTACAGAAGAAGTCAAGGACATGTCCAAATTTTGTGTCACCTTGTAGAAGCTTTTTTTAATTTATCTGCTCTAATTTATGGCGGTTATAATGAGTTGAAAGACGCACCCAAGTCAGAAATGAATGGCAACTTTTTTGTGGGTTTACCATAAAAACCTTAGTTACTTAATCATAAACATAAATATCATTTTGTTTACACCTTATTTTTTTTATTAATGGACCAGTTTTTTTGCAGTGGTTTATTTTGATGTGTGATCGTTTGAGGGCAGTGACAAGCATATTGTATTGATAAGAAAATGACGAAAATAAAGTACAGAAATATGAATGTCTGTGGAATGACACCATCGACTCGGATAAACATGTTTCTTGTCTGAATTTATCGTCTGATTATTAAACATTTACTAATGCCTCGATGATTTTGTTGGAAATGCTCGTCGTACTTTTGTGATTTATCAATTTGTATTGTAAAAACGCGCTGACTCGGCAATGTACTCGTAAGTATGTAAAACGTGGGCAAAAGTGATCAAATGCTGAGTATCAATTTTCTAAAACTCATAGAATTACACGTGGACATTACAGTGATACTGTCTGTTAAAAAAGCAGATTTTAGTTTTCATTATGTATTAAATTTTTGTAACGCTATCAATCTCACGCAATAACATGAAACAAAAATTAACAAGATTTTTGTGAATTTTGAAAATGTAAAATAGTCAAAACGTTTTAGAAAGAACACTGCTCCATAACACAAGCAAGTGATATGAAATTATGTAGTTTATTTTTAAAAATCCATTACTAGTTATTACCTTTTTAAGCTTGTTTTTTTGTATCACCATAAGGAATCAGCAGCGGTAATTTTAAGACATTGTTTCGACATGGTCAACATAATCAAATTGTATTTTAAAATAAAGTTTATATATGCTATAGTTAATTTTTGTCAATTTTATAATTCCATCAATCAACCCTAAAGTTATATATTTGATACGGTATAAAAAAACAAAAATATATAAAAAAATCCTAAAAATAACTAAGGTAGACGTACCAGTTTCAAACCAAACACCCATTGCGAATATTCCGATAGATATATTTGCACGATTTTTTTGTGTCTTTTTTTAAAATAACTTGTGTCTTGCTACAAGTTTTTAAAGTTCTACTGAAGGATACAATAAAATATTAATTAAGTCAAAATTAACACCTCGAAACATTCTCTAAAAGTGATCTTTCTCCGCAGAAATTTCGGTAACCACATCTAATATTCCTTATTCAAGACGGCAAACATATTGTGCTGTATGTAAATCTTTAGTACCCACTCCACTCACACTTATTATCACCTTTGATTTACATTTATAAATAAAACCATCTAACTAGGCAAGTCAGTATAAGTGTAACCTCTAACAATGGCAAATCCTTTTATTATTTTCGTGCTATTCTCTATTGTCAAAATTGCAAGTGCGAGATTCGTTGACGGCTTATATCTGGACCAAGAAAGGCTGAAGTATGGAAACGATATAACGATGGGGAACGATTATATGGACTACAATCCTGAGACGGTGCCGAAGAATATCATAATAGAGGTGCCTCATAAAGGTGGAAACTACTACATTGGTGTACCGAGCGAACAGAGGACAGTGATAGAGGTGCAGAAGGTTTGGAATGACGATGGAAGTGTCACTGAGAATATCGACATACATCCGGTACAGATGGCAAGGAGAGACGTGAATCCCAGCCGTGAGCAGGCGCCTTCTAATGTGGATTCCACTGGTTGGTCGGAAGTAGTGAGACCGACAGATTCTTCGGTCCTGACCAGCCAGTTTGATGCAATGAAACCTGCAGGATTGGATCTCAACAGCCAATTCGAAGCTGGAAGACCGAGATATCTTGATCACATTCAGCAGCCTTACGCCACAGTATCAAAAGAAGTTGTCAAGCCTTCAGCTGAGACGCCAAGAAATATCGATTTCGGTATTCTTGGGTTCCATGCTGTGCCATACTGATAGGTTGTTAGCATTTTGATATTTATCTTTTATGGCAATTGTTAAACCTAAGTATGAAATCTATTCATACTATGCGTAAATAAACAGAAATAAATAATGAAGCGTGTTTACTGTTTTTTTGTCTCTGTCTGAAATCCACTGAGTTCCACTGAGAAGTATATCAAGAAATAAAAATGACTATGAAACAATTTTTTTTGTTTATGAAATGCAGATCGTTATAACGAAAAGGTTTTTCAACCTCAATCAACACTTTGTGTTAGGCAATTGGTTCATTCGATATGAACCAATCACCAGTCCGTGCCGCGAAAGAAGTCCCGCGAAAAACATTTCAGTTCCCTTAATCCCTTAATCTGACGTACATAAGGGTCATTTAAACTTTTTTCGCGGGACTTTTTCGGACTCTAGGTGAATGGGTCGGGATCGTTTAAGTTTCCCTAGGTACTCTTACGATGTAGGCGGAAAAATCTGAAGTCTAGGACCAAATTCTATTTTTCTAATTCTATAATTAGTAGTCCATTGAATGAGTACCTCCAAAGGGGGTCTAGAGTGCGTGAGTTAGTAACGTAAGATGTTTCTTCGGAAACATGTCAAGAGTCCCTAGGTAATAAACATACTAAAACCACGGGACACTAGGAGGAGCCCCGGAGTGAGGGGAGGAGGGAAAAGGGTCCATTTTTTCATTTTTCGCTTAAATCTCAAAAACGGTACATGTTAGAGAAAAATGTTCAAGGAAAAGTTGAAAGGCCATAAAATTATCTACAAGTTATACCTAAATTACTTTTTCCTATATCCTACCGTTTCTGAGTTACACGCATTAAAAAATGATTTTGGCTCAAACAATTTTCCCATACTACATACCCGTGTTTATCACATCAATCGATCAAAAAATATTTCTTTCTTCCATAAAACTCAAATGTGCAACTTGTGACCGGTACTGATAGATTGCTCTTGATTAGGTCTATCATTGGTAAAATAAACACATTCCTCCATGGAAGCCTTTAGGAGGAATCGATTGTCAAAATGCTATATTAGGGTAGTTTTAGTTACGATACCTGAACATTTTTTTTTTTTTACAAAAAGCTCAAAAGTGCAACTTGTGACCGGTACTGATAGATTGCTCTTAATTAGGTCTATCATTTGTAAAAAAACAAATTCCTCCATGGAAGCCTTTAGGAGGAATCGATTGTCAAAATAAAGTATCGTAACTACCCTAATAAAATTCAATTTCCCCTTAACGCCTCCATGGTGGAATCTAGTTTTTTTATCAATGATAGACCTGATTAAGAGCAATCTATCGGTACCGGTCACAAGTTGCACTTTTGCGTTTTTTTGGAAGAAAAAAATAAATAGTTCAAGTTCAGTAACTAAAACTACCCTAATAATACATTTTGACAATCGATTCCTCCTAAAGGCTTCCATGGAGGAATGTGTTTATTTTATCAATGATAGACCTAATCAAGAGCAATCTATCAGTACCGGTCACAAGTTGCACATTTGAGTTTTATGGAAGAAAGAAATATTTTTTGATCGATTGATGTGATAAACATGGGTATGTAGTATGGGAAAATTGTTTGAGCCAAAATCATTTTTTAATGCGTGTAACTCAGAAACGGTAGGATATAGGAAAAAGTGATTTAGGTATAACTTGTAGATAATTTTATGGCCTTTCAACTTTTCCTTGAACGTTTTTCTCTAGCATGTACCGTTTTTGAGATTTAAGCGAAAAATTAAAAAATGGACCCTTTCCCCCCCTCCCCCCACTCCGGGACTCCTCCTAGTGTTCCGGGGTTTTAGTATGTTTATTACCTAGGGACTCTTGACATATTTCCGAAGAAACATCTTACGTTACTAACTCTCGCACTCTAGAACTTTTTATTCAATGGACTAAATTTAAAGAATTGTAAGATTTTTCGTTTGTAACATTATCTTACCTTTTTTTAGGATACGGGTTCTAGTTTATAAATAAAGAGTTTAATCCATATTTTTTAACTTTTATTTAATAACAAACAAAATTATATCTTTTGTGTAGAAAAACTTTATACCTATCGGTATTTTTTTTTGCAGATACGACATTATTCAATCATGTATGTACTTACATTTTAGGAGAAAACAAGTGGGTACCTACTACTTGATTAAAAACTAAACATAGAAATACACACATGAGGTAATTACAAATATTGCACGTGAGATTAATAGATACATACTAGGTATATTTGGTACACTGTTAGGTGCCATACGTAGGGTGCAGGCAGATCAACCCAACCAGGTTGGCAGGAACTTGATCCTACGTCCGTCCAAGCTGCTCAATCCATTCTCGTACCTCAGTCCCTCAAACCCTGCGAGTAAATCATTGCTTGGGTTATCTCCTCTTAAAGTGTCCCTCTTCGCTACTTTGTGTGCTTTAACTGCCTCAGTAGCGGACACTGGAGCTGCTTCTGTCGCCGTGGCATTGGCTGCGTCAGCATCGTCAATACCAATGACTGGCACTAGTTGAACGATTGTCAGTTCTTCCACCAGTTCAATGTTCTCGGTGGCAGCAGTGCTGGTCTCCTGGTCTACCGGCGCGGCGAACGCAGCGGCAAATAAAGTTAGCGAGAGAAGGAATATCAACGAGGAAGCCATGATCTTGGCGGGCTTCAAGTGACTTCTCCGCAAAATTAGTGTTCAAAACTTGTTCTTTCTTCTATGTCTTCCGATTGTGTTTACGAATTTCCGACAAAACGTACGTTTTATAGTAAAGCAGTGACATTAAATTGTGCTAAATAGTACTTCCAGAAATGGACGTATTGACGCATTCAGGCTTGCCTGCTAATGTGGATTGTCAACACCTTCAATAACACAATGGCCGTGAATATGTTTTGTTGGTTGTTGAGGATTACTCTGAAACCAAACAACAAGATTAGTCAAATAATCTATGAGTAAGTTTACAACGAAAATTAAACAAACATGACACATCTGTTGAAATCATTCATGAAAAGATGAGCAATATGACCGTATTTACTCGACCAAACCTTGGTAGAGTCCTACACGATGTTTTAATATTCATTAATATTGTCACTTTTGGCCCACGGTCCCAGCTGCAGTCCTAAATTAAGATGCCCCCATCTTAAGTGTCTCATCTGAGGGTCCCTCAACTCATCTTTTGCCATGCCAATGCCCGGCATATGCTATAGCTTTTTCCCCTGCGGATTATCTCAGCTGACTGAGAGTATTTATTTCAGTATACGAGTATCTGTTCGAGTTTTGATCTTGAAAATAAAGCTTTCCCTAATCCTTCTCTGAAGACATTTATACCCACCCTACTGAATTGTTTCAAATCAATTGTTTGTCCCTACTTCGCCTAATATGGTTCTTTTAAAATGCTCGTGACTTGGTGCTAAGTGTTTTGTTATATTTCTAAAAGCATCAAAGTAACTTGTTTGATTTGGCGTTTATCATTTATCGCCTTGCCCCACATGCGACTCAATATTTGTGATGATCGATTTATGTTTTTTTTTTTTAAATAGCTTAGATAAGTTTGTAGGTAGGTGTCGCGAGATATCTAATTTACCCAAACTTGTATTTTGTTTCAGGTTATTCGTTGAGGATGTTAATTAATTACCATTCCTTTTCAATCATTGCAGCCAACAGCATGACACGACATACTATCTTTACTTTAGTGGCATATGCTTTCCTATAATGGGGTTTATCTTCGTGTGTACGGTCTTTGTGAACGGAAGGCGTATTACGCGGTCACAGAAATGTACTCGTACCCCACTTGGTTGTTTTTGCTACAACCTCCATACGCTGCAGGTCTAATTAATAAATCATGCGCTGTTGTATTGAATTTAACAATACAGCAACGCTGTTTCACTGTTTGAATTTCGGATCAGCAATAATGGCATCGGTAACCAAAGGTTTTCCTTATAAAGGCTGTACATATTCTTACAAATTACAGTTTGAGAGTTTGTAAAGCAAGATAGGATCGATAAGAAATGCGTATAACTTTGTTTGCCGTCGCGTCGCTGGCGCTGCTAGCGCTATGCGTGTGCGCACCCTCCCAGAACATCGAAAAAATTCCACAAAAACAAGAACAAACACCGTCAGCTACCGGAAGCGATGGCTCCAAGTCTGGTGCTGCGGAAGGAGATGCGGCTTCTGAGGATTCTAAGGTCCATGTACATGTCGAGAGAGAGCGCCGTGATGTTGGACAAGAGAGCGACCTGCTTCCTTCAGCTATAGATGTGGACTCTTCTCCATTCGCCCAGCAGTCGCTGCTTGAAGGACACGGACGCATCAAGGTGCTGCCTGCCTTTCTCGGCTGAACCCGACTAGATAAACCTACAACAGTCAACAACAATTATGCTTTGTGAATCGGATATCGGAATAGCTATTATTACTTATGGCCAGTATTGAATTAAGATTTTTCAAGCTGAATAATGTAGTTTTACATTTATAATGAATTAATTAAACGTTTCTTAAATTCATGACACATGTTTACAAAAATATCGACTAGTTTTGTATGTCTAGCCTAGCAACAAAAGAAGCTTAAATTCTGAAAGCGTGATTTTTTAAATCGTGCACGGAAGAACGTATCGACTGGTTACTTGTATCACATTTCCTACTCGAAATTCTTAATCTTGGTCCCTGATAATGTGAAAAAATTGTTGGTACTTAACTATATACAAGCACAATTTTCGAATGCAAGACTTTCGTATGCGTAAAGCTGCTGGCATGCTGCTAGTGTCTACAAAAACTCTGTATTACTTCAAACTACTTTGTATAGAGACTTCGCTGTATCTCATAAACCGTGATAGCTAAAGAGCAAACAATTTCACTTAATCCGTATTTCTGATGAAGCTTTAGCAACAAACAAATATTTATGATTTTTAAATCATACATACATAAATCACGCCTTTATCCCTTACGGGGTAGGCAGGGCGTTAACGGCCGCAAAAATACGACCGTTATCGCCACGTCTGACAAATATAGAGGGCCGTTTGAGATAATTTTGTGTATCACTATAGTGACAGGTTGTCAGCCTGTCGCCTAAAAGTTGTAATACACCTGGAACCCTCAAATCCCTCAGTCGCCTCTTACGACACCCACGGGTAGGAAATGGGGTGATGCTATTCTAAGCCGGCATCACACGGCAAGTAGTTCGCTAGGTACATACATACATATCTACGTAGTTTATTGATAATAGGTGTTGGAATTAGATATTTTAAGCATTGTTTACCGTTGCATTTACCTCGTAGTAATTATTTTTAATTAGCATACTCGCCTACGTATTTGTCTGTTGATGTGACTTTCTCACATATAAATAGATCATCTCACACTTTTGCTCAGTCTAATTAAACTCTACAAACATGAACCTACTCCACACAATTTTATTTGTTCTACAATACAATTTTATTTTGTCTGTTAACTTTATCCCTGATATGGATAAAATTGAAGATGAGAAAGTTAGTATTCCGAGTGACGCATTCAATAAACCAATGTATTTTGAAATAGAAAAGCGCATGGCAGCAAATGACGATGCTATAAAAAACGTAAATGTAGAGGAGGAAGGAGAAGTGTTTGAGACAGCCGAAAGTAATTACGAATACCGTCCACTTTTCGTATACAGAAAAATTGAGCATAGCAGGAAGAGAATAAATATGTTCAACGCATTTGCTGGTTAAGTAACTACGAAAGGAATAACATATAGCAAGGTAAGGAAACAATCAAACTACCTAATTGGTAATTTAAATAAATTGGTAACTTGTTAACAATCAGGCCTTTAGGTATGTTCAATATCATGTGAAACTTCATTTATATTTTTGACTGAGTCCTGTAACCACCCATGGAAATGCGGTTCATATTTTCTCTTTGTATTATGTTTCTTAGCGTAAGTTACGACTTAAACTAAACTTAAATTGTTAAATTATTAACTCTAATCAGGCTCAACATTAAATTTTCAGGTAACATTGAACTCTGCGGGAATATCCCAAGTTCAAGATTTTATTGGGAAATTAAGTCCGAAGACAATTGGAAAGTCTTTAAGTGGCCCTGGTAAACCTATGAATAGGTTTGACTACGCACTGTTTAAAGTTACTAACAACGTCACACATAACCCCAAAACCGAAGAAACTCTTTACCAAATCGCCAAAGACTTGGTTTCAGCCATACTTTCCAAACTAGAGATTCAAGATAAAATCACAAGAATTACTAGAGATGCATTAGAAGCGCCAGGTAAAAACAAAGGTATCACTGCAATAGAGACAAGGCGCATTCTAGATTTCATGTCTCGAACGTTATCTGGTCATATCTTGACCATAACTAGAGCTTCAACAGAGCCAGAGCTTCATCGCCTTGTTTACGGATTAGGGCAAATTGCCGCAGAGACTTCAATCGTGGCATCATTAAAGGATATAACTTACGCTACAGCTCTTTCAAAAAAACAGTCTGTAGATCTGTCCCTACGTAAAAAAAGAGACACTGCAGCAGATCAAAATGGTGAAACAACTATAGCACCTAAATCTGTGGCCGTTTCCACGGAAGACAGTTTACTGTTAAATAAGTCCCTTTCGGCTGGTAAGAACCACAATAAAGTTCAAAATGTGGGTATGGATGTGCCGAATAATCCATACGCAATCATTTCGCATAAGGCAAAAAAACCTGTTCATGTTTTAAATCAAGTTCATTACCCACATGAGCCTTTAAAAGGTTTCCTAAATCAAACAGCATTAGATATTCAAAATGCTGCATTAATGGATAATCAAAGTACGCCAGTTGTAATGGAAAAAAATGTCACTGGAACTCATTACGTAACAGTAGATTCATTGTCTTTAGATAATCAAGAGCCAATTTCACCAATACTTCTAGATGATTGGAATGAACAAAAGGATTATAAAAGTTCCTGGAACGCAAATGTAGCAGCAGATATGGAAATAGACCAACCAGATCCCTTGGAGGATGAGGTAGTAAACGAAAAAAAAGCCAAACAGAAGTTGGAAAGGCTTGAAGTGAAGGCTAAAAAAGCTATTCTTTATGCTGGTGATGTCGCTTATTTGGCTGCGGCTAGTGTAGTAGCGATGCGTCGGGCACTTACGGCATCGATCGAAGTGCAGATGTCAGTCAGGTTCGCCAAAAACGGTATGTCGAATCATCAAGATCTCATGATGAATTTGGCGAAAACTGCCGCGCAGCAGGCTGGTAAAGAGGCAAAAAGTGCAACATCGAAGTCCCTGGCATGCGACCGCGTTATCAAGCTTGCTTTGAAGTACACAGCACAGTCGAATGGAGCAAACCTAAATCATGTTGCCAATAGGATTGTGATGGATACCCTTTCGCTGGCTACACTTGCGAAGTCCATGGCTTTTGTATCTTCAGAAATTGCTATTAATTCTTTGTATCAAGCAACTGATGTGAAACCTCCATCATAAGTTGAAAACATTTATTTTTGTGGCTAAATTAAAAGTGTGCTAGAAAACATTATTATTTTTTTGAACTTCCTTCCAGCGTTTTTTGGTACCTACCCGAATATTTTTATAGTTAACAGTTGATTTCAGAAATAACTGACTGGTAAAAACGCTTTATTGTGGTTTTCAGAATTCATAAAACAGATCATGAAGTAAGTAAGATAAAGAAGTAATAGTCTTATGACGTAATTTTATTCAACAAACCGCACCATAAATTAATAGCTAAACTAGCGTGTTGTCAAAATGTGTATTGCTATAGTCTTGAAGTCCTTTACCAGTAGTGGTAATCATTGTGGTGATAGGCGTCGTGGTGGTAGTGACTCCAGATGGAGATGTAGGGGGTGTAGTGAGAGTACGTCGTGTACGTCCTGAAACAATATAAGGAGTTACTGAAGAATGTTGTGTGAAATACGAAATTATTTACAAAAATATACATACATATATCACGTCTTTATCCCTTGCGGGGTAGGCAGAGCGTTAACGACCGTAAAAATACGGCCGCTATCGCCACGTCTGACAAATATAGAGGGCCGTTTGAGATAATTTGTGTATCACTATAGTGACAGGTTGTCAGCCTGTCGCCTAAAAGTTTTAATACACCTGAAACCCTCAAGTCCCTCAGTTGCCTCATACTCATGATGCACTGGTATTTTTCAATACAAAATATTATTTTTATAAATACTTACGTAGGCCTATAGTAAGATTTGTAGGGGTAGTAGTAACTCTTAGTGTACCAGAGGGAGTTGGCTGTGTTTAAGTCACTGTTGTCACGGTTAGCTCCTTTGGGTGCCAAAGAAGGGGCGACAGGAGCAGCAGCCGCGTTGGCTGGTCTCCGATCTACATCAGGGGATGGGAATGCTAAGCATGCGCTGGCGAAGAGGACGAAGGTGAATTTGGCAATCTGATGACAAAGGTAAAAAGTTGTGATATCACAAGTAATTTAATAGGTACAAGCAAGCATTTTTAATAGTATAAACTCACTATGTAAGTAGATGGGTAAGTACTCAAAACTTGTTTGTAGAGCCAAACTCTACCAAATAATATATGTAACACTGGCGTACTCGCGTACCTAAACCTATATTTTCAAGTCGAAAACTTATCTTCGAACTTTTTGGTCAGTGGAGTAAATTGGTAATAAGTAACTAGTTTATAAGTTTTATCACAGAAAAATAGTAAAGTGATATTATTTAAGAGCACTTTGCTAAATGACCGAATACGTTATTAATAAAAATTTCATTTCATTTCATGACTTACCATATTGTGTATTTTAAAATTTGGTCAATAACCAACAGTTGAGCTATCGTTAGTAGATTGTGATATGAGAATCCTTTGAAATTGAGTTCATATATATAGGTATTTCACGTGAAGGTACCGTGAAGGACAATAGAAAAAAGAGAGAAGTTTAGGACAGGACATACTTAATAACCCATATTGGAACCATGAGCGATTTATAAGCCATTTGAAGATTTTCGCTAGTAGGTTGAAGAGGACAGTTACCTATGTGGAACCTGTTGGTTATGTTTGACGTCATCGTTACATTTTCGGAATGCCATATAATATAAGCAGGTTTATTTTTAAATATTAGGATATCTAAAAATAACGGGCAAGCCTGTTTGGCGTGATAGTTATTTGCATATTTGATGTTATGAGTGTTATGACCCAGACCTACAAAATATTCTATGGGAATTTAGATTTTTAGGTAAAAAAATACGAGTAAACCAACACTAAACGGCAAGATAGGTACTTGTAAAGTGTCAAGTCAACGCAATGCATAACAAACAGTCAAACTTATTTTTAAATAATCAGTTGCTCGAGGAACAGAGGTGTAACGATTATGAGGAAAGGAACGCAAAAGAATGAAGCCAAAGCACAATTTCTGAAACGTCGTAATTTGTTTCCGTGCACGAAAGTCCGCAATGAATAGGTACTACACGTAGGTATTTAAATTTCTACTACCCGATGTTTTGTAATCTAGGGTATTGTGAATTTATAAGGGCATATCGGAATCCATAAAGAGTATACAAGCAAAATTAGTTGCTGATTTTCGCATGAATCGAATTACAATGTTTTTGAAATCAAGTTCACAATATTTTAAAAAATGGCAATACAACTATCTTCTATTAAAAAAATGCGCAAAACGGGAGAAGGTAGGTGAAAATAAAATCGTGGACGACGTATTTCCGGTCACGGAATCGGCGTAAATTGCTACTTTCATAATTTTAATTTCTGAAGCGTTTTTTTTTTCGTGCGAAAATGTGCTACTTATAATGCTTGTATCACACGTTCTTCTATACTTATCGATTCCCACATATCCTCAAAAATTCACACATAATTTTGACTATAAAAACATGAAGTAAAATAAATTTAAAAACGTGTGGGTAGACCAGTTGTCTTTCGTGCATGGAACCGGAAACGAACGTTTCAGAAATTGAGCTCCTGGACCCAAAATAAAGGGAAACTAAAACGCTTTGTCATACATACCTTCTTTTTTGTTTTTTGGGCTACCTTTAAACCAGATATAAAAGGGGCCCAAAACAGAATATTATCCTTATACCAAAATCTTGCAACGACAGTTCGGCCAAGCAGCACTACGCAAAATCCAATCATAAAATGGTAAGTTTCATATTTTATTTCTTTATAAATACATTACATTACATTACATTACAAATATCACGCCTTTATCCCTTGCGGGGTAGGCAGAGCGTTAACGGCCGTAAGAATACGGTCGCTATCGCCACGTCTGACATTTTTGAGGATTGTTTTCCAAGGTGTTTCAGAAAACATGTGTATCACTATAGTGAAAGGTTGTCAGCCTGTCGCCCAAAAATTGTAATACACCACTACCCTCAAGTCCCTTAGTCGCCTCTTACGACACCCGCGGGAAGGATGTGGGGTGATGCTATTCTAAGCCGGCATCACACGGCAAAAAAAAAAATTGAAAAATAGAATACAAAATTTTAAAATACTCCCATGTCAGGTAGTTATACAATTTTTGGAAAGCTTCCAAAGTTTTTATTTGAACCAGCGACTTTCGCCATCTGTACTAGCTACGCATCTGTTTTCCAAAAACGGACAAATAAAACTAGATACTCCTAATTGGGTAAATATTCTCTTTTTAACAGGTTGTCAAATTTGCCATCGTCCTGTTCGCCAGCGTATGTCTGGCCTTCCCTAGTCCTGATGAAGAGCTAGGGCCACGGCCAGACAAGATAGCTGTCCCCTCCGTGCCTCGTATAAGCAACTACATCCCTTACGACATAGCAGAGGGCCAGCTGCAAGTTCCAGCACAAACCAGTTTTGCTGGAGAAGATGCTGGGACAATAGATTTGGACACTGCGAACTCTCGCTGGCACACATACTCCAACCCCATTAGGCGTTACTCTTACTACAACCCCCCGTAAGTTAAACCGGATTTTGATTTTTAACACACACACACACACAACACGCCTTTATCCCTTGCGGGGTAGGCAGAGCGCTAACGGCCGCAAAAATACGGTCGCTATCGCCACGTCTGACAAATATAGAGAGAGGGCTGTTTGAGATAATTCGTGTAACACTATAGTGACAGGTTGTCAGCCTGTCGCCTAAAAGTTGTAATACACCTGAAACCCTCAAGTCCCTTAGTCGCCTCTTACGACACCCACGGGTAAGAAATGGGGTGATGCTATTCTAAGCCGATATCACACGGCCGTTTTACCTGTTTCAATCATAAGTTGCAGTGTGGTCCAGGATTCGGGAAGCAGCACCCCATTTCTTTCCAATGGGCGTCCTAAGAGGCGACTAAGGGACTCGAGGGTTTCATGTTTATTGCAATTTTAAGCGACAGAAAACCTGTCACTATCGTGATTAATATACTATTTCTCTGCAATAGCCCTCAAAAGTTATCATACGTTACGATACCGACCGTATTTTAATGGTCTTTAACGCTCTCCCTACCCGGCAAAGGACAAAGGCGTGATATGTTTACCTCTAGGTACTTACATGACATATCATTAATTACCTATTCACTTGTAAATCGAAACCTTCCGAAAGCTAAGTTGCAGAAATAGCGAATTGTATGAATGAATACGACATATTTCTATCAAATTGTCTATGAATGACGTCATATAAATCGTCGGTCGAATCACGAAAGGGCGTAACTGTTTTTTTATAACTTTACAGGAGAGCAAATTAAAGAAATCAGTGACCAGTTTAACGGTCATACAAAATTTTTCATAATGTTTATTTAGAATGTAAGTAATTAATTTCATAGCAAATTTAATCCTTTATATCCAGTTATTAATAGATTTCCGATAACTTTATTAATTTATGAGATATTTTATTTTTTTTCACTGAAGATCCACTTACGCCTATTCGTGATGTAACATTTTGTAATAATTATCACTTGTGTCCATTTACATGAAAGTAAATTCAAACAAAATGCTTGAAATATTATATATTTAAACATACAGTTAGACACTTATAGTCAAATAAATCAGTCTGAACATCTCTCAAAGCGATATACATACAGTTATACAATTATAATCAAATCAATCAGTCTAAAAATCTCTAAAAAAGGGAAGTGTATGAAATATTATATATTTTAACATACAGTTAGACACTTATAATCAAATAAATCAGTCTGAACATCTCTCAAAGAGATATGAACACAGTTAGTTATACAGTTATAACCAAATCAATAAGTCTAAAAATCTCTAAAAAAAGAAAATGTATGAAATATTATATATTTAACATACCTACAGTGAGACACTTATAATCAAATAAATCAGTCTAAACATCTCTCAAAGAGATGTGCATACACTTATAATCAAATTAAAACAGTCTGTAAATCTGACAAAGTTATACAGTTAAAGCCAAAAAAATCAGACTAAATTATCTTTAAAAGTGAATAATCAATTAAAACAGTCTGGAAATCCTTCAAATTTCAATCATGTGGTAAAGATTTATAAAATAAAACGTGTTCTTGGTTTCTTATTATCGGTGTATCTCCAGTACACATTGACAAGAGGTCATCATATTTTTCTTTGGAGATTCGTTTGTCGCTGTGGGTTTTGTTCATGGGCTCAATAGCGTTTCTAAAATGAATTAAATTAAATCGTTTTACTGTAATCGACCGATACTCTTTTTCTAAATGGCTTGTTTTGAAAAACAAAGTTTCAGGTTTGCTTTTTACTACTCGGAACCCCATCATGTCTGTCCATTTCACAGACGACGAAATATAGAATATCCGATAGTTCTGATAAAGTAATAGATATGAATATGACCGCATATTATTAAATATTCGACAGTAAATACGTCTCTCTTTTTTCGTAAGTAAACACGAACTGTGTATCTCTACATTGTCATTTAATTGTTTCAGGAATAGGCCCTACTCTCGCCGTGGGTGAAGCTGAACAAAGTCAAAATCGATGTGGATATTGAATTGAATTGAAAATCATTGATATAGTAATAATAAAAAAAAATACCTAACCTACAATTTGTATTTTTCATGTTATTATGATTATCTTGACATCAATATAAAATTAAGATAATAATGGTACAGGGTGTAAAAAAATTATCTGCAAATATTTTAAGGAGTGAACCAGCCTATGGAACTGAACAACTTTCTCCAAGGAACCTAGGTGGAAATATGAAAAAAAAAATTTGGACCTCCCATACAAAATGTAGCAGTCAACTGTATGGGAGGTCCAAAAATATTTTTGAAATTTCGACCTATGTTTCTTGCGGAAAGTTGTTCAGTTTCAAGGGCTGATTCACCCCTTAAAGTATTTGCAGCTAATATTTTAATACCTTATATAGAGTTTCTTATAATGTCGATTTAAAACACCGTCGTCGTCTTCAAGTAAAGCCACCAATTTTATGGGCGAGTTGTTATTTTATCCCCTATGATTTATAATTTTGTGACTGCATCCATAGGTGCGTTCGGACTAAGGCGGATCGCATACTTGGCGCACGACGGAGCGCAAAAATATCCCAGCGGCCTGTCAGATCCATACTGGAAACGTCACTTCCCATACTACAACCGCACTCGACGGACGACACTGCGATAGCGCTGCGTCGACAGCGTCTGAGGGGATTGACATCTCTAGTATGCATCTGACAAACCGCTGCGATATTTTTGCGATACTGTCGTGCATCAAGTGTGCTATCCGCCTAATTATACTCTAAATAGTCAGTAGATTTATCACGCCAGCATACGAGTATCTGCACGATAGGTTGCGTTCCAAATATTCCAAAACATGCGGATTTAGAGATTGATCTAGTAAACATCGTAACAGGTTTAATAATAACTGTCTGAGGTAACTGTTACCTTTAGGTGATTCGAATTAGTTACAGACCCTGTTAGAAAGAGAGGAAAAATGTTTACGTTGGTTTAATTATGTGTCGCCTCTTTCGCTCGAATGTCCTTGGAGCAATATATATACCTAGATGAAGCCCAAGGGTAAGCATAACTATAGCAACCTTCTACGAGTGTGCATCATAGAAGCAACAGACGAAATTCACAGACCAAAATCATGGTGAGATTTTTTTAATACCTAACATTATGATTATTATTAGCCGTGTGATGCCGGCTTAGAATAGCATCACCCCACATCCTTCCCGCGGGTGTCGTAAGAGGGGACTCGAGGGTATTGGTGTATTACAATTTTTAGGCGACAAGCTGACAACCTGTCACTATAGTGATACATATGTTTTCTGAAACAACCTTGGAAAACAATCCTAAAACTTTCAGCCGTGGCGATAGCGACCGTATTCTTTCGGCCGTTAACGCCCTGCCTACCCCGCAAGGGATAAAGGCGTGATATATGTATGTATGTAATATAATGATATTTAAACTTCATTAATTTAAGTACATTTTTTAAACTATTTTTTAAATATTTTTATCCAAATAATAGCATTTATCATTAAACAATTTTAACAGATTAACAACTTTATGAAATTCAACAATTTAATAACAGGTAAGCTAAGTGTTTTTTTCCTTTACAGATTGCGAAAATTGCAGTCCTTCTCTTTGCTACCGCCTGCTTGGCATTCCCTGCTGATGAGGTACCGGCCCCGGCTCCACAAGGAATTCCTCCTCAACCCTCGCAAGCCCTTCCTCCACAAGAGATCGCTCCTCAGGGCAATCCAAACCACCCTGAGGGTCAGCAGTTAGCTGGTCCGCTGCCCGACGGCCCCTTGCCGCCTCAGGGAACCCCTGGCGGAAAACCAGAGAACAGTGACCTGAAGACTGACAGCTCCTACTGGTACAGGAGGACCTACTACCCTGCCATCTACAGAAGATCTTACTATCCAACGTGAGTTTACCTTCTAGATTTTTGAAATGAGCCTAAAAATCATTAAGGTAGGCAGGTCATTGTACTATTGCCCACATCAACTTACCCACTTAAGGATCAGCTTTTTCTTTGTAATCGTATGATAAACCAGTATAAATTGGTACCTTAAATGGTAGGTTGATGTGTTGGTGATAGGCAAAAAACTTTAAGGTTAATATAATTTATTACTTATGGTACCTACAAAGACCAAGCAAGGCGTAATTAGAAACACCTCAAACTGTCCTTTTAAAGGATCAATATAATCTAATTTTCTGTATCGGTCATCACATCAGCCTATAACAGTCAACTGCCGGACATAGGCTTTCCCCAGGGTACGCCACTATGAACGATCTCCCGCTTTTTCAATCCAGTCGCTACCCCCAAGCAGCAAAATAGTCGAATAAGAATTTGTTTACTCAGTTTACTGCAGCTTTATCGTATAAGAGCCGAGTCACCGTTCTTAAAACACCCATATATCGTATAATAGCAGTTATCTCGACTATTTGGCAATATTTGCTAATGTGTGCTATAAGGGCGTCGAAAAAAGTTTATAACACTAGCCGCCGTCTTTAAGTCATCGGTCCATCTGGCTGGAGGGCGTCCAACGATACCTTTCGGTATCGGTACCAATACAAAATATTAATAAAATGTATTTATTTCAGCACGTACACCACATACTCTTACTACCCATCATACCAGTCATACTGGACGCCTTACTCCTACTACTGGTGAAGCCTGCAAGACTGAAATGGATGCGGTTTGGAAGAACGCCTTCGGGAAGAACTGAATCTTCATTTCCAAATTGTGTTAATAGTAATATTATTAGGATCTATTTTTAAACATTAATAAATTATTGAAACAAAGTAATTTTGTTGTATTGTATTTTTTCACTTGTTAAACTTTTTTTTCTGTTGCCATGTCACTAAAACTCAAAACAGCAAATTAGGTCAATTATTTATAACCGTATTCAATAAAAAGTTAAACTTGAAGCATTAAATCACTGCCTGCATCTCTTTGTATCACACACACATACATACATGCGTCCTCCTTTATTTTTCTCTGGATTGCGAGATACCTACCGAGTAGATAAATGACCCGATAAACCCACTGAAAATTAAAAAAGAACTTCCCATTCAAGAAATGTGAGAGAAAAAAATAGGATAGATTCAAGAAATAGGATAGATACGGACAGCTCTCCGAATACATAGGTGCATCCGGTGCAGACCATGAAACTGATCAATTTTTTCCTAGGAACATAGGTAGGTAAGTATGTCAAAAAGCGAATCTACCTCCCATTATAAGAAAATAACGATCAGCTGCCTGCGTTTATGCAGAGTCAACTTTGACGTTCCTTAAAATGTTTTGTAATGGAAACTTGTTTAGGTTCATGGTCTGATTGAATGAAAATACATACTTACATACATATTACGCCTTTATCCCTTGTACCCTATTAGTTTTCGGAGAACTATCCCCTACTTACACTCTGTACTGTACAGTTGTGGAGGAGAAAGTGACGATTGTCACAAACGTACACGGTAATGAAAACAGAATCGTTTAACTGAATTGAACCTCCTCGTAACTATTAAAAAAGTATTACTAAAGCAAGAAATGCGATACGATAAGATTATGGACACATATTAGGCGGATCGCACACTTAGCGCACTACGGAGCGCAAAAATATCGCAGCGGTCTGTCAGATTCATACTAAAAATGTCACTCCCCATACTAAAACCGCTCAACCGCTGTTGACGCAGCGCTATTAGTATGTAGGTACATATGGCAAAATCGGTATAACCGGCGGCGTAACGCAATGTTGACTAACATAACTCCAATGACCCAATTTTGGCGGCTGTCAAACTCACTAGACTTAGGTGGATCGCACACTTAACTCACGACGGACCGCTAAAATATCGCAGCTTTCTGTAAGATCCGTACTAGAAATGTCAATCTCCATTCTAAAACCTTACTTATTGCTGCGTAAAAAAAAAAAATATAACAAGTTCTTTTGGGATAAAGGTAACCGTGTTTGTAACCAAGGATTAGGTCTTTCAAAATTAAACGGAGGATAAAGAATTTAAAGTAAAGAACTTCAATAAATTGGACATTGGCTGGTGGAGGCAATTACGAGTATCTTTCATGTTTGTATCGAACTCGAACTCACCGAATTATGCCTAATTTGAATTTAATTTCAGTATATTTTATTTTTCCAATAAAGAGAATCGTTTTGGAAAAGATTATTAGTCTGGTGATGCGCTACCTATACCAACATGTTTTTACTTCGTATCACTATCACTATATATAGTGTAAAGCAAAGTCGCGTTTCGCGTCTGTCTGTCAGTATGTATGTTTGCTTAAAATTTTAAAACTATACTACGGATTTTGACGAAGGTTTTTTTAATAGATAGAGTGATTCAAGAGGAAGGTTTTCATGTACAATACTTGCCGGGAAAAATCATTATTTCCACGGGAAAATGGGTTGCAACGGGCGCAGCCGCTGGGGCAGGCCGCTAATAAATATACTAAAGTAGGTAGTTAGACTAAATTTTATTAATACTAATTTTGTTATCACAACATACAAAAACGAGTCGCGTTTAAAGCTAGGTATGGCCGTAATATAGAACTGAACTGAACTGGTGGATTGAGGAGTCAGCTCTCCTGCGGCATGATGCTGGTCATCTTCACCACCAGTAAGAAGGGCCCCAGTAGTACCTCGGGTAGTAGTGGTAGGATCTGAAACAATCACATACAAATTAGGTTATAATTTACAGCACATACATACATACATATATTACGCCTCTATCCTTTGCGGGGTAGGCAGCGCGTTTAAACCCGCAAAAATACGGTCGCTATAGCCACGTCTGACAAATATTGAGGGCCGGTTAAGATAATTTGTGTATCACTATAGTGACAGGTTGTCAGCCTGTCGTCAAAAGTTGTAATACACATGAAAACCTCGAGTGCCTTAGTCGCCTCTTATGACACCCAAGGGTAAGAAATGGGGTGATGCTATTCGAAGCCGGCATCACACGGCAATTTGCAGCACAACACTATTATTTCACTATCTATGACGAGTAAAAACTAGCCTAGACTGGGCATAAAACGAACAAATAGGGCTGGCATATACTTTATGCATCAAAGCACAAAAAAAAATAGGTACTTAGCACACAGTAAAGAACTGCTGGTATGAATAAATGTAAAATTATTAAAAACTGGGCTGTTAATTGGGTCTTTTTAAGAGGATAAGGAAAAATATTTAAGGGACAATGACTTATCCTGTTTTTTCTTTGAAATTTAGCATCAGCGCTCCATTATACATAGTATACCTGCTTTTAGTATATAAAGATATTTATTGTAACGAATGTAGAGATAAATATAATTTGTACTGATAAATACTACGTACATATACTGAGATTAATCGTCAAAAAGGCCGCCTCGGGTCGTGCCTGGTGGAAATGTGTTCAACACGCAGGCGGCATTTCCTCGTTGGATCGCTAACGATATGTGCTGCACCAGGTATGACTCGGTACGGGGTTCTGATCGGCGGATGCGCCTCCCTAATTCAGTGACGAACGCCCGAGCCTCTGCACCCCAGGCACCGGTCACCTCCACCGCGAAGGGCAAAAAATTATATTGCCCAAGGAGGTTTGCGTATTTTTGCCGTTTTTGGGAGGCCGCCCATTCAGCTGCCGATCGGGCCTGGCGGATGGAGCGCGGTAGGTGGGATGCGGCAAAAGTGCTGACACAGGTTGCATCCCAAACGAGGCACCGGCCTTTTTCCCAAGGCACAAGTGTGAGCCCGTCAGGTCGCTTCCCGTCAACGCGGCTTAGCCCCGGGGGTTCGAGGGTGCAAGGCACTTCGGCGGACACTAAGGCTCGGCGGATGATTTCATTGAGCGTATGGTGCCGGGGAAATCTCCCTGCACTCTTATTGCAGCTCAGCCCGTGATGGGCTTTAGTATCCACCGGGGCGCCGCATTTGCAAATATGCGGCTCGCAAACATTGCACCCAAGTCTTAGGGCAGCCGCCACTCTCAGGGAACTATTGTCCAAAATAGTACCCAGGTGTGGAGAGGGTAGAGCATGGAGCCAGGCCCCTGACTCAGGACAGGAAGCGGCCTTTAAGCGTGCTACATCAACACCTGACGCTGCCTCCATCAGGCTTTTAAAGGCTGCTTTACAGACCGGCTCGTCCCAAAGACGCTGGACGGTTGGGTTATCGGGATGGGCAGCGTTGGGGCATCTCTGGGTCCAGCACGTCAAAGCCTCATCCGCGAAAGTTATTACGCTGCCACCTTGGTGATTTAAAATTCTAGTGACGAGCTTAATCACTCCGTAGGACGAGGCCAAGAAGGCTGGGACGCCAGCGTCAGCCATTCTTCGGATACCCAGACCGCCGTGACGCACTGGCAGGGAGGCCTGTAGCCACTGACTGTCATTGAGGTCTACATTGAGAACATCCTCCAGCATGAGTTTGAGGCTGTCGTCCAGTAACTTGACATCGTTGGAAAACAGCCACGTTGGAGACGTTCTCATTGTATACACCAGCTTGGGCAATGACAAGCAGTTTCTAAAGAGAGTCAGTGCCACATGAGCCGGCAAGTGTCGTAGGTGTTGACTGGTCTGTAAGAGAAGAGCACGCTTAGCCTGTAGTGCTTCTGCGACAGCATCTTCAAAAATGGGGGAACCTAATAAGTAAAATTTTGATTTGTCAATGATTTTAATTCCTGGGATTAGCTCTTCTAGCTCTTTCGTACAATTTAGAACAGAAGCACTGCACGGGAAGAGCTCACACTTTGATCTATTTACTACTAAGCCCACTTCCTTCAACTTTGGGAAGAGCTCCGCGATACACTTGGCTACGGTGTCTGGAGGGCCTCCTATGGTGCCATCATCGAGGTACCATAAGTTTAGTGGGGCTCCAACCGCCTTTATCAAATTATGGATGGCTAGGCTGAAAATTAGAGGCCCTAGTGGATCCCCCTGCTGGGCTCCCACCTGTGAAGCAATTGCATTTTCTCTGTAGTAGAGGTTGCTGGGGGTAGCGTAACACTGCCAGAGGAAAGGGTATAGTAAAGGAATATTGTCCCTAACTTCTGACAGCATCACGTCCCGTTCAACTGAGTTAAAAGCATTTTTTAGGTCAACCTTTACGATTACCTGGTCTGCGTGTGCAGGGTTCTTGACGAACAGGCGGGTAGCGTGGATGGCTGCCTCGCATCCTAGAGGGGTACCAAAACCAAGTTGGTGCGGCTGTAAGGCTTCCGCCATGTCATTTTTGACAGCCCGGCATCCCAATTTTGCCACTAGTCGGCGTATGGAGCTGCCCACTGCAATGGGTCTGATACCTCCATCTTTCTTGTTTAAGGCGCACAGAGAGGCGCCGTACAAGAAAGGGGCTACCTCGTCGTTAAGCTTGCCCTCCAGTAAGAAGTTACATAGCCTGGTCAAGGAGTCGAGTAATCGCGGTCCATTATCGCCCGCTGAAGGCGAAGTGAGCTCTTTAAGGTGCTGGGGGCGCAGTCCATCCAGACCAGCTGCGGAGCTGGAGTGAAATGATCGTAGAGCGGAGAGCACATCGTCGGGCGACACAGAAAGGTGAGGCGCAGTAGGGTCTGGCCTGTCGGGGATCGCAACTGGTCTGGAGGGAGGTGGGTGTTTGTCTTCTAGTCCAGAAAGTGTGTTTGAATCTGCTGGAGCCACTCCGCAGTCTGACGTGAGGATTCTAACAGCACCCCTCAAGTCACCGTCATACACTTTAGTTTCGATTCTTTTGTACACTGAAATGGGTCTTGAGGAAACTGGAGCGGTGGGGCATCCAAGCAGGGAGGCACTGTCTAGATTTCGTTTCACTTTAGTAGTTAAATTACCCCTTTGGTTTATGTCCGGAGCTCTGAGTGATGTATATGCGAAGGAAAGGAGGGCATGCCAGTCTACGGTGTCGTTTGTGGTTATGCATTTTTCAATTAAGGAACCGAGTTTCTCAGCCGCCAGCAGCTTTTAGTTAGAATTTTAGATTGCATGATTTGTGATATGACAACTTAATGGGTGCAAAAATTCTGGCGGATATTATATTAATAAACAAAATTGACATGTTGAAATCGTTTGACAACGTCAAATCGTTTGGAAAAATAATTAAACACTTTCTAAACCTGCGTCTAACTTTTTGTGATAACACCGTCTTATGTTTTTTATAGCAACATAGGCGCTTCGCACTCTTAACGCACGACGGAATGCTAAAATATCGCAGCGTTCTGTCAGAACCATACTATAAATGTCAATCCCCATATTGAAACCGCTCAACTGCTATCGCAGCATCGTCCGTCGAGTGCGGTTTTAGTATGTTTCTAGTATGGATCTGACAGACCGCTGCGATATTTTAGCGGTCCGTCGTTCGTTTGCGATCCACTATAGGCAGATGTGTTTCATTTATTACTAAGATATAATTTCAATCGCAACTTGCCTTAAGCAATTGCTTAGGTATCAGGAACTCTATTTCTGAAACGTTCGTTTCCGTTTCATGCGAAAATCTGCTACTTTAAATGATTGAATCACACGTTCTACTTTACTTGTCAATTCCCACATACCCTCAAAAATTCATAGACATTTTTGACTATTAGAACATCAAGTAGAAGAAATTTAAAAACGTGTAGTTAAACCAGTCGTTTTGGACTTTCGTGCACGGAACCGGAAACGCACAATTCAGAAATTGAGCTGCTAGTTGACTAAGAACCTAAATTAATTGTAGGAACAAGTTCTTACCGAGGGTAGTAACTCCTGTAGTACACGGGATAGTAGCTCTTCCTGAACCAGAAGCTACTGTCGGTCTTCAAGTCACTGTCCTCTGGTTTGCCGCCAGGGGTGCCCTGAGGCGGCAGAGGGCCCTCCGGCAGTGGACCGTCGGGCTGCTCTCCCTCCGGGAACGGCACTGGATGGCCTTGAGGAGGAACTTCTTGGTGGGGAGGAATCGGATGGGGATCGTGAGGAGGAATGACTTGAGCAGGAACCGGGGTAGCTTCCTCGTCTGCAGGGAAAGCCAAACAGGCGGTGGCTAGCAGTAGGACTGCGAATTTGGTAACCTGTAATAAAAAATATTGTCAGTTTACCTTGCTTGAAAATAATCGAAATTTTAAATAACTGGGCAAAATAGTAGACTAAATGCTAAAATTTGAGAGTTTCAGGTGTATAACAACTTTTAGGCGGCAGGCTGACAACCTATCACTGTAGTGATACACCTACCTCAAAAGGCCCTATAAATTTGTCAAACGTGGCGATAGCGACCGCATTTTTATTGCCGTTAACGCTCTGCCTACCCCGTAAGGGATAAAGGCGTGATATATGTATGTATGTAAAAGCTAAAATTAATTTATGAGGTAGTTTATCTCTTATGGTCGCCCTATCCCATGAGACGGACAGAAGTAAAATAGGTACGTATAAGGTCCTCAGGGTACTCACCATATTGTTATTATTTTACTCCAAAACAAGCTCGATAGTTGTGCTCTCGCAGAAAGATGCAGTATGCATATCCTTGGTCTGGAGCCAGAATATATATATCGCTCGAAGGACCCTTGTGTGAATGAAACGACGTAAACAAATAACCACCACCGGTCTCATTCTAACAGGGTTTTCCTGACCATAATATTGGCTCACCTTAGTGGTATCCTCTGACAGTTACACTAAACCTGTTACCATGTTTACTAAATCCACACATTTTCGGAACACCTACCTAGAGTGACATTGCGGTTTATTTTGCCTAAAAACTCATAAATAACTACGGAAACATCATTAAAGTGACATTTTATGCGTATCGCCCTCAGAAGATTCGAGATTTTTTTGCCCAAATTCTAAAGGTAGACTTGTTATTGAAACATGAAGTGTACATAGCGGTGCTAGCCTAGGTAATGTCGGTTTTCCAGGTCATTGACATTATAGGCTATAGAAATGATCATAAAAAAAATATAATGAGAATTAAAATTAAAACATAAGAATTAGTGTCGCTCTACGGCTACGACGTAGTAAAAACGTAGCAAGTTAGAGTGTAAAATTAATGTTATTTAAACGTATCACGGTTACATTTAATTAAATTGGTACTACTTTTGTCGCGGGTTCTACTTTTATAACTGCACAACTTTCGTTAGGAACATTTTTTCTAAATATGAAAAATTTTGAGTTCCCATATATGTAGAATTGTTTAAAAAAATGGGTCGCCTCGTCTGGAAGGAGCGATCTCATTTTACCTTATTTCAAAAAATGTTCCTCACGAAAGTTGTGCAGTTACCTATAAAAGTAGAACACGCCTTGAAAATAATTGTGCTTAACCTTATATCAACAAAAGTATTAGGCGACGAACACACTTGACGCACCACGGAGCGCAAAAATATCGCAGCGGTCTGTGAGATCCATACTAGAAATGTTAATCCCCAGACTAAAATCGCTCAACGGCTGTTGACGCAGCGCTATCGCAGTGTCATTCGTCGAGTGCGGTTTTAGTATGGGGAGTGACTTTTCTAGTATGGATCTGACAGACCGCTGCGATATTTTTGCGCTCCGTCGTGCGTCAAGTGCGTTCCTCGCCGAATTCACCGGATTCTTTTATTAGGATACTATGAACTTTTTAAAATACCGGATAGACTAGCAGGACCTATATTTATGTTAAAATCGGATACCTAATTCCGTTTAAATTACCATATTGAGTTTAAGCTAAGTCCTTATGAATGTATCAGTCATTGACATCTCTGAACTTATTGGCATGATTCCAAAGAATTCGCAAGCATTTTCCTTGGTATGGCTATCTTGATGCAAATCAGCGATTTTGTTAGGTCTGTCGAGATAGTGAGACAGTAAAAAATAAAGATTTCCTCCGATCTAGTGACCAAATTTTTCATGTGGTGCCGGCTTAGAATAGCATCACTCGAATCGTGTCCGTTAGTGTCGTAAAAACCGACTAAGGGGTAGACATCAAGGAATAGGGACTGGGCAGCAGCGTTCCCTGTGAATGCTACATTTTACCAATCCGCGTTCCAAGCGTGGAGTATGGCAATTACCCCCCGATATGGGGAGACCCAGTCCAGCAGTGGACTGTTGCAGCTGTTAAGTTAAAGGTTAAGTAGGGTTCCGGGTTCGATTCTCGGTGGGCCACTTACAAAGTTGACTTTTATCACTTTGTGAATTTGTTCCTAGTCTGGTTAGGACATTGCGAGCTGAACCTCCCGATTGTCCATAAGAAAGATGGTTCCGATTTCAGGTGGCACGTTAAGCCGTAGGTCTCGGTTGCTGTCTATGAACACTTAGAAAGCGGTCGTTACACAACCATGTCAGAAGCCTGCTACTTGTAGAAGGTGGTTAAAGAATTCTGACACAAAGGTTCATCGGGTCGTTGGACGACTCGGTGTCCCATACGAAAAGAGAGAAAGAGAGAGAGAGAGGTTTCAAAAGGTATAAAAGTAACTGCATATGCCTCAAATATTATAAAGTTTCACAGTAAAGTCTAAACCCATCCAGAAAACATTCCTACAAAATCTATCAGATTGTTTTTTTTCTTATTAGCTAGCTGCACATAAATTTTAACAATCTGGTTATTTTGGTTATTATTTTTTACGCAGATTAGCCCTAAACCTTAATTTTACGGCCATGATTTCATCGATATTTTTTGCTTTAATTCAGTAAGGCACCTTAAGTGGCTTATGGGTTGAAAAATTTGTTATTTTGTATCCGAAGGTGTATGTGTATGTTTACCATTGATTAGAGGTTTTATTTAGATCTGACTCATTCCATTTATTATGTGGAATATTGAAAACAAGATCGTTATGGGAGCGGATGCGACAAAGACGCAAACAACTCCTTTAAGATGACTATTATTCTTCAAGTTTTCACTCAAACAAATTATACTTGCATTTTATATCAAAACAAAGCTACGGCAAGTTTGGAGTGACGTAACGTCAAAGATCTTTTGCCCAATTAGAATGATCTCTCCGACCGATTTCGGCCATGGCGACCACTTTGACTCCTAATCAGATCGGCGCTGATGCGCCCGGAGATGGCTATTGTAGCCAATTTTGGCAGTAAACTCCCGTGCACAGAGTGGACACGTGAGTTTGCCATTTACATAATTATAGTTAATGGCGACGGGTGGACGGGCCTTCAGCTCATCGCGCTTAGCGTCGAGGTCTGCTTTACGCTGTTCCTCAAACTCGCGGACTTGCCTCTTAACCATCCCGCGCCATTCGGGACGCTGTGCTGCCAGACCCTCCCATTGAGTGGGCTCAATGTTGCATCTTTTCATGTGTCGTTTCTGAACATCTTTATATCTGAGGAGTTGTCCGCCATGCTTTCGCTTGCCCTCCTCTAGCTCAGAATAAAAGATGCGCTTCGCCACTCTCTCCTCCGACATCCGGGATACATGACCGCACCACCGTAGCTGATGGCGCATTAGATAGGCCTCAATGCCACCAACATTGGCTCGTCTCAGAACTTCGGTATTGCGCACTCGGTCGGACCATCTGATCTTCATGATGGTGCGAAGGCATTTTAGGTGGAAGCGATCCAGAGTGCGTATGTGGTGACGATACACACACCAAGTCTCGGAGGAGTATAGAAGGTTTGGCAGCACAATCGCCATATATACAGAGATTTTTGTGGCTAGCTTTAGGTCGTGCGAGCAGAAAACCTTGGAACACAACTTCCCAAATGCTGCAGCTGCAGCACTGATTCTGCTGTTGATCTCAGCATCAAGGTTACACTTAGATGTTATAGTGTTCCCCAGATAACGAAACTTATCAACCTGTTTCAGTATATCCTCACCAAGCATAATCGCCAGTGTCTCGCGACCATGCGAGTCTAAGGACATCACTTCCGTCTTTTTGACACTGATCTTCAGGCCGAATTTACAGCATGCTTGGTGAAAAACGGACATTAGCTGTTGCAGGCCGTCTGGGGATTCTGCAAGAAAGCACAAGTCATCAGCATACATGATCTCAGTAATCAATGCATACGAGACTTTAGTGCGCGCCTTAAGTCTAGCCAGGTTAAAAAGACTGCCATCTGTGCGGAAACGGATGCGGACTCCTTGGGAAACAGTATTTAGGACTTCTTTGACTACAACTGCAAAGTACAAGGCGAACAGTGTGGGCGCTAGAACACACCCTTGTTTCACCCCACAGGTGACGGGGAAGAAATCAGACTGCTCACCGTCTACAGAGACGCAGCACTGCATGTCGTCATGCAGGAGTCTTAGGAGTCGCACATACTTTTTTGTGCACCCTAACTTTCCTAGCACCATCCAGAGAGCTTCGCGAGGCACACTGTCGAATGCTTTCTCTAAATCAACAAAGCAGAGGTACAACTGGCGACCTTGTTCTCTACTTTTTTCTTGTAGTTGACGCACCGAGAAAATAGCTTCACATGTACCTCGGTCAGGTCGGAAGCCGAACTGGGTTTCGGGCAGAATTTTTTCCGACAAATCTTTGAGGCGGTTCAGTAAAACTCTGGCAAAGACTTTTCCAGGGACTGACAGCAATGAAATACCGCGATAAGAGTTACAGTCAGAACGGTCACCCTTGTTCTTGTAGAGGGCACAAATGCGAGACACTTTGAAGTCCTCAGGGACCCTCTCCTCCTCCCACATTCGAACGAAAAGTTTCCATACCGACGTGTGCAACTCCGTACCACCATATTTAAGTAGTTCACCCGGTATAAGGTCAATGCCAACCGCCCGGTTATTATGCTGCTGTCTGATGGCAGTAACAACCTCGTCGCATGACAGGGGCTCGTCCAGCTCCGTGGCTAACGGGAGTTGAGGCATTAAACTGATATGATGCAGATCAGCTGATCGATCTACGTTGAGCAAGTTGTGAAAATGCTCAGCCCAACGTTTAAGTACATCCTCCTTGCTGGTCAGGAGGTGCATACCGTCTAAAGACCTTAAAGGTACTTTTGCACGGTAGGAAGCACCAATCAGCTTACGCACTTCACAGTAAAACTCACCAAGCTGGTTTGTATCGGCGAGCCACTGCATTTGACAAGCCTTGTCCTCCAATTAGAATAGGCAGGTATCAAAAGAATTTGCGATGCGATTGAAAACTGAAATTGAAATGTTTTCCGACATTTGAGTAATGCTTAAGTTACCCTTAATTAGACCCGAAAAGTGAACTTCGACCAGGCTACTCCGATATTACTCTACTTCGACATTGCATAAGTCCGAAATTAATATACTCCGAAATAATTTTACTCCGACATTACTGTATATTTTATTAGCGTAAAATTGAAATAATTAAATGCAGTCATCACAATGTTTTTACCGATACAAGCAAATGTTCAAAAAGGTCAGTTTGCCTGAGCAATGATACAGATATATTTATTTATTTATTTATTTAATAACTGTTTATTGCACACAAGATAAAACACAGGACAATCACATTTAGATAAAAAACACAACAGGTACTACTTATTTCTAAAAAGATAAAGATATAGGTTGGTGTTGATAAATACTTAATGGAATACTATTCACACTTTCATGAATAAAGACATTTTACAACTAAAACCTAACTTTAAATATTAAATAATGCATTAAGAACGTGAAACTGAATAATTTTCCCCTGTGAATATCTTATTTAGATCCCAATGCTGAGCAAATGCCCTTTTCCAATGATCTTGATTTTGCATACATACATACATATATCACGCTTTTATCCCTTGCGGGGTAGGCAGAGCGTTAACAGCCGTAAGAATACGGTCACTATCGCCACGTCTGACATTTTTGAGGATTGTTTTCCAAGGTTGTATCAGAAAACATGTGTATCACTATAGTCACAGGTTGTTAGCCTGTCGCTTAAAAATTGTAATACACCAATCCTCTCGAGTCCCTTAGTCGCCTCAAACGACACCCGCGGGAAGGATGTGGGGTGAGGCTATTCTAAGCCGGCATCACACGGCGTGATCTTAATTTTGTGCCTGTAGAAATACATTTTAGAAAATGTGTTTGTTACTCTCCATGATACCGGTAGTCAGCTGATAGTGATTTACTACGTATGGTCCTAGAGGAAAGTGTTTTAGTTACCTACCCTAACGGTTTTCGGAGGGCTATCCCCTACAGGCCGTAACATCACAGCTGGTTTCGAATTCTTCCAAGTTTTCTTCATCATCATCATCATCATATCAGCCGTATGACGTCCACTGCTGAACATAGGCCTCCCCTGAAGATTCCACCTTGCCCGATAAGAATCCTGCTCCTGCATCCAGCATCTCCAAGTATTTTGCAAAGTTGATATTCTTGAAAGTCTTAAAACTATTCTGAATTAGGTACCTATATTATCAAGCATTATGTGGCTAACTTACTTACATTGCATAGTAACCAGACCCAATTACTTTCATGCATATATAGGTAGAATTAATATGTGGAGTCTATTTGTCATTTCATTATGTAACGATGATAGTATTGGATGCAATACTTTTTGCTACCAATACCAATAAGTACTGTATCTATGGGAAAATTTAATACTATTGTTTACGTAAAGCAAAAAACAAGTATTGAAACTTTGCCTACATATTTTACCGTGGCCGAAAGCGGTCGGAGGAGGATATGACAAATTTTACATGGATGCCATGGTAGTTTTACACTTTGTTTGTGTATACTAGTGCCATCTGCAAGTTTAAGTGACAAATCAGTAGATACGATCGTAGTTATACTTACTAACTACACGTTCAGCTGCTTAGGCGACTACTACTTGTTATTATTGTAACAGGCAGAATCTAGATGTCGCTAGCTGTACATAGCCATATCGATCGAATTGAGCATTTTGTTTAATAAACGAAGGAAGGTTGCTAAAGGTACTTAGATTTTCCGGTAGATGTCAGCTTGATGTCTCATGCATTTTTTTTGTTGCCTGCATAATATAATTTTGATGGTCATTGACTTCAACAACACGTAATGGGACAAGGTTCAATTTTCCATCAACTAAGTACCTAACGCTAGTTATCTATAAAAAATCATAATTTGGAATACCTGCTCATTAAATTACATTGTTACCTACGCTTCAGCATGTTTTTGAGTTTCTGAATAATTTGTTCTTTTTTTCGTGTGGGACACCAAGTCGTCCAACGACCGATTGGTCTATCTACACGTATTGAAACTTTTATTTCTTGATATATTTTTTTAAGTCAATGGTCTGTGTTAATATTGCGGACTTCCGTGTACGATTTTAGAAATCACGCTTTCAGAAATTGAGCTCAAAGTACGCGTGCGTGATAGTGCGTGTAAATAAAATACGTGTTTATCGATACAGTAGTTCAGTATTGCAATAGATAGGTGCCTAATCTAATCAATTGTTATCTTTTCCAAATTGATATTTCTTAACGTTGCTAACATGACATGTATAACAGGAAAAGTTAATAACATATTTATTAATAAATACCTACAAAACAAATAATATGTCTTTCAACATATTTTTGTTTGCTCATCTATACATATAATAAAACTGTAACTGAACCAATTCTGTACATTGAATAGTTTAAAAAAAGGTCTTTTGTTTGTAATTCAGTTTAAGTTATAGATCTCAAAACGATGGTTAAAAATTTTTTTGTCTGTTTGTCTGTCTGTTTGTATGTATGTTTGTTAGCGTTTCACGTAAAAACCACTGGACAGATTTCTACCAAATTTTGTACAATGGTAGCTTATTACTCGGGTCAACATTTAGGATACTTTTTACTTCGGGAAAATATCTCATTCCCACAGGAAAACACCATTACTGGTTCGGCGAAGCGAGATACAAATTTGTTCCGAAATAATTTTATAGATGCCGCGTACGAAGTGTATATTATAATACTATAATAATAAAATAACAGTAAATAAACCAATTAATTATAGTCTAGCAAAAAGTTGCGAGTTGAACCCGAGTCCCACCCAAGCGTCGAAATGGCTTCGCACCTAACAAATGAATGATTTACAAATCGGTGGCAGTCCGGAGTTGCTACAGGTTGTTTTCCATTTACACAGGCAACTATCTCACTTGGTTCATAATAATCATACATAAAAGACCACCAATCATAAATAAAGCCATTCATTGTCAAAAATAGTAGAACCAGATTGTTTACAAAAAAAATCATAGATGTCGCTGTTAGTTTTGTAAAACGCGCTAACGGAATGTTTCCTGCAAAACTATATAAAGAGCCACTGGCAGGCGGCGTTAACATAATAGGAATATTTTTTTTAAATTTAGATAATACTGAATTTGTTGATTTATTATAACAAAAACATCTGCTATATATTCTTTGCAGACTTCGATTTTGTTTACTGATTGGTTTTGAATTTAGATTTGAAATTGTACCGACTAACTAACTTTGGCTATTATTTGCGGACTTCGATTTTGCTTAGTGATTGGTTTTGACTTAGGATATTCTTTACGGACGTTGAATCTGCTTACTATTTTACCCTTTGTACAGTAAATAGCTACAATGCCTAGGAGGAGAAAGAGTAATTTATCTCAAAGCTCAGGGGTAGCTAAGATGATGAGATCAGTACGTTCTCTTCATTTATGGATCGTTGTCTTTGTGCGTAATCTACTATTTATCGCGGGAAAATTGCAATAACTTCAAAGCAAAAGTTTGTGTGAAGACATATCCTTATTTTTGTCGCTCCAACCGTGGTCAAAATGGCTTACTATTTTGTTTTTAATTTTTCTCGCTAATTTGGTTAAGGCTATTTAGCCAATGTTTATCTGGTACATACTGCTGTTATAGGTTTTGCCGACAATACAACTACATTATTTTCAGGGTGCGACATCTTTTTTCTGAAATATTCTTTGGAAATGCCTACTAATAAAAATTGGACTTCCCACACAAAGTGACTCAATCGGCTGGTTCATTTTATATAGAAGATACATTTTTTCCATATTTCTGTAAAATTTTATTGACGAAAGTTATATTTTATACGTTTGTGCCAGACGATCAAATCAGTATCTGAGATAAGACTTTTCGTGGCTATAGGTATAAGCCGATTTTCCACAGACACTGCTATGTCTGGAGTGTAATTTTGGAATACGCAGGGTTGCTCAAGACCTACACCACTCTCTCGGGCTCCCTGACTGACACCACAGGAACTTCGAGTCGATACGTGCGGAGCCAAATTGACAGCAGGATAGACCTCTGTCACACGCGTCTGACAAAGACTCCGCTCCGGGTTTAAATGTAGATTCTGTTGTCCTTCTCCAGGGCCGCCGGTCTTGGTCAGGTTTCTCCCTCGGTTGATTCTTACGACTCCCACGGGAAGAGAAGTGCTCTTCTACTTTGCAGCACACGACCTTAATTAAATAGCCTTAGGTACTTAATTAAACGTAACCCTAGCCGCGGCTCCGCCCGTGTGGAAATCGGTCATCCCATGGCATCACACAGGAACATTTTTTCGCGAAGAAAACTTTCCTATGTGTTAATCCAAGTTACCCCCTTTATGTCTGTGTTCAAAATCATGAATATCAGTTAAACAGTTTTTGCGTGAAGGAGTAACAAACAAACATATAAACTTTTGTATTTATATTATTTGTAGGAAGTAGGATAGGATAGGATTAGTAGTATGATTTGTTTTTATTTAGTGGCATCAGTCTACTTCACGGAATTAATACTCTTGGAAGTAAATATTGCACAGTTTTAAAAAATCTGCTAAAAATGGCATAAGAGGCGGAAAGTTGAAGATATAGGGAAGAGAACTGGAAAGCTAAAAAATCGTAGCAGGAAATGACGACTTCAAGAAACTGAACCTTCAGGGATTCTAAAAGACTAAACATTATAAACGAACCACCATTTTCTTACTCATTCTTGCATGTGGAAATTGAAATTTTACGATTTAACAGTTTTTTAAATTACTTACATATAGTCTGAGAAACCAAGTTTTCAGGTACCTACCTACCAACAATTTAATATTAGCTAATATTATTTTATGGCTCTTAGAGGCCTATGTTTAGCAGTGGTCGTCCTATATATAGCTGATAAATGATGGAAGATATATTATGGCGAAACGAAGTTCGCGGGCACCAGCTAGTAATAAATACTACCCAAGCTTAATTTTTTTTTAATAGAAAATAGTTTTTATAAGTAGGAATGTGAATGTTATAGGCAAAATATAATAATACTGCTAGCATATTTATATATGCCGTGTGATGCCGGCTTAGAATAGCATCACCCCACATCCTTCCCGCGGGTGTCGTAAGAGGCGACTAGGGGACTCGAGGGTATTGATGTATTACAATTTTTAGGCGATAGGCTGACAACCTGTCACTATAGTGATACACATGTTTTCTGAAACAACCTTTGAAAACAATACTCGACAATGTCAGACGAGGCGATAGCAACCGTATTCTTACGGCCGTTTACGCTCTGCCTACCCCGCACGGGATAAAGGCGTGATATATGTATGTATGTATGTATATGTCGCAGGTATTTAGTCAAAGACGTTATATTTTAATTTAACTAGTGAAATTTTAATTACACTGATGATTGTCAATAACGACAGATTCGTGTAATTTCACGGGCTTGTTTCCGTGATATTGCACACTCACTAGACTGCAAAAGTGATATTATAATAAATTTAGGTTTATTATGAGTTATGTTCGTGGTGGAACCTCCGCGTGATCTGATTGGTCAATAAAGTTGATCAGTCGCCATTTGCAAAATAAACAATAGCAAAAATATTTGTAGTTTAGAAAGCGAGCCAATCAGCGATCGACTGATAATCTAACGGCTTTCTCAACCCAGTGCTATTGTCAATATATCACTGCCTTACAATTTTGCTGCATCGGTCTAGTGAAATTATAATGTCACTGAAAATAGCCCGTTAAATTGTAAGTAATGCAAACAACTTACAATAAATCAGTGCAATTATAATGGCACTAGTGAAATCTCAATATCACGGCTTTTTTAATATCCCTGCAACATATATTTTATTATCTACATACTGCTTACCCTACCCTACAGTGCCCTAACTGACAGGGTTTCGAGTATGTTCTATTTATAAGTAACATCTGTATTCACCACATGAAAGCTAATAAAGATTTATAATTTATGATTTATTCGTAAAGTACTACTGGCAATAAAGACGCGGATCGGTCATTGTCAATCACAAGACCTTTTAGGTGCATCGCACACTTAACGCACGACGGACCGCTAAAATATTGCAGCGGTCTGTCAGATCCATGCTAGAAACGTCACTACCGATACTAAAACTGCACTCGACGGATGACACTGCGATAGCGCTGCGTCAACACGGTTGAATGGTTTTAGTGTGGGGATTGACATTTCTAGTATAGATCTGACAGAACGCTGCGATATTTTAGCGGTCCGTCGTGCGTTAAGTGTGCGATCCACCTATTGTGTTTGCCAAATTGGTACAAAATGCCACTTAGCATATTATTCTCGGATTGTAGATACTGCATCATCGTGTTTTATCGTTTCCATATTAGAATAAAAATAGCTAATGAGGAAGGTATTTTATAAATAGCCCTGGCATATTTAATTACATATCCTGTTCTACTTCTTTCCGTTCTGCGCATTTAAAATTCAACCTAACCTAACCTGTTTCCGGTAATCTGTAGATAATTTCGTGACCATTTTTACGAGTGTTTACCATACAACAAAATATTTTGATTAGGTAGTTGGAAATACCTGATTCTGTTTTTAACTTGTCTAAAGTGAGTTAGAGCTAAGTGAGTGTTGTAAATGGTTAAATAATTTAAATCAGTACATAGTATAAAGCAAAGTCACTTTTCGCGTCTGTGTGTATGTATGCTTAAATCTTTTGAATTACACAACGGATTTTGATGCAAGTTTTTTTAATAGAAAGAGTGATTCAAGAGGAAGGTTTTTATGTACAATACTTGCCGGGAAAAATCCTTATTCCCACGGGAAAATGAGTTGCAGCGGGTGCAGCCGCTGGGGCAAGCCGCTAGTTTTTAAATAAATGTTACTTCAAAGCGTTTTAAAGAAAGTTCTGCGAGAACCACACATAAAAAAGAACGTATTAGGCCGTTAATACAACTAACGCACAACGCAGCGCTAAAATAACACTGCGTAACGCATGCGTCTGTCAGACCCATACTAGAAACATCAAATCCCATACTAAAACCGTAGTTGAAGCAGGTCCAATCCAACGCACAACCGCTGTTGATGCAGCGCTAGCGCTTTCTTGTATGGATCTGACAGACGCATGCGTTACAAAGCGTTATTTTAGCATTGTTTTTTTTGAGTTTAGTGTGAAAATGGCCTTAAAGTATGGATTTAAAAAGTATGAAAGTATTGTTGTTTGGTTTATGGAGATTAAATTCAAACAAATAAAGACAGTTTGTTCATGTCACGAATGGTTAGAGAGGGGAGTAGCTAACATTTGAAAAGTTTTATCGTATTTACTTTGTTTCATATTGTCTGTTAAAAATATGCTGCGTAATTGTAATGTTTACAACTCTGGTGGGTGTGTCACTGACTGACGAGACGGCTGCTAGGCAAGCAAGTTTGCAGAAAATAGATGTTTGTAATAAGTTCATCTTTGAATCGATTTTATTATGCTAATTATGTTTTTGTATAATATGTAGCTAAGTATATTTATACAATCATCATCATCATTCTCCTTGCCTTATCCCGTTCTCTGTCGGGGTCGGCTACGTAAACCTAGGGGATTTTGTATGTAAAACATACATATCCTAGGAAATATATACATTTCAATTTACAATTGTATACAATTCCGACATCCTCTTAGGAAATGTATAAAATAATGTTTTCTGTAATATATAAAACACAACCTAACCTAACCAAACTTTGTCTAACCTAAGCCAACCTTACATGATCTAACCTAACTTAACCAACAGCGGGGATTATGATTGTAACTTGATTGTATACATTTCCTAGGAATTGTATACAATGACGGAATTCATACATTTTCTATAACATATTTACATACTATCTACCTATTCTGTGTCGCTTCATAGCTGAATGTACTTAGTTCAGCTGCAAAATTCAGTTTCTTTGAATATAACAGCTAATATTCACTTGTAATAAATATTCCACCCATATATTCTTTTCATCCTAAATTTTGCTTTTGTAAAGTGCTTAATAAAAGCTACGTTGGTAGCGAAACGTAGTACGAACTCGCTTTAATGTAGACATTGTCGAGACATTTTGCTTGCTTGTCGCCCTTGTACCGTTTTTTTCTGCTTCAGCTATATTTATATCCATCCATACTTTACCGTAAATGCTTATGCATTTAATAGCAAAAAATTTGCTGCATTTGTGGACAAAGTTCATCTATTTTATCTAGTTTTACGTGGACATTAATATTCAATTACCTTTTTTATTGGAATTTGTGTATTTCTAACACGTGTTACTGACGTCAATTTCGCTGTATTTGACCCAAATTTTAATTAATACACATTAATTAATCTAAAATTAATATTACTTACATAGTTAATTAATTACGTACCTACTCTACAATTTTATACCTAATGACTGCGTCCAATCATGGATAGTGGATACAAAATATGTGTTAAAACACACCTACTTACGTTTTTTGATATAAGTTATTCCTCTGCTTGATTTTGTATATTGTATGCATAATACAATAAAATATATGACATTTAAAATTTTCATCGCAAGATGTCATAATATCTCAAATTCAATAATACAGCACGTCCTTCACCCTAAGTTTGATTTTACTAGTTACCACTGATCTCGAACATAGATAAATAATTTTGAAAGGTTGTGAATTATTTTCAATAAACTAAATTTGCCTGCATTACCACAGTTGTGAGTTGTGATCACGTTAAATCTTTGTAAATTATTTTTATTATTTATTTATTTGTGCTTCGAGGATTTGAGAATTTATAGACATTGAAACTATAACAATACGTAGATAGTCAGTTTTAGAAATAGGCTTGATTTCTGACAGGTCAAATGAGCTACTTTTTAAAACGATCTAAATCAGTATTTTGTTTGAAAAACTTGAAGTATGACGACATGCCATATTTCGATTTGCAAAAACACTTATTTTTATATTATTTTCCTGTTTATTAATTCAAACTTTGAATATTTCGAGAAACAATGAATGAAGTCCGTAGTATTTTTAGACAATAGTTTTAAGCGTACAACTTATATATTTTTTAATGACCCTGCAAACTAGCGAATGGTACAAGTCTCCGCAGATAGAGAGAAACATCCTCTCCTGAGTAATCAAAGGTGAAAAACAATTTACCAGTTGCTCGTAAACAGCTTCAAAACCATTGCAACAGTAGATGTCTCGCTGTCTTTGGGCAATTGCTCAAGCAAAAAGCATGCTTAAGCCCACGACTTGCCGTGGCAACGCGGTTGGACCGAAGGACGCGGGAAGGGAAGCTTCTAGAAGCTGGAGAAAGGAAGTCATTGCCCCGTGTGCATACATTTTACACATACGCGTAATTTTAAAGTAGGATTATATGGTGCACAAGCACCTATGATCCTAAGATATTGGCGAAATCACAATCAGAGCGCCACGAACAAGAAAATGAAATAACCCTAAAACTTCTTTGTCCACATGCCAAGCCTGTTGTAGGAGCAACGTTGATTTTATCTATGTTTTTTTTATCCATATGGTTAATTCTTATACCTACAGAATAGCATACGAAGTATTTATGTTTTAACATTCTTGTTTATTTAGACAAATAAGTATGTACTAGGTAGGACTGGATAGTTTTAACGTGAAAGTTGTTTTTAAATATCGTCGTAGGGCTTGTCTTATTTTCTCATTTCAAGGTGATACACTTTACAGCTTCCTACTTAGGTATATGCCACTTACGATACCAGCATAGGTTCAGTAAATATAACACATACAATGCGTTACAGGGCTTGCAGGTATTTATTGGTGAAAAGGTGATTTCATTTTATTATCTGAACAAATTTTACTATGGGGCCATCTGCGAAAATACGAGTACAAAAACAAAATGCATTTTGCCCTGTGTAAAAGTTGTTAATATATGATGCCTAAAATCATAGGTTTGAATAAGCGCACAATGCAGCGCTAAAATTATGCATCCATAACGTATGCGTCTGTCAGATCCATACTAAAAATGCCAACAGCGGTTTTTAGTGTGGGGGTGACGCTTTAGTTTGGATTTGACAGACGCATGCGTCATTTAGCGCTGCGTTAAGTGCGAGAACGGCTTAACATCGAAGGTCAGTGTCAGTTTGTTATTGTTTAAAAAAGAACATTTTGAAATTGGCTCTATACACATATTTTGTAATGAAATATTTCTGCTCTAAGTTTTATTTTACAAAAGCCTTTTAGTGTAAAGTACTTGCGTACCTTCATTATAAGGAAATTAGATATCAAAGATATAATAGGTAGACAATTTACATTACATAAAATTTATTTAAGGCCAAGTATTGCAAAAAAAATAACTAATTTGTATAATAATAATAAGTAACTAATATATGAGAAATGAACGCAATCTTACGCAAAACCTTGGAAATGTGATTTGGGTGAAACCGAGATCGCGTTGTATTCAGTTTAGTATTAAACTAAACTCGAAAACATGTAGTGTTGTGTCACAGCGATCACAGCGGCGCTAGCAGTTCTAACCGCGTACCTTTGGAAATGCCATTTGAATGAAATTGAGATCGCACTGTATCGAATAATAAATTCGACTCTATAGTAGATTTGCTCTGTTCTAACAGTCGTTGCACCGATGACAGCGCCGGCGCAGGCGGCCCCCACACCGCGCCGCGCCTGCGCGAAAACTTGGACTTTGCCCGGCCTTGTTTAAGTATGTCCACGAGAGCGGTTCATACCAGTTTCGTAATGCCATGTTTGCTATTTTTTTGCAGGCAACAGATACAGTCTGACTGAGCGGGACTTTAGAAAATCGCAATTGCTTCAATAACATATTTTTATTTCGATATTTACCGCGACTCTATGTTCTAGAATTTTCTCAGGTATCAGTGTTACTAGATTATTTATGATACTACGCATCTACGCCACCACGTCCTATCATGGTGATCTTTGTACCATGTATTGTACTTTATGTATTTAAAATTTAATTTAATAACTTAGCAGCGCAGATGCCAGCCAGTTTTCATATTCTTGAAATATGCTGTTTCTTTTTTTCGTACATTTATGTATGTAGTATTTTGAATTTCTTTGCCTGTAATTAAATATTTCTATTTTTATTTTGCATAAGAATACGCACATGTGAAATCGCTAGTCGCCAGGTAAAATAAAATATAATCAAAGGATCAATCAATAAATAGAGCTGTGGTCACCAAAAATAGAATTACGAGTAACTTTCTGGAATATTCGTTTAAAAATACATTTAGTACCATCCACAAATCAAATGACTGCAGAAGGTGCGCGCGCAGTCAAGTCGTTCTCGCTTGCCTTGGAGATCTCAATAACATCTTCCTTCCTTCCTTCCCAATAGTATAAGACCTGTGACCCACATAACCAACGAACAATACCTATCCGATCGATTGTATTGTAAATTATGTAATATTAAGAAGTTAGAAATTATTTGGCTATACATATCTATGGTGGTGTCGATCTTACTTTGACATCAAGGTTCATACGATAGTTCTTCCGTTCTGTATACCGGTTACAAGAGGAATCCTTTCAGAGATAATTTTCATCGATTTGGAAAGCCGTTGTTCTTATCTCGGCCTTGTCCAGCCCTAACAGAAACGCATTATAATAAATATTTGGTGAAATATTTACTTAAAGTTTTGTAGATGTAATGTAGGCTTTAGCTGATAGACAGGTCCCCACATTTTTACTAGTACGTACGTATACAGGGTGTAAGAGACGGTGTAACAAAAACTTTGCAGGCGTGCTCAGACCATGACACAGAACCACTTTTTCTGTGGGGGCTAAGTTGGGAAGCGAAAAAAATATTTCGAGTTACCATACAAAGTCACTCAGCTGATCGGGAATTTTTTAGGGAAGGCCGAAAAAACTTTTTTCGTTTCCCAACATAGCCCATGTTCTGAGCACGCCTGCAAAGTTTTAGTTACACCGTCTCTTACATTCTGTATATGTCAGTCATTATGTCGTGACTCTGTAACACAATGCTGTTATTACTCAATCATCGTTAAATACGTATATACAACTTTACGATCCAGTTGACATTACGCTTTGTTAAACAAGTTGTCTTATTTTTAAGAAGGGATGAGTACTTCACCTAATTAGTTCTAAAATTAACTATCTATAAGTAGGTCTGAATTTTATATTGTATAAATAAATATTCATATTGGCCATATGATGTCATCCTTGGTGACCGTTGCACTGCAATAGCTTCATCCTAATTTTACCCATGGGTGCCGTAAAAGGTGACTAAGGGATGAATCCAGGAAAAGAGCAGCAGTGTTTCATGCCAATATCTACAACATCTTGCACTGTGCTCGCCAATCCGGATACTAAGCGTGGTAAGTTTGACAATACCTCCCAATTGGAGGACGTCCCAAGTTTAACTGTCGGGCGTCCACTTGTGGCTGTTGTAAGCTTTATAAGACCATAAGCTAGTATTTATGGTAGGTATATTTTATGTCATAATGTGATCTCCGAAGGCTTTCCACGTGGGTTGTCAAAACGTAACCTATATCTCATACATGCTATCTAAAACTTTGCGACTCAGGTGAGTATCGATCCTAATTACTTATAAATAGGTACAGAATAACTTATAAATGCTGAGCTCGCATTCTGTAATTTTAATTAATTGGTTAAATCTACTTTTAAATAAATATAAGTAATCCATAAAATTAGCATTTGTAATCTATTTTTCAATCAGAGTTTATGTTATCTATTGTAGCGTTTACAGAAGGACGAGTCACTTTCGCAATAAAAATATAATATTATGGTGCGTGTTGAAATGCTAGCTCCACGCACAAATTAATTCATTCTAGAATACTTCGGAAGCGATATGTATGCGAATATGTAATTAATTCTACTTTGGCTTGCGGAGTTTTGTTTGATTATCACGAACACATATTAGGCGTTTGTTTACGGCATCGGGACGGTATTACGTCTATAAGACTCTATTAATATATAAGCAAATAATATATTAAAAATCAATCATCATGGATTCAGCTTATAGTAGGCTTATTTGGTTAATAACTTAAGGAAACGGATCCCATGGGTATACAAAGAAAATGTTATGCTGGAAATGTTTTTCAGCTCTATTTATAATTTCATGATTTCCAAAGAGCTTTGGAAGGGGTTTGAAGCAGCAGTTTTAAAGGAATATCTGAATGGCTGCTATACTATTTTACCATAGTCAGCATATACTTTTGTAATAAGGGCTATTTTCACTTGTTTTTATCATAGCACATTTTTTGTAGGTGTATTTAGTTTCCAGGATACTTTGCTACTTACTGCGCAAAAATGAAACGTAAATTTGATTATCAGATGTCCTTGATTCTTAAGTTTGCGGATCTGAATCATAATAAATAGTAATCTTAGATAACAAGCCATAAAAAAAGTCTGCGTCCTTCGTCTACTTACGGTGAAAATATGAGGAAGTTTTGTAAAACTATTTGCTGTGTTTTGCCGTGTGAAGCCATGCCGGCTTAGAATAGCATACCCCGTTTCTTTCCCGTGGGTGTCGTAGGAGCCGACTAAGGGACTCGTGGATTTTATGTGTATTGCAATTTTAAGTGACAGGCTGACAACCTGTCTCTATAGTGATACACGACTTATCTGAAACGACCCTCAAACATTTGTCAGACGTGACGATAACGACCGTAACTCTACGGTTATTAATGCTCTGCCTACCCCGTCAGGGATACAGGCGTGATTTGTGTATGTATATAAGTATGTTTGTAAAATGATTTACAAAAGACACATATCATTATGTCCATATCACTTCCATGGTAGGCAACCGCCACGTCTAAATGCTGAAGGGCGGTTTCTGATGATTCGTATATCACTGTAGTGACAGGTTTGCCTGTAACCAAAAGTAGTAATATTAGTGAAAAAAGAAATCGTAGGCTCATAAGATTCTACTGGTAGCAACGCGTGAGTACGAATTCAATTTTCATGTTTGAGAACAAAGGAATAATTAAGTAGATGTACATAAATTGAGTGAAATCAGCGCATAATATTTAAGCCCTAGAAGCATAATGCTCGCATGGGCTGGGTCGATTACTCGCACGCAATGCACTGGGCCTGAGTGGTCTGACGTACTGTATGCAAATACAGTCCACTACAACTAACAAAGAGGGGGCAATGACTGCTCTAATATTTCTATACCTAGGTTAACCTATTTATTAATAAGTAGATAAATAAACTTGCGCATAAAGCGTAAAGCGTAAGCTATTTGTATTAGAATGTGACCAAACCATAATTTTTTACCTATGTGCCAATTTAAAATTTAGATGGATTTTGTTAATATTTAGACAGAAATATAATCATCTATCTAACGAAGAAAAAAAATGCTTATCTAGAATTATTGCGATTTTACTATGGGAAGACTCAGCAAATCTGCTAGCCTACCATGCGAGGAATGAGTATCTATTTTACATAAGCATATTTTTTATTCGAAATGGGATTATGTACTGGAAATATGTAGGTAAATAAAATAATTTTGGAGACTGTCACTTTTTGTATTGTACTAAAAACTGTCTAGACTGTTACTACGTCTAGAAATATCTTATATATCTAATAGCTAGCGGCCCTCCCAGCAGCTACGCCCGCTGCAAGTCATTTTCCCGTGGGAATAAGATGTTTTCCCGGCAAGTATTATAAAAAAAAACCTTCGTCTTGAATCACTCTACCTATTAAAAAAATTGCATCAAAATCCGTTGTGTACTTTTGAAGATTTAAGCAAACATACATACAGACAGACGCGAAAAGCGACTTTGCTCTATACTATGTAGTGATATCTAATTAATATTCCATATTAATAGCTTCTGGATTTAACTAGGTGACTACGGCGTAGCTCTCGTAGCAAAGGTCTACGGCGGTGTTTAAATTCGGGAATAAGAATGGTTAAAGTTTAGATCACGGTATTAAAAATACAAATTGTCGGAATCAGAGCTGTTTTTATTTTATACATATATGTATTGTTTGTTATAATAAACCTATGTGCCAGCTGTATGCATAATATGCATTGTTATTTTATCGTGTTTACAATAACAATGCCTTTTGAAAAATTTTGTAAGTATTCTCTTTATTGACGTCAAAAAACAATTAATTACAATAATCATTTACGCATGTCGCTTACACTTAAATGAGAGTACATGGCATAAATATTGGATGATTAATAGAAATATGATGATCTTTTAGTCGATTAGACTAACAAGTCTGGACGAAATTGAGGTCGTTGGTCTAGACTACTTTGTAGTCAACTAGTATCAGCAAAAACTGCGACACAATTCCTGCCAGCGTATGTCGGAAAAATAGAACCACATATGTATGATACTATCGCCGATTTCCGTATACATTTCTGCTATAGCGCCACGATAAAGTTTTGAGCGCTTTTTAAACAAGCATTGGATATTGCTTGGATAAAATTGACATCGTCCTTGTGTTTGTTTGATTGTACAGTAGCCTAGCCTAAACTTTAGACTCAGTGGATAAGGAAATAGTTTTATCAATCATAAACCCCAGTGGAGCGACGAGCCTACCATTATTACTTAAAGCGATGGTAAATCAGTCTAGGTGACATTATCATAGGATAAACAAATGAATAATTATATCGCAGAAAATCGAATGATTTTTGCATATCACTGATTAAATACGTATTATTTTCGTACTTATGTAACATCTTGTATTGGTAGGAGGCGCATCCCACATCTAACGCACGATGCTGCGAATTTTTTGTGCATACGTAACGCATGCGTTCGTCATGTGTAAGAACACTTCAAGTTCCCAACTGACGTTGAGCAGCACCAACGGATGAACTTGCGATATTTGTCACACGCACGCATCCGTTGACGCAGGTTTACGCGATGGACCTGCGTCAATGTTAGTAGTTAGTATGGGGAATCTGAAACCTCCTTGCCTCTGACAAATGCGTGCGTAAACAGATGTGCTAAAATAACGCTCCGTTGTGCGTTAAGTGTGATAAACCAACTAACAGCGATATAGCCAAAGGGATATTTGTAATTTTTCTTCTCATTTATTTGTTTAGTTGTTAAGGACTAAAAAACCATATCTTTGACTGCCTCATCATTCTCCTTGCCTTATCCAACGATGTCAGAAGCCTGCTACTTGTAGAAGGCGGTTGAAGAATTCTGACACTAGGGTTCATCGGGTCGTTGGACGACTCGGTGTCCCACACGAAAAGAAGAAGATCCCGTTCTCTGTCGGGGTCGCCTACCTAAACTAGGGGATTTGACGTGGAATCAAGTTTTACACAGAGCGACAGCCATCTGACCTACCTGCTTTCATAACTTTGGCTACCTACGAAATACAATATTATCTCATCCCGTCTCATTTGAAACGGTTTGTTTGAAATAAGATCGAGACTTTCAAAACTTCTCATTCAAAGATCTTTTGTCTAACAAAAAATATTCCCAGAGTAAAGGAAACAGGAAATACCTCAGTAACTACTTTTGGAAATACCTCAGTAACTATCTACAATTGGATTTTGAATACATACATATATCACATACATACATACATATATACCTTTATCAATTGGGGGGTAGGCATAGCGTTAACGGCCGTAAGAATACGGTCGCTATCGCGTCTAACATTTTTGAGGATTGTTTTCCAAGGTTATTTCAGAAAACATTGTGTATCACTATAGTGATGAAATGTCAGCCTGTCGCCTAAAAATTTGAATATTAACACATTTATTTAATAAATTAATTAAATATTTATTTTCTCTAACAATTAAAATAAAATGTAATGTTGTAATGTTGTGTTATAATAATATGTAATGTTATGTATTCTCTCTTCAGAATCGTCATGTGGATGATCTGTAATGTTATATCAATTATTAACACCACGCCACCTACCTTTAATAAATGTCTGAACATAATAGGTCTTTGAACTATCTACAAGAACACATCCTGTTTATGTTTTGGAAACCTCATCATGTTTACTTTTGTATTTTTCTAATCAGAAATGATGGATATTATCTACATATTATTATCATAATGTATTAAATTGTTGTCTTGATAACATGATACAATTTTTTACGCAGTTTTTTTTCTTATCGTGTGATCAGTTATCCATTTCTTTACTTGTAAACTTGTTTACTTTCTTTTACTTTATCAGGATGAGTTATCACAGTGAATAGCATTTGTTTTGTTTGTTTTTAGTTACCCAAAACATATGCAATGACTTGCAATTGCAACGCAATACATTTTCTGAGCTAGTTAATTATATAAATCATGAAATTTTCTCTTTGATCCAAAAGGCACATAAAATGGCAAACTTTTTTCATATCTTTCTTCAGATTTTGATATTTTGACCCACCCATTTAAGCTAATACTTGTATTATTTTTAAATAAATTAAACGAAATCCAGTTAAGGTTGGTCGTTTAAATTGGTAACTTATACATACACATTACAAAAAATTATAATGTTATATAATTACGTGTAACGCTTGGAAATCACTACGTTGAACCGGAAAATGCATCTAAATCGCATGAACGCTCATACTTATCGATTTACGACCTTGTGGGTTCTTTATGTAGTTAGTAACTACTCAACTTACCTTACCTATGATCTTAACTAGGACGATCAATGCCTTGATAAACTCTGATGTGTAAATCGTAGGGTACATAAAACTTGGCATTTGAATATGACTGATACACATTAGTACTATGATTATGTTGTTACAAGTTCTCTGTCCCAGGTGTAAGGTGTACTAGGTGTTAGAAATCATAGTTCTTCATCTTTAGACTATTACAAACTATATGATAATTATCAAATGTGATTTCCGGTATAAAAGATGCTAAACGATGTTGGTAAGAATTGCTTATATTAAACGTTGATCTCCGTTATTTCTACAAATATAAGAAATAATTATGTGTGTGCGTATTTAAGCTAAAGTTAATATTTATACAGTTTACTAATTTTTACTACTTTTAAATATTTTTAATTCTGTAAAATGTAAACTTTGAAAGTTGCGAATCGGTGTTCGTTGTAGTTGTTTACGTGTAGCCTTCGTTTCCGTTATCCCCACTGCTGGCAAAACGTCCAGCCGGACGGCTGTTCGGTCCAGCAGTGGTGATCGGACCGTCACCAAGAGACGACAAGTATTTTCGGATTTAGTTAAATAGTTAAAGATAATAGTTTTTTTGTGAAAAGTGGTCAGTGCAAAATAAACACTTGTGATATTCATTTTGGTTTTACTTTTCCTCCACCTGATATCTTATATCAGAAGTGGAACAAAGAAAACCGCCCACATAACTAAGAATCAAAAAGGAGAACGTACGTTATGTCCACGTACACGGCATCTCAGTATCAACAGCTCATCTTATCCTGATGAACGATCCCGATCAAGGCGAAAACAGAAGGCAGAGTGCGCGGCGATCGCGCTCACAGGACCGTACGCGCGTTGGCGTGAATCTCGCTCAAGATGTTGGAGCCGCGAGAGACGTTCTGCCTGCGGGAACAGCCACCGTAAGACCTAGACGTCGTCGGCGGAGACAGTCATAACTGGTGGAATAAAGACGAATTAACAGGCGAGTAATTTAGTGTGGTATTTTATATTAGATTTTTTTTCCCTGTCTTTTTCCTACTTCGTGTTTCCCTTTTGCCCTGTTTTGAAAGTGTGTATAAGATATTTAATTTTTATAAGAGAAGCTAAGACCGTAATTCAAATTACAACGGAGTTGTTCAAAAGTTTGTTTGAGTGGTGGGCTATTATAGTTTATATATAGGTACATATTTTTAAAACCAAAACGTTTCTTTTTTTGGTTTACTTCTGTTTTTATTTACAACATGGAGTCAAAAAAAATATTTTTGGTGCATTAAAGTAAATTGTGCTCAGTTCACTTGTCAAAATATAACCTGTTATTATTAGACATTGATACTTCTCCGCGCTGGCTTTTCCAGGTGCAAAGAAAATGAGAACTTAGTCCAGTTGGAAGATAATACCAGTATGGCAGCCTGCTTGTCGTGCGGGCGTCGCAGCCTGCCTGTCGTGTGGGCGCCGCAGCCTGCCTGCCGTGCGGGCGCCGCAGCCGAATATATTACAAAGAAACAGGATTTGTTTGTGGTGAGTGGATAATCTGCAGCGTAATTTTATTTGTTCATAGTGGGAGCTTGTGTCTTCGTCATCAAGATGTAAACACTATTCGCACTGTTTTTTTTTGTTGTTGTTGGAATTTACATAGATAAGTTGGTTTTGGGTATAATTAACTTACCTGCAAAAATCGATACAGGTAAATTCTCGTTTTGGAGGATACATTGGGTCTATGACAGATAGATAGAAATCACGGTAGTTCCCTACGTAATGTTGGTCAATAAGTGGTTTAGACTAATGAATCCAAGTTTAGTTGATAGTTCTGTAAATTCGTATCCAATGCGTCGAGAAAAAGAGTAAAGAGTAAAATGGAGTCAAAATCTGATAGAATTAACCGTTCTGAGGTAGGTATGTGAACTAAATTAGATTTTTCATTCATATACCTATACACACTCAACTATAGTATTCAAGGCAGCTATCTTTGTCGAAGTAGTGTTGTTCTATGTTTTGTATGGCGATTTGGTGACCATGGGCAGGTTCAAGGCTATGGTTTTTGACAATTTAAGTTTAGTTTGTAGGTTTGTACCTGTCTTAGTTCAGAGCAACGTTGTTTAAAAAAGAAAGCAATCAAATAAGTTTGTACAATCGTGGACTATTTAGAGTTGGGCAGAATAGACGAGCGTCTAAGATGTTTATTTGTTATTTTTGTGTTTATAAGGTCATGAGTATATATGTAGTGTGTGTCTATACGAGGCGTTTACGGGTTGGATAAAGGTGAATGTAAAATAGATGTATTCTAGTTAACTGAAGAAACTTTAAATCTAAAAGAAGATAGATATGATATGATCTAGCAGTCACAATCTGATGAGACAGAAACTACTTGTAATAAGATTCTATATTCATTTGATCTCTGCCTATTACAAAATACTAGAAAAATGTCAACCCCAATCTTACATCGGCACGTAAGCTGAATATTGTTAAAGTAGTTAATACAGAGCGTGTTTTACTCAAAATTTATCAGTGTTAGGCAGTACAGACGTTACCGAGATGACAATCGAATTAAAAGATGCACCCAGTTCTGTTGTCAATGGACCCTGACCAACGACGAGTGAGTAACGTAGAACGAGACATTGTACGCAAAATGGACATGGATGTGGTTAATAAAGATATTGCAGAAGGGTCGAACTCATGCTATGCTAACCCAATCATTTTGGTCTGCTAGAAAAACCATCGGACATCGCTTATGCTTCTGAACACTAAATTGTTAGACCCAAAAAAAAAAAAAAATACTTTTGTGGCAAGGGAATAAAGTTATACACATTTTTTTAAATATATAAACGTCATTCATTTCATCACATAAAATTGAGAAGCTGTTTGGTCATTGGTCGATGGCAGTTGCTTGCCATGGATGGCGCTAAAGGAAAAATAAAATCTTACACATATCTTTTTAGTTTTAACTATGTGTGTACTACAATATAATATATATTATGAATCTAATAGCAGATACTCACACTCACTAGTATTGCAGAGAAAATTTTCGTTTCAAAAACAACAAATATTGACGTTCCAAATTAAATTCATAAATTTTCGTCTCTTGAGTAGAAATGGCCTATTTTATTGTAGCTATTCAATTAGATTAGATTTACTAAACGGGAATAAATAACTAGCCTTGACTTCTTTAGTGGTTTTCATCAAATTCCAATCAGGGAAGACTAGATATCTCACAGCCTCTATTACCAGTTATCGGTTCTAGAAGATGTCTTTTGGTTTTTTAAATTTAATGCAGTCCAATTCCAATGGTGTGTTTCAAAGGGCAAGGTTGTAACAAAGTGCTTAGGATATTTAAAAAAAAAGCAAGCAGTGCCTGGTATTAGTAATGTTGGTAAAAGCAAAAAGTTACGTCCTAAATTTAATAGATCGTCTAAAGCAGTTAAATCCTCATAAAATTATAAGTAGGTATTAAGTTACCGGGCACTAACATGGCGTAATTAGATTACTGCAAGTTATAGGCGAAAGATTGCAGACGTGGATAAATTCTAAATAATAATAATTAAGAATATTAAGTGAAAGTGATAAATCCAGCGACCCAGAATATATACATATATATGGTTAGGTATTATTTTGAAGATTTAAATTATTAAATCACTATTATTGATAGTGGTAGTACCAAATATCAACACTTGTGTATGAGAGTGAAGTAGTGAAGAAAAATAATAAATCCGTTACAAATGAGAGCGTAAAGGACTATATATTTTACTCCATTTTCTTGCAACTGTCACTTTTTAGACATTTAGCAACTTGTGTGCAGGTAGTCTGAATGTATCGTGCAAACTTCCAGTGATGTTCACAAGACAGACCACAGGGCCTGTTATGCCTTAGTTTACGTGTGCTTGACGTTGAGATCATCAGATTTGTTACCAGTTGATTTGGATGGTGACTTGAGTTTTGTTCTGTATTTCTCCCTTTACGGATGTCATGTTTAGGTCGTTATGTTATTATTGGTCACAAACCATGAAGCTCCAGTTATTTGTCTCAATGTCTTGTTATGAAATCTTTAAAGTATTTCTAGATTTGAGTGTACATCATTTTACCATAGTTAGATGCCGTAAGTCTATAAGGGTTTGAGGATACATTTGTACAGTTTAAATTTGTTGTTTGAAATCTTGTAAGAATTATGATTTGAGAAAGTTGAGTGACAGGATAAGGAATAGCGTGAAAAGGGATCGTGGTTGTAATAAAAATAAAAAGACGCAGTAACTAGTATAGAAAAGGAGCTCATAGGTGGTTAGGTTGTGTTGGGAGGCCGAATGAACGAAGATTAACAATGAGATGAAAGTATGTACGGAGAGCGTGCATGGGAACGCTGGAAGAGGAAGACTTAGACGAACGTATTAAGATCAAATCTGGGACGTTCTAAAAAATGTCAGGTCATGAGAATCTTAAACCGACGAGCGTGTATGGTAAAGTTGAAGAATGTTGCAGAAGAAGATAGAGAAGCGAAAGGGTGTTTCGTGTCGGTATCCTAGCTGTACGGGTTGATTTACTCGCACTTTGATATTGTTGATATAACTAAACACTCAAGGTCAATTGATGACTTTATTGATGATAATTAGCCTTAGAGAATAGAATGGTGATAGTGAGTACACGCGTAATGAGTGCTTATCGCGGACTGGCGAGTAGTGACCTAATACTCGCCATGTGGAGTAAATTGCTGAGAGTGCAATCCGATGTGCGGCGTACAGACCGTACATGCTCCCGGGCGAGAGAAGAAGAGAGTGAGATGAGATGAGATGAGATGAGGTGAAATAGCATTGAATATTAAAAGCAACCCTATACTTAAACTGAGGTTAACTTCTTAAAATACATGTCATTCTTATAAAATTACATGTCAGGTTCTTATGCTAGACTTATTAAAATTCATTAATGATCGGTCTTTTGATGATTGGTGACGTCGCTCTGTCTTGCTTGATCGCAGCGCAGGTGGTGTTTGAAAGCGTCTTTAATTCTGTTTTCTTGCGCTAACGTCAGAGTCGTGTGCGCGCGTCTAGGTTGAGTTAGCGGTTTTGGGATCTCATCGGTGTGTGTTGGATGATTTTCAACTTTCGACTGTAAGTTGACGCTTCCGCTAAGACGACGACGACGACGCACGCACCGGTACACGTAAACTGCTGACGCTACCATGCATCCTGTTATTAGGATTTAGATTGCAGTGAACTGATGTATGTCGTGGTAGCTTATAGTTTCCGATAGTGGAGTTTCTGATTTCATCTGTTTTGCTTGCTGATTTTTGATAGCTCTGAATTGTGCTCTAAAGTGGTATTGGAATACATAAATGGAAGGATGTGATCTTCACTTGCCCTCCGGGAAAGAGGCGTTATTTTGTATACCGGTGTTGAGAGAGTCACTGATTAGTTTGAGTTAGTGTTAAAGTAGAGCAGTGTTGATAGATCCTCTAGCTACTTTAAAATAAATTGGTGTTTATAAACTAGAGCAGTGTTGAGAGATCCACTGGCTAGTTTGAGTTTATATTGTAAAGTAGAGCAGTGCTGGTTGATAGATCCACTGGCTACTTTGTAATGAATTGGTGTTTATAAACGAGAGCAGTGTTGATAGATCCACTGGCTACTTTGTAATAAATTGGTGTTTATAAACTAGAGCAGTGTTGAAAGATCCACTGGCTATTTTGAGTTTTATTGTAAAGTAGAGCAGTGTTGATAGATCCACTGCCTACTTTATAATGAATTGGTGTTTATAAACTACAGCAGTGTTGAGAGTTCCACTGGCTAGTTTGAGTTTATATTGTGAAGTAGAGCAGTATTGATAGATCCACTAGCTACTTTATAATGAATTAGGGTTTATAAACTAGAGCAGTGTTGAGAGATCCACTGGCTAGTTTGAGTTTATATTGTAAAGTAGAGCAGTGTTGATAGATCCACTAGCTACTTTATAATGAATTATAAGTATTTATAAGTTAAAATAGCGTTGTCATAATTATCCATGACCTATTTTGAGTTAATATTTTAAACTAGAGCAGTGTTGAGAGATCCACTGGCTAGTTTGAGTTTATATTGTAAAGTAGAGCAGTGTTGATAGATCCACTAGCTACTTTATAATGAATTATAAGTATTTATAAGTTTAAATAGCGTTGTCATAATTATCCATTACCTATTTTAAGTTAATATTTTAAAATAGAGCAGTGTTGAGAGATCTGTTAGCTATGCATTATAGAAAATAGTGTTGCTTAGAATGACACAAAAATGTTAAGATATAAAAATTAAATTTTGTCATGCCATAAATTGATAAGAAACCTAGATTTTGTATAAAATGTTTACACCATTTTTTATGTATCTCACTACTGAAGTTTGAGGACAAACTTATTGTCAGGAAAGGCCGAATGTTAGAAATCATAGTTCTTCATCTTTAGACTATTACAAACTATATGATAATTATCAAATGTGATTTCCGGTATAAAAGATGCTAAACGATGTTGGTAAGAATTGCTTATATTAAACGTTGATCTCCGTTATTTCTACAAATATAAGAAATAATTATGTGTGTGCGTATTTAAGCTAAAGTTAATATTTATACAGTTTACTAATTTTTACTACTTTTAAATATTTTTAATTCTGTAAAATGTAAACTTTGAAAGTTGCGAATCGGTGTTCGTTGTAGTTGTTTACGTGTAGCCTTCGTTTCCGTTATCCCCACTGCTGGCAAAACGTCCAGCCGGACGGCTGTTCGGTCCAGCAGTGGTGATCGGACCGTCACCAAGAGACGACAAGTATTTTCGGATTTAGTTAAATAGTTAAAGATAATAGTTTTTTTGTGAAAAGTGGTCAGTGTAAAATAAACACTTGTGATATTCATTTTGGTTTTACTTTTCCTCCACCTGATATCTTATATAGGTGTAGGTAACATTTTAAAATCTTTTAAAACAGTACCTATTTATTAGTGGGAGACGGCCCATAGAAACTTTTTTTATAATATTTTAACATAGTAACATAATTAACATAGTACCTGTACTATGTTGAAATATTATGAAAAAGCCTTTAATTAAGAAAAATAAATTTCTTCTTTCAAAATTATCATGAATTTATTATTCATAATACGAGTATTATGCTAAATAAGTGCAACTTTATTAATAATCATTCTTTTTGAAATAACCAAGTTGATATTTTTCAGTTACATAAAAGATATCTAATATAAATATTCGTTGACGATAGAGCATGAAGTTGATAATGTTACCTACTATATTATGTAACGAATATGTGCAACGCATACTAAGAAGTACCTAGTAACTAACAGAGTACTAGTAATATTATCTGAAATGAAGTAAATTGTTAATGGACTACTCGTAGTTTGAAGTAGGTTGGTGTTAACAAAGCGTCGAAATTGAAACTTTTTACGTAGTTAGGTACAGTTTTGACACATATATAATCTTATCTCGCACATACCTACTTACATACACATGACGCTTTTATCCCTTACGGGGTAAGCAGAGCAGAGCTTAAAAAATACGACCGCCATCGCCACGAATGACAAAATAACGGAAAGTCGCTAAAATATTATGTATCACTTTCTTGACAGGTTGTCAGCCTGTCGCCTAAAATTGCAACACACATTAAACTTTCAAGTTCCTTAGTCGTACGATATCCGTGGGCAAGAAATGGGGTGATGCTATTCTTAACCAGCATCACACGGCAAAACACATAATCTAAAATTGTGAGTGAACGCAGAGAACTCCGACCCTTACGAATAGAAAACATATTTTGGACTTGGACACACACACATACATTTAAATAATAACAGGTAAATTAATTATGATAGGAACAAAGAACATTTATGTAAACTATGTTTGGCGGATTTGAATAGCAAAACAGAATAGTAGACCGTCGTTAGTTTGTAGGCTAATGATATCGCGATATTAACCTTGTGATTCAAGACCTTATATTTGCATAAAAATCCGGTCTGTTTGAAATAGAAACAAGAAGTAAAATTAGGACATATTTTTACACATACAGTTCAAAACAAAACATTATTTCAGTAACAATAGCACGTAAGTCACGTCAGTAACGCACGACGGAGCGCAAAAATATCGCAGCAGCGGTCTGTAAGATCCATACTAGAAATGTCATTCCACATGCTAAACCGCTCAACCTTTTTTTGTGCTCCGACGTGCGTCAAGTGTGTTCCTCGCCTAAAAGGCGACAATACTGTTGAATAATCTTTGAGCCTTCATCTAATAAATTATGCAAAATTTACCGGAAGCAAGCATGATTTTGGTTTTGTTTAAAATAATACAATCTTAAGTAGTTGTCATATTTCAGACAATGAAAAATATCACATTTTATCACAAATATACTCTTGACTCTGGCGAAATCTGACCTCGGGTTCTGACATTTGTGACAAATACTAAATTGCAGCTCATTTGAAAATGATGTATGCTGGTTGAATGACCGCGCGGGACCCTTGTCCATAACTTTCTTCTGTATATCAAGAAGTTGATCAGGTTTGTTTCGGGTAACTTTCTTAGTTAATAAATAGTATAAAATGCAGTCGCTTTTTGAGCTTCTCTGTTTGTCTTACATGGACCCTGCTGACTCTGCCTCAACCACGCATCAGATTTTGATACGGTTTTCTTAAATAGATAGTTTGATTCAAAAGAAAAGTCTAAATGTGAAATACTTGCTAGGAAAATGTTTTATTCCCGTGGGTATTGGTATTTGCTATTACTGATACCCAGCACATAATACAAGTAGTTAATCGAATTTAGTCACGTAGGAACGTCACGTAAACAAGTATATGTACTGCGTAGCTCTATAAGAAGATAAACAAAAACAAATTGAATTACGCTCTTACGCAGGCGGTCTTCACCCGTCCGGCTGTACACCTATAACTACCTACATCCTTAACATATTATTGTGCAGTATTTGTATGTATAGGTGATGAAACACGTCAATGGACAAGTGGTGGACTTCGGACCGGCGGCCGTGTCGGCTTAGCAGGCGTGTCAACTTCTCCGCACGTTTCTCGAACTTTCTGTGTTATGTGGTCGACGGTAGAAATCATTAGCATAGCAGACGCGTCTAGGAATCTCTGATAAATAAGGTTTAGTATTGGTTTACCCTATTTAGACCTAGGAAGGAATACCTCAGTGAAATTGAAAAGATGTCATTTGAGAGTGCATTTCAGACGAATACGCTATTTCTATAGTTCTAACAAAAATTATGTAGAGTCAACAACAACGATATGTGTTTTATAGACTAGCACCAGAGATGTGCAGTTGGTCCTAGGATAGATGGAACCATTGCACGATGAAAGCAGTTAAAGGCGAAATATTCCATGCAACAGGCGTAACTTTAACCTTTTTCTTTGTTTTATAAATGAATGTAAAACCCCAAAGGGGTCAGAGAATTTGACGCAGGCTGACTGGTACACCGTTACCAACATACTTAATATAACCCTCTAAATATAAAACTCATTTGGCGATTGACGTCAAAGCTCTCTTTTTATATGATTACTTACAAAGTATGTTTACGTCAGTAGATTTTGCCTCATTCAAAAATGCGCAGTTTTTATTCGCCATCAGAAAATCCTGAATTCATGCAAATTACTTAGTTTTCTCAACGTCGTGTCATGGTTCGTAGTAAGCATTACTAGCAAAAATTTGACCCTTAAAAGTAGTAGGTTTATGTGCTTCTGATTTATAGTAGGTTAGTATGACACGCTTTTGGCATAGTATAGATACGAGAACATCATTATTTTTAGAGCACTATCTGTTGCCTGCGTGGTCCGTTGCTGGACATAGGTCCCGTCTTAAAGCAGCAATACTTTTTTATAAGAAATACCTACCTATGATAATGTCTAGCCAGCAAAATTGCCCAGTCAGCAAAATTTTAAGTGACTCTGTATAAGTGAAGTACTAGGTCAATGCCTCGGTGAACAACCTTTTTCAACAACGATAAGATTTCTACAAGTATCAGAACGGCTTCCGTCCTTAAGTACCTACTATGGCTTTACATAATGAATAGCTTGTATGTTTCGTATTATTGCCGTATTATTAGTTACTAGAATACAGATTTTTAAACCTATTATGTTATTAAATGAGTAGGTACTTTGCTACGCGTGTAGAAAAATACACTGCTACATAAGCGGTTCTAATAAGTTATAAATATACTTACTAGTATCTACTTATCTACGAGAAATCAATGTGTTGGAGTCGTACTTAACCTAATACGTACAGAAACAGAAATCTTTGTTTGAGTTGTTACATAGAATCAATGGGATCCAATGACACACTATAATCAGTCTCTTGCCCTTATAACTGCATATCCATGCACTGTAATTTTAGTAAATTACCTACTACTTACAAACGAAATAGTAGGTTTATGTATCTAAGGTGAATCTCACAATAGCACCGGTCCGATATCCGGAGCCACGGAATCCGGATGCGTTTGCGGAGGCATGGAAACCGTGCAGAAGTCCGATGTCGTCGATTCGCGCCGTCCTCGTCTCTCTGTAGAGAGCCCTTGCGTACAGGTCTAGCCATGCCCTTCGGAGCGCATCGTACTGAACCTTCGGAGGTTGGGATCCGTCGCTCACGCCGAAGTCCCACTGAGGCGGATCGCACGCTTAACGCACGACGGAGCGCTAAAACATCGCAGCGGTCTGTTAGATCATACTAGAAATGTCAATCCCCTACCTACTAAAGCCGCTCAACTGCCGTCGACGCAGCGCTATTGCAGCGTCGTCCGTCGAATGCGGTTTTAGTATGGGGAGTGACGTTTCTAGTATGGATCTGACAGACCGCTGCGATATTTTATGTGCGAACCGACTCTGATACGCTGCCAATGTGTAGGTACCACGGGGTTTGTCTATACAAATCAAGATGAGCCAAAGTTTACATCACCGCATACCGGAGCAGGCTCTGGTGTACTGTGAGATTTGCCTAATTATAACAAAAAAAAATGCAAGTATTCGTTCAGATTTAATTTGTGGTCGCACGTGGTAAACAAACAAGTTCTGTGCTATTGTTTGTATGCATTAAGGAATTGAATAATGTTTGAATATGTTGTTGATAACAAACAATACCTGATTATAATGTAGAGCACCACGAGGTCACATCACACCGACTCTTGTTTTTACTCGTATTGTTTGTATGCTGTGTTATGGTTTTCTTTCGAACCAAACTGTTTAGATACTTATTGAAATTTTATTTTATATAGGTAAGTAATAAAAAGTACAAGCAAAAGTACAACTGGCGGGCCTAATGCAACGCAGCATTCTCTACTAGCCAACCAAAGGGTAAACAGAGAACTCAAAGTAGGACGGGGAGTGTCAACTATAAAATAATAAAACACCGCTATGGGTAATTTTTAAGGATTTATCCCAGACAAAGTAATAAATAAAAAATATTTTCGATTAGTTAAGTGCTATTATAACCCTAACTATTGAAAGAATCAACCTAACCTAATCTATCTTAACCCTGTGCCTCTCTATGATAAAACTTTTCTCTAGTTCGTAGTCAATATCTAAAATATCGGAGTTGTAAGCAACTGATTTTGTTTATTTGATGGGTACTCAAGCTCAAGGTAAAAAGTGAATGTGAAAGAAACCTTACTTGATATTTCGATAGATAATGCTAGTTAAAATTATGTTTAAATCGTTAATTACATGAATGTATGCGATTTAATAAAATTTCAACGGCTATAAATTGATTTGAAATTAAAATCGGTGCCATGGAAGGTTGACAAAACAGGAACTTCGACACCAGCCTATTTGAAAAAGGAATGCCTGTCTAAGTACATACCTTAAAAGTGTACCTACACGAATGTATTCTCGTGATCTGCAATATACATCGAAGGTGTGGTGTTGGAGGAGTGTTGTGATATATCCGCATAGCTAATTTACCTACCGGCGTGTGACGTAAAAGATAATTCAATTAATATCAACTTGTGGGTGTGTACTTAATGGCAGTTACAATACGGCTAATTTAAAAATAACGCAGTGGTGTTAGCGTTTTCAAACAAGTCTTTGTACTTTACCTGCATGTTAAATTTGGTCGTGTATCAAGCCAAGGCTTTTTGTATGCCGCGAGCCATTGCCACCGCGTTGTTTTGACTCGACTTCGCAATCATACCCCACAAGGTAGCGCGACTGAACGCACGCCTCGCGAGTTCTCTTACAAGTTATTATCCGCTTAAACGGAAGGCCCTTTCACCTTTTCCCTACAAAAGGAAATTATTAGAAATGAAGTCCATTGCGGAAGTTACCCTCGCCTTCGTAGTTCTCTACCTTTTCTCATTTCTCTTCGAAGTTGTAACGGCACTTGTGGCCTGAAAACAGACTGCACTTTATTAATAAACCCAAAATGTGATATTAGGTTATTTAAATTGTGTAGTCATTAATTAAGTTAGGGTTAAGAAATTAAGTCAACATATCAATGCAATGTAGGAAATTAAGTATTTATTTAGGTATGTTAAAGATATTATGGATCTTTCTTCTGTCATCACTGCGCACAACATCAAACCAAGTGAGTACTTTTATTATTTTCTTTCTATAATTATTTTACAGTAATCCTTAATTAGATTTGTATTTTATACTTACGACGTAATTTTTGTTATAAAAATATAATTTTTAATGCGCGCGCGCTCAAACTTGAACGGATGTGCAGAAGCGCCATCTATGATTTATTATAAATAACTTTTGGAGTGGTTTCGTTAGTTGCACATGTGACATGCTTGAAGCGTGAAGCGGTGGTGGTATTCCGCATTTGCTAGCGTATTTCGAGATTCGAAGGCAGGAAAGAAGGGCGAGTCGTGTTTTATAGTTTAATTTGGTTTCATCGTTTTTTAATTTTTATTTCTGTAACTTTTTTTTACTTTGGTAACATGTATTTTTTTTAATTGGTAATAATCAGTGTCTGTCTGTCATTCATATTAAACGTCAAAAACAGCTGATTGGTATTCGATATGTGTTTCTGTAAACAATTTTGTATTAAATCTCTCGAGAATGAAGTATTTACGAGCTCATCGTTTACTTTCTAAGTACAACACATCATTTTTTTTCAAGAGATGTAATTCTACCGCAGCTAAGAATAAATGGGAAAGTGTTGTTGGTTTGGAAGTGCACGCTCAGCTGAATACGGAGTCTAAGCTGTTTTCTGGTGCACAGAACACTTTTGGCGGTGTTGTAAACAACTGTGTGTCTTTGTTTGACGCCTCTATACCGGGGACGTTGCCAGTGTTGAATAGAAAATGCGTGGAGCTAGGAATATTGACCGCGTTAGCGCTGTCGTGTAGGGTGAACGAGGTGTCTACTTTCGATAGGAAACATTACTTCTACGCGGATTTGCCGGCCGGCTATCAAATTACGCAACAGAGGGCCCCGCTTGCTAACGATGGTGTTATCAATTTTCAGGTATTCTTTAGAAAACATGAGTGTGTAGTAACATAACCTTAAAACTCTTACAATAAAATTGTCTTTGAACTTGAGTGCTCATGCCTCCTCTAATGAGTGAGCAGAGACAGCGAGAGACTGATCATTGTAGATCAAATTCTTGCATAGCATGGAGATCTATCTACCTTAAACTGTAGATTCAAGAAGTTCTTGCAATATAAAAAAAAAAAAAAAAAAAAAAAAAAAATATTTGTTTATTCAAACAAAACATCCCTACAATCTTATTGCTGGGGCTTCCCAGAAAGTAGTCTAAAAGACACTTGTGTAGGGAATACCTCGCTCCTCCAATGGATTCTATAATTAGGATTACAACTTATCAATTTTTAATTATAAACTAAATCTTAGAAACATAATGCAAACAAGGTAAATTATATTGCAGCAGAAGTACAACATAACTTAACCATATAAACATGAGGTTGGTAAAATAAAAATAAAAGAAAATAAAGTAAAATAGAAACGGGTAATAATATCAACTTTAATGAGTTTTTCTTTGTTCCAGGTATTTACCCCTGGGGTCCACAAGAAACCTTACAGCAAGAGTTCCAAAATCAAACAGATCCAGTTGGAGCAGGACAGTGGCAAGTCGCTTCATGATGCCGAGTTGAAACGGAGTTTGGTCGACTTGAACCGGGCCGGCGCACCACTCATTGAGCTGGTCTTCGAGCCTGACTTAGAGGTAAGTTCACTCTTTATTTATCAGTATAACTGAAGTTTATGATAGTGGAACACACATTGAAGATGACTTTGCTAACCAAGTTACTACAGAATCATAATATTAAATTATGATAATTTTTTAAATTGAAACAACCACTTAAGAATGAGAAAGATGACTTGATGATGACGATATTGTTCCTGTCTGCCAAAACATGTCGCTCTGGTTGATTTTTGCTCTGTATAACACATGGGAGCCAATATGTGATTAACTATTTTGAAGTTGGAGACTTGGTGTCCCACATGAAAAAAAAAGAAAAAACTTAACCTTAACAGCCACAACTCTCCACTGATAGACATGGACTTTCCCTCTAAAGGGTATTGCCATACTCTTACTTACTCATACTACGCTAGGCAGGCGGATTAGCAAGTGCAGTGTAAGATGTTGCATTTGCAGGGAATGCTGCTGCCCATTCCATTGATGACTAATCCTAAGTAGGTTTTTACAACACACACAAGTAGAATTGGGTTGATGCTATTCTAAACCAGCACCACACAGCATTCTAAGCCAGCACCACACGTCATAATTTTTTTTCGCTTTTCACAACATATTATATATATATTTTTATAACGTCTAGATTAACCATTGCTTTCTGTTGTCCTCAAGGATGGAGAGGAAGCCGCAGCACTAGTCAAGGAGTTGGTCCTGATAGTCCAGAGGCTTGGTGCCTGCACGGCGCGAATGGAAGAGGGCGCCTTGCGGGTAGATGCTAATGTGTCTCTGCGGCGCCCTGGCGACCCGCTCTCCACAAGGACTGAGGTGAGCATAGAAGACTTATAAATACTATGACCAAGGTCAATAGTATTATGCGGTATATCACCCCAGTCTATGAAACATCTACTGTCTTGCCACGCATGACCAACTATCTGCACACGCGAAGAACTCTACAAAGTAATGGACAACACTGTATGTGTAGCTAAGTATTGGCCCAAATATATTTTAATGCCAGATTCGATTAGCTAAAAAGATGAAGAGTATAATATTACATAAGAATGAAATAACTGTACCATTGTATCATACCAGTAATTTGCTTGAGGTATGATAAAATATATCTGTATCTTTGACAAGAACTTTATTTCTTCTGATCCAGAATTGATCGCTGATGTACTGAATACTAGAAAAGCTATGCTAATAAGAGTGGTTATGTCATAGATTTACAACATGTAAATCTATGAGTTATGTGCTAGCAGACTACCCAGCCCTAACTTAATTCAATACTGTACGTAGAATTAACAAAAACTTATTTTCGCTTATAAGACGATCTTTAAAGACATAATTTGTTCTTCCCATGAAAAATTTACAAGTATTGTCCTTCGAACTATTCTATTGCTTTACGCAATTAACCCTGCACGAACTTTGTGCCACCTTTTATAATTTAATCAACAACAACCATTTGAATTTATGCTAAAGAAATACATTGTTTCTATTCAACCATTTAGAAAGTTGTATAATTAGAATAGGTATAATAGCAAGTAAAGAAAAAACTTAGTTCCTCGTCAAATCTCCTAGGTTAGGTAGCCGACCCCGACAGAGAACGGGATAAGCCAAGGAGAATGATGATGCTGATTAGCTAATAAAACACCCGTTTTTTATGTAAAAACGAAATTGAGACACTGAACCATAAAGTTAGAATTACTGATCTTTATTGTAGACTAAATTTATATACCAAAGAATACTTCTCCCTACATTACTTAACATATTATAAAATTTCACAATTCTTCTATTTCAGATCAAAAACATTGGTTCAGTTCGTGGTGTAGCAGGCGCTATAAGGCATGAAATTGAGCGTCAACGCGCGATTCTCGACAGCGGCGGGACCATAGCCAACGAGACCCGGTCGTGGGACGCCGCTAACCGAGTCACGGTCGCCATGCGGGACAAGGAGACTGTGCAGGACTACAGGTAACTACACCACTGTGTCAGACGTATAGAACATGAGATAGCAGAGGCGATATAGCCAACGAGACCTGGTCGTGGCATACACACAGTCAAGGACCAATCAACTGCAGGACTATATATAATTACATATGTACAATTACACACATCACGCCTTTTTCTCTTTCGGATAGGCTAACTGGAAACGGCCGTCGCAATGCTGTGAATATCGCAACGTTTGACAAAATACGAACGAGTGGCATGATCCTTACGTTTCTCCATTTGTCGACTGTTACGATACCCAGACTGGAAAACTTCCCTTGAAAACATACTTCACATATCCCTTTATCACGTGTAAATATTAGTAGTGTCAATTGTTACATTGATTCGGAATTTATTTCTAGTTGGTAAACATTACTTTTTCCACCTTTACAGATACATGCCAGAGCCGAACCTTCCTCCGCTTCGAGTTAACCTAAAATCAAAGGACGATAGTCGTGACGTCATCAGCGTGCCTCTCATACAGGACAAGATCCCGGAGCTTCCCGAAGCAACGAGGAAACATCTCATACAAGACTTCAGCCTTCGCCCCGAAACCGCCATACAACTCGTCAACGAACCCGTCCTACTGAAATACTTTCAAGAACTAACTTCAGAAGACAGAAACCCTACCAAAGTCGCTAACTTACTCCTAAACGATCTTCTCACAGTACTGAACAAGAGAAAAGTTGACGTAGAAGAATGCCCAATCACTACAAAACAGATGAAAGAAATGATAGACTTATTGCTGAATAAAGATATCAATTTAGATATATTTAGGAAGCTAGTTGACGAGCTTATAGATTCTTGTGATAGTGACGATTCACCAGCAATAATTATCAAAGAAAAAGGCTGGGCAATCGTTTCAGATCAAGAAGAAATCATCAAACAGTGTACAGAAGTCATCAATAGCAATCCAAAGTTAGTAAAACAATACAAAGAGGGTAAAACTAAAGTATTTAAAGCTATATTAGGTATCTTGGCTAAGAATACTCAAGGTAAAATTGATATGTCTGTTGCGGCGAAAAAGATGGAAGAATTGTTAAAAAATGACAAATAAATTATTGAGACAATATGATTGGTTTCTTATTCTATTGTTATTTTAGAATTTAATAAAGCGAACCTCATAAGTCTTTACAAATATTAATATACATATATTATATACCTAAATCAAAACTTGCTATGTACAACATTACTAAGACCCGTATTTATAAACTCCACTCAACTCGGAGATCGATCTTGAGTGTGGTTTTGAGAATCTGTTAGAATTGAATGACATTTGTCAAAATCTCTCTTGAGATCGATCTCGAGAGTTGAGTGCAGTTTATAAATACGGACCTAAAATACAACTGAATATTGCCGTGTGATGGGAGGACTGAAGCATAAAACTGACGCGACTTTTTCTTTTCATTATTGCAAACTGCAACATTCGCTACATATTGGTGACTTTCTGCGATCAATAGAAAATACTCGTAAGGCCTTTTTCACACACAACGCACAACGCAGCGCATAAAATAAGTCTCTCAGATCCATAATAAAATCAATCCCCGTACTAAAACTGCTCAACAGCTGCATTATTTTGTGACGCACATACATTTCGACGTACATTGCGTTGTGACGCACCTGCGTAGACAGCACTTGAGCGGTTTTCGTATGGAAATTGACATTTCTAGTATGGATCTGACAGACCACTGAGTTATTTTGGAGCTGCGTTATGTGTTAATTGTGAGGCCTGAACCAGGTGCCCAATTTCTGAAAATGTGAAATCAGATTCCGTGAATAGAAGTTAACATTGACTTGTCTAATCAATCGTACGTATCACATTTATTATTATTACAACTTGAATTTGTTAATTTCAAGGGTATTTGAATTGATTTGGATGTGACTAGATGTGAATGAATTTGAGTAGCAGAAAGTGTGATCCTGCAAGCGCAATTTGTAGTAGCCTTTCGCTTACGTAATTTCAAAAATAGTGTACCTACCTACTTAGACGTTCTGCTATCTGCGTGTTCTACCTACTTTGATAGATCTAGTAGTCCCAACAACAAATATGCCCTGAAACTTCAATGGTTTTTTTACGTCTACCCACATTAAGAATTCCCAGTCAGCGAGTTACATGAAAACATTTCCAGCTTTTATGAATCTCGTTCCGATTTGAAATATATTTTGGCACTTTAAAATTTTAAGAATACAAATAAGACCAGTGAAAAATGAATCGACGGACTTTGGAATTGGAAGGAGAATGGCAGCGAAGGAAAGAGTATCTGGAACCATCCATGTTTCAGGATCCAGGTAAGTCCTTTTATTTTTTTTAAAGGATATTTATTAAACTCGGACACAATATAAAGTACAATATCCGATGACCTTGCTAATTAGCAGAGTTCTTGCTTTGGAGTGCATGTTGAAACCACTATCTCCACCACATTATCAATCTGTACCACACGACAGGACGCAGAAAAAAAAAATAATATCTACTTGACAATGAGTACAGTACAACCCACGACTACTGACAAAACACCTATCTTTTACTCAGTAACTAGATGGTACGTAGGTACAGGACGTTATTGGGCATTTCTACGGCAGAAGTAAATTTTTATCACCTCCGTGTGCAATTTTATTTTTAACATTTTATTGACTTTATAATACTGGAAAACTAGGAAAAAAGAATAGAAACATATTGATGCTTATTTGCCATCATTTGCTTCAGTAGATCCTGAAATAATTAAATTTTAATTTCGAGTGTTCACGGAGTTGAGTAATGTGTTCACGGAGTTGAGAATGCCCGTTTGTTTTAAGATTTTCATGCACTCATTCAAAGTGATTTATTGTTTTTTAAATGAATAAACAACATAAGACGAATTTCTCCCCATTTCCACTTGCAGATTCTGAAATAATCGAATTTGAATATTGACTGTTCACGGAGTTTAAAAATTTGTTTACGGAGTTGAGAATTTTTAAAGTGTTATTGTATTAAATATCAGCCGATGGTGTAAAAGTTTAAATTCTTTGTTAATTCTGTATTTGTATTTTCTGAAGACAGTTGTGCGTGAAAATGATTTCTGATTTGGTTTTCGTGGATTGCTTTCATCAGTACTACTGTCACAATTTTTACATACATACATACATATATCACGCCTTTATCCCTTGCGGGGTAGGCAGAGCGTTAACGGCCGTAAGAATACGGTCGCCATCGCCACGTCTGACATTTTTGAGGATTGTTTTCGAAGGTTGTTTTAGAAAACATGTGTATCACTATAGTGACAGGTTGTCAGCCTGTCGCCTAAAAATTGTAATACACCAACACTCTCGAGTCCCATAGTCGCCTCTTACGACACCCGCGGGAAGGATGTGGGGCGATTCTATTCTAAGCCGGCATCACACGTCACAATTTTTGGTCATTTTAGATCTGAGTCTTTGGCTAATGGACGATTTAAGCGTACCCTGTTAATTTTAATGAAATAGGACTTGACCATCCGGAGGAGTCTGGTGCTGAGGAACAATGATGAGTACGAGAAATATCCGAACAAGTGGATCATGCTGTCAAAAAGAAAATTTTTCGAAATTTCAGAAAATCGAAAATAAAATGTTAATTTAGCTGGCATCACTCGGCAAATCTAAATGTCATAAAATATTGTCAAAACCAGTGGCATAGTTTATCCTACGACTGCTTTGCTTCAACACACTAGCAGTAAGTAGGTGTTACGTTATTTTCCAAAAATACACCTTTACAGCCACAACAGTCACAGCTGGACATGAGCTTCCCTTATTGCGATGTATTGCCATGTTTTCCACGCATGGTAGGTAGATTGGCGAGCATCAAATACGATGTTGCATTCACAGGGAACGCTGCCAGCTATTTTCTTGATGATTAACTTTTAGCCGCCTCTTACGACACATACATGTAGAATTGGAGTGATGCTATTCTACGCCGGTACCACACGACATCATTCTAATCACAGTTTTATAAAAAACTTCAACTCCGTGAACAAAATTCTCAACTCCATGAACAAATGCACACGGAGTTCAGATTCTCGGAGTTGAGAAAAAGCTGGTTTCTTTGAAATTTCTCTCTCACAGTAAAACTTTGTGCAAATCCAATTTTACCTACGTATTGGTATACTATCGAGGCACAAATTACACAAAGTAATAACCTTTTAGCTCTTATAGTTTCAAAAATATTCATGATCCGGAGTTGAGAAATTATCCTGCACCAAAGACGAAGCAAAATTTCTTACCTTTGAAAATGGTAAATTCCGGCAGCATGTCTCAGATTCACTGCACTCGCCTACTCGGACGCAACTGGCAGTTTATGTGAATCGAATAATGGTGTGCATATCGCGCGTGTTTACAGATGTGTGTAAGAGTTTGTGAGTGATACCGAATTTAGGCATAAGCTCGGGACAAATATTTAAAGTAACATAAGTGGTACAAAATAAAACATTATAGACATCTTGGTAATAAATAAGCCTTTGTCATATATCTATATACATGTGAACATAGGAACATTATTATAAATTCCGGAAATTATCGAATTATGGACCAATTTAGTTTCAATTCCGCCAAAGGGACAGGCCTAAATCAGGTAAATTTGGTGTATTTTTTTCAATTCGGTATATTTTTCAGAAGAAAGTAATATTAAATTAGTCATAATAATTATGCTCTCCAAATAGAACATACATTCAGGATTATGTGTTATTTTTTTGAGATTTTAGTTTATATGTTTAACACGATTTCTGGACCAGGACAAAAAAAACGGCGTCTCTGTAGAAATGCCCTATTACTAAAAAAATATATGCCTATAAACTATGGTATACCTACTCATGATCATGAAACCCATTTCCTAAAATCTTTCATCCAGAAATATCCAACCAAAATCTAAGATTCAAACTTTTTTCTATATGTCGACCCGTGTTTCGCAAAAAAATCTAGGTAACTACCCTTTTCAGTTATACATACATCTTTAATATTGCAGACTAGTAATAGGCGGATCGCACACTTGACGCACGACGGAGCGCATAAATATTGATCGCATAGCGATCTGTCAGATCCGTACTAGAAATGTCAATCCCCATACTAAAACCGCTGTCATCGCAACGCTATCGCAGTGTCGTCCGTCGAGTGCGGTTTTAGTATGGGGACGGGGAGTGATGTTTCTAGTATAGATCTGAAAGACCGCTGCAATATTTTTGCGTTCCGTCGCGCGACAAGCGTGCGATCCGCTTGCTGATGATACGAGTTTGTTGCAGTGCTCTCTCCAATTCCGGAAGAACGCGAGTCGACTGCATCTCCTCATGTAGCCGTCGCCAGGCTTGAAACATACAGTCCTCTTCCAGATTTGATCATCGAGAAACAACGAAGGTTAGTCATCAAAAGCGTTGTATTACATCAACTAGCATGGCGGCGATCGATTTTTCTTACTACTTTTATTTGATTTTAGGTAGCATTTAGAAAACGAGTACAAAAATTGCCTATGATTCTTCATCGAGGCATTTTTCTTTTCGTGTGGGATACCAAGTCGTCCAACGACCCGATGAACCCTAGTGTCAGAACTTTTCAACCGCCTTTTTCAAGTAGCAGGCCTCTGACATGTTTGTGTGTGTATCGACCGCCGTCTAAGTGATTATAGACAGCAACCGGGACCAATAGAGGTGATATTGGAAGTTTATGTAAAATAGGAATTACAATATTTGTTTTCCTTTAGTAAATTTAGCACTACTATTGTAATTTAAAATTATCTAAATAATAAAAAAATTAAATTAATTACTATCCCAGGATCAATATAAAAATTGAAAGTGATAGTGGTCAATAAATACTGAAGGATTAATTGTTTTGTTTAAGGTATTATTACGAAGACGAGACTGAAGAGTTTTATGACCGTTTAGAGGTTAAAATGAAAAGATTCTATCGAAAGCTATTCCTAGGCGAAAATATCGATATGGAAGACATTTATGATAACAGTGTGCCTGATTACAGTCGCGATGAACCAGAAGATAAAAGAAGAGAAGAAGAAGTTATAGAGCTAATATATGAAGACAAAGGAGATGAAATTGTAGATACAGATGGAGAAGAAAGTCATGAAGAAATGGGAGATAAAGAAGAAGAGGAAGCAGGAGAAGAAGCTTCACGAGATGATGAAATTGATGGTGATTCTACCGAGCCTGTTGCGTCTTTGGACGACGTCGGCAGTCAAAAACAATCAGGTACATACCTTTACCTGGTACATCTACTACTACTAGTAGGTCTATTTTCTAATACCTACTTATGGTGCATAAGCATAAGGACCATAAGGTCTTTACAATACCATTTACCTACAATTATGTGTCAGCCCAAATTTGTCTATCTTTTAATTAGGTTTGTGTCGGGTCTGCTTGCACCCATTTACTAGTAACAGTATTATTGTGCAAAAAGTTAAGAAATTTACGTTTATATGAATCATTATTGTACACCCTGGACTATTGTTGTAAGGTGTTACGCACAACAGCGTACGTGTGATTTCGTAAATAATTTTAATAACATTATTTTTTTCTATTCTAGTAACGGAGAGTGAATCTTCCGAGACCACTTCCTCTGGATCTGTCAAAAATGCCAAAACTACTCAAGAGAAGCTTGCAGAAATGATAGGTATTTTATTTATATAATAAATCAGCACGTATCTAGTACTATCAGCATTTAAAACATAACTAGGCATGGAAGTTCTTTAGATTAAAAAAAATATTTGCAGACATAGGTGTCATCTAAGGTATGGAATTTAACATACTATGAGAAAATACTTTCTAAAATCTTTGATGTCATAAAATATAGGCTATTCAAATAATCTAAAATTGCATGAATGAACTGTACGCAGTGCTTACTGGATTCATGCTGGAATTGAGGGATCTCATGCATACATAATTTCTTTATTTTTTCAGGCAAGATCTTTAGTCTGAGTAGTTCAGAGGAAAATATTACTGAGCACAGAGAAGAAGACATGCAGAAGTTAATAAGTCAAACATTTACTGAACAGCCAGGTATAAAAAAAAAGTAATAAGTAATTATTATACTTGACCAGACATGATGACGATCGTACACTTAACGCACAACGGAGCGCTAAAATAACGCATCCGTAACGCAGCGGTCTCTCAGATCCATACTAGAAACGTCAATCTCCATACTAAAACCGCTCAACCGCTGTCGACGAATGCGTTACGGCTGCGTTATTTTGACGGATGCGTTACCTACGGATGGGTCAACCGCGGTTGAGTGGTTTTAGTATGGAGATTTACGTTCCTAGTATGGATCTGACAGACCGTTGCGTTACGGATGCGTTTTTAGCGAAGCATTTGACCGCCTAATTTTGGGTTATAGATTTTAATTATGTAACTAATCAATAATAAATTTAGTGAACCAAAATCCTGTATTATTATAAATTGTATTGAGAAGTTCTAGGCATAAGGGTATTTATTATGATTGTTTCTTTGACAGATTTGTCAGTCTCGTCCAGTGAAAGAAATAAAACAGACAGCGAGTCAAGTGGACCTGTTGTAGAAATAATTACAGAACGAGCTTTGATTCATGCTGAACCAAAGATTGCCAGATTAGACGAAAAACAGCTTGAACTCGAAGCAACGAGAAAACAATCAAAGCAATTAAATGATGATTCTTTCATTCAACCAGATCATACTGAAAGACAAGGACTTAATTCAAATAAAAACCTCTCCATGGAAGAATATACGATCAACACGTTAGACCCAATGGAAATAGATTCATTTGTTGTGCCACCAAGAATTACTCAACCGTTAGCGGTAACTTCTTTTGTTAAATCGAGTACATCCATAACAGAAACTGTTACAGAAACAACTCAACCTGTGCAAATGGACCACACACCAGAAAAAGAAAATAAATTAGAACTTGAACTAATGAGGAGACAAGAAATATATTCTTTTGACGACTCTTTCATTGATCTTGAACATTCTAAAGATGAAATACTAAATTTAAATATAAGACACTCAATGGAACAATCTTTAATTGATTCGACAGGCTCAATGGAACTGGATGCGTTTGTTCAGCTTCCCAGATATACCACACCGTTACAAGAAATTTCTCCTGTATTTCAATGGAAAAGACCAGCAAGAACTGAACTGTTCAATGTTGCTGCTAAAAGAAAGAAGAACAATCAAAACGAAATTGGAAAAATACATGGCGAAGATAAGGAAAATTTTGGAGAGAATTTACGGGAAATTGCAACACCTAGTGTTATTAAGGATAAGAAAAGAGTTATTAGAGAGGAACCAATAGACAAGGAAAACCATACTGTTGGAAATGATAACATTAATGTTGCTACAGCAACTAGTATTCACTCGAGTAACAAAGAAACGCAAATCATTTTAACTAAACCTACTGTTAATGTCGAGATTCAAACTACTTCCCAGGAGACACAGGATACAAGTACCAAAGTAGGTGCAGAGCTTGTTGAGGTGGGAGTACAAACTGAAATTGATTCTCTTTGGGTGGAGTGTAGGAACACTGCAACTCAAACTACTCAGACAGAAACTAATGACGAAGCTACTCAAACACCGCCAAGTTTTGAATTTTATCGGTTTCTTCATGGAATCAACTTCTTCTTTATTTTTTAATTATTATCTGAAGTTTTATTGCAAAAGTGATAAGTCAATCAAAAGTCGCAAATTATATTATAAGTAATTGTGTTTGTCAGTCGTGCTTAGTTGTTAAAATATAGGATATCGATTAAATGGTATATCTTCTTGTACTTCTTAAAAGCCAATAATTTAATTTTCAAAATAATCATCGTAATTTGTATCAAACTGGAATTAACATGATATGTAGGTAATTCATGGCTGTATTGTTTTCAAACAACCGAGAGAGCTATCAACATTTTCCTCCAATTTGTTATGCAATGCATGCGAAGGCTGTTTGTTTACGTTTATAGAGTCCTACGCGTCCCGCAAATGTAAGCACCAGAGCTAGGCAACATTTTAATTTACATGCAACATCATCATCATCTCAAACACTCTGTGAGAGTATCACACGCGTGTAGCGATTATATTTTAACAGTATGTCAATCATAACTTAGTTTTGGTATTATATCCTTGATCATGAAATTAAAATTTACTTATTGCTGTGGTGTATTTTGGTTTAATTTTTCATCGAGCCAGTCATGTGGTAAAGTTATCATGTGGTATAGGTAAATGTACTTGTTGTGTATTTAGCTGGTCTATTCTTAGAGTCTTGAGGTTGAGAATCCCTGACTGAACCCCGTGCGATGCGACAGAAATCAGTATCAACAATTAGCTGTCCACGTGCCATTGCATCATTTGGACACCTGTGCCATATTGGTCTTGGGACATTAGCTTACCAACTCCCGAACGTATCATACATTATCCACCGGCTGAAAACGAATAATGTGGTCGATACTTATTGGTCTTTCAGTGGTCACGATGGTGCGGTCAGAAAATATTGCAGGGGATAGAGAAATGAGTGGCGGCGTTTCGAGTTTGGGTTACAAGGTTTTATACGCTGATGAGGACTTAACCATGGTAAATGAAGTTGTTTATAAAGAGGATAAGCCACAGGCTTTGAAGCACAAGGAAAAGTTGAAGGATGCGATCAAACCACTGGCTTCGAAAGATGTGAAGTGTCTGATGTCTTTAGATAAATACTGTTCGAAGTCAATGGGCGAGAAGAAAAGTAAGTTAACTTCATGATAAGAGTTTGTAAAATGACATGTCACTCCTTATATCTACCATATTGCTTAAATATCCAAGTTATCTTTCTGTCTATTTTCTAACTGTATACCTACTACTCAATTTTTTTTAACTTATACAACTCCGTATTGTCTCAAATTATTATTCATACGGATGCATCCAATATGACGTTTCAAGCATTAAATAAAATAGGTACCTATTTTCAGATTTTAGGTCGGAAGTTGTTATATTTGTCGAAAATTTATTGTGTAGTGGGATTACTTAAATTGAAATATTATTAAAATTTATGAAGAACTACTAACCAAAGCCTGCAATTTTCAGTACCGATACCTTCTTTGTATGAAAGCATCTTATTGTAACACTTGCAGGTGTCCTGATCCAAGCGTTGAAAGAGGATTGTGCAAAATGCACGGACCTTCAGAAGCAGGAAGCCGGCAAGGTGATAGAGTCCATGATGGCTCATGACCCCACGGCCTGGAAGCTCTTCCTCACCAGGCATGACGGCCTGGAGAGAATCGAGACGCTGCTCGGATAACGCAGGTCTCGCAGTACTTAGATATAGGTGGGTTGACTCGAGTTTTGTTAAAACCAATCTTTGAACGCTTTTGAGTCGGTCTCTTAAATTGTATTTCTAAAACGTTGGTTAATAAAATAGACGACTAACTTTCCCACACGAAAAGAAGTAGATAAAATAATTAACATAATTTTCTTGGAAAAGCAAAATTACAACCGCATACCTCTAAATACTTACAATATTCACAGTATATTTTCAAGTTAGCTCGCGTTAATGTGTATTTTCTTCAAGGCATCGCAATTTGGTATCTTCTTTTCTTTGAATTCTAAATATTTTCCCTGACTACTTATTTAAACAGAATTGATTAGGTTATTTTTGTTATAAAGTTAGTACATTGTTGATTTCAGGACCATATAATGTTACGAGACAACGATCACACTCCGAAGAAGCGACGACAGAAGCGTGAGAAGCCGAAGTTCGAGCAGATAGGGGAGCCCGAGGAGGTGGCGCCTAGCAAGCACACGAGCCGGGTGTACCCGGGTGTCACCATCAAGGTCACGAGGACTAGACTGGGGAAAATCATTTAACTTGTAGTGTCAAAATATACCTGCGTATCACTTCAGTCACGGAAATTTTCAATCGCAAATCGCGATATTTCTTGTTTAGTGAAACAACGACGGAGCGCAAAAATATCGTAGCGGTCTGTCAGATCCTAGAAATGACAATCTCCATACTAAAACCGCTCAACCGCTGTTGACGCAGCGCTATCGCAGTGGCATCCGTCGAGTGCGGTTTTAGTATGGGGAGTAACGTTTCTAGTATGGATCTGACAGACCACTGCGATATTTTTGCGCTCCATTGTGCGTCAAGTGTGTTCCTCGCCTTAGTGTCGATGCACACCTGCATATACTTCAGGCACGGAATTTTATAATCGATATTCTATTCTACTTAGTTTAGTGTAGCGAACTGAATTATACGCAGGTGGGTGTTGCCATCCCTAGAAGTAATGTAGATGTGAGTTGTATTGGTTTCCTACTCAGATATAGGTAATAATATTTTAAATTAAAAAAAGCTAAGAGTTACTTTTTACTATTTAGTCTTCCTTTCTTCCTAAACCCATTAATCCATACCATTAAACCACTTAACTGATCACCACTGCACCACTAACCATTTAACTTCCTCAAACTTGTGCTCCTACTGTCAGTAAAATACAAGGTGTAAAAATATTAGCTGCAAATATTTTAAGGAATGAACCAGCCCATAAAACTGAACAACTTTCCCCAAGGAACATAGGCCGAAATATGAAAAAAAAAATTGGACCTTTCATACTAAATTACCAACCGACCAAGTCAATTTGTATGGGGGGTCCAAAATATTTTTTGTATGTTTCTTGGGGAAAGTTGTTCAGTTTCGTGGGCTGGTTCACCCCTTAAAATATTTGCAGCAATTTTTTTTACACCCTGTATAGGTGTACGTAATATCAACATCAACATCATAGGGCAGTCAGTGATGCAGGCATAATTCCGGGTACAATATTAATTTAGGTCAAAGAAAGAAAACAGAAAAGTTGAAGTAAGTATATTTGGACCCACACTCAATAAGCGGCTTTCGTATAGATATACGAAATCATACATAGATATGTATTGTCAACTTCTGTGTCCGTTAGGAATATGCGGTCTTTAGTTTTTGTCTTCATTTATCTTTAGGAAGTCAATTATTCTTCATCTTCCTTATTCTTCTCCTTAGAACTCTCTATTTCACCACCTTCTCTTTCTTTAGAAATTTCATCTTTTTGAGTTTCTAAAGAATTTTCATGTTTCTTCCTGTCTAAATATTTCTGTTTATAGCTTCCGTCAGAGAGATATCTGGAATACAATTTTCGTGATAATTTTCGCAATAGCAATAGAGCAACAGCACAGATCAGGTAAAAGTGTCTAAATCAACAACACAATAGAACATGAAGACAGAGAGTCAAAGCCAAGCCACACCCAGTATGCCACTATTTTGCATGCACAAACAAAATAAACTGTCATATTTTGATTATGTAGGACGTTATTTGTGGATTAATCCATAGGATACTAAGGTATTACTGACGCCTACAAAAAACAATAGAGCAACACCGTAAATATGATCGAATCTTGTCTCCGGCATGTTTTGTAAATTTTCTGTAAGTTAAACAAAAAGCCTTTCCCACGCTTCAGCGCAAAAATAAGTTAAACGCACGACGCTGCTAGCGCTGGGTCATGCGTCGAGAGCGGTTTTAGTATGGAGATTGACGTCTCTAGTATGGATCTGACAAGCAAATACGTTAGCGCAGCGTTATTTTTGCGCTGAAGTGTGACAGCGGCTGAAAACTTGAATCCGTCTGTCATATAAATAGGACGTGGAATTTAGGGTCACTCCTTACTTTTGTTCTAGTTTGGCCCAGTCGGCGGGGCGATGGTCAATGATGTACCCCATGACTTGGTCAGCGCCAGCTTTCTGTCGCTCTGTGCACTTCGCACAGTCGTTGTCGATGGCATCTGGTAGGTTTCCTGAAATATAAAGACATATCGGAGACATTTACATCCTCGCGTGGCAAGCACAGTGTTATATAAAATGTTACATTCATGAGGAACCTTGCTGCTCATTCCCTTGAATTATGCTAATGCGGTCGTCTTTTAAGTTTAAGAATCCGGTACCACGTAGAATGAATCTTCATAATTATACCATACCAAATTTTTTGCTGTAGAAAACACATCAATGCGCTTGATCTTTTTTTATAAAGACAGAAAAATTTAATCGTTTGCTAGCGTTTATAGTTCACAGAACAATATGATCTACTCCTGCAAATTATATCCAAGCAGAGAGTACTAAAACGGTTTCAAAAAATGCTTATTATTCAATACAGGCGCTACCACACTCACTTTTCAGTTCGTTGCCATCAGGAGTGCAAGGTCCTTGATCCAGCAGACACTTCACGTAGCCAGTCAGCAGACGCTCATTCGCCAGGATCTCTTCCAGATTTATTCCGTCATACTTGGTGGTGTACTTCTCTTCTTTACCCTCAATCCCTCGTAGAAGATTCAGATAGACCAGGGAAATAGTTAGAAGGAAGAGCTTCATTGTTGCTCATGGACTATAATAAACAGTGTACATACATTTTGAAACGAATATTTTTATGTAAAACCAACAAAAAGAAGAATATTTTGATCTAAAACCAACTTTAACAACTACTTCATGCACGACGGAGCGGTAAAACATCGCCGCGGTCTGTCAGATCCATACTAGAAATGTCAATCCCCAGAATAAAATCACTCAAGCGCTGTCGACGCAGCGCTAGCGCAGCGTCGTCCGTCGAGTACGGTTTTAGTATGGGCGGGTGACGTTTCTAGTATGGATCTGATAGAGCGCTGCCATATTTTAGCACTCCGTCGTGTGATAAGTGTGGGATCCTCCTAGGCCTTTCCCACACTTCAGCGCTATAATAACTGCGCTATTTTTAGCGCTGAAGTATGATAGATAGAGGCCTTATTGTACACCAAGAACTATTATTTGCTATAGTTTGTTTTCAAGGCACTATTATTTAGAGATGCGTTGTTGATTTTATAGATTATTAATAGTCCTGCATTATGCATGAATTAAAAAAATTATTCGCAGGTAAATGAAAATCGTATAAGTAAGTTTTAACTTGTTTTGATCAAAGAAATGAAAATTTACTTTGTAATGGTTAAGCAAGTATCCATTTTATTCAGATAACAAAAATTCAAGTTAATAATGAAAAAAATATCGTCAAAAATGTAGATAAATAGAAATACTTACATGACACAAGCCTGTGACTTCTATGACTGCTCTGTATTCAATTTTTCAGTTTCAGAGTTTTTAAGCTATTGTTTGATAATAAGGTCCTATCAGAGTAAATAGTTCCTTGAGTTATTTGAGACACGGAAAGGTAATCTGTATCTATCATGTTTACGGAAGGATTGTTCGACTAAAGATATCAAAATGTCTGCAGTGACGACTATACCTTAAGGCTTAATTAGCGCAGAAACTTCCCCGAAAATGTAAAGTAGTGGTAGGAATTTTCAAAACCAATTTCTCTATAATATCTTCATAAAAAGAGACGAAATTATTTTCAGCACTACATAAAGATTTTGGGCCCAAAACGCGATTTGATAAGTTGCGATAGAAAAAATAAACGCAAAATTAACTCTAATTTCGTGTTTTTCGGCCTGATGATGAACGATTTTAATGTAAGTCAGTGTTTTCTTTTTTATTAGATCAGTCTAGGCAATAATTGGCCCAATATAATGACTCACTGATTCGATGAAAAAGAAGACGAAATCAAATAAAAACGCTTGAAACTACGATTTAGGTAGAAGTTATACATACATACATACATACATATATCACGCCTTTATCCCTTGCGGGGTAGGCAGAGCGTTAACAGCCGTAAGAATACGGTCGCCATCGCCACGTCTGACATTTTTGAGTATTGTTTTCTAAGGTTGTTTCGGAAAACATGTGTATCACTATAGTGACAGGTTGTCAGCCTGTCGCCTAAAAATTGTAATACACCAATACTCTAGAGTCCCTTAGTCGCCTCTTACGACACCCACGGGAAGGATGTGGGGTGATGCTATTCTAAGCCGGCATCACACGGCATAATCATCATCACGGCATCAGAAGTTATACCATTAACCATATTTAACTATGTACGTAAGTTTGTATATGTATGTAGGTATATGTATTTATCAAATTCAATTCAATATTCTTCATTTAATAAACTTAACTACGAATACATAAACTTACATGAAAACAGTCATGACGGTATATTTTGTGTTTATATACCTTATAGGTCTAGGTATATATATATAATATTATTAGTTTATTTAAAGTGTAAGCTAGTCACTTGTTTGTGTTTTCGAGTAATAACAATATATGAAATTGTATTACTGTGCACGTTTATTCGTATATCCTCTATGAAATCTCACTTCCTTAGGTCTGCTGGAAGAAATTTCTTTAGAAATAAGCAGTGCCTGTTGTACCTGTGTTTCTAGTGTCATGTCCTTTTTTATCTTATTGTTGTTAAATAGCTTATGAACCCGTTCTAGGTATAAGAATAAACATAAGAAATGATAATGACCTTGCTTTACCTAGAAAAGATTACAACATCAGCGCAATACTAAACATTTTATTCCTAAACTGTTATTATTCTATGTGATTTTATTAGTTTTTTTAACGTATGATCTTAGATGAATGATAAGTCTCGCTACAGCTGGACCAATTTTACTCTAAGTGCACATTATTTGCAAAATCAATAACAACTTACACATATGACATACACCTTTTTGTCCTTAATAAGAGACTAATAATCTGCTACGTAAAAATGTCCTAATGTTGAGTTCTAACTATTGGCTAATTTAGAAAGAACAGCGCATCGCATCTGTCAGTCTATACTAGAAACGTCACTCCTCATACTAAAACCGCACTCGACGGACGACACTGCGATAGCGCTGCGTCAACAGCGGTTGAGCGGTTTTAGTATGGGGATTGACATTTCTAGTATGGATCTGACGGAATGCTGCGATATTTTAGCACTCCGTCATCCGTCAAGGGTGCGATCCACCTATTCCCTACTCATACATATAATAAATTATTCGTAATAACTCATACCTACGCCCATGACTGGATGGAGGCGGCCCAGGATAGGGAAAAGTGGAAGAAAGAGAGGGAGGCCTTTGCCCTGCAGTGGGACATGTCTGGCTCAAAATAATAAATAATAATAATAATAACACGTGCTCTTCAGCATTTTTGCCACAGGTTTGCAACCTCTGCTCACACAACTATATGCATGACCCCGACCATGAAAGGTTGCCACTGTTTATCAGAAAATATGTAATACATACATACATATATCACGCCTATACCCCTTGCAGGGTAGGCAGAGCGTTAACGGCCGTAAGAATACGGTCGCTATCGCCAATTTTGACATTTTTGAGGATTGTTTTCCAAGCTTGTTTCAGAAAACATGTGAATTACTATACGTAGTGACAAGTTGTCAGCCTGTCGCCTAAAAATTGTAATACACCAATATTCTCGAGTCCCTTAGTCATCTCTCACTGTTACTCGGATGTGGGGTGATATTATTCTAAGCCGGCATCACACGGCATCTTGGTAATATGTAATCTTGGTAGAAATTATGTAAATGAATAATGAATTATAAGTGAGATACAAAGCTTTCCATCACAAACTTGTATATTTGTTTCACAGATATATCCATGCCTGATACCTGATAGCTAAGCAAATAGGAAAAGAATAAGATGTAATCTTCAAAAGAGCCCTCAATTTCTCTGACGTGGCGTGATGATCGTATTTTTACGGCCGTTAGCGCCCTGTCTACACCGTAAGGTATAAAGGCCGCCGCCTGATATGTGTGTATTAAAAAAAAGTTTTACATAAAATTATTGGTAATAAGAAAAAACTCATTGTAACTCTGTGCCTGGGCCTGTGGTCTGGGTAATAGACGTAAAGACACTGCTGAAATAGATTTCAACTGCGTAAAATAGTTCATAACTTTTAAAGTAATAGGTACCTACTCGTCGTCTCAGCCGATAGACGTCCACTGCAGGACATAGGCCTCCCCCAAGGATCTCCACGATGATCGGTCCAGCGCCACCCGCATCCAGCGGCTTCCCGCGACCTTCACCAGATCGTCGGTCCACCTTGTGGGAGGCCTACCTACGCTGCGTCTACCGGTCCGTGGCCGCCACTCGAGAACTTTCCGGCCCCAGCGGCCATCGGTCCTACGAGCAATATGCCCCGCCCACTGCCACTTAAGTTGCGCAATCCTTCGAGCTATGTCGGTGACTTTGGTTCTTCTCCGGATTTCCTCATTTCTGATTCGATCGCGGAGAGAAACTCCGAGCATAGCCCTTTCCATTGCCCTTTGAGTGACCTTGAGCCTTCTTATGAGGCCCATTGTTAGCGGCCACGTCTCAACTCCGTAAGTCATCACTGGCAACACGCACTGATCCCAGACTTTTGTCTTGAGGCACTGCGGTAGTTGTTGAGAAGAGAAGATGTTACGTAGCTTCCCGAACGCTGCCCAGCCGAGTTGGATTCGACGATTGACCTCTTTCTGAAAGTTGGACCTACTCAACTGGACTATTTGTCCCAGGTAGACATACTCGTCGACAACTTCCAGAGTAGAGCCCCCAACTGTCTGAGTAATGGGTGCAACAAGAGAGTTTGACATAACCTTGGTCTTGTCCATGTTCATTTTTAGACCCACTTGTTGGGAGGCTCTATTGAGGTCATCGAGCATTGTAACGAGGTCCTCCAGGGTTTCCGCCATGACCACGATATCGTCGGCAAAACGAGGGTGAGTCAGATACTCGCCGTTGATGTTGATGCCAAGTCCTCTCCAGTCCAAAAGCTTGAAGACGTCTTCCAGTGCTGCTGTGAACAGTTTCGGTGATATTACATCTCCCTGTCTCACTCCTCGCTGCAACTGGATAGGTTTCGAGTCCTGGTCCTGAAGTCGAACTGACATGGTGGCGCTTTCGTACAAGGACTTCAACACTTCGATATACCGATAGTCAGCTTGGCACCGCTGAAGAGACTGAAGTACGGCCCATGTTTCGATCGAATCGAAGGCTTTTTCGTAGTCCACAAACGCGAGGCAGAGTGGTTGGTTATACTCTTCAGTCTTCTGTATAACTTGCCTCAGCGTATGAATGTGATCCACGGTGCTAAAGCCTTTTCGGAAGCCGGCTTGTTCGGGAGGCTGGAAGTCGTCGAGCCTGCGTGCGAGACGATTCGTTATGACTCTTGAGAACAACTTGTAGACATGGCTCAGAAGCGTGATGGGTCTGTAGTTCTTCAGCAAAGACTTATCGGCCTTTTTGAAGAACAGCATCACCACGCCTCTGTGCCATGCCTGTGGCGTTTTGCCCTCGAGTATGACAGAGTTAAACAATTTCTGCAGTGCTTTAAGTATCGGTTTACCACCGGCTTTCATAAGCTCTGCCGTAACTCCATCATCACCCGGTTACCTACTAAATTTCTAAAATTATTTTCGCTTTTACAAATTATTTTCACATACACCACGCGTTGATGTCTTTTGTATGGAGCAATGGGATAGTGACAGGATCAATAATATTATAGGTTCACCATACTCATAATTTTATATTGCCCTTTTTATTGTTATTGAGTAAATAGAAAAGGTAGGTATTTTTATAGTTTACCAGCACGAAAAGGGTTACATTATGGTTATATATGGTTATATCAGTGGCACTTAGGTTACGTTTTTAAGGTCATCATACAGCTAAAGGAACGGGGTACGACAAAAAAGTGTTATGTGTTTTAAGGTACCGAACACACGCTTTTCGTTTTATTTTTATATTTAGTCTTTCTTCAAGTAATAAGTATGCCGTGTGCCACTCAATGGGAGGGTCTGGCAGCACAGCGTCCCGAATGGCGCGGGATGGCAAGTCAAGTCCGCGAGTTTGAGGAACAGCGTAAAGCAGACCTCGACGCTAAGCGCGATGAGCTGAAGGCCCGTCCACCCGTCGCCATTAACTATAATTATGTAAATGGCAAACTCACGTGTCCACTCTGTGCACGGGAGTTTACTGCCAAAATTGGCTACAATGGCCATCTCCGGGCGCATCAGCGCCGATCTGATTAGGAGTCAAAGTGGTCGCCATGGCCGAAATCGGTCGGAGAGATCATCATGCCGTGGGATGGCGGCTTAGAATAGCATCACCCCATTTCTTTCCCGTGCATGTCGTAGAAGCCGACTAAGGGACCGGAGGGTATCCGCCTTGTTGTGCTGTTTCCTTTGTTTGTGTTTTCTGCATGTTGTTCAATTTTGTGCAATAAAGAATTTTTGTATGTTATGTTATGTTATCATGTGAGTGTATTGCAATTTTAGGCGTCAGGCTGACAACCTCTGAAGCGACCCTCAAATATTATCAGACGTGGCGTAATTTCATGGTCGTTAACGCTCTGCCTACCCCGCCAGGGATATAGGCGTAATTTGTGTGTGTGTGTGTGTGTTCTTCAAGTATACATAAATAAATACAGTAAAAAGCATCTTATTATACAGTTCACAACCTATCAATATGCAAGAGCCGCAAAAAACTGACGTGATGACGTCAAGCCAACGTCACAGCGAGTGGTACTTGTAAAAACCCACATGCAAGTTACAGCTTCGAATTTAAATTATCATTCAGTTAAAGTTATGTGACTCATTTTGTTTATTTTGTTCTACCATGCGATAAAAAGTTCATGTTTAAAGCGAGGAACACACTTGACGCACAACGGAGCGCAAAAATAACGCGACCGCTGCGTCAGATCCATGCTAGAAATGTCAATACCCATACTAAAACCGCTCAACCGCTGTTGACGCAGCGTTATTGGAGTGTCATCCGTCGAGTGCTGTTTTAGTATGGGGAGTGACGTTTCTAGTATGGATCTGACAGACCGCTGCGAAATTTTTGCGCTCCGTCGTGAGTCAAGTGTGTTTCTCGCCTAACCCTGCTAATAAAGTTTTAAAAAGTTTTTTTGAAGTCTACAATTTACACAAAATGAAATACAGAATTACCAAATAAAGTATGAACTCACGTCAAATTGACCTAATAAATTACAAGTGATTTTGTAAATATTTGATTCAGTGATCTTTTACAATGTAGAGTGTTGATTTTTCTTGCGGTGTTGTCTCTCGAGTCTTTTAATATACCTATTTGTTAAAGAAACTATAGACCCAACTAAGTACGAACTATCAAAAAACCTTCAATATATAAGGTGTAAAACTATTAACTGCAAATATTTTAAGAGGTGAATCAGCTCATGAAACTGAAAAACTTTCTCAAAGAAACATATGTCGAAATATGAGACTTTTTTTGGACCTCCCATACAAATTGACGGGTAATTTTGTATGGCAGGTCCAAAATTTTTTATCGTACTTCGACCTATGTTCCTTAGGGAAAATTGTTCAGTTTCATTGGCTGATTCACCCCTTATAATATTTGCAACAATTTTTTTACACCCCGTATTTCGGTTTTCCATAGAGTTATTAAGAGTAACCAGTACAGATTGATCCATTAAATTAGTACCTTGAAGTACCCACTGCTGGGAGTAAACATGGATAAAAATAAAACGTGACAATATACAATTGAGATTTGAATATAATAGTCGAGTCAGATGTCAATATCAGGGAAACAGAGTTGTTTACTATCGTAATAACACCTTTGTCATCAGTTACACCAACAGCGGTTTAAAGATTAAACAGAGATCTGAGGTTATTCAAATATAAGGTGTAAAAATATTAGCTGCAAATATTTTAAGGGGTGAATCAGCCCATGAAACTGAAAAACTTTCCCCAGGAAACATAGGTCGAAATATGAAAAAAAAATGAACCTCCCATACAAACTGATTTCGCCGGTCGGCCGGTAATTTTGTATGAGAGGTTCAAAATTTTGTTTCGCATTTCGACCTATGTTTCTTGGGGAAAGTTGTTCAGTTTCATGGGATGGTTCACCACTTAAAATGTTTGCAGCAATTTTTTTACACTATATATAAAATTTATCTAGATACGCTAGATAAATTTTCGGTTCGAACTGTTTTTATCAGGATGTTTCAGAAGCCCAGTCTCATCCAAATTGTTGAGTTTCATTGGGTCGTTAAAGAGAGGACCTCAAGAGTGACCACTACTAAATAACCAAGTGACCGGGAAACCAAAACGAATCAGACTATTAAAGGTACCTTATAATAGAACTCATAACTCGTAGGTAGGTATCTAAATGATTAGTTAAAATTTAACCAACCATTAGTTCTTGAGCGTTAGTGCAACTGGGCGCAATGTATTGACATTCAACCGTCTTACACAGCCATGATTACATACAAATTCACGTGCAAGTACGTGATGCTAGATTTAGCGAACACACTGAGAATTGAGATTTATGATGCCAACTCTTTCTCAGAAAATGGATGAGGAAATCATTGTATTATTTTTTCCTTTTGAGTCAAAGACCTCCATTTTGATGAGCGGTTCCGTATTTTGATTTCAAGTACATCTCTGGGATAATAAAATATTGTTAAGGATAAGGCGGATCACACACTTAACGCACGACGGACCGCTAAAATATTGCAGCGGGCTGTAGGATCCATACTAGAAACGTCACTCCCCATACTAAAACCGCACTCGACGGACATCACTGCGATAGGGACTGCTTCGTAGGTGGTTGAGCGGTTTTATAATGGGTATTGTCATTTTTTATAGTATAGATCTGACAGACCGCTGCGATATTTTTGCGCTCCGTCGTGCGTCAAGTGTGCGATCTGCCATAGGTACTCAGGCTATTCGTCTGTTTTTAAGCATAAGTTTGGGGAACAAACTTATCTATAAGAATCTTTAAAATCAGACATGCGGATAGCTGTATACCTACTGCAGTCGTATTTCAGATAATTAATTTAATGTAGATAAATACAGTTTGTTATTGGTGATTCTAGTCGTCCATATGAACTTTTTTATGAATATGAAGTTTTTATGTATGTAGATGCCTGTTCCCTTAGGCCTTTCTCGCACTTAACGCACAACGCAGCCGGCAGTTTTTTATATGGGCATTTCTAGTATGGATCTGTCAGACGCATGCGTTTCGCAGCCTTATTTTAGCGCTGCATTGTTCCTTAAGTACGAGAAAGGCCTTGGTAAAGGTAAATCACCAGTTTGAATATAAATTCCCCCGCGCCAGTATACACTGTATATTAATAATACTTTATACGCGTCTTGTAATATTTTACATAATATACACACACATATCACGCCTTTATCCCTTGCGGGGTAGGCAGAGCATTAACAGACGTAAGAATACGGCCGCTATCGCCAAGTCTGACATTTTTGAGGATTGATTTCCAAGGTTGTTTCTGAAAACATGTGTATCACTATAATGACAGGATGTCAGCCTGTCAGACATACTCTATTTTAAATAATACCACCTAAAATCCAGCGACTGAATAATGTGTATGTTAGTTGACGACCGATGTGGCGCAGTGGTAGTGCGACTGCCTTTGACGCAGACGTTCCCGGGTTCGATTCTCGGTGGGTCACTCACAAAGTTGATATTTATCACTTTGTGAATTTGTTCCCAGTCTGGTTAGGACATTGCGGGCTGAACCACCCGATTGTCCGTAAGTAAGATGGTTCCGTGTTTCGGATAGCACGTTAAGCCGTAGGTCCCGGTTGCTGTCTATGATCACTTAGACGGCGGTCGTTACACAACCATGTCAGAAGCCTGCTACTTGTAGAAGGCGGTTGAAAAATTCTGACACTAGGGTTCATTGGGTCGTTGAACGACTTGGTATCCCACACGAAAAGAAGAAGAAGTTGCACATATTGAACCTACAAACAAACTAAAACGTAATTAAACATGAATTAATAAGGCGATGGTAAACCTGCGATTTCCATACATGATAACTATAGCTCTAGTCTTGAGTTGAATCTAACAAATATAGTTCTAATTGTTTTATGAATTCTACGTTTTATGTATTCATGGTTATCTAGATAATAAACTGAACAAGGCGCTTACCTTACGAAAGGCTATCCTTCTCATCAACGTGGATAATATGTTTTCCTCTATACAATTACTAATAGAGCCCTTCCTTTTGTATATAAGTTATCCTTATATGTAAACTATAGCATCTCTGACAAGTTATACAATTGAATTTAAAGTAAAGTAAAGTATAAATCATGTATTGTGACGACAAAAAGAAAATAGGAAATAATACTTAAACTGAGACAAAAAGTAACTTGAAGGCTAGAATATTTATTTAATGTCACAATCAGTATCTGCATAGAAGTCGTGAGGCTTATACTGCTGGGTGTAGGCCATTTTTTGAAGGATTCGCAGATCTCGATTCTGGACTGACTACCTATCATGATAATATTAAACCTATTCTAGGGCTAATATTACATCAACTAAGCTTCAACGCCCATTCTTCGTATCAATGTACTACTACTTATCATGAGTAGGCACCAGCCTACCGTGGCAGTTAAGAAATTATATTTTCCTTGTTTCTACATTGTCGAGTAATTTTCCAAAAATAGTATGCAGACAAGTTATAAAGACAGTATAAGCAGAAACGATTAATACATCTGAGTAGTAAAAACCACCTGTTTCGTTATAAAAAGTCATTACCGATCAATTTGATAATGATTTTGATGACGAAATGTCCGGTGAAAAGTCTAAATGACCACTTAACGAGTTCTAGGCTCAAATGTTGTTAAGATTTGTATAAAAACTCGATCGTGACTTTTGAATTACTATTCCCTTGTTGGACGTCTCAGCAAAAACTCCAGGTACGTGAATAGTTAGATATACGTGCAATAAAAAATAATTGTATCAGCAATTCAGCCAGCAAAAAACTAGCGGACTGCTTTGTGATCAGTTTTTGTGTTCGATCGGATCTTATTTTATGTGTTCTAATAATAGTTTACCAAGCTGTAAAACAAAAGTGACGTGGTTCAATAACTATTTGGTATAGTATAGATAATTAGGTTGCTAAGGCATTAGTCTATCATATATCTTTTGGTATCGTATACGCTTATTAATTCTTCGTGAAGATGCAATTTACATTAAATTCAAGTTGGCACATGTACATTGTACGTACACAGTTATATCAACTATTTATCCCAACTCTGTTTTCCCATAGTCCTGTAAAGGCCCTCGTATATCCTAATGATCTCCGTACATCATGAAATAGGGATTCTTTCGACCAAATATTTCGTTAGGCTTTTACAGGTAGTTCGTTTTCATTGTGCCTCATTTTTTCCTCCTGTCCTCAGAATGAATTCCTTCACCATAGTTTGCGTGCTGGCCCTGGCCGCCTTCGCCAGTGCCGCCACCTACACGGACCGGTACAACAATGTCGACGTGGACGAGATCCTTCACAACCGGCGGCTGCTGCTTCCCTTCATCAAGTGCGTGCTCGACCAGGGCAAGTGCTCACCCGAGGGCAGGGAGCTCAAATGTAAGTCATACTTAATAATACCACATTTAACACAGTCTCTTTTCATGTGAAACACCGAGTCGTCCAACGACCCGATGAACCCTAGTGTCAGAATTTTTCAACCGCCTTCTACAAGGCTTCTGACATGGTTGTGTAACGACGGCCGTCTAAGTGATCATAGACAGCAACCGGGACCTACGGCTTAACGTGCCATCCGAAACACGGAACCATCTTTCTCACGGACAATCGGGTGGTTCAGCCCGCAATGTCCTAACCAGACTGGTAACAAATTCACAAAGTGATAAATATCAACTTTGTGAGTGACCCACCGAGAATCGAACACGGAACCTTCTGCGTCAAAGGCAGTCGCACTACAACTGCGCCATATCGGTCGTCAGTGCAGTAGCATTTTACTGCTGTTCCGTTGTTTCGGTCTGAAGTGGCCCGTTACCGAAAGGTCAGTTGGACCATAGGAGATGGACGGTTGCATGGGTCGGTAACACCAATGAAAACCCTGCACTGCCGCCGGCGTACGTCTGTGTCATTTGACAAATATACCTTATGAGGTATAACACAATAACGTTTGGCAAGTATGCTAGATGCCTATTCCAGATGACAGCATCGCTTTTAGTTTAGAAAACACGTGTAGTTCGCAGGAATTTTAAATTGTTTGAATAAGACATAATTTTTTTTCACATTTGTGTTGTTATGTATTACAAGTACTCGTCATTATTATTGGCCTCACGCGTCTGTGACAGACGATTTAGTCTGTGTCTGAGGCAAGACTTTTCGCGGCTACTACTTACCTCAAATTTCACAAAACGATTTAAAGACACTGTTTCCCAACATAGCCCCTATATAAAAAGTTGCTCAGTTTCATGGTCTAATCACGCCTGCAAAGTTTTCGTTACACCGTCTCTTACACCCTGTATGATTTATCTCATATCATTTCTCCGTACAGCCCACATCCGCGAGGCCCTTGAGAACAACTGCGAGAAATGCGACCCGAAGCAGCGTGAGGGGGCCCGCAAAGTGATCGCCCACATGGTGAACCACGAGCAGGCCTACTGGAACCAGCTCATGGACAAGTACGACCCCGAGCGTAAGTTCGCACACAAATACGAGAACGACCTCAAGAAGCTCCAGGCTTAACTTTACAGTCGCACTGTACCGATTGAGATTATAACTGTTTTTATGTTTTAATAAATTTTTGTTGATCTATTTGTTGTTTCTTTGAATCATTCTGGGCCTTTCGATCAGTAGCTATAGTTTTTCATAACAGTTTTCATTCCATTATATCATTTCCCTATCTACAATCCTGTTGACTAACAAAACCGTGTTTGTTGGTGACAGAGAACCATCGTAACGAGCACGCACACCACGGACATGGAGGTAAACGCAAGAACGCCTAAACTACTGATTTACAAGAATTTTTGAGCGAAAGTAATTTTGTATGTTCCTACTTTTTGTATGTTCCTAAGTGATGTTCCTATTTTTTTGTTGTCATAACAAACCTTTTGTAATTTTGAACTTAATAAATCTTTGATTGCTAATTATCTGACTTTTACCAAGTTGTCGTAGAAAAATTACAATAGCTTTTTTGAAAAAACATCAAAATATTTACCTTTTCACGTGACGGGCTCTACACACATCTGCGAAGGTGGATCGCACACTTAGCGCACAAAAATATCGCAGTGTTCTGTCAGATCCATACTAGAAATGTCCCTATCGCTGCGTCGTCCGCCAAGTGCGGTTTTAGAATGCTGCGATAATTTAGCGGTCCGTCGTGCGTTAAAGGTGTGATGCGCCGTATAGTTCAGATGCAGGATTTTGGATTACTAGTATAGGTTTGTTTTGAATCTAAAGTCTTTACTACAAAAAAGTTAGACGCGTGTGAAGCGCGTGTCTAGCGTTTTTTTGTTTTGATCTTTTTGTGGTAATTCACAACATATTCTAGTCTGACAGCTGATGGAAGAAAACCGGTATCACGGTGATGTATTTATAATTGTTTTGATATGATTTTGTTTACGTCTAGCTAGGATTTAGTTTACATAGATGAATGATGGATATTGTCGTTAATGGAATCAGAATTAACGATAACAAGTTTTGCTCTCGCAATTGTGTGTCACTAAGCAAGTTTCTCAATATAAGATTTTTATATAAGAGTCTCTTAGTTGCCTCTTACAACACCTGCGGGAAGAATTGGGGTGATGCTATTCTAAGCCGACATCTCACGGCATAAAATAAAATAAATAATGATAATAAATGGAGTAAAAAAGCCATACTTAGCTTATAAACTAGATACATGGTATAGTAAACTTGCTAAATATTTCTCTTTAATAGACGATACAACAATACGATTTAGTAGTAATAACTTTAATAAGTATTTTTTGATCTAGAATTCGAAGGGAACGGTGACAAATTCAAAATAATATATACTATGTAAGGTTTATTATCATTAAGAATTTCAATAAATTCAACAAATTACTCGTAAGCTTTATTAAAATAAAACGTTTAGAAAGACCTTTGGCAGGCTTTTTTTTAATAATAAGACAACGCTTACCTATTTAAACAAATTTTCCTTAACTGCTGAAATTACCTTTATAAAAACGTGTATGAGTATGACCTATTCAACAAAACAAAGGATTAGGTGGTGTTTTATTATTCTATACATACTTTCATACATATATCATGCCGATATTCATTGCTGGGTAGGCTGAGCATATATAGCCGTAAATGCCGTAATTACGTTGGCATTTACACCATGTCCGACAAAAATTTGAGGATAATTTCGGACTGTGTATTACCTGGAGTTGAAGGTAGGTATTATGCTATGACACATTATAACTAGATTACGCACAATAATTCCTAAGTGACAAGTTCAGATCATCAATAACAATTAAATCTCTATCAGACTTAATCAATGATCCTGTCAGACGTCATGGAAATACCTGACAAGAAAATAAACTATGATTATTATCACATCGTCCTCTAGCTTGGCTCAGGCTTTAGACATAGGACTCCTCCAGGGTACGCGACAAGGCATGATCACCACTCAGTTAGCTGTTCTTTATCCAGCGATCCATTAGACCAGAGGACGTCCAAGGCTATGCTGGCGTGGTGGCCTGAAGTCAAGAACTCGCTTACTCCACCGTCCGTCGATTTTTGGACGGATGTGGCCAGCTCAGTGCCTATAAACTTTAGTGTGAAACTTCGGTGCTTTACGTAATTTTTAATATTTATATCGAAATGGAGTTATACATAATACTCTCTTCGATTTAATAGGTATTATAGTATCTACTTACTTCAAACTTATGCATTTACAAAACAAACTAATGTTTTAGACCCTAGGTTAACAAGGTTAACAGTGCGCATTTTCCTGTTTTCCTATCTCCAACGTCTAGTTTATAAATAATATTCATAGGCTTGAATATCTAACAAAAATGTATAACTTCGACGAGCGACATTTCGTATTCAATTATTTACCTACTCTGAAGTGAGTATTTATAAACAAAATTAATAGTAGAAGTTAGGCTTATGGCGGGTGACAGGAAGAATCCAGGTGGTGTCGGGAAAAGGGTAGCTACCCGCCTGGCCGGGTGTTGTGGCCAGGGGACCGACGGGTCCACCTGGATTGGATTGGAAGTTGTATATATGCGTTGCGCGGTGAACACTTCGATACCGCGTTTCAGGCTCATTGTTCTGTCACCTGGCGCCATCTCTCCGATATGTTGAGAACTCCTGTTGCGTCTTGTATGCTTGTGAACCACTTGAGTGAGCTTCATGCTGTAGCCACCAGAGGTCGCTACAGGCTACTCTCTAGAAGAAAGACCGTCAAAATACATAAAAAATATCCAGGGTTGCTTACATTCCTTCCTTTCTCTGAGGTCTTGTTTAATAAAAATAAATGTGATATATATTTTTTAAAATATGAACTACTTCGTCATTTTGTCACTATCACTAGGTATCACTTAACGCACATCGCAGCGCTAAACGATTGAGCGGTTTAATTATGGGGATTGAAGTTTCTGGTATGTATCTGAGTGCTGCGTTATTTTAACGCTGCGTTGTGCGTTAAATTTGAAAGACGCCGATAAGAGTCAAAATTTAAAAAATATCGCGGATTGATTAATGAGATTTATCAACTAGGCACTTCTACCACACACCACCACCACTTCTACTTCTTACCACAATAATACTCAGTATGTACCCAACAGAGCCTACTAGACTAGACCTACTGTTGATCTTGTGTCTTTTAGTTTCTTTGTGAGATTCCGGAAATAAAAAATTCTCGGAAATTTAGCCGTCAGATTAAATTAAAGTCTACGTAAGGAAAAAGCCACTGAATGACGTCGTACGGTATATGACTAGAGATAACGATACCTATCGTATTAGCAACAGGCTGAATTGGAAGCTCAAACAATGTTTGAGTACGTTAAGCTACCTTTAATGAGGTATTATTATTGCTGGAAAATAACATAAATTTTAATTACAGAATTGTTCAGAAAATTGAATAGTCTAGGTAAAACCCCTGATAATTGCTGTTTGACTTATTCGATTACAGGTATCGATAATGAGTTAAGTAGGCTGGTAATTCCGTACATAGTCAACTTAACTGTATCTACTAGTTACGAGGTCAAAAACCCCAATAAACCGCATCATAGTTTAAAAAAATGGTAGGTTGTTTAATAATAATCAATTAAATTTATAATATCATAAACATACTGGGTGTAAAGGATGGGAAGGTATCGATTTACTGTTCACGTGATCTGTGAATGGAAACGAAAAAAACTCCCCAAACTTTCCTCGGCTTTTGCCTAATTTTTAGATTTTTTATAAAGAGTGAAGGAATTTTTTTCAACGAGTCTGAAAATTGTGTACTTTTTGAAGGTGTGATTTTTATAACCAATATTATATTATGTTCTTCGGAGAAAGTTGTTCAGTTTCATGGACGGCATATGCCTACACAGTTCCTTCTTGTTTTTAATGGGTATCACAGACGGTCTAACGAAAACTTTGAAGACCCAGTTTATGTTTGTAACTGGGTAGGTATAATTAACAAAAAAATGATTTCCAAGATACAAATTTTACCTAGGTACCTAATTTATAGGTAAAAATTAAACAATGAGTTACGTTTTCTCTTGAGTCGCAAACACGACCTTTGCTTGATTTCAGAAAAGTAAACGTTTTTTACCCAACGATCTGTACGGGTGAGTGTCGCGCGGTTTCCCGTCGCGCGTCACAGCAGCGTCAGCGCACGCAAAATGTTCCACGCTTCTAAGCAAATTTAGCACCGGCTTCACAGAAACAACAAAACCTGTTTACATTTTTTTCCTAGGGACTGCGGCTTGATGATCCACATGATTGGCTATATAACACGACTCTTTCCAGTCAGCAGCATACTCACACGGTACCAGCCGAGTTGTAAACACGTGAAACGAAAAAATATACTCTTTTAAATAGTAAGTACGAGTGGTACAAGTAAATATGGAAAAGGGCTCAACAGTTGGTTAACTTGTGAATTGTGATGTAACAATAGCGCGGTGTATTTCAACTCGATTTGTTTTTGATTGTTAATATTTTCACCTTTAGTACATCATTAGCTTTCTAAAAGTTAGTTAAGGCATAAAAAGTAAGCTTTTACGATTGATTTGATAACAAGTGCTACATATTTTTTCTAAAGCCCTAGTTCACAAAGTTTATTCTCTTTCTTTTCTGTCTAGCGTATTTTGATGCCCTCTCTCAACAAGCGCTAAATTTAACCTTTCAATCTCTCCAGCTCACTATGAAGCTCATCGTCGCTTGTGTCCTGGCCCTGGCCGCCATTGCCGCCGCCCGTCCCGCCGACGAGTACACTGACAAATATGACAACGTCAATGTCGAGGAGATCATCAACAACAAACGCCTGCTAGGCCCCTATCTCAAGTGCGTGCTGGAGCAGGGCAACTGCACTCCCGAAGGCAAGGAGCTCAGATGTGAGTACCACTGTTTTGATTTATTTCGCTACTAAAAACGGCAAAGTGCTCGTGATACCTCTTCTGGTGTTGAGGGGTTTACAGGTGGAAAGTGTTACTTGAAAACCCGCGGTGAATAAAGTATTCATAAGGTACGGCGATCGTTTTCTATTAGACGAGCTTAGCCAGATGTTTTGTATTCGAAAACTGTTGTTTATTATTTGGTTTCGTCTTGGTCCGAGAAAGAATATCTGCTAGAGTATCTAAGCTCCTGTTAATTTTTTAGCTCTATGCCAGTAACTCTTTACATTTATAGAGAGAGACTGCATCACACTCTGATACCTTATAAGAAATCATTAGAATTGATTTAACTAAGGTTATTCACCTCTCTATTTTGATATGTGCTTATTTACGTAACGGCATATGACTAGCATTATGTATGACCGCCAGAAGGTCAATCAAGGTTAAGCACCCTGTTCAAACAAAACACGGTTACAATCTATGCTTCTTTATCAAAGAAGAAGTAATTCGGGAATGTCAGGGCAAATTAAGCTCTAAGCTTAAGCTGATCGAATTTTGAAATTTGAAAATACTGAGTTATCATAAACACAAACTGATCATCAATTGTTTTTGCACAGCTCACATCAAGGAAGCTCTGGAGACCTACTGCGAGAAGTGTACCGAGACCCAGAAGCAGAAGACCAGAGTCGTACTCAGCCACATGATCAACAAGGAGCCCCAGTACTGGCAGCAGCTCACGGCCAAATACGACCCTGACAACAAGTACTCCAAGAAATACGAAGACGAACTCAAGACCCTTAAAGCCTAAGCCCCTAGTTACAACTCATGTTTAAGACTAAAATTCGAGCAATGTTGTGATAGTTTTCAATTATCATAAGAAAAAAATGTAGATTGGTAGACTGTTGTATTATCACAAGTATTATGTTGATTCGTAAGGAAATAAACCGCCATCTGTGATACTTATTTTTGAGTTTCATTTTATCTTACAAAGTGAAATTTTATTTTCTTGTTTGTGCACATTGTATACGGAGTAAACGAAATAGGGATATCATATCATAAAGATATTTCTTTTTCTTTGAAGTTTTAAAAGAAATTTCTTATTTTTGGTTTACAAGACCAATGTTTTTTTTAAACTATAAAAACTAATCAGTGTAAGTGAAATATTTATAGTACACTTCTGTAAAAATCATCTAAGTTAAAATCGCATTGCTGATTAAAATATCGGCAAAGTCTTAAATCATTTATAAGCATTAGCAATTAAGTATTTTTTGTGAAGATGTGTTGAAGACTATGATCAGAGTTGAATTCCCGTTTTCAAAGATATTTATTTCCATTAGTTGGGTACCTACTATTATAGCTATCAAACTTACAATCTTCTTTTTCGGCAGGTATATAGTTTTTTTAATATTACCATTCTCATGTTAATAAAACAAAACCTGTTTCGGTTTTTTAAGATTGTTTTCTCAAAAATATTATTGTTGATAATAATCGATCTCAATTCTTGTGGCATTAATATATTCAAAACGAAATCTGTAATGAATTTGAAGTTTGCTTAAAAGTTAAGACAAGAAATGTATTAGCAGGCATTCATCCGAAGGTGCCCTCAATACTTGTCGGACGTGGCGATAACGAACGTGATTTTACGATCGTTAACGCTCTGCCTACCCCGCAAGAGATAAAGGCGTGATTTGTGTGTGTGTGTGTGTGTGTGTGTGTGTGTGTGTGTGTGTGTGTGTGTGTGTGTGTGTGTGTGTGTGTGTGTGTGTGTATTTAGGAAAGGAAATAAAGCTGCAGATTTCTTGTGCTTTTATTTAACTAAATAAAAAAGTATCATTACAGAAACAGCTGAGAAAGATGTTCGCTTGAATCACTACCGCCTGGCTTACCAGTTTCGTGTATAATTAGTATGACGTGACATGGATCGGCCTTCAACTGTTACGACCCGACAATTTTATTGTTGAAAATCACAGATTGTATCTAACTAGCATTTTATGAGGTTGTTTATTATTAAGCATTGAAGTATATCTCATGGTAGAGTGTAGATATACTATGTTACTGTAGAAACCCCGCTTAGAAACATTAGCTGGCATATCATTGTGGTATGCATGGTAGATGGCATGCAGTATGTAGACCTGAACTGACCTATGTACCTATGACCTATCTGAGCTGACCTACGAGTATGTACGTATATTATTCGTACTGGTGCCCATTAAGCATCTACCAGGAACATAAAATAGTTATTGTGTCACACAATAAACGTGCCTAATTCATTTATTCAGTGACAGTATTGACATGTAACTCTCTGACATTCTAAAAGTATTCATTGTAAATCTACTTGAAAATAAACGATTGAATCTTGAATAATAGCCTTAATAATATTCTTACGGTCGTTAGCGATCTGCCTGCCCCGCAAGGGATAAAGGCGTGATATTATGTGTGTGTGTGTGTGTGAATCTTGAATCATTAAGACTCAGCCATTGATATTTTGACAGATTAAAAAAAACAGTTAAATGTTATAGCATCCTTTTATTATTAGGTCTTCAACGCAAATAAATAAAGGAACATATTTCTATTTCGTAACTTCAGCAAAAAATATTTGAAAACAAAATTCATATTTTGCTGCGCTACAGTTCATTAGGTAATAAACAAACATTAGTTGGTTTGGTATGCAGTAAAAAATATATAAATAATGTAGGTAATAATGAATAAACAGCCACCTAATACAGTATTGATAAAATTAGATATATTTGGTTTCATGATGATTTATTTTATTCAGTTTTGAAGGGAAAAGGATTATGAGCATTTCGTTTTTTAAGTAATTGTCATTAAACGGCCCAAAACTTTTTCCACCTTTGCATAATTCTTTGGATATAGAGCAAATTTCTTATCATCTAGTGGTAGGTAGTTAAGGTCGATCGCACACTTGACGCACGTTATCCATACTAGTAACGTCAAATACAAAAACCGCAGTCGACGGACGACACTTCGATAGCGCTGCGTTGACAGCGGATGAGCGTTTTAGTATGGGGATAGGCATTTCTAGTATGGGTCTGACAGAACGCTGCGATATTTTTGCGCTCCTTCGTGCGTTAAGTGTGCGATACGCCTAAGATCTACGCCATGATTATTTCTTACTTATTTTATTTTGATTTTATAGAAATAACAAGTATGCTATTCTAGTCCGCCTTCTCGGTCACGATATAAAAAATTGCAACCTTAAATATGGATTCTTTCGTAAATTATGTTGAGTGATTGTACTAGCATTAGCGTGGAAATTAATTTATGCTGCCGGGAAAAGTTTTTGCTCTATATCCTGAGTAGACTGGCCCCTAAGTCTGCTAAATGAAAATCGTTTCAGTTGGATATCGATTGGATCTCAGTTGGACGATTACGGTCATTTCGTAGTCTGCTAACAGTATGAAGTATAGAAAAGCGTAGTGGCAATTGAATGACAGTTGAATTTCGATGGCGTTACGGTGCCAAAAAATAGCAGACTTGGGGCCCTGGTCGAGGGTTTGCCCTAACGGCGCCTCTCGTCGTCAGCAGCGAGGAACTCCTCGTAGACGTCCACATACTTGTCTCCGGGATCGTACTTGGCCTTCAGCTTCTCCCAAGAGTCGTTCTCGTGCTCCCGGATGTGCTTCACCACCTGGAGAATAGATTTTTGATACAAAATGGCAGCAAATTTTTTAGTGAAAATGTCGGTGACTTTAGTTTTAGTTGTCAACACGCTATGTTCGATCTGCTGCTCTGATTTGATCTATTATTATTCTTATGTCCTGTTGTGATACTTGTCCAGTTGTGATGCGCACAGCGACTTCGATTTCCTCTTCATCTTTGTGTCAAAATTCTTCACTTGTATTGACAAAATTCATACGATTTGATACGTCTGAAGTCTACTCGCGCGCGAGAAGTCTCTCTACTGTACATCATAAGCCTATATTTATGTCTCCAGGCAGATGTTATAAACTATTTAATTCTATTTTATTTTTTGAATGCTTAATAATTTTGCTTAGAAAGTCATCACTTGGAAATTACCTTGCGTGCCATTTTCTTTTGTTGTTCCGTGCACTTCGAGCAAGCGCTCTGCATCGCATCTGACACGTGTGCTGTGGTAAAAAAATAAGGTTACCCATAGATTATTTTCGTAAAGCAATGTAGGTACCTACGACAAAAATCACATTTCACATCTTTTGCCTTTAGTGTATCCGTAACGCATGCGTCATGTAAATTTAAAATTCCCATACATAAAACGGACATTTACGCATAAGCAACTCATTTAAGTTTTAGATGTTTGACAGATGCATCAAACAACGCTTCTGCTTATAAAGGTTACTACTTTAATTAGATGCAATTTCATTATGCTTTTAGTTTATCGAGATAATGGAGAAATAAAAAAAATGCACCTATTTGTCTTATGAATTTCAATAAGACATTAGAATCCTCGTGTCAAACTACGAGTATTCATATTCGGGCACACCCCATGTGATAATGATAAATAATAAATACACTCGCATCCTAATCTCCATTGTACGACAGCTGCATAAAAACACTATTAAAAAATTCCAACCAAGTTATGTCCTAAACTTTTTAAATACTTCACTTTGTTGTTGAAATAATATTTTGTTGAAGAGCACGATCAACTTACATTTCAAAAACTTCCCTTCCGGTGTGCAGCGGCCCTGGTCCAACATGCACTTGATATACGGCAATAATAACCTACGATTTGAAATAATTTCGTCTACGTCAATATCATCATATCTATCCTCGTATCTCTCTTGACTAGCTGCCAGGGAAATCACTGCCAACCCTACTATGAGAGTCAGACACTTCATATTGAAGTGACTGTTATGAAAAAACTATTATCAACAATTCTATACCTTAAGAAAACAAAGACAACTGAAGACTGAAAACTAGAACATTTGTGCCCTATTTATAAGTTCTATTGATTCTTATTTGCGGAAAATATTGCTGTCTATTGTGGGACCATTGCAAAACGTTAAGATGCGATCATAGTTATTGTCCAGGCTTTTATTATGTATCGCCATATCAGCAATTACACCAGTATCTTAAGTTTTTGTTTGTTTTCATTTGCATATTACAGACATAATGTAGTTATAAATAGATTGCGATCATGCGACCTTTATACGACAAAAAATTAAGTAAATACAGTATGAATCAGCTCCTAAGTACTTATCGAATTGTTGACCGCTAAGGCTTCGTGGAAAAATTGTGTTTACATCTCGCTGTTTTACCAACAACGAGTTCAAAAAAATATGAATATGGCAAACACCTATAGCTAAGAAGAATATATTTGCAGACTATGTTGGCATCTCAAGCCAAAAGTAGTCGTTGACATATGTTAACTTTTTTACCAGCGTCAAACTCATACTCATGAAGTATGCAGTGTAAAAGTACGATATACATAGATTGAGGAGAGGAACACACGACGGAGCGCAAAAATATCGTAGCGGTCTGTCAGATCCATACTAGACACGTCCCTGTCCATACTAAAACCGCACTCGACGGATGAAACTGCGATAGCGCTGCATCAACAGCGGTTGAGCGGTTTTAGTATGGGGATTGGCATTTCTAGTATGGATCTGACAGACCGCTGCAATATTTTTGCGCTCCGTCGTTCGTCAAGTGTGTACCTCGCCTTAGACGAGAAATCTGATTCACAAGCATCTTTAATACAAAACAAGAATTACGCATCTTGATTTCAAAACGGCCAGCATGCAATACCTGTCGGCAACCCTCGTAAGTAACGGAAGACAATAGTGAAGATTTACGAAACTCTCACGCTGATGTCCGTGTGGCGCGACACGTTTAGTTATTAAACACCTTGTAATTGCTGGAATTCCCTGAGTAGAGTCTGATTCCGAACGCTCAGCGCTATTTCTGAAAACGTGATTTCTAAAATCGTGCATGAAAGTCCCCACGACTAATCTAACCACTCAATCGTAATCTCTTCTCTTTTCGTGTGGGACACCGAGTCGTCCAACGACCCGATAAAACATAGTGTCAGAATTGTTTAACCACCTTCTAACTACAAGTAGCATTATTAAATATCGCTCATATCAAAATTGTCTGCTACTTTTTAATTTTTTTATTTTACTCGATTTTTACCAGGGCAGGGTATGCGTGCTTGCTTAGAAAAATGTGTGAATGAATATATCTGTGAACATTCACAAATAGTAGCGTACATCTGCTTAATTAAGATTGAAAATGCTTTCTAAAAACCTTACCCGACATAAGCCGAAGTAAGCTTAGTCATCTCGTCATATCGAGTCAACAACGAGTTGAAAAATTCTGAAACTAGGGTTCACTGGGTCGTTGGTCGACTTGGTGTCCCACACGTAAAGAAGAACAAAAAGTGATTATCCTTAACAGCCACAACAGTCCACTGCTGGACTGGGCGGAAGCCTATAGGGGGAGCCTTATGACGGACACTGCTATACTCACCACGCTTGGCAGGCGAATTGGCGAGCGCAGTGTTGCATTCACAGGGAACGCTTTTAACTGTGATCATGACAAAAAAAAGATTGCGGATTTTTAACAATAAGGTACATTGGGTTTTTGACGAAGATTATAAAATAACGCCTGTTAAAACTTTTTAATCAATAAACTTGGTCGTTATGATATCAAATAAAACAGGCGTATTATTTTATCTTATTTTGTGGGACGCCTGATAAAATTTTGATTTATTTTTTACTGCTAACTAACGCCTGATTCCATTCACTGAATAGCTAAGGAAATTTATTGTTTCGAACGAATTGGAGGGTATTTTGTCTTAGGCACCCGAATGTTGAGTAAATATATTTAGCGAGAAAGTATCTATATAATATCTGATAGTAAAAGACCATACCAGTTCAGTTGGTAAAGTGATGGAACCATATTCAACGGTCCAGGGTTTAACTAATGAAACATTGACTGCATCCGAAATTAATTAATTCTGATACTGTAATTACGTCATTAAAATATATATAATCGAAAAGTTGTCCCTTTATTGGTTCTGCAGCACCATATATTACAAAATTGACTCGTGGAGTATCTAAGAGAGATATCTTTAAGAGATATTTATTTTATATTACGTATATATTAAAGTTTTTCCTATCTTAGCTGTCATAAGTTCATTAGAATCGTTCCTCTCCTTACATAATTTTGGCGCAAACATAAATATATTTGACAATAGGTATAGCATTGTTTAATTGAATAAAACGCTAATGATAAGGCGGATCACACACTTGACGCACGACGGAGCGCTAAAACATCGCAGCGGTCCGTCCGATCCATACTAGAAATGGCAATTCCCATGCTAAAACAACTCAACCGCTGTCGACGCAGCGCTATCGCAGTGCTCTCCATTGAGTGCGGTTTTTATATGGTGGTGACGTTTCTAGTTTGGATCTGATCTGATAGACTGCTGCGATGTTTTAGCACTCCGTCGTGCGTCAAGTGTATGATCCGCCTAATGAGTAAAAAATGCATTCTGAAGTTACGCCTGACCTTCATCTAAAAGATATGCATCTTTGTTGTTCGTAATTGCAATATTTTGTATGGCAGGATGGAGTTAATTAATATCATAAGGTAAACGATAAATGACGTGTGACTAAAATAGAATTTGTATAACAACTCCTTAAGATCCTTTTCCTGAAAAATTTGAAGAAATCGGACGAAATACGCTTCAAAACAACTCTGCTAAATAAACCACCCTGGAACTAGAATCTATAAAATTTTAAGCAAATCCCACCCACCCTACTTTTATTTTACTTACATTGCGCATCTCTAAGAGCAGTTTACTTCTAATATATGTTTTTTCTTCTAAACATGATTCACGTGTCAGATAATAAGAATGGAGGTAGGCTAAATGGTTTAGTAATTATGAAGATTAACTCAAGTAACAAACATAATTTGTATTAAAAATAAACTTTTATTATAAAAACAGATGTACAAAAGGAGGAAGTACTTCTAATAGAATCTAAGAAATCCCTAGGAACGTTCGGGAAGACCGACGACAACATGCGGCCTACGTAGAGTTAAGCTGAGTGAGCTGGTCTATTCGGGGATTTCGATGCCATGCTCCTTGGCGATACCCTCGTACTTCTTGCGGAATGAGCCCTCAGGGTCGTACTTCTCGCAGAGTGCCTTCCAGCTGTCAGGCTCGTGTTTGATCAGGTGCTCAATGACTGTCTGAGCTCCCTTCTTCTGGTTCTCAGTGCATTTTTCACAGCCTGTTGCTAGAGCGTCTTGGAGATGGTCTGGGAAAAAACGGAATCATTCAAAAATAGTGAAAAAAAGCTGAGTTTAATCTGTTTGTTTTTATGAAATTGACAACGGTTCCAGCCCCGATGTTAAAAGATTAAGTACACAAATACTAATAATAATAATATTTAAACCATATTATTGTTAGTAGTTTTTCCACAATGCACTCAATTAATCACACAAACATATTTAAAGTTTGATGTTACTTATCTATCGTTGAAGATGCGTAATAAGGCTTCTTATGTATTCCAAAAACACTACTAATTTGCATTTCATCATTTCATATAAGTACCTATGCTACCCATCTATTATCAAAACATTGGAGAGTATGAAGTTTGCTATTATTGTGTATGGAGATCGAAGTTAGAAGATATGGAAATATATAAGGTGTAAAAATATGAGCTGCAAATATTTTAAGGGGTGAATCAGCCTATGAAACTGAACAACTTTCCCCAAGAAATATGGGTCGAAACACGAGAAAAATATTTGGACCCCCATACCAACTGACTTGGTTGGTTGGTAATTAAGCATGGGAGGTCCAAAATATTTTTTCATAGTTCGACCTATGTTTTTTGGGGAAAGTTGTTCAGTTTCATGGGCTGATTCACTCCTTAAAATATTTGCAGCTGATATTTTACACCTTATATTATTCTGCTATCTTAAAAAACTCACCTTTGAGCTCCTTGCCTTCAGGAGTGCACTTGCCCTTCTCGAGCATGCAGTCGACGTAAGCCAGGAGAAGCCTCTTGTTGTCCAGGATCTCCTTGATGTCGATGTTGTCATATTTGTCCGTGTACTTTTCTTCGGCAACCACAGCTGCGACCACACAGGCCAGCACAACTAGGACACGCATGGTGAACTGAAAGAGAATAGAGTGGTAAGCATTTCTGAGTTACGGTGAGAATGAAGCCTGGCTATTTGTGATCCATAGACAGTCTGATCGATCGACATCATCTATGGGTCTACATCCTTACTATAGTCTAGATATGGTTAAGTATTTCAGAGAAAGAAAATAACAAAATTTATGACGATAATTTTGTGACTATCAGGCAATACTATTGTGTATAACATTACACAAAACTTATTTTTAATTTGTAGGGGGTAGAGTCCCAACACTTTGTCGTCTTCTACTCAGCGACAATTCCTTACTGTTACTGTGTTTTCCTGTCTAGCCTGGTTTATCTTAGGGCAGGACTAAGACAAAACTGAACAAATTAAAAATCACTCCACGAAAAACCGGAACTCCTTAAAGCTCAACCTCGGCTGGAAGTTTGTTTTCACATGCAATAACCTCAAAAACTGCACAATAGAAAAAAATCTTCAAGATGAACCTACCATTTTGAAGGTTCTCAGGTAAATGATAATCACAGCTACTGAGTGTGCCTTATGTCTGTCCGCACACAGTATTTATAGTAGTTACCGTCGTGCTTAAAACATCTAATTTGCCCTCGTATATTACGTCCGATGCAAAAACTGTGCTATAATGTACAGGACGCGCTCATTTGTCACCTCGATTGTTCGGAAAAACTGTGAATAGCGAGCCTTGAACTTTTGTACACGATGGCACAGGGGGGTACTTTTATTTTTTCTGCTCCTGCTGCCAATGACAAAGAGTTCGTTCGAGAGTTTTAACAATGCTTTTTGGATCCAGTTTAAGAATCCATGTACTTATTTGGCAGTTCATTTAATTTGGCTTTAGTACCTACCTAGACAGATGAAAGCTTCATCGTATCATGTCGCATCAATGTACAAAACAAACAGAAAATAGCAAAGCAAGCTCACATAGATGATGTAAATGGGTCTTTCTATGATGAAGGATCACGCCAACTTTATTGGCGCTTGATTAACCCTAATGAGATGGCATTATCAAAGGTAAAAAGTTGGGATTTGTTATAGATGACTAGATATGCCGTTGGGCTTTTTATCGTTGCAAGTTTTAAGAGCAGGTGAAGTGTAGACTTGTGTGTGTGTGTGTATGCCAAACAAAAAGAGTGAAATGTATTATTAAAGACATTAGGTACTCATCACATCACCATGAAAATGTTAGGTGTAATGTACCTACTTTGTCCGCACTGGTCGTATCAAGTAACCTTTGGTACACCCTGTACATACAAAATATATTAGGGGAGACAGAGTTGCCGAAATCTTCCGTTTTCAAGATAATTTGCCTCCTTGAACAAGCATGCATTGTAAATTACATTTTTTATATTATTGTTTTCAGCCGAACATTAGCGCGGTGAGTTCGTAGTTAAACAAATAAAATAAGTTTTTCTGTGTTGTTCCTGGGTAGCGTAGTGGATTATAATCTTTTATAAATACGTAATCTTTGGAGAAACTAAGCGAATAGACATCTCATGAGTCAGATTATAAATATCTGAGAACAACTAAAAACTATAAAATCGTATTTACCCGTTTTTATGTTTTTGTGATCATACTGTTCACAATCATCTGAAACTTTTGAAATTACAGTTGTAAAATATTACAACTTGTACAGAAATTCTACCCGTCGCAGGAAAAGACCATATGCCGGAATATATGGCATAACCTAAATTACATTCACCGATTGTCTAAAAAATCCAGTAACTCGATCATTATGAGTTTGGTCGAACTCCAGGATTAGCAAACAAAATCTTAGACAATTCATACAGCGCCATCTACCGCGAAAACGAAACAAAGCTGAATTAATATATATTTTTTTATCAATACATACCTGCTATATTAGTAAACACTACGACTAACAAAATTGTGTCCTATGGGGATCAAACCCATGGCCCACGGCGTTGCAGGAAGGAGTTGATCATTGAATGAAAGCGCATTTTATTTTAGCCTGATTCCTGGAACTACGGCCGACTTCTTGATTCTGCCATATTTCTGCGATATATTAATTTTATTTGGGGTTCCAAACACAATTTCTTGTGAATTATAGTTATAATAACATTCGTAACTAATTCCGTAAATCAAGTTGTTCATTCCTAGCCCGATACTTTAAGCTATGCTTCTAGATAGTCAGGCAAGTGTGGTAAAATTCGGTTTTCGATAGGTTTAATATAGTTACGAAAGGAGAACAGAAATTTCATACAGCTAGACTGTTCAATCGTAAGCTTAACCAATTTTATTTATTTTAACTGCTGATGCGACGTTATGATATTATTTTAACCATATAATACTATAGTATACTATATTTCCACATGCCCTTAGGTAGACTGGCAGCTAATGCCATTGGCATTAATTCCGCCCATGTACACATTTAGTGCATAAAGTTTAATAAATAAATAAATAAAATAATTACTTGTAATTATTTTAACTGTAACAATCTCTTGTCGTAAAAATCGACATAAGTGAATTGATTTTATTGTTTTGAGAGTTGGCAATAAAATGCATACTAGGTAATTTCTACACCTCATAATGTTTCTCGAAACGTCGCTCTAATTAAAGTCAGTATTAATTAATCAGTAGCGTTCTTGAAATTGTTTTATTTTTGTATTAAGTATATCCGCTTTGGATTTGTTATTGCACTATTATTAATATTATTTTGTAGTTGTCAATTATACTTAATTAATTGCTGTTGCAATTTACGTAGACAATTTTTGTAGGTCCTTTCGTCAATAACGGCGAACCGGCAATATACTGCAACATCTTGTGGCAAATGTGATAACCGCCGAAGGGTATAGTTAAAAGTTGGCTTTGTAAAAAAAAAAAAAAACAACAAAAATTAAACGTGTTCTAATTGTGTCGCGTATACTAGTCAGACGCAAGATGTCATCTTTCATGCATAGCAAGAATCACCATCATTTAATGCTACAGTCTAAAACCCTATTCCTATATATTTCTGTCAAACAACGCAGGTTCGTCCGTTGGTGATGCGTCAACATCAGTTCAGTATGGAATTTGAAATTTCCTTACATCTTACAGACGCTTTACCAATGCGCTAAAAATGCGCAGCATCGTGCGTTAATGGGATTAGCCAGTTCTTGGCTTCCACATAACTACAGTACCTTCAAACAAAATATACTTTTTATTACTTTATTACGAAACAAATTTCGCTCGCAGGCACTAACAAGTAAATAATTTTGATATAAAATACCTGTCACGTGGTCGATCAACGCAAAACAAGAATAAAAAGATACACGTATATTTGAATTTATAATTAGTTAGATATATTAAATACATATCGATATATGTAACTTCTAACATGTACTTGCGTCAATAAAAATGTGTGTGCATAATGCTAAGCATTATCAAGCCTTTTCCTGTTCAAGACAGAGGATTTTTCCGAGCGATTGGTTTGTAAATTGGTCTTATGGTTATGTCAGATCATTGGTCAGCCAGTGAAGCGGTTTAATATGAACTAATCATTGTTATACCTTTAAGAATAATAAATTGGTAGGCGATGTATTATTATTACTATTACATCTATCGATAGTGCAGAGTCGCTCAAATCAAACGGAAACACACGGGGTGAAAGGGACAGAATAATAATATATGTAACGTCCCGAATACAGATAGGGTGCAAGCAGACCATGAAACTGAACAACTTTCCCCTAGGAACATATGTCAGGAAACGTCAAATTTTTTTTGGTTTTCCATATTAAATGCAGTCAGCTTCTTCTTCTTCATCGAATCGATGGTAACAGTTACAACCTCGCTGACCAATATTTGGCTACTGAAATGGCCCTGAGGTTCGCCTCTAGTAGGTCCTGAAGTGTGCAGTGGTTCGGGCAGTTGAGGAAGACCAGCCGGTGGTCCATTGATTGAACTGATCACGATTTTGTATGGGGGGTCGAATTTTTTTTGTCGTTTCATGACATATGTTCTTAGGGGAAAGGGGTCTGCTTGCACCCTATCAGTATTCGGGACGCTGTCCCTAACACCCTGTATACTTCGATTCAATGCAATGTGTATGAGACTAAACATCACGTTGATGTGTCATATATCTAAATCATATTTGGATGGATTATAATAAATGGCATTGTTATTTTTAAGTGCAGTGCTCAATGTTCGACTTTTCCTGTTATCGGAAAGAACCATTTGTCTTTTAACTCACCTCGCAGTTCTTTGGAAGTTGAATTGGCAAATTTGAAAAATTTATAAAAAGCTTATTATGCAATCAATATTATGGTACTTATCTATAAAAATATATTTATATTGCGTTGGCTTTTAATACTACCAAAAAGTTAAGATCCTGCGCTCTACATTTTGTCTGCATCACGTTATTTTACATTATCTACTTCTATTAGGTTAACTTGTAATTCTTTAATTATATTCTATCTAGCATCTAACTAGCTACATGTTAGTTGCAAGGCATAAGTATACCTAACTTCCTAATTTGCTTTTTTTCACACGTAAAGTAACGAAATAAAACATGATTTTAGTATTGAGCCTCGGAAAAATAATAATCTTTAACGGAAGCCAGTTGCAAGCAAAAACTAGATCTTTAGCCGACAGATTCTTAGATGTCTAAATAATAAAAAATCAGAACATTAAACAATTGACGCATGTGCTTGTATTTGTCATGGTTTTGCCGTGACGTCATTAGCTCGTCACGGCTGTGAACATTGATGGGTTTAATGTAGATAAAAAATGCATAGAAGGTGTGACCAAAACAATAAACAAAACCCATTGCTAAAAATAACATCAGACATATCAAGGGTAGTCAAAAATTATACGTCTTGAAATTATAATAGCTTTTAATGTTTTCAATTTTTCAAGGACACAGAGATTTTCAACCCCAGCCCACTGCTAAAAATTATATCTGACATATCAAGGGACACTTACAGTTTTAAAAGCCAAATTCAGGCCGTATGTTTTTCTTTAGGGGTTAATATAAGTTATGAAAACAGTCATGCTCTTTCCCGTCACTTTCATAATAAGTAATTTTTTTCAAAGTTCTCCCAAAAACCGATTAGGTAAGTATACCAAAGTATCAAATACCTACATACAATTCAAACTTCAAATTCAATGTTTCATCCCCTAATGGCGGCATTTTTAGAACATACGCATACCAAATTTCAAGCTTCTAGTGCGTTTATAGATCAATAAGTCAGTTTTACAATATAGTCAGAACAACGAAGTTTTTGTTAAGTATATATTCGTTCGTTAAACAGATGAACCTAAAAAAGGCTGATGTTTTACAGCTAGATAACCTGTCATAACCATAGCGCTCGCTTAGCCGTCAGTAATAAACTAGACATTCGGATTCAACAAAAAAATCCTACAGGTTGCTCTTCAAATATTTATTCATCTACTCATCAAGGAACAGAAACATATATCCAGTAGAGCAATAATATAATCCATAATCGATAGGTATCTCAGACTCCAAGAAATTCTCTTAACAAAAAATATCGAAGGTTACAAGTATAAATATTGTGTGCGTTTGAACCAAAAGCACACTCTGTGGCTGTGATTAAGCGGAGAAACTCCAAAATGGTAGGTCCATTGTCAAGTATGTTCATCCTGTGTACTTGATTTATTTTTTCAAAGTCCGAATATAATTCCGCATGATTCTGTTATTATCGTCTTTGCTTATAAATTTGTGTGTAAATTGAAAAAAAAAAAATTTTTAGTCTGTGACATCAAAGATACAAGTTATTATCGTCTTACTATTTATACTAATAAAAAAACCGTACCTAACTAAAACATCCAATTGAATTACGAATATTTAAGTTTTACCCGCTAGTCAACTAGCAAACATATACGAATTGGATCAAAGACATTCATTTTTTACCCAACTGCCTTAGAATAATAGTTTTCGTTTTCATGCTAGACATGCTTGTGTCCTGTAATTAAAAGTAAATTATTTCACGTGCTATGGTGTGGTCGAGTCTTCAATTTGTAATAAATATGTTTGTTATACTTTCACTAAGTAGGCAATTTTTCTTTCAGATTGCCATGCGTTTCCTAGTTGTGGTGTGCTTAGTAGTCGCAGCGGCGGCTGCTGAGGAGAAATACGACGACAAATATGACAACGTGGACGTGAAAGAGATCCTGTCCAACAAACGCTTGTTGCTGGCCTACGTCGACTGCATGCTGGAGAAGGGCAAGTGCACCCCTGAGGGCAAGGAGCTGAAAGGTGAGACAATTGACTCAAACTATCCAGCACCCTAATAATACTTGAACTATTTTGGCTTACGAAATTATGTTTTCTTGCCAAATGTTTATAAATGAATAGACCGAAACGCGACTTTTATAAGGTCTTTCTACCCTAGACAGAATGCAGAAACCCTACCGAAAATCATACAGTATAAGTTCCGGGTTTTGGTACCTTATGCCTTTTTCCAAGTAAAATAAATGGAAATTCTGTGTATGGAACCATGTCCTTACATTATTAAAGGGAATGCCTGTAAACGAAATATTATTATTCTTTGTTTACCGATTATTATTCTTTGTTTGTTTTACCGTCAAAGTAAAAGTGATTATTTACATTTTGTTAAGTAATTCGGTATTTAGCCTGGGTGCATTTTTCAATCATTTCTGCAAAAAAATATCTTTTTTCTGCAGACCACCTCAGCGATGCTCTTTCGAATGGCTGCGAAAAGTGCACAGAAAACCAAAAGAAGGGAGCCCAGATCGTGATCGACCATCTGATTAAGAACGAGCTCGCGAGCTGGAAGGAGCTTTCAGCGAAGTACGACCCTGAAGGCAAATACAGCAAGAAATACGAAGGCCTCGCTAAGGAGCACGGCATTACTATTCCTGAGTAAACCTGAGTTAGTTGGTTATTCGACAATGGCAAAATCGACATAATCAGGAACTGGCAGCCTTCGTTCTTGTTACTAGAGATCGCGTATATTTATATCTTCCTTCCCTACGTCTGTGTTTATATTTATTATAAGTAATAGTAGATTACGTACTGAGGTATGTAAGCTATCAATAACAACCGAGGTTTTTTAACGCCCGAGCGGAGCGAGGGCGGTACCTTTCCGAGGTTGTTATTGATGTTACATCCGTGGTACGTATACTGCTTTACATATCGAATGAAAAGTGAGTAAAATAAAGCGATAAATGCAAGAAAACGATCCATAAAAGATGATTGTATTGACTGGTATTCAAATTGCACTACTAAAGTTTTTTTTCTATGATTGAAAAATATTGAATTAATATGAAAGAAAAGTATCCTAACATAAAGTAGACATTTTTTTGATCGTAGGGATATTAGTCATTTTTACTTTTGTTATTGTAATATTGAGTAATAATTCGACAAACTCATTTATTGAGGTTATAAAAATACAGATTAAAAATATAATTCCTGCGTTCAAGCAACACAATTCGTAGCGGCCAGGGGGCCAATCGCGCTATTTTACCATTCCAACGTAACGTTGACGATTTAGCTTCGATTTAGTTTTGGTTTGGATTTGGTTAATGTCAAAAAAGCTATCGCGGTAAATTTTCTGAACGTATAAATCGTTGACGTTACCCAATCGAAACCAAACCACAACCGTTTAGAGTTTGCAATGAGTATTTTAAAATACTAGATAATCTTTTTATAATCGATGCTCGATTGTGCATTTCGCGTAGTGGGCAGCACTATTTTAAAAGTAAAAATGTCAGGTTGTTGTTTATTGTTTATACAACCGCCGTGGTTTTTCGTAGATTTTTGAAATTATTTTAGTTAAGAACTAAAACTAAGCTAAAATTTCGTGGGACACCCAGTCGACGTGACTTTTCTGTAAGTACCTAATAGAATATCTACATATACAAAGTTAATTTACCATTTAGACGCTATCAATATGGTTCCATAGTTGAAACTGTGTTATTTACGATTTGTGTTTTTATAGAGACTATGGATGGACCTAAGAAAGACGACGAGCGTGCGGCAGCTGAAGCTGCTCGAGGGATTATTTGCTTTGCTGGCGCTGGCGCTCGGCAGACTCCGCTCAAAAGGCGGGTCAGAGTATACCTACCTTTCAAGGCGCGGGCTCTTTCGAACTACTTACGGGCCAATCGCGCCAACAGACTCAATTGTGAGGGCCCAACTAGGCAGCTCAAAGAGTGGACCAAGGTTAGCATACTAATGAAAACCTAACCTAGCTGCTGTTAATAAAAAAACACATCATAAGCCATTATTTAGTTGTGTTGTGATGTAGTTTAGGAGGAGTTGGCATTGTCCATAACAGACAGACTGAGACATGTGGAAAGTGACTTAATTTTATACCTACTGCATCAGTGTATGTGCATATATTTACTAGTATATTACTTTTCAGATGTGGAATGTCATGAAAAGCAAGGTGGCCCCGTGACAAAAGTCATTCTGCACTGGATTTATATTATACAAACAGACATTGGGCGCCTTCCATACATCACCCAAGATCCGTTTTACAGGTACATAATATTCTATGCCGGCTTAGAATAACATCACTACCATTCGACCTGTGGGAGTAGTAAAAAGCAACTTAGTGAATGTCCCACCTAGAATTAAATCTGTACCAAGCATTACAGTTGCACTACTAACTAGTGCACCACTCAACATCAGAGATGACAGCATCTATCCATCCATCTGCTTGTTTGTTCATACATATAAATAAAATAAACTTACACATTGATTTTGTTTCAAGATTATTAATTTACTGTTTTAGCTCAAATGAAGCCATCCATCCATCCCTCGCTTCAATGCTAGATCATACACGGCAGCATCAGCGGCAGTGGAAATCACATACAGCGTCAAGAATCCAAACTCAAGCTCAACACAAAGTAAGTCTTCCTTCTTCTTTTCTAGTAGGACACCGGGTTGTCCAATGCCCCAATGAATCAATCAGCAGTGAGTTAGTTTTTCACTCACCTACTACAAGTTGCAGGCATCTGACATGTTAGCATAACAACCACCGTCTAAGCTGTCATAGACAGCTACCATGGCCTATGGTATGGCTGAACATGCTAATCATGACATGTGTCTAGGTACATCTATTTGATATTTCTATTTAGCAAAATATATTGTAATCTAGTGTTTTTTTAATTTTACTTTGACAAATATGTAAAATAATATGGTAAACTAAGAAATGGAATATGATCAGAAATAGGCGACTTCTAACTGCAAGAAAATATCTCATATGTACTTGGGGTACCTACACTATTATTTATTTTGTTTCAGGTATCATCATCTGATATGGAGCCCTAAGAGCTTAGCCTATAAGTTTAATAAGAAAAATTAAATAAATATAGTAGGTGCAATATATGTTTCTTTTATTTACAAAGTATTTCACTGCACCCTCAGCTAGACAGCCTTAGTTCCCACTTGTCACCCCCCTTGTCGACGACCAGGATGGTCACTGTTACCGATGGTCGCCCCCATGACCATTGGAAATAGTTCATCACTTGAGGTGATTCTACTACTATAAGTTCATGCATATAATACGGATGAAATAAATCATCTGCAAATATTTTAAGGTGTGAACCAGTCTCATTGACTAAACAAGTTTCCCCTAAAAATACAAGGTGTCAGGAAAAGTACTAACTTCCTTACAAGGTATGAACCAGCCCTTGAAACTGAACAACTTTGCCCTAGGAACAGATCGAATTTTTTGGATTTCTCATACTAAATGTATGTACTAACCGACTGAGTCAGTTTGTATGTGAGGTCCAAAATTTATTTTCATATTACCTATGTCTCTTGGGGAAAGTTGTTCAATTTCATGGGCTGGTTCATCCTTTAAAAGGAAGTCAGTACTTTTCCTAACATCATGTACCTATAGGTCGAATGGCGGGTCAAGGCTTCTTCTTGGTCACATCTACCTCATGGACACTTTCAATGGTGTGGAGATAGAGCCCCACAGCAAATTTTCATGATTTCCTTCCTTTTTTGGGTTGAAACCGTAATAAAATCCACCAACGATCGTCAAACGTGTCAGAAAAAGCTGCTCGAGAGGAACTTTTACAAAAACGTTCATTTGACAGCGTTTGAGACGTTCCCAACGTAACGGTTGTGGTTAAATACGCTGTCAAAAATTTGCGCGATACCGATGCACACCAAAAGTTCGAACGTTCGCTATATCAACGTAACTTCCAAAGAAAAGTCGAAACGTTTCCGCTCAAACAATTAGCGCGATACGAAAAGTGCGTAACGTAGCGTTTTTGGCTGCGGTTTGGTTTTGGTATTATCGTTCAACATTAGCGCGATTGGCCCCCTGTTCGAAATTTAAAATCGTATACAACTAATTGATGCAATTCCTATTAAAAATAAGAAGAAATTGATTTTAACTTTTTAATTGCCGCGATTCTATTGGTTCTTTTTCTAGTTCCATATTTAAAATTACTTACAGGCTTAGTTTTAAAACCTCGCCTGTAAGTTGAACTTACAGGTCGTGTTTTTTGTCAGTAATGACCTACTTTCAGAGCATGAGATATGTAAAAGAATTTTATCATTATTTTGTTTGTTTTTACACATACACGTAGTCCAACCAAAATTCAAAAGTAACAGGAACAGAAAACTACTTTCAGCAAGGCAGAATACCAATGTTATACATTCAATTACATGTATACCTAGATAGGTGAACATATTGTTGTAATAGCGTACCTACATAGACAATGACGCAAATAGATGTAATTAATAGTTGATGTTTTATTTAAAAAACTAGATATTATGTTTCCAGACACGTAAAAACCATATTCTTTATGCAGTTTCTAAATTCAAGGACGTATTTTATATGAAGCTCAGTGGTGTGAGTTTAATTACTCTAGTTACGTCGCTAGCTATGTAACCTATACCAATGTTTACAATCAGCTACATACCTTTAAAATAAATTAATAAAATAATCTCGCAGACTTTTATTTTATGTTTCTTTGCGCAATGACATACATTTTCAACTTGGTTAGGTTATATTCATGCGCGATAACATGCCTAAGGCGGATCGCACCCTTAACGCACGACGAAGCGCTAAAATATCGCAGCCGTCTCTCAGATCCATATTAGAAACGTCGCTCCCCATACTAAAACCGCGATAATAAGTGTGCGATCCGCCAAACTGACATTTCCATATTATGTGTATCACACATTTCGACATTAAGTAGAACAAACCTGACATATAAATAAAAATCAGATTACGAGTAGATAATAAACAGAAAATTAGCAAACATTTCAGCTGCCACAGTATCATCAGACTTAACTTACTTAACCAGCTTAATCCTTACTTCCTGTGCAAATTTCAGTGATCATCATAAGTACAGAATACAGACGGACGGGTGTATGTAGTGGATGGGTAGAGTAATGATGTTTAAGAAATTAAAACATATATATAAAAATAAAAATGACATAACGACACAAATGACCATTGGTCATTGACCAACCTACTCAAAGTGCTACTGCTGTCTGCTGCGCAGCTCCTGAACGTATTTTCTTAGCATATTAATATGATAGTTTGAATGCTAGAATAGTATAATGAGTTAGTCAGTATTTTTAAGTTTTAGCTAATTTACTAAACCTACAAAGTATTGTTATTGGAAAAAAATTTTTTGAGATACTTTATTTGTTCGAGTCTAGGTGTTGAATACACTTGCTAGTAAAAGTCATCGGAAAAATGTGCTGCTGTACGAGTATATGAAGGTGAATGCCGATCCAACCTATAAGACGAGGAATGCACTTGACGCACGACGGAGCGCTAAAATATAGCAGCGGTCTGTCACTCCCCATACTAAAACCGCACTCGACGGATAGCACTGCGTTAGCGCTGCGTCAACAGCGGTTGAGCGGTTTTAATATGGGTATTGAAATTTCTAGTATGGATCTGACAGACGGCTGCGATGTTTTTGCGCTCCGTCGTGCGTCAAGTCAATTTATATAAATACGATACCTACGCCATAAGACATCAATAAGTCTAATAATAAATGTAATTGTTTAAGCGTTGTTTTATATAGACAACGAAGTGATTCAGTGTGATTTTCCATGGATCATCATGATTAGCCTGTAGAGCAAGATTGTCAAGAACAATAGAGCAGAAAACCACCAGTAGGAAGGGTTACTCAATGTAACAAGGACTTTGCGCAATATCTGTACGCAGATATAATTATATTGCAAGCACTCGCGTATCTGCTGAAAATTTGCATAGATTGGTACATAATAATATATTAAAGATATATATATATATATATGTGTATAGGGGCTCCAGGTTGATGGTATATTACAATTATTAGGCGACAAGCTGACAACTTATCACTATAGTGATACCCATGTTTTCTGTAACAACCTTGGAAAACAATCCTCAAGGCTATAGCGACCGTCTCCTTACGGCCGTTAACGGTCTGCCTACCCCGCAAGGGATAAAGGCGTGATATATGTATGTATGTATAAACATATAAGGCGTAAGTAAGGGACAGCCCTCCGTAAAGTGATAGGCTGTATTCAAAACACGAAAGAAAATAACTTTCTCCTGAAAATATATTTTAGGAAAGTACATTTTTGCTTTTGGCAGTAAAGGCAGCCAGCTGATTGCTATTTCGATTTTGTTTGGGATGTCGTTTCCCGACATGTGTTCCTAGGAAAAAGTCATTCATTATAATTTCATGATCTATATCTACCACATCAGTATTCATAGGGCTGCCCGTACAGTTCCACAACTAACTTATACCTAAATGTAAATCATGTGACAAACTGTTGACGAATCGTCTGCAAAGGCCCTCAATACTTGTCAGACGTGGCGATAACGTCCGTAATTTTACGATCGTTAACGCTCTGCCTACCCCGCAAGGAATAAAAGCGTAATTTGTGTGTGTGTGTGTGTGTGTTAATCATGTTCGCAGATTTGGCGCACCATCTGCGGAAAGTTAAGGCACTTCGTATATTTTTTAAAGGATTTGACATTGTATCATATAAACGATGGAATTATTCGCCTTATAACTTTACTTGCTTAAATATGATATCAAATATTCAAGAAATCTTAGTAATATTAATAATATCGAACAACTTTATGTATAGTTCCTATAATCGACTTGAAGAATTACTTACCTATACAACTTTTGCTCTACCATATTTGGTTTTGTATCACACAGGTTATTAATTTGATCAATGTATAAAACTATAAATTGTAACACTCTAGAACAGGTTAAAATTATTTAAATATTTAGGTCACATTAAAATAAGTATTAGTTTTAATTCACTGGAAAAATAGGCTCTAGGCCCTACCCTAGAGTCTAGGGTCAAATGATCCAAGTAACTGAGCTAAGCCGGTCCCACACTTAACGCACAACGCAGCGCTTAAATAACGCTGCGTACCGCATGCGTTTGTCTGATCCATATTAGAAACGTCATTCTCCGTAGTAAAACCCACTTTCGACACAATCCCAACCGAACGACGCAGCGCTAACGCAGCGCAGTTTAGTATGGAGAATGAAGTTTCTAGTATGAATCTGACTGTCGCATATATAACGCAGCGTTATTTTGGCGTTGCGTTGTGCGTTAAGTGTGAGAAAGGCCAAAGGCCGGCCCTTGTATCGGGTATTATCCTGCTTGATTTGCATGATGGTCACGACCCAAATAAATCTAATGCATAGCAAGTTTGATAATTATTATGTGTGTTGATACTTCGTGGAAATGTTTCAAGTACTGCTTTTTACTTAAAATCAGACGAATTATTCAGGGAATACGGTAAATTCAAAAGAGTTAAATGTCCCATTGAATTTAATTTTGTCACATTTTATAAATGTTATTTATCACAAACGCAGTTTCGACTCAAAAATCAAAATTCTTGATTTAGTTTTTGTTGTATGTGTGTAAAACAAATGTGTGTTAGAGAAAAGTGGACCACGTTTATATTAGTTCAGTAGTTACTTGAACATAACTATTAAAATAAGTATTTCATTTATTTATTTTGTATCATTTGGGTAACTTCGGGTATTACAAAAATCTTATAAAATGCTATTTTAAGATTTTTACCACACCTTTTTTTATCTTACCGCAAGAAAATACGTTACCTGATCTGATTCAAATAGTTGGGAACTAGAAAAACTTATATTTGATTGATTGCCAAATGTTTTGGGGTTGTATTGTGGTAGATCCTCTGAACAACCTTCAGTATGCGACCTAATATCCGTTTTTTTATAAACAGTGCGTCGTAGCAAACCATGAATTTTCTGGTAATAATGTGCAATCAAAGATATATGAATTTTATTTAGCTTTAATTGGTTTATAGTTATATTGACGCTAAAATTTACTGTTACAATAGAGACACAGAAAGAAAAAAGGGCATATAATTGTCCCTACTTTTCCCAGCAGCTCGAAGACAGACAGGCTGTTTACGTTAGATTTCAGGGTCAAATGATGGTTTGCATGTCATAAGCATCGATTTTGAAATATCTCATGACAAATTGTCATAATTCCCGAGAAAACTGTTGAATATACTTCCTCCTGAGGCAACAATTAGCAATCGTCATGTCATTACTCCAATCAATAATACTTACTCCTGCGATTGCCTTCGTCACTGGCACCTATTGTTCTAAGTTACTAGCTATATAATGTCCTTTGCCTGTCTAAGGTAGTCACAACCCAGCCTAGGGTCGGTCAGTGTTCACGGTGTTTACTACGGTGAGTACTAGTATTTATCAGCTGACTATTAGTAAAAAATATATAACTAAAAGACAAGCATCAAATACACATTAGCCACTTGAATTTGCCCAATAACCGCTTTGTGTGTAAGTGCTGCAAAACAATTTAGATGTTGTTGTTTTGGTCACGGAAATAAACAGTGAAGCTAATGCGCTTAATTATTATTTACATGATGTAGAACCCAAATTATTAATGTGAATTGTACATATACAATATACAGTACAACAGTCGGCTGTGTTCATCACCAGTTCAAAATTCAGTTGATTTCATTAAAAAAGGGACAATTAGCTTCATGATATGCAGCGCCATTGCTAGTTCCGAAAATTTATAGAAACCGACAAGTTAAGATGTAATTTTTGAAGACGTAAGGAGCAGTTAAGTTCCTTCTTCACATTTGCTTTTATTATATCTGATAACATGCTGTTAACTGGTACCTACCTGCCATTGCCACGTGCTGTAAACGTATTTATTTGATTTTTTTTTATAAACATCTTATGTTATATAATTGTGTACCTACTCTTGTTTTGTTTTTGTTTAAGGAACACAAAACTTAACTCAGAAAAATATTTTAATACACAGAGTTTGACATTGATGACTAGATGTTTTTCAATTTCTTACTTAAGCTACAAATATATACAAGTAAAAGAACGCAGAGGAATTAGAAACAAAAATTAATTGCTCCTGTTTAGATCAGACAGTAGTTTACCCCAAGTAAATACATTAAAAGCACGGTAGCCTCATAAGTTTGTGAATTCTGAAAAACATCTTTCAGTCAACAATATAAAAATTGGCGCAAATATTATTAATATATGTGTTTAGTACTGATAAAGTGATAAAGTCAAAGATGTAAGGAAATGTAACCTAATTATGATTTAAAGTCAAATTTACAAGTTTCAGTGCCGATTACGTATATAAATTGCTTTCGTATTCCTTATCATAGGTGGGTCGCACACTTAACGCACGGCGGAGCGTAAAAATATCGCAGCGTTCTGTCAGATCCATACTAGAAATATCAATCTCCACACTAAAACCGCTCAAGCGTCGTCCGTCGAGTGCGTTTTTAGTATGGGGAGTGACGTTTCTAGTATTAGTCTGACAGACCGCTGCGATTTTTTGCGGTCCGTCGTGCGTTAAGTGTTGTGCGCCATAGCAATAAAGCTAAGTACCTGCAATAGTTAAAAACGCAATCGCTTAGAAAAGTTATACTTGAAATAGGATTTCAAAAATAGCCTTTAATACTGATCTGACAAAAATAATGTAGCCAAAAAAGTGACTAACAAGTGTTACTTTGGGCGCTGCTGAAAATACTCCTGTAGTAGAAAGTGTTATTTAAAAAACTGCTTACCTTATTTTCAAATTTTCAAAAAGCCCCACAATACTACACTTCCTCTTACAGTGTTGCTGCTAAACTGATTTCCCCTAGTCACTGTACATCACCTAGGGCCATGGAAATTACAGTGAACCTGCTACAAAGCAGGTTAAATTACATGTCTTGACAGATTTAAACACGTGTGTAATACGCCTGCCATCACATGTCTATTATCTATTCTGGCTTCATCTTCAATTTGTGATAGACATTTTGTTTCATTTGGTGGCCGCCTCATATCTTTTTGTGATATTGTTAGTATATCTACTAAGCAGCGTAGCTTGGATTGCAACTTTGTCTTTGAACGTGAATTAGATTTTGTACAGTCTCGTCTAATAACCTTTTTGAGTTCTAGTCAGTTCGTTAATCACCTGCATTATTAAAAGTAGGTAGGTAGCTACTGCATACCTGCATTATCAACAAAGAGAGGTTCAGAAAAGTAAGCTTCTCCTGAAATATAGAGGGCATTTGAATATTTTTACTCTTATTAAATTTAAGTGTGTGCGTACTAAGAAGCCTGTCGGCATGACAATACGCTCATTATGGCCAACAATAAGACAATAGGTAGTTATGGTAATTAACACACACATATTTGTGTCACCATGCGTGTGTGGGTGACTGGTCACAGCGGTCACCTATCGTTCCCAGTGCCTTGTACCAAGTACCTTGGATCGCCCTTTAACAACGAAATATTACTTTTGGTTTTGTGAAAGATCTACATCACGGAAGATAGTTTCCACATATCTCTGCTCAAGATTTATATATATGTGTTATATTATCCAACCTTTTCCCATACAACAGAAAGGGAGGCAAAATGAATTTCTTCCCAAATCAAATCATAACAATAAAACTATAACGTTTGGTGAGTCTTGTAAAACTAAGGTAAACTTAGTTTCTTTGGCGTCACCTGTGCATTCGCTAGATCACAATCGTATTCGCATACTCAATCATGACTGTATCTAATTAAACTAAGCCCTTATAGAGACGCATAATAAATAATGGATCATAAAACAGATTTTTTACTTTTAATATTCTTTCTGGTAAACAACTTCTTACAACCTATTATCTGATTGACGACGGTAGGCCTTCATATTTGCTTCCTGCTTGTTAATTATCACTAAGTAATTCATAGTACAAAGTGCCTTCCCACTGTTTTACTAGTTATCCCATCCAACTAGTTATTAAGTCTTAACAATTAATATTAGTAATATTACCTATTGACAGACTTTGCCCTATGTTAGTCGATTGACTGAAGATTTTATCATTAACATTAATGGTACTCGTGTATTTTTTATTTGTATAGAAGTAGGTTTGAAAATGAGCGTTCTTTTCTATTTAGTTGTATTTGAACACTGAAAGTTCTATATTTTAGTTAAATCTAAAGTCAATTTCCTCAAACGAAATATCGAATATTTTGATTGAAAGAAGTGAATTTGTTTCATAATACCTTTTATTAGCTAGCGATCTATCTTCGTTCCGTCTCTAGGTTTCAAAAAAACGAAGTTATTATATTAAGCCAGGGAATTAGGAGAGATAATAGACAGACAGAATTCACGAAGCGGTAATAAATGGTAACATACTATGAAACCCTGAAAAGATAACCCTGTGAAGCTTATTTCGTGACTCACAAATCGCATTCTCTTTATTTCCAGACAGAAACATGAAGCTGTTGGTTCTAGTCAGCCTTTGCTGCACGGTGGCGGTGGTGTGGGGCCGTCCTGGGACCCTGTACACCGACAAGTTTGACCACATCAACGTCGATGAGATCCTCGAGTCTCAGCGCCTTCTCAGAGGTAAGAATGCCTTTCAGTCCGATCCGTTCTTCCCAGAACGACTCCTAAGCCCAGTCTCGCCCCAAGGGCGTGATTCGGCTGGTTGTTTAAACAACCAATCAATTATTTCCGGTTGAGCCTTTCCTCCCAAGCCACCCGGCGGAGTTTTGATGGCTCCGGGGCCAAATACACAGAATCCAACACAAAAAAAGAGGTAAGCATCATCAGATACTTGAAGTTTCTACTTGTAATTAATCTTTTGATGAAGATGACCGTATCGGGATATCATTTTAAGGAACCTATTCAGCAAGAAAGTTGATTATATCAGGCCAAAAGCGCATATTACTTTTCAGTGTCATATAACCGAGATCTTCTAAGGCCTTATCCTTCTTCTACTTCGGCGCAAAAACAACGCTCCGCTAATGTATGCGCCTGTCAGATCCATACTAGAAACGTCACTCCCCATTTTAAAACCGCTGTCGACGCAGGACGCACGACGCTGCGCTGTTTTAGTATGGATCTGACAGGCGCATACGTTAGCATAGCGTTATTTTTGCACTGAAGTGAGATAGAGACCTTTTATAGAACTCCGGGAGATCTTCAGTTCTGTGCCTAGTAAGGGTTGCTCGTGGATCACTCGAACTAGCAAGGTTCGGTTCTTGAGACTGAGAACAGTAAAGCTCCGAATAGAACTTCTCTACTGTCTGAGTAATCTCCTTACGGTCTGAAGTTTGTTGGTCGTTACCCTTAGTTAGTCTATGTATCTGGTTACTACCACGCTTCATTTGCTTTCTAAAGACTTTTGGAGTTTAGGCTTATTTGCCTGCAATCAAAGCATTAAAACACTTAGACCTACTTTACGAACGCACGTAAACAAAAAGTTTATATGTATCCGCGAAAATTGCTAATGTTCAAATATGACATCAGAAGCTTTGCAGAAGAGTTGTTACATTTATAAACGCATTCAAAACTTTTCCGTAAATATGTTACATCATACTCAAAGTAAACATTTGATATCTATTATAAAAAAAGCATCCCACTCAAAAGTATACATTAAATCTTCAGTACATATAATCGATTGTCATTTTTTTTTTTTTCGAGTGGATGAACCCTAGTGTCAGAATTTTTCAACCGCCTTCTACATGTAGCAGGCTTCTGACATGGTTGTGTAACGACCGCCGTCTAAGTGATCATAGACATTATTACGAGCATGTAATGGATTCACAAGAATTGTATTCTTGATTTAGTATTTTCCGAAGAAGTTTTTGCTAGTTAGCTATATAAGAAAGTAATTTATGTAATTGAGTCTGTGTTTGACGTCAACAACAAAAGTAAAGATTGAAAAGAAAAGTTACAAAATACTATTTATTATCTTCTTTTTCTATCATGTTTGGCCTATATGGGGTGTAAAAAAAATCGCTGAAAATATTGTAAAGGGTGAATCAGCCCATGAAACCGACCAACTTTCCCCAAGCAACAAAGGTCGAAAAATGAAAAAAAAAAAGGATCTCCCATACTGTTAACTCGCCCGGCTGCTACGTTTTGTATGGGCAGTGCTAAATTTTTATTCATATTTCGATCTATGTTCCTTTGGGAAAATTGTTCAGTTTCATGGGCTGGTTCACCCCTTAAAATATTCGCAGCAATTTTTTTTACACTCTGTATGATATACTACAATTCCAAAACAGGTTTGACGTTATTTTCTCCAAATTGTAGGCTATATTGACTGCCTGATGGAGCGCGGTCGCTGCACCGCCGACTCCAAGACCCTGAAGGAGACCCTCCCTGATGCCCTCGAGAACGACTGCAACAAGTGCACCAAGAAACAGAAGGAGAGCTCCGATAAAGTCATCCGGTTCCTGGTGAACAAGCGTCCAGAGCTCTGGAAGGAACTGTCATCCAAGTACGACCCTGAAGACAAGTACCAACAGAAGTACAAGGACAGGCTTGATGCTGTCAAGACTAAGAACTAATTTAATGTTACTGAATTAGGGGATTTTTCGAATCATATAGAAAGCTTCAATTGCACTGAGACATAATTTAATAATAATTTGTTATTGATTGGGAAGAGATTGGAAAGAAATAAATTTTATTTTTGTACAAACCTGCTTTTAATTATTCATAAATCTTCAGTCTACTTGTTAACAACTGTTTGTTAAACCTTTGTGATAAGTTATTTTGTAGATAGAGCTCACAATTTTGATTTATATATGTGAGTGAAAACGTTAATTTATAATCATCTTGATCCAATTAAACTGCCAAAAACAGAAATGTACATAATACTCCCCTTGCCTGGCAAATATACATTGTGTCCCGTTATTAATGGTTAAGTAGCACTATTACTGCGGGACGGGCTGGTGATAAGATAAACTATTTTTTTTCTATCATCCAGCATGTGAATTTTTATGGCAGATCTAAAAAAAACTATTCGTATTTCAAGAAAAATAAAAAAAAAGTTGTTACTAAGTAAGTCTTATCACCAGCTAGAGTCGCAGTTAATAGTTGATCCATTAACAACGGGACATCCTATGTAGGTTTGTAAAACTTGTCACTTATCGGCAAAATCCGTACGAAGTTCCTATCATAATTTGAGTAGCAATCACACTAGTCGTCAGATTGTATGAACTTGTTGAAGTTGGCTTGGAACTCATGGTCGTGGTCGAACTTGTCCACGAGCTGTTTCCAGGCTTCGGGCTGCTTCTCCATAATTACCCTGATGACCTGCCGGATCAGCTGTCTCTGCTTCAGGGTACATTTTCCGCAGGTTGTTTCCAGGGCTTCAGGTATCACCTCTATAAATTAAGAAGCATTTTAGAACTTTATTCATGTAGATATTAATTAGGTTTGGGTTAATGATTTCATAAGGGTCTATATTATCTTTATTATGGGTAAGTACATATGTGGTTATACGCCTTCACAAAAATATCCAGACATACCAACTGACATGTCTTCTACAGAGTCGACACTTTGGAACTAGGGTAAAAGCCTTCAGAACTTGGCCTGTTGTGTGCCATAGTTACTAGGTAGCACTTGGTAAACGCAAGATTAGAAGTTGATACCCCAAGTACCAAGTACTAAATAATTATACCTGAAGGCAATTCTAATTAATGCTGTCATAGCAACGATCTATCAAGTAGTATCAGAAGTAAGTAAACAATGGTTGTAGGTAAAATCTGTACAACTAAAACTCACTCTTGAAGTCTTTTGCTTCAGGCGTACACGGGCCCTGGTCAAGGAAGCAGCGCGTGTAGCCAACTAAGATGCGGTCGTTTTCCAACAGAGGCTGGACATCGAAGCTGTCATAGCGGTCGCTGTAGAAGTCAGCTGTGACGATGGAGGCTATGCTCACAAGGATGATGGAACTTGCTCTCATTTTGAACTACGGAATAGTAAATGCTTAGGGTTAAGAAATGATACTTAATTTTTGTCTGTAGCGTTAGATCCTGTGCGCAGTCATCTCTGAAATTCACAATGTCAATGTCCATGTTAAGCAAACTCCTATGTTTTGCCAGTTTTGGACCTAGCAGTTATTAAATTATCAATCGCCCATTTTATACAAGAGCATTCTCGTATGCACGGTTGCGCATACAAAAGATGCAGATAAATAGTAAATATCAATTAGATAGACGTAGAAGGACATGCGCGAATACGCGATGTGTGACGCTAGAGTAAACATGTGGTTTGCGGCTCTATAATTTCATCGGGGGTAATTTTCTTAGATGCGTAGGCACAATCATCTTAAATTCATCAAATGTACATATACAGGGAACTTGAAACTTATATTATCTGTGAGTAAACAGGCTTCATTGATACTTAAACTCTACATCATTTAAAGAACCACCAACTGGCCTTAATGGCAATGAATACCCCACGGTTTTGTTATTTCATTGTTTTATTATCTTTATCACCTGTATTACTCTAATGCCTATATAATATATACTCTAATGCCTGAAGAGAAGAACTCATTCATTTAGTTATCATCATCTAGTAATTTTATCTTATTAGTCATCCTGCAAAAACTATCACCCCACTCAACATAAATAAATTTTTCGGAATGGTGAAGTCCCTTAATCGAAAAATCTTAAATTAATAAGTCGTTAACGCTAATACTTGTCGGCTAAGCGGCAGATGTGATCAGTTTTTCAGCATAGGTACTTACTGTTAAAAAGCACTGCAGCAAAGGACAGCTAAAAAGACCTATAAATAACTCATTAAATACTTAATTACCAACACTAAATAACTTATTATTCTGTTCTGCCCACGGCACAAACATTATTATACCTGATTCATCTCAGAGTGATTCTTGGCTAGATCTATTTATCGCCCCGAATCCCACTATATAGAAATTTTTATTAAAATCGTTAGAGCAATTTCCAAGATCTCAATTCTTGCTCGTTTAAAGGTATTAGATTAAGCTCTTAACTTATAGGGCAAACTGAATAATGTTACCTATAAATATCATCCTACCTATACGAGTATGCCATGTCAGTTATTGTGCCAAACTTTGATATTACTAATGAAAACGCTATAAAACTCTCCCGGTATGTGATGGCTGATCGTTCATCAAAATTTTACAAAAACAGTTATATAAAGGGCAAAGGCACGTATAGGCATAGGCATAAATGTCCGTCCAGCCTTTTTAAGGTTTCGATTTACTTCAAAACATTGACAAAAATAATCACTCCACTTACATTATTAGTCCTGTATTTGGCTAATATTGCCTATGAAATGCTACAGATATGGTAAAGACTGAATGTGACGGAAGCGATCGCCTAGTTTATATAAAGTCGGTTGTCTTGTCATTGTCCTTAAATGCACTCTTGACGATAAACAGAGCTGATATTATAAGTATCCGGGGATGTGTGTGCCATGCTAATAGCCACATTATTGGATCTGTTCACTGTTGTATGGGCGCATCTGTCTGGGTGATACATGTCATTTCCTGAGCTGGAAGCACATTGGTTTTTACAGTGTTTAGTTTTATATGTACCTACGTGATCTGGTGAACTAATGAAGAAGGTTTAGTTTGTCAAGTGTGTAAGTTTAAAAAAGACTTTGATATTCAACGTAGGCAAAACTGTGAAAAAACTCGTTATTATATCCTTAAAAAGTTATGACAATACAATACGCTAGCTTATCGTCCCGCGGTTTCACCGGAAACTTAATCAGTCTTCTAATAAATTAGTAGGTAAAATTGCTGAAAAGTTGCCGTACCAATAAGACCATAACCGTTGACGCTGGCTACTGAACGTGCGTACTTACGTACGAGTATCTTAATTACCACGTAGTGCTAACAATTTAATCCTCTTTTAAATGTTGAGTACATTTCTGTCAAACATTTTAATCATGTTTCTATAATGACCAACAAAGACCAAGACCAAGCTTGGAAGCAAAATTCCTTCTCAACATTGTCTTTATCCAATATCTTAGTCTAACATTTTTAACAGACAGTAATTTTTGTATCCAGTATAGACCTTCTCGTATTGGTCAAATTTCTTTTTACGAATTGTGTATATTTTATGCTAGGTTTAAGTATTGTCTCTTTTTATTTTGAATTTTGTTTTTTTGATCAGTACTTTTAGGTTTTGACCTGCCTCTGTTCATATTACATATCAAATGAAAAAAATTGGTGCAAACATGGTTGACTGGCACGTAATTTTTCAATACAAATACTGTGTCATAGACGGCAACTTAGTTCAGCTACTCGATATGTCGCTGTTAGTTTTTCTAAATCGCAAATTGGTTCAGAAGCGCCGTTTTTTCAAAAATGATTGCAAAATGCATTTCTGTGGGAATGACATACCTTTCCGCGGTAAAATTAGCCTATATTATACTTTAGATACTATTCCATCTTCGTAAAAAAAATCGTTTGAAAGAAGGCAGATCGCATACTAAACGCACGACGGAGCGCTAAATACAAAGAAACACAAATACAAAAACATCATCTTTTTGCCTTTTGTAACTAAAGTAAGATTCTGATCTTTTTCTATTCTGATTTCTGAGTCAACAGACCTGATGAACCTGGTGTCAGAATTTTTAACACCTGGGTGGATATTTGAAAACGGTTCTTCAGGTCCCTTTCCTGGCAAATTAAAAATTGTCGTTTTATGGTTATTTTATCATTGCATAATAATGGAGGCCTATTGAAAAGGTTATTTACGAAAAAACACTTAAATCGGACCACAGGTTTCGTCAAAATTCAATTTTGAAATTTGAGGTGCCAGTCAACGGGACATTTTGCGCCAGTCAAGGGACAAAGTAATTATTTTAACAAAATATTTGAATGAAAGCTGTTCATCTTTTGCTTTTAACTAAGTAGAATAGAAGTAAAAGTTGCCGCAGCCTACCAGACTGACGTCCTGAAGCCTCAGTCTAGTTAAGACACGACGCACCTAATCACAGACAATTTGCTCGTGCTTGAAACACGACACAGCCAGCCCGACATACGAAATGAAACAGCCACAGTGTTCGACAATCACACTTGAGAGGCGGGCGTATGTGATCTGTCGACCTCCGGAAGAAGGCTGTTCGTAAACAGCTGAAACGTAGACCCAATTCTCCACCAAAACAATTGTAACGTAAGTCGTTTAAACTTACGCCATAATGAAACAGCTAGCATGAGACAAGAAGAAACCACCGAAAAGATTATGACCTGAGAAGTAACTGTGATGTACATTCTGCTACTGAACAGACGAAGATAACGCAAGATAACCTTAAAGATGACGCAATCAGCCTAAGACATGCATGACTCAGATAGCCTTAGGCACCACTAGGCAAGCAACCTAACACACGCCGCTGTATACATGAGACATGACGCGATCAGCAAGAGACATTGCCACCAGACTGAGAAATAACGTAACTAACCAGAGACACGACGCAGTCACCTTAGAGACGACGTAAACAGCCTGAGACACGATGTACTCAGCTGAAAAGACTCCAACATACAATGCAATCAGCTTAAGAGACGTCGCAACCAACCTGAGACATAACACAGCCATGCTGAGATACAATGCAGACAGCTAAAGAGACGTCGCAATCGACCTCAGACAACGCAGTAGGCTAAGAGACGTCGCAGTCAGCTTTAGAGATGTCGAAGTCACCCTTAGTGAGACATAACGCAGCCGCCCTGAGATACAACGCAGTCTGCTTAAGAGACGTCAAAATGAGCCTGAGTGAGACATGACGCAACCACCCTTAGATACTCGTACATCGCAGTCAGCTTCAGAGACGTCGCAGTCAGTTCAAAGGACGTCGAAATGAGTCTAAACGAGAAATAACGCAGCCGCCCTGATATACAAAGCAGTAGCTTAAGAGACGTCGCAATCAGTCTGAGACATTACGCAACCACCCTGAGATACTACGCAGTCAGTCAGCTGAAGATCGTCGCAATTAACCTGAAACCTAACGCAGAGATCTTAAGATACGTCGCAATGTGCCTGAGTGAGACACATTGCGACGTATCTTATCTGCACGAAAAACAGTGATGTTCACCAACTGGAAACCCTTAATCTTACTTACGGTACCCATGGGCAGACAAGGGGTGGTGCTATTCTACTCTGCAGGCACACCTTTACACAAAAAAATTGCAAAAACAATCATTAAAATAACATTAGTCACTTAACTGGCATAAAATGTCCCTTGACTGGGAAAAATGCCAGTGAAATGAAGCCAGTCAAGGGACAATTTTCTATGTTTTTAGTGATTTATTGGTAAATGCTCGAATGTAATCAAAATTTTTAAACGAATCTTAAATCTCGCTTTATTGTGCGACATTATTTGTTCAGAACAAATCCTCTGTAATAACTCTTTCATGAAGAAAACATGCATAGGAAAGGGACCTGGTGCAGGTGCAAAAATAGGATCAAAATACTTAACATCTCCTATTTTATTCTAGAAGTGCCAAGGAGCTATATGCTCCCTCTCCAGGGATGAAGAAGTAATCCTGGCAGAAGGCAAACACAGGACCAGCTCATAGTTCTATTAGTTTCAGCGATTCAGTCGTTTTAGACCACGTATTCAGAAAACACAAAAACGTGTCACCAACACAAACTGTAATTTTTATCGGTATACGCAGTTAAATATAGTCCAATTAATAATTTTCTATAAATCTTCATGATATAAGGATTATTATGATGGGTGAAAAGTTATATGATGTCCAGCTAGATGAAACATGTTTGAATTTCAAAACAGCTGAGTGTGACACGCGAAGAAAGTTTTAGTTAAACATATTTCATAATTTGTGGATGGATTTTTACTTTCCAAATAGTCAATTAAACATTCTTTCGTGTGAATGATACTTCAAATCTGTAAGGCTGGTTTCAGAGCGACGCGTCTCGGCAGCGCTGCTCAGCCGCGCGCGCCTCGCATTACACTAGATTGTATGTAGCGTTTCACAGTGACGCGTTTTGGGCCGCGTCTCGGCCGCGCCGCCACGAGCCGCGGTCGGATCTCTTTCGATTGCCAGTAGCGTTTCAGAGCGACACGGTGCGGACGCGCGGCTGCGTACAGTCCAACACACTGTAATTTATGTACTCCTCTTCGTGACTGAAAATGGATGACTTTATCGACACGGGGCGACTGATTGATGAAGTTCGTCATCGAGAATGTTTGTGGAATGCATCTGATGCGAATTATAAAAATAGGGACGCGAAAAATAAAGCTTGGGAAGAAATCGGGATAGAATTGTTCGGAGAAAATTTCACTACACAGAAAGGCTGGTAGAAAAACATTTATTAAGTAATTATTTAAACATTACAATCATTTTTGAGAAAAAAATTAAATATTCTCCTTCTTATTTTTGTGTAAGAAGTAAGTAGATACATAGTATAATACAATATTTAGAATAAAATACGAAACTTAAGATAAGTACATACTAAGTAGGTAGGTACAACCCGTTCGCGCTAAGTTTGCCACTGGCGATATGACGTCGAATGGTTTTTCTGTAATTAAACGCAATAATTAATGTGTCTTATTTTACCCAAATACACAATTATTATATAATAAAAGTATATTTAGGTAAAATTAGACACATTGATTGCGTTTAATCACAGAAAAACTGTACTAATGATTCTCTGCACTCGACCGTACACCACAACGAAGCGCGCGCGTCTGAATGTCGTTTCACAGCGAACGCGCTGCCCAGGCGCGCGCCCGAACCGCTCGCGGCTGGGCAGCGCTGCCGAGACGCGTCGCTCTGAAACCAGCCTAAGTGTTGTACACTTGAAGAAATTTACGTGTGACCGCAATTTTTAACTGCGCAAATTTTCACCCACCTACCCACCACCCATCTACTGGTACGCCTTCAACATGAGAAATATATCATAGACAGCAAAGGGGACTGACGATAGCTTGATGTGCTTTCCGAAGCACGGAACCATCCTTTTTTTCGATAATCAGGTGGTTTAAAGCATTACCTTTTTAAAAACATAAATATATATTATTATACACAAATCACTTACAAACTAAACTAATAGGCCTAGATGTAAAGCCCTGTCTGTACCATACCTGGTTCAAAGATAATCATAACGCTTATCCAAGATATTTTGTTTTTGACCTAATACCAGAATTATCGATATTTAATAGATAAATAGACAAAAACCGTGCCCTGTGATGCCGGTTTAGAATAGCATCACCCCATTTCCTACGGGGTGGGTGTAGTAAGAGGCGACTGAGGGACTTGAGGGTTTCAGGTGTATTACTACTTTTAGGCGACAGGCCTACAACCTGTCACTATAGCGATTTACAAATTATCTCAAAGGGCCCTCTATGTTTTTCAGACGTGGCGTGGCGTATTTTTACGGCTGTTAACGCTCTGCCTACCCCGTAAGGGATAAGGGCATGATATATCTATGTATGTATGTATGTAATAGACAAAAACCAAGGGGGCAGCACGCCGTGTCCTTAAAAACTCGACGAAATGACGTCATATATTGGATAATCTGGGTTTTCCCATCACGCGGAAGTCAAAGCAAAGACATTCGGACGAGCCTAAAGACAGAAAATTCTCTGATCATTATGTACTTTTTTATATTTTTTAAATGCAGGTTGTTTTTATTTTTTGTACAGCAAACTTTGGTATTTGCTTCATTATTTTTATTAATGACTTTCTCACGGTATTTTCAGTTTTTTATCCGGCTGATATTTGGATCCTTGTTTAAAGATTAACAGATAACAAAAAATAAAAATTCTGAAATTTCTAATTAAATATCTTTATTTTGCAACAACAAACAGAGCTAAACAGATGATGGCGCTAGTATTATCTATGACGTGTCTAGTTGAACCAGTCTTTGAAGGACTCCTGGTATTTCCCTTCAGGGTCGTAGTGCTTGACCAGCTTCTCCCAGATCTCAGGGTGGGTCTTCTTCAGCTCGCGCGCGAGGGCCTGCGCCGTCTCCTTCTGCCGGGGAGTGCACTTGGCGCAGCGTGTCTGCAGGGCTTCCGGGAGCTTGTCTGGAATTGAGGAAATTTATTAGATAATTGGAATCAGCTTCGGTTAAAACAGACATATAACTGTGAGTCTGTGAATTCCTAAAGCCTCTTGAGCAGAGCTTAAAGATTTGTAATATAAACATGCATACATACATACATATATATATATATATATCACGCCTTTATCCCCTACGGGGTAGGCAGAGCGTTAACCACCGTAAAAATACGGTCGCTATCGCCACGTCTGACAAATATAGAGGGCTGCTTGTGATATTATAGTGTATCACTATAGTGGCAGGTTATCAGCCTGTCGCCTAAAAGTTGTGATACACCTGAAACCCTCAAGTCCCTCAGTCGCCTCTTACGCCACCCACGGGTAGGAAATGGGGTGATGTTATTCTAAGCCGGCATCACACGGCAATTGTAATATAATAAAGCTACTTACTAAAACCACTCAGTTATGCCTATCTATAATTTAGAGTAAAAGTACCTAATCAGTAATTCCGAAATACAGCCGCCATAATACAGGGTGTTCCTTTATTAATAGATTAAACATAAACTGTGGAACGGACTGGTGATGAAAAACAACTTTTCAAAGTTTTTACTTTTTGAAATATGATAAAAGATCTTGGATTGCCGATAGAAAATGTATTACTAAGTGAATTTGTACGGCCAATGAAAAAAAAATTTTCATAATTCAAGAAATTTTACCAAAAAATGTTGTTTCTTATCACTAGCTTGTCCCGCAGTTAATGATTGATCATAACAGAACACCCTGTATTGTATAGTGCAGTGTAGGTCGCTGAATGAAAGTTAAGATAGAAGTTTAATATAAAATAAATATGACACTAAAAAAAATATATGTAAACGAAAAAAATTCCACAGCTGATTGAGCTTAATTAATTTGTTGTTTTGTTTTTGAAGCCTGAATAACACTTAGGTAAGTGTTATTCATAGGTATGAAAGCCGTAAAAAATTACGATTAATCTACATGAACAGTAATACAAATCTAAAAGATTTTATCAAACTTCAAATCCGCACTTACCCTTAACTTTCTTAACTTCAGGGGTGCATGGTCCCTTATTGAGTAGACACTTGGAGTAGGAGACTAGTAATCTCTCATTCTGCAGGACTTGAGAGACGTCGAAGTCATCGTTGCCTGAGTTGTAGGTATCTTCAGCAAGAACAGCTGCCGCCAGGCAGACCAACAACAGAACCAACTTCATTGCGGATAATTTGTTTATATTTAGAGCGATTTGGATATTTTCGCAGCGGCGATCGACAACTGTATGATAACCTGCTCCCTCGACACACTTTTATATAGGTATCACATCAAGAAAACAGTTCTAAGAATATCTTATAAGTTATTTATACGATTATCCTTTGCTGCCGTGTTAGAATCGCTTAACCGCAATTGACGCGATATTGACTATTGTGCTTTATGGGATAATTGATCAATGCTATTAAAATGGCGGAAAATCTTTCAATATTTTATTCACTTATGCTAATTTAATGACAATGTGTTCTACATTCATTTACTATAGTAGACGTAACAACTTGTTAACACAATTTCTGTTACAAAATTGTAGAGATCTTTAAATCTATCTATGAACTGTCAAGAATTTGTATAAAATTTATTTTTGGTGTTATTTTTCATATAATTCTCAGGTTTTTTCAGTAACATTATGTTTATAAGTTAAAGTCACAAAATCGTTAAATAAATTATAAATGCATCCTTTACGTACCTAATTAACAAATTGTTGTTTTTAATTATATATTTTGATTAAGGTCAAAAATCCTACAATAAAATAATGTTAATGGCCTAATATAAATTAAGAATAACATCGAAAAGTCAAATCATACACATCGGTGAAAACTAAATCACACATAATGGTGCAATTTTTAAAATATTTTAAATTATGAAAAAATGGACAAAGCCATAAAGATGCGGCTATTAGCATGGAGAAAACTGAAGCACCTAGTGCTGAAAATATATGTATATTAGAATACAGTATGTTTAAAAAGAACCATCGATCAGTGAAAATAATACTGGGGAGACCATCTCTTTACCTAGCATTTTGGGGCTCCTATTTTATGGAAAAAGCAGCTTATGCCACTTATGTCACGTATGAGACTTATAAAGTTACTGTCCAGTCAAAAGGAAGGTGTAGAGTCCTTCTCGGTTGGTCCTCTGCGGGTCGTACTTGTCCAGCAGCTCGAGGAAGCGCGGCTCGCTCTTTGCGCGGATTCCCAGCAGCAGCTTGCGCACCACGCCCTTCTGCTTGGGGCTGCAGCGGGCGCACGCGGTCGAGAGCGTCTCCGGGAGAACTCCTGGAAAGATAAAGGTTAAGCTAAGTAAGGTTTGCTAGACTGACGTGGCGGTAGCGACTGTATTCTTACGGCCGTTAACGCTCTGCCTTCCCTGCAAGGGATAAAGGCGTGATAAATGTATGTACTATAAGTTCGTCAAGGTAATCTATACTTAAAAGCAATAGATAGAACTAATCTACGAAAAGTGAAGTTGTGGAAGTTTACCATTTAAAAGAAGTATGACAACTAGACTAAAGAACTGTTATGTCAAAGTTTTGCGATAAAACTTTCGTAATTTTTTTTCTTTAACCCTGGCCCTGCCAAAGCAAAAGAAATACAATAATTCAGTTTATGCTTTTATATGCTTTAAAATAAGTGATGTAGCTAAATTATGTAGTAATGTTTATTTTAGTAATCATAACACTTGTTCAAGGACTTTTCCACATAGTTGCTTACGATAATTTGCTTTCAACAAAGACAAACGCTTTTACTTTCTACGCATTGTGTGAATAATAAGTAGGCGATCTATTTATAAGATTCTTTTTAAAGGACTTTAAAATAAAAATATTGGCATAGGTGATCTACCACACATTTTTTTTTTAAATACCTTTTTTATTGCTGGGCAGGATCCTCACGATATAAATAATAGAGTGAAAATATGGTAGCACTTACGTTTGAAATTCTTCCCATCCTTAGTGCAGGGTCCCTTATCCATGACGCACTTGTAGTAGGCGAGTAGAATCCTCTCGTTCTGGATGATGGAGTCAGTGTTGAAGTTTTCATATTTGTTGGCGAGATTTTGCCGCTGCTGCGCGGTACAGGAAACCACCACCGTCAGCGCGAGGGCACATAGCAACCAACTCCTCATGATTTATTATGTCCTGGTACATGGAAAGTAAAAAGTTTGGAAAATTTAAGGGTATAGTATTTTGTAGACTGAGACGAGAAATCAAAACAAGTTTTCTCACGCATTTACACATGTATGTTTGCGAAAATAATCAGTTTCTTGACTTCTTTCTAAAATACTTTAAAAGACAGATTTGGATTAGATTCTTATTTATTTTTAACTAGATTTTTCTCGGCGTATAAAAATAGCTCGTCCTTTTTTATCGTAAATCAAAGCAAGAATTCAAGAGGTTTTTTTGTGCAGGTACTAACGTAATCAGATGTATCACGACCATATTTTTTACAATGTTTTTATCCTTGTTATGTTTATTAAATATCAATTCTGAGTATTCAGAGTACGTCAGAGTTAATCGGCAATATTTTCCACTGGGGTCGTGGTTAGTGCTCGCCAAGCAAGTTCACTTTCGCAGATAAATATAAACACTCGTGTATCACTTTCTAAGGTATATAAATAATGGCTTTTACCTAACACGTTTTTAATCTGTTCTGAACTAATAAAAAAACAATACATTTGCGTTCAAATCAATTATTTTCTATAGGCAAGCTTATTTTAGGTAACGCTTACGTTTAATTTATTTAAAACTAATGATAAAAAAAAACTCAATTAAAACATAAATTCTGAAAAACATTAGTGCTCAAAAATTACAAACTATCTACATCTCCCTTAAGGAAAAGCTCACTCGAATTTGAAACTTTTTGTCATATTTATCAACAAAATAACACTTAAAAAAAAGATAGGTATTCTAGTTAATCAATAAGGAAAAACATACGTGTAAGAAATATGTATTACAAGCTGCAGTAGAAATATTACAAGCCGCAGTGTCAAAAAAATAGAGGTATAAGGAAACAAAAGCTTACTGGAAGAAAGTTGTGAGAGTCCTCCAATGTCCACGGCTGCGGCGAGTATGGCGCCGGTGCACTCTCCTTCGGCTGACTAACGGGCCATGCTAATGCAGGGGGTCCGCTATGCAGTATGGAACCACCGCTACCATCATTCTCCCGCCTTAACCCGTTCTCTGTCGGTCGGCTACCTAGTGTCGAGGGAACTACCACTATCAATAAAATACAGTACAAATTGAAAAATTCTGACAATACGGTTCATCGGTTCGTTGGACAACTTTGCGTCCCGAAAAAGGGAGAGCGTTCAAACTTTATGCTTTATTGCACATAAGAAATTTTAAAGAAAAATTTAAGACAAAAATTGCATTCAAAATCGCTCCATAATCGCACTCTCTCTTTTACCCTAAGGTTGCCTGGTAGAGAATGCTACCTAGCATTAAGGCCGCCTTATTGTACTGTTTCTTTTGTGTTTTCTACATGTTGTTACTTTTTTGTGCAATAAAGAATTTTGTTATGTTATGTTATGTACTTTTGACGGTTTTATCGCTCTGGTAGCACTATCATAGATTTTTATAAGGTAACTGATCGATCATAGAGGCGGAAATCATCTAATCCTTGTTATGGTCAAGAACCTGCTAATTTTCGTATACAAAATAAGTTTAGGAAAAACATATATACTTAAGTAGGCCTCTGTGATGCACCACTTCTGAAATGACCTTGCGATAATGTGTCAGATCAGACATGGTGAAAGCGGTTTTTTTTATACAACTACTCGAATTGACCCAAACAACCTTACAAATTATGATGACGTGTACTTATTTATTTTAAGGTATTTACTACTCTATAAAATGTAAACAATAACATAACAATAAAAAAGAATATAACGAGATGTCGAATATTTTTTAAAGGTAACACGAAGGTCAAGTTTTAATAATTCATAATACTTAGATATAATTGTTTTGTTTATAATGAATAATTTATAATAAAATACTATTAATATTAAGTAGGTAACCATTAATCAAACTATGATACTTTTTCAATACATTTGTTTTTATTTAACGTAAGTAATGCTCAAACAATTAAATTCTATTCTGCGGTTTATATGATAGAGCTTTACCGTAGTTCATGGACGTTCCCTGCTCACGTTCACTTTGAAGAAAGTACTATTCAAGCTAACTTTAGTAGAACGTTTAGTTTTCGCTTGCTTTTGCTCTTGTTTTCACAACTAGATACATAATTACATTGTTTGAACTTGTAAACACGAACCTTATTACTATTTATACACCCAAGTTATTTATGACCTACTTGTGAAAAAAAATACACATCTTGTTGTTTATGTTTTGTATTTTGCCAAATAAATCTATTTATATTTTGTAGCTTTATCCATTATCATACACTATCTAATACAATTTTATTAAAACCTCTGTGAGGTAAGGTATCAATTCGATTTTCGTTTTTTTGAAAAGTAGGCCAGCCATGCTCAAAGTACGGGTTTATCCTTTAAGGCGGTAACAGGTTTAGGGTACAAGGTCATTGCCCCCGATTGACCTCAAAACCACTTTAAAGCCCTTGTTTGCTTTAAAGACATTCTGTATAAAAGAAATGTAGATATAGGTAGTTCTCGTCGCTGTTTAGTAAAGGCGCAGATTTTTTATTCTAGGAAATACTTTAAATCCGATTTATAGCAAAAATAACAGATGGACGATTTTCTGGGCGAATTTCCTGTCCAGTAGGCTAGAACAGTAGATAGGAAGCCATCTGATACTATTTAGAAAGCCTGTTACTTTAAACTATGTCACATAATTACGTACCTAACTTTTTTTTTACTGTGGGTCACGAACTCATTTAGTATAAATATATGTATGTATAGATAATTTCCTGTATTAATGTTAATAATTATTTTTAATTATTTTTAGTTTCTTAACATAAGCTAAATGTATATTCTATTAAATTGTTATTTAATGGAATCTACATTAAAAAATAAATAACCGACTTATAATTTTACTGAGTTGTTCATTATTTTTTTTTCGGTAGTGTCATCTTAAATTCAAATTATCCGATAACTAATGAGAACGGATCAAAAAATCTCAGTGAGTCGTTGTCAGCCATGGAGAATATTTCCGGAAAAAACGGATTAAATTATATTTATCTGTTTCCTCGTTGTTCTAAAATTATATACAAGTGTGTTATTCAACTCCTTCCGTAGCAATAGACCATGTCGTGCGTAAACAAACAGCATAGGAACGACCTACTTTACATTAAAGCTAATGCAAAGGACCATGGTTATGCCTATGGTTAGTCGAGTATGTAACTATTATATTCTGCCTTGAAATGTTTTACATGACAAGGATATTTCCAGGTAATCAACCAAATAGAATTCCTCACGAAGTTGCTTTACGGAATACCGTTAATCCTATCGGGTATTTAATTAACTTCTCACCTGCTTTAAGTGAATTTGTAAATAAAGTGCATAAATATGACAACCTGACTGGACAATTTTGACGTCAGATTCAATAACACATCCTTAATCAGATTTTTATAATACCTAATAAGCAGTGTGCCATATTTATTTACGAAATAATTTTAGCATGGATTTGTACGGACGGACTGACATGTGACGCCGGCTTAGAATAACACCAACATATTTCTTTCCCGCGGGTATCGTAAGAGTGACCGTAGAGACTAGAGGGTTTTATTATGTTGGTAGGCAACGAGGGCACAGGGTAGGCCTCGTGAGGAATGGTAGTGATATATCTGTGTGTAGGTAGGTAGGTACTGAATATGTGTAAATAAATAAGCAGGTTTTTGAAAAACACATTTATTTTCTTCTATATTTGATTTCTTAAGTATCAGAACCTGAGGGCTTTACAAGGCACGATGGTTCAAGGCCATTGTCATGATATTGCGGTCAGCCATAATGCGTTTCTTGACGGTTTCAAACTTCTGCTTCTCAATCTCAGAGCAGTCCTTGCAGTTGGTTATAAACATTTCTATTACGTCCACTGTCAACAAGCAATACAATAAACGTATAACTCACAAAATATAATAATCAACATGCCTCGTATGAAATCATTAAAAAATATGAAAACCACAAACTTCGTCAACTTAAAAAAATTGGAAAAAATATTAGAGACAAGCTTCTTCATTTAAAGTAAAATCATATTTAAGTCAAAAACTTTCATGTCCTACTGCGGTTTTTAGTATGGGAATTGACGTGTCTAGACCGCTGAGTTACGGATGCGTTATTTTAGCGCCATTTGATCTGATTTGATGATCGTGAATTAGGTAGTTTTTTTTACTACTGCGTTTAATTTGTTTGTCGTATACAGGATGTCCTGTTATTATAGATTAATCATTAACCGCGGAACGGGCTGGTGATAAGAACAAACTTGTATCAGTTTTTTAATATATGCTAAAAGGACTAATATATTATATTAATAACCATTAAATCCCTGACAAAGAGAAAAAAATCGCTAAAACGTTATTAACTTATACTGCACGGTCCCGGACTTCTGTGTTAAATTATAAATATTTCCTATACTTGAATACTTTTTCCTTGAATACGCTTATTTACCCATTGGAAAAGCGGTAAATTGCCTAAGTATGGCCGTTCGTATAGGCCATATTTGACAGCCTCTTAAACCTATACTAAAAGACATGTCAATTAAGATAAATTTTCCTTATGCCATAGCATTAACATGATTTTGACAGCTATCAAATACGGCCTATTTGAACGGCCATACTTTAGTTGCAGATCTCAATTCAATTTCTTGTTTAGTTGCGTTTTCATTGTGATTTTGCTAATGTCTACAGTTGCAGATTTCCCTATTTTAAAACAAAGAAGAATAAAAACTTATATTTTATATTCACAGAAACAAATAGAAGAAAACTAGAAGATTTATACTAAGGCGGATGTCACACGACGCAGCGCTAGAACATCGCAATGGTCTTTCAGGTCCATACTAGAAATGTCAATCCCTATACTAAAACCGCTCAACCATGGTGACGCATCGCTATCGCAGTGTCATCTGTCGAGTGCGGTTTTAGTATGAGGAGTGACATTTCTAGTATGGATCTGACTGACGTGTCTCCGTCGTGCGTCAAGCGTGCAATCCACCTCACAAAGCAAATTCGTCGTTGACAAAACCGAAAACTGAACTGTTATGTATGATACAAATTTGTTGCGCAGCCTCTTCTACCCAAATCATCTAGCTTTAATCCTAGGTGGTAAAATTACCCATACTTGTTTTGTTTCAACTAAAATTAATTTTACATACTTTTTAATTCCTTATCTTCTTTACTGCAAGTCTCATCTTTTTGAACACAATCGAAAAACGCTTTTGATCGTTCGGGATTATATATTATAGCATCGGCGTCAAAGTTTTCATAATTGTGAAGTTTACAATTAGCTAAATTTATTATCGCTATGGTTAATAAAACGAAATATATACAACGACTCATGTTACTCTATATAAACTTCAATTTGGAGTGAACGAATAAAACTTGGTTGGTAGTTTTTATGACTTATAATAGTAATGTTATGATTATAGAACAATGGTGTAAGAAATAATATTCAATTGTTCCCATATGAGCTTGATTAAAATATTACTTAATCAAACGTTAAAATACAGCTTTCTCTGTAATAGTGGCCTTTCTTCATCGAACCGACTGGCACGTGTATCGCAGATCGCACACTTGGCCTGTGATAACGCTGCGATGACAACGGTTGAGAGGTTTTAGTATCGGGATTGACAGACCGCTGCAAGAGTTTTGCGCTCCGTCGTGCGTCAAGTGTGCGATTCGCCTATTCAAACTAATCAAGTAGAATTTAAAATGACACTTCAAAAAAATTTTGATTCGGCTTCCGTAACTATAAAGTAACGTGGAAGGAAGTATAATTCGTTTAATTGCATCATGAGTAGTGATCTAAATAATATAAATATTTTTAAACGCCGGTTTCCGGTGAAATTTTACGACACTTTAGAATGAAAAAATAAAAAATAATATACAGCATGGAGCAATTAATTATATACCTGTAAAAAATCTTTTGCCGTGTGATGCCGGCGCAGCGGCATGTCAAATCTAAACTAGAAACGGCACTCCCCATACTAAAACCGCACTCGACGGACGACGCTGCGATAGCGCTGCATCGACAGTTTGAGCGGTTTTGGTATGGGGATTGGCATTTCTTGCATGGATCTGATAGACCGCTGCGATTTTGTTGCGCTCCGTCGTGTGTTAAGTGTGCGATCCGGCATAGGGTCTAACTGGATAAGTCACGGTGCAAGTGGGACAGATTCTCTTCATCGGATAATCTTATTTCACGGTTTTAATTTTAATTTAATTAACTTACCTTTTTCGTTTGCAGTTCTAATTAATGAAGTCCGAATTTTTTGTTCGGTAAAGAGAGTGTACTAGGAATGTACAAATGAGGAAGTACTAGCATTGGTTGGGGAAAGGCGTTGTCTATTGGAGAACGTCGAGAACCGAAGAGGGAAGATGGTTGGACATTTGCTAAGACACGACGAGTTCATAAAGAACATTGCTGAAGGAAAGGTCGAAGGGAAAAGAGGAAGGGGAAGACCAAGGCGCACATTCTTCACACAAATTAAAGAAAAGGCTCGAGTCGTGTCGTACCAAGAGATGAAAACACTATCAGGAAAGAGAGAAGAGTGGAAATTGCTCCACCGACAAGAGCTCAGCTCTTAAATTTGATGATGATGAAAGAGAGTGTACTTAAACCTATTGTCCTATCCAGAATTACAATTCAGCTGCAAACAAATTGGTGTGTAGGTATTATAATTTGGGAAATATTGTACAAGACTGATCTGGCAGCAGTATGTGCAAGGGCATTATTTGTAAACCGGGACGTACAGTCTTTGATGTGTCCTATTATATACAGTGAGTCACAGAAAATTCATTATACACGTTGTAGCGCTAACGGGACAGCTGTGGGACCAATGCCGTAAAACGAGAAAACGGATCGACCTCCAAATAATATCGGCTACAAAGAATATCGGCTAAATGTGAATTTTGTATGAGAAATCAGATTTTTTGAGTTCAATCTGTCATTGGTTTAGCAAATTGTTCAGTGCAATGCCTTAAAGCCCCCGAAGTGAAATACGGTTTCTAAGCAGCATTATCATCTAAGTAAGTATGTATCTGCCTAATATTGGCAGATTGGTATTTAATTTAAATACTACATACAATACAAACAGATAACGTTTAAAATTTTGCATAACCAAATGGTTCAAATCATTCACATCATTAATGGCTAACCTATCGCAAAAATAACAGATACATCACACCCTTCGTTGCTATCATATTAAACCATAATACATACACAAATCACGCCTTTATCCCTTGTAAGAATCGGGGTGATGCAATTCTATGCCGGCATCACACGGGAAACATGGTTCAAATCATTCACATCGTTAATGGTTAACTTATCGCAAAAATATCAGATAAAGCACACCCTTTGTTGTTACCATACTATACCATATTGGGTCATTGGACGATTCAGTGTCATAGGAAAAAATGGTACTTATTTATCATTTTGTCATGTTCAATGTTGACCAGACTGTATTAATGATGACGCCTACTTGAATTTTTTAGCAACATGTATGTACGGTATTGATTATGAAGTTTACTGCTATAATAGCAACAGGTACAAAATACCACCTACTAACATCGATAAAATTTTTATCTTTATTCGTAACTTTCAGCGTAAAACTATACTATTTCTTTTGCGTTTTGTTTATTTTGAAAATGGAATGTGTTAATGACTAAAATATTGAAATGGGGTTTTTACAAGAAGTTATTTATTATGATACCAACAACACAATTTAGTAGAGATTGTCCGATATTGCAGCCAAGTTACATGGACCATAAACACGGAACAATTTAATTCGTGTTTTTCGGATGGCTAGGTAGAGTAGGTACTGTAGGTACTTTTTCTAGAAATATGCGTACCTATTCAGGTACCCTCTTACTTACGATTTTGTCGATCACTAACGCTATCGAAACTTACTCGTTTAAAACTATGTTACTTTTATCCTACAAAACAAAACGACAGTTATTTATTAAAAATAATTTTATTTCTACTAATGTAAATTTATTGTATTTACCTACACATGCTAGTCGCTCTTTGAGGAATATTTGAGGATCAGGTCCTGATACTCCTTGGGGTACTTGCTGAACAGCACCTTGTTGACCTGGTCAAACTTCTCCTTTTGCTTGGGCGTGCACTGGTCGCATTTTGTCTCCACCATCTGTGGCAAGCTGTCTGTAATATCAAAACACAATTTATGCAAAATGTGAAACTAAAACTTACCATTTTCCCCAATGAACATAGCTGATAGTAGGATAAAATAACACTTTTTACCAAATACCTCTACAAGAAACACTTCTATTCAGATAAAACAAAGCATTATTTATAGTGCACTTCATTAATGGTTTCGTGTTTTTGTATAATTGCAACTTCCTATTTATAAAAAATCATGAAAGGGATTTGCCTTTGCTTAGCGTTTAGTTGGATTCAGTTTATATAAAGAACGTATTTATTGCGTAGAACATTATTTAAAAAATTGACTTTTCCAGTAAAAACATTCAAAGTACAATTGGTAACTAGCCAAAAAAACATTATTTTTTTCAATAAAAGAAGAGCTCCGAGCTTGTAATTTGTTACAATTCTATTATGTTTTCTGTTGCTAACAATGTCAACGGCTTCATGAACCAATTATCACGATACCTCTAAGTTTTTGCAATTGTCCGCAGGGTCCCTTGTCCATAAGGCAGTCGAACGCAGCTCTCCTTTGATTGTCATCATTCAGCAGTTTTTCCAGGTCCAAGTCTTCGAGACTGTTCACCTCACCTCCCGAACATACAACCGCGAGTAAAGGCAGGAGTAGCAAGTATACACAACGCATATTGAACTGGAAAAAAAAAAGTTCATTTGAACCTGGTACCTGATTCTGCCCGTGGGTGTCCTACAAAGCGATCAAGGGGAAATTTGTTCCGTAACAGCGACATCTTGCACTGTGCTCATAAATACACCAATGGGTATGGCTCATGTCCAGAAATGCACTTTACATCTGCAGACTAACTGACATCTAAATAATCCACATACATACATATATCACGCCTTTATCCCTTGTGGGGTAGGCAGAGCGTTAGCAGCCCTAAGAATACAGTCGCTATCGCCACGTCTGACTTTTTTGAGGATTGTTTTCCAAAGTTGTCTCAGAAAACATGTGTATCACTATAGTGACAGGTTGTCAGCCTGTCGCCTAAAAATTATAATACATTAATACTCTCGAGTCCCTTAGTCGCCTCTTACGACACCCACGGGAAGGATGTGGGGTGATGCTATTCTAAGCCGGCATCACACGGCAAAATAATCCACTTGCTTGCAATAGGTATCCGAATCATCAGAGCCTTATTCGCTCTGGAATCATGCAGTGTTTTCCCTAATACCAATATCCCACACGAAAAGAAGAAGAAGAATGGCAGTAGTAAAATATGAAAGGGCGAAGAATGGATGGAGATGACGATTTAATCTAAAGATGGTCTTAAATTTTTTAACGAACTAACCGAAAACTAGTTCCTAAAAAATAAATAGTTCCTACACTATTTTTTATTAGTCGACAGAACATCTTACCTATTAGGTAGTTCGGTCCTGTAACTATAACTTCAAACAAATGAACCTGCTAAGATTAGTCATGATCTGCTTTATATACCCGATAGGTAATTATATGCTCACTTAAAGTAACTTAGCTGACGATGATCTGATAGCAATCACTGAAAAACACAGGATTTCAATAAGGAAAACTCTGAGAGAATGGTATGTGGATAAACACCTGCCTATTGTTTGCTAGTTCCTTGTAATACGTAAGTTTTTTTTTTATTTCGTAACGTCACATCACATCTAGGAATGATGAAATTATGTACTCTTAAACTATATATCAAGCCAAAGCTGGTTGGAAAAAAAATCCAATGCTACGGGAACTAAAGTTAACTGGTAGGTACTCATAAGAAAAATACTTAGAGATCCACTGATTATTACATACACATTATCTATAGTTACACTAAAATCCATGTTCCGATACATTAAAAATGATTACGAAAAACTAATCGGGTGATGTTAAAATAGACATTTCGATACTTTTTGACTGCTTTGTCTATTTGTTACTGCCGATATCCGGAAATACAGGACAGATTTGAATAAACTGTTTGTGTTGTTTAGCTTCTAAAACTGGACAATATCTACCCTAAATATTTGTCAAAAGTCTCTTATTCCGACGGGAAATACGACAAATACATTTTTTTTTTATATCCTCTGCATTTAGCTAAAACTAAACAATATCGTTAGGATTTTAAATGGTTTAGTGACAGTTCCTATATTCAGAGCACGACATACCTATGTATTTTTTTTACCCAGGTACCTACAAAAATTTATATGGCAAATAATAGTAAAGGCATTTATGATTAGTACAAAGCGATATTTAGGAATCTGAAATTAACAATAATAATGAGGTAGTCAACGATTTCGTGTGTTGTATTTATTTTTATTATTTTTGGCGTTTTGCTGAAGGTTAGTTACCGATAAAAATCTGTCATTTCGTACATCTCCCCAATTATTTTATCCATTTGATCTAATGATTTTATTTACCTAAAGGTCGTATTTTATAATAATAATTAACTTCCGGAGATTTTCGGGAAACAGTATAAATAGACGCTGAATATTAAAAACAGGTCATACTCGTACATGGAGTCTATGCTGCATAGGAAAATAAGGTAAGAATTTCACTTTTAATTATATATATCCTATATTTACCATACAGTAATTTGCCGTGTGATACCGGCATAGAATAGCATCACCCCAATTCTTCCCGCGGGTACTGTAAGAGGGAACTAAGGGACTGGAGGGTTTCATGTACGTCTGTACGAGAGTGTCATGTATTTACCACGTATTACAACTTTAGGCGACAGGCTGACAACCTGTCACTATAGTGATACACGAATCATCTGAAGGGGCCCTCAATACTTGTCAGACGTGGCGATAACGACCGTAATTTTACGACCGTTAACGCAGAGCGCAAGGGATAAAAGCGTGATTTCTGTATGTATGTATGTAGTAATTTAAAAATAACAGATTCGTATTCCTGGAATACAATTAATCATCTACTATTTTTCACGTGGACTCAGTTAATGGTTATCTAAATGTTAAATGAAAGACAACATAGTATTAAAATTATTACTCGTGTAGAGAGTATAGGATGATCGAATAAAAAAATTATATGAGTCAAACTATACAAGCTTATACATATAGAACAGTTGTGTAGTTTTAGATTGTAGATATGACTTTGGTGCAAGCTTTTCAAAATGTACCTAGAATGTGTTTTGAATTTTTAATAATTTTTTTTTTTAAAAAGTGCCTTTTTAAAATGGAATACATACTGAATTAGTGCTAATATTGTTAAACTAAATTTCATTTTTAAAAGTCAATTAAAATAATTACTCATTTCCATGTTTTGTAATATAACGATCCATTGTATTTAATTCGCCTAAATTTTTTTTTACTACTAATATTACATTTCAACCACCATGTATATTTCTGTCAAATCTACACGCAATCGAGATCTGCGATACGACATGAAATAGTATGTGTGACGTATTAGGCGAGGAACACACTTGACGCACGACGGAGCGCAAAAATATCGCAGTGGTCTGTCAGATCCATACTAGAAACGTCAATTACCATACTAAAACCGCACTCGACGGAAGACACTGCGATAGCGCTGCGTCAACAGCGGTTGAGTGGTTTTAGTATGGGGATTGACATTTCTAGTATGGATCTGAAAGACCGCTGCGATATTTTTGCGCTCCGTCGTGCGTCAAGTGTGTTCCTCGCCTTAGTACGACCTATAACGATCAACGATGTGTCATTTCCATTTCACCCATTGTAGCGCAATGAAGCTTCTCCTAGTAGCGGTGTTGGCGATCGTCCCATACGTCTTGTCATACGACGAGAAGTATGACAAGTTAGACGTAGACAAAATCATTAACGATGACACGATGTTTGACGGCTACGTGGCTTGCCTGCTGGACAAAGGGCCTTGCAGCTTAGAGCACTCAACCGAGTTCAGAAGTAAGAATAATAATATCAAGCTCTTTTAAGCAAGCAGCATAATTCTAGTGCATCTCGTTTGCATCTACAACAAGTTGAATGTCCAAATTTAAACTTCTTCTTATTCTGAATTCTGAAGGTAAGATAAGTAATTCTAAACTGCCACACTAAAAGAGAGAGGTGTTTCTTTCTACTCATAAAGTGGTCAGGCTATTGAAAGTGCAAAATATTCTGTAGTAGAAACATTATTATCAAACTGACCATTTGTTCCTAGTACAAGATCTATAAGATAGAAGCACTGTCACTATTGTGATTGACTTACACAAGACTTCCTTCGCTGAACAATTTTGACTATTTTGAGTCTGTTTATTCTATATTTCACCGACATCTTGTTTCCAGAGCTCGTCCCCGAAGTGATAGCTGAAGCCTGTGCCAAATGCACGCCCATCCAGCGCGACCACGTCCGGAAGACGGTGAAGGCGCTGCAGACGAAGAAACCCAAGGAATTCGAGGAGTTCCGCAAGAAGTACGACCCGGACAACAAGTACCAAGAGGCTTTTGCAGCGTTCATGGTCGCTACGGACTAAACAGATACCAGAAACTCGGGGTGAACTTACCAGTATTCAAGAGAGCAACATTTGTGCATAACCTGTATCTTTTATTCAAGATCATTCTTGTGCCTATGCTTTTAAGGCTTCTGTTAATTTAGCTATGATCAAAGTCAAGTATGTTTTTTTTCTAAGCATGGCATGCCCTTACGCCTCTTGGATATTGTTGCCCTAAACTAAACGAAAAACGATACTATGCAACTTTGCTCTGCGTATTTTGTGTGATCTTTAAATTACATTGGCTTTGTTGACAAGGACTATTTATTTTACCTATTGTATTCTATGTGGAGCATTACTTATCTTTAATCAATTATAAACTTTGACGCAGTGAATTTTTGTTTTTTTTTTTCATACATGTAGGCAGGTATTTAACTCCATCTGTATTTTTTGTCTTACAAACTTTTTAACTTTAAATATGACGCCCAACGCCCAACGCAGCACAAAAATAACGCTGCGCTAGCAGATCCGTCTGTCAAATCCATACTAGAAACGTCTCTCCCCATACAAAAACCGCTCTGGCCGGATGTCCCTACGCACAACCGCTGCGTTGCTTGATGACGCATCCGTTAGCGCAGCGTCGTGCCAAACGACGTCATTTTGCTTGACATTTTGATCGTGCGTCGTGTGCTGTCACTACGTTGGTTGAGCGTTATTTTAGCGTCTGTTTGACGGACGTCAGAAATGCTCTGCGTTGGACGTTGAGCGTGGAAGAGGCCTATACCATACCATCACAAAACAGACTTTGAAGAATAAATGTGCTATCTATCAAATAAAAATTACAACAATGTTGCTCAAATGATTCACACAGGCGCTTTCCAAACCATCTTTTGTCAACACACACACACACACACATATCACGCCTTTATCTCTTACGGGGTAGGCAGAGCAATAACGGCCGTTAAAATACGGCCGTTAATACCTATCTTTTGTCAAACCGTTTTCAATTCAAAATTTATTTGAAAATAGCTTATTTAATTGACGCAATCTTTTTCCTTCTTTTTTATCAAATTAAGGCAATGAAATAACCAAAGACATAGACCAAGCTTGACCGGACAAGTATGGTGTAAAGCCTATGGTGCAAAAACTATGGCAGTCTGGCGACACGATTGCGCTATATCGCAGCCCAGATTATACGACGAGGTTATACAACGTGTTACGTCACAGTGCAGCTGACAGCGCTGCGCTGGCGCAACCCGCGCGACCCACCTGCGCACGCGTCGCCTAAGCAAGCTACGACCATGCAAGCATCGAAAATCATCTGTGTAGGTACAATTATATTTAAAATTTGAAATCTGACTGGTCATACCTGTGCATACTAAACTAACTCTTCATTTTGGGCAGGAGACTGATATTGACTAATAAATTGGTACTATGTTGTTGAGAAGTTTTCAAAACTTTGATATGCAGGCAGTCAGAATGTCCTTGTGTTAAGTAACAGGAAAATCTGATGTATTCAAGAGATGGAGCAGATCTCCTTGACTTTTAACTTTACATGATTCTGGCATAGCCTTGCGAAAATTATCGCCAATGCCCAACATACAGGAAAAATTACTCTGATCAGATTAAGAATGGACATGCATATATAGTAATCAAGTAAAGTAATTATGCATTTCCAGTAGACAGCGAAACAATAGAGACCTTATTCCGCTCGGACGGATATGTAGACGCACACACTAGTTAGCAAAACAGCGTAAAATACGTTCTGAAACCTTGAACAACGGAATATCTACGGCCGAGGAAACAAAAACAGATTTAAAAATAATAAATTTTATTTCAATCAGTCGACTTTGTTATAATAAATAACAAATTTTGGTAGTTTGGTTGGTCCAATTATTTTTTAAACCTAAATATTGTAAATAAATAACAATTTAAGTAGAAAGTAAATCTTTGACCGTATTTCACCGATAAAGTCGTTTTGAAGAGAGCATAATTTTGAGCAAAAACAGTAGTGCAACAAAAAGTTATTACAAATCATCAGGTAGGTGATAATTTTTTTCAAACCGGCAAAGAAAGGCGATTAATTTATATGAATTTCTACTTCACTTGGTTTTTACACAAGGTTTAATTTTTCTGATGCAAGTTATGAAGTTCATATTTGGCTAAAAGACCTAACTATAAACTTCACAACTGCAACAAAAACTGAGCAAGACTCTACGTATACTTAATCCTAATTTACGAACTAAATTGCATCGCCTAGCTCCCCTGGATGAACATGTCGAAAGACATTCGGTGGGCACCAGTGGGGTCGTTCTTGGCCACCAGCTCGTCCCAGTACTTCGGGTGTTTCGCCTGGATCGCCTTGATCACCTTCCTGATGTTGTTCTTCTGCTTGTCTGTGCACTTTGCGCAGGTCGTCGAGATGGCTTCTGGCAGGGCTTCTGTAACGAACGAAATAATATTCTGTTAATATATAAGTTCTAAAATTTGTAAATGTTAACTAAAGTGTAAACTTTTAAAAGGCCATTGGAATAAGTCAGATCTAGAATACAGCTTTCAAAAAGCCTACGGGTGAAAATGTTGCTGATAGCGTAATTTCACCCATAGTCGAATAAAATAAACCCAATTTAAATAAAAACCCAAATATCAATTAGAGATAATTATGTATGATGAGCCATATATTAAACGATTCATGAAAATACATTGACCTCTTCTCAGCAACTTTTTATATTTCCGCTTTGTTAGTATAAGTAACTATAGGTACGTAAGTAGAAATATGCCGATAGCAAGGTTGCTGTGAGGAAAACTTATCAAAAACGTACACAAAAGAAGTTGTAGAGATATATATGGAAGGTTCCTTGGTACCGAGTACTGCATAATGGCTTATGCAAATAATACTATGTATGAGGAATGACTCCGCTTCAACAATAAGGTGTCAAGTACCGTACAAACATCAATAAGTTATTCTAAGGCATGAGACACTCGATAAGTATCGCGCAGTTAAGTTAAGCAAAATTGTACGTACTATTTTTTTAATTCTTTTGAAACTTGAAGATGATGAATATCTTTGATGAACTTTATTTGACATCAATGATATGAAATCTGGATACATTAATAATTCAAGAAATGAAATGGGAACTGTTTTGTACTATTTTTAATCCTATCCTGTATTAGAATCTTATTTTATCTTCATTATAGAATTTGGTAGTCGGTCAGCATAGAAAAGGTATTAAACAAGAGAACAATTTCTTTAAGAACCTCTAATCCAGGAGGTAGACTTGAAGCATTATTAGTATTTTGTGGTACATAAAGTTGTACTTACTTCTAAAATCACTGCCCTCCGGCGTGCAGCGGCCCCTCTCGAGGAAGCACAGGATATAGGACTTGAGAAGGCGGTCGTTGGTGATCAGGGTCTCCACGTCAAAGTTGTCGTACTTCGAGTTGTACTTGTCGGCGGCGAACACCGCGACCACCATGCACGAAATCACTATTAAACTCCTCATTCTTAAAGTGGACCTGAAATTAGCAGTTGATTTTTACACATGGCACGTGGAGATGTTAAGTAGGTATCATTTTTCCCGATCGATCTGTGTTATCGTGCGTATACATGTTACGAAGAAAATCGCGAGCATTGTATTAATATTGTAATTGCAATTTTTCTTAATATCATTCATTTGTAATAAATTTAGAGTTCTGAATTTGAATTTAAGTAGCATCCATTAACTGAAAATTGGTAGAAGGGGAAAATTATAATTAAAAGTTTCAACTATACATACATATTGTTAGGACAATTTTTTATATTGCACTTTTTTATTGAATATTAGACTCGTATAGATCAGATACACTAGTTCAATACGGAGATTTTTGCCTACTAACTTTGAATCTTAGTAGGACAACGAACATATAAAATGCAGACGTCTTGAATACAGATTAGGCACAATCCATTTGAATTTTGATAATATACTTTGTTTTCAAGGACAAATACGCTATCATTTCTGATTATTACCTAGATTTTCTGGTAGATTTCAAAAGAACACGTTTAGAGGTTAAAAGTTACCAGAAAATCTAGTTATTCTAGACTTTAGTTCATTTGTAGGTACGCGTTTCCGTTCCAATCACTTGTTACCTAACTTATTTACTAACAAGAAACTCTTTAAAGTCAAATTTTCTTTCATAGTGAGGTTTCAAGCAACTAGATGAACCAATTAACATTAAAATAATGCTGATATGCACAAAACAGATTTATCACTCGGCGAATTTGATGTTTTGCCGTTGCACTTAGATAGGTAGTGGAAAATATCGGTATGTTTCCATTTTCATAATTGAGGGTTATAGTGCAACAGTTTCTAGGACACGCGGCAAGTTTGATTATCACAGAAAATTATGTCATATTGCACAATCACTGGGCCGTGAGGGCGTCGATCGTACACCCACCTTTTACTCTCTATGGACCAAAAGAACTAGCACTGCCAGAAAGCGACAGTGCTTTTATATTGGCAACCATTAACCCACTACCTCTGACTGCGCACGGGCCACTCAACTCCTTAAACTTCACTCAAAATTGCACCTTAGACTATACGCAATACGAACCCACTTTAGTGCACTATTGGTTCGCAATCAGACCGTGTGTGCATTGACTATTAGCGAAATGCGTACCCGTTGGATAAAATTGCTGGGTATTACCAGGAAACTTGGGTAATCCCGCGAATTCGGTCCTCTGAAGAGGAAAATTATTACTAAAAATTGCATGAAAATAATTACAATATATTTTTATATGACACACATGCAAGGAAATATACAAACCACTCCACAAATCAATCCTAGTTTCCTAAATATTCGAGCATACATGTTATTTATGCATGTGATTTACTTAAAATTTTTCAACACGTTTGAAATAAGACTAAAACAAGCATTCACATTTTCAGCTAAAATAGTCTACTGTACCACTAGATAGGCGCCTACACATGTGCAACGATGACCCTAGTACACTTGTCTTACGTTTACGTTTTGTTTTTTCAGGTCCTAGACTTTTATATCTTTGCACGAACCGCCCAGTGGCTGGGCCTGCTGTAACTCATTTTCCCTTGGAAAAAAACAATATAAAATAGAAGCTTACATAGTAAGCGACTTTGCTGCATACTATTTAGTGATGATGACAATACCCCAGGATAGTGTAGTGAAAATATAAGTTACTTCCCTATTCGGGGTATATTGTTTAAACAAAAATGTTCCTAACGAAATTTGTTTAGTGGCTTTACAGGTAAATTGCCACATACATACGTACAACAACTATTTATGTTCTAGTGATCATTGCAATAAAGTTTTCGCAAAATGGGACGTCTTAGATAAAGTTTTGTTGTTATATTCAACGTAGATAATACTGTTTGTGTGTGCTGTGATATCAATAATTTTACCTTATTTAATTTATGTCAAAAGTTTTTAGTTTTCATCCTCATGAAATTGTAAAGATAAATCAAGTGCAATGTTACAAAAAACATAACTACTACTCACTTGCCACTTCGTGCCTTTTAACGCGGATAAATTAAATATGCTAGTAAATAGTGCTTTTTAGAGGACAGCACAAAATTTTTGAAAAAATTGTTTTAGGTTGGTCATAGTTCGATTTATCAATGCTGAAGAGTGACTTTTAATATCTTAATAGAAATATTTTTAAGTTACTTTAGTATTTTTGACAACAACACACATTACTTCAAGAGATTTCTGAATCTGCAAGTATACAAAAATAATTTGATTCCTTCCGGCTATATGGAACAAAAGCAATCAAAATTAAACTCTTACTCCATGTACTTACAAATATGGAAAATACCTCCCGAAGGTAATCAATATTTTATTGGTCATATAATTTTATTGCTGCTAGAATTCAAGTCTAATCGGCCGGTTTCTTTGCATAGTTTACCTACACATACTACGTACGAATAACATACACGTGCATCAGCATCATTCATCATCACATGTGTATAGCTCAAAAAAATTAGAGTACCTATTTGTTCTCAAGATCTCACCGCTCATTCTGATCTCTTCCAAGCATGCAATTAGGACATAAATAACATGCAGTTTTGATTTTAGGATCTCACCTTCGTTCTGATGCTTCCAATAGTAAATAACCATAGATCCACTCGTCTGTCCAGCTCACAATACAGGTAGCGCCTTCTCGAAGTCATCAAAATATTTCTTTTCAGGATCCAGCTTTTTCTTCAGCTCTGCAAACTGTGACGGATGGTACGCGTAGAATGCATTCACCACTTTCCGTATGAACACCTTCTGCCGTGGCGAACATTTTGCGCAACTAGTCCTTACTACTTCTGGTAGCAGATCTGTAAATCAAAGGTATTTGGTGTACTTTATGTGGCACCATTTGCAACATTTGCTTGAAATTCAACGGTGATTGGATATTTATTAAGAGTTGCAAAATGGCATGCACAAGTTACATTCAAGGCAGGTTCTAAAGGCTACTTATCAAAGTTACAGGACACCAATGTACATAGCGCCCATCATATCGTGTGGAAATGTGAGAGATTGAGCTGAGTGCGTCCGCCTTCAACTCCATTTCAACCTTATTTTCAAATACAGGGTTATTTTTTAGTCTGTACACATACTTTGTAGGGTCTTACTGTATATGATTCCAAACAAATTTTACCATGGGGCATCAGCGAAATCGCAAAACAAAATTGGGTATTTTATAGAAAAAACATACCTATTCGGCAATGTATGGAATACCCAATTTTTTGCGATCTCACAGGTGGCCTAATAGTAAAAGTTGTTCGGAATCATGTGTAGAAACACCCTACAAAGTATGTATACTGACTACAAAACAACCCTGTATTTTGAATCAAAAGAAAATCCTGTAGTATTATTGACTGACTTACTTTTGAAAACTCTCCCAATGGGCGGACAGGGTCCTCTGTCTAGAAAACACTGTAGATATTTCCTCAGCAGCCTTCTGTTTTGAATTAGCGAATCCACGTCGAAATAATCATATCTCCTATCGTAGTACTCCTGCGCTACAGCTAATATTAATAAATGACAGCATAATAGAAATACCCGCATTTTACAGCACGAGAAAAGGACGTTTATCAAGAAATAGTTACAAACGTTAGGTGGATGTAATTCAAATGACCGGACGCGTCAAAATTACTTCTATTTAAAACACACAAGCCAGCCTTCAGACAAACTACCGGTGGAGATTTTTTCTTCGAGTTCCCACCGCAACTCTACAAAAAGTTTCAAACAAAAAGTTACTTTATTGTGTTATTTTCCAAGAGAATCGTGCATTTTGAACAGAATGTTCATTATTATATTACCATCGGCTTGAGTCGGATATGCTTACGGCGGATCGCATACTTAACGCGCGACGGAGCGCTAAAATATCTCAGCGGTCTGTCAGATCCATACTAGAAACGTCGTTCCCTATACTAAAACCGCACTCGACGGACGATACTGCGATAGCGTTGCGTCGGCAACGGTTAAGCTGTTTTAGTATGGGTATTGATATTTCTAGTATCGATCTGACAGACCGCTGCGATGTTTTAGCGCTCCGTTGTGCGTCAAGTGTGCGATTCGCGTACCACATTATGATTCTAGACTTGTTTTTCTGACGGATTATTCTGTAAAGAATTCTTTGTTGCATACCGTTTGAATATTTATTTTTTTGTTTGTAGGTTGTACGAATGTTGTATCTAATATAACTAGTACCATCTATCATACTTCATAAAAGTCAGGACAATGATATATACCTACTTGGTGGACACCTAATAATATAAAAGTAAGAAATATCTATAGCACAATCATATTATCTAATTTATTTAATAATATCGAAACTTAAAATCAAAATAGATGTAGAGGTAGATAAAAATACTTAATACAAGTTGCTAGGAAAATTACTAGCTCCCTATCAAGGAACCAGCCTATAAATCTGGAGAACTTTCCCCAAGGAACATAGATCAACATATATTAAAAATAAAATTTGGACCTCCCATACAAAATGTACCAACCGATTGAATCAGGCAGGTTGTAAGTATGTGAGGCGCAAAAAAATATTTCACTTTTCGACCTATGTTCTTTGGGGAAAGTTGTTCAATTTCAGCGGCTGGTTAATCCCTTCAAAGGAAGTTAGTACTTTTCCTAACACCCTGTATACCTAAATTGCTCTAATAATAATGTTTGGATGTATCCAATTTCTTGTTTTTATGAGCGTGAATTCCTTTCCGGTAGGCATTATATTGATTAAATTTGACATCATAGATTTTCTCGCTATGTCATAATCATAATTGTCTTATACATGTTAGCCACTCAACTTGACCTTGATTTTTTTAGATTTCCAATACGAAAGATCTTTTTATAATAGGCGTTTTCGGCTTCATATAACAAAATACACCAATTCATGCGTGCCTTTGAGTCGTTTCGCAAAGATTTACTGTCCTGTTTCGACATGTCATGCAAAATAATGTCATACCTCGCCATACTTACCTGCATGTCATAACCACGCGCCATCTCGAGGTACGCAATTTCATCTCTCTCTCTCATTTCGTGTCGGACATCTTTTTATCATCGAACAATAGGCAATAGGTATATACACTCTACGAACGCTCTACGAAATATCACAGACAGAGAGAGGTTTATGTAATCTGTTAAAGACAATAAACAATAAAAGACCTAAGCAACTTTTTACAGCAGAAAAAGGTGTCATTCCTGCAGTAGCATTGTGAAAAAGCACCATTTGTCCCACTACCTGTATAGGTTTCTATAATGCAGTGTGCATACATACATACACACATACATACGTACATACATATATCACGCCTTTATCCCTTGCGGGGCAGGCAGAGCGCCAACGACCGCAAGAATACAGCCACTATCGTCATGCAGTGTGCATGCATATATTAGTAACATTAAAGACATTATCTACACAAGGCTACGGTTTGAAAACCGCAGACAAATCTCATTTAGAGGTTACAGACCTACCTTTTTGTACATTTCTTTATGTTCCGTCGTTTATTAGGATTTCTTTTGATTTTTTAAATAATAATCGATTACAGAAACAAAAATCAAAATCCAGAATAGTCCACATTGTACTAATAGATAATGAATTACCCAGTAGTATAAATTCCATAATAATAATTGTATATTGTAATTAGATGCAATATTTATAATAAGTACTTGCCATCAAATACAGTTACAATGATTTTATCTATAATGATGAGAATAAATAATAAAAGTATTTTAGGAAGTAGAATACAAGTTATGAATAAACATGCAATCCATACGGAAGCAGAAATGAAACTAACATCAGGCGTTAGCTATACAGCAGCTATTAATGAAGAAAGTAAAATGTATTTGTTTGAAGAAGTTAGCAGGAATGTATTGACAATCTTTGCGGAACAAACGAAACATAATATGATATAATTATATCAGGCGTTAGCAATAGCAATTTCTAGGCGAAGTACTTGTGTTCGCCGTCTAGACTGTTCTAGAACTGTCCTGTAAAAACACCCGTACACTTATTATAATTACAACAATATGGAAGGAAGGAAGGAAAGTAGGAAGTAAAATCATTTTTCTTTCTTTAATGTTAGCAAGAATGTATAATCCTTACGGAAGCACACACGAAACATAGATCAGGCGTTAGCAATAGAAGTTTCTAGGTTGGTGAATTACTTGTGGTCGACGTCTAGCCTTTCCTAGAATTGTAACGTAAAAATACCCCTACATTTATTATTATTAGAAGAGTAAGGATGTAAGGTTAACGGTAGGAAGTAAAATCAAAAAAAAAATTTAAATGTTCGCAAGAATGTATAACCAATCTTTACGGAAATATACATCAGAAACACAGATCAGGCGTTTGCAATAGAAGTTTTTAGGTTGGTAAAGTACTTGTGGTCGACGTCTAGCCTGTTCTAGAATTATCTTGTAAAAACACCCCTACACTTTCTATAATTACAAGAATAAGGAAGGAAGGGAAGCAGGAAGTAAAATCAAAACCTTTTTAAATGTTCGCAAGAATGTATTACCTACCAATCTTTACGGAAACACACACGAAACACAGATCAGGCGTTAGCAATAGCAGTTTCTAAGTTTGCGAAGTACTTGTGGTCGGCGTCGAACTTGTTCTGGAAGTTTCCGTACTCCTGGGGATGTTTCTCCTTCAGCACCTCGAGGAAGCGCCGCAGGATGTGCTTCTGCGCAGGAGTGCATTTCGTGCACGCCTGCTGGATCGCTTCCGGCAGGTCCTCTGTGAAAAAACATTAATTTTATTAGTAGTTGTGTCGAATTGCAACTGATGTAAGTTAAGTCTGAGAATTTTAGATTCATATTGGATACATTTATTCTAGATAGATATAAACATTATATCATACTGCATTAAATTTTATTGCGATATAAATTATGATGAATGAACAAGATAAAATCTCAGATCAGTTTGATGCATGTTCCTTCCGCGCCTAATAAATCTTATCTGAATAAAAAAGAGTGTAAGGAATAGCACTATACTGTGTTCCTTTAAACCACGAATGAATAGACTGTGTTCCTCTTCTACACACGCGTTCTATAGTAGGTATAAATTTTTGTAATATAGGTTTTTCGCGGTTTAATGGAACGCATTACTTTTCCTACTACCATTTTTAAAGAAAACTGAAGTACTTGTTTATACTCAGACCCCTCTTTCCCACTGGGCACTCTGGGCAAGTGCCCAGGGCCCCGTGACCGATAGGGGGCCCCCTCGTCCCTGCCAGATCACTAAACGATAACCGATTTTTATTGCCGAAAAACTTTTTTGATTCGAATACAACGAACCTAAATTACTGACTACAATACCACAGATAATATAATACTACTAAAGTAGACAATACCAATTTTCTTACAGCTATTGCATGTTCGAAGCTAGTCTACTCCTACCCAAAAACTAGGCTTTTTGATTTCCGCATGCTTAGATAAATTCAAATATATAAAAATACAATTCAATGGTATAACTAGGTGCGTAAAATTCCCTAAAAGTTATATGCAAGACGGCTTTGTTTATACTTTCATTGAATCATTCCTTCTGTTATTCATGTATCTATTTATCCATTTAAAAAAATATTTGTCCCAAATTATTCAAAATAAAAATGGCGAACTTACTCTTAAAATCAGCCATGACGTCGTTGCAAGCCGAGGTGTCCATGAAGCAGCCGTAGAAGGCCAGAAGCTGGTCCTTGTCGCTCACCACGGCCTCGATATCCAGGTCATCATTCTCCGTGGTGTACTTCTCTTCAGCCGCTACCAAGGCCACGATAGACAGGAGGATCAGGAACTTCATTGTGTTTGATCTGAAAGTTGGAAGATTCTTCGGTTATTTTATGTCGTTCTTCGGTAATTTTTCTGACGACCGATGTGGGGTAGTATGACTACCTTTGACGCAGAAGGTTCCGGGTTCGATTCTCGGTAGGTCAATCACAAAGTTAATATTTATCACTTTGTAAATTTGTTCCCAGTCTGGTTAGGACATTGCGGGCTGAACCACCCGATTTTCCGTAAGAAAGATGGTTCCGTGTTTCAGATGGCACATTAAGCGGAAGTTCCCTGTTGCTGTCTATGATAACATAGACGGCAGTCGTTACACAACCATGTCAGAAGCCCGCTACTGTAGAAGGCGGTTGGAAAATTCTGACATTAGGGTTAACTGAGTCGTTGGACGATTCGGTGTCCCATACGAAAAGAGAAGAGAGAGAGGTAGTTTTTCTATAGCCTGCAATCTGCATATGCGATCTATGTCATGGTATCATCCACTTTTTTCTAAAATGCAGGGTCCTGCTAGGTATATGGACATGGCTACGTGGGACTTGCCTTGCTAAACAGGGTTTACAAAAATTGACACTCGAAACTACGAGAGCTTGAAAAAAGTACTATTACTTTGCGCAGAACGAGATTTAAAAAAAAATCTAATGGGTAAGGTTTTCATAATAGAATAATATGTTACGTGTATTTATTATACACATTAAAAATCATAATTAAGATAAATTACGGAATATAGTAATGATAATAATCTAAGAGGTTGAATTATGACGAGGCTGGAGGAAACGGGCAATATATGCAATTTCCTTTTGTAAGCTACATTTCAAAGTATAAGTAAATATGCAGTAGGTAAGTATTGGTACTATAAACATAACATCAACATTCATCACATTTAAGAAATCAACTGACATTCGTAATTTTAAGTTTTGATGGCCCCGGGACCAAAAACGAATATCCATCACAAAAAAAGAAAATGCGTAGGTACCTATACATACATCGCAAATATTTTATTACCATGTTTTTTAAAATATTATATAAAAGTTTAGTTTATCCAAGGTTGTCAAATTTCATATCTAGTATCATCTAGGTATATTAAAATCTCTATAAATAATCCTACCTAAATTAAGTGAGTTCAAATATTCCAAAGAAGAAAATATATTTCTGCTGTCAAAACAAAACCGTGTCAAAAGCATAAACAAAAACAACCCGCGGCTGTTGCATTGCGCATTCACACCTCAATAAGCTGTCGTAATAATTCACGATAAAGGCTACATCATGTAATCAAATCAGCAAGGAATCAACTCGTTATTTCACGTTCTCGTTTTGTAAACTTAATTTAATTTAATTTATTTATTTCGTAAACTCAACAGCACATATTCGGTCATTACAATTTTAGCTTAAAACTTCAATAACCAATAACAGAGTTTAACATATTAAATAACATATTATTATGGATAAGCAGCCTAACAGCCTTACAGCATAATATTTTTTTAATTAATTAGATTAGATTAGATTAGATTTATTTATTACACATTATCAAATTCATTATTACAAGTAAGCATATTACATTAAATAAAAATGTCAAAGGATAATATGTTCGTCAAAAAATATGAATAAAATATATACGTATGTCAACTTATAATACAAAACAATACATTCAAATGTCAGTAAAGAGTATAGGAAATATAAAAAAACTTACGTCAGTAACAATATAAAAATAAGAAATAACAATGTCAAACAATGTACAAAAATAAGCAATTCAATCGAAATAAATATTAACAAAATAAAAATGTCACTACAAAACTTGTAGTCAATTAAAAACTAAAGCTAAGAAATTCCTTAATGTCATAAAATTCATTTTTCAGCAAAAGATACTTTAGTTGGTGATAAAATGCTTCATCGTTTGTAATTTCCCTGAGACTGGTTGGCAGATGCTCGTAATAAATCGGACCAATTACTCGCGGATTTTTAGTGGCCATTTGGGTGCGGTGGGGCACACTGGCTAGTCTACCCGCGTTGCGCAGGGACCGTCCCGCACATCCACGACGATTGAACTGCGCGATGTTCTGGCGTACATATGTTATTATTTGCACTAAATAAAGACCAGTCATCGTCATAATATTCTGTCTCGCAAATTGGGACCGGCACGATTGACGGGGCTTCAGATCTGCCATTATTCGAAGTGCCCGTTTTTGTAATATGAATATTCTGTCTGAGTCTGTTGAGTCTCCCCACAAAATCAGACCATAATTCAAAAGCGACTGGAAGTGCGCAAAATATGTCTGTCTAAGGATAGCACCAGAAACTAATGGCTTTAGTTTTCGTAACGCAAAGCATGCGCTACTAAGCCTTTCGCAGAGTGATTGTATATGACACTTCCAGTTTATATTACAATCCAGATTAAATCCTAAGAATTTGCAAGAGTTGCACAACGGGATCGGATTATTTATTAAAGGTGGTCTTTCAACATTCATTGCTGAAAATAACATTAGGTTTGACTTTTTTGTATTTAAAATAAGCCCATTTGCGGAAAACCACTCTTGCAGTTTGTCGTAGGTATTTTTTATTTTTACGTCTAACTGCTCATAAGGTCTTGCACTCACTATCACTGTCGTGTCGTCTGCAAAAAGAACAACTAAGCCGTCTGTAATGAAGTTGGACAAATCGTTAATGAATAGCAAAAACAGAGTATTTCCAAGTGCAGAGCCTTGTGGTATACCAATTGTTACATCACCTGCTTCAGATCTGTATTTGCGACCATCAACAGTGACCTCCACTAGCTGCTTGCGATCTTCTAAGAAGGATTTAAGCAACCCGTGGGCTTTGTCCTGAATACCATATAAAAATAGTTTATTTAAAAGAATGTCATTTTTAATTACGTCAAAAGCCTTAGTGAGGTCACAAAACACGCCAGCAGTTTTGTACCTGACATCAATGCCCGTGACAATCGAGTCCACTACCTGATGTGCAGCATCAGTAGTGGACCGGCCCTTCCGGTACGCATATTGTCTGTCCGTCAGTAATTCATTTGTCTCGAGATGTTGCATTATACTAGTTGATAATATCGATTCAATTATTTTTGAGACGTTAGGTACAATCGATATAGGCCTATGATTCTCTACCTGGGTCCTATCTCCTTTTCCTTTGTACACAGGGCATACCCTGGTAGTTTTTAGTACGTCATTATATTTATGATCTGAATCAGCAATAGCAATTAAATAGTAAAAGTGTATTTTTACCAGAAATGTAAATGTGAGTCCTATCCTGAAGGTAGCACACACGTCAATAATAACTGCAAGATCTAAATACAATAAAAAAAAATGTTATAAATCAACCTAATTATTAACGGGATTAAATTTTTGGCGACAGGACTACAAACTGTCTTTATCATGACATACGATTCATCTAAAAAAAAATGGCAATATTTGTTAGCGAATACGATACGATGGCAATAACGACAACCGTAATATTACGGTGTTTATCACTCTGCCCAACCGGCAAGGGATAAAGGCTTGATTTGTATGTGTAACAATGCTAGATGCACATTGGTAAAATACAATCCTTAAAAGCGAAAAACCACTCAGTGTTATGAACGGACATTTAAAAGTTTTAAATATTTTGTTTTGGACTTAAGATCATTATCACGCCTTATAATCCTCAAAAATCTCTAAACATGTTGTGTTACAATAATAAGTAAAGTAAGTAATGAGTTCTTACCAAAAAATGCTGCTAGTTATAACAATCGACTGAAGCTCTTTACGAAGATCCAACTCTTATATACCGTACTTCACTCCTGTGTCCCGACAAGGTGACTTTTAAAAACGTACTAAAATAACAACTTGTACAGATAATATCCCGATTTGACTCACAGCGACAATAGCATAAGATTTTTTGTAAAGCTCTACGTGACTGAGCCATTTAATAGGGTACTTGCTTTATATAAGCTCTGTATCTATAAATAAATGTTGTCTTTGTGTGAATGGGATATTCCAGATATCATTAACAAGTACGTTCACTAAGAACCTTTCCCCACTTATCCGGCATCCGTCATTTGCCGGTCCGTCAATTTCCGATCCGATTTTTCTAAATATATAGCAGGTTTCTACTTATTACACTACTATACATGCTTTTCCACTCTTCCGGCATTCGGCATTTATCGGTTCGGCAATTTTCCAAACTGAAATTTGGATTCTGACGGTCTGAAGTGACAACGTACAAAAAGTATGCATAGAAAAGGTACTCTTTAAACTCTACAATGACGTCATTCTACTGTCCGTCTTTTACCGGATATAGGTGGAAAAGCGTCATCCGGCACTCGAATATTGTCGGAAGGCTACTTCCGATGTCCGGCAGCCGGACCGGATAAGTAGAGAAATGCTGTCAACGTTATGTATCATTTAGATACGGCGAAAGTTCCAGATTAATCAGTGTCCAACTGTTATCATGAGCGGCAAACTGACGGGTGTAATGATAAAAAAATTGTTATAAGTAATTGTTTTGTGGTCCTACTTTGACTCCGAAAAACATAGCGCTGTCTTTTTCTGACACTAGGGTTCATCGGGTCGTTGGAAGACTCGGTGTCCCACACGAAAAGAGAGAGAGAGAGAGAGGAAAATTCAGATAAAATTCATTTACCCCAAGAATAAAGGTGGAATGGGTGAACTATAAGTATTAGTAGCTAGGTAACTAAAACAATTTTGCATTTATTTGAAGGTCATAGACTCTTATGATTAATAGTTCAAGCAAGTGCCGTCTCTCGCCCAACTGGTAAATTAGCCCTCTTAATGACATATGACAAATCGTATCTAAGAAATTATTGTAATTAAAAATTCGATAAATATGCAGAATTACTACATAGTAGTCACTTCCCGCGACGGTCTGTATGTACATATTATGTACACATTTATATATGCAAAGATCTTTAAAAATACTCAACGGATCATATTGATAGATAGAGTGAATAAAGAAGAAGATTTATATGTAAATGTAATAATTTTTTTGCCGTGTGATGCCGGCATAGAATAGCATCACCCAAATTTTTCCCGCGGGTGTTGTATGTAAGAGGCAACTAAGGGACTCGAGGGTTTCATGTGTATTAGAACTTTAGGCGACAGGCTGACAACCTGTCCCTACAGTTATACTCGAATCATCTAAAGGGGCCCTCAATACTTGTCAGACGTGGCGATAACGACCGTAATTTTACGATCGTTAACGCTCTGCCTACCCCGCAAGGGATAAAGGCGTGAGTTGTGTGTGTGTGTGTGTGCATGTTTTATTCCCACGGGAAAACAATTAGCAGCGAGTGCAACCATGGGACGAGCCGCTAGTTTTTAATAAAATGTAAAACGAGTTATCTCAAAATTATTATTCGTTAAGATACTTAGATTAAAATAAAAGCTATATAAGGATTTTGTTCCGCAATATTCTCCAGTTTTTCAACAAGCAAAGATCGTTGCGAAGGTGAGTAATGTGAGTATCTATTTAAAATAACATTTTTGTATCCCATGTTGTAAAATTTTATGAATAAATAAATAAATATAAATAAATAAATAACCCCCATAATATCAAAGTAATAAGCACAGTTCAAATATCTTGGGATATAAGATTATTATAAAAAAACTGTTGGCAGGCCTGGATTTTGAGTGTCTTTTTGTTTAATTTGTTCATAACTCCCCTATTTTCATGTATATTACAACTTGTCACTATAGTGATACACAAATTTATCTCAAACGGCCCTCAATATTTGTCAGACGTGGCTCTGCCTACCCCGCAAGGGATAAAGGCGTGATATATGTATGTATGTAACTTCCGTATACTGCGAATGCCTCTAGAGAAATCAGGATAATCACACTCAGTGTGTGAGGTTATCTTCTACTAGTGTGTCTACATTTATTTTATTAAAATGTTTAAATTTAACACATATTGGGACTTCAAAGCCGTATGGTGCGGGCTTAGAATAGCATAACCCCATATCTGCCCGTGAGTGTCGTAAGAGGCGACTGAGGGACGAAACTAGGGATTGGGCAGCAGCGTGTGTCGTGAATATTATCTACAATATCTTGCACTGCGCTCGCCAAGTCGCCTGCCAAGCGTGGTGAGTATGGCAATACCCCCCAATTTGGGGGGAGGCCCGTTTCCAGCAGTGGACTATTGTGGCTGTAGAAGTTGGGATTTAAACGATAAAGGATGTGGGATTTCCTAAATTGTGATGTACATACATACATATATCACGCCTTTATCCTGCAAGGGAAATGGCAGGGTAGGCAGAGTGTTAACGGCCGTAAGAATACGGTTGCTATCGCCACGTCTGTCATTTTTGAGGATAGTTTTCCAAGGTAGTTTCAGGAAACATGTGTATCACTATAGTGACAGGTTGTCAGCCTGTCGCCTAAAAATTGTAATACACCAATACTCTTGAGTCCCTTAGTGGTCTTTTACGTATTTATTATGTTTTATTTACTTTTACGACGCCCGCGGGAAGGATGGGGTGATGCTATTCTAAGCTGGCATTACACGGCAATTATGATGTATCAAGTGTAAAATTTAGTAGGAAATGCTTATCTAACAATTTTAGATCCAACACCATGAAATTCTTGATCGTCCTATCCATGGTCGCTCTGGCGATAGCTGCCGAGTTTTACCCTACGGACCACGACGACCTGGACATTGAGGAGGTGGTTTCCAACGATGACCTGCTGCTCAGTTACAACACCTGCTTCACGGATAGATCTTCTTGCAGTGATATTCCGGCATTCTTCAAACGTAAGTAACTACTCCAAAGTTTGTGTACTATTCTCCTTGCCTTATCCCGTTCTTTGTCGGGGACAGCTACCTAACCTAGGGGATTTGACGTGGAACCAAGTTTCGTGAAACAAAGTTACTTTATCTGGTCCTTAATATGTAGAGATCGGTACTGTACTTAATTTAGTCACTAAGCAATGTCTTGTCAAAATGATATTTAAGAAAATAGCTTTACAAACATCAAAACCCATTCAGTTGCGGAATTTTAGGCAGTATTAACATTACAAGACATTCCCCCGCTTTCCCACGTGTTGTGTATGTGTGCGCGGCTGCGCCCGCGTAAGCGTTCCATAGTTTATTAAAGTAGTGTGCTAACAGCAGTCCGTGGTTTCACTCGTCTCCGTGGTACGAAATCTAACACTGGCGACAGGCGCCTACCCGCGTGTGCAAATATTATAAAACAGAAAAATGTCGGCAATTTTTGGAGTTTTGCCAACGTTTAATCACACCTTGCAAGTGTGGAAAACGTTTAAAACAAGGATTTCGCAGTGGTTCGTTGCAAACGACATAAATGATACTAAAGATGCGACGAAAGAAAAGAGACGAGCGTTACTACTAAGCACACTCAGCGACGGTACTTTCAAGTTGGCTTCGGATTTGGCTCAACCTAAGGAACTGTCGGCAGTACCGTACGATGATATCCTGACGTTGCTGGACAATCACTTCACTCCCAAAGTGTGTGGTTTTGGGGAGCGGTCTAAGTTTTTCGAAGCGGTACAACAGCCAGGAGAATCACATGCACAGTGGGCCGCGCGACTGCGTGGCCTGTCGGCGTCGTGTGATTTTGGCAGTTTAGACGAGGTGCTACGCGATCGTTTCGTTATGGGCATGCGGCCCGGACCGGAGCGAGTGAAGCTGTTCTCACAGGACCTGCCGGAGCTGACGCTGGCGAAGGCAGTGGAGCTGGCCAGCAGCACGAGGCGCGCGCTGGATGCGGCCGCGGGGTCGTCCGCAGCCGGCGTCGCCGCGGAGACGCATATCAACGTCGATCAAGTTTTTAAAGTTGTCAAAGATGGCGGCAACAAAAATCGCGCGACTAGTGAAAAGTGTCATGTGTGTGCTCGGTTTCACAAAAATAAAAGCGAGAGGTGTGTCTTCGCTAACTACGTCTGTAGGCGATGCAATTCGAAAGGGCACCTTGCAAGGGCCTGTACAAAGGTCAATTTCCTACAGACCAATATGGAAGGTGATGTGAGCGAGGGCGACGATGGTGAGTCTGCGTTTTTTAATATTCGTTCCAATAATAGGGAACCTATGTATGAGACCGTGTCAGTTTCGGGGGTAAATCTAAAATTTGAAATCGACAGTGGCTCGGACGTGACGGCGGTGTCGGAAAGTACCTATAAACAACATTTTTCTAATGTGCCGTTGTCCCTAACCAGGAGAAAGTTAATTACCTACACAGGTGATATAATCAAATGCGTAGGTATTTGTCAACTGCCTATTCAATATTCAGATGAGCAACATTATCTAGATGTTTTTGTGGTTAGGAACGGGGGTCCACCTATTTTAGGACGTGATTTTATATCGGCATTTAAATTGGAGCTGGTAAAGATAAACTTTTGTTCGGCACACAAAAATGAGGTACAACTGTTGGAACAGCAATATCCGTCTGTGTTTTCCGATAACCTAGGTCTATTTAATAAATTTAGTGTGAATTTACAACTCAAACCCCAAGCGAAACCGGTTTTCTTCAAAGCGCGCCCGATAGCGTTCGCGTTACGCGACAAGTTAGACAAAGAAATAGACCGTTTGATAAGTTTAGGTATATTAAAGCCGGTAGAACATTCCGACTATGCGTCCCCCGTAGTCCCGGTGCTAAAGAGTAATGGATCTATAAGGCTCTGTGCAGACTACTCAGTGAGCATAAATAAACAATTAATTGTGGATAAATATCCGTTACCAACCGTAAAGGAGTTGTTTGCAAAACTTCATGGTGGCGTACAGTTTACTAAGTTAGATTTATCCATGGCATACCAACAGTTTGAGCTGAATGAGGAGTCACAAAATGTAACTTGTATTAACACCCATCGTGGTTTGTTTAATTACACTCGACTGGTGTTCGGTTTGGCCAGCGCGCCCGCTATTTTTCAGCGCGCCATTGATTGTTTACTCGCCGGTATGAACGGGGTTCTTTGTCTAATTGATGACATTTTGATAACAGGCAGGGACAAAAATTAACACATGGAGAGGTTGCATGCCGTCTTGAGTAGATTGCAGGATGCCGGTTTGACCTTGCAAAGAGAGAAATGCGAATTTTTCAAAAACGAGGTAAACTATTTAGGTTATGTTATCGACCGTTATGGTTTACGCAAGTCCCCTGAAAAGGTGAAGGCGATGGTTAATGCACCTGTTCCTACGAATGTAAATCAGTTACAATCGTTCCTAGGTTTAGTGAATTATTATAGAAATTTCGTGAATGGCGCCTCATCCATTTTGAGCCCTTTATACGATTTATTAAGGAAAGGGGTGAAATGGAATTGGACGGCTGAACACAGTAACGCATTTATGAAAATAAAGGAATGCTTGGTGTCTGAACAGGTTTTAACCCACTTTAACCCAGATGCTTTGAAGTTAATTTTAACAGTGGATGCGTCGCCGACCGGGTTAGGAGCTATATTGTCGCAAGTTGAAGAAGACGGTTCGGAACGTCCGATTTCGTTTGCGTCCCGCACACTTAGCGCAGCTGAAAAAAGGTATTCCCAAATACAGAAAGAGGCCACAGCAATAATATTCGGAGTTCGAAGGTATCACCAATATTTATATGGTCGATCTGTACCTTTCGTCCTCCGAACAGATCACAAGCCTCTTATCTCTATTTTCAGTCCACAGCGGGGCGTGCCGGAGGTTTCGGCTAACCGGTTGCAGCGGTACGCACTATTCCTTGGTGGTTATAACTACGTTATAGAGTATATATCAAGTGTAAACAACAGTGCGGACTGCTTATCGCGCGCTAGCTTACCTACCGAGAGTGGAAGGGAGCGCGAGCTCAGTGCGCAGCCGGTATCGTCAGCTGATCGTACCTGCTATTTGAACTTTATAGTAGAAGGCTCCTTACCGGTCACACGTAAACAATTACATACCGAGACCGCCAAAGATGAGGTATTGAATAAGGTAGCTAATTATGTTATGAATGGCTGGCCTAAGACGGTCTCGGATGCGCAGATTAAGCCATATTTTAATTGCAGGCTACAACTATCTTTCGAAAACGGATGTTTAATGAGGGGACATAAGATAGTGTTGCCTGAAAGTTTAAGGTCTGCAATTTTATCAGAGTTGCATAATTCACATCTGGGAATAGTAAAAACTAAAGCGGAGGCACGTTCGAGATTCTGGTTTACAGGAATCGACGATGCTCTGGAAAGAATGATAAACTCTTGCGATATTTGCATTCAGCTACGACCTTCGCCCGCGCGCGCACCCCTCGCGACGTGGGAGTATCCACCGCAAAAGTTCTATAGAATACATATAGATATGTTACTTCTAAACGGATGTTCATACTTGGTTATTATTGATGCGTACACCAAGTGGGTAGAAGTTTTTAACATGAAAACTAATACTACAACCTCGGCAGTTATTGAGAAGCTATACGAGTTTTTCTCGCGGTTTGGGTTACCACGGTTACTGGTAAGCGACAACGGCACAAACTTTACGTCACAAGAGTTTGAAAAGTTCTGTGCGCTTAATGGCATTACTCATGTGACGTCACCGGCCTATCACCCTGCTAGCAATGGTCAGGCGGAAAGCTACGTGAAAGTAGTTAAAAAGGGAATAAAATCTTGTTTGATGAGTAGTCTAAATCAAAAGGACAGTAAAAATAAATTAATGAAATATCTTTTTGACTATAGAAATTCAGTTCATTCCACTACGGGGGTTCCGCCTGCCCAACTAGTATTCGGGCACAAGCTTCGCTCGCGCCTCGATGCGCTGACTCCGACGCCGCCGGCGCCTGCGCATGCCGCTGCCGGTGAGACATCGTCATCGTTGCCCACGCCCACTCAACTTGCCGACCGGGTTCGGTTTAAACAGTGTTTACAGGATAAATACAGTGGCGGTAAAAATAAACAATGTTATGTAGCAAATGACAAAGTACTGTTTAAAAAAAATGTTAACAAACAACAAGTTTGTATGGTGTAAGGGAATTATCATTAAGAAAATGGGTAAAGTAACATATTTAGTAAGAGATTGTGAAACTTCAAACTATTTAAAAAAACATAAGAATCAGATATGTTTGTATAAAGGTAATCAAGAGTTTAGGCAATCTGATTGGGACGCGGCACATGAATTAATTGAGGATACAAATTTGTCGTCAAACGACCATGTTGATAACGACCAGGTCGTTGGGGAGGACGAAAGATCAAATGAGGATACCTTGGTAGAAGACCAGGAGTTACTTGAATCTTTGGAGAAGACTGTTGAGAGTTCAGCTACATGCTCGGACACCAGCGACTTCCTCGATGCCGAAGAAGAAACTGCTACCAGTAACGACTCAACGCCTGCTTCGTCTATTGCCACTGATAGTGACGTCATGCAGTCATCGTCGCCGTCTTCGATATCGGTTACGAGCCCTACTCCTGCCGTTGTTCCACCTGCGTCGGAGTCTACAGAGTTGGCGAGCTCCAGCTCAGAAGCGAGATCTGCGGAGCCTTCGACAGTTGAGTCTGAAGAGACTAAGAGAAACCTTCGCGCCCGTCCCAATATTAATTATAAGCCTTTCTTGCGTAGGTAATCTTTAAAGAAAAGATTAGTTCCTAAATATGAGGGAGGAGTGTTGTGTATGTGTGCGCGGCTGCGCCCGCGTAAGCGTTCCATAGTTTAATAAAGTAGTGTGCTAACAGCAGTCCGTGGTTTCACTCGTCTCCGTGGTACGAAATCTAACACCACGGAAAATAGTGAAAGGGCGTTCTCGCACTTAAAGGCGTCAACAAAGTCATATTGTTTGTTCGTAAACCGAAATTTTGTGATTAAATGTGGGTATAGGTACATACATTTTATCAACCGTAAAAGAATACATATTAAGTTCATTTTAAGCCAAATGCAACAAAATTGTAGGGTGAGTTTTACTCATAAAACCAAACAACTTTCCCTAAAAATATGGGCAAAAATATGAAAAAACTGGACTTACCAAAATTACTTTTAAAAAAGTCCCACTGTATGTCAACTGTGTAAGGTTCCATTATTTTCATATGTTGCCCTATGAGTCGCGGGGAAAGCTGTTCAGTTTCACGTGCAATACACGCTCTAAGAATTTAGTACTGAATTTGGAATGACTCTATATATATAAGTGTACGTAAGCGTAAAGTGTAAAATCTCTGACTTTTTCGCAGAGTTCCTGCCTGAATCGTTTGCGCAGGCGTGTGCGAAGTGCACCCAGCCGCAGAAGCACATCATGAGGCGCTACGTGGAAGGCCTCAAGCAAAAGCACCCCGAAGAGCTGGCAGCCTTCTTCAAGAAGTTCGACCCCGAGAACAAGTACACGGCTGCGCTGGCAGCTGCAGTTGCTAACGCTTAAAAAACTTGATGTTTTTCATTTTTGTTGCAAGTAACTAAAATTTTTTGTTGGTGATTTATTATGTTTTATTTACTTTAGTGTACAAATCGTCCACGGTTTTACACTTTTGTGCATAAAGTTAAATAAATTGTATAATACCTACTTATAATAATAGGTCGATATTTCAATTCAAATAAAATGATTCAGCACTACAAATTAATAAAAGATTTTTAAATGAGCGTCTATTGTATTTATATACCTACATACCCACATATTATTTATAGTAGATATAACGAAACCTCGGAAGTCGGAATCGATTTCAACGATTTTTACAAAATTTCGTAGATATATTCCAGGTGAAGAGTGCGATAAATGAGTTCATTCCCAAAAAAATACTTTTAATATAACAAAGAATAAAGCTTACAAATACGGAAATGAAGCCAATGCTTGGTCAACCAGGTATAGTTCATTATCAATTTGACTGTCAAGGAAAGAAAGAAAGGAAAAAGAATGAGAAAGTTGGATAATCTTTGGTCCGCTATCAGAAACTATACAATACAACCCTACCTTCACATAAAATACATGCTTAGGTTCGGTGTCTTGATTGATATATACCTACTTAGTAGTTGATGAGCAAAGTAAGCCAAATGCCTGTTTATTATCCTCGAGCAATTTTTGTTGAAGCAGAAAGGACTGTTTCAAAGGCAGTGCTATACAAAAATTAAGGAACTGTAAGATAGAAAATCATTTTACGATCCCATGTAGAACAACGATCTCATCAAAATAAAAAGTCAAAAATATTGGACAGCGAAATAGAGGGTTGAAATGGGATCCTATTACCCTGAGACTCCGCTTCCCCTCCGTCTGATCGTCTGTCACCAAGCTGTATCTTATAAACAGTGACAGATTTCGTAGGTATTTCTGTTGCCGCTACTAGCGTCAAAATCTACGGGCCTGCTATAACAACAAACACTAGAAAATAGAACAAAGTTAATATTCAAGGGAGCTCGCAATCAACAAACATGTTTTTATACCATGTTACATGTCATCCTGCTACTTGTAGAAGGCGGTTGAAAAATTCTGACACTAGGGTTCATCGGGTCGTTGGACGACTCGGTGTCCCACACGACAAGAAGAAGAAGAAGACATGTCATAATGCTACATAACTTTTGTGTACTTGTAGTATCTTAAATTGAAGGTAAGTAGATCTATTGTACTGATAATTTGTCAATTATATCCTTTCAAGTACAAAATATATTATGCTTTATAAAAAAACAGGATACTATAAAATAGTAATAGCATACGAATATAAGAAAATTAACTGGTTTATTAAAAAAGGATTTCAAAATTATCCAAATTATTGTACCAAAGTATGTTTTGAGAGTTTATACAAATGGCAAAGTATATTTCATAAATATAATTAAGTGAATATTATCACAATAATGTTAATACAACATAATATTATTCACAGGTAGTGGTCGAGACTTTCTGTCTAATTGTAGCTATTGCAAGTTAATTTATTAAGATCAACGAACGATCTAAAAAAACTGTTTTCAATCACCCAATACTGATAAGTTGCTTCTCGTTTTTGTCTTGTTGGACAAAAAACATATTCAACACATAGTTTTTGCGGCGAATGTTGCGTGTTTTTCCTTTGGACGAGAAGTTTAGTCGCTTCCGGCGAGGAATTTGTCGAAGGCTACTTTGAATTCTCCTTTGGGGTCCTCTTTCTTGATGAGCTCGGCCCAGACTTCTGGAAGCTTCTCCTGGAAGCCGTGGACGACGGTGCGCACCAACTCTTTCTGTTTGGGCGTGCACTTAGCGCATGAAGTACGCAGAGCTTCGGGAATCCTCTCTGAAATGACAAACATGAATCAGAATTTTGCAAAAGGTCTATGTGAGCTAGAGGTCTCGAAAACTGAACTTCGAACACGCTACTCCGTCAAAACTCATGTCCGACATAACTAAATTTCGACATTACACTACTTCGGCAATAGACGTGTTCGACACCAACTATTATTTATTCTGTGCTAGAGGCTAGATTTGATCTGTATGAAGGCATGGCATTTACCTACATTATCAATTAGTTTTTTCCAGTGCAAATTTCTTGGTAGAATTAACCAGCTCTTTCACAAAAGAGGGTTTTCCACTAATGTTAAAGCAGTAAAAGTAGATAAAAAAGCATCACTTACTTTTGAAGTCGTTTCCTTCAGCGGTACAGGGTCCCTTGTCGAGGAAGCATTTGCCGTAAGCCTTCAGAAGACGTGTATTTTCTACGAGCTCTTTTGCATTGAAGCTGTCGTAAGCAGGATTGTAGGTCTCCTCCTCGGGACGAGCTAGAGCCACCGCCACCAGCACGCACAGTACCAGAATAGTCTTCATGATTTAGTTTCTGGAAAATATTTGTATCTTTAATATATATTATATATATATATATATATATATATATATAATATTTAATATTTATATATATATAATATTTCTATACACACATATCTCGCCTTCATCCCTTGCAGGGTAGGCAGATCTTTAACGGCTGTAAAAATACGGTCGCTATCGCCTGACAAATATTAAGGGCCCTTTCAGATGATTCGTGTATCACTGTAGTGACAGGTTGTAATACACATGAAACCCTCTCCTCGTCGCCTCTTACGACACCCGCGGGAAAGAAATGGTGTGATGCTATTCTAAGCTGGCATCACACGGCATATTCTATTTCTGTTATATTATAACTCCAAAAAGTAGAAGCCGTGTAAGTAAAGTTCATTGATATCAAATGTTTTAATTATTGTCACTTCTAACATTAACCTTTTGAAAAGTAACTGCATAGGTACCTATGTACCTATTTTAGTACTTAGGCTAGGTTTAATATAGTAGAATAGGCTATTTAAAACCGACGACAATGCCATATACTATTATACTTAATGTTCGTTGATGGTCAAAACAAAATGCTTACCTAGGTATCCAAAAATAATATATCCATTCACTTACCTATCGTTTACTCCTGAGTCTAGAGTACTACTGATATGATTCCTCTCAGCTCGGTGATTCTTATATACCTATGATTTACACTAGGAAAACACGTGTGTTGTACCTACTAATAAAAAAATTGACAGAGTACTCGTCAATTTGGACGTAAGCTAATACTGCCATTGAAGCGTCACAGAGAAAAAAACAAAGACGTACTTCGAACCAAATCTAGAAACACTTTGCATTGGCGCGATCGTGAGGATGTGATAATAGTTAGGTCCAACATTCGAAGATCCTTGTCGTCTATAAGCGACATGCAGTTGCATAATTTTATTGTTAAAAATCACCTAATTGAAACAATTGACCGACACTATTCGAAATACAGGGTAAACCAAAGAAAAAAAATATTGACGATACCTACTCTATGGCACTACCTAGTAACGTCAAAATTATTTTTAAGAATCCTCACTTCCTGGGAAAATCGGTACTAGTGGTATTATTATCCGGTCCAAAATATTAAATTTTAAAAATTCAACCCCATGGATTTATACGTATATATTTATCATTTAAAAAATTGTATCTACAATGTTCTAAGATTCCAGAAAAGTACTAAAAATATGCATTTAATGAGCCGAAATTAACCTATGAAGGTAGAACGTATCTTAGGCCTTTCCCACATTTCATCGCAAAGATCCACACTCGAAATGTCACTCACCGCTCTTGACGCAGGTCCAACGCACGACGCTGCCCTAGCGCTGCGTTAACGCTGGGTCGTGCGTCAAGAGCGGTTTTCGTATGGTTATTGGCGTTTCTAGTAAGGATCTGACAGCGGCAAACGTTAGCGCAGCGTTATTTTTGCGCTTTAGTGTAATAAAGGCCTAAGTTAGAAGGTTTTGTACAAAAAAGATCTGCTTATTTTATCATACCTACACAAGGGTAATTAAATTCAGAATTCTCTGCAAAAGTCCTAAAATATGCCCTACGCCAGTGCCTAGGGCTTCTCAAGCAGGAATGCGACAGTCATGTACATATCTAATACATACATACATATATCACGCCTTTATCCCTTGTGGGGTAGGCAGAGCATTAACGGCCGTAAGAATACGGTTGCTAGCGCCACATATGACATTTTTGAGGATTGTTTTCCAAGGGAGTTTCAGAAAACATGTGTATCACTATAGTGACAAGTTGTCAGTCTGTCGCCTAAAAATTGTAATACACCAATACTCGCGAGTCCCTTAGTCGCCTCTTGCGACACCCGCGGGAAGGGTGTGGGGTGATGCTATTCTAAGCCGGCATCACACGGCACATCTAATTGTGTGTATAAAGGACGGTAATATGGATATCGATAGAACTGCTGTCTTCCTCGGCGTTGAAGTTTCTTCAGTTCTAATCTTACCGCTTCGTAGCCATTGCTCTGAGCAACTTCAAAAATTTTGGCTGTGCTCCTGTATAACAAACACATCAAGTGATGAACAAACGTTCCTAACTTCTGGTCTTTTTTCTAGGAAACTTTTTCAGTGCTAAATTGCATTAAAATAATTTAAATGGTTTAGCTGCTGTTAACTGTCTGTCGAAAGAATAAGATATTTTTACCCCGTAGTGATTTGCAGTGTAGTTGTAGAAGTAATTACTAATGTTATAAACATTTTTGAAATATGCCGTGGGATGCCGGCTTAGAATAGCATCACCCCATTTCTTTCCCGTGGATGTCGTAAGAAGCGACCAAGGGACTTGAGGGTTTCATGTGTATTACCATTTTTAGGCGACATGCTGAAAACCTGTCACTATAGTGATACACAAATTATCTCAAACGGCCCTCAATATTTGTCAGATATGGCGATAGTGACCGTATTTTTACGGTCGTTAACGCTCTGCCTACCCCGCAAGGGATAAAGGCGTAATATATGTATGTACGTATGTATTTTTGAAATACTAGCCTCTGAATTTATCGATGACATACGCACAACTAACACATCTTTCCTATTTATTAATAGTGTACATACAAAGCCATGTCGATGACTTAATATTTACATTAAAACCTTTAAGCAAAAATATTTACTGACTACTGTTGTGGTTAGATCACATAACTAACATAATGGGGCCAAAGTTTGAAACGGCTAGTAAGTATTAAATAATAATAAAAATTATCATACATCATTAGAAATGTTGTTTTCATCTGTCTAAGGCGCATCGCAAACTTAACGCACGACGGACCGCTAAAATATCGCAGCGGTCTGTCAGATCCATATTAGAAATGTCACTCCCCATACTAAAACCGCACTCGACGGACGAAGCTGCGATAGCGCCCCGTTAACAGCGGTTGAGCGGTTTTAGTATGGTGATTGACATTACCATTAGGGATCTGACAGAAAGCGGCGATATTTTAGCGGTCCGTCGTGCGTTAAGTGTGCGATCCACCTTAATCCGTCAGCTTTGATCTCGCTGGCTTTGATGAGTCATTTATCATTCGTTATTGATCTGTTGATTTTGAGCGCATAAAATATTGCTAAGTTCTTATACTTTGACCAGTACTTACCGGACTAGACTATTACCTCTGATGTTAACATGTAATTAATTTTATTATTTACATCAGATATTACCTACTGTTTACAAACGTTGGCTAACCTTACTTATTGTTTATAAACTATTTTACTAACTCCGTAGGCGGATCGCACAATTAACAGACAACGGAGCGTTGAAATATCGCAACGGTTTGTCAGATCCATACTATAAACGTCACTCCCCATCTAATACCGCACTCAACGGAAGACGCTGCGATAGCGCTGCCTTAACAGCGGTTAAGCGGTTTTAGTATGGGGATTGACATTTCTATGATTTGACAGACCGCTGCGATGTTTAAGCGCTCCATCGTGCGTCAAGTGTGCGATTCGCCTTAGTTAATTGTGTCGCACGTCCCAAATAAAATTAAATATGAATTACGAAAACTTATTTTCAATTCTTCAAAATATCTGGAGATCCTATATCAGCTGTAGCTTTATTTGAAGTGCCGTTTGTTTACCTTTCACAAACCTAAATTTAGAACGTCGTACCGAAATGCATCTTCCAATATATGTATATAATATACCTATAAATAAAATATATAAATAAATATAAATATTTTGGACAAATCACACAGCGCCATCTAGCCCCAAACTAAGCAAAGCTTGTACTATGGGAACTAGATAGCTGATACTAATACATATATACTTTTTTTTGTAAATAAATACATATTATACATAGAAAACACCCAGACTCAACACAAATATTTGAAAATTTACTTAACAAATATTTGTGTCCGGTGGGGATCGAACCCACGACCCTCGGCGTAGAAGGCAGGCATACTATCCGCTACGCCATCGGGACAGTCAAGACAGTATAGCAGCCAGCAATATTTCAGCTTACACAAAAGGAGTATCAGCTCCAATACCCTGATCCTATTATACAGGGTGTAAGAGACGGTGTAACGAAAACTTTGCAGGCGTGATCAGACCATGAAATTGAACATAATTTTCTATGAGGGCTGTGTTGGGAAACGAAAAAATTTTTTCGAGTTTCCATACAGGTGATAGGGAATTTTGTATGGAAACCCGATTTTTTTTATGTTTACCAACATAGCCCCCACAGAAAAAGCTGGTGCCCACGTCGCGGGCACCAGCTGGTTAAGAATATTAAAAATAAAAATATATTTTTTTTGGGAATTCGTACGTTATCTCATCTGTTTTTAACTGCTTTTTATTAAGTAATTTAAAAAGTAATATTATTTTTCGCGTTTTATTTGAAATGGCATTGCTGTTTGCATCAAAATTTCATTGCTAAACAACATTTAGTGTGCAAATATGAATTTTATATTTACATTGTGTGAGTTCGGCAAAGTTCAAGATCTCACACGACTGCCTTGACTAGTACAGTCGGATTATGAATAAGCTACACAGGGGTACTCCATACAAGTTGGAATATGTCTTAATATTAAATTATTGAAAAATATTTCTTTCCATAATCTTTATATGGGCCGGCTTAGAATATCATCACCCCATTTCCTACCCGTGGGTGTCGTAAGAGGCGCCTGAGGGACTTGAGGGTTTCAGGTATATTACAATTTTGAAGGCGACGGGCTGACAACCAGTCACTATAGTGGTAAACAAATTATCTCAACCCTCTCTATATGTCGGACGTGGCGACAACGACAGTATTTTTGCGGTTGTTTACGCATTGCCTACTCCGCAACAGATAAAAGCGTGATATATGTATGTATGTATGGAACGCCACTGTACAGCTTATTTCCTTGAACTGTGTGTAGGTACATTAGTTCGGTTGCTGTCTTAAAATAACAGGAAAAACATATGAAATTAAATATGTTATTTATACAATAAGTAGTAGAGCTAGTAATCTTAATTAGAAGTATTTGCAACCACATTAGCATTCTTATTTAGTTAGTTGTAGAGTCGTTTTAGAAATGTAAAATGAGCAGAAAACATGCTTTACTCAAAAATTCCCTGAATGTGATTCTTTGTTCTGGTAAGTATTTACCACTTTTTAGTTTAATCATAAAATAAAACAAAAATACACGATCCAATGATGATGTTGTATTTATAGAGGCTTGATGTTTAAACTTATCATAGTATATTGTAGTAGAGAGCCTGTTTAAAAAATAGTTAAACAAATTTTATTAATTTTACAAATTTATTATTATTATTTTATTAATTTTACAAATATTTAATTTCCTTGTATTTTAAGTAGGTAGTGATTTTTTACAATTAATGTTATTTATATTCACAAAATAAAAACATTTTAACAAATACTAGCAAAACAAAAATACAGAGATAAGTACCTACCATATTATTTATTGCCATTAAAATCGAAAAAAAGCTAAATGGACACTGCGAATTGAATGTCATAAAATGACAAACAGTATACATGACAGGTAATGAATGAATCTTCAGTACGTGAAGATTAATCAATTCACATTTTTCTTCTACATGCTTGATATCTGTGACGTCTGTCAGTTTCGGGCAAATGCTATTACATAAGGTTCATTTTACTTTACTTTTCTTTTAGTATGGATCTGTCAAACGTCACAAGTATCAAGCTATATTTTATAAACTATAACTACATCACTATTCTTCTTTTTGACAGGTCATTGCTCTTGTCGTAAACCCTCTATCTCCTGTCTTTTATTAACCTCCTGATTAAAACTTTCTTATTTACTTGAGCCAAATAGGTAGGTAGTTTCTTTTTCTTCCTCTCACTCTATCCTTGGATCTTGCCCTCTACGGTTGTCTTAAATAATATTATTAGTAACCTAAAACACTTGCAACAAGCATGTATCCTAAGAAATATTTGAAATAGTATGTAAGGTCTACAAACTTCCGAGATGCCCAGTTGATCTGCTTCGCTAGGTGTGCGTTACTTGCCAATATGAGCAACAGCAGGCAAATGAAGAAGAGGCATGTTATTGAGTACAATATATCAGTTTTCTTCATTAAAGTCACTTTCCTTATATCTGGCATTTTCATCACTCGTTGGTTAGTAACTTGTCTTCTTCTATACTAGTTTTCTTTGCAATCTAAAGTAGGTATCTTCGCACTCCAATAGTTCGGTTATCAATTTTAAATGAAGTATAAATTTTCGTCGCTCTAATTGTGTTCACTTCGCAGATGTTTTAACAGTAACTGAAAATCTTAACGCGCATGTTGTCTGGTAATCGTGATCAAATAAAGACGAACTATTAAATGAGTTTTGGTGAGTCGCACACCCGCAAGATGTCATTGCGGTTTTTCGAGTGGGACAATGAAACGATCCGACGACTGGATGAACCCTAATATCAGATTTTTTTAAACCACCTACTACTAGCAGTTGCAAGTATCTAGACAGTTAAAGCAATCGTAGATAGCAACCGGGATCGATGGCTTAGCGTGCACGGGTCCTTTCTTTTGAGACCTTTTCCTGCGGTTTGTAAAAGCCAACATACAAGAAGCATACAAATAACAACCTGAGTTAACCGGAATTTGATGCGACGACGTGAACGAAAAGCGTGCGGCGTGTTTGTGAGTGGAACCGCCATAAAGTAGTAATTTTGAAACAATACGATTTAATGAATAGTGAAATTTTCTTATCCAGTAGTTGATGAATATACTTCATGACAATAAATGAACATAACATACCTACATCACTTCAATTTTGATATTGTGGAATGATATTTAAGACAGTGATATGGTTAGGAAAATTATTCCCTCCTTGTTGGTTTCTTAGCATCACTGAACTATAAAATTTAGTTTGGACTGTTAAATTTTCTGTTATCAAATATAATTTATTTTCCGAGATATAAATCTAGGTTTCTTCAAAGAATCGAAGCTTGGTCAACTTTCGCAGATCACAATTTAACAGATTGGACGTAATTGCAGTGCCTCTGACGCACTGACCTCTGAGATTAGGCATTGGGGTCAAGAGCGTGTCGCATCCGACACCAGACCTCGCCTTAATGTAGACATATTGATTCTTCGCTCCATGTAGGTCGGACACAATAAACACATCCACGAATTACTACTACACGCATTCATTTGTAGGTAGCTGAGTTTATTCATATAGAACGCACACAGTACAAATCGAACAAAACCTATAAAACTGCATTTCAGATAACAAGTAACCGTTTAAAGTGAGTCAGTTACTACATAAACACTAGTTATCGTTCCTTGAAGTAAAAACTGAAAGGAAACCATAAGCGAAATAAAGATAGCGATACGAACGTAGTATTTACGAGTGCACAAGTACTTGAAATCATTTTCTCAAACGAATCAGAATAATATCACATTGTTCTCAATGAGTTGCTCATATCGAGCTGGTGACATCACTGGCTAAAAGAGCTCCAACTGACTTTAATTGAGAGAGACGACGACGCTGCATCGTAGCTGCCGACTTTTGATCCAATCCAGTTTCACTTGCGACATCCACCGGACTCATTTAAAAAAAACATACGTATAACCAAAATGGATGATTGGCATGGAATCCCTATTGCCGGCTTTATATGTGCACTCATCTTGGTGAGTTTATTTTATCATTAAATAAACCTTCACTTTAAGCATCAAACAACACGCTTCACATAAACAAACATATTATTCTGTTTTTATTGTGCAGGCAGCGCTGGTGGTCGCGTGGATCGCATTTTGCATGTTCTGCAGAGAGCGGCACAGATCCGAAAGATATCAGTACGACATATCAGATATACGGCACAGAAACTACCAGCTAGCACAGGAACAAGAAGCGAGTGAGCTTGAAACAAAGGATACTGAATACAAGAAGACAATCACAGCTGGGGTATTCATCCTTCCATCGCGTCACAAACAGAAGGACGACGCATATCAGAAAAGGCCGGATTATCCAGAAAGTCCACCACCAAACTTGCAGGCGGGCGCGGACAAACTAGTTGACATATTCAACGACGGCGTAGCAGACGCAGACGTGCACTACAAGGATGGGATTTACGAAATTGACTCTAATTCACAGTACCATAGCGATGTCTAATTATCTAACCCAGTTACCAGCGCGACAAATTACCCTGCACCAGCACATAAGGCATGTTGCAGTCGGGTGACGCAATGATTTGCACATTCTATACCCACCATGATTTATGTACTATTACTAACAAAGGCGGATCGCACACTTAACGCACGATGGAGCGCTAAAATATCGCAGTGGTATGTCAGATTCATACTGAAACGTCACTCCCCACACTAAAACCGCACTCGACGGACGATGCTGCGCCAGTGCTGCGTCAATAGCGGTGGCGCGGTTTTAGTATGGGGATTAAACTGTAATATAATCCGCCTAACTTGTAATATAATCGTTAAAATGTATTAAAATAAAAGATGTTAATATTTTATAAATTCTTTATTTCCTTACTTTAACTTTCCCTGTAAGTCCAGTTACCTACATTAAACTTAGGCAGCATAAATATTTAACTTATAAAATAAAAAATAATATACCAATGTATAATTTAGTAGCCTCTGAAGGTCAAGCTATGTTAACAGTATCTACTACCTATAGAATCCTAAGGACATACCTAAAGGACTGATTTCAAGTTAGATTATGATATCCGCGCTTTCGCATGCACTGAATTTTAATATTAGTCTGTTTGAAATATTTCCATGTGTGATTTTCAATAATTATATAACCATTATCCGTAATTCATCTCTAATGGAACTGACAGTATAAAATCGCTAGAGTGAATGACTAATTAAATGAACAAGAACTTCCTGAGATCTGATCATGTCATTGTGGGTAGGTATTGTAGATACTTTACTAGTACATACATACACATTCACGAGTTATTTATTGCTAATAATATATAATACTTTGGATGGTCTCTGTTGTAGCTGCTAGTTACTAAGTATACTTATCTTTAATCATAAAATAACCTACCCACAAATATAATTATTTTATGTAAATATGTTCTATATTTTTACGACATAGAATCGTATCACATCCAAGTTCCATTTTTGGATGGACAATGTGATATACAAGAGTTCAGTATTGCTACTACTTCGTGAGGCCCATTCCTTCGGACATTTTGGTGAGGACGCTCTTCTCCGTTGGCTTGAAGACGTGGATAATGGAGTCACCAGCTCCACTCATCTGTAAAAAAATACAACATCATTATAATTTTTATTTAATTTTCAAATTTTTTAGGGCCTATTTTGCCAAGTTTTAAACTGTACGAACGTAAGGAACGTGAAAAAAGCAAGCGATGCTGCGCCATCTAGAACATCCCGTAAGATCGACATTATATGTTATAGTATACTATATTATATATAGTAAGACACACCCCGTAAGACGACTGTTTAAACGCCTAGCCATTAGGTATGGTTTTGTTTATTATTTGAATTTAAACTATTTGTGTACACCACACTACAGCAACTCTGAAACCAGGGCTCATCCTGATAAACGACTCGTCGTTGGACGGCTAGGTGTCCCACACGAAAAGAAATACTAACTTATACATAACTAAAGGCAAATAATTTTATTAAATTCCGCGCCTGGTATAAGTACAACAGCAATACAAATCGCTAGAAAAAGTTGATTGCTCATTCGGATTGTTTCCGTCGTCTCGGACATTATAAGATCGTTTATCTCTCTGGCTTGAAAATCAGGAAGCTGTTACTTTAAAACTCATTCTACACTGAATTCATCATTTAGTCCAGTTAGGGTCATCAGAAATTCCGTATTAGGGGAGAAATAACGTTTGCTACGAATCATATTTTCAGAAAACTTACACAAAGGCGAGAAAGACTTGACCCTGATCCGTACTTCCGCATGCACCCTCTTTTATCCTGATCATGCAGAACCTCACGTTATTTATGATTTCAGTGACTTTAGCAAACTAACTAAAGCTGTACCACTTGCCATATTTTCGCAAGAATGCTTTATTTTGTCGGTGACAATGGCATCGTTAATAAACCATGACATGTCCTCGTCGTTGGACGGCTTGGTCTCCCTACTCGAAAGAAAAACTGCTGACTTAATCACGATTAAATTCACGCGCCTGATCCTTACAGGTATAAACGATTCGGTGTCCCACATGAAAAGATGGAGAATTAACAGGACTTACCTCATCTCCCACTTTCGCGAGCACGCTCTTCTCTGTGGGCTTGAACACGTGCACGATGGCGTCTCCGGCGTCGCTCATCGTCTTCACCACCTCGTTCCACGCGTTCTTCATCGTCTCCATCACGTCACGCTTCGATCTCAAGTCCCGCTGTAGCCCTTGCATCTCTTGCGCATCTGAAGGGTACGCTGCTGCGAGAGACGCGGCGCACTTTGACAAAAAGAAAAAGATCATTAAGGCGCATCGCACACTTAATGCACGACGGAGCGCTAAAATATCGCAGCGGTCTGCCAGATCCATACTAGAAATGTCACTCCCCATACTAAAACCGCACTCCACGGACGCGCTGCGATTGCGCTGCGTCGACAACGGTTGAGCGGTCTTTGTATGGGGATTGACTTTTCTAGTATGAATCTGACAGAACGCTGCGATATTTTAGCGGTCCGTTGTGCGTTAAGTGTGCGATCCACCTAACTCTAAATCCAACCGCCACGAGAGAAACAATGCGGACATATTGAATGTCAAAATCATAACATAATTTTGACAAAGTTGGTTGCATTAAATTGATCATTATCATTCTATTTAACTAGGCAGGAGTTTTCTGGGACATTTTATTGTTACACTTACGGAAAAAATATAGTTTTGAATGATGGTAAGAGATCGAGTACTTCTTTTCTTTGGTAGAGTTACTAGATAGTTAGTATATTTAACTCAATAGATCATACACGTGGGTAACCTCACCAACCTCTACAACAACTATTTTTTGTAAATACAGCGTCAACTAACTATTAAAGCACATTGAAATTATCTACCTGAAGCATCATCAGAAATAATAGCACCTAATGCATTTGCGATTATCAAATAAATCGAAAGAAAGAAAATCTTTTCAAAAAATATAATTTTCATCTCTCAATAACTAATATTGTACTCACAACGCATAGAAAAATCGTTAGCCGGAAATCCATTTCAAGCACTATTAGTGAGTTTGTAAGGACAAAGAGTGTGGTCAGTTCGCCGCTCGAATTCCTACTGTTGTGGACAAAGGATTGACAGGAAGGCCTGAATTTGCCTCGTCTGCGTGTGCGCACGTGGGGTCACTAATGTCGAGTCATGTCGAGAAATGCTGGTCGGTCAACACTACAAAGTGGACACAGGACAATCCAGCTACCACGTACTGGGAGTACCTAATGTACTCAGTGAACTTCCTGACAGGATGCAGATGCCTTGAAACCCTATTTTTGAAGATGGCCTTCTGTCTGTAGGAGGTCCTACTAAATTCTGATCAAATGATTACTTTATGAGCCTATCTGGTGAAGATAATGTAATATAATATCTTGAGACCGTAATTACGGTCGTTACCGCCACGTCTGACAAATGTTTGAGTGTCGTTTTAGGTAAATCGTGTATCGTTTTAGTGACAGGTTGTCAGTCTTCTGCGTAAAATATCAATACATAATATGAAACCCCCGGTACTTGTAGCGAGCCATATTTTGTCTAAAAATAAATGTCATAGTATGATCACCGTGTGTGCAGCTCTATTTTGTAACTTATATTCATATTTACATATGAGCTTTTTTGTAGTCGCTTTTGTTTTGCCGTATTCCTTTTGACTTTGTTTGTGACTGATTAAACTATGTTGATTATACTTTCGTTAGCATAATGCTAAAAATCTTCTTAAGTTGACACTCAGTCAGACACACGTGCGAAAGAAGTTTCTGGATCAATTATTAACAACAAACTGGCATACAACTTAACCTTTTTACAATACATATAGAGATTAATTACCTAGTACAAATTAGTGTAATGAGATTACTTAGTTATGTAATGCGCATCATTCAACAATAAACAAGTATAACAATTGATCAAGAATCACGCAACAACGCAGAATTATAAATTCTACTACATACAAAGTATAAATATCATTCTTTATCTAAAGACAGATGCTCAAGTTAAAGCTATTATTTATCAAATACTGGTTCCTCGAAGATTAACCAGTATATTTCAATCGCTTAAATGGATTACTCAACTCAATCCCACGTACACAATGAAGCGTGATTTTTTGTTCTTTTTTATTCAAGTTGTTGACAACACTACTAGCGGATTTGATAATTTGTTATGCACGGCAAGTGCCACGCCCTGGACCATATCAAATCAAGTTAGGTGAGACAAATCGTGGACAAATCAGATCAGTAGGATGGCCATACGATAATCTAGACGCGTCCCAGCGTGTCCAGCCAAGATCAAGCAGAGAACTGGCAGACCGCACCGTGTGTAATATTACACGAACTACTTGGCGTCACTTTTCTGGCATTCATAATTCAGAGTCTATCTAAGATAAATGCACCAAATTCCGTTGACTTATTGAGACTCGTCATATAAATTGGTATTTCAAATTTCATTTACATAGATCAAACGTATATGAAAATATGGAACACCAAAATCGCTCTTTTTTTTTCCACTCATAATAATGTTAAACGATGTTAATGTTAAACGAATTAAAATTAAATAAATACGTCAAATCTCCTAGGTTAGGTAGCCAACCTCGACAGAAAACGGGATAAGGCAAGGAGAATGATGTTAGCCTTTAAACGCTTCTGAGCAAATGCGCACAATTTGACAAATTTATTATGTACGCTCGTATGCTTGTGCTCACATAGCTCAAACCCTATTGGACCGAAGGAGAACGATGAGTTTATCGCAAGTGAAACGTTTGTGTAAACAAAACAATGAAAGAAAAAATTAAGATATTTGAGATTGGCTTGAACTCTACCTGTTGTTGCAGCCTCAATACATCACGATAAATCAAGGTATTTTGGCAATTTGGATATAAGATCTTTGACCTCGTATTCCCCAAAATTTTAAGCAGAGTAATATTTGATTACCTGCCGTGTGATGCCGGCTTAGAATAGCATCACCCCACATCCTTCCCGCGGGTGTCGTAAGAGCCGACTAAGGGACTCGAGGGTATTGTTGTATTTCAATTTTTAGGCGACAGGCTGACAACCTGTCACTATAGTGATACACAATGCTAACTGAAACAACCTTGGAAAACAATCCTTAAAAATGTCAGACGATAGCGACCGTATTCTTACGGACGTTAACGCTCTGCCTACCCCGCAAGGGATAAAGGCGTGATATGTGTATGTATGTATGTAATATTTGATTTGCAGTGGGAGTGTGGGACACTTCAGACTCAATAATTGATTTCAAATCCTGGTACTGATATGAACATTTTCGGCGTAAAAATTTATGGATGTCGCGTCCGAATAAATAACAAAAAATACAAAATATTATGTCAAATAAATAGGAATACATTAATCACTTTAACATTTTTTAACATTTTTTGTTGATAGTAAGCCTTCCTTAAGCCTTGCTTTTCTTTGTTTTTGCTTAGACAAAAAAAACAGCGTGATTTTTCTTATCCTTCTTTCATGTTGTTAAACAGTGGTCACCCTATCGAACCTGGATTAAATTGAGTAATGGTCATCCGGCGGTGGAGGTGACGAGTAGGTAACCACCAGATAACAATATGATGACAACTGCGTTGTATATTGTTGGGTACATTGTAACTTTATTTACTAGTCTCATCACACGACGTAACATTACTTGAGTGCGGAATGTTTTTTTTTGTTTTCAATGGGTAGTTTGTAGGTAGATCACTTTTAACTCTACATTAAAAAACAAGGCCTTTAAGTGCCAATTCGAGACAACAGTCTTACATCTTGAATCAAAACTTAATCAACTTATACAAAGAGCAAGTTATGTTCAGACTTTTGAAGGGACGTGCTAGTTAACTGTATGTGAGACGAGGAACACACTTCACGCACGACGGAGCGCAAAAATAGATATTTTTGCACTGCGTCGTGCGTCAAGTTTGCGATCCGCCTTACTCTTTTTAACTAGTATCTAAAATGTACAAAATAAATTAAATTTAATAAAAACCTAAGGCCTGACAGGGACCTCCAGCCCCCAGATGGGGCTTTTTTTTCATTAAATCTGTATGTTTGTTGTTTTTTTTCTTTTACGCTAAAACTATTAAACCGATCATGAAACTTGGCATAGAGGGTAACTTGGAGTAACACTAAAGATAGCTCTTTTCCCGAAAAATATTATTGTTGGATGCTACGGGATTTAAACCGACTTCCACACGAGCGGAGCTGCGGGCGCCCGTTAGTGAATAAAAAAGGGAATTAAAAAGGGACTCTTTAATTAAAAAACAAAATAGAATAATATTTGTATGAACGATGCAGCTGAGCCGCGTTTACGCTAGGTTCATAAAATTGTTGTAAGAAATAGAAAAATGTACTCATCCTACATTTTTCTCTTTTTTACAATGACTAATATCTGACCTAACTAAGTTAAATGTAAAATATACTACTTTGAATAAATGATTTGAGTTTCAGTTTGAGTTTTATCATCATTACTAGTAGTAAGTGGAGGAACGACAGAAACTATAGGGAGACGTTCAAAAACCCTCCTAGCTGCAGGGAGCAGTAGAGGACAATTCAGTACTGCTTGATGGCTCTAGAGAAAGAGTCCAACCGTCGAGGCTCTCCTACTCCCTCCTAGCGGAGCGCAGTGTGTTTTGACTGTACACATCGGTCAATATCCATATTGACTGGTTTTAATCTGGTTAAAAACCTATATTGAGCGACCCCTTCAGTCAATATAGATATTGACAAATTTTTATGGTTATGAGTTTTGACTGTAACATATATATATTAATGTAATACAGATACCTACACATAATAGAGGTATATCTTTATGATAACAATACTACACTATAAAGGAAGACAAAACGGATAATCGTCACGTATTGAACCACATTAAACTGCAAAATGCTACATACTAATGCCGGCGAAAACAGGAATCACAAGCAATTTGTAGGTATACTTAAGTATTTCCTTAGATATTAAAAAAAAAGACTCACCGCCTTGAAGAGATAGGTGTTGGTGACGAAACGGCTTTCGAGTAACCTATAATTTCAGGGTGATGTCAGCGTTCTGATTACAGCTCTCGAATGGCTTTAAAGGTAAGACGTTTAGATGTATTGTTAATACTTGTTATGTAAACTGTATTAACTAAGGCACTAACTAATATTACCCACTTACATTTACTTTCTTGGAGTGTGTAGTTGCCTTACAAGTACCCACTAGCATAACATTATACCGAGATTTTTTTTAAACTGAACAAGTTTTATGAAAAGAACGAAATGTATAAACCTTTTTTTTATCTATTTTCGCCAACATATTTGGAAAATTTAGTATATTTCATTGCCTGGTTCACCAGCGTATATTACATAGCAAATGTTGTTCAGTTTTCAGTACACCGTTCCTTACACCCGGTATATACTGCCTGCCTACCTGCAATAAGTTATACGTTAAGGGGCAACGTCAGCGACACTAGCGCCGCTCAGTGAAAAAAAATTACTGCCTGAATGAATACGCAATAGAATGGGAAACCAAATTATGATTGCCGACAGTCACTGGCCACAAAGAATTTTTAGAATCAATAAAACCTTGTTAAAACGTTTTGCTTTAGTTATTTATCCCAATAATGATAAAAGTGGTCACTATATTGGGTTACAAAAGTCGTGGATACCATATACTGTCAATTTTGTTATAGTCGCTGTGTCATACCTTCGTTTTCAAATGAGCAGCGTGTTCAGCCAGGAATTTTTTTCGTGTTTAGGAGCGCCGCTAGTTTTTACGATACTAATCTATTTTGACCGTGAAGGGCCGTTAACGCTCTGCCTACCCTGCAAGGGATAAAGGCGTGATTTGTGTATGTATGTATTTAAGTTTACTATATTTTTCTTTCAGGTGTTCGTAACTTGTGCTATCAGTCTCCTCTTGGTGACAAGTTAGCAGCAGTTCGCAGCTCGGAAAAAACTAAAAAACTTGACGACGAATCAAAAGCAGACGTTACTAGTCCACTAGATGTCGCTGTACCTGCAGCTGATTAACTCAAGCAGTCAACTACATTTAATGATGATGCTGCAGTAAAAATCTCTTACCCACGTTAGGTGAGAGTAGCAAAAGGGAATAACTCTCACAGGGAGACAGATCTTAAAGCATGACTGTATGGACCAAAATGAATTAAAAAACATTAGGGATAGAAATAAATAGAAAGTTTTTTTTATTTTAGTTATTTAATCAGATAAAGCTAAGGAGAAGAAGAAAAAGAATCATTTGTTTACGGTAAGTAATAAAAATATATGTAACTCATGATTTTTGTTTGACTATCCTTTACACCCGTATATTTGAGTACTAGCATTTTGTGAATGTTTTGAAACGTATCGGAAAGAAGTATACTCGTGGTTTAGACTTAGATATTTACAAAAACTGAATTCACAGTCATCTTAATTTAAAACTTTATAAACTTTTGTGATACCTATTTAAAGTTGCTTGATGATAAAACAATATATATTTGCATATTTAGTAAAACATCCTTTGTGTCTTTGGGCACCGTTTGCATTTCAAAGTAATGTATGTGTCTAATGATGAGTGATCAATCAAAGGAAATGCTCACTAACCAAACTTAAATAAAAGTTACTGATAAACGACTGAGCATGATATAAATTGGAGAACCTTTTTCATTTTGTTATTCACTCCTGTCACCATGGCTGTTAAGGTAAAAATCTTCTCAACTCTTATTTCTTAATGCTTCTGTTTCATCTGATTACCTGAGGTAACCCTCAAACCCTCAAGGCAGTTGCATGAAAACTTTTTACTATGGGTTAACTTTGACTAAAATTATAAAATTAGATTTCTCAAATCAAGTCTATTACTTTTGTTAAATCGTTTCTGCTCTTCTAACAAATAAATTATTATATAGTTATTTCTTTTCCAGTTATATTTAACGTGCATCTTTTTGATTATCTGTTGCGAGGACTCCTTGCAAGGGGATTTCCTTAAGAAATTTGAAAGATTCGAAAAGTTTGAGCAGTTCAAGAATAAACTTATAAAAGAAGGAATCAAAAGTTTATTTGGCGATAAAAATAAAGAAAACAAGGATCATAAAAAAGAAGAACCCGAACCCGAAGAAGTTGATGAAGAATCTGAGGAAGCTCCAGAGGAAACTGATGAAGAAACCAATAAAGACACAGATGAAGAATCCAATGAAGAAACAGATGAAGAAACGGACGAAGAAGATGTAGAAGATGATGAAGTAATGGGAGAGACTAGGGTAGATCCTGAAATGACAGGACGATTCAGAAAGTAACTTTGTAGCGAGTCTCGCTGTAAATAATCTAAAATATTGTCAAGAACTTTAAGGACAATAAATAATTTTGATGAGTTAAACCCATATTTTCTTGTTTTTGAATGTACCTATGTGCCGTGTGATGCCGGCTTAGAATAGCATCACCCCATTTCCTACCCGTGGGTGTCGTAAGAGGCGACTGAGGGATTTGAGGGTTTCAGGTGCATTACAACTTTTAGGCGACAGGCTGACAACCTGTCACTATAGTGATTCACAAATTATCTCAAACGGCCCTCTATATTTGTCAGACGTGGCGCTGGCGACCGTATTTTTACGGCTGTTAACGCTCTGCCTACCCCGTAAGGGATAAAGGCGTGATATATGTATGTATGTATGAATGTACCTATCATGTAATTTTTACTATCAAACAAAAGCCAACAGTCGCGATATCTCATGTATTATTCATCATATATGCCATGTGATATCGTCTTAAGAAATGCCATGTGATGCCGGCTTAGAACAGCATCACCCCATTTTTTCCCACAGTTATTTAAGGGGCTCCAAGGTTTCATGTGTATTACAACTTTAGGCGATTAACTGACAATTTGTCACTACAGTGATACAGAAGTCATCTGAAAGCACCGTCAATAGTTATCAGATGTGGCGATAGCGACCATATTTTTACGGTTGGTACTGCAGCTGTACCTACCCCGATAGGAACATAGGCGTGATATGCGTACATATATATAATGAAAATGTATAAATCATATAGAATATCTTGATGCGCCTGATATTACCGTGATAGATGTTGAGTGTATCTAAATATTTATAAAGATTGCTTGCATGTTTTCTGACGGTACATGTTGCTATTACATCAAAAAAAGGCACTAATTACTTAAAAAAATATTTCCTAAAGTAAAATGTAAGTAGACAATACGACTATATACTCGTAAGCAGGAACGCTGGTGTAAGTAGTATATTCCTTAAATTAAACACTACTTATACCGAACCGGATATGATAATGAACATAAAATGCATACCTTTCCTACCTCCTCCTCCTCCTTGCTTCGTTCTCCTCAGTGATGAGGGTCTCAGTGACTTTCACCACGGATTACTTTGTCCCGGATGATGGACCTCCATGCCCTCCGATCTCTTGCGGCTTCTAAAGCATCATGAACTTGGATGGAAAGTGGTTTGCTGATCTGGTCGGACCAGCGCGTTGGACTGCGGCCTCTTCCTCTCTTTCCTTCCACCGACCCAGTAATCATCAGCCTTTCCAGATTGTCTCCGGTCTTTCTGGCGATGTGTCCGAAGAATTCAAAAATTCTCCGATGACAAGTTGTCGAGAGCCTGGTGGTAACTCCAACCTCCTTGAGTACTGACACGTTGGTGCGGTGTTCAGTCCAAGACACGCCTAACATTTTACGCCAACACCACATCTCAAAAGCATCTATGCGTTTCCTGTTGGCTGATTTAATTGTCCACGTTTCGGAGCAGTACAAGAAAATTGAGAACACGAGCGTCCGTACCAGCTGTATCTTGGTTTTACGCGAGATATTCCGATCCCGCCAAATTTTCTGCAACTGGGACATTGCTGTTTTTGCCATGCCAATGCGTCGCCGGATTTCTAACTCTGAGGAACCATTATCTGCTATGCTGGAGCCTTTCCTACCTAAATAACAACAAATTGTTGGTACACTTTAATCAATTTGTACTTCTTATTCTTATCATAAAAAAATTTTCTAAGCCCACTACTCATCCTAATGTTGTTTGATAAGGTTTAGAATTTCATATGCACGACGTCATTATACGACTTACACATAAGTACTTAACGCAAAGCTTAACGCTAAAATAACGCTGTGCAACGCATGCGTCTGTCAAATCCATAAAAGGAACGTCAATCCCCACAAAACCGCTGTTGATGAAGGTCTAACGCACGCCGCTGCGCTGGCGTTGTTTTAGGGCTACAATGTGCGTTAAGTGTAAGAACGACTGTACTCTTTGTTTATTTTATCAACAGGATGCATATTCACCAATAGGTTTTAGTTCCGGTAAATAAAAAGATTCACCTTACATTTGCTACAATTCAAAGACTAAAAATAATTTTTAAAACGGGATGTACATCATTAAAGTTATCAAAGGAGCGTTAGCATTTCCTCTTATTACACCAGTAAGGAACTTGAGCACCTGTACTCTCTTCATTTAAGTAGGTAATAACTGATACAGAAAGTTGTATATATTCAAAGAAAGTCTCACAATTACCACATAAGTTCGAAATTGTACTCGTAACTATGGCTTCGAGGGTAAGAACTGTTTCCACCAAATTTCTTTTTAGTAGTAGCTAACTTATCTGCCCAGGCTTTAAATTATAACTCGTATAAATTGCGCACAAAATCTTAGATTGTATTTTGGAACTAACAGAAATGCCGCAACTGTGTAGATGGAATTATTAAAACACCTCGCTTCGCTACTAATTAAAATTGATAAACCTCCAAATTAATACATTCAGTCATTACATACTTTACTCACCTTTAGTCAGAAATAACAGACTCGTATTTCTCTTTCAGGTGTCAATAGCGTTCGTATTGCTAGTATTATTTGTCGCGGCTTCAATCCAGATACCGGATCAAGGCCTCAGATCTAGGGTTAAGCGTCAAGATGATGATGATGATGACAATGATGATGGTGATGAATCAGGGGAAGAAACCCAAACCACTGAAGGTGGTGGGGAAACTGAAGAAAGTGCCTCGGCTAGTGGGGGTGGCTTTAGCGAAGTAACACCTTCAGGTGGAAAAGGTAACGGTTTTCGAATATAATTATTATCTAATCTTATACAGAGCCGTGTGAGGCTTAGAATAGCATTACCCCACATTCTTAACGCGGGTGTCGTAGGAGGCGACTAAGGGACTCGAGAGCATTGGTGTATTACAATTTTTGGCGACAGGCTGACAATCTATCGCTATAGTGATACACATGTTTTCTAAAACAACCTTGGAAAACAATCCTCTAAAATGTCAGACGTGGCGATAGCAACCGTATTCTTAGCACCGTTAACGCTCTGCCTACCCCGCAAGGGATAAGGCGTGATATGTGTATGTCTAATACTCGTACAGAGTAAAATTTCATTTAGATGTAGGTAATTCCATTCAATTTCAATTTATTAATTGCATTATTGTAAACAAAAAAGGTCTTAAATATGTATGTACATAAAGTACCGTAAAATAACCTTGCTAAGGGCGTTGCAACGTGCAGTGCATGGGGATTTTCATTAATTAATTTATTTAGTGTAAAAAACTTGCTTGATATAACTAAACAAAGCTAATTTAACCTTTAAATTATTTAATTTATTATATAATTAAAACTAATAGTCAAATATAATTACGCGCTCCGGTCGCAACAGCATTCTGAGCATGATATCAAAAAGGCTGGACAGTCCTATAGTTCAGCACTGGATCGCCCTAGCAATGGGCAATTACAGATACGCATAAGATTTGATTTAACTAACATAGTTTTTAAGGTCAAATTGTACTAACAAAAATATGGAAAAATCTGAAATAAATGAATCTCTCTTTCTCTTTTCGTGTGGGACACCGAAAATAAACGAACTATTATTATTATTAATACTGCACAATGACATTTTCCATTAATCAGCTTCATATTTTATTGTAGGTGAAGGTGGCAGCGGTTCTGGCTCCAGCGGTGTCGGAGGCGGTGGTCCCTTTCCCCAATTCAGCCATGGAAAGGAAATTTTCACAGGCTTCGTGGACTCTTTCGCTTCCGGCAAACCACTGAGCCCTGAGTTCTGGAGAAAAGCTGTTCCGTTTATGAGTCTCTTCTTTCCCGATTCTGATTCTGAAAAACCAAGCGCAAAAGTTCCAGTTTAAGTTAAGTTTATTTTTTCCACATTTTGTGCTGGAATTTCATTTTTGAAACTGATTTTACCTACGAATTAAAATTATTTTATTACATTTAAACAGTTTTTTGGTATTATTAAAATTTAGGTACCCTGCAGTCAATGAAGTTTTGAACTCTACGGCATGAAAAACCTTTTTTTTTATCTTGACTTGGATTTGGCTGATGGTTGAGTCATAATGTATCTTGTGGTTAACCAAACAACAACAACCAACAACCAAGCAACCAAGGTCCACCCGTAGGCAGATCACCCGCCAGATGGGTAAAAATTCTAGTGACTACTCCGGGCAAACAGTGGATGCGGGAGGCACAGGACAAGCGTAGATGACGCGATAAAGAAGAGGCCTATGCATAGCAGTGAGTTGATATAGGCTGATATGATAATGATGATGATATGGTTAACCTCGCCAGACCCGAGCCTTTTATTTTAAGTTTATACCAGGAATCATTTTATTTTCTATTTTTGCAACTATGATTTATTCATTTTTTTGCATTTGATTAAAAATAGTGGTACTTGTTATCCTACATTGAACAAATGCCGTTTGAGTTTCAGTGAATAATTATGTTGTTCAACTTACGTATTGATCTGCCACTTCTGAGAAATTCTACTCCGCAAGCGTACTCCTGTAAAAATAGTACCTAATTGCTTTGAAAATAGATAAGCAAACACATTATGACAATGGTTTTTCCACCGATATTATACCCACAACAATCTGAGCAATTAAAAAATATATATTTAAAAACAATCGGTAAAATAAGTACTTGCCTTTTACATAGTAGATACCTACTACCATTACTACTCCAGTCGTATAGAATTCTTCGAAAATGCAAGACATGTTTATTTTTATGTTACTATTTTTGGGGATTGTGAAGAGCAATGAAATAAAAACGATTGAAGCTGAATATAATCAAGATTTAATTGTGAACGAAAAGCTTAATCAGCATTCTGATTACGATCATGAAAACAGGGAAAATTACGCAAAACATAACAAAGATCGAGCTAAGGATTCTGATAGATTGAAACCCATAAAGAAGGACACCAAAGATGACAGCAAGTTTTATTTTGGTGTTGGTGGTTCCATAGGACGACCGCAATATCCGTCATACGCAGCAGGGATATACGCGTATCCATATATAGATTTGCCTATCTATCCTCCTTCCATTCTATATTCGAACAGTTATCCTGACTTTGGTTATTTAATCAGAAAGGACAAAGATAAGTCTTCGCAGACTAAGTAAAAAAAGGAATAGTACATGAATTTGGAGGTCCTGTCGTTTATAGGTTACATAATGAGTTATCAGGTAGAGTAGATGTGGTTGATTTTTGAAATTATTTTTTTGAATAGAAAATTTTCTTTTGTACCATATCATCATACTTATTTCAATAATTTCTTTCTTTTCTAACATAAAAATGAAACACACAGCAAAACCAAATCCTTTAGTTAAACGCATGTTTACCCGAACCCAATCGACTATTAATTGTCCTTCAAGAAAACTTGCCTTGTATTTTTTTTCTGATTTGACTTTAGTACACAGATTACACAGTTCAGTTTTATTTTACTGATATCTTGTTTACACCTTTATTTGCATGCTTTTGCATAAGACAAATCTATTATATAATAAATCTACTATGCACGTAACTTGTTTTCCTATTAATAACCCTATAGTTTTCCACACATTTGCATGCCCAAGGCGGTGTTATAATTTCAAGTTTATTACATAAACGAGAAGGTTTCTACTATAGGTCTATATTTACATTTTATGATGTACTATTTAAGTAGAGTAGTAAATTAAGCAATCCAGAAAATCGACTTAACCTTCTACTCCTTGCCGCCCTACTCTTTTTAACTAGTATCTAAAATATATACAAAATAAATGAAATTTTTAAAAACCTAAGGTAAATCTCTGGAAATACCAACAGAGCCATTTTACTGACCTACCGTGTTCAGGTTCACATTACTAAAAGTGTTTTCTGGTTAGTCTAAAATTAAAACGAAAAAGATTAAAGAAAAATAAGTTAGTTGACATTGGCTATTTTTAATCAAAGTGCTTGTTGGTTTTTTTCCTCTATTTTAAAATATAGGATACTCAGGTAGTAAGGCATACCGTGTGGAAATGAATAACTAAGATTCTGAGCATCTATGGTTGTTTTTACAAACAAAATGTATAGGGTTGTGTTCTCAAACTTTTCTTATGATGTGATATAGGTAGTTGTGATATCTACATGCCCTCATAGCAAGTTGGTATGCTAAAGAGCCAAGGACTTAATTTAAAAAAAACATTAACTAGGCACCTTAGAACGTCAGATTGTATGACTGTGCTGGCGTGAAAATCTCATATAATAAAAGTAATTATGCAAACAATGAGGCATCTAAAATTACATTCACATATACACACATCACGTTTTTATCCCTTAAGGAGATGGGAGAGCGCATGTTTGTCAAAAGTAGCAAAAACTGTATTGTTTGTCGACGTAAACGCTTTATATCACATTTATAAATTTTAAATTCAACTACCGTATATTCTAATGTGCGTTATATTGACAATAAAGACGCTTTTTTCAGATTTCAACTATGGAACTATAGGTTAGTAGGATATAATATGATACAAAGCTTTTACCTACACAAAAGTAATTCAAAAAATATCGTATTGTATATCGATTATTATCGATCGCTCGTATAAAATGTTGAGTGCCTCATGTCAGATTTATTTTCATCATGATATGGATCAATGGCATCCAACTAGCATCAAAGAGGAAAAATACGAGCACTGATGGCACGAGTATATAAGTCTTCCGAAGATTGTTAGAATTATAATATCACGTAGGTTGTGATACATACAATATGGCGCTTAATAAGGTACGTTTTTTTGTAATAGCTTTATAATAAGACAACCTGATAGGAAGAAATATTTTATTTAGTACAATATATTTATTCTACTAAGGATTTTTTAATCTACATACATGCTTTACATAATACCAAGGTATACAGAGTGTAAAAAAAATAGCTGATAGCAGATACAAATAGCAAATATTTTAAGGGGTGAACCTGCCCATCAAACCGAATAACATTCCCTTAGGTCGAAGTATAAAAAGAATTTTGGACTTTCCATACAAAATTACCAACCAAGTCAATTCGTATGGGAGATTCAAAAAAATCTCATATTTCGACATGTTTCTCTTGTAAAAGTTGTTCAGGGCTAATTCACCTCTTAAAATATTTGCAGCTAATATTTTTACACCTTGTATAACAAGAGCATTTAGGGCCCCTATCACATTTGAGCGCAAAAATTAAGCTGCGCTAACGCATGCGCCTACGTTAGCGCGGTTGTGGGGCGCTCAGTTCAGCAGTGTTTGAAAAATATATTTATTCAAAATGTTTTTTCCGACAGATTCTGGTTGGCGTCGTCCTGTTGGCGCTCATAGCCTCTACAGTAGCTCAATTAGGACCTTATGGAGGTGGATTGGGTTACCAAAATGGTGTAGGTTACCAAAATGATGTAGGCTACCAACGCGGTTTTGGAAGCCAGAATCGTAACGGTTACGGAAGTTACGTTAGAGAAAGAGAAGTCGAAACACATGGAGTTGGATATGGAAGTCAAAGCAGATTCGGTTCCCAACTTGGCTATGGAAGCTCAGGTGGTTTTGGCCGTTTCAAGAGACAACTCAGAGGACAAGGTGGCTACGGAGGAGGCAGTTTTGGAGGACGTCAAGGAGGTTTTGGTGGACGCCAGGGAGGATACGGCCGAAGGGGATAAGGCGACTTTCGAAAATGGTTCATAAAGAATAATAAATATTTATGACTGAAATATTTGCGTTTCTATAGCCTGTACATACAAAAAAAGGGAAAGAGGGCAGGGGGCTGCTATGCATGGCAGGCAAGCATATTTTTCTACCTACCACTACCGAACAAAGATATTGTATATGTATATGTGTAATAAAAAATACTAACACTGTCACAGGATAGCCATTATGCAATCTTATTTTGAGCATGAGTAAAAATAAGTATAAATTACTGTAATACAAATACAGGGTGACTGGTAAATTGATGCATTCCTTTCAAGGGATGAACCAGCTCATAAAACTGAACAACTTTCCCCATGACACATATGTCGAAATATGAAAAAAAAATTTGGCCCACCCATACAAAATTACCGACCGACTAAGTCAATTTGTATGGGAGGACCAAAATTTTTTTTCACATTTCGACCTATGTTCCATGGGGAAAATTGTTTAGTTTCATGAGCTGGTTCATGCCTTGAAAGGAATGCATCAATTTACCGGTCACCCTATATATTATCTAACTTAGTGACTGGTTTAACACTGACATAAAAGGACAATTTACCTATTCACACCGCTTGAAGACGTCATCTCATATGAGGCTAATTATAGACTTGATCTTACATAGACACATTGGATTCAAACTTCTACATTTCATATCATATTTATACAGCCTTGAATTTAGGAAAACACATAGTATATACTTCAAAAAATAGTGAAGTTACTAAGAATCACGAAAAATTCCTTGTTGGTTTTAGCAAACAAATGCGAAAATGTTCTCAACCTGTACAAAAGTTATTTTCTGCAGCATCAAAGACCAGACCGATAAGTATTGCTCTCGAATATTTTTAATCCATACACAAAATTGCTAGTCAATGCACCATCTGGCATGATAAAATACAAGTAATACAAAAAATATTTTGATCTACCCGAGTAACATAAAGCAGCTAATTGGAAATTTATAGAGTAGGTACGGTTTTTTATATATATTTCGTTCGACCTAGGTAAAGTGAAAAAATAAGGTAAACTGATTCATTCTTAATGTCTTTAGGTTTTGGCTAAGATATATCATAACAATGGACTTATACTTTTAACCGCACTTTCTTTCGACGATTGGAAGTTTTCAATTTAAGCCCTTTTTCACACTCAACGACCGTCAAACGGACGCTAAAATAACGCTGAACCAACGCAGTGACACCCTACGACGCACGATCAAAATATCAGGCAAATGACGTCGTTTGGCACGGATGCGCAGCGGTTGTGCGTTGGGACATCCGCCGAGAGCGGTTTTTTAATGGGGAGTATGGATTTGACAGATAGATCCGTTAGCGCAGCGTTATTTCGTTGGACGATGAGTGTGTAAGAGGACTATGTCTTATTTAACTGCTTGTTTTAGTATACTAAACAAAGATATTTTTCAATTTTTTGAGATGATGTATTGTTGAGAACCAACTACGTTTGTTTACACTGTTATTTAGTAAGAATGGAATAGGAAAATACAGTCGACAGTCAGTAACATAAATCAGTCTCAAATAGTCCGCCAAAGCTGCTGATCATATAATTATGACATATAACAAGGTACGTATTATCACTTTTCAGAACTACTCATGATAACTTGGCTCAGCTTGGTTATAAATAGTTAAGTATAACACGATTTTTTAAAGAACGGGATCCGTTTTCGCAACATAACTGTTTGTCTTTCTATCAAAATAGGTATAGGATATATGGCCTGTATATAAGTAATTCTATAGACATATGAGCGGGATTTCAACAATAATGTTGCCCTTTAAAAAATCGTGTTATACCCCTACTTATATTGGTCGAAGGTTATACCTACGTTTATCTTAAAAATATATAGTTACTTGGACCTCCCATCAAGGTAAGAGATCTCGATTAGTTTACCGGAAATTCTGATAGTTTTCGCCCATTTCAATAATTTTATAGCTGATGGCACACTATTGAGATGAAATTCAGATATTTGCGTTACATTGATGCTTTATTAGATAAAAATACATTTCCTTAAAGGAAAACATTTTCACTTTATCTCAGCGCCATACGTGAAGGTTTGCTAGATTTCTTATTGATTTTACGTTTCACAGCTCATATTTCTCATTTTTCTTGTTTTGTAAAAGCCAAAAATTTAAAGTAGAAGTTACTTTCAGTACATAGTCATACCATATTGAATTATTTACTACCTATTTATAATATTTTTTCTCTGTACTTTTTTTAGGTAATATTGTGCGTCGTACTGATGGCGTTGATAGCCACCGCCGTTGCCCAATTTGGAGGGCCAGGTGGAGGTTTCGGAAGGCCGGGAGGTGGTTTCGGCAGCCAGGGAGGTTTCGGCAACCAAGGAGGTTTGGGCAACCAACGAGGCTTCGGCAACCAAGGAGGTTTTGGAAGGCAACAAAGCGGCTTTGGTGATCGAGACCGCTTTGGAAGACAACAAGGTGGCTTTGGTGACCGAGACCGCGAAAGGCAACAAGGCGGCTTTGGGGATCGAGACCGCTTTGGAAGACAACAAGGCGGTTTTGGCAGACCTGGATTTGGTGGACCGCAAGGAGGTTTCGGTGGAAGACCTGGATTTGGTGGACAACAGGGAGGTTTCGGTGGAAGACCTGGATTTGGTGGACAACAGGGAGGTTTCGGTGGAAATCCTGGATTTGGCGGACAACAAGGAGGTTTCAATGGGAGGCCAGGTTTCAGTGGTGATCTTGGAAGACGACCAGGATTTGGAGGACCCAATAGTTTTGCTCTACAATACGGCAGGTCTGGATAACGAACTAGTGTCGAGAGCTAAAAATATTAATGTATTCAAAAATACAATATTAATTATAAAGCTTTTATGATTGACTGTGAACATTGTACCGGTAGTTTTTTTATCCCGCACAATACACGCAATGTACCTAACCCTTAGTTTATACCTGACAATCTGTAAAAGGTACTTACGTACAACAATGTGTCTAGCAATATACGAGTATGTAAGCACAATTTGTATTTTAATTGAATGCATCTGATTTTATAACAAATTAAAAGCAAAGTCAACTTGTTGGATGGAATCTTTTTACATCCCGTCATCTTGGCTATTAAAAATACGTAAGTAAGTAATTAATTCAATTTTATTGATATCTGCAGTTCTTGTATATAAGGAAGCAAAGGATTGCAAACAAGCACAATGTACAACATTTGTTAGCATCACAACATGTCTCTGGCTAAGGTAATTTTTTATATATACTTTTTATCTTCCTCCGTTATTTCCTAATTTAACTTAGATTGTTGTTTGTACTGAATAACTCTTTCAAGGATCAACAGGGATCGCTCCTTTTTTATATAATCAGAAAATATAGAAGCAAGATCGTATATCGAAAAGAAAAAGTAGTCATTTGCCCATAATATGTGATACTTAATATAAGACTCACGAGGATGCCTGGTTCTCTGATCTCGCTTACAAGAGGCAAAAACAAAACCTAAACATGCATGTGCTGGTCTCTAATTTCACCTTCACCTGTAGAGCGTGCGGAAAGTTATATGCCGCTCCCGCTTTGGCTTATTATATGCCTCAGACACTGATTAAATCGTCTGTCACAGACATTTGAGGACGATGATGACCTACAGAAAATACACATACCTACCCAGTGTAAAAATCCTATATTACCTCCTTAGCACATCGATAGATTATTTCTCTTAGGACCTCTAACATTACAGATATAAATAAAATCTATAAGCAACCAATTAAAATCATTTGTGAGAATTAGCACTGCGTGCATTAAAATCCTAACGAAGCCGTAAATTGTTATGGCTAATTGTAGCTAACCTAGCTGTAGAATTTAGGTTGAGAAGGAACTATTTAAGTCATAACATAAGTGATATTTATTGTTTACTTTACATCATACTTTTCGTCGTTGTACGTCTCGGTGTCCCACACGAAAAGAGAGAGAGAGAGATCATACTTTTCTATTTTTAACTCCTATGACCTGCCATTGTCATATTTTACATTGGTTCGTGAAGACATTCTATAAAAATCTACATAATCTACAGTGATAATGACCGAATTTTACGGTTGTTAACGCTTTTTTTCCTGCCACGCGAGGGATAAAGGCGTGATTTGTGTATATACGTATATAATCTCCAAAAATCTGTTTATACAATTTTAATTTTGTATCTTTTCAGAAACTATTTGTTCTTGTTCTGGTCGTGGCTCTGGTAGCCACAAGCTCCGCCCAGCTCGGCTCTAGCAGGGGTCAGGGTTCCAGGGATGGCTTTGGAGGAAGCTCCATCGGCCGTGGTAGATCCACTGACGATTTTGGGGGCAGTTCTTTCGGTCAATCTGGAGGATCCAGGGACGGATTGGGACAGCGTGATTTCGGTGGCAGCTCAAGCGGTTTTCTCAACCAACGTGGCGGAGGTTCTTCGCAGCGTGATTCCATTTCTTCTCAGCGTGGAGAAAGCTCCTTTGGCCGTGGAGGTGGATCCGGAGGTCTCTCCTCTGGCCGGGAGGGACTCGGTAGTAGCCGCGGCTAATTGCTAACCAATATCAATCACTGCGTATCTGTTTCTCGTTTCTTTCAAATATTGGTATTAAACTGGTCTAATTCTTTTATAAAAAAAAAGCCTAAGTTTTTTCTTTTGTTTTTATTATTCACCTACCTTTTTGCTAGAGTCACTACAAAGGGGTAAAACCTGTTTATCTCTGTAGTTCAGTTATACAATTATGGGCTGCAAATAAATAAGATATGGCCGTGTGGTGCCGGCTTAGAATAGCATCACCCCATTTCTGCTCATGGGTGTCGTAAAAGACGACTAAGGGGTGAATCTAGGGAACGGACAGCAGCGTTCCCTGTGAATGTCTACAATATCTTACACTGCGTCGAGACTTGTCAGTATGCTTGTCAGACTCGGGATGAATTTAGATAAGACCAAAATTTAAATAACACGTCAGCCCTGAGCCGGTTTCCGTCAAAGTTGTCCAGCAAGAAGTACTTGACCATAAAGAGTAAATAAAAAAGAGGGCGCCACTTTCTTTGGAACAATTTTTCATACAATTTTTTTAGTTCCATTTTATTTTATTTCTACTCTTTCTGACCAAGCTATACCTTGGGCAAACATTGCTGTAGGAAGAAACAACTTCAAGGCTGAAATAACTAGAAGAGTGCAGCTGGACTTGACACCGTCATATTCTGGAGTCACTCTTGCCACAATGCCTCAAGACAAAGGTGCTCGATCAGTGTGTGCTACCAGTCATGACATACGGAGCCGAGACATGGAACCAGACAGTAAAAATAGGTCATCGGCTGCATGTCAGTCAGATAGCTATGAAAAGGTCTATGCTGGGGATCTCGCTGATGGATAGGGTCCGTAATGAGACTAACCGCAAAATGACCAAAGTAACAGCTATAGTCCAAAAGTGTAGCAAACTGAAGTGGCAGTAGGCTGGTCACATGTGTCGTAGAACCGATGGCCAGTGGAGTAAGCGGGTTCAAGAGTGGAGACCACGCTTCGGCAAGCGTACCTTTGGTTGGACACCCTCTGACTAGATGGATGGCTGGTAGCGACGGGATAGCGAAAACGGGAGATCGTTCATTCTGGCGCACCCTGGGGAAGTCCTATGTCCAGCAGTGGACTGCTATAGGATGATGTGATGATGATGTTTTGTTTTATTAAAATTAATAAACTGCAAATATCCAAAACAGTGAGCCAGTCCATGAAATTGAACAACTTTAACATAGATCAGAATATGTATGAAAAAATCATTTGAACCTCTCATACAAAATGTCAACCGATTGAGTTAATTTGTAAGGGAGGTGCAGATTTCTTTTTTGATTTTTCATTCAATGTTTTTAGGAAACATTGTTCAGTTTCATGACTGGTTCACCCCATAAAATGTTTGCAGTTCATTTATTTTATACCCAAACAATGTCCAGCTATCAAGAGTGTTTATACGTTGAAAATTACCATGTCCGTTTATAATAGTTGTAACGGTTAGGTATCTATTTTAAAATTCCTTTAACAGTTATGGAATTTTATGAGTTTTAGCCTTAAATCGGTCGGTTTGATAACGGTCTCTTGTTTTAAAACAGCGGTTCTCAAAAGTATAAAAAAAGCTTCGAATTGTTATACTTTTATTTACACGTTCTTCTTCTTTCTTACAATTTAAGAGTCACGCATTTTACACTTATAAAATACCTAATAGACATAGATAAAATTAAAATATTTACACAATAGTTTTAATACAAATCTCCTGACCTATAACTTGAATAATATATTTTTGGATAACACAGTTTGAGGATCGCTCATAGGAACTGGACAAACAAGACTGTAACTTTATGGGACAATATTTAAGCGAATTTTTTATATCATTTTTATCAGTTTTAACAGGACATTAGGAAGGCATCATCATGGCAAGCAAAGTAAGTAAACTTTGTTGTATTTTAAAGCTTTTTGTCTACATTATTTAAAAAATAATAGATAAATACAGATTAATATTTAACAATTTTCTTCACTACATTATAATTATGTTTGTATTAGGAGTTAGAAGTATGCAAAGTCCTTATCTTCTGTTAAACTTATTTTTTGTCGTTTTAGGTACATTTGGCTCTGGCTGCAGTGACTGTTCTGGTAACAACAGCGTATGGACAGTTTGGTGGATCCGGTTCTCCGGGAGTGCCTGGAGTTCCAGGAGGTTTCGGAGGTCCTGGCTTCGGCCAGCAGTTTGGCCAATACGGACAGCAATTCGGCCAATACGGGCAGCAGTTAGGACAGTACGGTCAACAGTTCCCTGGTTCGTTCCAGCAAATTCCTGGCTCATTCCAGCAAATTCCTGGCTCATTCCAGCAATTTGGACAGCCTGGACAGCAATTTGGGCAACCTGCCCAAATTTTCGTACAACAACCCGCTCAAATTGGACAACAATTTGTACAGCCTGGCCAACTTGGACAACCGGCCCAGATCGGACAACAATTTGTGCCGGCTGGAATTTACCCGGCAGGTGGACATCCTTTTTACTTTCTGATTAAGAAACGTTAAATTGTCTAATCATTAGGTACTAAATGAAATATTGATTATTTAATAAATTATCATAATTTATGTCATCACACTGTGTGTTTTAATTTTAAAATGATATTGGTCTATTAATAAGCTCAGCAAATCGGCCACCTCCTAAAACTCGGGACAAAACATCTATTAGAACATTACCGAAGAGCACGGCTAGCCGAGACCCTCTTACGAAGATATTTGGTGGAGGTTCTTCTACCCTAGGCGGCTCTTCTACCTTAGGTGGCTCTTCAACTTTAGGTTCCTCTCTAGGCTGCTCAATATTATTTCCTATAGGGATCACCTGTTCGCGTTCAACCATTTTCAAATACTCATTTATTGCTTCTTCCCTGGCGATATCGGTATGGAATCCAGTTGGTCGAGCCTGTTCGCCCCTGGGCGGTGGAGGGGTGATCACTACTGGTGGATGGGGAGGGGCGGGAATGGGCTTTATCTCAACAAAGTGTGGAGGCCCCTGTGGAGGTACTGGTCCACTTTCTATGAGTGGGCCCATGCCTGGAGTAACTGGTCCGACCATAGGAGGAATGGGCGTAGGCACTAACGGTTCTTCGACTTCATAACGATCATCTGGTTTTGGTGCAGGCATTAGAGATATCTTTTCAGGTTCAACCTCAACAGTTTTCATATTATCTAAGTCTCGTTTGCCAATCACATGTTTCAATCCAAACTTTCCTAGCGGTGACACGACTTCCTTGATAAACTCATGATGTAAAAACGGCGGAGGCGGCGGCGGCTTGTGTTCTATTTCAAAATGCCTTGAAAATTTAAATTCACCAAAGAAAGGTAAACTTGCGGCGATATTTAGCACTGCAGAGCATAGAAGTATCTGAAAAAAGAAATGTACTTACTTGAACTATCACTTGATAAAAAACGACACTAGATAAAAAAATATAAATTAGATTAACGTTAGCGGTAACGAAAAAACAATAAAAAACACTACTGGTTACCTGAGCTAAGCTAAACATTTTCCACAAACAAGTACAATCCCTATAGAAAGAAGATGATCAATAACTTATCTGATTCATAAGGATCCTACTTTTATGCAATCGGTGAAGGAAATTACGATCACGCTATTCGTCGCCAGGGCAGAACTATTATTCTAGTACAAGGTTACTTTATGGGACTATTGCTTCATTCTCTTTAACAATATGAACTACCAAGATAATTATTAAGTACTTCTTACAGATAGGTCCCTATAGCGCGTAAAAGGAAAATTGTCACGCAAATGTATCTAAACTCTGAGTTGGAAATAATACTTTTTCAGGGTGCGACAACATATTTATATCTTCTTGCGCTTATTATTGAAAAATGTATGGTTCATGTTGCATAGAATTCTGAATGCTTCGACTTTATGATACTTTTTATACGCAGATAAAATCTATCCAATAGCAACTCGGTAAGCTACCTACCTACACGAAACAAAAATAATTGTCATGTATGTAACCTTATAAAATTCCAACGGCTATTATCCCCTTCTACATATATACATATATCACGCCTTTATCCCTTGCGGGGTAGGCAGTGCGTTAACGACCATAAGAATACGGTCGCTATCGCCACGTCTGACATTTTTGAGGATTGATTTCCAAGGTTGTTCCAGAAAACATGTGTATCACTATAGTGACAGGTTGTCAGCCTGTCGCCTAAAAATTGTAATACACCAATACCCTCGAGTCCCTTAGTCGCCTCTTACGACACCCGTGGGAAGGATGTGGGGTGATGCTATTCTAAGCCGGCATCACACGGCTCAGTGGTATAAATACCTTCTTATCATTTAGAAGAATATAACTCTATTTTTTATGTACCTATTTCTCTTCTAAGTATTGCAAATAATGTTTGATTTGGGTAAAACAAATATTATGACGTAGGTACCTGTACAGACTCAGAATAATATGTTTTAAGTAGAATAAAATTATGAAGACACGAAAAATATCTTTGTCGTCATATTCAAATAATCACACCCTTTTTTATTTGTAAAATAATGATTCCTTCGTCGAATCTGACCATTTTTTGTTAATACAAAATGAAAATACGGCCCTGAAGTCATACGCGGCTTTTCGATTACATCTCTTTCGTATATGAAAAATCCAACAGTAGATTATGACATAATAATAACCGAGCGAATAGCCTGGGATGTAATGCTTTACGGCAACAAGACAAGTTTTTTTATAGTTCCATTGACCGTTCGCAAGGTTGAAGAGACATTGATCTTACCTTACTAAATTTTACAAATTACAAATCACGCCTTTATCCCTTGCGGGGTAGGCAGAGCATTAACGGTCGCAAAGTTACGGTGTTATCTTACTAAATTAATAATCATAAATAACTGTTATACTTTATTTTTAATTCAGTGCTAAGTTTGATAAATTTAAAAAGTAAATTAGAAATAAAAATATTTTTATCGCGACTGACGTGCCGACTCACCGTCGCTTCACCTACGAAACTGCCACTTTTTATTTCTTTGTTAATCTTAAATACATACATAATTATTTAAAAAGTCAATTTTTGAATTATGCTCTCGCCATTGTTTCAAAATATAATAATGATCGAGCAAAAGAACACGAAAGTAGTTGAAATTAGCTTGAAAATCTCTCCGTACCTGCGCATCGAAGGCGCCAGAACAAACCAAAAATTCATTTTAAATAGGTCCCGATGAATCGAGTTCAGTTTCGTTTTGAAGTGGGTTTAAAACGGCGGTTTCGTATTCTTATCACAGCCCGAATTTATGTACCTATAAATAAATTAAACTTTTCCCAGAAGCAGTTTAAGAAATCCTCTACCGCCTTCAAAGAACGTGTAAAAGTTCGAACCTCCATTCTTTTATCGGTTAATATGCCAAAAACCTTATCCTAAATCAAACAAGCACTTTTCTGAAAACCACATCGCAACGCATTTAGAACCTCCTTTTTTAAGACAGCTAAAAAAAACACGTGTTGATTAGAATATTGCCGTTGATGTTCTTTAAAATATTGGGGGCACTTTTAAAAAGTATTGGTTTGTTATTGTTTTTTTGTTATCGAAAGTTTTTGACGTGTTATCGCTGTGTGTTATCGGAAATTGAGGTTATTTAAAGATTTTGAAAACGAAGTATTAATTAAGTATGAAAATATTAGGCGCAGATTATGAGTATATTATATTGGAAAATAAACCTACAGATGGAAAATGGATTTGGGTCGTACGCCGACTCATTATTCCACGTGATAAGTATTGGTCTATCCACATTAGACAAAGGAAAGTATCTTACTTAGGTGACCAAGCTAGGCTGATAGAGTGGGTACTTTGTCCACTATTTATGAGTATTGAAAATAATATTATTTTAATATAACGAGATATATATTTGATACAACTTTCTACCAAATATGTAACAAGTGAGTCGAAAATACCTTTATAATAAAGAAAGAGGTTTCTGTCACAGTGGAACTTTTATTCGGGTGCTAGATAATTTAATTAGAATTGTAAATGTTCTTCGTGATGTGCATCATGATCATGACGAACAGGTACAAAGTGACGTAGAAAGTAACGACACGTTTCGAAAGCATAAGCGGAATGCTGATCTTACAGTGAAACGCATCCTTTTTGTCCAGCAGTGGGATCTGATAGCCTAGTAATAATAATGATAATAATCCATACCGAGTGCTAGGAAAAGTACTATGTTTTTTTTAATGATGATGGGATGAACCAGCCTATGATACTTAAGAACTTTGCATCCCTTGAAAGGAAAGCATCACTCTTCCAAACACCCTGTATACCCTATTCCATCCTATTGTCAAAGTAATACGGAATATTGCCGTAGTTTAAATCCAGATATCTCAGGAGATACACACTACCTCAAAAAACTCTACAACATTATAAATTTGGTTTACTTTTTTGTTACCGAGTATCATATCACTAGCATGTTATAGTTGTCGCTCTCGTAAAAAATAAGTAGATTCGTCAAGCTCTATGTTATTACAACATACACACGTCTGTTAGATATCACCGAAATGCATACATGTAATGTTACAAACTAGTCTGAGAGAAAGCAGTTGTTGCTATTTTTAGAATATTTTACATTTACGTGCAAGCATCAATTAAATGGATTAGTTCCGACAATCTTCAAACCACGAACAAGTGGTGTGGGAAAGCAGTGGTGGTTCATGGCTGGCAAGGTGCGCGGCCGCAGACAACCACAAACAGTATCCACTAGACTCACTGCGATGCACTCACTTTCTTCGCTTTACACACACAGTGCAAATTATCCTCAGTAAAGTTGGAAGCGTAGTCGGAAAATTGGAAGCTTTCCAGTGAAATTGTTTGTACTCAAGAGTAAACCGTTCGTTGTGTATGGTGGCAGTTCAAAGGGAGGTCCTGGAGAAATCTATATACCTAGGTAAGGGTTGTATTTACAAAATAGATGTAAAAGGTAGTACCTACCTTACCTGCTACATATAACATATATTCACTAGTCATGTAGAAAAGGTTAGTACTAAACAAACTCTGTATTGTAGGTGCAAATCCCAGTGACCAAGTACTCGTATATAGCTTTTCAAAATGGTATATAAATAAAAATAGGCTTGCACCAAGGGTCGGCTTTAAGTCCTTACCTTTTCCTGCTTATTATGGATGCTCTGACATCGGACATACAGGAAGAGGCACCCTGGTGCATGCTGTTCGCCGATGACATTGTTCTCGTCGGTGAGAGCGGACAAGAGGTGCAGAGCAGATTGGAAAGATGGCAGGAAAGGCTGGAGAGTGTTGGCTTGAAAATCAGCAGAACCAAAACCGAACAAATGTTTTGCGATTTCGGCGGTCTCTCCAGTTTTGTTCCGGTAGCGCTCGATGACGAACCCTTACCAGTCTGCTCCGACTTCCGGTACCTCGGTTCGCTCCTACAAAGCGATGGCGAAATTGACCGGACCATCAAGCACAGAATAAATGCGGGATGGATGAAATGGCGACAGGTCACAGGCACAGTGTGTGACCCCCGAATGCCCCTCAAATTGAAGGGCAAGATTTACAAGACAGTGGTGAGACCTGTCGTCATGTATGGATCTGAGTGTTGGCCCACTAAGGTGACGGATGAAAAACGATTGCATGTAGCTGAGATGAGAATGTTGAGATGGATGTGTGGTGTGACCAGGATGGATAAGATAAGGAATGAGTATATAAGAGGAAGTTTGAAAGTTGCTCCAGTGACAGATAAGATGAGAGGGAACCGTCTTTCTTGGTATGGGCATGTTATGAGGAGGGATGAGGAGCATTTGCTAAAGAAAGTAATGAACATGAATGTGGATGGATGCAGGAGGAGAGGACGGCCCAAAAAGGTTTGGATGGATTGTGTAAAAGACGACATGAACAAAAAGGGCATAAATGAGGATTTGACTGCTGATAGAGATGAATGGAAGAAGAAAACATGTTGCGCCGACCCCAAATGAATTGGGATAAGGGCAGGCAGATGATGATATAAATAAATAAATATCCTGGACAATACACACAGCATATTTACAAAATAGATGTAAAAGGTAGTACCTACCTTACCTGCTACATATAACATATATTAAATTAAAATTAAATTAAATTAAAAACCATTTATTTCAGACAATGTCCATAACAATTCATGAGTAAAAAAAAACATTAAAAATAAAATAAAATAAAATATATGCACTAGTCATGTAGAAAAGGTTAGTACTAAACAAACTCTGTATTGTAGGTGCAAATCCCAGTGACCAAGTACTCGTATATAGCTTTTCAAAATGGTATATAAATAAATAAATAAATAAATATCCTGGACAATACACACAGCATACCCTCACCCAGTAGTCAGCAGACCCTCGGCATAGAATGCAGGAGTACTATCCGCTACGCCATCGGGACAGTCAAATATCAAAATCAAATATCTTCGATATTAATAGTTGCACGTCCAATGGAATATTTATTACTCACTAGGTGGTGCCCGCGGCTCCGCCCGCGTGGATGTCGGTTTTAATCCCATAGCATCCCACAGGAAAAAAAAATCGGCATAACAACTAACCTATGTGTTAATCCAAGTTACTTTCCATCTGTGTGCTAATTTCATGAAAATCGGTTCAGTAGTTTAAGCGTGAAGGAGTAACTAACAAACATACAAACATTCGCATTTATAATATTAGTACATTTATAATATTTTCCCAAAGATACATTTTTTGAAGTGATGAGCCCTATTCATCTGCATACATATTGAAATTATTTGTTTTTTAGTTAATACTATATTGAGGTAAACCTAACGATACCTGCAAGTGGAATTTGCCTAATAAAGTATTTACTTTCGAGAAATTTTCTTACATCATTCTTCGTTTAAATAATTCATGAACATGTTGGTTGGACTCGATATGCCAGTTTACACTAAACCCTGTTTTTTTTTTTGAGTTAGTAAATTCACATTTTGGATTGCCATAATATTTTTGCAAATGTTAAATAGTAATGTATCATCTGTCAAGTTCAGTGCTTAATAAACAATAACCTATTAGGGCTTGATCTTGATAATTTGATACTTACAATTTGATTGGGTCACTTACGAATGCAGATCATGAGATCTGTAATACCTTTTATAAAGAATTTAAGATAGTTACATGAGTATATCGCCGTCCTACAACGAAAACCAATTAAATCGTAAAATGTGCAAACGAAGATATCGCGATTATAATGTTTAAGGGGTTGAAAATCCATTAGTAATATTATATTCCTATTGTTACATAATAGCATCCGTACACTAATAAATGTTCTATTTAAATATATCTATTGTGTTTTAAAAAGACTATTATTTATTAGTGAAATTTTCAAAAATGTTTACAAGGCCACCTATTTAATCGGTTTTCGCTGAGAACTTTAAAATTGTTAATATTTTCTAAAGTATTAAGAATACAGCAAATCCCAAGAAATTACTTTTTACATTTAGTTCATTAAACCTAACCATGATAAAAACGTACCTATCCAGTTGTCCCTTGTAGAGTTACAAGTAGAAATTGTATCAAGATAATTGGTTTTCCCTGCCGAAAATTAAAGAATATAAAAGTTAAACAAGTAATTTATTACAGTTTCAGTACTTTTATCTGTTATCAAAATTTATAACTCAAAGTTTAGGGTAGGTGTAGGGTACGTGTAGGATACGTGTAGGGTAGGTGTAGGGTAGGTGTAGGGTAGAAGTAGGGTAGGTGTAGGGTAGGTGTAGGGTACGTGTAGAAGTAGGGTGGGTGTAGGGTAGGTTTAGAGTAGTAGATGTAGGGTAGGCGTAGGATAGTTGTAAGTAGGGGTAGAATAGGTGTAGATAGAGTAGGTATAGGGAAGGTGTAGAGTAGTAGGCGTAGGGTAGGGGTAGGTAGGATAGGGTAAGTGTAGGTTAGGTGTAGGGTAGAAGTAGGGTAGAAGTATGGTAGAAGTAGGGTGGGTGTAGGGTAGGTTTAGAGTAGTAGATGTAGGGTAGGCGCAGGCTTGTGGTAGGGTAGGTGTAGAGTAGGTGTAGGATAGCAGGTTAGGTAGGTGTCGTGCAGTGGGTGTAGACCTAATGATAAAAAGTCCGAAGGTTGTAAAACATGTTCTTTATAAGCCCCGACTGCAGTTTCTAAAGCTAAAAATTTCTTTGAAGCTAAAAATTCTGGTAAACCATCTTTCGCCAAATATATACTCGTACATAAAAACGGCTAAAACATATGCCGAAGCCATAAAATGTCTCGATGACATATACATAAAACCGTAGAATATAATCTACGCTCGGCATATCCTTGCAACCAGAAAACTGTCACCTGGTGAATCTATTTCTGAATATATACGTGCCTTGAAACTATTGGCCCTTGAGTGTGACTTTAAAAGTGTGGATTCGGAAACTCATATACAAGAATCCACACGCGATGCTTTTATTTCTGGCAATTATTCACAAGAAATACGCCAGCGATTATTAGAAAACAATATTCTGGACCTTGATACGGCACTAAACAAATCTATAACCTTAGAGTCAGCGGAAATTAATGCGAAATCGTATACCCCAAACACTATTATAAATGCCGTTCCACAAACAGTACAAGAGAACCCAGACTTGAACCTAGCTGTTCGCACTCATCGTAAGTGGCGATGCTTTTTTTGCGGCGGTAACTTAGCTCACCGAAGGCAAGCGTGTCCCGCATATAATGCCACCTGCCAACTCTGCTCACGAAAAGGCCATTTCGCGAATGTTTGCCGATCTAGCAAACCGAGTATCAACTGCATTCTCCTAATGTAGATCAGGATCAAGAGACAACAACGGAATCGGCCTCGGCGCACATAGCATGCATCTGCGCGGCTTCTCCTGCAAGCTTACGTAAAGTAATTCCAGTATATCTGAATGACACATGTGCCGATGCCTTGATAGACTCCGGCAGCTCATCCTGCCTCATCAGCGAAGAACTTGCTTCAGTAATGAATCTTAAAAAGAAACCAATACAGCAGACAGTAACCTTAACGTCTCTTAATCACGTGGCATTTGTAAATGGAATTTGCAACGCTACAATTAAAATAAATAACCACGTCTATAAACAGCATCCATTGCTTATCGTCCCGAACCTGTGCGCTGACGCTATCATTGGCCAAGATATAATGAAATTCCATAAATCAGTCGACATTGAATTCGGAGACGAAAGAGAACCACTACGAATTTGTAACGTCGCGCAATCTTCTCTACCGCCGGCGACAATATTCAACAATTTATCTGATTGCAAGCCTGTGGCAATAAAATCAAGAACTTTCTCTGAGGAGGATGAAAAATTCATAAAGGACGAGATCGATAAACTTTTACAGGACGGAGTGATAGAGCCCAGCAACTCACCGTGGCGAGCGCAAGTTCTTATCACCAAAAACGCTACACATAGAAAACGTCTTGTTATTGACTACTCTCGTACTATTAACCGCTTTACTGACTTAGATGCGTTTCCTCTTCCAAAAATCGAAACAATCATTTCAAAAGTAGCGAAATACACTCATTACAGTCAAATTGACCTAAAGTCGGCGTATCATCAGGTCCCCATCCTTGAAAAAGAAAAGCCATGACGGCCTTCGAAGCCTGTGGTAAGTTGTGCCAATTCACACGTATACCGTTTGGTGTAGTTCGTACACAAGTACACAAATGGCGTAGCGGCCTTTCAAAGATCTTTACAACACATAGTGGATACAGAGAATCTTGGAGGGACCTTCGTGTATCTCGATGACGTCACAATTTGCGGCAAAACAAAGACTGAACATGACGAAAACCTAAAGAAATTCATGAACGCGGTCGATAACCAAATTAAGAAAGAAATAGCTAAGTCCTCGCTTATTGCGATCAATGAAAATGATCCCCTCACAGTAGAAACAGATGCATCCGAACATGCAATAGCTGCAACCATTACTCAAAATGGATGCCCTGTAGCCTTTTTCTCAAGATCATTAAATGATTCCGAAAAGAAACATTCTTCTGTAGAAAAGGAAGCCTGCGCTATAGTAGAAGCTTTAAGAAAGTGGCGCCATTATCTGCTTGGTAGACACTTTTTATTAGTGACCGATCAACAGTCTGTCACGTTTATGTTCAATCAGAAACACTCAAGTAAAATAAAAAACGAGAAAATCGAAAGATGGCGTCTGGAACTATCCTGTTACAAGTACGATATAGTATACCGGCCAGGAAAAGAAAACGCAGCTGCTGTCGCGTTGTCAAGAATTTCAGCTCACATAAATATTAATACCAGCAAACTTTACGAATTACGCAATTTACTTTGCCACCCCGGAGTAGTGCGAATGATGCACTTCGTAAGAATGAAAAATTTACCATACTCAATGAAGAACGTTAAAACAATGACCGCTTCCTGTGCCGTTTGCGCCGAGATCAAACCCCGGTATTCTAAAACTAAGGGAGAATTGATTAAAGCAACGGCACCATTCCAAAGACTAAATTTAGATTTTAAAGGCCCTTTACCATCAAAATCATTGACGAAGTATATACTCACGATAATAATTATAACAGTTTGGACCGAAACATCTTTTATTATCAATAATTGACGAGTTTTCTAGATTTCCATTTGCATACGCATGTAAAGATGTTTCGGTCCAAACTGTTATAAATTCTTTAAATGATCTTTTTCTTACATTTGGTGGCCCTACTGCGCTAGCTTCGCCAGTGACACGGAACTAAACAGGTTTAATCGTTTTTCGCTGTAGTGATTATGTAACATCCGTGAGTATAATATAGTCAGGGAAAAGCAATTATCTGGATATATAATATTTTCTTAGACGATTCGATGTATTGCATTAAGTATGAAATTCGTCCGGTAAAACCAACTAAACAATTTTAATTGCTTTTATTAGACCATCTTAATCAAGTACGGAAATTTAAATCTTACTAAATGGTTGTTACTGAGAAAAAAAAATAGAGTTTTCTATGGTCTCTCCTACGGGAAAACCAAATTTTATCAACTTAACCGAAAATCGTTGGAGACAAATATGGTGTCAGTTAAGTTAAATCTGCTTAATGTCTTTTATTTGAAAACAAACCTTGCCAGTGTTTGAAATGATTGGTTATCTACCTGGCTAGAAGCGAAACTATAAGACTTAGCAGTTAATGGGTTTTCGCAGAAGAAAGAGCAAAAAATTTTAAGTACTTTTGCATTCAAAAGTAATTTTCGTAAAAATTTCGAGTTAATTGGTTTTCGTTGTAGGACGGCGATATATCGTAGTAAAGTGGTGTCAAAATTATAAAGTACCAGTAAGTAAAGCTACTTCTCGCAGATTCATTGTAGAGAGAGTGCATGATTCAATGAGAGGCGGTTATCTACTTCAGCAGAAATCATTATTTTACTGCTAATTGTTAATAAAAGCTACGCATTCAAATAACCCCAGATTTATAGATCTATAACTTTAACCTGCTTTATAGAGCTTAAAGCTCGGTTGAGATAGGCAATTTGGTACAGTATAATAAACCATTGCTGGTACTACAACCGGTCCTTGTCGAGAAATCGTACCTCTTCACTGCTAGACAAATGATATGATTCGATTACTAAGCCACTGACTGGAATAAATGGCTATAAAAAATCTAAACGCGTAATTATTTTTTGGATTAGAGGTAGTAATTATTGCTTAGAGGACATGGTTAAAGACCATAGGTAGTGATTCTTTAAGTTTCGAAAAACAAATCATGAAAACAAATTTTACACATAATTGAAAATTCCTTCACTTTTTGTCATTCTTTATTTTGAATACTGTAATCATTATTAGTATATTATAGTCCAGATCCCACTGCTGAGCCTTTGCTTTTCCCGCGGTTCTCCCTCTGTTGCGGTCTAGTGATTGGTCTTTACATTGGCATATTAAAAACATTGTTTATCTTAAAATAAACCCCTTTCTATTATCCATAGAATTTCTATTATCCACTCAGGCAGTGCTTTTACGCATACAGCCGACCGACTTGTCACCCCATGCGTGAACAGCAAACATGTTCTACATGCCCAGCATATAGATACGCACTACGTTTATATACTACGTACTTAGGCTAATTAGTAAAAGTGCTGACACTTTCTACTTATATAGCTAGACACTAAAGAACGGACAAAACCGGATCGTTGAGAATAATAATATGAAAATTACATTATTCTATTTGTCAAATATTACATCATACATTTCATATTCATAATAAATTTGCAAATATTTAGAAGAAAGGTATAATTTTCTAGCCTACCTCATACATAATTTATAAGATAAGCTGTGTTTGGGTTTTATTGAGATAAGCTGATATAGAGACAGGTTCACATTTATTATATTAGTTAACAATAAAGAATGTAATATTGTTTCAGATTAGGTGGGTGCTCATAATATCGAATAGTTTTAATAATGTTATATGGAACACTAAAAGATGGACAAATAAACAGATAGATAAACAGATAAAAAAATAACTACTGTTTTGTGATGTATATCTTGGACACAAGTAAAAATTCTTCTTTAAATGTATCTCATGGGCAAAGTTGGTTTCGTTTCTGTTTTAATGTATGTACAGCCTAAAAGACTAAAAAAAAATTGCGCGCAAAAAAAAAAAACAAGAACACACCACAAATCTCTAACTATTGTTTAAAGTTAATGAACTTAATTTCTTAGAATAGAATGCATATCTTGTCGTGACAATCTTTCTCACGCGTCTTCCTACAGTGTGCAGTATTAGGTATGAGTACATACTTTATCTTCATAATAACGTTTATTTGTAGTATAATAAGCATATTGTGCGAGTGTAAGCACAGTACATCAAACTAATTAAAAAAAAAAGTAGCTGCCTAGAACTGCATAGCAACAGTGGCTATCCTTCCTTGGGCCATATTTCAACCTTTTTTTTTCAAAATATTTACAATATTTTCCAAAGGCAAAAAAGCCGCAAGACTAGAAGAAGACCCAGAAGAATCGTCGCCGTAGAGGGATGACCTGGTTGATTATGATCCCAACTGGTCGAAAACAGCCGCCGATCGGAAATCCTGGAAAGAGAGAGGGGAGGCCATTGCCTAGCAGTGGGACAGTGTAGGCTAAATTAATAATAATGATAATAAAAAAATCTACAATGAAACTTTGTTTCCAGTACGATGGGCATCAGCAAGCAACTCCTCTTAGTGTTCACCTTCGCATTCCTGCTTTCGGTCTGCGAGGCTGGCTTGGTGGAGATGCTTCTGGAGTGGCTGTTCGGCTTCAAGCCCGGCAAGAGGAGCATGCAGGAAGCCATCACCAGGTACCTGGACAAGATCTTTCCCAAGGACGACGTGGACTCCGATCTCCTCAAACATCTCTTTATGGTTTATTCGGAAGACGACGACGTCAACTTCTCTAGTAATTTTGTCGGTTTACAGGAGAATGTTTAGTTTTAAGACTTCGTTATGAAAGCTGTTCTGGTAGTAAGAATCTTAAGTAAAAGTACAAAAGGAAAAAAGGAAGAAAAGGAAATGATTTTTTGGTCACAATCAAGAACAGAGCTTAAGGTGTCCTAGTATTATAATTTACGTCGATCTTACGTTTATATTAAACGCACAACACGAGCTTTTCTAAAACTTAACACACAACGCAGCGCTTAAATTACGCATCCGCAACGCAGCGGTCTGTCAGATCCATACTATAATAGAAACTTCAATCCGCATACTAAAACTGCTCAAAATAACGCTGCTGCGTCAACAGCGGTCCTGCGGTTGAGCGGTTTTAGTATGGGATTGACGTTTCTAGTATGGATCTGACCGCTGCGTTACGGGTGCGCTATTTTAGCGTTGTGCGTTAAGCGTGAGAAAGGCCTAAGGAAGTAATAAAATTAAATACCTACCTACCTACACACATCTCAAACAAAATTGAAATGAGCATTATTATCAGAATGATAAAAAATTTATTCAACTGTCACAGTTATAGGTAAGTAAGTAGGTAAGTAAGTACTTACCTAGGTAAGTATTAGTAGTGTAGTGCACTATGGTAACTTAGATATTGTGCAAAAAACGACCTACAACTTACAATGGAGAACGTTTCACGCGACGACTTTGAAAAAACGCGGAAGCAAAGCAGGAAAAATTGAATTGTGATTCATTTATTTTCCCTCAGTGTTTCTCATGAACTTAGCTTCTAGACTGGTACGAGGGGAGGTCAAAAAGTTCGCGGAATGACAAGGAAGAAGGGTGAAATTAAACATGAAATTATTTTTCCTTTTCAATATATTCTCCCTTAACTCGAATAGATTTATGGGATCTATCAAATAACTTATTAATACCGTCTAAAAAAAATTGTTTATCTTGTGCGTCAAAATAAGCCGAAATCGCTGACTTAACCTCATCATCGTCGTTAAATTTTCTTCCACGCAGCTCTTTTTTCATCTTTGGAAATAAATAATAGTCGCTGGGGGCCAGGTCTGGACTGTAGGGTGGATGGCGCAGTAGTTCAAAACCACATCGGTGAATGGCAGCGGTCGCAACACGACTGGTGTGCACGGGCGCGTTGTCATGCAAAAGCAGCACTCCTTTGGTCAGTTTTCCTCTCCTTTTTTCTTTAATCGCTTCCTTCAATCGATCTAACAAGGAAGCGTAGTACTCTCCCGTTATGGAAAGGCCACGATCTTTATAATCCACCAGAAGAATGCCTTCAGAATCCCAAAATATTGTCGCCATGATCTTTCCGGCCGATTGAGACACCTTAAACTTCTTAGGAGGGGGAGTGCCCTTTTTCTGCCATTGCATTGACTCTTGCTTTGACTCAGGTTCATAATGATGAACCCAAGTTTCATCCCCAGTCACAATACGGGACATAATTTCTTCCTTTTGATCTCCACAGCGGTCCAAAAACTCGCGGCAACAGTCGACGCGCTCTCGCTTTTGAAACGGCGTGAGCATTCTCGGGACCCATCTTGCGCAGACTTTACTCATACCAAGATGTTGATGAAGGATATTCAAAATGGTAGTTTCTGATACACCAACTAATGCTGCAAGCTGTTTCTTCTTCAAACGGCCATCCTCCAATACAAGTTTCTCAACTTTATCGATGATTTCCGGCGTGGTGGCCTCGATCGGCCGCCCAGAACGGGGATCGTCTTCAATTGACTCCCTTCCTTGCTTGAAAAGATTATGCCACTTGTAAATCATAGTTTTTCCAGGAGCAGAGTCCCCGTAAACAGATAACATATCTTGAAAAACAGTTTGCGGCGTTTTTCCCTGTTTGGTGAGGAACTTTATGACGGCGCGATGTTCAATTTTTTCCATACTGCCAACTTTCTTCCCGATTCACTTGTTTAATCGTTGATAACTCAAAGACTAGTGACCCAATTAGGCTAAAACTTGGTATTTATAGTAATAATGAGTTACTCAATTAGCGAGTACCTGGACAAGCATCCCTACCCCCGCCAACCCCTCCATTCCGCGAACTTTTTGACCTCCCCTCGTACAATATAAGATATCTACCTACATTCATTAACCTTGCCCCACTGACTATACGATCTAAAGAAATAATAATTTCAAGATATTACCTATGCTCGCTCGTATGTAAATATGTAGGACCTAAAATTTTTACACGAGTGGACTACAAGGATATTCTAATTAAATCAATTCGTGCGAAAATTTTGATAACTTTTTTGTGTGAGTATTATTTTTGATAAGTATTTATTGAAAAACGTAAGAAATATTGTTAACGCATGTTGCATTTATGAGTAAATAATAATTTAGATAGTTTAATTTGGGTTGTAAATAAGTACCTGGGTATTACTAATTTATTTATTATGATAAGATTCCTAGGCTAGTGAACGGTATCAATATACATATTATAAAATGAAGTCACTTTTTGCGTTTCTCTGTATATCTCTATATCATGAACACCGGTTACTCCACTGAATAAACAACGCAAAAGACTTCGACAGGTTTTTTAAATAGACAGAGGGATGCAAAAGGAAAGTAAATAATATGTATAATACAATGCATACCAAGAAAACCCGTCTCATTCTACAGTAAAACGATTAGCAGCGGGTGCAACCACGGAACGCTAGTATTAAGTATCAGAATGATTATTTTTATAAAGTAAAATAATATTTTATGAACCAAGCAAATTATTTTCCTCGAAAAAATAAATTGTTATAAAATACTCGATTCTTTAATTTCTTCGACGAAAAAAGCGCCTTCTGATATTGTTGTTAGTTAGCTAGAACAACAACGTTAGTAGGTACATCACTAAAACAAAAGGCGCCTGTCAAAGGCAAGGCAAGTCTTTTACTATTGTACAAAATGTTGTAATTTTGTTTCCTGGAATATTTTATTATATGTTGTTTATTTTCATGGTCTGACTGAATGCATCCTATCAATATTCGAAGGCGTACCCCTGCCATCCTGTATAAGTCTACAGACATACCTACATAAACTTATACACCTAGCTACTTTCCCACATTCGGCATACACACAACACGACCATCCACCTCTACACAATTAGGTTTACCCTTCTTATTTTGATTTAATTTATTCTTGTCACCGCCGCCGTCTGCATTTTCGGATATTTCGTTGTTCGGGTCAAGGTCCCAGGCTGGCGGGCGTCGGAAGTTGTGATAAGGTTCCTCGTGATAACCGCACTCGAGACGGCCGTTGCGCAGCCGACACCCATCTGACAGCTCCCTTATAATGTCACTGCTTTGCGGCCAGGCTCCGTTCGAGTTCCTATTATACCCGCACAACACCCTATCATCGACCACTTTGCAGCGGGCGCTGTCAAAATCGTATGGACAACATCTCTTTCTAGGCTTCTGGTCATCTGCTGATGGAGCATTTGAACCTTGCTGGCCTCCTTTTGAGTCTGATTTATCCGAAACCGAAGATGTACTGCGCTGAATACAATCCTTGCCTGCCCTTCTGCACGGTTGTGTAAAAACCAAGCTGTAAGTCAGGGTAGAGTACACCTGCAATTTAATAACTGTAATAAAAAAAAAACAACCAATACGAGAAGATATACTATTTTTTAAAATAAAGTACTTATCAAACCTATAACTCCAGTAGAATTCAAAATTAATTATGAAATATGTAGTGAATGAGTATTGAAAGTAGGATTTATATCGAAATAAATTTTTTTAACTTCTAAGTTTGAACTATGTGTGGGTTCTGGTACATGAACAACTTTTTGTAGGTAAGTCAAAAATCAAACTAATGCACTTACAATAACTAGATGGACATTATGTAGAAACATTTTTCTCTTTCTTTCATAAACCAATAAAAACACATCAAACGTGCACATATATTCAATCAAGTCTTTGAATTTGATTGTCCATAAATTGTGGTTACATACAGTAATTTTTCATTTATTCATGTTTTTATATGTTGTAATTTTCTTTGCCCACGTATTTGTATTCGACAAACTTAACATTTAGGTACAAAAGATTGTACCTAAATGTTAAGTTTGTCGAATAACATTTAGGTACAAAAGATTGTACCTAAATGTTAAGTTTGTCGAATACAAATACGTGGGCAAAGAAAATTACAACATATAAAAACATGAATAAATGAAAAATTACTGATTGGCTTAGGAGCTACTTTAGTTACCTATTCATGGCAATCTTTTCGTAAAATGTGGTTCTTGTGATAGGGTATTTTTTCCAAACATGTTTTAGTGATGTTTTTAATAACTTTTTAAACACGCTTATTACACATTGTCATAATATCATAACAATAAATTACAATTACAATAATAATTGTTTAATATTTTTATAATTTCCCACGAAAAAATAGTATCGTATGAATATAATTTTACTTAGATAATTCTATTGTATAAAGCGCCTTCTGATATTTTTGTGTGCAACTAATATCACTTGTTGGTTATCATCACAAGAACTACAGGCGCTTGTCGAAAAAGTCGCTAATTTACAGCTTTTCTGCATACCTACATACAATACGACCATCCTCCTCTAGAATATTTGGTTTGTTTACTTATACACTTCATATAATTGAAAGATTTTTTATGATATTTAGTAAATAAGTTTGTAGTTAGCTCAGGGAGCGGTAAAATAATTTTAGTTAAGTTTCATATTTTTGACGTTATAAAGAAAGTATCGTTTTAGTAAGTAAGTACCTAAAGAAAGATTATCAGTATTGACAAAGAAATACCAAAGACACGGTCTGTCGTCTGACTGAGGGCATATTTTGCCTTTGACCAACCCTAAAAATACACACGATTTCAGTGACGTAGGTACCAACTACTAACCTCACAGTGATAAAATTATTGCAATTATTGGAGATAGATATCTACAAAAGCACGTTGACGCAAATAGAACCATTGTTATTGTTATAAAAAGACCATCTCAACCTTGACTTACCACTCTTACCAGTTGCGTTGGTACCATACGTTTGCGAGCAGAGAGAATTACCCATTATATTTAAAAAAACTACATGTTAAGAACTTGTATCAGGAGCAACATGAAGATTACTACTGTAAGTAACTATATAGGACAATTTTATAGCAATCATGAAAAGAGACCATAGATCTCAATCTATTCCATAGGCGTCTCATATAAATCAAGTCAGCTGGCTTTGTTGCGGTACCCCTATTGACTGAAAGAATACTTACCATGCCACGTTTGTCAGAGGGATCGGATGGCGAGTGCAGTACAATATTATGTATTACAGGTAACACTGCTGCCTATTCACGGGATGACTTTGTCTTTTATCTGCCTTTGCCTATGTGAAATAGGCCAGCAGACGGACTATTTGTAGGCAGAAGTTCGTTATTTACAAATCTGCCCAGGTGGTCCTTACCTGTCCACCACGGTAACACTTCGTAAGTTTCAACACTGTTTGAATTCCACAGAGATTGCTGTTCGTCGCACTGGCTCTACTGTCCGCAGCTTTCGGCGCTCCTCAACGACCCATCATGAGAGGTTTAGGCCGGGGCATGTCGTACGGAAACCGAAACATGGGCATAGGCGCCGGCCGTGGCATAGGCAGACCTATGAACACAGCGCCTTATATGATGGGATAAACTCGTATGTTTTATTTCGTTTTGATAATATATGAATTTTTAATAATAAATATAATGATAGCAAGAAAGAACACTTTTGTTGTAGAGTGAAATCAGACAAACCCACTTACTATAACTTTTCCTGTCGATTAGAACTCTACATTTTCTTTTCGTGTGATATATTCAATGTCCTTTTCTAGAACAGATGTTATTTCTTGTCCCATTTGATATAAAGACCATAATATCAACCATCAAAATTATCAAGACAAATTGCCAAAACAAAAGTTGGAAGATTTCAGGACGTCAAATGTCAACTGCAAAATATCATAACATAAGTTCAAAATATCAAAGACTAAAAACATTCTAAAGCAAATTATCAAGGTTGAACATCTAATAAGCGCAAAACGGCATGAATTGAGGCATGAATGAAAATGCGGAAAAATTACATAGTCGAAAAACTACATCACCTATTTTAAAGAAGTTTTAGGTCTGAATTGTCATTTATCTATCTTCCTGAATTAATACTATAAAAACAAAATTACCAGATATTTATGAAACGCAGGTATCATATATTAAATCTCTTTGATGGTTGCATTGATGACTGGTGCAGGTTTTTAGAAGTTTTTAACTGAACATCATTACCGAAAAGTATTTATAAAAGGCCACAACACAGATTTCATTTTAACAACCAAATTACGCTCTTCTTCAGAGCTTTATTTTTTATTCCAAGTGCATCTACATTAATGACGTTCAGATCTAGATCATGAATTTTAATTTCATCAATATTCACTTTATTTTCTTCTAGTAATTTACTTAAACAAGGGTTCCTTCTCATATAGTGCTTAGATATTGACCAAACTTGTCTTCTCAGAAAACGTTTTGCAAAATTACCGTGCTTTTCACTTGCATATTTACCAGCCGAAGTCATAGTTTTGTTTTTACTCCTGGAAGATTCAGGTGAATTGTACATTGCTGTATTATTTTTACTTTTGCCCTTCTTGGGTGATTGTAATTCCGATTCAGTTTCTTTTTGTTGTTTGCGGCGGCGTTTAAATATGCTATTTCTGGATTTTTCTGGCCGCGGACTTGGTGAAGGCTGTGGGTTGCTAAACAAAGTCTGATAATTCGGATGTTTTACAAAACTCCATATTTTTTTCGCAAAGTTTTTTCGTGGCGCTCTTGAAGAAGATACCGCTTGTACGACTTGATTAGATTTTTTTTTCCAGTAGCTTGTTTTTGGCACACTAGGAGTAGATTCAGCTTTAAATACTGCTGACTTAACGTTTTCTGATGCCTTATGTATCTTGTTCTTTTCTTTTAAATGAATTACAGGGAAGGTGAATGATGAAGGTCGTTTTAAAGGTTTAGGAGGGTCTACTAGAGGTGTTCTCGGAACAGATTTCCGTATAGGTGATAGTGGGGATGACGTTGGACTGTTTCGACTTTTGTCAGGTTTTTTATTAAAAGAATAGGTCCTTCTACGTTCTCTCAACTCAAAACGGGACAGTTCATGCAATCTGCTTCTTTTATTTTTGAGTCCTGGCATTTATCGGCAATTCGGCATCGCTTTTCTTTCTTTTCAGATATTTTAAATTAAGTTTTTCTCTTTATGTTCTGGATCCAACTGAAACATAATTTGAGCCTAATTTTATATTCTCGTTTAGCAAAGGAAGAGTTACTGTAAAAGCCTATGTTCTAAACATTTAATAGGTACAAACATAATCAAAACTAAATTAATACAAATAAAAATCTTTGTTTTATATAATATCAACACGTCTAGAAAGTCTGAATATTGCGAAAACAAAAAAAGACTCTACATTACCCTGTCAAAATAAAATTTTGTCAAAGACGCTACATAATGTATTATAGTTAGGTACTCTAAGAACAGGGACAGAAACGCTTATTACAATATACCATATTATAGAGGTCAGTGCAATAGATCATTGCAATAGATCCAATGCCAGCTTTCCTTTTACAAGGGCATGCACCCCTTTTGAACTTTTTAGGTCTATTTGGAAATTTGATTAGTTACTTCGTATATCAAAAACAATGTTTTCAGATTTCCGTTATTATCGATTTTACTGTCACAATTTTTTAAAACCGTTTAATTAAAAAAGCTATGATTTTTATTAGTTGATAGAAGTTATTGGGCAATTTAATTTTTTTTTTTTTTTTTACTTTTTACAAAATACGCAACACTTTTTTTATACAAAAATATTTATCTGATAAACATGACGCGACGCTATATTGCAATAAATAAAAAACATAGTACCTTGCTTTTATTTTTATGTGATATGTTTACTTATTAATGATTGTTCTGTTCTATGTAGTTCAAAGAAAAATATCTAGATTGGTAGAATCTAAAATATTGCTTTTTTAATATTCGAAGAAAAAAAAATTGGAACTCCCGTACTAGTAATGCTGACTGACTGGCATTTTGTATGGAGAGTAACTATTTTCCATATTGTTAGCTAAGGTTGTCCAGAATCTAGATTTTTACTTTGGACCACTTAAAAAGGGACACCTTATAGACAAAGCAGAACAATCATCATTAATAAATTAAACATAGGTACCTATCACATAAACATTACCACTTTCCAAAATTTTAATTTTTAATTTTTAATTTTATTTGGTTTGTTTATGTCTTTTAGAGTTTTATTATTTAATCTCATCCTGGGGTTTCAAAAAAACCTTAAAAGAATACCTGTTTATTAAGTCTTTCACATCCAAGCATTTTTCTTATTGCCAGACTAAACTATATCGCTGTATGGGTATTAGTAAGACTTACTTTTATTTATACATGAGGTATTATTTGGTGCATCTGAGAATGTTGACTGTAACGTTTGAGTAAACGTTTGGTGACTGTATGTGGGGTAGCTTTGTTTTCTCACATAGGTAGTATTTGTTCTTATCTTATTGGTTAATATTGCATCATTATGATTTTATTAATTTATTTATAATTTACTTATTTTTTTATTTATTATTTATTAATATGGACTTCTACCCATTAAGGGTAATTCTGCCAGTGTCAGTAGTATAGGATTCCAGCGCAGCTGCGCCGGGTGGTGGTTCCTGCAGAGGATGATAGTGTCATCTACAGGATCCGACGGCCTCCTCTTGATGCCATCCGGAAATGTGGAGAAAACTCTTCAACTTCAATTCTTGATTTAATATTTGCAATAATTTCGATTGTTTTCGTGACGATGACGATGACATTTCCAATTAAATTTTTAGTAAATGGCTTCTGTCTAAAATGACAATCATGCCAGTGTCCAGGTTGCAATGTACACGGGTTTCGTCGTATCATTATGTATAGCCAGATGACCGACCACTTGAACGACAATAAAAAATATTCATACAAAAATGTTCAGTACAAAATGTGCAGCAAATATTTCACGTTAAAATAAATCATGTGCGTGGCAAGCAAGCTGTCTATCGCTGTCACACTTAGGTCTTCTTTTTTCGCGTATTTTTTCGCGTAGGACCATTGTGTAGGACACCGAGATTTCACATGCATGAGAGCTCTAAATGATGACGCCTTTTTAGACCGCTATGTATATATGTATTTGCTTATGGCTTTCTGCCATAGAAGAGACTCTCCATGCCCTCCATAGGACGTAGTTTCATAGTTTAATATACCTAATATTAACTACGAAACCCTATAAAAAGCTAGTCTTGAGCATAGACTTAGGTAAGTAACTAAACTGAATGTTTATGTACTAATTACGGGGTACAAATTAACCTGCTAAGTTTCTACCAAATCAAATCACCTAATCAAAGTGAATGGATTTAGAATTACGTTAGTACAATAAGTATTGTTCTGAAAGTAGCCGCTTACGTGAGCACTTATTATTTGAAATAGCCAATGTTTTCTGTAGTGAGTACCTATAATTATCGATTCCCTACTTTGCCACATGATTATTAAAAAAACATTTTTATTTTGGATTTTTTTACACTTACCTTACAACTTCTTAGGCACTCGCGACTACTATCACACATTTAAGTAGTGCGTAAATATATGAATATTTACCTGAATAATATGTACTTGTTTGTACAGGGACACTCACAACATAGTATGTTACCCCCATATAAAAAAGATACTCTGTGATAGTATGTAGTGTAGTACATACATAAAATTCGCTTAGTTCGATTCGTTAACTATCGAAATAGTCGGATCGTTCTAAGACACCCTACATAATTGCGATGGACCTTCTTTAATACTTAATATGAGTTACCATTTATTTGTCCATTGCAGGCACTACTATTATCTCAGATATTTTTTGCAAACTGTGAGTATGAGAGTGTGAGTATTGAAATCGATTTCGACCATTCAAAACAGAAGCAAAACGTTGTAACCAGCGACGACGACCTCAATCGTATCTTTGCAAAAGAAACATTTCAAAGGTATCCTAAGAAAACAAGAAGATACAGAAATAATGAGGACATAACTGATGATGTAAAGAAAAAGCTTGAAAATTCTATACTAAATTATGGCTATGAATTTGATGAAACGATATGCAAAGAGACAAATTCAAATAAAAGAATTATATGCGGCTATAATAAAAATCGAGGTGAAATACCAAAAGAGACTCCTGTGACAGAGCTGGCAAATGGATGCAGAATTCGTGGCGATAGAATAGAATGTTACCCCAAGAAAAAAGCATCCAGAAGCTTGCGTCACGGTTCACCAATCAAATTCGTGCTAATCAAAATGTACGTAGAATAGATGCTCACTCATACGTTTTTTATACTAATCAGTAGCACATCAACCAAACATTTAAGGAATCAAATTATTCTGCCTTTTCATTCAGTATATTATGGCTTAATTGATGTGCGGCTGGTACTACAAAAAAGTCCCGTATTGTAATTAACCCCGCGTTGTTGTTTAGTCGCGGAGTTTTAGGTCGTTTAGCTATGACATCGCTATGACAGCAAAGATTATTTGCACGAGTTGTCATAGTCCATTCCATAGTATACCATATTTTGGGATTATATGGTCTATATAGACTACTAATAAATGCACTATATATTATATGCAAGTATAAATATTTTACACATTTACCTATCCATTTTCGTGCATCACTCATGCATGATGATATGAGTACCTAGGTAGAGAGAGGCAAGTACTTAATGCACTTGATTAAAATTTCCGCTGCAGCTAATTCACTTTGTAACTTTTGATTGAACAAAATTGAAAACTGTTTGCCATCAAACCTTATAAAATTGGTTTACGAATTGAACTGTGTTTAAAGAGCAACAATGTTTTTTTCAGTGAGTGTTAGTAGCTGGAACAAATTAAGATTTTGTGGTAAAACGATTAAAACTAAATATTTTTTTAGGTTTTCATAATTTTTACCAGCTTATTCGTAGTGGACAGTGCACCAAAACTAGGTGACTTACTTTTTGATCCATTAGAATTTGAAGCTGCGAAAAACAGTCGTCCAGGCGATGTATCTAGTGATGATGATTTTTTAGAGAATGAACCTAGCACAAAAAAAACTATAGATCCACCAGCTCCTGTCATTATCAATCAAATTAATATACAAAAAGAATCAAATGAAAAAATCAGGACAAAACCTTCTGTTAGGTTACCAAATGCGGAGTTACTTCATACAAACAAACCAGTTCGAAGGCAAGCTCCAGCAAATGGGCCTAATTTTGGATATGAGTTTGATCCTTCGAAATGTGTAGTTCTGAACGGTGACGAACGGGTCTTATGCGGATATAATAAAAATAATGGAGAAATACCCCAGGAACATCCCATCATTCCGTACCCGTCAAACAATGAATGTCGTATACGCGCTGGCAGAATTGAATGTGGGTACGTACAGGGTGGATATGTTCTGGGGGCTAGAAAAGCACTTCGCGTCACACCTGATATTTATTCTAAAGTAACCATTTCCTATCCAATGTCAAGAATCACATTTCCTAAAGTCAGCCCACCACGGACCACTTCAAATTTAAAATTAATCACAAATTCTACAACTCCGTTACCTACGACAATACGAATACTAATTAGATCCGCCAATTTATCAACTAGTGAGCTGGCTTTAGGGAAGATGACCACGACGTTACTGACTTCTAGGAGTGGAATTGCATCGTCACAAATAACAGCAGAAAATAAGCATCGCGATACTTTGTCCAATCCTTCGACTATATTAAGAAATGTAGCACCACCGCCAACATTGAGCAAGATAACTACTTTTCTGAAACAGAAAGAACTACCGAAATTAATCGAAGAAGGCAGAGCTATCGGTAGAACTGGCGAAGAGAATGGTGCAAATGTTGGAGGCTGTTCATCTTGCGTCCTCAAAAGCATGTTAAGAGGTTCTGGTGCTGAGCAAGGAACTACCAACTACCAAAGCGTTACGCGATGTGTCGAAATTAATGATAGAATTGTTTGCTATCCCGTTAAGCCTCGAGCTACTACTCCTATAGCGGCTTAAAATTTCATTATTACATACTTTTATTTGCGAGTTTGTTTCATTGTCACCTACCTACATGTTATTGGTAGGTGCATTAGTACTTAAGCCTCTTATGAAAAAAAAACTCACTCAAAAGTCTAGGAAATTGTAAAAAAAGAATCCACAAGTCTGTCTCTCATTTATAATTTCCATATACGAATAACATACTCTGGCATGTATCTCACGTTTGTCTCACGCAGGACAAACTTTTTTTATAGGTTTGGAATGTTCAAACGTACTCCACATCTTGCGGTAAACTCTATGAGGAAATAAATGTTAACCGTTTCTTTTTCTTTTTAACTTTTATTGTGGGGTCAAACAACTATGAACACATTATTGCAATCTTTTACAATCAGTTTTCCTTATGTGCACTTGAAAAGAGCAATGAGTAGAAATGAAAATATCAAAATAACTTTTTTATAAATAGTTGGTTCCCCAGTACAACGATGTAGAGTGGGTGAAAATAGAAACTTTATACAAACACACATATATCACGCCTTTATCCCTTGCGGGGTAGGCAGAGCGTTAACGGCAGTAAAAATACGGTCGTTATCGCAACGTCTGACAAATATAGAGGGCCGTTCGAAATAATTTGTGTATCACTATAGTGACAGGTTATCAGCCTGTCGCCTAAAAGTTGCAATACACCTGAAACCATCAAGTCCCTTAGTCGCCTCTTACGACACCCACGGGTAGGAAATGGGGTGATGCTATTCTAAGCCAGCATCGCACGGCACACTGACTTAGACACATAGAAACTTTATAGAGATAAGAAATACAAATTACAAGCCTTAGAGAACTCATCTTTATTTGGTGTCATCTAGCTCCAGCTAGGCAGATTGAACAACACTTTTGAATCTGGTTTACCATTCAAGGATTACACATTCGTAAACACGTAAACACAAAAACTTGTTTAGGTATTAGGGTATTAGGTAGACATTTTATGGGTTTGGGTTGGGGTCTGCATAAGAGACTTGAATTACGTCACAAACAGGTGATTTGTCGCCTATTTACACTAGCGGCGGATGTGGCGCAGTGGTAGTGCGACTGCCTTTGACGCAGAATGTTCCGGGTTCGATTCTCGGTGGGTCACTCACAAAGTTGATATTTATAACCTTGTGAATTTGTTCCCGGTCTGGTTAGGACATTGCGGGCTAAACCACCCGATTGTCCGTATGTAAGATGGTTTCGTGTTTCGGAAGGCACGTTAAGCCGTAGGTCCCGGTTGCTGTCTATGATAACTTAGACGGCGGTCGTTACACTACCATGTCAGAAGTCTGCTACTTGGAGAAGGCGGTTGAAAAATTCTGACACTAGGATTTATCGGGTCGTTGGACGACTCGGTGTCCAGCACGAAAAAGAAAGAAGACTAGCGGCTCGCCCAGGTAACGGTTGCAAACGCTGCTTATCGTTTTGCCGTGGTAATAACACATTTACCAGCATCTTCTATACCTACATTTAAACTTTCCTCATGAATCTCTCTATACATACATACATATATCACGCCTTTATCCCTTGCGGGGTAGGCAGAGCGTTAACGGCCGTAAGAATACGGTCGCTATCGCCACATCTGACATTTTTGAGGATTGTTTTCCATGGATGTTTTAGAAAACATATGTATCACTATAGTGACAGGTTGTCAGCCTGTCGCCTAAAAATTGTAATACACCAATACTCTCGAGTCCCTTAGTCGCCTCATACGATACCCGCGGGAAGGATGTGGGGTGATGCTATTCTAAGCCGGCATCACACGGCAACCTCTCTATTTGTTAAAAAATACGTCAAAATTCGTTGCGTGGTATACAAGTTAGCGGGTGTTTATGACATAAAGAAAGGAAGAAAAACGCAAAAGGCAACTTGATTTTAACTAGGTATTTCATACAAAATGTTTTGATTAAACTTAGTTATCTACATAATAACCACTTTATAAGCAGATTAAAAAAATAATTTTGGCGACAAAAACATCAATATTTGATACTCCTACTTCTGCATGTCGATTTTAAATGCTACCTATGCTATAATATTGTTTGCAAATATTTTTCCATGAATTATATGAATACCAATATCACTTCAAAATGAGTAGGAAATCAGCAGTATACAAATATACAAAAGAAATATACCATAAAAACACATTTAAATAAAAATTTTGTTCTCAATGCCGTGTGATGCCGTCTTAGAATAGCATAACCCCATTTCTTACCCGTGGGTGTCGTAGAAGCCGGCTAAGGGACTCGAGAGTTTTATGTGTATTGCAATAACAGGCTGACAACCTCACTATAGTGATACTCTACCAATCTGAAACGACCCTCAAACATTTTGTCAGAAGTGGCAATAACGACCGTAATTTTACGCTCGCATTTAACGCTCTACCAACCAAGCTATAGGAGTGATTTATGTATGTATGTATGTATTAAATCAAATGAAATTAAACTCATATAAGTATGTATTTTACATTCCGTGTCTCTATATCCTGGTTAACGTACCAGCTGCTGAGAGACGAGAATGCTTTTGAATCTTTTTTCCGAAAAAGATTTCGTACATTTTCTTTTGATCAAATCGTTTTTTTTCGGCAACATCCTCTTTCAATCTCTGTTTTTTAAACATTACTTCAATTACACACCAGTTGTCTGTAATTCAATTTTACAATGATTAGCCGTAAATTACGAACGATGACAATGCAACCAGTATACCTAATCAATTGTATAAAATCTACCATGCATCCTGTAGGTAAGTTAAAGAAAAACAATAAATAAATAGCAGAAGTAAACGTGAGTTTCCACATTGGAGTATCTGTTAACCAAGAACAACACTTTAGATCCACTTATCACATTTTAATTTAAAAAATCTTTGGATGAAGGTAAAAGTTTTTTTTAAATAGACCCAAGTATAGTCCACGGATATCAAATAAGCTCGCTCATCGTCATTTAATTTATGTATTATTTTTCGTTGTAAGCCTATCCATTATACCTAGGTAAGATTACTTACTGATACAATTCAGGATAGGATATTAATTATATTTTTTATTTCGTCAATCGTACTTAAACTCTGTGAGATCGTGAAATAGAAAATGTAATGCGATATGAAAAAAACCGGAAGTTCATTGACCGCGTACTTGAGCTTGAGAATGGTAAGCTTAACTTTATAGTACGTGCATTGATAAAAACCTCTAAACAGTCTAATAGCACAAAAATATTTTGCAGGAAGCAAATTAATACGTCATATGACCGATCCCATTAGAAGACAAAACAAAAGGTTTCCTATACTATGTTAATCATGAGTGTCAATAAGAGATGTTAGTCATGATCATGATTATATAGTGGTAAATACGTGCGTGTGTATGTAACCGGTCGGTTATTTACCCGCGCGAAGCTGCGTCGCGGCCAGAGCGGCACAGGACTCGAACGGGTATAAATACATCGCGAGCCAGGCCACCACAACAATACTCAAGAATACTTCAAAATGAACACTGTGAGTAGGACATTTTGGAATATTATTTATTTATTTATTTAAGTTGTTCTTTCAAATCATTTCCCAATATTTATTAAAATTAAAATAAAATTATTTTGTTTTATGTGATAATTATATTTTTAAATTATTTGTTTTGAGTAAAGCCGTTCCCAAACATAACGCACAACGCAGCGCTAAAATAACTCTGCGTACCGCATGCGTCTCTCAAATCCATACAACCGTTGTTGACGCAGCGCTAGCGCATCGGCGTGCGTTAGACCTGCGTCAACAGCAGCGGTTTTATTATGGACATTGTCGTTACTCAGTGTGCGTAATGCATGCGTTCCGCAGTGTTATTTTATCGCTGCGTTGTGCGTTAAATGTAAGAACGACCAGCAGCTTCAGTACTCCAATAATTATTTATTTCCCCTTTCTAACTTGTCCTTTGTCCACCGAGAATAAATCGTTATGAGCTGTAACTCAAATGGAGTCTTCTTCACAGATTATTTGCGCGTGCTTGCTACTATGCGTGGGTGCGGCGTACGGCGCTTCGTTGCCGGCCACCGACCAGGAGGTGGCACCAGCCAATGACGCTCCAGTGCTCAAAGTGGAAACTCCTGAAGCTGATGAGAGCCTGGAAGGACAGGCGTCGAGCTGGGGCGGCGGGTACGGCCACGGCTGGGGCGGCGGATACGGCCACGGCTGGGGCGGCGGATACGGTCGCGGCTACGGTCACGGATACTACGGGGGCGGCTGGGGCCGCGGCTACGGAGGCGGTTACGGCCGGGGATGGGGCGGCGGTTACGGGCGCGGCTGGGGCGGCTACGGTGGATGGGGACGTTAATCTTAACCCAGTGATCGAAACGAGAGACTATTAACTAACAATATTCATCAGTATTGGATTATTGGCAACTATTTTTTTAAATCTCGATCTGTGATGTGATTTTTTAATAAAATTTATATTTAAATTAAACTTGTTTTTAAGTGATTCTCCTCATAACACTATGTAAAATTCATGGAAAAACGTAAAAAAAATTATACAAGATGCACAGTATACATTGAACCAGTCCATGTAATTGTTTATCAATGATCATAAGGCGAAATTAAAAAATCCTGTATACTAAGCTATAACTCACCATTCGTACATTCATACATACAGAGTATAGTTTAGTAGCCGTATAGTTTTCTCACTATCGTAAGTGTTTTGCTTTTCAGACTTACGTTTCAGACTACTGTGAAAATGCGCTATGATCAGGTTATAATCAAACTTTTGGCACATAAAACCATAGACACAAAATAATATCACATGAAATAAAACAAGATAAGTACCTGAGAAGTTAAAGGAAAAACATGAATTATAGGTATTAAAATCTACAAAATAATAAGAAAATGTCGCACATAATTGACTAACATACATTATTTTAATCGCTAGAATAGACCGAGTTATGGGACAGAGCAAAGCAGCGACGACAAAAAATGGCTCTGAGCATGAAATTTGTACCAATGCGTAAGTTGAAGAGCAGGTGGAAAATTGAAAAGACTAGCAAAAAGTTCCACCGACACGATACAACAGCGACTACTATCAAACGCCGCGAAGACTCAGCGTGCAGCGCGAATCAGTTTGCTAATACGCATTATTATAACAATATCATCATTCTCCTTGCCTTATCCAGTTCTCTGTCGGGGTCGGCTACCTTACCTAGGGGAATTAAGTTATGTATATTCCTTTAGTACATAAAATAATCATTTTAAATCATAAAAGCTACGTTCATTGCTGCGACACGCAAGATAGTCATTTGAGATATCCAAAAACATTACACTCCTTTTTTTGGTTCGGCAGTCGTGTAAAAAGTTCGTTACTTTGAACATCTCCAAAGTATGTGTAAGTACCAATGTTAGGTACCAACACGCCTTTAGGGCTAATTATTAGTATGATGGATTGTTAATTAATGGTTTCCTAAACTAGGACTCAAATTACTTACCAAGGCCATCAAGCTCGTAGGCCATTTACTCAGGCAAAGTGCAACAAACCTATAACATGTTCCCATCCTACTTGGAACTGTCAGTTCTGCATGACCAGACCGTATTCTCCAATAGTAGGTACGCTAAGCAATACTGCTTCTACAGCCTTACCACGAAATACATGAAAAGCTAAAACAGCAATGGATAATCGAGTCTGGACCGCTCTAAAGAACAGGGCATACAAGAAGACACACTCATCAAAGATTACTTACTTAAGTTACATAGCGTGGTAATCATTTCATCCATATACGGGGTGTAAGAGACGGTGTAACAAAAACTTTGCAGGCGTGATTAGACCATGAAACTGAACAACTTTTTCTATGGGGCTATGTTGGTAAACGTGAAATTTTTTTCGACCTTCCATACAAAATTCCCGATCAGCTGACTCACTTAGTACGGAAAACCATAGCCCCCATATAAAAAGTTGTTCAGTTTCATGGTCTGATCACGCCTGCAAAGTTTTCGTTACACCGTCTCTTACACCCTGTATACATCACCAGCAAGTACGTTGGTACCGGCGCGGCTGCTGCGTATTTTTTGCTTATTTTTTACCCCATCTTCCTAAAGATCAGTGAACTTTGCTAAAGAATATTGACCATAACATGATATTGCGATTTGCGAAGCCGAAAAGATGGCTTTATTTTTTAGGACTAAGTTTTTGCGCTTCCTCTTATTTCTCTGGACATAATGTCAAAGATAGCAAGTAAAGGCCATAGAGAAACAATTAACTTTCCGTTTATGTTCAAGTTCTTATAAGGCGAGAAACACACTTGACGCACGACGGAGCGCAAAAATATCGCAGCAGTCTGTCAGATCCATATTAGAAACTCACTCCCCATACTAAAACCGCACTCGACGGATGACACTGCGATAGCGCTGCGTAAACAGCGGTTGAGCGGTTATAGTATGGGGATTGACATTTCTAGTATGGATCTGACAGACCGCTGCGACGTTTTAGCGCTGCGTCGTGCGTCGAGTGTGTTCCTCGCCTAAGAAAGTAAAGTAGGTATAGGTTGTACAATTAGGTAGGTGCCCTAAACGAAAAAAGAAGAAGAAAAAGCTGAATCATCAATTTTGGTAATGTTCATGTAAACAACAACACGTATCACCAGAAATTTTACCAACGACCTTCGAATCGATTAGGTACGAGTACGTTAACCAAAAAATAAACCAATTCGTTTTATAATGCCAAATCCCTGATTTTACAGACTTTATGGAAAACCTACTTGTAGTTATGTTAAGATGATAATGATGAAGCTACTAAAAATTTTATTCGCATTTTGTTTAGCATGTTGGTTAGGTATGTCATGTCAATTAATCATAATTCATGTGTTATTTTAGTATATATGTACCTACCTACCTCCTACAAAATTGGATTTGGTCAACCTTTCAGAGTATTTTTTTTTCTAATATTGTTTACTTAAAAACAAGTCCATTAAGGAACAGGATTAATTTTGTAATTAAGTTGATAATTTTATTTTTTCGGCAACTTTTGGGGCATGTTTAAATTCCAAATCGATATGAGGACCTAATAGCTGATAAAAAATATTACCGGTCAGCAGTTCTATATAGATGCTTTGCTTTGCATTTCGTGTGGGACACCAAGTCGTTTAACGACCCGATGAACCCTATATAGATTATTTTGATTTTACAAACACAACAGTGATTCTTCGGCTAAAGTCACACATAAGCAATGATGATACAAAAAACTGCGAGAGGATTAAGATTAAGATTCTTAGGGACTCGAGGATTTCAGGATATGCAGGACAACCAGTCACAATAGTTATACACGAATTTTCTAAAAAAAGCCCTCAATATTAGCGATTGAGCTGTATTTTTTACGACCTAATGGCTCTGACACTCTGCCTACCCCGCAAAGGATTTAAAACCTGATATACAAAAAAAATAGCTGCAAATATTTTAAGGGGTGAACCAGCCCATGAAACTGGACAACTTTCCGCAAGGAACATAGGTCAAAATATGAAAAATAATTTTGGAACTCCCATACAAAATTACCAACTGACTAAGTCAATTTGTATGGGCCAAAATATTTTGCCATATTTCGACCTATGTTACTTGAGTAAAGTTGTTCAGTTTCATGGACTGGTTCACCCCTTAAAATATATGCAGCTACTATTTTTACATCTTATATGTATGTAATGTAGGATCTAAATTCACATGGTTGTTGTGAACGCTTGACCTTGACTTTGAGAGGTGAGGCGTCATCAACCGGTGAAAGGCAGCCAGCTTACCTCATCTGATATACATATGAGATAGTTACCTACAGTGTGTTGCCATCACATGGGGCTTGGGCATTTTTCATATGAGTTTATTCAAACTCATATTCAAACTGGTGATTTTAGGCATCTACACTATGGAGAAGGCCACCTGAAAATATTTGACTTGAGTTTTAGAGGTATCATACATTTTTATGGTTAACCACTCGCGATATTTTCTATGGTAATATAAAAATCATGTGATGCCGGCTTAGAATAGCATCACCCCGCATCCTTCCCGCGGGTGTCGTATGAGGCGTCTAAGAAACTCTAGAGTATTGTTGTATTACAATTTTTAGGCGACAGGCTGACACTATAGTGATACACATGTTTTCTGAAACAACCTCGGAAAACGGTCCTCAAAAATGACAGACGTGGCGATAGTGACCGTATTCTTACGGCCGTTCACGCTCTGCCTACCCCACAAGGGATAGTGACGAAACAGATATTTTTTTCGTGAATTCATACATGGCCACATAGTAAATGTTGTTCATTTAGATGCCTATAATGACCAGTTTGAATAAATGCCCGCGTGACGGTAACACACTGTAGAGCGTCAACAAAACCGTTGCAGGACTAGTTTGGTGACTACGTGAAATGTTTACCTGATTATTCACAGGTATCCAAACGGAACTATAAATTGGAGTTTCTGGTATGACGTCAAACTGGTAATAAATTGGAAGGATATGTTAATTTCTCGCGGCAAAACACCTATTGATCTTATTTATGCGAATGACATCGTCTCATGATAAGTTTTTATATGTGACATATGATAAGCAAGATGCCTTTTACATCCAATAACAACCACAACAGTCCACTGCTGGACTTGAGCCTCCTCTAAATGGAGAGTTTTGTCATTAATACTTGCCACGCTTGGCAAACGGTTTGGCGAGTGCAGTGCAAGATATTCTCAGGAAATGTGCTGCGCCCTTTATAAATTTATCCCTGAATTGCTTTTTTTGACACCTACGCATAGAATTAAGGTTATTATGAGGATGAGGCTGTCATCACACGGTAGACACAATGTCTACTTCTTTTATAATATAAGAGTAAGTGGTTCAGTAGAACATTGAAAAAGATAATCGTTGTGGATCAAGCTATTCCATTCCAACAAAAAACTTAAACTTTGATAGATAGCTTAGCTCAAAAAATATATAAGTTGGTTATCTCTTCCAGCTATACTCGTATTAATTAATCACTTGTTTTTCTTCCAGTCAGTAGGTAGGTAAAAATTATTCGTCATAATACGCACGCAGCACACTGCCACGCCCCCAACCACATCTGCTTAGTATGTTTTTCCCCTAAAACGAGTTTGAAACAGGGTCAGTCATGCCTGGACTCAACAAAAAGTCAGTGATCTTTTTCTTTAACATCCTGCATAAGCCTAACCTGAAGAACCAGTCTTAAAATTGTTGTGTTGTGATGATACACATAAAGAAGCAAACAGAATAAAAGGCATTTAATGTAAAGGTCATGGTCATTTCTTTTTATTTTTCATTTGCGATATGTTTGCTTGCCCCTTCCTTACGTCTGGTTAGACTCGTCAGTTTGTTTGTTTGTTACTCCTTCACGCAAAAACTACTAAATCAATTTTCATGAAATTTGGCACACACATAGATGCTTACTTGGATTAACACATAATAGTTCTTAACGTATTTACAATAATAAAAAATCACCTATGAAAAATTGCAAAAAGGAAATTCAGATGTTATGAATTGATATTGATACTATTGACACAATTTTGGTCGGAAGACTGCGGAAGACTCAACAATTCGTCGATATTGTACCGAATTCTCTTATACTATTTTTTACATAAATATCAAGCATGGTGTTATGTATTTATTGTATAGTCTTGTAGATGTAGACGAACAAGCTAACTTAGAAATAGAAGTCAGGAACGTAGCAGTCGACTCTCAGATGATAGGAGAAACCTGAGTAGGTACTGGCAGATTATTCTAAAGCAAATAACTACTCTTACTAAAAGAAAAGTGAGTAAGTGAGTGATAATATAATGACATCTGATGGCGCAATATCTTTGCAATGATTACTTTTAAGATAAATAATAAATAAATGATCTCACAAGACCATCAATAGTAGAAAAACTAATGAACCGGGGAAATCCAACATAAGTAAGTAGGTACTTAGGTAAAATTGATTTTTTGCTTATGTTTAATATGAAAAGTAAAGTTTTTATCACAGACAATCAATAAAAAAGGAGAAATACAAGTATGTATCAAGTTTTCCCGACCGACGTTTGTAGATAAGTGGATCTTTTCAGAATAATCATGAACACAATAAATTCCTTTGAGACTAGTTTGCTCGAACCGAGGGAACACTGCAATTCTCGATATCATTGTTTTCATGTTCACGTAGGAATATCATCCATCAACATAGTTAGGTCCGTAGAGGTTAGTTCGAGGGAACCGGATGACGATACGCCCTTGGCCAATTCCACAGATAATGTACTAGGATACTAAAGCGAGTAGCTACAGTTAGTATTCTTAGGTACTAGTAACCAGTGCAAATATGCATACAAAGGAGAGTACATGTACGATACTATGATGGGAAGTGACGATTGGCAACAAAGATATAACTATAGACTATAGAGTTGTATGTACGTGATACTTACAGGGAGGTACACAATATCTACTTTCATAGTTTGCTCTGTTTAGTGCACAGGTAAATTATAAACCCAATAATGGAAGTAATCCATCTTTGAGTTAGAATTCAGTACAATCACACCACACTTTATATTGCCATTGAAAGCTAGTAATTAGGTATCCTAGGTATCTGTGCACACATAGATAGATATTTATTGGAAATGCCAATGTATTTCGAGCAAATATAGCACTCATCCGAAATATTCAAACCTATTCAATATTTTCGTCAATGCCTAAGTAAATCATTATGTGAATGACCAGACAATGTCAAGAGCGCAAAATGCACACATCAAAAATCATACCTACTCGTACATACAAGCAAGCCTCTTTCCCAGAGGTATAATCAGCGACTGACACATTTTCTTCACCCTTTTGCTTCTTCAACATTCGTGAATATTGTCAAAAAATGATCATTCATAACCGTATGGTAGTGGACATACAACCTGATGAAACTCAGACTAACCTTTCAGGCGAAAACCTACAAAATATTTTGGCCTACCTTACCTAACTATAATAATGATAATTGTGTAAATAAATATTATATTACTATAAAAACTTAAAAATGTGATCGCGTTGATGTCTTCTGGTTGAATCAAAGTTCAGAGATGGTTTCTCAAGGAAAAGACATAAACGCTTTACTTAGATCATTAATTATTTTATAGTCAGGAATAGGTGTTGATTAAGATGAAAAACATGAAAAACAGCATGGAAACCTGGGACTCCTTTTTAAACTGAATATATACTACTTATGTGGAAAAAAGCTTGTTATTGGCATTTGTATACCTAGACATTTAGCCAAATGTGAAGCCAATAATCGTGAGGAAAAATGTTTCTGGCTACCTGTATCTATAAGTAGGGCTTATTCTGATCACAAACTCTATCAAACGATTCTTTTTAATGTTAGTATCGGTCATTGACTCCTAGTAATGAGGTAACATGAGCAGCCACTGGCCTTGAGCTGGGCAAGGTCGTAATTATCATAAACATAACGGGGAAAGGCTTTCTCCTAGTTTCGGTGGTATGGTGCATTCCTGAGACCCACCGCCTTTTATTAACTAATCGGGAACTGTGTGACATACTTGTGTTATAGACAAACTATGTTCATATTGTGCAGTAAACTTTGTTCAAATATGCTGGTATGTAAAAAACATTTTTTATTACTGTACAAGTGCCTAAAGTGTATACAAAAATTTGTTATCGTGCCATACCAATTAGGATTTTTTGGGCTGAGAAACATTTTTCTGAACTAGATAACGCTATTTGAGATCGAGGAAATAATCAAGTTCAGTTTAGTGTCCAATAAAAACGATTAGGTCAAATGGGGAAAATGAGACTAGCGGGTAACTTGGGACATGGTCGACACCAGCATCTATGAAATCAGAAATCAGAAAGTCTTTATTTGCATAAAACACTGTATAAAAGATGTTACAATAGGGTGAGTGCACTAGAGTTTTGCCTACTTGTAAATTAGCATGCAAATACCAAAAAATGGACCAGAAATATGAATCAGCTATAACGTTATAACTGGTTGAAAACTTTGGACTCTACATTTAGGTATCAACCAGTTATAACGTTATAGGCTTATACCTGGTCCATAGATGCTGGTGTCGACCATGTCCTAAGTTACCCGCTAGTCACATTTTCCCCCATTTGACTGCACTCCTATTTAACCTCAGTGACATGAAGCTGTCTCTAACAGCTGAGTATGACTGTGGCGTACCACGTTCTGTGGGACTGTCTCCTGTATGACGATGAGCGAAGAAATATGCTTGATTCCCTAACTCGCCAACAAATCGGACCCGTGTACCACGACGCCATAGTTATCTGGTCACAAAATTTTCCAGCTGTTTTTGAACAGGCTTTGGCCTTTGCGAACAAGTCGCACGCAATACGAAAGGCACAGTAAGCCACATCAGACAAGTCACTAGTGAAGAATGAGATTTTATTTATTTTACGACGTAACGACATTTATTTACCCTTTGAACATCTATTTGTTAGCTTATAATTGAAACGACCATAAAATTGATTAGCAATCAGCAATTTCGTGTCGTGTTAAAGATGACACACTTACAGTCCGTAAAATTTAACTTGATACCTATGACGTTTGACAGATCTGTACTAAAAGAGGAGTAAACAAAGGAAAATTAACCTTATACCATAGCATTTGCCCAAAGCTGAAACGTCAAGATGCCCACTATAATTCGTTTACTGTGCTGTGTACGCTGGTAGGTATATACGTATTCTACTCGTACATACCTATACCTATGATTCACAAAGCATAAATCACTGACTACTGACTGTTATGATTGACAAAGCACTGAAGTTTACAACATATTATCTACCTACTTATTTCATTGCAGAGTGCAATTCTCAGCAGAAAAATATAGATTGAAGATTAGACAAAATTAAGTCATTTGAAAGTTTGTTAAGAACGCACAAAAAGTACTTCATTTTCCTTACAGACTTTGGCAACTTTATGGTGCGTGATGCTCTGGTCTGCGGAAGGCAGGGTGCTGGATCCTGCACTGTTCCTGAACCCTAGTCCTCCACTGTCACCGGTCAATGGTGAAGTGGAGATACTGTGGTCTCAACCCAGGGCACAACGAGATACCGATTTAGCTGTCATTCCCATCAGACAGAGTAAGTACAAGTGTACAATGTCAATCAGTAACTTATGTGCGTAAGGCCTACTTAGACACTTACATGTGTCAATTTAAAATAATATTTAAAAAATTGACACTCCATACAAAATGCTTTAACAGTCAGCATTGTTAGTATGGGAGGTCCAAATTATTTTTTTGCAATACTTATTAAAAAAACAAAAATTCCAGATTGGCGTCTAGGGTGTACACAATAGGATTTTTTCTTTAAACCACTTAAAGGGGGACATCCTACATATTTTTTTATTTTGTTTACAGTAATGACGCCAACACGAACAACAGAAAAGTTAGTGCCAACCACATTTCCAACAACCACACAACAACCGGCATCATCATCACAACTGATGACAGTTTCTCCCACAACTGCTACAGATGAAGAAGAATTAATGGATAAGGCCGAAACATTCTGGCCTAGGACACGGCCTACAGCTAGCGGACCTTACTTAGGCATCCAAGGAATCCACGTGCCTCTGACATTTAGCCTTACAGGAACTTATGGAAGATACGGAACAGGAGCCGGAGCGTACGGCATGGCCAACAGCAATATCGGGGTCGTCGGGAGCAGTTACGCAAGTGTAGACACGGGCGATTTAGGGCTCTTCAAGTTATACGGGAAATCAGCACTGGCTGGAAGCAGTTACGGGAACTATGGGGGGTATGGGGGAACGAGGTTGTATGGCAGCGGAGGGGGCGCGGCTTGGTCCGGGTGGGGCAACGGCAAGTGGGGACATTACGGCAAAGGTTAAAACGTCCCAAACAAATATGTTTCTAGTTACAATGGTGTTGTACTGTGGACAATAGTCAGGTGTTACAAAATCTACGGATTATCCTAGCAGGTTACCTACATAATTCGATAATCTTGTTATTACAGCTTTGTAAGTATAAAATTAAGTATTAAGGAAAATCCATGAGTACCTCAAATCAAAATAGATAGTTTTTTGATACAGTATGATAAATAATGTTAAAGTTAACAATAAAAATAAACTAAATTATTAAGTAAGGCTAATCATTTTATTAATTTTATTATCTAGTGTAGTTAAGTGTGTACCTATGTTTTTTCCATATGTTTATCACATTTATTAGGTAAATGGTTCACTAATTTCAATAAATGTAAATTATCAATAAATTTAAATAATTAATGAAGGGTTTAATTTTATCTCAAAGAGTTGTATCAGCGATGCAACTACCTATAATGCCTACCTAGGTATTTGATTGAACAAAACTATTACTCTATGTAGAAGTCTCCAAACATGTGTATGTTTAAACATTTGAAGACTGACTACCTTAATTACATAAAAACCTAAAAAATACTACCTACTAAAACCAAAGTATATAGGTAGTTATATAAAAGTAGGACGGTAGGTAGTCCCTATTCTGTGTGCTGACATGCCTAACACTACTAATTATGGGTCCTATAGTCAGCACGGTGAAGAACGTTTTGCCTACAAGGATTGTTTTCCAATTTTCCCATGCACAGGTTCTGTGCCACTTCTGCCATTCAAACCGACAGCTGTCAGCGGCTGTCCGTAACTATAACACAGCATAATTGGGTTGCTTCCTGTCCACGTACAATTTATATGGGACGTAGCGCCATGTGACTTTAGTCGCGATGTGGGCGGCAGTCTATGGGGCGGTTTTGCTGCTGGCCTTGCCGGCACTGGTGACGTCATCAGGGGATGGGAACATCAAGTTGCTGGAGGAGGAGGTGGCTGCGGCGATCAAGGCGTGCACCTTGCCCAACAAGGAAGGGCGGAGGCAGGTATGCAAATTGACTATTTAATGTTGATTCATCTGATTGCCAAAAGGTGAGACAATCCGTACGTATCTACGTCAGAGGGTGCCTATTAGCCATCATACATAGGTTCTACGAGCCTTGCAGTCTAGGCAATGCCACTTCAGCTTACTGATGCAATTTTATGCTATGCTATCCAAACAGCGCCGCTCAGACAACTACGGCTACGACGAGCAATATGGCGACGCATCTCCACGTATCGACGGCAACTCGAAGACAGACCTGAACCAGTACAGCCACGAGCGGAGAAACACCAGCGACATGAAGGAACAGATCCACGTTCTCAATGCCACTGACTATGACTACGGAGGTAAGAAAAGTAACCTTGACAAATACGTCCAAAGGCAGGTAAGATGAATTATTTAGTACCTAACATGCGAGTATGACCAAACAATTGTAAGGTACGAAGACAATGAACGTGAACGACGTATTTTTATGAAAACTGAAGTGGTTTTACGATCATCCATAACCAAAATCGAATCTACCTATACTTATACCTAATCATCGTTCAGTAATGTCGTGAGCCTCTGCTATTGCTGATCGCATAGCTGGCATAGTAGCCTACGCCTCTTGAGTGACCACCCTTAACTACTCCGACCTTTTCTAACAGGATACGGAGCAGGCAATCAGGGTGAGAAATTTGTCAACTCTGCACCCAAACCAGCCGGAGGGGGCAGTTACAATGAGAGCACCAGCGTCAACCGTACGAGGAGGAACGAGCCGCTGCTCAACAAGGGGGATAATGATCAGGTAACTTTGTTCTTAAAAACCTTTTATAGTACATAATAGAACAGGAAGGACATAACATAGAGAACAATATACAGCAGGTCAGCTCTTCTTCTTCTATTCTCAACCGCCTGCTACTACTAGTAGGCCTCTGACATGGATGTCTATCGATCGCCATTGAAGTTAACAGAGACAGTAATCGAGACTTCGGCATAACGTGCCCTTTGAAGCACGGAATTGTCTTTATTTTCGGACAGTCAAATGGTTCAGCCCGTAATGTCCTTTGTGAGTTAGTATCTCACCGAGAAATCACATGGGGACCGCTTTTAAAGTAGAATGCTGCAGCGATACTCTACTTAATCGTCTTTACGTAGAAATTAATAGTAACTTGTTGTAATTTCTAATTTCACAAGACGGAATATGGAACCCAGACGTACCCACCCAGGTACAGAATCTGTGGGATTTCCAGTCAAGGTCTCCTTAACCGGTGGTTCTGCGCGACCCATAGTTTGTAGATAATCCATGCAGATTGTAGGTACCCAATGGCACTAATATCAAAATAACTTGGTTGTTACCTAGTTATATAATGAGCGAATTACTTAATTAGTGCGTGGGCAGGCCAAGTAACCTAAGCGTGCCTAACTCCCTATGCAATCTTGGTACTAAACACAGTAGGTAGGTACCTACGCGTTTAGTTTGAATAATATTGTTGATTTGATAATCATTACATAAGCATTACCATAATTTATTCCACAGCAACAATTTGTTTAATCATTGAGTAGGTAAAGTACCTCCTACCGACATAAAAAAGCAATAAAAATAATACTACCAGCCGGACCAGCGATTGCACCCGCTCCTAATAGTTTTCCCGTAGAAATTAGACGCCTAACCGGCCTGTATTATATATACGTATATATACACATGAAACTCCTATAATCATTACATATTTATTTTAAAAGAGAACCGACTTCAACGAACGTATAAAACTGCGAACCTCCATTTCTTTTGTCGGTTGATATGCCTAAAATCTTCTCCTAAAACTGACAAATACTTTTTTGAAAACGCTAAGGAACACTAAAACTGACTTTATTTTTTTAGTCCTTACTAACGGCCCGCCCAGAGGCTGTATATTTTTAAAGATTTAAGCATACAGCGGGAAATGACTTTGCTTTATATACAGGGTGTAAAAAAAATTGCTGCAATTATTTAAAGGGGTAAATCAGCCCATGAAACTTAACAACTTTGCTCATGTAACATAAGTCGAAATATGGCAACATTTTTTGGACCTCCCATACAAATTTTCTTGGTCGGTTGGTAATCTTGTAAGGGAGGTCCAAAAAATTTTCTTATATTACGACCTATCTTTCTTGGGGAAAGTTGTTCAGTTTCATAAGCTGATTCACCCCTTAAAATATTTGCAGCTAATATTTTTACACCTTATATGTAGTTAGTGACTATGTATTGATTGATGTATGAAATATCTATGTAACTATCTAATGATGTTTGTGTTTTCCAGTGCCTGAGTCAATGTGTGTTCGCTAATTTACAAGTGGTAAGCATATTTTAATAGCACTCGTATGTAAATTGCTGGTGACCTTGCCCTGATGATGCTGGTGATGATTCAGGTGGACTCCAGGGGGATCCCTCGCGAGGCTGAGCTGTGGAACAAGGTGCAAAGTGCCGTGGCGTCCCAGCAGTCCAGGACTGCTCTGAAGGACCAGATCCGAGCTTGCTTCCAGGAGTTGCAGTCAGGTACGAATTGTGTGGGAATGACAGCGTCCTTTTGATTTTTGGGTTAGCTGGCTTTAGCATAGGTATAGACCTTTATCTCACGAGTGCGCGCCAGTCACACTTGTGTCCGCTATCTCTCTCTCCTTTCGTTTTAGGCACAGAGTCGTCCAACGAAAAGAGAGAGAGAGACAACACACACAAGCATGGCCAACGCGCACTCGTGAGATAAAAAGACTATAGTTAGCCTTATTTGGCCCTCAAATTAGACCATAAATCCACCACTAAATAAATCTGAGTGACTTTATCTAAAAAAGCAGAAATTAAAATAAAAACATAGAGCTTCAATAAGGCAGCCTTATTGCTAAGTAACAGTAGACCATTACCTTCTTATACCGTTAATATCTCGCTATTATCCCTTGCGGGGTAGACAGAGCGTTAACGCCCGTTACAATATCTAACAAACTAATTAATTTCCCAGAAGCGGAAGACAACGGGTGTTCCTACTCGAACAAGCTGGAGAGATGCCTGATGTTGCGATTCTCGGACCGCTCAAAAGCCGACGACGCGCAAACCACGACAGAGGCCACACAGAAAACCTAAACATCTGGTACCTACGAATTGCTGCATCGCCCAGTGTATACAACGTGTAACGTTAAATGCGCAAAACCTGAGACACCCTCAAGCAGCCCATGAAACTGAACAACTTTCCCCAAGAAATGTGAAAAAAATATTTATACCTCCCATGTAAAATTACCGACCGACCGAACACGTCAATTTCTATGGGAGGTATAAATATTTTCTAGCATTTCGACCTATGTTTCTTGGGAAAAGTTGTTCACAGTTCCATGGGCTGCTTGAAGATGTCTGAGGTTTTGCGCATTTAACGTTACACGTTGTATAGACATAGATAAAGGGTTATTATTTGAATGGTTAAAAAGTAAATAAATGGAACTTCGTCTTTTTGCGGCACCAAGTCGAACAATCGAATGTATCCTATACATAGCTCTAAGGGCGGTTTTGGGCGTACGCGCTGACTTAATGCATTGCCTGCGTGCGCGTGATGGGCGCGATTAGTACCTACTCGCGGTCCCCGCGCGTGCAGGCAGCACGCTGGTTCAACGCGGGGCAACGCGTGCTATACGCGTACGTATACTGTTCCTATGACTTTAGTACTAACACGCGCTTAGCCCAGGCTCAACACGCGTACAGCACGCATAATATACGTCTAAATTCACCTTAAAATTAAAGGGTTAAGGTTAACCCTAACCCTGTATAGGTAAGAAAGTAAGTAACAAACCTAACTTCCTAAAAACGACGACCGTTTCTGAATTACTGGACTGAACTATCGTATTATTTTATCTACATGTTTATCGCTCTAGATTATTATTTAATAATACTGTGTTATTATTAGTACCTAGTTACTATGTAAATAGCAAGCAAAATCAGAATAAAGTCTGAACATTATATCAGTATTTTATTATCTAATTTAAAACAAGGCGAATGTCATGAAGATAAGCTTACGAAATTTACGTAAGCCAACATCGATATTAAGTGCATAACAGTAACAAAAGAAAATTCTACTTATTCAAACATTCTTTGTTAACTTGTCGAATGGTGTGGTTCAAGAATATCCACGAGGTAGCAGTTTCCCAGATAGGACAACACAATACCAACAAGCGTGGAATAAATATTTGTTGTAAAACATACATACATACATATATCACGCCTTTTTCCCTTGCGGGGTAGGCGGAACGTTAACAGCCGTAAGAATAGGGTCGCTATCGCCACGTCTGACATTTTTGAGGGTTATTTTCCAAGATTGTTTCAGAAAACATGTGTATCACTATAGTGGCAGGTTGTCAGCCTGTCGCCTAAAAATTGTAATAAACCAATACTCTTGAGTCCCTTAGTCGACACCCACCACGGGAAGGATGTGGGGTGATGCTATTTTAAGCCGGCATCACACGGCATAAAAATAAAATTTGTTGTAAAATGATTCCTCAAAGGTACACAATAACTGGATACCCTGGGAAAGCAAATGGCTGCGGATGGTAGAGCAATGGTCTTCCTAAATCTTCATCCTTTAGTTGATGTGGAAAAGTCTGATTAGGCAGGAACATGTTAAATCGACTAACTGGAATACTCTTCTGAAACACGAGTAGAGTGAAATTTAATTACATCTAACAACAATTTAGCTAGATCATTTTCTTTTTGAGAGGCTAATATCTGTGCTAAGGCCCTTTCTTGTTGTAAAACAGATATTGCAAGTTGGTAAAAGATACCTAAGTTTTGTAACAATAAAAGTTTGAAATTCACTACAATTGATTGAATAAATAGTATAGACTTAAAACCAATAAAACATACTTACACAACAGTTCATGTATGTAGAGATGAAAATACAGGTCATAATAATTTTTAACATTTTCTCTTCCAGTTCATAGTTTTGATAAACACATAAAGCGTAACACCATTTGCACTTTAGTAGTTTGCACATGGTAGTTGTATTTTTATGAGGTGTATAAACACTTCACTGTAGATTACTTTAACTTGAAAAAGGTTTTTATTTCATTTTATTAAAAAAATATATTTAATGGAACTGTTGCAGTTATTAATAAAGTAATACTATTCTTTCTTACATTTATTGCAGTCTTTAAAAATAAATTAGGATTAATTGCAACTTGCTTAGATTTATTTGGAAAACTTACAACATTTGCGTTTCTGCAACAATACTGATTTTGTACTTGTTTATTTGGTACACAAAATGCGAAATATACAGAACATTCATGCCAATCTTACTTGCTTTTTCCTACAAAATTTAAGCTTATACAGGATTTAAAAAACCAATCATCTGTATTATTTTAAGGGGTGAACTAGGACATCAAACTGAATAACTTTCCTCAAGGCACATAGTCAAAATCCCCGAAACCCATAAACTTTGACTTGGTTGACTGATGGGCAGGTATATTTTGTATAGTAGATCTGATATCATTTTTCATGTACAGCTCCTTGGGAAAAGTGCGTTAGCTTCTCGAACTGGTCTACCCCTTAAAATATTTGCAGCTGACTTTCTACACCTTATATTACCTGACAGTCACAATAAATTAAAAAGAAAACAATACCATTAATGAGCAGCTGGGGCGAGAATGGAAAGACACAAGGTATTCAGTTGTAGCGGAGATTTGCTTGAACATACTTTGGGCTGGGATTGGATGTGTTTCGACCATCTGCACAGGTGTAATAGAGATTCCTTTTCAGTGATACTTAGCCTCTCCTGAAAAAATATTTCACAATTTATATACCCTCATATAAATTTCTGAAGGAACCATAAGTTTAACTTTTGAACTTTATCTTTTGTAACATTTTTCAATATATTTTTAATACTCAGAGCTGGTAGTGTGTTTTTAAATCAAAGTCAAGATTGGTGACTGTTTGTATCAGCAGGGTACTTAGGACTTCAACAACAACAGCATCAAGACACTTGTAGTTGATACCTTCATAGCTATTATATGACTGATGTATTATGATTCAAAACTTACCACTAAAGGATATAAGACATAGTAAGCAGCAACATCAGTTACAGTAAGGAAGTTCCCTGTTAAGTATGTACTTCTTTCTAGTGCACTATTGATCTCCTGAAAGCAAATAAAACATGGGCACATATTTAAATAAATAAATAGGTAAGAGGTACTCAACTCTGATAAATTTACTAGCTCTAAATTGAAAGTTGTTTGAACTTTCTGAAACATTGTAAAACTTCACCATCTAATTTCTTGGCTGTATTGATATCTTCTTGCATATCTCATAGTACACTTACTTCTAGGAAGCTCTTGGCGAATTGTCTATCAGCCGCAGCCTGGTTGGCGTACATAGCGATGTGCTCCAGCCATTGATAGCTCAGCAACGTCTGCTCTCGACTCATCTCTTGCCCACTCTTGGACACCAGTCGCAACACTATACTAGCAAACCCCTCCACGTTCTGCTTGTCCAGAACTGTCGTCAGAACCTGTGCCGAGGTTAGGACTGTTTAGTTTCAAAGATATCGTGAAAGAAATAGAGGAAACTGTCGAAAGACACAAAACTTTTTTACCTTATCCGTGTTGTAACAAATAGTCCCTACGGATGTATTTAAATATTTTCCGATCAGTTTTATAACCTCAACATTACAGGCGCTCATGATTTCAACCTTTTTACACAAAATTATATAGGTACCTAGGTAATTTTTGAAAAATTGTATCGCTTTCAAGAAAAATAACCTCAAACACGACAGCTTTTTTTTTTTTTTTTTTTTTCTTGTTCGTCCGTTCTGGACAGGCAAAGGTCTTATGACCATTCAGCCTCGTCTTTAGTCGGTACCTCATTCATTAGTATTTATAGATTGTTCGTCTTCAGTCAGGTTAAAGGTATTTCTTTTCTTGTGTTTTCTCATAAATATTCGTCTTCAGTATTTTGTCCACTCAGTGTATATTTCTTCATAAGTATTTTTTCGTTTTGTTCGTCTTCAGTATTTTTTCAATTCAGTATATTTGTATATTTTGCACATCTTCAGTACTTTGTCCATTCGGTGTATATTTCTTCATAAGTATTTTTTCGTTTTGTACGTCTTCAGTATTTATGACCATTCCGAGTATTTTTACATTAAAATCGTCTTTAGTTAAAAAACTTTCATAAAAGGTTTCATGTTTTCCCTATCATCTTTTTTTTTTTATATACAATAATTTTACATTTAATAATATACAATCGTTTAAACTATATTTCATTTACAGTAGATATTACAAAATTATACAATGGTACGTATGTACAATTATTTTGAAGTAACGTCTGTACAGAGTGCGGGACCAGGTGAGGTTCTCCGTAAATACGGATTAACTCGTCCATCAGCAAAAGGCGCTGGATACCGAAAGACGAGCATGAAAAGAACAAATGATCAATGGTTTGATCCTCTTGTGACTGACAATGATCGCAATGTGGATTATTTACAATTTTCATTCGAAACAGGTGATGGTTAAGACGACAGTGTCCTAACCGCAAGCGACATATTGTGGAGTAAAACTTCTTACAACGATATGTATTACCCGTACGGAACCAAGAAACAGATTTTAAATTTACATTTACTGCAGCATACCAAGAACCTTTGTTTTTTATTTGTACTATGTGATCCCAATGCGCCTTCCACTTATCATACATTCTTTGTTTCAAAACAGCAACTACATCAGTAAATGGTAATAATAAATTCAAATCATTGCCAACAGTTTGAGAATTTAAAATTGAACGAGCCAAATAGTCTGCCTTTTCATTACCGGATACCCCTATATGCGATGGAGTCCACATGAAGTCAATTTGATGATTCCGATGAAGATCAAACCATAGGTTTTTTATAGAATATACAAGATAGCTGGTATTTGCACTCATTTTATTGTTTTGCAATGCCTTCAAAACACTCATGCTATCACTAACTATCACCCACCTATGAAAACCACAATCACTACTTTGTATGTGTTGTAGCGCACCAAGTATCGCCATTGCTTCTGCGGTAAAAATACTGGAGTGTTTGTCTATTTTATAACCAATACCTATTTTATTAGCAGGATCGTATATTGCAAAAGATACATTTGACTCATTCTTAGCTCCATCGGTGTACAAAAATCTGTATCCACTCCAAAGAGATAATCTTTCATAAATTTCCTCCTTACTAGAAAGATTATTTTCAATAATTATATTCATTGGACTGAATTTACTTTCATAGGGTCCATCATAACATGGTAGATAATTATTATTTTGAGAGATAGGAAGGTTTCGTAAACATCCCATATATTCATAAAAGCCTTGCAAGATATAACATGGTTTTTGAATTGTTGAAATACTGGGATGGAGAAGCTCAGCTATGAGAATGTTATTTTTTTCAGAGTACAGTTTGAGAATAAACCTTTCTTTTAGATAGGCGAGGCGAATAGACAAAGGAGGCAGGTTACACTCCACTTGTAAAGAAACAATTGGAGTGGTCCTGAAAGCTCCTGTGACTATCCGCATGCATTTATTTTGTATTTTATCAAAAATGTCAATGAGCTTGGAGTCTCCGGCATAGCATAAGAATCCATATTCAAAATGTGATCTTACTATTGACTTGTATAGCATGAGCAAAACTTTTGGGTCTGCTCCCCAGCTTGTACCACAAAGTGATTTCAAGACATTGCAAGCCCTATTAGCTTTGACTATCAAGTTGTCTGTATACTTTTTCCAGGACAAATTACGACAAAATACAACACCCAAAAATTTTGTATCTAAAGAAACAGGCAAAGCAATATTATTGTAATAAACTGGGGTCAGATTGACATTATTATTCTTGCTAAAAACAACAACCTTGGACTTTTGTGGGTTAACTTCAAGATTTAAATATGAGAGATATTTATGAAGGTTATTTAAAGCTAAATTAATGCTATTTATAATATCTTTACAATTGTTTCCTGACAAATAAACTGCAAGGTCATCTGCAAATTGCAGATTTTTGACGTTAGGTCCTAATATTAGGTTCAATCGACGTATGTACAAAATAAATATCAGTGGAGATAAGATACCCCCCTGACATACTCCAACAGAAGACAAACGAGGACCAAATAGTCTACCATCATACTTGACATACACTTTTCTATTAAGCAAAAAACCACGAATCCACTGAACAAGTTTCAGTGGAATACAAATGTTTAATAATTCTGTACATAATATATCTATATTTACATTGTTAAAAGCGCCAGCAACATCAAAAAACACACTTACAAGTTTCTTGTTGGTGCCAATGCTTTTTAAAATATCTAAATGTAATAAACCAATACTTTCACGAGCCGAACGGCCTCTACGAAATCCAAACTGGTTTACTGGCAACAATCCATTATGTTCTATATAATATTCAAGACGTTGTTTTAGAAGTTGCTCAAATACTTTTCCTGCACAGGAAGTCAACGTTATAGGACGATATGAGTCTGGATCAAATTTAGGTTTATCAGGTTTTTGGATGGGTATTATACAATCTATTTTCCATTCATGAGGAATGTCATTATTGGACCATAATGCGTTAAAAATGTCTAACAATACCAACAGACTACTTTGTGATAGCTTTTTGAACATCAAATATGGAATACAATCTAGCCCAAATGAAGTGTATCGACGTGAAAATATGGCAGCTCTTAATTCTTGAATAGTGAAGGGTTGAGTAATAAAACTATTTTGAGAATTGTGAGCAGAATTTGGGTTAGAAGATACAAGTTTATTTTCCACAAAATCTGGAGTATATTTCTGAAGAAAAGTAAAAATCCAATCATTGCTGTCATCTGTACTCTGAGGAATAAATGTTTTGTTATATTTACGCATAAAGCGCCAAATGGTTGTTAAGGGAGTACACCGATTAAAAGAAGAACATAACGTAACCCACGAATTTTTTCTCTCTATTTTAAGAATAAGTTTTTTCGTAGCTTGTAATCTTTTAAATTCTAGGTAATTTTCCAAACTTGGATTATGTTTAAAATGTATGTAAGCTTCTTTAGAATTGCGAACAGCAATAGTGCATTTACTATTCCACCAAGGGAGAGTAGGCCTGCGTTTACGTCCACCCACTCCCGATCTTGGCCGATCGGGGTTGCGAGGACTGTTATGATCATGCCCACTAGAATTCGGAATTGATTGAGTTATAGCGCAAAACAAAGTTTTAATAAATAAACTATAAGCCTCTATAGGTGAAAACGAATCCAACTGAAAACCAGACAGCAAATGCTCCACCCTTTCAGAGTACATTTGCCAATCCACACTCCTAAAATTGGGTTGAATGGGCATATGCACACCACCGTTTGAATTGTTATTGCATGAAGCGTCATTAAAAACTATTTTGGTTAATACAGGAAGATGATAGCTTCCAAGGGGATCATCATGAACAGACCAACTGCAACAAAGAGCCAAAGAAGGAGAAACAATTGTTAAATCTAATGGATTCGGACGCCTAGTTAAAGTACCCACTGTAGTGGGCTGACCATCATTCAAAATAACTAAATTATTGTCGTCAATAACTTCTAAAACAGCTCTCCCGCGAGGTGTGATAGAACCACAACCCCATACAGTGTGATGCGCATTAAAATCACCAGCTAAAACAAATGGACCAGGGATAGACTTGACAAAATTATCAAATTTTACTTTATCAAATACAGGATTGCAGTTTGTTGGGCTATAAAAGCTGACAAAACTAATTTGTTTCCTGTTTACTGTTATTTGAATGCAGATATTTTGTAAAGAATCATCAAAATAAATATTAATATTGTTGTAATTTATGCTATTATGAATAAAAATACATACACCATTATGATTGTTACCGCAATCATTGCGTTCTATATTGTAACCTCGAATATTCAGCCTCTGATGAGGCTTCAACCAGGTTTCGCATATGATTGCGATATGTATACTATTATCATATAAAAATTGTGTAAATTGATGTTTATTATGAGATATACTTTGTGCGTTCCATTGCACGACATTGAGAAAATCCATTACTTGTTCGTATGGGCTCCCTCACTGATCGTGTCCTGAAACGCAGCGCGTATGGTTTCAGTATTTATTGGGGTTTCGTCACTGTTTTTATTTGCGATCAATTTTACTATAACTTGTGTAACTGTGTTTATAAAAGTTTGGCTTTTAATTAAATTTTGCAAATATTTGCCTGAATTTTTTGCCGCCAAAAGCGGAAACGATTGTTCGTCAAATAGTGCTGAGTATGATACAGAATGTGATTTGATTTTATTTTCTTCTATTTTTGCCTTTTTTATTGGACACGTTGCCGAGATCGCTACATGTTCGCCCTTGCAGTTAGCACAAGTAGGTTTCTTGTTTTTGTCAGCATCACATACTTTAAAATTATGAGGACCTGAACAAACGGAACAGACGTCATTGTTCTTGCAGTAGCTAGCAATATGTTCAAACTGTAAACATTTTAGGCACTGCTTTACAGGTGGAACATACTGTGCTACCTCATGCCTCCAGGAATCGAGAAAGACGTGTTCTGGAAGTTGGGTTGAAGCGAATGTCACTGCAACAGTTTGTGTGGGGGTGTAAGAAACTTGGCTTCCCTCTACTCGCCTGCGCATGAAACGCCGTACTTGGACAACATTACGTGAACTGCCAATTAAAGAAAAAATTTTTTTGTTCGACAGGTTAACTGGTACCGACTTGACGACACCAGTTATCTCCGTCCCTGAAGCGGGAATCGATGCGTATAATGACAAATCAACCAAGATTTTACTGTTTAAAAACATATTGGCATTGTTAGACAGGTCAAACGTAACAGCTACCTTAAACCTGTTAACAGGTCTCAAGTGCAGCACGCCGGACACAGCATGTTTTCTGAGTGCCTGAGATAAGGCGACTTTGTCGTTGTCTGAAAACGGCTTTTGGTCAACTTGGTGTTTTAGGAAAACAACAAATTCCTTGCGGTCAGATGTTTCCGGATATTTTCTGCAATATTGTTTTACCTTATAGGGCCGGTACTTATCTGCCTCCATCTCCACATCGGAGTCCTCTGTCTCCGAATTCGCTCTTGGATCAGCCGGATCTTTTTTCCGTTTTTTGGGCTTATCCCGCCGCCCCATCTTCAATGTTTTTGTACACACCTAACTATGTACAAGAAATATTTACAAAACTACTAAAGAAACTATGAATATTTACAATTTATAAACAATTTTCAAAAAATATTTTCTCGAAGCGCGCCTTTACGGTTCGAACGTTTCCCGCCCACCTCGCAGAAGCCAAACACGTCAGCTCTCAACATTACATTTATTTTTCACAAAAACGTTTTAGTTTGTTTGTGTGAGTGCAAAGTGAACCATAGAAATATATGAAAAAGGAAAAGAAAGCAAATTACGACACAAATATCGTTTCGCGAATTTATGAAAGCAAAAAAAGCGCAATTAAAGAGCCATTTATGTGGTGAGTTGTTAGTGATAAGTGTTTAGCTAAAAAGAGACAACATACTACAAAATATCATTGACAAAATATATTGTTATCTTTTGCTCTTTTATGAGTAGGTGATAAATAAGACTTTTCAATACAAAAAAAATTAAAACAAATAAAGTCATTGTCAAAAAACGAACGAAGCCCTTGCATTGTTCGTTGGTGAATTTCTGATTTAATTCTATTTAGAATCCCAAAAGCTGTTTATTTACTGTACTTTAGATACATACTGAAATTACGTCATAACCTTGTTCAAATAACGGGCATAAACAAAGTAATGCGTCGGCTACTGTTCGAGAAATTGTGATGAAAAACTATGGACCGCGGCGACTAGCGAACTAAAACGCGATTTGGATTCTGTTTACTGAATATTTTATAGTTATCTTCATGTTGACTTTATGCCACAATTATTTTCGAGTGTCCCCCAGCAGTAAAAACAGTAAGGATGGTGTGCAACATGTTAGTAGAAGAAAATTTATATTTGGTGTGTTCTTACTACTACTGGTTGTTATATTGTGGGTGGTATCGGCGGAGATGACCAAAGTAAGGATTATTCATACATATTTCTGCTATTAACCTCTGTCTGTGATATAGTAATAGTAACTACATGTTTGTTGTTTGTTCCAGTACATTTACATAGAAAAGAAGCTAGAGAGACCATTCTTAGTGACGTATGTGCGTAGTTCGCTGCTGTTTATTTACCTGTTAGTGTTGTGTTTCACACCACCTACTAGGGACCCGTGTCGTCCCACTACTGACTATACAGTAAGTAGTTACTCCATCCATTCACCTTAACATCTCCCATTCTCTGTTGGGGCAAGCTACCTAACCTAGAGGATTTGATGTGAAACCAAATTGTTACACAGAGCAACTGCCATCTGAACTCTGTAACCTGGCCCAAATGCTAGGTTAAGTTTCATTAAAATATCATCTTAATTCAAATTTTATTTGAATGACGGTTTCATCACGATGTTTTTCCGTCAGTAAATGTATGTGAGTAAAAACACATTGGTACATACATGGCAGGAATCGAACTCAGGTCTCACGATTATAAGACCTAACCACTTGGCCATCAACACTCACTAAGCAGTTACTCTGGTTACTCCATACCATAATATATTTTTATATGTGTTATGTATGACATACTTGTATCTTTAATTATGATTGTGTTCACATGCCCCTAATTTCAGTTGTTATTATTATTCATTTCAGCAACTGTTAGAGCCTACAGCTGAGACAGATGATGAAAATTACTTTAATGAGTCTGGAACTTCTTTGGTAAGAAAGAAAACTGGTTAGGAAAAATGTGATACATTAAATTTATCATACAAAAAAAGAGGCTAAAAGAAAACAATATTACATAACATAATATGAATAAAAGAAACTGCACTTGGCCTACAAATAATAAGTGGTGCATATAATCCAATGCTGATGAAGAAGAAGAAGTGCATATATGCATGCATATTTTTACATTTTGATATGCATATAATTCAATCTCACGGATATTTTACAGTTGTTCATGTATAAATTAATTGGTTTTCATGTATTAGTTTGATATCTAAGCTAATTTACTTGCATAAAATTAAAATAGTTTGTTGTAAGTAAATGAAAGTTTTCCTGGTTTTAGGGTGATTCAACATTTGTGCCAGTGAGAGCTGGTGAGACCACCGACAGTGATGACGCAGCTCCCAGGGCTGTTCGGTTCAACAAAGTGGCTGAGGTAAGTAATATTTCACAAAGTTACACAAAAAAAACCTCCCATACAAAGTCAGTCAGCTGATTGTAAGTTCGGTTTCATAAAGTTGAAATCACCTTTTTCGTCTTCCGGCATTTATATAGCAAAATTTATTCAGTAAGATACACTAAAAAATGTGTCCACTTCAATGCCCCCAAAACATGGTGTATAGTTAAACTACTTGTTCATGTCATATTTTACATCTAAGAAATATTCAGAGCAACATACAGGTCAAACTGAGAAACTTTTTTTGTGAAGTTGGTTAAAAATAACAAATGCCGTACTTAGGGACGCGTTTGGACCATTCCCTTTTATAGAGCTTTTATAGCCCTTTTATCATATGACAGTTCTTAAACTCCCGTTCGAGAGTTTCAAATTACATAATGTCCTACTTGGCACTCTTGAATGGGGGTTTAAGCAGTATTTATCAAGAAAATTTCTAATTTGTGCAACATCACGAACGCACAGGTGCGGGTAATGTCAGCCGCGCAGGCCGGCGAGGCGCTGCTCGCGCGGCTGTCGTGGGCAGCGAGCGTGCGCGCCACGGAGCACGCGCAAAGACGCGCCGCCGCCGCCGCCACGCGCCGGCATCTCCGCATGGCGATGCTCTTCTGTTTGCCTGTAAGTATTACCAAGAACCACTAGCCGTGTGTTGCCGGCAGAGTAGAATCGCACTACGCCATCTCGTCCCGCGGGGGTCGTAAGAAGCGACCGAGGGAGAAACCCGACACAAGCAGATCAGTGTCCTGGAAAAGGACTACTCCACATTTAAACCCGGAACGAGGTCTCCGTCAGGCGCGTGTGACAGAGGTCTATCGTGTGTATATGCTCGTATACATATCATGCCTTTACCCTTTGTAGGCTAGACAGAGCTTTAACAACCGCAAAAGTATGGTCGCTATCGTCACACACGTTTAACAAATATTGAGGGCCCGAGATGATTCGTGTATCACTGTAGTGACTGGTTGTCAGCCTGTCGCAATGCCCATGAAATGCTAGAGTTCCCGAGGAAATAAATGAGGTGATGCTATTCTAAGCCGGCATCACACAGCATGTGTGTGTATGTATCACTAAATTCTAGCGTTATTTTTCGACACGAAGCCACATATTTGTGTATGATTGACGCCAACACGATAATTGACGTACTTTAGCAAATATTCTGATTGTGTGACCAGTTTAGTCAAGTACCCGTCTGGCGAACCGCCGATGTAAGATTATGCGCGCGGCAGAAGAAAGGTCCTAAGTCAAAACTGTTTAACTAAGTTTGAGTTCGACAACAAAAAATGTGGATTCAGCTTGAGTTTGAGGACTTTTAAGAATATACTAACAAAACCGACTCGCAAACTTGTGTATGTATGTATTCTGCTATATAATGCAAGTTTTATTAGAAGTCCTAGTAAACAATATCTTAGGGGAGCTCTTATAGTTAACCAAAGTTGAGCTTGATACCTGTGACGTTTGTCAGACCCATTCTAAAAGAGAAGTAAACAAAAGAAAATGGACCTTATGTTTCTGGAACTGCCAGACGTCACAAGTATGAAACTAGTTATAAATAACCTTTATTTTATTCTCGTAATGGGCTACGTCTTGCGTTCATGCATTTTTATAATAACATTGTCTTCCAGTGGTTCATATCCAACTACCTGTACCGACTGAGCCTGGTGCATACGAGCACGAGTTCTGCCACGATCTACTCCTCTACCACGGGAGCGTTTGCATTTTCATTCGGAGCTATATTCACCAATCAGCCTACCGACAGATTCAACCTGTCTAAATGTGTCGCCGTGTTGCTGACAGCCGCTGGATTGGTGAGTATTCTCCACTGCCATATAAGAGACAAAGCGGTTTCATGCTAAGTATCATAATGTAAATCTACCATTTACTCGTACTTCTCTACCACGGGAGCGTGTGCATTATCATTAGGAGCTGTATTCGGGCGCCAGCCGACCGACAGATTCAACTTGTCTAAATATGTAGCAGTATTGCTGACAGCCGCTGGATTGGTGAGTATTCTCCACTGCCTTTTATGAGGCAAGGTCTCATGCTATCATAGGTAAATCTGACATTTACTACTCGGCCATAGGAGCGTTTGCATTATCATTCGCAGCTATGTTCACGCACCAGCCGACCGACAAATTCAACCTGTCTAAATGTGTCGCCGTATTGCTGACAGCTGCTGGATTGGTGAGTATTCTCCACTGCCATATAAGAGACACGGTCTCATGCTATCATAAGCAAACCTAACATTTACTACTCGGCCATGGGAGCGTTTGCATTATCATTGTCAGCTGTATTCACGCAACTGCCGAACAATATATTAAACCTATCTAAATGTGTCCCAGTAAGTACTACTTACAGCTGCAGGATTGGTAAGTTTACTTATACGTTACATTGGCTTCATACATACATACATAAATCACGCCTATATCCCTGGTGGGGTAGGCAGAGCGTCAATAGCTTCATCTAGGATGCTTTAAAGACGAACCAGCCAGATACAACCGGTGAACATTTCGATGTTTTTCTAAAATCATTCTTATAGATTTTCGAGGGAGATATTTCCGCTATTGGTCAACTGAAAGGTAAAGTCTGCATACTATCACAAACTCAAATCCTCAGAGCAATTGCCTCAAATAACTCCGCTTAAGTACTCAATAAGTTGCAAATGGTTTAAGGGATGAATCAGCCCATGAAACTGAACCATTCCCCAAGAAACAGGTCGAAATATGAGAAAATCTTTTGCACCTCCCATTGTTTTTTTTTTCACCACAAATTGACTTGGTCGGTTGCTTATTTTGTATGGGAGGTCCAAAATTATATTTCATATTTCGACCTGTGTTCCTTGGGGAAAGTTATTCAGTTTCATACGCTGGTTCACGCCTCAAAATAATTGCAGCAAGTTCTTTTTTACCCTGTATTCGTATCATATACTTCTCAATTACAATCTTTGGTTATTACACAGGTGGTGCTAGCGATATCAGAAAGTCATTCGAGCAATTGGACGGGTGTTCTGGCTGCACTAGGCTCAGCGCTGTGCTACGCGGCGCATCTGGTGATGTTCCGGCGCGAACTGAGGAAGGGAGACGGCATCAACGCCCCGCTACTAGTCGGTAAGGGACAGCAAGCGACACGGGTATACAATAACGGTTGTGAACTGGCAGGTGAAATGAGCCACTTTTTAAAACGGTCTAAAACGGTATTTTAATGACCTATTCTGTCAATCGTAGTGAGTATTGCCATACTTACCTCCCAAATAGGGAAGGTTCATGTTTAGCAGTGGACTATTGTGGCTCAAGCAGTATCGCTTGTTTACAGATAAAGGTAAACATTTAGTTCAAATTACTAATTAAAATGGCTTGCATTGATCGTTGTAATCGATCGATCGTTTTATTTTATTTGTTGTATATGATTGCAGGTATAGTAGGTTGCATGTGCGGCTGCCTCGCGTGGGTGATGGGCGGTCTTCTTGCCATCGGAAACATAGAGCGAGCTACCTTCCCTCCGCCCAAGCAGTGGAGTTGGCTGCTACTGGACGCCGCGATAGGCCCGCTACTCATCGAGTCGCTGTGGCTGTGGTATGGCATTGTTGTGTGGGGGTCATGAGTAGATTGGGAGCATAGAGCGAGCTACCTTCCCTCCGCCCAAGCAGTAGAGTTGGCTGCTACTGGACGCCGCGATAGGCCCGCTACTCATCGAGTCGCTGTGGCTGTGGTATGGCATTGTTGTGTGGGGGTCATGTGTAGATTGGGAGCATAGAGCGAGCTACCTTCCCTCCGCCCAAGCAGTGGAGTTGGCTGCTATTGGACGCCGCGATAGGCCCGCTACTCATCGAGTCTCTGTGGCTGTGGTATGGCATTGTTATGTGGGGGTTATGTGTAAAATACTGGTTATTCAAGGGTAGCTTTAATTTTAGTTTTGTTGCGTATTCCATGATTTTTTTGTTTTAATTACGTTCCCTATACGTTTAACGAATACAAACCGTCGAGTTAAAATTTGTATTAAAATGCAATGTTTTTTGACCAACAGGGGCAGATCACTAACGTCGTCACAGACGGCGAGCGTAGTGCTCGGGCTGGCAATACCACTCTCCGCATGCGTGGATATCAAAGATGGCGGCTTATGGAGAGGAGCCGCCTCCCTATTGGCTGGTTTGGGCTGGGTCGCGGCGTTGGTGGAGCTCCCACACGCGCCCATAGACTGGATCACCAGCAAGATACGGGCTAAGGAGGGGTTCTCGTAAGTACAAACAGGAAATAAAGCGTAAACAGACAGTAACAATCAATCGTCACATAATGAAAAGAAATTAAATTGTTTACATACGTATATCACGCCTTTATCCCTTGCGGGGTAGGCAGAGCATTAACGGCCGTAAGAATACGGCCGATGTCGCCACGTCTCACATTTTTGAGGATTGTTTTCTGAGGTTGTTTACAAGTTTATAGAGAATCTTGATGCAATCAAAGTTTATTTACCAAGCACCGCAAAGTAATTTACTCTTTTTAAACTAGTCAACTTAATTTGTTTTGTTATCGTGTGTTAATGTGCGGAAATCCGCATGTAATAAGCAAATTATGTTGGTGTTTCAGCTCAATAAGAAACCTGCCCGACTTGGACGAACAATCGGAAGCTTTGATGCCGGCAGACGAGCCGACGTAGCGGGTATCGCTGTCTCACTCGCACGCAGCGGCCTAGCGCGTGTTGCGGTCTCACTCGCACGCAGCGAACTAGCGTGTATTGCGGTCTCACTCGCACGCAGCGTCGCTACTCGCTCGCACGCCGGACTACTTACCTCACTCCAGAAGCGTAGCTATCAAATCACAAACACAGGTTTATGAAAGTGTGTATGTATGTACAGTTTGCGTTGTGTTTATGTGTGGGTGGACGGCGATTGATCATTTTCTTTCTATAGCAAAAAGTAAGGAAAGACCTTCAATACTTGACAGACCTCAAATAATAGGGCGGCAACTGCATGACTGTTAATGTTATGACGCAAGTTAAAATGAAGGAAATTTTAGTTTAGTTAGTGTCTAAATGTATGTTGTAAATAGTAATCACAGACACTCGCTACTGTTTGACTATACCATAATGTGGAATATTATTACTAAACAATTATAACAATTTACTCAAAATAATTATCTGGAAAGATTTGAATTAATAATGTGCGTATTTTCATCATTTATCAGTTATCGATCACAATAAAGTCTCGATTTATTCTGCAAGCAGTATTTATATTTACTAAATGAAAAATAATGGAATATGTGTTGACTTTCGTTGTCCTAATTCTATTGTGAAATGTGACAAAGTTTTTTTCCAAATTGAATATATGATATTGATTATTTATTTTAACTCATGATCTCATCGATTTCGATTGAATTGGCACGACAAAGTTTAAAGCTTTCCTATTCTTTTAAGTCATCTTTTTCATCATAAGTATACTCTATTAAGCAATAATGTTAAATCAGCGCTGGCGCAAGATAATATAGCTATTTTTTTCAAGTAATACAAGATGTAAGAAAAAGTATTGTTTTTATAGGGCGAAGTGAATCTATCTATGACTTTGAACAACTTTCTCCAAGGTACAGTCGGTGATCGTAACTCATGACCAATTCAGTTTTTAAGGTTTCGATTTTCTTATGATCGTTACCAACAAGCCGGATGAAAATGATGATGCACGTTCAGTAAAAGTTACTGCACCTAGAAAAGTAATGGCCGAACGCTCGCTCACGCGGTTTCCCGCTGGCTACAGACAGACCTATCCCATATGGACCACCAGTGCCCCGTTCTTCGAAACTACAATCTACAATTCTACAGGTGAAATTCGATGTACATTGCGTAGCGAGTCAAAAATCCTGATTTTATGGTGTCCCACCGGCTACGCAATGTGCATCGAATTTTACCTGTAGAATTGTAGCCTGTAGTTTCGTTGCATAGACCACAGAATGGGCTCCCTGTGGGAAAGGAAATAGGATAAGCCGGGTTGATTTTGTCCGATCTGCGGCCCTCAATGATAAATCTATGCAGGTTTAATATGCAGATTTCATTTTGCAAAATCATTTAGTATTTAAATAAATAAAAAAGCAATCAATGGACAACCAACCAGGTATTGCATATTTTGTTTTCACATTTCGATATATCTTGAGGAATGTTGTTCAGTTTCAGAGGCAGGCCACCCTTTTAGTAAACGCCACACTTTTCCTAACACCCTGTTTATTAGATAATACTATGTTACTTTTAGTTATTAATAGATAAAGTCAACATTTCTTACGCGTAGATACTTTATTTAAAGCACATTAGGATTTGAACACTATAGTTTAGTATTTTGATAGCCCTGCCGAAATGCATATCAAACCGTTGGTAGCTCGTGTATACTGATTGGGTTATAATTTTGCATTTTGTCACGGTATGACTAGTCTAACTAAATTATGAGAAGAGTATTGTTATTTTTGCTGTTTATGTGCGGATTATGTTTGTTTCTTTTGTACGAGTGTTTTTTTTTATCTAAGACGTTTTGTCTTTATGGCTCTTATATGAATGTGCGGGTAGGAAAAAAATGTTTGAAATTTTTATACATCTGCTCGCACGCGTAAAAAAAAGTATGACAAGAAAAGTGCCCTAAAATCAAGGACACCATTCTATAATGATGTATCCATAAACAGCAGAAGTATACAATGTCTACCTAATAATTTGCGGCATTTATATATAATATAGTAAATAGTGTATATTAACCAGTAAGTAACCATTCCAAATTAGCCTTTATTTATATGTTTCTTTCATGTGCAATGGATGAGTGATGATTATTGTTTCTGAATTTAATATGTGTTTTTGGTGTTAAAGTTAAGAGTATTCCTGAGTGCTCCGTGTTTTCAGCCTTTTCATATAAATGTGTTCCCTTGTTTTCTTCCCGAGTAATAAATACCTCTAGAGCTGTAATATTTTTTTTTATATGGTCTACTAAAGGCTTGCCCCTATTATGTCCTTTTTTCCAAAAAATATTTATGGAATGAGCATTTTTAGTTTTCTATGGAATTATTTTTTAAAAAGGAAAGTAAATAGAGGCATGTCCTTAGTAGGCCTTAAGTAAAAAAAAAAACACAGCACTAGGGGCATTATTGGGAAGAAAACAGGAAAATACTTGTGTATGAAAACGCCGAAACCACGAGTGCTTTTGAATCTTTGTCAAATAAGAATTAAATAATTTATATTTGTTAGCTGCTGAATGTATCTATTTATGATTATTGTATAATGTAACTATTCGCATTTCTGTATAACCTATTGAAAACAATATGTATGAAATATTACATTAGCTGTGCCTTCCAATTTTGCGAAAAACTGATATAAATGGTAAGTATAATCCGCCACCCCAAGATTGGCACCCTTTTGGGGTGGACATTGGAAAGATACCACATCACCTCGCTTAGGGTGACTCGTTTAAGATACATACCTTTCCGAGGATACACCACAGCGCAGCGTGTATATCTTGGGATGTCAGATTGGATTAACCTGATAGAAATATGTGTGTAGCTATCTATGTATTTCAAATCTATAACAAATTCAAATTATGCCTAATTTTAGCCACAGTATTTTGGTTTTTTGTAGGTTAAAAGTTCTGACCCAAAAATTAACTATACTATACTAAAAGACCCTAAAAACTATTGTTACCGTCTTAAATTTGTAAAAGCCTGAAAGGCGTGAAATGATAATTTGGCCGATAGTCGCTTTCGGACTTTGAAAATGTATGTACCTACTTATCTATGCCGTAATTCTTTTTAAATGTAATTTTTACCCACAATTACAGGATATATATAATACACGGCGTCCCTCTTTATGTGGTCCAAAGAAAAAATCTAGATTCTGGATACCCGTAGCTACCAATCTGGAATATTGTTTTTCAATGTTCGAAGTAAAAATTTGGATCTCCCATACTAACAATGCTGTCTGATTGATCATTTTGTAGTGTCCAATTTTTTTTTTCGAAATTTTACAATATTCTAGATATTCTAGGTACCTAGCTAAAGGTGTCCAGAATTTAGATTTTTTTTTCTCTTGACCACTTAAACAGGGACACCATATATTTATAACATATAATATAATTAATTACATAATAAAATAATTGCCGTGTGATGCCGGCTTAGAATAGCATCACCCGACATCCTTCCCGCGCGTGTCGTAAGAGGCGACTAAGGGACTCGAGAGAATTGGTTCATTACAAACTTTAGGCGACAGGCTGACAACCTGCCACTATAGTAATACACATATTTTCTGAAACAACCTTGGACAATCCTCAAAAAATGTCAGACGCGGCAATAGCGGCCGTATATTTTGCGACCGTATATTTATGTAATGTACCTGTGTAACTAAAATTACTATAAAATTATGATGTAAATTTGCAGAGGGACTACCTACCCAATACAAGTATAAATTAATTAGTGTACTTACCTACTGTTTGATTTGAAATTGTGGCAATAGATTTTATATTATTAAATACCTAGTGTTTTATTTTTATTGCATCTCAAACAATGAGAGTGGGAGGTTTTCCCGCGGTAAATAATGGAGTTACATGGCCTTGTCCAATACGTATAAACCATGTATAACTTTTTATGAACCGTAGTCCAATGAATTAGGCTGGTTTCAGAGCGGCGCGTCTCAGCAGCGCTGCCCAGGCGCGCGCGGCTCGGGCGCGCGCCTGGGCAGCGCGTTCGCTGTGAAACGACATTCAGACGCGCGCGCTTCGTTGTGGTGTACGGTCGAGTGCAGAGAATCATTATGCCAGCAAACGTAATCACTATATTGGGTATATACGTTATATGGAAAAGAGTGCAACAACGACGTCTTAAAAGATTGCAAGTCGACGCTACTGGCAATCGAAGGAGATCCGACCGCGGCGCGGCCGAGACGCGGCCCAAGATGCGTCACTATGAAACGCTACATACAATCTAGTGTAATGCGAGGCGCGCGCGGCTGGGCAGCGCTGCCGAGACGCGTCGCTCTGAAACCAGCCATAAGGCCCATATTCCCTCAAAAAAATTTGGTAGGCATGTAAATGAACACGCGCTTGACTGGATCGCGAGCTAAATTAAATCATATTGTTGATCAGATTGAGTACGAGTGATTCTCGCATTTGGTCCGGATGTGGCCCATTTTTCTAAAAAAAAAAAAAATTTTTCGCTAGGGCTACAATTTTTATAAATGTGATACGCATTTGCCTTTTTAATAATATTTTTCGAAAGGCACTCATGTGGGATAATTATCAATAAAGTTATGTAAAGGATGGTAATGAAGCCAAGGATGGAAATGAAAAGTACATGGATAATAATGAAATATGACCTCACTGACTGCACTACTGAGGAGATGTCCAGACCATGTCTTACGCCTCCACTGCAGCCCCTGGACATCATCCCTGCGTCTCTGGACTATATCTGCTTGGTTATTCATAACAATTTCTGCTTGGTTATCCATAACAATTCTAGGTATAAAAGTTGAAACTAAACCATTTTTCGTAAGAAATATGGGTAGAAATATAAAAATGATACTTAAAAAAGCATTTTTCTTCATATTTGCTCATTACCATCCGTCAAAATTGGGCCGAAATGGACGGAAATGAGTACGATGGAAATGAGGTTTCGACAGTTTTTTTTCAAATTCTCACGATACCTAGATGTTTCAAAGTTATGATACGAAATGGATAAAAGTATGACGAAATGCTATTGTTATATATAGAAAGAGAACATTAAAAGAGAACAGTTAATAAAATAATCACTGGATGGTAATGACCTCTCACCTGTGACAAAACCAAAATTTAAGTGCGAGAATCAAAATTTAACTTTCTACGAACGTTTTCACGGAGCCACCTCCAGTCAGATGGTTTGGCTGACTTACAAGGAAGGGGCTTGTGGAGATAGCAACGTCTTTAGCAGGCTTATTTAAGGATAAAACTTGATGTCAATTCTCGCGGAAATGAAGAATTTCGTGTGACAAAAATATAATGTTGATTCTCTCTAGGTTTCATTCAGTATTATTGCTTGAACTATTTACTGTGCATAAGCTATCTTCACTGATGATCGGAAAACAGGAAAACATTGTGAAGTTTATTGTATAAATGACTTGGTATGATTATTTTAGTGCAAGATGAACTGAAAATCACACGGATGGAAATGAGATTTTACCTATGTAAAGTTCGATAACTAATTTTTGAAAAGACTTGTACCAAATACCGATCCTGCCACATTTATTTATTTCTATTAGTGACCTTTTCGGATATAAATAACTTTCGATTTATTTGTTTTCATACCAATTTGATGCCTGCACACGAAATCTGGACCAAATGCGAGAATCACTCACATATTTCTTTGAAAACCATTGCGAAGTAAAGCTTCTGTAACGCTAATTACTAGTTATTATTCTGTGGCGCGGCCGTAAGTATCCGAGGATGCTTGCCGACACGACACGACACGACACACCTGTTGCCGTGCACGTACGAGCAAGATCAAGCGAGGCAGCTCTTTGGCAAAAATACGTGATTCCAAGTCGGCAAAGCAATAAAATAGTAAAAAAATACTGTCAAGTAGAATTCAATCGCGTGCATTCGTGCATTTTCAAAGAATTTTTCATAAAATTTTCACGTTTTTTTGGATTTATTTTATAGGATTGGTTATATTTTAAATTTAAGCAAGTTTATGCTGCCTAATATTTTTCACGATGCCTGAGACGCAAACTCGCCTTTTCGTGGGGAACCTTCCGGACGCAACCAATGAAGAAGACCTAACCGCAGCATTTTCAGTTTACGGGCAGGTTATTAATTTAGACCTTAAAAGTAAACCCAATGAAGACGATAAAAGGAATTTTGCTTTTGTGACACTATCCAGCACCCAAGATAATGTGGAATCATGTAAGTATTTAAATACATTGGTTCCAATTGTGGTACCAAACATAACCCTCATTTCGTCACATGGATAGCCTAAATATTTGTGTCCATTTACTTCAGGTATCAGTTATTTCGGCCAAAACAAATTCAAAGATCAGAAGTTGTATGTGACTCGTGCTCGCGAAAGTTTTTTGGAACGGTTGCAGAGGGAGAGACAGGAAGATGCCAAAAAACAAGCACACAAGGTACGTTTTACTATACCACAATCAGTTTTATAATTTTTTATCAAACAGTTAAATTTTGTATTAAAATTCAACATTATTGAACATTGCATGGAAGGCAGACAGACTACTCTGTTCCACATCGGTTGAAAATTAGGTATCACTTTACTAAGGTAATTCCATGTTTTAGTTGTTTTTGTACTTGAAGCTTTATGTATCCAATAAACAAACCAGGTGTGATATATTATGTATGTACACTCAAATATTTAAGAATAATTGTATAGGTACATAACTAATAGTAATAAGTAGTTAAAATAATATAACCTAAATTGTGAGACTAACTGAAAATTTCATTATAAATTTATGTAATGTTGAAAATGCTAATTACCCAATGAAATGCTTACACAATTGCAGGATGTCAATCAAAATTTGCCTGATACAAAACCTGTAATAAACCTAAGTGAGAAACTAAACCCTCGCAAAAGAAAGGTTGAAATTCATGGTGATCATTTAGGGCCCAAAAAGGACCAGCAAACCAAAGGACACAAAAAGCCCGAACCCTTCATATCCAGCCCAAAAATAAAAACAGGAAATGTGATCAATAAGCCAGCTGTATCAATGGACAGATTCAATGCAGATCATAAAAAAGAGGATGCTAACAAAAAAAGAATGGAGTCCATCAAGAAAAAAAGGCAAGAATTTAAAGAAAAACAAACAATAATTAAAACTGGACTACTTGGTATTGTAAGTTAATTTGTATTGTATATTGTATTTTGGTTTCTAAGTTTCTTGCTATACCAACATATTTGTATTGTTCATTAATAGTTGGTTTTAAAACTCAACTTTTTTTAGGACAAAGCAAAAAATAAGAAAATCATATTTTCTGATGATGAAACTCCACACAACATCCATAACAACAAATCATTTTTGCATAGCCCTATGAAAGATAAAAAAGTTAAAGGTAATATGAGGAAGGCATTATTAGACGATGAAGACGACAGTGGTGATGAAATCAACTTTGAGATCAAGAAGCAATTTGAAGGCAAAAGTGGACAAAAGGTAGAGCTTTTCAAAAACTTAACAACATAATATTTTTACAAATTACATTAGATTGATAGTTTCTATCCTGTAACAGTTGATTGTATATACTTATTTCCTTTAATTTATGTTACTGTTTATTTGTGGTATCTAGCCTACCATTCCATATAACATTCAAAATTATTCATGTACTTTCATGTAATTATTCATGTAAAATGTCAAATTGTTGAATTAGTTTAAAATATATTTTTTGTATGTAGTTTATTGATTAGTGTGTAATTTTGTAGGTTTTAGAATTGCAATCAAGATACAAATCTGATAAACGTTTCGCCTTAGATGAAAGGTTCATTGACGATGAACATGAAGACACTGAAATTAAGGACTTAGAAGAAAATGACAATGAAGATGTAGAGATGGGGCCAGAGGATGAAAAAAATAAACAGTTGGATATTCTACAAGATGTCCTTGGAGTTGCAATAAGAAGACCTACACAGGAACAAGTTAACAGTAAAAAAAATAAGTAAGTGCTGCTACTAAAAATCTTAACATATCAATTTACAAACCCATCTACTGTTAAATAGACTAACAGAGTAGATTTTCTCATGTGGTGTACAAGCCCTTATAAAATCATCACTGCTTTTATTACAGGCCAAAATTAGGTATGCCTCGATTTGATCCCACCCAACCAGATCACGTAAAATTCTTAGCACCAGTAGAGGAAAAAGAAGAATCAACAAAAAAGTCTAAAAAGAAGAAAAAAGATAAACCAAATGAAATAAGCGAACCAGAACCAGCGCCACAAGCACCAGTACCAGAAGTGTCTAAAGAACAGTTCTATAAAGTGAGTGAAACATTAAAAGAAGCTATTGCACAGCCAACAACATTCAGCCTAAGAAGCTTGTTTGGGAATGTTGAAGAAGATAATAGGGCAGGTGAGAATCTTTTCATTAATACCGATACGGCCAATATTGGCATTACATATTAATGTGACAATCTAGTATCACAATAGTCCATTGGGATAACTAACAAAAAATTGGTTTTTATTGCAGATGACAAGGAACAAGAAACTGGTTTCGTATCTCTAGAGAAACCGAAAGATCTAAAAAAGAAAGTAAAGAACCCATTAGAGCCCACAGACAAGAATCCCTTTAAATATGATTCATCAGATTCTGAAGATGAGAGTAAAGAAGAGGAAGCAAAGAAAGATCCTACTCCTGTAGTTGCTGAAGTGAAAGCTGTTTGGAAGGAAAACCTATTCTTTACGAAATCTGATCATAGATTTAAAGGTAACAAAGATTATGATCCTGTAAAATTTTATAAGACTTTCTTACAAGACTTTTTGTTTTAATTTACTTTACTATTTTTTACAGAGGCCTTGGAATTCTTCAACAAAACTAGTGATAATGAAGTTCATAAAGAAAGGCGAGAACTCAAGTCTCTCATGAAAAAGAGGATTTACAACAAGGGAAGAAAGAACCAAATGTTCCAAAAGAAAATTGGTGGCAGAAAGAAAACAATGAAAAAGAACTACAAAAATAAAACATGAATTCACCAGTAAAGTTTAGTTTTATTGTAATGCTCCTAACGCTCCTAACATCTATTATACAATAATATATATTTATCTTCTCTTCCATGTAGGCTTCTTTCTAGCACCTGGTTGTCCTGGCTTCTTACGTTCACGTCGGCGATGATCTCTTGTCAGCAAACCTGCTAGTTGCATTTTCTGCAGCATTTCAGTGTCGACAAAACTCCGAAGCCCCCAAGCGATGCCCCATCTAATAGCTCCAGATTGTCCAGATGGCCCACCCCCTTCAATGTTGCATTCAATATCCACACTGTCTAGCATTCCTGTAAAGATCAGTGGGAACAACACTTGCTCTCTAGGCTGAATATCCTCAAAATATGTAATATCTTTTCCGTTGATAGTTATTTTACCAGTACCAGGTGATCTAATAGTCACGTCTCCTCTGGCCTTCTTTCTCAAACATTCATAAGTTGTAACAAATGCTCTTCCCTGATCATCATAACTCGGTTTTGGAATCTCCAAGGCAAATCTTTGAGCCACTAAAGGTTTTCTATATTTCTCAATAAAATCTTTACACCTGTATGCATATGGCAGAGAGATTAGTCTCTCCATTACCAGTTTGAAATTATCATATTCTAGATCTGATAGACTCTCAACTAAAATGACTTCAAGTTGATCTTTTGTCAGCCAGACACTGCTTCCCAAATTGAGAGATCCATTTGGGTCTGGAGTTGCTTTCTTTCTGATAACTCTGTTTTCAAAGTTATTCAATTGTTTAATGTGGTCAGCAGCATCATGTAATAGCTTGAAGAAATTGGGTTTCCCAGTGTAAAAGAGGAAGTGATGAGGTCTACCAGCCTCATCAAATTCTGCTGCTTTTCTAGCTGGAAAAACTTCTTCTGGTGGTTTCATGAGAGGCCTTGCGGCTGGGTCGTAAATGCCACTAGGGAACAAATACTCTATCGCACGATCCACATCCTTTTGAGTGAACGTTTCTGGATCTTCTCCCATCATGTTAGCGAGATGCCTTTTACCGATATTGTACTCAAACTGTTGCCTCTTCATAAACTCGTCGTGTTCTTGAGCTCGCTCTAGATATGCTTTCATTGCTTTGCTGACCTTCTTCTTTTTGTTAAGCGTTTCCCAATCAGTCATATTGTTCAGAATATCTGTGCCAGAGGTGCTTACAGGATTGCTGCTGCTGTATTTGACCGCATTATACGAAATCGTACTCCTGGCATGTGCATAGCAGGCTCTGGTTATGGGCAAAAAATGCCTCACGCTAAAGTTTATTACGTGAGACATATTGTTATTATTTTATAACAATCATTCACACATACTCAATAAAAAATCTAATTCATAGTAATTTCCGATTCCAGCTAACCTCAAATCTAGACAAATAAAATGTCAAATCAAATTGAAAATGACATACGACCGGAAGTGCTCACTATTGTCTTTTCTTGTACATAGAGATGTCCGTACATCAAAAACCGGTTACAACCTATCGATATGACTCATATATTTGAGTCGTGTATCAACCTGACAATCGAAATCGAGCGATCATAGACAAATATTGGACGCATTCACTGGTTTCAAAAATCCGTTATTGCTTCAACGTTTGAAAATTGTTAAAGTACTGACGCTCGCTATTGGAAAAAAATATTATAATGATGGCGATAGAATAAACCAAACAAAACATTGTGTTATTTTCATAAATTAATAATTACAATTAATATTGTGTCGAGCAGTGTTCAGTGTTGTGACTATAAACATGAGTGATAGTGATAGTGAAGCAGATTTGTTGCCAAACAATGTTCTTTCGTTTCAAAATCAAGGAACTGTGAGTTGACTACACCTTTATCTTTTGCCCTTAACATTCGAAATTAGCTCTAACAATAATAACTACCTACTTCGTCATTTCAGACCATATCTGCTAAGGGCCCAAGCATAAACAGTACCAATATATCGAGTTTGAGTTTTCGTAACAACATTATGACTTCGACAATGAACGTGCCATGGAACATGGATCGTCCGCGGTACGCTGAATCAGTTGTGGATCAAAGAAGCATGTATTACAGAGAAAGAGAGACATCTCCTACTATGTCATTACACAGTGCATCTGGCATGCAGCCTCGGAATCTACACCACTCGTTCTACCCTGGTGTCATGAGCTCACATAGATCTATGTATAATGGAACGAGTCGTTCGCCTACTCAGTCACTTAGATCTTATGGTAAGTACAATTATCTTTTTTTAACCTCAATACAATTTTGTTACACTCTGTCAAATTTAGCTTGATGCCTGTGACGTTTGACTGCTCCATACTAAAAGAGAAGTAAACAAAGGATAATGAACATTATGCCATAGCATTTGCCCGAAGCTGAAAGATACAGGTATCAAGCTTTACATTATAGTTTTAGGTAGGTAAGTAATAATGTTTGGTTACAAATTAATTACTTGATTATTTTCAGATTCTAACACAAGTATGAGTGCAAAAGACATAGCCTTTGCATTTCAGAATGGAACATTCAATAAATTTGATTTCCAAATCATCAAAGATGCCTATAATCGATTTATGAAACACCGAACTCGAAAACGGGTTGAAAAAAGAAGAAACGTAAGACAATTTTTAAAAGGCCTTCGTAGAAAATCTGGTGGTGACTCGGGAGACCAAGCCAGCAACTCATCTATCAGCAGTGATGACTGCAGGTCCATCAGAACCTCCAGATCCACACTGTACAAAGACAACATGTCCAGTTGTAGATCCACTAAAACCGATATAATGGATGTCAGAAGGAGAATGAGAGATAGTAGTATGTTCAGGGACTGCTCGGATAATTTTAGACAAAATTCCTTTAAAAATATGTTTTCTGGCCATACAAGACAAAAAGAAGACTGGCAAAACATAAAAAAGTGGCAAAATAATTCAGTGATAAATAGTATATCGCAACCACAGAAAGACAGATTCAAAAGTGGTTTCCAACTGCCATCACAGCGATTTAATCAGTCAATTGCTTCACTACCTATTCCTGAAAAGTCTAATGGACTGCCGAGAATAAACGAAGGTAACATGTTGGATATTAGGCATAGTGTGCCTAATCATATCGTAAGACAAAACAGAGCAGATCAAGAAACAGACAGTGAGAAAGAGGAAATCTTTGCTGATGTTACAGTATTAGAGAAAACTGCTGTTAAAAACACTGGAAAAAGAATACTGGAAGGAGCTGATATTGCTGTGCCAGAAAAGAAGAGACCAAAACTTTCTCCTCCAAAAACTTGTACAAAACCTACAACACCAAAACAAAAAAAACCCAATGATTTTGTATTTGCAAAACCACAACTACCTATCAAGAAACCAACTATAACCAAACAACCGAAACCGACAAAATCTACAGAAGCAAAAGAAAAGCTAGCAAAGGCAAATGAAGTAACAAATACATCTCAAGCAGTGGATTTACCTGTAGAAAAAGTTATTTCCAGCTCACAAAAAGACAAACCAGTAGAGAAGCTTATTTCAAAATCATCTCAGCCAATAGAAGCTGTAAAGACTATCAGAGAACACAATGTTCAAAAACTATCTGAAAATGTTTCTCAAGCACAAGAACCAATACCAAATGATATTACCCTACACTCAACCACAGACATGTCAATGAGACCAAGCTTTATAAAACGCAAATTGTTCACACAGAAAGTGGATATAGCTGACAAAAATTCAAGTTCTGACAGCCTCCAAGCAGACAGTCCTCAAACAAATGTATACAGCAAAATACAAAAAGAAAAAAATAGGACAAGGAAACTGGTCACATCACAATCTTGCCTGAACAGAGATTTGGGAGATGACAGTAATTTGCTAGATCTAATTCACAAAATAGTACCAGCTGACCGCATGAATGTTACTACAGCTGCCAATAAAACTGAAATACAAAATAATAAGAGCAAACCAGCTAACAGTGAGAAGTTTGATGTGACAACGTTAATAACTACATGTGCCAATGCAGATGATGTAAGTGACACCTTCACTGATGAAGAAATTTTTGCTGGAGATGACAGCCAAAAGCAGCAGAAAGAAAATGTCAATAAAAACAAAACTGTTGAGAAACATCCAGAAGTTAAACAGCAGTCAATACAAAAATCTCTGCAGACAAAGAAAAATACTCCAAATAAAGTTAAAAATAAAACTGAAGAAATAGAACAGAACATTAATAATAAACCTAACAAAATAAGCAATCAAAAAAATACTGTTAACAAGACAAATACCAAATCAAGTGAACAAATGATCAAGAAACCCTCAGACGCAAAGAAAAACGCAGTAACTAGTTGCACTGAAAAAAATGATTTCATTAATGAAAATCCAATGCAAATTACACAATGCAAACCAGTTCAACAAGTCAAGAAAATTATAGGGTCGCCTAAATGCAAGGTGGTGATAGAAAGATCTTTTTATATTCCGAAATTACCAGCTAACACTATACGTGAGCCAGTTTCACCCACTGTAAGATTTGGTATGTATTTATTTATCAGCCATTAATTTGTCAATTCCTTTAGTACTTTTAGGTAAGTTATTAATTAATACTAAACTTTCCAGGACTGATAAAAGCCCAGATCTACAAGGGAGTGAAATCATTTTGGGACACAGATACTGAGAGTGAATTAGAAACTACACCTTTGAAGAGAATTCAGCCTATTATTGCTGGTAAGATGTCTCCCATACACATTATTTCGTGAAGGATTATTTAATAAATTATTAAGTATACTATCTTCATTGTTCATTTCTACATTATAATGCTGTAGGTACATTTATTTGCAGAAGAGTCACTAAGTAATTAGATGTTATTTTTACAGTTTCAGTTCCGCCGCCCACTGAAACAAATGCAGAAGCACCAGCTAAGAAAGTAACTGCTTCAGTTACTAAAGTTAATGATAATGAAACACTAACTAATAAAGCGACAAAATCGACCACTCAAGTGAAAACTGCAGCAAACCAAAAGATTAATTCCACTATTTTGAATATAGAGAATAAAAATCCTACCAAGAGACTCAAACCTTTAAATAAATCTGTTGAAATTAAATCAATTGAGGATAAACATACTAAAACCAAAACTAAACAAGCTGCAAAGACAGTTCACAATAAGAAAAACATACCAGCTTCAAAGAAAGAAAACAAACCACCTGCTGATGTTTCTAGCGCAGCAAAAAGTACTACCAATACTAACTTAAAAGTACAAAACAGTGGAGTTTCACAAAAACCGAATAAAAAACTGGTTTCTAAAGCTAAATTAACCCTAAAAGATTATGACTCCACTCTTAGTAACAACGAATCGCAACATAATAAAACCCTGAATAACACCATGAGGATACGCGCGCAGCGAAAACCAAAAGTTAAAGGATGTTGTTGCGAACAAGATAGAACACACGCATCACACCAAACAACTACTAAGAATAATGACTCTCTTTGTCGCTCTCTTAGATCTAGAGAAATTGATTTGTCCACATCCCTAAAGTCGGATGACGGCAACGTGACAGTGCCCAAAAAGACTGCAGCAAAGACTAAAAGACCAAAAACTTCTAAAATAACTTCCGAAAACGACGTAAGTGACTTATCCTTTACTTTAGCCACAGATGTTCCACTTTCAGACAGAACACTGAGGAACAAAACCTTAACTGCTCATTCAAAAGAACGTAAGCTAAGAAACAGCGATGTATCGTTTACACTTTCTTCGGAAAATAAATCTGCGAGTGACACTATCTCCACCAGAAGTTCCAGAAGGAATAGAGAAATACAGTCATTGCAAAACAACTCTGCATCATTTTTCAAATCTGGGAAACAATCACAACAAAGCAAAAACTTTGCTGCTGAAAGTAGAGCTATTAATAAATCTAGTAATTTAAGATTGAACAGAAGTAGACGATTATTATGATGTATGAAAAAACTATGTAAATAATTATGAATTGCTAATTTTGATTGTTAATTATGTTGATTGTATTTATTTAGGTATAGGATGGCTGGTTTTACTCTTTTCGGTAACCTTAGGGAGTGTCTGTTTACTGCACCAAGCCCAGGCCAACTTTGTAACAATATTTATATTAAGATGACTAGTAATGTTGTGCATTTGTTGTAGATTGCTATAGTTTACATTTTATTAAAGGCCTCATGATTCATTTATTAAAAATATAAGTGACTTATAATCAACATTTAACTAGATAATGTCTGAACTGTGTTAAACGGATTCAAATTTGAATCTCGAAACAATTTCATATATAGTATTTAATTTATTCCTTGTTAAGTGAGGGCACGTAAATCTTGCGTCCTTAGCAACAGGTGCTTATCTACCTACCTAAGATAAAAGTGCGCTCTGCATTGGATGCTAGAAGTACAATGATCCTTACAATCAATTATGTATTTGATTTTTTACATTATAAGGCAGATGTTCTTTTGTGTTTAATAATATTATAAATAAAGGCTAGGTACTTTTAACACTACTCTGTACTATTATTTCATAGGTCTACCTACCTCTACCTATTTGTGATGGTTCTAAAAAAATACACATATGAAAGCTCTTTCTTAGAACAACACACATTATATCACGCCTATATCCCTTGCGGGGTAGGCAGAGCGTTAACAGAACCACATGTGCCTACAATATCAAGTGTATTATATTTAGTGACATGACATTATGTTTGCGCTTGTAGAAAGAGGCAGGACATTCTGCACCTATGATCTTATGCGCTTTTTGGGTTATTTGTAAACATTTTGAATTTTCCGATGGCGTAGCGCAGTGGTTCTTCCCTTGGTCCCTGGAAGCATCATCTCGACTGGTCCCGGAGCCAGTCAATAAATCCGTGACATAAGTGACAAAAATCAACACAACATCAAGCACTCGCGACTGCTGAAAGAACAGCTGAATAAGAATTTTAACGTGATAAAAAGACGAGCTCACTTCGCTCGCGATACGTGTAGAGTTGCTTGGTGCTTTCTTACTTGTTGTGGCGTTCGCATACTTATTTAGCCTATTTTCAAATATTTGTGTACAGTCACAGGATAAATAATAGCACTGGGGTGTTTTTGTTATATGGTATGTGGGTAACAATTTATTTAAAAAAATATATATAAGTAAAACGTCTATGTAGTTTTCATATTCATCACAAGTTTTGCTTAGTTTGGGGTTAGATGGCGCTGTGTAAATTGCCCTGGATATTTATTTTGATATCATATGGCCATTGAACAACGGCTGTAACTATCGGCAGGTAAATAATTAAAATTACCACTATTAATAAAGTTATTATTTTATTGATAAGACATTCACAATCTGAAAAACAGGCAATTAATATCTGCTGTTAAGGCATATGAATTCTAAAGTAAATAAATTATTTATCTATAAAATGTATTTAACTTATTTAGCAAATCTGCCAATAAGTCGTCATTCCCGCGTGCGAGGTACGTCCTGCATGAGTGTGACATGGTATTCAAACCATAGTTACTAGTTTGCTGGTGCAAAATAAAATGTCAAGTCTTGTATCAAATTAACCTAAAATGTTCATGAAAATATCACACTACAAGTATTATTAAAGTATGGCCGTTGGAATATACCATATTTGATTGCTCTCAAAGTAATGTTAATGCTATGACATAAGGTCTATTGTTCTTTGTTGCCATGTCCTTTAGTATTGGTTTGAGAGTTGTCAAATATGGCCTATTCAAACGGCAATACTTTAGACACGCTAAATGCAGAACGGTTACATTTTTTAGTAAATAGAAGAGCCCTGATAAAAATATTTACCTATGTACAGCACTTAGTTTTAGGTTTACCATTATTATCAGATCTAAACATGTGATGATTATACAATTATACATTGCTGGGTTAAAGTTTTATCCAATTCCGACAGTTTATTAACAGAATTAAACAAGTAACAGTAAATCTCTTCCACAATTTAACAACCTAGTAAATGCACGTTTATCATGATCAGGTAGCAGTGGCCCAAAAATAGTGTTGCAAGGCGAAAAAAGTCTTTTCATAATATATCGCGTAGAATACATATTAAATATTACACCTAATTAATTCACCGACCAACTAATAATAAGTAATACAGAAAAGAGGGGGACGCATTTGAAAAATACAGGCCAGAGCGTAATCGTTAGGAAAATCGTTGTTAGGAATGTACTTAGGATGACACAGCCACGACAATTTTGCAGAAAACAGAATCCGAACGTCAGAACACATACACGAGAAACTACAATTTATAGAAAAAACAAACCGACTATTCGTACAATAGCTTAGGGGATACGAGCTATGGAGGTGGTAATCTGTCAATTACCCTGCTACTTTTTGCGGGAAACACGTACAGCACAGAATGATAATTTTACAACAATTTGACATTACTTACAAAATGGCAACTATCAGTTTCATATAACGTGCTGGGCAGACAGTCAGTGAATTCTGGCAGAGGAGTAACCCCAGCTTTGCCATCTCCATAGGTCGAATGCTCTAAGTACGATAGGTATTAGGTATCATAATTTGTTCGATAGGCTAGCACAAGCAGTGTGTCATTATTTACAATGTGATTTGAGGGACACTGTTTCCACGACGTCACGACTCATTGGCTGTGCGACACTAAGCACTCGATACAGTAGGTGACGTAAGCGGGACCCCTGGGTGCGACCGGGCCACCGGCCACCGGCCGACCCACGAGCGCGACGCCCTGTGATCATACAATATAGTAGCCTAGTTTAAGTATTCACCGACAGAGCCATCTGTACTTCTCATCACAAAATCCATAACACCTTGCAAATTTAGTTTCGTACGAATCACATTACTTAAAGAGTGTGTTTTGTTTACTTTGGAAAAAATGTCTGATATCGTGTGAGTAAAATGAGGTTTATAAATCATAATGAGAATGTCAAAAAAACGTAGTTTTTTATAGGTTTCGAGTTTGATCAAATCATAAAAATAAAAGTGTCTCGATTTCTCTGATGAGAAGTGTATTCAGACGAATTTCAAAGGGTATCGGAAACGGTATGCGGAACAGCCGCATCTCATTCTTCAGTCAGTAGTGGGTTTGGTTACGATATAAAATCTGGGCGAACAGGCTGGACCTTGAGCTCCACGCCCGAGCGCGCGCAATACCGAGTGGAGCTCAAGTTACACTAGGAGGTTCTTGCTCTATAAAACATAACTATACATGAAGGCCTGTATTCACTTTGATTAGTGCGAGTGCAGGTGATTAGTGCAAGTGTTTATTAGGCTACGAAGTAAGAAGAATACAATTTGAAGGGGAAATGCGAGTAGCCCCTCATACATTTTACTAATCACTCGTACTCGCACTAATCAAAGTGGATACAGGCCTTAAGGTCTACAGCTGGGACAATACAGTACGTCGATCTAGAGGAGTATGGAAAGCTTGATTACAAGAGGCAATACTGTTTGGTTCGATTGCCCCGGCTGCTGGCCTCATGTTGCCACTACAGTCTATGATCACGTGGTCAGGGGGGGGGGGGGGGGCGCTCGAGGTTGGAGGGGGGTGTAGTGGTGGGGGGTGCTCAGTACTCGTCGTCTTCGGGCGCGTGCGCGAGCTCGCCGTCCACCTCCTCGGGCGGCGCGAAACCATCCTGCAAGACAATAACAACATTTGTAAGCTTTACCGTGAAATAGAAGATGTTTGCCTGATAGTGATATTTGAATATCACAGAGCCATTAACAATTTGCCTTCGAGAACAAACGCATGGAAGTCACAAATTCTGATCTTGAAAATTGTTACAGAAGGTAGATAAGATCAACTAAACGTGAGTAGGTATGTATTTGAATAAAAACGCGAATATGACAGGAAATTCTAACTCATATCCATATGCATAAAATATATTTCACTTTGCAAAGTATAGTCATTTTAATACTGTGGCTGGCCTGGCCTGTAATAACCAGTTATAAGCAGTCTAAATACACTCATTTTATCGGACTTTTTGGAATCATACAGCACATATAGTATAGGTCTGAATTTGAATTAAATAAACATTAATCACTACATAGTATAAAGCAAAGTCGCTTTTCGCGTCTGTCTGTATGTATGCTTAAATCTTCAAAACTATACAATGGGTTTTGGATGCAATTTTTTTCAATAAATAGAGAGAAGGTTTTTATGTATATACGTATAATACTTGCCGGTATAACGTCTCATTCCCACGGGAAAATGAGTGGCAGCGGGAACAGCCGCTGGGCGGGCCGCTATTATGACATAAACGTACCTCAGTAGCATATAGAATGTCCAATATCTTCTGAATGATGGGGCCATTTTGTTGCTCTTCCATTTCCTGACAGATGACCTCTATATCCCGCAGTTTTCCAAAGTAGAAGTCCCTCTCCTTTTCCAGTCCGTCTACTGTTGCTTTGAGTTCGTTCACCTGCAAAATCAGAACAAGGATAGTTGCTATCTTATATCTTATTTCCAGGATATTTATTTGTCACGGATGTTCTACACTATGTACTTAGGGCGCGTGAAATACGTATTTTCCTACTAATCAAACGAGCTACTTTTTAAAACGTGATTTTCTTAATTTAGTATGCAAAAGCACAGGCATATGCAAGTCGTCGCAAGATAAGCCTGTATAAAAGATTGCGTCAAAAAACTAGAAATTTTGAAATTGAAAACAGGCACATTTTGAATAACATTGAACCAGGGTGCATCTCCATTGAAGCGGGGCTGCGCTAAGCTAAGCGCAGCATGAATTGACCAATCATGAACCTCAAAATCCCCGCCCCGATTCAGTGAAGACATTGGATTGGTCAATTCATGCCTCGCTCAGCTCAGATTAGCGCAGCCTGCTTCAGTGGATGCTCACCCTGAGAATGGTATAACTTATGGACATGTTTCGCCCATTGGTCGAACATACGACATAAAGATCGCAGCCATAACATTTGAAAATAGTTAGAAAAATATACTCCTAAGTATAAAAATATCCACAAACCTGATGGTTCAGCTCATCAATAAGTTTGGAGTCTCCTTTTCCACTCTGATTTAACCTCTGCATGTTCACTGGAGGAGATCGCACTGTCGTGGTGGTGTTTACCTTGCCAACTGTACATAAAAACGTATGTGGTCAAAAAAATCATAGTGTGACTTATTTGACAACAAATTTGTAAGGGAGAAAACCACATTTCGTAATAAATTAAATCGTATTTTTGTCTAAATCAGTTTATATTTTACGGTGTAAAAAAGTGGTCGGTGGTTGATAGGGTCATTCTCATGTCAAACCTTAGGGTTATTCTTACGACATGATACGACAAAGCCACATTCCATGATGTACGTAGTCGGTCCGAAAGTTCTGTCACTGGCATATTATTTTTGAATTTAGAACACGAATTTGGAAAAGTTTTATTGCATTCCGTTTTTGAATGTTTGACAATTATTTTAAAACAATAAATGATCATTTGGCGCGATTTTTCACGATGGAGTGGACTTTGAAAGAAAACCGAATATCAGTTTTGGCGTTGCATCGCTGCGGGCACTCGCCGAGTACCATTTTCAAGTTGCTCAAAAAATTTAAAATAACGCTTAGGTTTGTGTATCGTACTATAAGTAGGTACACTGAAGTCTCTAGTGTTGAGGACAAGAAAAGAACTGGCCGGCCTCGCTCCGCAAGAACACCAGCAGTGATCAAAGCGATCAAGGAGCGCATACGAAGAAATCCTGTCCGAAAACAGAAACTTATGGCTTTGCAGATGAAGGTTAGTAGAAAAACAGTCAAAAAGGTTTTAAACGAAGACCTTAAGCTGCGAGCATACAAAAAAAAGAGTGGGCACTTACTTAATGCCCGTTTAAAAGAAATTAGACTCAAAATATCCCGGGTGTTGTTAAAACGGTACGCGAAAAACCGGCACCGCGATATACTTTTTACAAACGAAAAATTTTTTGATATAGAAGAAAAGTATAATAAACAAAACGATAGAGTGTACGCTACCAGCTCTGAAGAAGCAGGAAACAAAGTTCCGCGGGTGCAACATGGGCATCATCCCTCTTCAGTCATGGTCTGGTTAGGAGTCTCCTACTATGGGCCAACTGAGGTTCATTTTTGCGAAAAGGGTGTCAAAACCAGTGCAAAAGTGTACCAAGAGACGGTTTTGGATCGGTACGTCAAAGACCTGCCCAACACACTATTTTCAGGACATCACTTTGTGTTCCAGCAGGATTCTGCGCCCGCTCACAAAGCCAAGACCACTCAAGCCTGGTTTGAACGTCAAAACATTGAGTTTATAAGACACGAAGATTGGCCTTCCTCCAGTCCGGACCTTAATCCTCTGGACTATAAAATTTGGCAGGTCTGAGACAGCAAGGTCTGTGCTAAGCCCCATAAAAATTTGGAGAGCCTGAAGTCAGCCATAGTTAAAGCAGTCGCTGAAATCGACATGGATATGGTGCGTGCTGCGATAGACGACTGGCCGCCGCGGTTGATGGCCGTTATTAAAAGCAAGGGAGGTCATTTCGAATGGTTTTATGTTATTTTGATTCTTCGATAATTGTATTTTTAATTGATATATAAATTTTTAAAAACGGATTGGTACTTTTTATTTTATCAGTATTTTCATATATGACAGAACTTTGGGACCGACTACGTATATTATTCGAGATAATAAGTAATGATGTGGTTTTCCCCTTCATTCAAGTAAGTACATATATGTTAATATTTTCTTTTAGTCTTTCTTTAGTCATCAACTCAACTACTGAAGAACATAATATAATACATTATAATAAACTAAAGGTAAGAAGTATTATATGTAATCAAATAAATGTTTAGTGTGGTAGTATTGTTAAGATAACAAAAAGAATAAGTTTAAACTTAAACTGACAGGGATCTACATAAATATAATTTATAATCATATACAGATAAATATACCGTGCATGTTGCAGATAAATACTATATTTTCTATAGAAGTGCCAATATAAATAAATAAAGCTATAGACCAAACCAGGTTATTAATGGGGCAACAGCATATCCAATCTTATACAAAGTATACATTTTATGACATCTAACTTATGGGAATTTTTACTGCAATGGTTCCAATATAGATAATAATAAAAAAATATAATAAATTGCATATTGATTTTCTTGTGAGTTAATAATAGAAAATCAAGCAACACGTAACAACAACATTAATAAGGAAAACAAAATAGTACTGGTTTGGGGTCTGGCATTAGCTGGCACTTTAGCGACGGGCGCGGCGGGCCTGCGGGCGGCGGGCGCGCGCGGCGCCGGCCCCGTGGCGTTCCCGTGCCCCATCGGGAGCCCCTCCCGCGCACCAACCGGGTCATAATTCATCGCCGAGTCGCCATAGTTTGCATCATAGAACTTCTTGAACCATTGCAAAAACTCAAAGTTATCTTGAAAACGACCCTTCACCAGCTTGTCAATTGGTACTATCTACAAAAGAAAAAAGTGGAAGGGTAAAATAAAAAGAAATGTCACGTCTACTGTGCGGGCTGTGGCCTAGTCTAGCGGACCACACTCAGAAATGTTTTGTTATGGCATCGATTAGGTGAGTTACTGTGCAGATGGTAACTTTTCTGAGTGTGGCGGTGAGTGAGTATAGATGAGGGGCTTCGTACTGCCGGAGGTGTGCGTGGGGGCTGGGCGGCGCGCGGGCGCACGCTGCGGCGGCGGCGCGACGGCGGCGCACAGCGGCACGCCGGGGTCGTGCCCGCCGGAGCCGAGGGAGATGCCTCCGCGAGCCTCGTACGCGTCATACTCTCGCCCATCATAGTTAGCATCGAAAAACTTTTTAAACCACTGTAAAAACTCAAAGTTGTCCTGGAACCTGCCCTTTATCAGCTTGTCTACTGGAATTACCTATAAAATGCCATAATCATTTAAGAATCATAAATCCAATTATACTTTTCCACAGTATGCAATGAATATCTAGAATTGATAAAATAATTAATACATAAATAGTATAAAATGAAGTAGCATTTTTGGTTTCTCTGTCCGCCATAGACATCACCAAATCTTTTAGAAAGTTTAAACTGCACACCAGATTTTGATGTGGTTTATTAACTAGATAAGAGTGATTCAAGAGGAAAGTTATTATTATGTAGTGCTGAGAGAATGTTTTATTCTCATATGGAAATGATTAACATTGGAAATTGCTGAGAAGGCCACTAGTAATGAAACATAAACATAATGAAATGTTTCTGTACAACAAATGGTTAAATAGATTATGATGGAGTCTCCTATTCTTATAAAGTTCTGGATTCCAAGTATTTAGTGGTATATGTGGGCTGAGAATTGGGAGGATATTAAAGCATTGCATGGCACAATGACCTTTATAAACAAGTTGAAATATGATATGATATTATGAGACTGTATGCATAATGTTGTTTAAACAGTTGATTCACAAAACATGCACCAGCGTAATACTGGAGGCTACACACTGACAGTAATATAAGGATAACAACTAATTTTAGAATAATCAGTCCTATATCCTCTATATAATCATGAATCATTTTGAACTGAAATGATTAATAATGAATTTATCATTAGTCACTGTTTTTGTAAATACAATCATAAATACCTTATCAACACTCATTTTTTTGAAGCCAGCTTGTAATATTTTAAAGTTTTGTATGTATTCATGTTCTAAGTTAGTCTTGAACTTGATGCGCTTCATTGGGACACTGCCGGGGAAGAGCATGTCCATGAACTGGCAGTATGCGGCTCCCGTGCACAGCTCCTCGATCTTGTTGAAGTGCGACTGCAGGCAATCGTTCACCCAGGCCAGCATATCATGCCGCGACAGATTCTCCGACGTCACATTCGTTGAGTAAACGTTCACTGCCATTTTCTTTATAATTATTTACCTGGAATAAAGAGAACCATCAATGCACTGCACACGAATGCAATGGAATGTTGAGAGGCCGGCTCCGACCGACCGCAGTGCACTACGGAAAAAAGAAAGCCGATCTAAAAATAGGTCGTGGCATTATCCACGACGATACACTGTTGACGACTCGTGGTGATTTTACAGTATTAAGCTTTACAGGAGAGTAATTACCTGTCGTAAATACAGAATTAGAAAGGAAATTTGATCAAGAAAAATAACAGTAAACGTTTGCAACGGATGTGATGATATGACAGACAGGACGAGTCATCAAGCTCTTGTGATGCGTCGGCGTATCGAGTAAAATAGCAATTAAAAGGCATCAAATATTAGTCTCACCCTAAAAGCCACAATCACTAGAACCTTACTTTATCCAAAATGGGTATAAATAATTTAAGTTGTCGATTGGTAACGTTGAATTTTTCGAAAAACGCTCACGTTTCGCTTTCTGTAACTTTTTTTATTTTTCCATAGACCAACTAAACATACTTTCTTTTTGACATTTTAGTGCTGTTACAACATTATTGTAACCGGTTTTACTGTCGACTCTTTTGGGTAAATGATTAAAGTTGAGTCAACTCTTCTTGTCTACTCGTTCTATTATTGTCTATGCTTACAATTTATGAACGAAAATTAAAAAAAAACTAAAGTCAAAATTGTTTTGGCGGTGATCTAGTAGTAATTCTGATTTTCTTTATTTCTATATTAAGTACCTTTTACAGCTTTTACAATTTTATGTGAACAGAATGAATAATTCGCAGAGTTCAGATGTGTTTTCAGGCAACGGTAACTACTCTGCCACTGCAACGGTACCTACTGTTTTTATAGTTTATGTTTCAATTGCTTTATTTTGCTTCTTTTAGACGTTTTATTTATTTAAAATTAACCTTAGCAGATGGATACTATTACCTACGAAGACCTTATGGCTAACACGAAAGATCTGCTGACTATAAACGTAAAATTGGAACTGCAAAAATCATCGTTCTCTGGACTATTCTCTTCAGTCATAAATGAATGTGGCTCTTGTATTCACCAGGTAAATAATTAAGAATATTATTTTAAACGTGAAAATTATTATTTTTACTAAATAAGCATATTTTTTAAATTAAGAAAATGCTATCTATCTCTACAGAGCTTAGACTTGGTAATAAGTTTGATGTCCAATACAGAAGTCAACTTGGTTCAAATGTGCGACTACTTGGACAATGCTGTGAACATCCTCCAACTGCTATGTGGTTTCCTAGCTAAAGTGATTGAAGGGGCCTCCATGAAGTGCAGCTGTATGAAAACCTTCCCTACTACAACTGGCAGAATTATTTTAAATGTGTTCAACCATTGCAAGGATAGGTGAGTCAAGAGTTCAAGACATGGTCAAGACTATGTCTGTGATGATTGTAGTGGAAACATTACTGAGCATTTATGAAATCGAATATCCAGTCACTAATTATTGTAATCAGTGGGTTAAAGTCTGTTTACTCAGATCTGATTGCGTTTGCACATGCCATTTTTGGACAAGTGCTGGCATGCACAACAGCATCTGAGCGAACAGACTTTATATTTAATTTATCCTTTATATATTTTTTTATATTGTGCACATCATATCAGCATATCATTGCATACAGTTCTCGCTCCTCATAGGTCAGCTGTAAGAAATTTCTTTCTAGAAATAAGCAGTGCCTGTTGTGTCTTTTTTCTTTTTTGTAACTGTACTGTATCTGTTGTTGTGTGCAATAAATGGTTAAATGAATATTTTATTTTTCCACAGTGAAACTCTATATGGCTCAAACTTGAAATCAGTTGAAAGACAATTAAAGGACCTGTTCAGGAACTGTCACCAGCTTCAGCTCACATACCTCATGGTGCTGGAGAAGAATTTCATTTTTGATCTCTCTGAATATGAAGAACTTTGCATACTCCTGGAAGGTAGGAATTCTCAGTTAATTTGCTATGTCAAATCTATTCAAACCCTCTCTTCAAAGTAAAATAATTAGATAAAGATATTCAGAATTACTCATGATCAGTTATCAATATTAATACAAGGTGTAAAAAAAATTGCTGAATATATTTTTAGGTGGTGAACCAAAGAACAAATTTCAACCTATGTTTCTTGGGAAGAGTTGTTCAGTTTCATGGGCTGATTCACCCCTTAAAATATTAGCAGCAATTTTTTTTACACCCTGTCATTTCTACTTCTTTTACAGCCTTAGATATCAACTTGAAAATTGGTGAAATAGTTCAATCATTAGATGTGAAGACTATGGCTGAACAATGGAAGGGCTACACAATGATTTGTGAGAAATATTCAGAATACTTATTAGAAGGGCACATCTATGAGGATTGCTGCAAAGTTCTCAGCAAGATGATAGAACACAACATTAGTACTGCAGTTGAGGTAATAAGACTTGTAGTGTAGCTACATGTAGAAGGCGGTTGAAAAATTCTGACACTAGGGTTCATCGGGTTGTTGGACGTCTTGGCGTCCCACACGAAAAGAGAAGAGTGTAGCTACTGATCAAATCTATTTACATATCAAGCTAAGAACTGTAGGGTGTTAGGAAAAGTACTTATTTCCTTTTAAAGAATGAACAAGCCCATGAAACTGAACAACTTTCTCCAAGAAACATAGGTCGAAATATGAAATAACAATTTGGGCCTCCCATACAAAATGTACCAACCATCAGAGTCAGTTTGTATGTGAGGTCCATAAATCATTAACATATTTCGACCTATGTTCCTTACAGAAAGTTGTTCAGTTTCATGGGCTGGTTCATCATCTGAAAGGAAGATAGTACTTTTCCTAACACTCAGTATATCCTTACTAACTTACTTGTATTGTGTCTCTCTTTGTGCACTGAAATATTTATATTTTTAATCTGAAATTTTACCCTCATGTTACAGGTTAATCAAGAAGATAAAATTGTTATGAGGTCTCTGAAAGTATCAAGTTTCACAATCAAAATTCTCCTCAGAGTGTGCAACATTTTTAAGCATGTACCCAACAAAAACCATGAACATGTGGCTTATTTGCTTCTCTATATTTATTTGTACGTATTTTTTTATTTATATTTGTCTTTAGTTGTAATACCTACTCATGTACTTTGAATAGTGCCATATGGTGCCGGCTTAGAATAGCATCACCCCATTTTCTACTCATGGGTGTCATAAGAAGCTACTAAGAGATGAAACTAAGGAATGGGCAGCAGCATTCCCTGTCCTGTGAATCATCACTTACAATATCTTACACTGCGCTCGCCAATCCGTCTGCCAAGCGTGGTGAGTATAGCAATACCCTTACAATCTGGGGGCGGCCCATCTCCAGCAGTGGACTGTTGTGGCTGTAGAAGTAGATCTTTGAATACATAAAAAGTACCGTGCCATGTGATGCCGGCTTAGAATAGCATCACCCCACATCCTTCCCGCGGGTGTCGTAAGAGGTGACTAAGGGACTCGAGAGTATTGGTGTAATACAATTTTTAGGCGACAGGCTGACAACCTGTCACTATAGTGATACACATGTTTTCTGAAACTACCTTGGAAAACAATCCTCAAAAATGACAGACGTGGCGATAGCGACCGTATTCTTATGGCCGTTAACGCTCTGCCTACCCTGCAAGGGATAAATAAAGGCGTGATATATGTATGTATGTATGTATGTAAAAAGTACCTTGTATTTTGTTTCAGAAATAATCCTGCTTACCTGGAATGCAAAGTTCAGAAATCAGCTCAGTTTATAAACTTGGTGAATACACACATTACTACACCAGCTGAAACCCTCATCAAGGAATTAGTTCTAGATGAAACATTTGTGAATGTAAGTTTCCTATTTCCGCCGTGTGATGCCGGCTTAGAATATGTGTTTCATATAACAATAACGTAATAGAAGAGTCCTCTGTCACAAAGTTTCTGGGTATAACGCTTGATTCACGTCTCACATGGAAGGACCAAGTCGATGTGTTGTGCAAAAGAATCAATAGATTTACATATGCTCTTTTTCGACTTAAGAAGATTTCCGATCTGAAAACAGCCTTGACCGCATATCATGGGTACGTTTGCTCAGCTCTAAGATACGGGTTAGTGATGTGGGGTTACTCGGTTGACATAGAGAGAGTCTTCGTCATACAAAGGAAGTGTGTAAGATCTATGTGTGGTCTTGGTCCAAGAGACTCTTGTAGACAACATTTTGTTAATTTAAAAATAATGACGCTACCGGCAATGTATGTGTTCGAAATATGTATGTTTGTAAAGTGTAATCTAAATTTGTTTAAAGTAAAAAAATTCATTTATTCCACGAGATACCCTAACCGACTTGTAGTACATCAGCACTCCACAACTTGTTTTGCAAGAAATAGTTTTAACATGTGTGTTAAAATATTTAATTGTCTCCCTGAACATATAAAAAATCTTTGTAAAAAGCAGTTCAAATCAAAATTGTATAAAATATGTACAGACAATTGTTTTTATAGTGTAGACGAATTTATTAATTTTATGACTAAAATGGAATGATATTATATTTTTATTTTTATACTAATTTATTGACATGTTTATTAATTTTTAAATTTATATTATTATCATTGATTTTTTTTTGTATATTTTTTAGATACTGGACATAAATATTGTAAATTCAATTTAAAATTTGCATGCCAGCTGCTGGCGCAACATGCATGATCTCTCTTAACTATACCATCTGTTTATATGTACCATGTTTGCTTGCAAATAAAATTTCTTATTTCTTATTTCTTATTTAATAGCATCACCCCATATCTTTCCCGTGTCGTATGAGGTGACTAAGGGATTCAAATCCCTTGGAAGGGGTAATGTAATGCTAGGCTTGATGTGTATTGTAATTTTAGGCGACAGGCTGTCAACCCTTCACTATGGTGATACACAGACTTCTGTTACCCTCAAACTATTGTTGGAAATGTCCGTTATTGCGGCGGTTTATGCTCTGCCTACCCCGCAAGGGATATAGGCGTGATATATGTGTGTGTGTATACAAGATTCCTATTTACTAAGCTGTTGCTTTATAATCTTGTGTAACTCGGTAATCTGAACAGCCATAGTTCCTTGTCATTTCTTATCACATTTCTTTAAATGACCATTCCATTTTAACATGAGTATTTTTTGTTCCCAGCACCTTTCCAATTATCAGTGGGACAATTTAGGAAAAGAAGAATTTCTCCTGAGTTATATTCTAATCATAATATCTTCAATGAAGTACATATTGCAACAGAGTGATGCAAAAATAAATAAACATAAACTACTTGACTGTGTGTTTCAGTGGTTGCCTCATGGTGAGTTTATTATAGTTTTTTCTATAGTTAAAATCTTCATTATCCTCCTTGCCTTATCCCGTCTCTGTCGGATTCGGCTACCTAACCTAGGGGATTTGACGTGGAACTAAGTTTTTACACAGAGTGATTGCCATCTGACCTCTGCAGCCCGAAGGCCCGAATCTTAGGTTAAGTCACATTCAAATATCATCTGAATTCAAATCTAATTGAATATGAGTTTTATCATGACGTTTTTCCTTCACCGTAGAGTAGTCGGTAAATGTACGTAAGTAAATACACATTGGTACGTGGCGGGGATCGAACTCGGGTCTCTTGATTGTACAATACAATACAATACAATCATTTATTGATAACAAAGAAGTTACAGGTCGTTATTTCATACATTATTATTAGATTAATATACAAAAATTATTCAATATTAACTGTAAATTATCAATTATAAAAGATTCCCTTTAGTAACAATACATTTATTAATTATACAATTATTAACAACTATTGAACAGGCAAAGCCATAAAATCGCTCATTTTGTAGAAGAGCTGCTCGAGCAGCCAAGTTTTAAGTTTCCTTTTAAAAACCGCGGTGGAAGCTGCATTTTTTATAGTGGTAGGGATACGGTTGTACACAACTGGTCCAACCACATACACCGACTGGTATGATTTAGTAAGTCCGTGAGTTACTGCCTTCAGTCTGTGTCCGGTGTCCTATCACTTGGCCACCGACGCTATTCCTATGGTTAGGATGATGACGGAAATCTTTTTAATTCCCCATGGGGCTTCTTTAGCCCAGATTTGAAAGAAGAATTTTCACATTCCAGGGCATAGTTGTTTCAACATTGGATTAAAGTTTAAATGTGGTAACAGTTCTCGTACGTATGGACTCTACGAACATTTACTCACGAATACACTCGCAATGACGTCTACTTGCGATTTAGAAGAAATGAATTACTTAGAAAGGAAACTGATCGAGAGTTTGCTTGGAACTGAGTGCTACAGCGCATTATTTTCGTCGAATTTATGGGAGTTACTAGCCAGGTACATACTATCCTATTACTTATTCGAAATTATATAAAATATGTTTTTTTTTGTAAATACACTTACTATAAATACCTGGTGCAATAGTACCCCGCCTACTCCGCATGGGATAAAGGCGTGATTTATGTAAGTATGTATGTATTAATAGTATTTTTGCAGGTTACAAATTACTTACAAATTATTGTTTCTTATTTACAGAGTGAGCTCCAGACAATTCCTATTCAGTCAAGTGATTTCTCTTTGCAAAATATACCAGAAAATGGAAAATCATGTCATGTTCTCTCATTCCCCACAACAAGTCCATTTAACGCAAACGTTGAGAAAACTATTCAAATGTTTGAATTCTGAAGATAAAATGAAAATTTATAAACAATTCCGAATATCTGAACCCCAGAATTTTGGACTGTGGAGTGCTTTAGAAATCAAAAACTCAGGTTTTGAAGTTCAGAGGCAGGCTGAAGAGCAAATAATTGAAATACTGAAAACTAAATTCCATAAAATTTTTGATTCTGAATCGCAATGTCCAGACGAAATTCATAGTTTGGTAAGAATAAATACTTTTTTTTAAATTGAAATAATTTGTTTTATATCATCAAAATTCCTTTAGAAATAATTTGGATGTACTTAAAATAGGAGTCTTTTTTGTTCGTTTAGTTTCTAGTAGATGGCGCTCGGAGTGAATAGTAGTAGTAATAATACGATAGTTCGAACTATATGTATTGTGCAATTTCCCATATATGAACAATAAATAAACTTATGAAATTGTATAAAATCTAATTTTTATTTATAAGAACAATAAAGCACTGAACGCATTTAAATCCCATTAAATAGGGGTAAGTTTTTATTGGCTACTGAACTCCTCTACCAGCCTGTACTAGTGCCACCCAGTTCGGACCAGTATTGCTAGCAGCCCAAAAAATCCTCATTATTTGGAACCCAAGTAGACAAGAATTATTTAGAAATAGTGCAGATTTTTCTTTCATTTCAGATAAAAATGATACGTCTTACAGCAACCTGTTCGTTCCTCAGCCAAGATGCTGCCTTGGAGGATTGCGTCATGAAGGCGTGGATGGTTTTATGCCCTAAAAACAACAACTGTGCCTTGAGCAAGGGCGCACTTGATAGCGGCACTTTGTGGTTCCTGGACTTTGTCGAGGCGCTGGTTTCTTACGCGCTTACGACGTCGATGTTGGCTGCGTTTAGAGGGAGCACCAACTTGGTCAGGGTAAGGAACCTGTTGGTTTTGTATACCTAGTAATTTGCGTCATATTTTGTGTTAGTTATATTCCACAGGTGCCGTTTGAAAATGTCTCAAAAGAAACGCATTAAGATGATCTAAGTTGATTGGGTGATTTTGTTGATTGTCGGGATCGATGACATGAACGTAAGAAGTCCACAAAAATACACCTACAATGAATGTTAAATGTGTACTTACTTCACTTTCCCAGATTCTTCACGTGGCGTCCAGTTTGATAGAAGAAGGGAACACTGAGTTGAAGTTAGTCTTGACGAATTTATTTTTGAAGACATCCCAATATTCATTAAGCGACGTTAACAAAAACTTGGTAGAAGCACTCTTAACAAAAACATTTACTTATCTGATGGAAGATTCTAATAGTTGTGTTCGAAATAAATTCTGGAATGAGCTTAGAATGAAAAAGAACATCACTAACATAGACAAAACAATATCTAGAATATTTGAAGAAAAACCAGCTATGAAAGAAAAATGGCATAAGCTAAGTAAAACGCCTGATTATTCTTATTTAAAGGAACAGTTAATGAGTGGAATGTGTTGCAATTTTAATCACCAATGTATTGAAGACATATCTGTGATAGAATCGAGTGATTCAGTCTCGCCCATTGAAAGAGCAGACAGTAATAATTTTGAATTTACGGATATCGATACAATATTTGAAGCGGAAATCGATGGCGAGCCGGCTTCTAAAAGAGTGAAACTTGATTGTAATGAAGTGGAACAAATTATATCACGACTAGAACAAGATGTTTCATCATTGAATAAGATCAAAGAAAATGTTACCGGTGAGTGTAAAGTAAGAATACGAATGTTATGCGATAAATTAGCTAATATAATTGATTGAAATTGTATTTATAGTTGTTTTAGTGGGTACTTACAAATAAAACAAAAAGTATTTCACATTCATATTTATTGTTGTGTTAAAAAAATCTATACAAATAAGTGAAATATAGTAATTATAATCATAACCATACATAACAAGCCGGTGCTACCCTCCCGCACGAGAATGTTATCTATAAGAAAAGTATAGATAAATTATCAAAAGATGTAAAGAGATCAGAGCCGGAGGTGGCCGAAGCCGCGGGCGAGGGTAACAGCGGCTCTAGTGAACCTAATATAGATTTAATTGATACTCGGAGGTAATAAGACCTTAGTCCACGTGTCAAATACAGTATCAACTAACTCAGTCGCACTTGATTCCTGACTCGACTCTCGGTTACACCTGCTGCGTGACGTCACGTCGCGTATCAGCGTCACGTGACACCAACAATTACCAAATAAATTCTAGTTATATTATCTAACACTCATATCCTTCACATAGCTTAATCTACGCAACTTATTGATCATTTTCATTCATTGTGATGGCGCATTGCATAAGACATACTTAAAATTTGCTAACTATAGTATAATTAATATAATATGGGTATAATTAATTAATAATATTGCCATTTATAAAGACAGCGAATACAACTATAAACGAAGCATAAAGCCTAAAGCGGTATAATACAGCTAAAACTTAAAATCAGTTTAAAAAGTACAGAATAAATTATGGAAATAACACAAAGGTAAGTAAGTAAATAATCATATTGGAATTAATTTTATACTAGTGTGTAACAAGAATAGAAGATCGGTCGATTCGCATTACTTACTCGTCCGGGCATTTACATTAAAGGTGCCTTGAACATTGACAAAGTAACATAAAAACTTGCCAACATCAAACATTTATTTTTCTATACGTAATGTGTGCTTTATGCACAGTGCGTTCAGAATTATTTACCAAAAAGCAGTCCTTTTTATCCAATAACACATCTTTTGGTTGCGATAAAAAGGATTGCGTTTTGGTTGTTAACATATTTTGTGACGTAAAATTGCAATATTTACGAGTACTTTTTATAATCCGAAAATTTGTGCGACAAAGTTTGTTTTTAGGTATATGTAGTAGATAAAGGGATCTATTTTAACATCAAATATTACTTTATTGTTTGATTGGCTGTTTCAACTGGAATGGATTCTGAATTCATGATTCTGCACGTAACTTTCAACATTAATAATATCACTCATTATGTTAACCACTACACTCAGGCTATATACATGTGTAAGATCAAAGATAAAAAACAATTATTGCGACATTTACAAAAGACATTATGATTTGGAATTACTTCGTCAGTTTACAACAACTACATGTCTTTTAAAAGTTCTGAGGATGTCATATACACTTATATATATATTCCGGCCATATAAAAATACAAAGCACCGGATTTCAAATGTAAATTAATTATTGCACAGACATACTGCTACTTTCGGATCAAAACGTGCGGACTTAACGAATGGGAATTATAACTGACATCAAACTTTCATTGAAAATACCTAGTAAGTATAATAAATATCCTAAGTTACTGCTAAAACTTTAGGATAAAAAACCTACACATTCAAAATACTTATTTATTTAGGCCAATTATATCTTAATTAAATACAAATTAAGATGATAAATACAATTGTAGTGTCGTCAATACAATTAGGGTTATACGTGGCGTTTCACTTCCGCTTAAACTAAAAGTCTTGGCACAAATAAAATATCAGTTTTGGGATATAAGATAATATGAAGGCAGACCTAGTATTTCGCAAGTGTTGAGCACTATACATATTGTCAACTAGCAAATAATAAACGCGCAAGTACTTCCGGAACAATAGTTACCGTATAAAATAAGTGACTATAATTCCAATCGAGTTTTTAGAAAAGCTTATCGCATTTAAGTTATATAAATAAAGTCCTAACCTCTAAATACCCTCAGAACAGTTAATATGTATATAAATTCAGTTCTTTATTAGGATTATTTGGCATCTATCACCAATATTCTACTTTAAACATGGTATACGAAGGTGAAAAGACCTAATCGGTTAATGTGCCTCTTCAAAAACGTAAATCCTCATAATATCGTGCGGTTGCACGTTAATTCCCTGCCGAACCTAAATTTCCTCCGTTCACGCACAATCGTGCGCGCACCCTCGCTAGTCGCCAGTCGCCATCTTGCCGCGTGACGTCACACGCGCCCGCACACGTGCCCGCACCCATCTCCCTCGCGAATTCACACACAAAGAACGATACGGATTCGTCACTAAAACAGATTTGATCAGCAGTAAAACACCGGCCAGCGTCGCAACACAAACATACGCGACAAGCTCGCAGCCGCATACAACTAAAGTATTGAAGCGGACTGAAGCCTACTCTGATATGTAACTTATTGCCAAAAAAGTATCGAAGTTCAACATCGAACATTCTAATATCATAAACGGCCGTCCTAGAGAGGCTCACTCGAAAAATTTCAAGAACTGTAAAAGTTAACCCTATGGTACGCTAAATATAATTAGAAAATCGTAGACAGTCTAACTAAACTTACTACCGATCGAAGTTGTATAAACGTTTACGTCGTCGTTATAAACTACGCCTTCGAGTTGATTCCGTAACTACATGTTCGTATGAGATGCAGTAGACGCGAACGCAACGTAATAATAATTTTCGATCGCTTTGGCTTCGAATATATTCTAAGATCTTGAAAAAGACCTCGCCAGGTCAACTAGATGCTTTAAAACTTGTGTCCGGGTTACTTTTGGAATGATAAGCGGTTACATCGATTCGCTAACGCATCTAATCGTCAAAATCTGATACGTGTTGGCATAAACGATGAATGCCTAATAGATCAGTCACATGAATGGTCGGGGTGTAGACCGACTCGTGCTGGAAGCGTGAAGTGTAGTACAGTGCAGTGGATGGGTGACCGTTGGCTTCCGTAGCTCCTTGTAGCGCGAGCGCCGGTGTGGACGCGGCCCGCGGCGCGAACTCAGCACACAGAACAGGACTTAGAGATAAAGATTGTCGAAATAGAAATCACTTCAACGTTCTAAGTGAAGGATGCAAAAACATAAGAAATATTTTACGGGTTATCCATGAAATATGACAACTTTTCGAAGGAAAAAGATAAAATTTTAGCCGTCTGAGTAATTTCGAACAATCAAAGTTTTATTTTCATCTTTCGACCCGTGTTCCTCGGAAGAAGTCAGTCAGTCATCGACAAAATTCCCGAAATATTCCTACCATTTATAGACCCATTTACATGAGACAGCACATTACGACATACCAAATCCTTTATCGTCGTGTGTGCGGAAGAATTTCTATTCCGTGTATCTCGATCTCAAGTGTAGAGTTCTACGGCTGCGGTCGGTAGGCGTGCTGCAGCGGCGGCATGGCGCGCGCGGGGTGCGCGGGGTGTGCGGGGTGCGCGGGGTGGTGCGGGGGGGGCTGGTGCGCGTGGTGGTGGCACAGCGGCCCGCCGCGCGCCCCCAGCTGCACCGCCTGCATCTGCTGCACCGCCTGCGGGATGGGCGGCAGCTGCTGCAGCTGTATGGCGGGCTGCAGCGCGCTCGGCTTGTGCTGCTGCAGCTGTTGCAGCGCGTGCGCGGCCAGCTGCTGGTGCATCTGCAGGTGCTGCATGGACGCGCTCGAGTGCAGCAGCTGCAGCTCCGGCGGCATGTGGTACAGCCCCGGCGTCTGTCATGAGCGAATTCCTAATTAGTCTCATTTATTATCACCCCCAATTCACAATCAAAATGTAAAAACAAACGAAATGTATGTATGCAATGTATTTTGTATTGTATAAATGTAAATAAACTAAAAACCTGTTTCAAGCTTTATTTTATTAAATAAAGATATTATAGAAAAGGGGGCCTAGAATGTTGCCTTGACGTACTATCATCTCTACCTACTTGAGAAAATCATTATTATTTTCAGCCAACCAGTATTGAACTTAATATTACGTAAAAAGCGAGCTTGTGAGAGTATTTACCTTTTTACAAAAACAAAAATATTATGAAAAATGTCGTGATCTAGACAATCGAAAGCCTTGTAAAAATCTGTACAAAATCCTTGAACCTGAAAGTGGTGAAATGATGCATAAGAGTCATTTTCAAAATTTTTGTACGTCACGAAATTGTCAGTAAGCTGTTTCGTTAGGAAATGTCAAGAAATTGTAAAAGTAAGGCTGTAGTCAGATAAATTAATATTTTAGTAGATTTTAAGACAACCTAAACCTGTCTCTTTTGTCTAATAAAATAACGGGATAAAGTTAGGAATCACTTACATCAGAAAAAAAAGAATTGAAAATCAATCACTGAGTGTTTTATTAAAAAAATTATTAAAAATTTATTTAAAAAAAAAATAGCGTTCTGTACGGTAAAATCTATCTATCGACGTCGACAAGTCCGTTCTAACATCGATCGACGCCGTATTCATTTTTCTAATGCTAAAAGATTTTTGCAATCGTTTAGTAGTTTCGAAGTCGTATTCATTACATAAAAACAAACAAACAAATCTTTATTGTATTAGTGTTGATCTGTGGTTGATCTAGATTACACTTTATATATGAGACCACAGCTTTACCGTCCACAATTTACTGACGTCAATAAATGTCAGGAAATTGTTCGTCACTAAACATGTAAACATAACCACAAAAATATTTTTACATTAAAAACAAATCACGTTATCTAGTAGATTGAAAGCGTAATCCATGAATATTGTCTTAAATCAAAGTATTCTATAGTTGCAGTAGGTAAATTCCTAAAAAACTGCTTACTTTTATTGAGAATATCTCGTCAGGAAACAGGTAAATATTTTTTTCACTTACGGGTCACTGATGTTTTTCGTGTCTCAATGACAATAAAAATGGCGGCGCAGCGTTGTTTTTTTTCTTTTTCCGAAACAATACCAGTGTTGCCAGGTAACAAAGTTAGATTTGTACTGTTCGTGGTAAAAAAAGTTGGTTAATTACGTCAATAAATCAGTGTCATGAAATTGTTTCGACTGTTGGGGACATTTATTCAAATGTTGATTCTTAGTTTATTAACGTAAATTTGATAAAGGAAACCTTATTGGCTTAACTCCTATACATTTTTTTATAGTTATAGTACAAAATAACTAGAAATTCCATAGAAATAATCTGACAAAAAAAACATGTTTTCAACGTCTTCCAAGGGGGGACACAAAAAAATGTATGGTGATTTTTGTTACTTTATTTTCAAATTTAACTTATGCTTTGGTTTTTTTGGCAAATCACTGGATTTATTTTATCAGGAATAATACAGATGTATATAAAGTAGTATGTGACAAGTAAAACAGATTTTATTTCTATAGGTTTTTTGTTTTTCAAAGTTTTTATACGAGGACAATAATTTTATAGCAATGTACAAAAATTTTGAAAATGACTCATAAGTATGGTTTATACTTACGTGGTGCTGATGGTGGTTGTGGTGGCGGTGGGGCGGCAGGGAGGGCCGGGCTCAGTAGGCAGACGCCTCCTTATACTCGGAATTGTCCATGGTGAAGAAATCTTCCAGTTTCCATTGAAGGGTCTCGAATGTCGGTCGCTTCAGTGGGTCCTGTGAAACAATCACGACAGGATTCAGCGATAGTTTTTGTAGAGTTGGTATTCAAACTTTTTATTTAAATAATTATGTAATTGAATAACAGATTGACAAAAAGAAAACCAAAAGTCGTTATCGTCCAGACAGCTATTTGATTCAACTGTGGTAAAAAACGAGCTTGCCAGCCCATTCCAGCTGTACGTTATACTTTGGCAAACGATCAGTGGTAAAAGCGTTTATGACTACTTAGACGTCGGTCGTTACACAACCATACCAGAAGCCTGCTACTTGTAGGAAAAAATTTGGACACTAGGGCTCATGAGGTCGTTGGATGACTCATTGTCCTACACGAAAAGAAAGAAAGAGGAAGCGTACCTTGTTCCAGCACTCAAGCATGATCTCGTAGAGCGCGGCGGGGCAGTTGGCCGGGCACGGCATGCGGTATCCGTGCTCTACTTGGTGCAGCACCTCTGCGTTCGTCATGCCTGAAAACCACAGATAATATAATACTACTAGAGTAGTACAGATACCTAGCGTCATAGAGGGAATTCGATTGCCCTAAAATGCCTAATGGCAGACTATTTGATGTCTATTCAGCGCGTGCGTTGCTAGCGACATCTAGGTTATTTATTGGATACTTCGTATTGACGTCATTTGTATTGAAGCTAATTTCACTAATTTTAACTAATTTCCTTTAGTAAGGAATGAGACCCCATGCTGACAACACAAACAACATGTAGGTAAGGTTTATACGCAAAATAAGTACGAAGCCATCAAGCATACGGCTAATAGAAGTTATGGAGGAAATGTATGGAGGAAATGTATGGTGTAAAAATATTATCTGCTAATATTTTAAGGGGTGAATCAGGTTTAATGGGCTGGTCTGGTTCGCACCCTGTATAGGTAAGATAGGTACTAGTACATCTCCATGCCATAGTCTAATTTACGGCCTTCTATAAAAGGGCATCGTACTGTTTCGGCCTTGGCTGAATATCTGCTAGCCATAAAAGGATTCACTAGCATTCATAAAGACGGTCTACGATTAGCAGGCTACTAATCGTAAAAACCAAGCCATTTTGCAACACACACACTCACAAATCTCGCCTATATCCCTGACAGGGTACGCAGAGCGTTAGCGACAGTAAAATTACGGTCGTTATCGCTACGTCTGAAAAATGTTTGAGGGTCGTTTCAGATAGGTCGTGCTTCACTATAGTGACAGGTTGTCGCCTAAAATTACAATACAAATAAAACCCTCGAGTCCCTTAGGCTTCTACGACACCCACGGAAAAGAATGCTGATGCTATTCTAAGCCGGCATCACACGGCAGCTATTTTGCAAGATTGGTACAAAATAATTACAAAAAATTAATTGGGGATAAGGGCAGGGAGAGATGATGAAACGTAACCGCTAGTTGTTGAGAAATCGAACAGGAAAACAAACGAGTAAATACACCAACAGGAAAATGATAACCAAACGAGATTTGCGGTTTGGTGAAGACACGCCCTACCTTTCTCCAGTTTCAAGATTAATTTGTTTTATTATTAAACACACTCTCGATTATACTTTGAATCACGTCACGCCTCTTTCAATAAATATCGGGATTACACCGTATCATGTTTCGATTAAGTCTTTCCGAAATATTATTGTATGAGTACTTACAACAAAATAAAAGATAATCCCAATTATCCATGACTGAAAGAAAGCTACAGAAGTAGATATTATGCAGCTAGTATGCATAGATTAGATAGGCAATATGCCCAACACACGAGCCCCGATTCTCTTATTTTTTTACTGAATTATGTCACCAACACTCAACTGACATTATATACTCAAACTTGTTGCAGAATACGAAACAATAAAACGATCTAATTTGCATGTTATCGACACACAACTGAAACGATTTTTAGTTAGGACACGTCGGACCCTGACGATAGAGTTGGAAGGTTCTAGAATCGCGGCTGAGTGTTAGAATTCGCAGCTTGGTGAACGAATGGTCTAATTGAGCTGCTGGAGGTTTATGCTGCAATGGAAGTGTCACAATTGTTGCGGGTCGCTGGACGACTCGGTTTCCCACACGAAAAGAGGGAGAGAGTTGTTGAAGGCGCGCTTACCTGGGTAAGGTATCCTGCCGTAGGTGACGAGCTCGGTGAGCAGGATGCCGAACGACCACACGTCTGACTTGATTGAGAACTTGCTGTAGTTGGCGGCCTCGGGCGCCGTCCACTTTATGGGGAAGCGCGCGCCCACGCGGGCCTCATACTCGTCCTCCTGGAAACATACGGGTAGGTTTATTGGATAGTTTTAAACAAGAATAAAACAAAAATATAATTTGGTACTTGACAAGATAATTAATATGAAAGTTATATCTTTTGTATCTGCTTTGCACGGCTGAACCATCATTCTCCTTGCTTTATCTTGTTCTCTGTCGGGGTCGGCAACCTAACCTAGGGGTTTTGACGTGGAACTAAGTTTTTACCCAGAGCGACTGCTATCCAACCTCTGCAACCCGAAGGCTAACTTGGTGGGGTGGCTAAAAACTGATCTAATAACATTTGAGGCATGGGCATGCCATCGACCCGATAAAAGAAGAATCCTCACCTTGATAAGTCTAGCGAGGCCGAAGTCTGCGATTTTGACGATGTTGGATTCAGCAACCAGCACGTTCCTGGCGGCCAAGTCGCGGTGGATGTAATTCTGGGACTCGAGGTACGCCATACCGGCCGCGATTTGAGCCGCCATGTCGATCAGCTGTTGCAGCTTTATGCCGCGACCTTTGCCTGCAATACAAGGTTGATTCATAAGTATTCATCATTAGTAGGCGACTGAACATAGGTTCATCGGGTCGTTGGATAATTCAGTCATCATTTCAGCCATAAGACGTCCGCTGCTGAACATAGGCCTCCCTTAAAGATTTCCACCTTGTCCGATTAGAAGCGGCCTGCATCCAGCATTTCGCCGCGGACTTGACGAGATGGTCTGTCTATCCTGCGAGTGCGCCTGATAACTCAGTACGCCACTAAACGAAGAGAGTAATTCTCACCAATAATGCAGTCATGAAGCATAATATTGTTAACACTTGCCCCATATATTTTAAACCCGACTGCACCCAATAGCTGCTCGCAGCCCTTTAAAGATCGTTGGTTTATCAGACCGGCCTAACCTGCACTTTGCGATGGAATGTCTACAGAGTAAATCTAAAATGTGTTATCAGTAGGTAAAAATGTTACAAATAAAATAAGGTAACGTGACTTAAAAATCGTGTTCAAGTTGTAAATAAATCATAAAAGAATATGTATTTATAACTTAACCTTGGAAAGTTTATAAAAAATAAAACTGCATATGAAAACATCGTAACTTTTTGTTTTCTTTTCCATTTGGTTTTTCTTGAACATTTGGTTAACATGTGTACTTATTCAAAGTATTCAGCTCAACAAACTAATAACCTCAGTCTAGAAATAGACTGAGATCTATGCGCATGCGGGTTCTACATTGTCAGCAAACAGTTTTAGAATTTTGCTTGACGACAGAAAGCTCTAAGGGTCATATTTTTCAACATTCATTGGGTTATCTTTTATCTATCCCTCTACGTTTCTTTTACTTTCCTATTTTTGAATCATGAGGATATGGGGATTAATTTTAACAATTGTTACCAAATCTCACGCTCGGCAAGCGTGCCTACTGTTGGACGCCCTCCGGCCAGATGGACCGATGACTTAAAGAGAGCGTATGCTGAGAGAGGCCTGGTCTCAGACTGCAATAGGCTGATGTGATCAAATCCCTCACCTTGCAAGAACTCGAGCAAGGAGCCGTTCTTCATCAGCTCGGTGATGATATAGATGGGCTCCTCGAGGGTGCACACGGCGTACAGCTGGATGAGCTTGCTGTGCCGCAGCTTCTTCATGATCTGCGCCTCAGCGAGGAAGTCCTTGGGGTCCATGGTGCCTGACTTGAGCGTCTTGATGGCGACGGGCGTGGTGTTGTTCCACAGGCCCTCCCACACCTCGCCGAACTGGCCGTGGCCGAGTTTGCGCACGAACTTGAGCGATGAACGGTCGATCTCCCATTGGTCGCGTGTTCTGTGGGACAACCCTTCGGTGACTGGCTTCTCGACCTGAGAAAAAAAAATGTCTTTGTGAAAATTGTCTTTAGGATTTCCTACCAGCATCACAACTTGAAATACCATCCACTGCTGGATATGGGCCTCCGTGTATCGAAGAGTATTATTGCCATACACACCACGACACGAAGCCTGGCAGGCCTTGACGAGCGCAGTGCAAGATTTTCAAATCACAGGGAACGCAGCAGCGTTATCAATAAGTTGGGTAGCAACCCATTCCCTGGATAATTATCCCTTAGTCGCTTTTTACGACACCCCAGAGCCAGCGATTAAAGACTGTTGTCCGGGGATATTTGCCATTGACTCTGAGTGATATTATTGTAAGCCGGCATCACATGGCAATTCACTTGGACTACAATCAATCAGAAACTGCCTAGAGAGGGAAAAGTAAGTATACGCACGTGGACATTACATGACAGTTCCTATAGTTGCTATGTAATATAGCTGAATAGTACATAGCTGTCTCGCTAACGGCCAACTTGTCTAACGTTGTCTCACAACTCAGGGAGGTATATTGTGGTGATATTTATCAAATGTGATGATGCCGGCCGGATAGCATCACCCCATATCTTACCCGCGGATGTCGAAAGAGGCGACTAAGGGACTCGATGTGTTGACTGTGTTGCAGCTTTAGGCGATAGGTTGATAACCTGTCACTACAGTGATACACGTATCATCAGAAAGGGCCTTCAATATTTATCTGCTCTAGGCATCTCGCAAGGGATAAATGTGTGTGTATGTATCAATCATGCAAGACGCTGTTGGTATATTCCGTTAGTTACTTCATTGGAACAAAAGGTCGTACATTTATAATTCATTGTCATTGTCACGGGCGTTACCTGTGTTATTTAGGAGCTTTAAAAGGCCGTTTGGAAAGATTTGTTCCATTGTTTCGTTATGTCATTATGATTTATTGATATACCTTTCTATGCTTTGTCTTGAAAGATAATAGTTAATTAATCGTGTTCACGTTTATTTATCTATGACAAAAGTTTACTCATGCATGGCTGACCTGAGAATTAAATAACACAATTACAGAAATTTATATAGTATCCCAACTATATCATTTTTATTCCCTAAAAGGTATGTTCCCTAGGTAAAGTTGTTCAGTTTCATCGCCTGGTCCGCCATTGATTCAGTAATTATTTTTACATGAATACCTAAATGAAGTCGCTTTTTGCGTTTGTCTGTCTGTCTGCCGAAGTCTGTACGTTATTGACACGGCTAAGCTAGCTTGTAAACCACGCAATGGATTCTGATGCGGTTTCAAGTGAATCAAGATGAAGGTTTGTGTTTAAGTTTAACACATGAATAGAAAGAAATGACGACCGATATGGCGCAGTGGTAGTGCGACTGCCTTTGACGCAGAAGGTTCCGGGTTCGATTCTCGGTGGGTGGCTCGGGCACTTACAAAGTTGATATTTATCACTTTGTGAATCTGTTTCCAGTCTGGTTAGGACATTGCGGGCTGAACCACCCGATTGTCCGTAAGTAAGATGGTTCCGTGTTTCGGATGGCACGTTAAGCCGTAGGTCCCGGTTGCTGTCTATGATCACATAGACGGCGGTCGTTACGCAACTATGTCAGAACAGAAGAAGGCGGTTGAAAAATTCTGACACAGGGTTCACCGGGTCGTTGGATGACTCGGTGTTTCACACGAAAAGAGAAAGAGAATAGAAAGAAAGCGTCTTATCTAAGAGAAAAACAATTAGCAACCACTGCTATTGTATGTAATGAATAAGTAAGCTATTTCAAATCCTAGCAATTTAGTTGTGAATCAGTTCTCGATAGCAGACTAGGCGGCGGCTACAACAGGTGCAGTGACAACCTTTATAGTGTCGTTTATTGTTGGTATTATAGGTATTATATTACACCAGCTACCAGCATTTTCGCGTGAGTGCGGTCAACCACCCGATAGAGATCAGACTGCGAGGCAACAAGTAGTGACGTCATCGTCTGGCAAACAAAGGCTAGCTAGAGCTTAGAATGTGTGCTTTCTAAGTTTGGAATCAGTAGAACTGACACGGCAACTGCACTACGTCATACGTATCATTTGCATTATTAAAAGACCTGTGGTATTACGTTACTAAAATGTTAACGGCGTAAAAACCAATAACAGTATTTGAATAATATGGTGATTGTACTTTTTTTCGGTGACTCAAGATTTGAGACAAAGTTTTGAAAGTCTGAATCGATTCGTGCCTGTCAGTTTCTACTCACAATTTAGCCTGTTGTCCTTTACAAGGACGTACAGGGTTTTATGGTAATTATGTGGCTAACCGAGGTGCCCGCTGTTGGTACAGGGTGTAAAACATAGTGCTTCGAATACTGATTTCAGACCATTTGAGGCATTCAGACCATACAACTAAACTACTTTCTCCTAGGATTATATTTTAGGAAACGTAATTTTTTTTGGCAAATTCTTTCTTCTGAAATCTATGAATAAAAGCTGAGTGTGATTTGTCGAAGTCCTTTCATCGTTTCCTGTTGTTACAGTCCTAGGAAAAAGTTGTTCAGTATCATACATACCCTCATATATAGCCAGTGTACGGAGGTGTCCTTTACACCCTGTATATAGGTATGGTTGGTAGGTATGTTTTTTTTCTCACTGCATCGTAACATGATATCGGTGGGCATGGACCGTGCATGCATGTTACGGTCCGCTCCACCCATAGTCTGTTTCCAGACGAGGGTTACCAGATATGCTAATTTAATATCAGGTACGGTTGATAACTGTATGCATTTCGGAAAGTATGATTGTGATTTTTTATTTATATTTTTATGTGTTGAAAGACGCAGCAATGTCAAGCAAACTAGGAAATCAGGAGACAGTAAGATAACCACTATTGTAGCAGCTGACTAAACAGCCTAGAATTTAGGTGTTCGTTCGTAAGCTACAGATACCAAAACAATAGCTGGATTACACCATAAAATCTAATATCGCATAGCGCACAGACAGTTTTGAAACCTAGATCAGATATTGCCTATTACGTATTCACGATGCAATTCGTTTTAAAATCTGGCTAGACTCATAATTTGATAGACTAATGTTGTGTAAGGATGACATAAGTTTACTGTAAAAGATAAGTGTCTACCTGATTTACGTAGCCCTAAAAGTTATGATACGCAGTAAGTTAATGTGCAGTGACATTAACGCTACGAGTACAGGCCTTATCAATAACCTGCAAGTCTGATAGGATGCAACCGTCACACACAACTTATCGAAATTATACTTTATCTCAATTTTACTCAGATTTCATTAAAAATCAAGAAAAAAATAACATTTGTATTGCTTATGTAAGAAAAATTTAATAATTATGTATAATATGTTCACCTGTATCCAAAAGGACGATCAAAACAAGTTCCACTTGATGATAGAAGTATGAAGCATGAATAAATAAACTGTTAAAATATTTGTGTTGTGTTTTATATTATCGACTTTAAGTAGCAGGGCCAGTTGAATAGGAAGTTCTATATCAGATTACTGAAAGTAGAAAGGCGAGTTTTTGCGTAAAACTGTATTATATTGAGTTCCCTGCAGTAACGAAACATGTTTAAGTGGTTGCTGAGTAGCAATAAATACAAAGCATTATGACCAGTCTCATAGGCATTCAGATGCCTCCACTTGAATTCGGATAGCGAAGGCCTTATAGTAATAATAGTTTCTGCAACTGTCATATAATAGGGGGTATTAGATTGCGAATAATAATTGTTGGACACAATTGTAATACTTATTTAATATATGCAGTTGCACACACTATTATATCCACACTCTACACATAAATTCCATAAAACAAAACAAGTTTCAAGTATTTCAATTCATATGTTTTATGTTTTTACATACAAAGTTAATAACTTTATTTATATTATTGTTGGCACAGGAAATAACTAGGCGCTGTTCAAAATCTAATATTTTATGATTTGTAAAGGATTTTTTGAGCCAGAATTCTTAACGCAGGTCATTGTACAACTGGTCTCGAATTTGTAAAATGGACATTATGAAACGAGTGTAGATAATGTTTATAAGCGGTACATTAAATTCTAATAAATAAAACATGAAGAACGAGGATAAAATATCAAAGAACTATTTACTTAATCGTTCATCAGAGTAGAGAGAAGACTAATTGGATCAGTAATACATAAAATGCCTGAATAGTTAATCGTTAAAATGCAATAGCACTAAGGTTTAGGTGCAGGCAGGTCGCCAGTAGACTCGTCGACAGCAGGTCGACAGCAGGTCGACAGCAGGTCGCCAGTAGACTCGTCGACAGCAGGTCGCCAGTAGACTCGTTATCACAAAACAGTTGATGCAATACGAGCTTGTTGCGGAAAGTGCGAATATTGTTATACAACATACATCACTCCTTACTTGGTCAGTGGCCAGTGGCAGAGAGGATCGAATATTATACAATATTATTACAACGAGTAGTTCTGGTGGCAAACGTGTCTGGTTCACCTACGTCAAAGAAGTAGAGTATGGTTCAAGGCTGTATGAATGTTGTCACCTCTTGGAATTGGCAAATGTGAAATGATATAATACCTATTATAGAATAATAGTCAAGGTCGTTAGAAGCTGATCATAATGTGTGGGACTCCGAGTAGCCCAACTGACGACACGATGGACCCTGGTGAAAGATTTTTTAAAACGACAACCTTAATAGATCGTTTTGGAGATTCTTTTATTTGGAGTATGTCCTGCAGTCAACGGAAAGTCTAACTCTAGTCTATCTAGCTGAGGCAACGAAGAAAAAAAAGACTAACAATAAATTCTAGAATTCTAAAACACTTCCTTACAATAAAATATCGAAATAAATAGAAAAAAAAAATACAAGTCTAGCTATGGGAACTCAACTTCTACTGTACCTACGAGGGGAGGTCAAAAAGTTCGCGGAATGACAAGGAAGAAGGGTGAAATTAAACATGAAATTATTTTTCCTTTTCAATATATTCTCCCTTAACTCGAATAGATTTATGGGATCTATCAAATAACTTATTAATACCGTCTAAAAAAAATTGTTTATCTTGTGCGTCAAAATAAGCCGAAATCGCTGACTTAACCTCATCATCGTCGTTAAATTTTCTTCCACGCAGCTCTTTTTTCATCTTTGGAAATAAATAATAGTCGCTGGGGGCCAGGTCTGGACTGTAGGGTGGATGGCGCAGTAGTTCAAAACCACATCGGTGAATGGCAGCGGTCGCAACACGACTGGTGTGCACGGGCGCGTTGTCATGCAAAAGCAGCACTCCTTTGGTCAGTTTTCCTCTCCTTTTTTCTTTAATCGCTTCCTTCAATCGATCTAACAAGGAAGCGTAGTACTCTCCCGTTATGGAAAGGCCACGATCTTTATAATCCACCAGAAGAATGCCTTCAGAATCCCAAAATATTGTCGCCATGATCTTTCCGGCCGATTGAGACACCTTAAACTTCTTAGGAGGGGGAGTGCCCTTTTTCTGCCATTGCATTGACTCTTGCTTTGACTCAGGTTCATAATGATGAACCCAAGTTTCATCCCCAGTCACAATACGGGACATAATTTCTTCCTTTTGATCTCCACAGCGGTCCAAAAACTCGCGGCAACAGTCGACGCGCTCTCGCTTTTGAAACGGCGTGAGCATTCTCGGGACCCATCTTGCGCAGACTTTACTCATACCAAGATGTTGATGAAGGATATTCAAAATGGTAGTTTCTGATACACCAACTAATGCTGCAAGCTGTTTCTTCTTCAAACGGCCATCCTCCAATACAAGTTTCTCAACTTTATCGATGATTTCCGGCGTGGTGGCCTCGATCGGCCGCCCAGAACGGGGATCGTCTTCAATTGACTCCCTTCCTTGCTTGAAAAGATTATGCCACTTGTAAATCATAGTTTTTCCAGGAGCAGAGTCCCCGTAAACAGATAACATATCTTGAAAAACAGTTTGCGGCGTTTTTCCCTGTTTGGTGAGGAACTTTATGACGGCGCGATGTTCAATTTTTTCCATACTGCCAACTTTCTTCCCGATTCACTTGTTTAATCGTTGATAACTCAAAGACTAGTGACCCAATTAGGCTAAAACTTGGTATTTATAGTAATAATGAGTTACTCAATTAGCGAGTACCTGGACAAGCATCCCTACCCCCGCCAACCCCTCCATTCCGCGAACTTTTTGACCTCCCCTCGTACGTCCTACATAAATAAACTATTTGCCGAATACGATTATAACACATCTTAAAAATTGAAAAATTACATAATGACTTGTTGGTTATTTACTCAGGTGCCATATTTATTTAGTTATAGATTTACATAACTGTATGTGGTTTCTATTTTAGTCATCTAATGTTTATTGACTTAACAAACAATATTTTTTTAACAATGTAGGTCAGGTTGGAGTAAATAACGGCAATAAAATGGTAATTTTGATGTGGTTTATCTTTCGTAAACGAGAATCATCGTCAAATATCTTCAAACTAAGTACAGGTTACAAGTTTACAGGTAAAATTATTACTACAGACTCGTAGCGTATTTGGTTGATTAATGGGGTCATAATGGCCTGTTACGCAATGTACATCCAGTGTTCTCTATAGACTTGTAGCCTGTAGATTGATAGCAAAGGTCACCTGTCAAAAATGCCAGATAGAGGTGACATTCATGTTCTCTAGACCACGGAGACATGTGAAACGATAAGGGAAACCACCATTCATCATGCTCATCAACGCAGCAACAATAGTTTTCTGCTGGACATGGCATGGCTCTTCTTATTGGGGTATACGGCCATAGGTTCTCACCAACCTTAAAGGTGGATTAGCAAAAGCAAATCTAGGTTTTTTCGAAGCTTTTGTTTTAGATTGAGACAAACAAGATGGTAGAGAAATGTCTTTTAGAATTAAGCAATAACAGGCCACTGCTGGACATAGCTATAGGCTCCTGTTGGGGTGCACTGCCATTCTCACCACGCTTGGCAGGCGGATAAGCGTACACAAATTTAAGGTGTTACATAAAACCCTGAAAAATGTATCTAAGTAAATACATCTAAGAAAAGCCTTTTAAGGATTTAGTACTGCAGGTGCGTATTACGACACCCACGGATAGAAATTCGGTGATGCTATTACAATCCGTCACAAGGGTTTATTGGGTCTTTGAACGACTCGGTGTCCCACACGAAAAGAGAAAGAATCCGTCACCACACAACAGACTTCTCTGCTAAATATTGCACAGAACAATCTGCCGCTATAACCGCGAACTTGCGAAATGTAATTTTGAAGTAACGAACAGCAATATAGAAGTTTCGCAGAGATAAGTAATATGCTCTAGATTATTTTCTTGCCTTTAGTAAGTTTCTTAATTTTCTTTGTTGTGATTTTTTTTCTTATACGAACGCAATTTTTTTAGGATGTGAAAGTAAAAGTTTTTTTAAAGAGATACATGAGCAAAATACATGTTTGGATAACTATTTGTGCCTTAAAAACACTATGTACGCGTACTTCTATGTGCTTTGCTGTGCGATGCCGGCTTATAATAGCCGCACCCCATTTTACGAGAGGCCACTGAGGGACTTGAGGGTTTCAGGTGAATTACAACTTTTAGGCGACAGGCTAACAACCTGTCACTATAGTGATACACGAATTATCTCTTAGCGGCCCTCAATTGTTTGTCAGACGTGGCGATAGCGACCGTATTTTTCACGTCAGTTAACGCCCTGTATATCCCGCAAGGGATAAAGGCGTGATATGTACATGTATGTACGACATACTAGAAATAGTTTGTTAAGATAGTCGTAGCTCGTAGCACCGTGTTAAAAAAGTAACTGTTTGTTTTTTCCATTCAAACTCTACGACGTAGAAACCATACCGTATCTGTTACTTTTGTTTACAATTAATTTCCAGTCAAACAATAAACTTACATTACAATAGAATATCAGATAAAAATCTACATTTTCACGTTTTTAGCCCTGCAGGCAGTGTCAATGATCGTTTTCGTCACGTCTGAGTAATATGTTAGGGTCGTTGAAAAAAACAGTAGAAATAAAAAGAAACAATAATAAAATTAAACGGCTCGACCTGAATACAAGGCGAGACAAAATCCTTCATTAGGCGAGAAGTAAACACTGGCTGCACGCGAACTGAACAATGGCGCTCATTATGACAATTAATTTACGTCACAGCGTTATTGTACCTTTTTTTCACGAAGCTGCGACTTGCTCTACTGATGATGATACTTTTTAATCAAGAAAGAGCTATCTATTTGTGTAAATGCCTCTTTTACAAATTATAAGGCGTGGGACAATTGAGCACAATTCTAAGCTTAAGACAGTTTTATGAATCACTAGCTGGTACCCGCCACTTCGTTTCGCTGACTTAGTATTTTAGATGATAAAATAATCTTTTTTCCTTCACTAACGTCCTAAATTATACATGCTAATCTGGGCTCCTATTAGTGCTCCTTGTGGACTACGTCAGGAACACCAAACCTTATAAGTCTACGTATATGCCAGCAGAAACTACCCATCAAGCAGAACAACTTTTGCTTTCGTGCCATATCTTTATCTCGTATAGTTTAGGTGGGCTCCTGGTTGTGCACCTGGTGGTCTACATCAGGTACTTCAAACCTTCAAAGTCTATATGCCACCAGAAGCTACCCATCAAGTTAAACATTTTTTGCTTGGTGCCATGTCTGTATCTCCTATAGTTTAGGCGGGCTCCTGGTGGTGTACCTGGTGGTCTACTGAAGGTACTTCAGACCCTCGAGTGGTGAAAAAAAGTAGCCTATGTCCGTTCTCGGTATCTTACTAATCTCTGTGTGAAATTTCATGATGATCGGTTCAGTGGTTTGGCCGTGAAAGCGTAGCAGACAGACAGAGTTACTTTCGAATTTATAATATTAGTATGGATTAGTATGGATTAGAGCTTAGCGAGTGACACTTTTAAGTTTGATAAAGAGATATCTAGGACTAGGTAGGTACAGTCGGATTATGAATAAGCTACACAGGAGTAGGTACATATTCCAAAATAATACACAAATCACGCCACGCAGAGCGTTAATGATCGCAAAATTACGGTCGTTATCGCCACGTCTGACAAGTATTGAGGGCCCTTTCAGATGATACGTGTATCACTGTAGAGACAGGTTGTCAGCCTGTCGTCTAAAATTGTAAAACACATGAAACCGTCCAGTCCCTTAGTTGCCTTTTACAACACCCGCGGGAAGAAATGGGGTGATGCTATTTTAAGCTGGCATCACACGGCGTAAAAATATAAAATATTCTATAATATATATTCTTAAAATATAGTCTAATACAAAATCACTTCGTTTAAAAGAACTGATTTCCACAATCTTTATAGGTATTTACTTTTGGAACTATAATATTTCGATTCGTGTGGAGCGCACCTGTGCAGTTTATTCCTTTTCCGTGTCTGATCATCAGGTAATACATTAATTGTAAATTATCATGCATTTAATAAAGGTTTTCGAAATATAACCTATGAAGTCACCAACCCGTCTAGTCGTGTCTACAAATAATAAACGTGATAAGAACGAGAATTCATGCTTTTATGTTTATTACTTACTTTTAAAGGTACATGTTCAATTAGAAAAATAATGTAAGAATAATAAAACTGCAATGAGAACACGGGAAATAAATAAAATAATGATTTAATAGAGGTTTTCGAAATATAACCTATGAAGTCACCAACCCGTCTAGTCGTGTCTACAAATAATAAACGTGATAAGAACGAGAATTCATGCTTTTATGTTTATTACTTACTTTTAAAGGTACATGTTCAATTAGAAAAATAATGTAAGAATAATAAAACTGCAATGAGAACACGGGAAATAAATAAAATAATGATCATACCTATTAATCAAGTTTCTTCCTGGACTTTAAAACATTACTTAAGTATAATAACGAAAATGCTATTACTTAAGTTTTGGCGTTTGAATTTAAAGTCTCGTTTAGGTATTGTATATCAACACAAAAGTACCTACTGGAAATTCATGGACATTGACCACATACTAAGTACACAGGGAACATCAGATTCTTTGAACTTGCATCGAGGTTTACAGTAAACAACACCTTTGTCTATCTCAGGATTACAAGAAGTTTGAGACAACAATGGCCGCCGTACAAGTGGCGATACCGAGACCTGACGAAACGAGAACAATTGTTTCGGCCAAGTGACGATGCTTTTGCAAACAGAGAACAGATTATCACACTGATACCGTAAACACTCAAGTGTGTATGCTTGTGTCATTGTAAGTCCTTCAATAGTTTGACGAATTTCGGTTTTAATAAGTAGACAATACTTTAAGTGGCAGAAAATTTCATCACATAGTACTCTAGGGAAACTGCTTAGCTAGTGATTGTACAAAAAGCAAGTACAGTAGATACAGCACCACGTTTTTGGTCAGTGATAATGACAAAGGCGACGTGTTAACGTCACAATTCAGCATGCGCCCGCGCCGAATCGATTCTACGGTTGTCATAAAAAAAACTCGCAGTTAGTCATTTTCAAAATGGAAACCTATCACATTTTTCGGAGCCACCTTGAGTTGAATGAATGAAAATATGTACCCCTTACTGCAAAGATATTTTTAAATGCACAGTAATGGGTATGTTCATTTCAAAATGTAGGCGCAGTTTAATTAGTTGACTGAGAAACGGCTACTATAAGATCTATAGTAAAAATTCACTAATTCGCCTAACCAAGTAGTAAACAAAATACTAGTGTTTTGCGAATATCGGCTATTTAATACTGGGCCATCTCAGCCTTGGCCACGCAAGCGCTGATCACGAAACTAGAACGATAATGCCTTTTCAGCGCAATCTTTACACAAGCCTTTTATTTCAATGACATAACTTGGAAAATCCAAACGGGCATAATAGTGGTGACAACCTTCGCAATAATACTAAAAGAGGACATTGTAGGATATTTCTTATTTTATTACCTATTGCATTATCACTCGTCCTACTAGCTAATAGTCATCGAAATGCTATTCATAAAAGATTGCATTTAATTGCAACTTACGTGGTTAAGGAGTTTTTATAAGATTGAATTGGAATTTAATTAACACGTGTTATAAATTATTACTAATTATACTTGTTATTTCTTTATCTTAACATTCCTGTGGTGATTTAATGCGTACGCGTTAAACGCTTTAACTAGATGTTCTTACGGAACATCGATAGAATTTGAAAATAATCTTAAAATCATAAAAGTACAAGGCGGCTCACTGAATGATAAGCCGAAAGAGTCAGAAGAATCGACTAAATGACAACACAGGAAGATAATTTTTCAATCCTAGATTAGAACCTTGGCGGACTACCACTAGGCTGCCTATTGATAATGAAGTCTACCATACGAATCGAAGTCGCGCGAGATTCTATGTTTCTAATGGCAACCCTTGGTTGTGCGTCATAAGAATTGCATTAATTGAAGACATTTCTCCAGCAAAGGTATGAGAATCATTGAAAAATTTATGCACATATGCATAGAAGACCGGCAGGGTTAAGGCATGGAAATACGAAATAAATTATCAGTTGAAATGTTGATGAGCAAGATTCGATTGAAGCCATCGTCCGGGAATAAGTTTTTTAGTGAATTTAAAACAAAAATGCGATCTTAGTTTTACTGATTACGGAGTGTTACTGAGAAGAATGTAAGATATAAACATTATAAAATATTTTTAATGAAATTATTAAGAGGCAACGAATGACAGTCTGCCCTGAACTGTTTGAACTCAGCTCAATGACATAAATTAGTAGATTGTGTTGTGAAATTCAGTGTGAATCTTAGGTTTATTTTGAAATGATGTGCATTTTCAAACGCTAGGGTAATGAACGCGTAATGATATAGTTTCTGTCCCGTATTGCAGTCAATTCATATGGCCTTGTTCGACACAACTATTATTCAATTACAGCTATCGGTAATTTTAAAAGATTATGTAGTTAGCGCAAAGTGCACGCCGGTGCAATTATGTCGGCAAAGAACAATACAGAGTTCGTTTTAGATCAAGTCACTGTCACAGTGAATTCGCGCTTCATTTAACCATGCATTAGCATATCAGTGCTACAAGAGGTTAAACAAACAAAAAGTAGTCTGAACGTTCATTTGAAGTTGGTCGTGAAAAACACTGGAGACAATGAAATATTTGTTGTCATTATCTTTCAGTAGGCAACAAAACAGTCTGGGTCGACCATCAAATGTACCTAATATATTTTTTTATTGTTTGGTAGTCTACATACTAGATTTTAACTTTACTTAAAGGTCTTCAAGAAGTACCTACCTATATTTTAATTATCATAGGAGTAAGTGATGAATTCGGCGAATTCGAGATAGCAATAAAATCTAAAGATATCAGAGCTATTCAAACGACACTATGTATGTATATTAAGGTCGCTATTGACACCAAATACCGGGAGTGTGATCAATCCGGCACCTTGCAACCCAAGTATAAAAACGATCCATGCAGCACTTCGAGAATAGGTGGGTAGTGGATAGTGCTCTTGCGCTTCGCTAGGCTCGTCTTGGCGGGGCTCTACGCCCATAGATAGAGAATGGCAGTCTTGAGGTAATCAATTGGATTTCAAGCTCAATTTGATGATCGATAAGTGTACCTACTCAAGTCTTTGTCAAGGTCCACTATTGCATAATACATTAAATTGAGCATTTGACTAAACGCCCGTGTGATTTTATGTGCATTATAAACATAAAGGCCTTATCACAAGAAATTTTGACGCACGTTGGACATAATTATAAAATCTCCATACCATAGAACGTTCAACATCCTTACGTCCAATAACTTTGTGGCAAGGTCCACATTCATAATTTTTAATAAAAAAAACCGTTTCATTGGAAAAAGTACTATTTGTTAGTATAGTGTTGTTACTATGACTATTTAATATGTTGCAACTTATGTTGCGAGCTAAAATCCTCGATTGGGATAGAAGACATTATAGGTATAATATGTTTAAGGAAAAAGCGGTTGTCTGTAAAGTCGGTTTACTGACGTTAGTTAAACGTGTCAATGTCATAAGAAAATATTGATGGAATAGTTGTATTTTTCAAAAGAAAAGTTTAAAAAATATACGCTGCCGTACGCGGAGGCCGATTGTGCCTCTTTGTCGCTTGTTCCACGCTCTCGCTTGCACTTCAAGCCTTAAATGGAACGCTTCAGAGCGAGGTAACGCCTCAGAATGAGGTACCAACGCATGAATCATGTTTTTGTACGTGCAGCTGGATTCATCGAATTATAAGACGTTGTCATTTGAAAAAGAAAAACGTCTGTAGTTTTTACAAGAGATTTTAGTTTTAGTGGGTCTGACTAGGCTTCATGCAGTTGGTGATAGATCGGCTGTGTTTTGAATCGTCGGCAGTTATATTTTATTTCGACAGTCAAACAATGGGGTTTGATTTAACGATAGTGTCTGTAATAGACTAAAACATTATCTACCAAGACAAGTCTTAAATATCTAATATTTTACAAACAGTTTCAAATTATAGGGCACTAGGCGCACTCCCGATTGCACCTGGAGTTAGCGGTGTCTATAAAAGACGAGAGTAATGCAAAAAGCGGTTTCATTTGATACTATGATTTATTGATGGATAGAATGACGTTCACAATAGTTGACAGCTAATGTAGAGAACACTACCTGAGACGTAGCTATAGTTAGTAAGTATTCTTTGCCGAAACAAAGGATTTTCAATAGCGTATCAAACTTGAACACGGCCCTTATTCTGGGGTTTTATGAAGGGTGGAAAGTGCCTGCTTCCTGAATATCAGATATAGATCTTTACGAAGGTCTCAGTTTTATAAACGCTCTAGTAAGCCTGAGTCACGTTTAAGTTTTTTTAGGGTTTCGTACTGAAAGGGGTCAAAACGATACCCTATTATTGTGACTTCGCTGTCTGTCCATCCGTCCGTCAAAACGCGCTCTCTTATAAATCGTGATAGTCAGAAAGTTATCCATAGTTGCGATTTATATGCCATTAATACAAGGTAATATGGTACGCAACCTTTCGTACACGTGTCTAACACACACTTTGCCGATTTCTTATCTACGTGATCTAACAACCAATCCAGCCGTAGAACGAATTCGACGTCGGAAGGAAATTTGGATCAAGTGTATGTATCCTAGAATCGATTACCCACATGCGTGGGCAGCGCAGCAATTTCGAGAATCTTCCCACTTACAATATGGCCACCATATGGTACCTAAATTCGCAAGCATAATTTGTTCAGCTGTGATCATCACCAGACCAAACATACAGTCAGAATGATAATAGAAAATTCCAATACTAAAAGACGTGAGACACTTGTTTATATCTGGCTCATTAGACAAAGCATAGTAATGATAGAAGTTGTTCCAGCTGTCTGATGCGGTGTAGCTGCACTCACCTGCACACAAGGCTTGCTGAGCGAGACGCACAGGCCGTCGGCGTCCTTGCTGTAGTGCTCCACTAGCTCCTGCAGCGTGCGGAAGGTGGTGCGGCGCGCGATGAAGAACCCTCCCTCGTCCAGCTGTCTAATGCGGTAATGCTTCACCGTGTCGCCGTCTCGCACTGTCAATGAGAAAAAAAGTCAATTTGCGGTTTATTGCAAGCGTAGATGGACTGACGTCCGAGAAGCTTGTTGACAAAGTTTCACAAATAAGACAAATTCCAAGTAATTAGCTGACGTCTTGAGGTTTACTCCACGTCATTACAAAGGTCTGAAATGCAACAGATTACGTCAACGACTTAGACGCCTAAGCAATTACTCTGTGCCATAAATTTAAATAACTGCACATGAACAGAACTGCTATGCACTATTAATTATTAAACATGGCCTCTGAGTCACACGAGTCAATGTAAACAGTAGTCGTACATAGTTCGGTTACCCCGCACGCCAATGTTTGGTAAGTAACATAATAGTTATTGCAAATAACGGAGAGCCAGCGCACGCGACCCAAATAATATAGGTAGCTTAGGTAGCTGTTACAAAATATCAACACAGCTACCTGCTACCAGTGTTTGTTCAGTGCCTGGCTGGATGGAATTTTGAAACCCATTAACGACTACAGCACCTGCTGAGCGAAATGACAAAACCCCGTTTTGTTACCTATATAAAATAATAGGACAATAAATAATGGGACAATATCGCGCTTCGTCGAAACGGATTTTATAGTTATAATTTTGTCGAAATCCTATTTATTTCTTTCTCCTTCTACATTGACCGACAAGGTTTAAATGTCCATGCGGAAAATCCGGAAAATCACCAAACAGATGTGGCAGACATAATCTAGAATTGTCACAGGAAAAAATACTTTGTTCTTTTTGAATGTAAATTGAAAACATCAGTTACACTAGTTGCAGAACTAATCGCGAAAACGGCAACAATGAGCACGTTTGTAGGTAGTTTATCTCATGACCACCTCATGGATACCTAATTCTATCGAAAATTAAGTTTTACAGAGTAGAGATTGAAATGAACAAAAACTTCAATCTATATTATCTATCCTCAAAAAAATGACAGACATATATTAGGCAATAGCGGCCGTATATTAGGCGTGATATATGTATTTTAACTAAGAAGAGGAATCACATTACAAGTTTTATATTGAAGTAACGAGTATTTTTATGTGTGGAATTTTGGAATTAATTTTAGGAAGTAATTTTTTTACGACTAATTTTGTTAATTTTTGGACAACAAACGTAAACAATAAACCAGTATTTAAAAAACCGTCTTGTATAAGCCATAATATAATGTCTAAACCATAAATGGTAATGCTATTAATAAATTTTGATAAATTTTGTCAATTTTTGATAGTTTTTTATATTTATTTATTTTTAGTATTTTATTGCTAAATACAGTAGATGTGTACAGATTTATAATAAAATATTTACTTTATAATAACCTAATCTTCTAAAAATTTACTTTCATGTATGTCGTCGTAGCAAATTCTCACGTTTACTGTCACGTGAACTAGATATATACTTCTCATTTTATCACATAGTAACATAACATTTTTCTAGTGTTACAGTATTGCCTAGTGCTTATTCAAGACTACATTCTCTTGTGTTGTGTAATATAGAGCCTTCAGTAGATCGAGCGGTATGAAAAGTATCCGCAGTATGGCTCAGCCCCTGTTATGGTAATATGGATGGCGCAACGTTGTTTGCAATTGTCCGATGGCTCATTATATGGATTCTTTCGTCGGGCTCATTTGAATGCAGACATCAAGCCTTGTTGCTACCGGCGCGGACGCCGCTCTTGGTCACTATTGCATGGAAAGCGAAATAAAAAAAAGATATTGGCAAAAATGTAAGTGATTTTTGTCTGATTCTGACTTTGAAAAGGTTATATCTTAAAACTGCTTTTATGGTAATTATGAGTAGACAACAGTCATGGGATATAAATGACGCTACGATGCATCGTTTACAAGTTACAATCGGGAAACTGGAAAAAAAGGGCATTTAATGAACCCTCCCACTCCTAGCGGCTCGTGTAATCGATCAAAAGGACTTTATTGGACTCAGTGCAGAGAACCAACCACAACACAACATTAATTGGAAAACCAAATCCTATTTCCTCTGTTTTCCAGCCATTTTAATCAGATTTGGATAGACTTGGCTGGGATTTAATAAATTAATTTCGATTTCGAAATGATCAGATATTGAAACCATTGTAAGTCAAAACACTCACGTGTATTTATTGATTTTATTGACACATTTTAGCTAGACAAAGCGTTGCTATAGAAAAAAATGTCGTAAATGTTTGGACTTCTTGCAAAGATCGTTATGTCTCGATTGTATTTATAAAACTGTGCAGCCCGTATGTACACACGGCTTCACAGGCCATTATTACGCAATAACAAGACATTAAATTGCATAAAATGTGTAACATTATACTTTATTCAGCAATGCACAGTAATTTACATAAATAAGATAGATCGAGAGCAGCACCATTAAAGCTTGTCTTATCTGTTCTTAGTATTTATAACAGATATAGTAATTGGTGATGGTCTTCCCACGGGTTAGGGCAGTGAAGGATTAGAAAACCTTAACCGGTTTTGTAACGGGTAAGTATAGACTTACTTCGCTTCTCCCTTCGGATAAGGATAAAGCAAAAAAACTTTTTAGACAGTTTAATCTTTAAAGTTCTTCAGATTTACCGTCGCACTAGTGATATACGCTTGATTCAAAAGGTAAACATAGAAATTTTCATGGCAAGTCTACACACAGAAAGGTAATTTAAACCTCATCCGTTGAAAGCTCATAAGGACGTTGTAAAACTAACTGAAGGCGAATTGTGCAATGGAATAAAAGGAAATGACTTTCGTTTTCCATGGATAATTAACTACAAAGAAAGGAAAATGCTGACCCAGACTGAAGGGACAATTTCAACAATGCATGAGTAATTCGGTCACAAGGGATGTTCCACTTTTCGTAAATACATACTTGCACGTATATCTTAAATGGTGTATTGAAATGTTTCTCCTTAAAATTGTCAAGTCATTTACAATTTATGTCGTTATCTGCTTTCTTCAAGCGCAAATGCGACCTTCTCAGAAATCAGAAAGACAACCCATACACATGAATATAAGTAACTTCTCTCTTTCAATATTATTCACTTTGCTAGTGGGTAAGTTTTGTTGATGTTTTTCTTAGGGCTTACAGTAGTTTGACCTACGCGATTTTCGAAATAGCATTGTTCTTTATCGGCAAGAAACTGTTTACGTATAAAATAGTAAATTATGTTTGGTATGCGATAGAAGCCATTATAGCAAGGCAAAAAGAAATATTCAAAATTACAACGCATAAACTGAGTGTACACGAAAATTTCATATAGGAATGATTTCAGTCAAGTTTTATAACATGTTATTGCCAGATGAGCAAAAAAACAATTGAAACTCCTTGCAAGAGAAAAGAAAAACAGGAATTTAGTTAAGTCGGCGTTTCATACCTGAAAGGGAGAAGTCGTTGTGGCGGCTTTCCGAGTCTCTGATGAGGAAAGCGCCATGTTCGTTTTCCGGGAGAAGCAGCTTTTTCTCCGCTTCGATTCGCTTGATCTTGCGGAAGTACCATCTGAAACAACATCAAGAGTAGGTTAGAAAAACAGAACATGAACGAGCTTTACAATTTGCATAATATTCTTCTATCCTAAGGGATGAAACATCGACTAACGACCCGCTGAACCTTGAATATATTAAGCTTCCTACACTTACGTCGCATAACTGGCGTAGCCTAAAATTATGCTTTAATTAAATATTTCTTTAAAATGTATTGACATAACTATCCTGGGTCTTGAAGTTGGTCAGTAAATTAATTTACTACTGTACTATGCTTTCAAATGATAATACTTTAGTATTATCATTCATATGTATATATAAAATTCAATTTCCCCATAAACGCCTCCATGGTGGAATCTAGTATTTTTATCAATGATAGACCTAATTATGAGCAATCTATCGGTACCGGTCACAAGTTGCACTTTTGAGTTTTTTTGGAAGAAAAAAATAAATAGTCCAAGTTCAGTAACTAAAACTACCCTAATATAATATTTTGACAATCGATTCCTCCTAAAGGCTTCCATGGAGTTTTTAATGCGTGTAACTCAGAAACGGTAGGATATAGGAAAAAGTGATTTAGGTATAACTTGTAGATAATTTTATGGCCTTTCAACTTTTCCTTGAACGTTTTTCTCTAACATGTACCGTTTTAGAGATTTAAGCGAAAAATGATAAAATGGACCCTTTCCCCCCCTCCCCCCACTCCGGGGCTCCTCCTAGTGTCCCGGGGTTTTAGTATGTTTATTACCTAGGGACTCTTGACATGTTTCCGAAGAAACATCTTACGTTACTAACTCACGCACTCTAGACCCCCTTTAGAGGTACTCATTCAATGGACTATAAGTAAATATAACGGGGGGGTCGACACGCCGGATGATCGGATAGTGAGTAGGGACAATCTATCGCGTCTGCTGGGATCAAGTTTTTCTCGTCTAAGGGTGGCGAGTTGAGGTGACTCACCGACAAATGTATGATTGTAAATGCAGCTCGCGTGCGACACGACAACGATAGCTTCGAACAAACTGTGAATCATAAGTTTTACCTTAGAGAATAGCGGCGGTAGGTGTTTATTTGGTAAAGGATAATTCGGTACCGAAAAGCTTTTGAGATACAGTTACGCAGTCAGAGGTCAAAATTCGCATCGTTTTAAATAGTTGGGCAGAGCCAAACAATGCCTGTAACAGTCGATTTAAAAAGATAACGGTTTTTACATAAATCTTAGCAAACTTATTCAAAAATTTTTTGTTGTAAGCTTCAATCAAGATAAGAGAGATTAGGCAAGTTCAGACAGGGAAGCAATAGATTAAATACATCCATTAAACTAGTTACCCAAGTTACTAAAGGTCAAGTTAGGCCGCAAGCTCGAGTTGCAGAAAGCTGGTTACGATAGCAGATATCCAGTTATATTTACCAGATAGAAAATACCCAGCAGCAATACATTTCGCTCTGCATTGCAAAACCAGGAGCATGACAATAGTGTTGCATCAAGTCCTTCAGACGAGGTCATCTACTTGGGTAGGTAATATTGTACTAGTCATTTCACTGCTAACGAAATTATGTACCTCCCTAACGAGCATTTTGATCAGAAATTCCAACTCATAAAGGTTGCTGGTTTCTCGTTGCTTTTATCGTGTGATGTCAAAGGCATTCTTGGTGTAATTTTTTGCCAAATTAGCGTTTGATGAACAATAAGTTGATTCCCAGAACACAGTAATGAATGACATTGTACTATCGCAGAATACGTATTGTTAGCTCGATAATAGATCTCAGACAGATTAGCATATTGTGGACCTTGACATATTCGCCAGACAAACAGAAGCAGTCGAAACGAGTTGATCCTGAACTGCTTTCTATTTACAATTGTAGCGAAGCATGGCTGACACATTTTACTTATCATCATCGACATTGTAGTTATAGTCAGATCGTGACTTAAACTAATGCCAAGTCACTTACTTGTAAATGTTACCTATTGACGAACATTTCGCTAGGGTGTTGAATTTCCAGAACAGGAATGCATTAATGGTTATATTTATGATTATTAGTTTAATTCAATATTAAGAAAATAAATAAATAGATTATGAAGCTAAGCTATGGATAGGCTTATTATTTAAAGATAAACCAAAGACCATTGGTTAACCACGTGGCAAACTTTTTATTCGAACTCAACGGAAAAAGTCCTGACATCTGATTAAATGCATCAACTCAAAAGTTGTGCAGCAGCTTGTCTGTCAATCCACGATAACAATTAGTTGAACGCATCTGAGACTTCACCAAACCTGCCTCGCGGGCTAATGCCAATTTTTATACCTGCCAGGGCGCGATTTCTTGAATGATGAATTTACCTACCAAGTACCTTGTTTTTTACTGTTCTAAACAATTTAGTGTTCTTGGAAATAACGATGTGAGCAGGAACTGGTGCGTACTTGCCGCCTTTGCCACGAGGAAAAATTGAAGAGGCTTCATTCAATTATGCCATATAAATAATTATTGATAGAACTCTTTTAATGGCCGCCGATGATCTTCGTGACTACAGTCGCGTTATCCGGATGATTGTCATTGTTACTCGGAATATTCCGCCACTTGCACTATAATTATGAGAACAATTAGATGGCTATCAGGGAAAATTGCAGTGCAGGTAACGCATCACTAAGGATCTATGACTAGGATCCTTGCAAATTGTTTATCAATGGAGCCTACAAGGAACTGAAATGAATGATGAGTTTATAAATGCCTGATTCAATGTCTGAAGTTTGTTCACGGCAAAAAAAGTGTGAAGATAAGTAAGTAACAATTTTATTCAGGACTACGATTGATAATAAACCCAACCTTTATAATTGCATATAGTACATGATCCCGCCATACTACGTTCACCAAGATGTTTAATGGATGAAAGATATTTTTTTTCAACAATATATGCCAATAAATGAATGCGTTGGGTTGGCAATTTCAGACCAGACTACAAGACCCAAAGAACGTATGTCGAAATTGGAAAAAAAATACAACAAACGTAAAAAAATTGTCATACTCTCCAAAAAATTTTAGGCCACCCATAGGCAATATACAGGAGGGTGTAAAAAAATGCTGCAAATATTTTAAGGGGTGAACCAAGAAACTGAACAACTGTCCCTAAGGAACATTGGTCGAAATATAAAAAAAATTTTAGACCTCCTACTATACAAAATTGGCAACCAAATCAAATTAGGATCTCACAGGTCCAAAAAAATTCTCATATTTCGACCTAGGTATGTTTCTTGGGGAAAGTTGTTCAGTTTCATGGGCTGGTTCATCCCTTAAAATATTTGCAGCAATTTTTTTACACTTTGTATTTATTGGCATATTTTATTTGACAAAAAATATCTTTCGTCCATTAAACAGCTCGGTGAAGGTCGTTTAATGGCTTGATCTTACACCAATACGTCAGAGGGCAAATACATCTCAAACAATCGATACAGATATGACGAATAAAAGCAAAACATCTATAAGGTTGTTGCTGTATAACGAACACCCTACAAAAAAAGGATTTCATTATTTTGCATAATGTTTTAATTTATTTTTGCATCTATTTGGTTAATGTCATCAGAAGTTGTGACTCAACTGGCGAAACAGCAGATTTGCAATCCAGGAAACATGAAGGTTGGTCCTTGGGCTCCATTATGGACGGACAAGCATAATAATAAAAAAAAATAAAGTCGACTGCGATAATTTCAAAATAATATTTTGCGCCTAAAATGCCCCATTTTCAATATATGAAATTGTAATACAATCAGTGTCACTTGCGCTGATTAGTCGAATCTACCGCACCTCATATCATAAGTCAACATCCTCATATCCTATTGGACTTAAGCCCGTGAAAAAGAATTTACGTGTCTACATATCTACATACACTTGAAAAACATAACATCTCACTTCTTTCTTTACCTAAGCTCCTTCAGAGGCAGTTGGGTGGTAAAGGTAAAATATGAAATAAGCACGTACAATACAGGAATACAGCCGTTACAAATAAAATTTTATTTTAATTTTAGTTGCATGAGTTTAAGCTAGCCGAACAGACCTTAATGATAAATTCAAGCGCATTATATTTTCAATGAATGCCAGTCTTGTTGAAAGATCTGTATGATTGTTCCATTATTTTGTAGGTCGTAATACAATTTTCTCGCTTCATGAAATGGCTATAAAACTTTAGAGGTTAGAACTTATTATTCTAAGTCATGTAGGAAAATCCTTTGGGCAATGTCGCTAGGGCTATAAAATAGGTCGTGAAATGCGACCTGGCTTAAAGAAGACCTCGTCACGTGCTAAGGGCACCCGTGTACTTATTTCTATAACTATAAATAGTTTATGTTGCTGGGAGACACGTATGAAGGTCTGATCAGAAACGCATATGGAATTTATTTATTTGACTTCTCTCCTGGAAAGACAATTAACTTCTCTAATGGAATGACAAGAATACTTGGCTAGTATTATTCAGAGAGGCAGGAAGGCAGAAAGGCAGAAAGGCAGAAAGTATTATTCTATCTAAGGCTCTAGATAATCAGAGTCAAGTTATTATATGAAAAAAGAAAACTGACAGTCGATATAATCAACATCAAGGGTTTTATGTGTATTACCACGTATTACAACTTTAGGCGGCAGGCTGACAACCTGTCACTACAGTGATACACGAATCATCTGAAGGGGCTCTCAATACTTGTCAGACGTGGCGATAACGACCGTAATTTTACGATCGTTAACGCTCTGCCTACTCCGCAAGGAATACAGGCGTGATTTGTGTATGTGTATGTATGTATGTGATATAATCAAATCTCGGGATTCATACCTAAATAAATACTTACTTTTAGTTATATTTACTGTCTATTTCAATCATTTTGACTGACATTCATATTTACTGAATATAAGTTATGGCTGTATTGTCTTCTGCACGTTTCTTTGTCTTGTAAATTTATGAGATTTCCTTTTACATAATAATTATTTAACATTATGAAAGAGAACTTATGTAGGTACTATACCACCATGCATTCAAGTTGATTTCTAATTTATCAAATATTTTCACAGCATTTTAAACTGAGCATAAAATAAAATTGATAGAGTATGGTCGTGTCTAAAATGAACCTCAACAGTGCACAGGGGGACATTGACTTCCCTTCTATCGGCAGCAAGCAGGTTGGGAAGCGCAGGGCAAGATATTGGATTCATAGGGAACTCTGCTGTCCAATCCTTGGACAATTTTACTCTTGGACGATTTTCTTTACGTTCACGGGTATAATTGTTGTGATACTGTTCAAATAATGAAGGCCTTAATCTATTAGTCGTAAAAGTGCATTATATGCAAGTGGATCTATCAATCGAGGCGAAGCAGAAACGCGACCTTGGCCCAGTTGCAAGAGAAATCGTCATCAGAGCACAGACACCCGTCGGAGAATTTCTTCTTAATATTAATTTCTATGCTTACCACGAAACTTCCTACACAAAAAGGCATGATTATATTATGTGTATCATATCTGCCGTGTGATGCCGGCTTAGAATAGCATCACCCCACCTCCTTCCCGCGGGTGTCGTAAGAGGCGACTTAGAGGCTCGAGAGTATTGGTGTATTACAATTTTTAGGCGACAGGCTGACAACCTGTTACTATAGTGATACACATGGTTTCTGAAATAACCTTGGAAAACAATACTCAAAAATGTCAGACGTGGCAATAGCGACCGTATTTTAACGGCCGTTATTGCTCTGCCTACCCCGCAAGGGATAACGACGTGATGTATGTGTGTGTGTGTGTGTGTGTGTGTGTATCATATCTAATGAATATGTAAAAAGCAGGAAATAATAAGAAGCAGATTGCCTGAAGGAATCCATCTAAAACCCTGAATGAAGGCCAAAGTTCAAACACCGAACAAGACAAATATTATAGTTTGCCTTTCCAAGTGATAACCTGAACAAACGTGAATTGAGCTCTTACTAAACATATCAATGCGATATTTAAACAACGATGTTTCAATTGCATATTTTCGAAAGTTCAAATACCACCGTGCAAATATGAACGGCTTCGTTGTCTAGACTCAGAAAAAGCGAGTAAAAGTGTTAGAACTAATATGCAAAATTTAGGACAGTGAGACCAGTTTCTAAAAATAACTCGTACTAAATCAAAAAATTATACTGAAGATATATTCAATATGACAGACAAGAGACATTATGCAACAATGGATTTTATGGGTAAAAGCTTTGTGTCTAGGTGTACAAAAGTGGGCTGACACCAAACAAATATTTGGTGGGCGATTGGAAATTCCAAATAAATAATTTACATGTATGTAGGTAGGTATTGATTAGATTATATCATTCATTAGCAAGCAATCCGGTTTGGAAATATGTCACATCGAACCACATCACAAGTGGTAAACGATCAAATGATGTTAATTATGAAGATGTCAAAAAGAGAGAAACAAGCTCGAGATTGTAGGATAAAACTAGAAACTTATTTTATGACTGTTTCTATCTTGCGGTATCTTTATCGCTTGGGTTGATCGTGACCGCGTCGATTATTTATCTACTTCATCGCTCAATATTCAAAAATCATCCCACAATTTAAAGCACGAAGAGCCGAAAACCATTCACGAGTTCTTTGATCTTTCACATAATAAATTCAATATTATGTATTGCGTAATATTACGCACTATGTAGAACATGATCTGTTTTGTTGCGGCCCTTTGACCCTTGTCCGGCGACACCATAAACACGTAAATTATGGGAATTCATTAAAGTTACATGACTTTCGCTACGAGAATTTTATAACGTGATAGCGGCGCCGGTCATCGACCTACACACGGCGGGGCACCAGTGTCGATGTATCAGTGTATTTGCAAACCCACTACCTTCTTGCGTTTAGGGCATATATCTGAATTCTATCCAATTCATCCAATAGTACATCGATGTTGTTCTTCCAATAAGCAAAGGTATTACTAATACGCAGCAATGTACCTAACAAACATTAGAATAGTTTGTCGCCGTCTCAACGTATTGTGAAAAGGTCTAGTCCAGACTTGCTAGATGGGTAATCTAATTATAGAGCCTCGCTCTCCCTAAGGGAGCACGTTAGCATTAAACTTCGAGACTAGTTTATAAGGATGTGATCTAAACTTGGGCCCATGTCCGACCGCTCTGAGCAATGCTCGACACTGACATTCATCATTAAATCGAACCACTTCGAAAATAGATTTTCATTAAAGGGGCAGTTTTTCTTGTTGTACTTAAATGTTGAGCTAATAAGACTAGTTGACAGGCACGCTACTATCGTTAAGATAAAAAGTAAGTTCACTGCTACACACGAGCTCAGAACACGTGAAGTACACTAATCGCTAGCTTAACAAAGTTTCTGATAAAGATAGTGACAACAAAATTGGATTTACTCAATAAGCTGCCACTTTGTGCGCATTGTGTTGTGGCTAACACCGTGAGAATGTTTTTTAGACGTATAAGGATGTACAAGTACAAACGTGTGAATATTTACCGAAGAAGTAAAAGTTTAGGTACATCTACACTGACAAAAACTTTTCAAATACACGGTCATTTAGCAAAAGTACTAGGCACAGAAGAACGAACTAAAAACCCTTGGACCCCATTCTAGATAAAAGGAGTACGGTATTTTCGCGTGCAATATGGACTTGTCCGTTACGTATTCAGACCAGTGACAGATAAAGATTGTACATACAATTCGCGACACAGATTGAATTTTAAACAAGGAATTCCTGTAAGAAGATAGCGCAACGGCTACTACGATTTCCCGAATCATAAAATGCAGTAATCACGATCAAAATCTGAATGCAATGTTTGCTACATTAAACGTTAAGTACATGAAACTTTTTTCATACAAACAAATAAATCAATATTTTACATTGCTACTAAAGGAAAACTCATTTATAAAGGGACATTTGGCAAGCCGGTAGCGTCAGGACTATTAGCGAAGTATGGACAATGAGTCGTTAAGCATTACTGCCTCCTGTTAGCACGGAAAAGGATATGATGATGCGAAAAAAACATAACAGGGGAGGCAGCGTAGTGCGAAATGCTAATAAGGCCACCGGTCGATAACCATCCAGCATATTCTCATTAAACAATGACGACTCTATCAACGAGGTGAAACACGTGACAAAATTATAATTGAGCATGCAGCGTCTACCACAATGGGGGTCGTTATAATCTTGATTGAATTTTAATCGGCGATTGAGTCGATAAGTAACTGTTATGGATATCTGACCGGCCAACATTTGCCTTTTGTAGCATCGCGCGTTAACATTGTCAAGTGGATGGCAACGCTTAACCAAATGACTAGATATTTCACATTTCCACAACTTTTCAACTGATGATCAGAAAAACTTGGTCGTGGAAGTATATTTCATAGAAAAAGCAACATTTTATTAGTTTTCTGTCTGGTGCACAGCTCCGATATGTGTGGATCCTAAATGAAAAACTAAAAGAGCGGCGTGTGTGCGAAAACATCCGCAAGAGCAATAATTATCGGCACGGTCGAGGCGCGCAGCTTGCGGCTCACAGCGTGCACGCATAAAAAGTAAAACAAATCACAAAAACCAGTTGTATTGTTCTTTCGCAAGAGACGACCTCAGCCAGCCGCTGTGATAAGAAATGAGCCATTTTTATTGATTTTCATAAACGTGTCGCGCTTCTTATTAACGCATTTAAATTGCAAATGGCTATCTATCAACTGATGCATTTACAGCCGACGTGCCAAGAGAAAGAACAGAGAAGTTACTATACTAAAATGCGGTATGAACGAACAGTGACTCATGTTTCCCTTTCATTAGTGGTAATGCTAAATCATTAGTCAACGCCTTGAGTAAGTATCAAATTATGTGAGTAGAAAGTTACCACAAAATAATTTAAAAAGTGAATCCAATACAAGTAACGATATTTTGGACGACATTAAACGGAAACTGGTCAGTGCATTAGCAAAGAAAGTAAAATAAAAGAACTGGATCCTGACTTAGAAAATACTAATAGGTAAAGATTTACAACTTATCTGGACTAAGATGATAAATATAATGCAAATAAGACAGAAAACATCTACCGTCATAGACCATGACGGTAAATCAAAATAGTGAACATGTAGGTAGATTAGATATACTTAGGAATTAGATGGATATTATTATGAGTAGATGAGATATACGTAAAAGATTTTAACAATAGTTAATAATTAATTAACAACTAAAACAAATATAATTCAGTAAGTGTAAGTTTGCCTTACAGTCAGAATAAAGGCCAAACAGAGTTACTTTTCATTCCAAATGAGTTTCGTTTTAGTTTTGAAGGTTGATTCAGGCAAGTGCATCATTTGCGTATGCGCCTCGTTGATGACCCGGGATGGCATCGCGACAAAGGCACATCACTCAACTCACTAAATATCACCCCACTATTCACAATTGTCATTACATTCTTCTACAACTAACGTACAACGTTAGCTATACTACATGAACGTACGTACGTGTCTGTAGAGAAAAAACAATACAATAGTGCATCGATAGGCAATAATATTATCACATCATGGGCGTGTGGTTATCTAAGATTTAATCAGCCATTTGTTTTTAATGTAAATATTTGATAATCCTGTGATAGTTCGCCCGTGGGTCGCCGATACCGTCGTTGAGTAGGAAAACTAATTAAAAAACGATGTCGAATTTAAATCAATAATTGGCTGGCAGCAAGATACAGAAAAAAGATACGCAAAGTGCAGAACAGATTTATCGAAAAGAGTACAAATTATAAATGGGTGACTTTTCAAAATTTCTAGTTTTTATTTCCCATTTGCAGTTCAGCTGGACTGTGGCATTCCGGACCGTGTTATCATTGGGAAGTGGCACAACATAAAAGTTAGTGTTGCTTGTGAAAGCCAGCGAGAAACATGGGAGCTGCAGCAAAATAAGCAAATAACACGATGTGAATGCGTTTGTTTCCTCTTAGGAGTACTTACATTCAATTGTCACAATGGCTGTGTTGATGGGCATTTCGCACAACATTGTTGTTACCAGAACTGGGGGACCAATAGGCACAAAACATAACATAATCAAACCAATACGTCATCTTGTAAACTATCATTTCTAATATCATTGATACAATTTTAAAGATGAGGGATAAGCGCTCGTAATATCAAATCACCTCTTTCATGGGACATCGGTGTTAAATATTGAAAAAGACATAACAAATACTGAAACGTACTAAAATAAGTTACTTTTATGAACAAAGTGAACAAAAATGCGCAAAAGCACTTTGTAGAGATTCTGCAATTGTTGTAACCTAGGCAGGCTTTATCAAGGTGAAACCAGTAGAGAAACTGACGTTTGTACATCCGTCGGTCTTGCTTCACCGAAACTGCTTCCCGCGTTATTCAGGGATCGTAACGAATTATGAATTAATTGTTCATGCAATAGCTACAAGCTCCACGCCTTTGTGCATTAACAGTCGAAGGTTGGAATAGTTTATAATCCCAAATAAACAACCAAAACAAACAACTCGTCCAAATATTCTATCAGCGGCATGAGGAAGCGCATAAATTTCGCGAACAAAAGCGAAGTCAAAAATTCAAAGCACAATCGCTTCCGATCGGTAGTGTGTGTCAACATCACCTTCGCTCGACTTCCTGAGCTGGGTGTTGCCGAACCACGAGAGGAAGACAGCGGCCGGTGCAGCGACCGACCGCACTGCCGTCGTAGCCTTGGACGCGAGCTGCCTGCATTCTAATCAGACGGCCTTGCGGAAGCACGTGCCCCGAACCCGATCTCGTAACACACCAAGTCGTCGTCTTATCATTAGGACAATCTACTTACTATGTCAGGCTCCTCTACATAATATTAATTTACCTACATATTCGTTTATAATTAAAACGAAAAGGCTTTATGTTGGGGGCAGTACATAAGTTATTATTATTGGATTCCCGGAAATTGAAGCCGCGGGAACATTTACATATCTACATGCGCGTGCGTGAGGTGAAAGAGTTAAAACGAACTTCAACATAAGTCATTGGGAATGATTAGCTAAAGGATTGCCGCGGGCCGTAGTCAGGTGCCAACCAGTTCCACAAGATGGACTGGTCGGAATAAGTAGACCGTTGTTGTATGAATGTGCATCGATGCATCCCCAAATAAGAAAATGACACGTCTCAGATTTTGAATTACTTAATATCAATACAAATACTTACGGCATAGCCTGGAGCTTCATGTAAATGTCAAGCGGCAATGAATCAAGGTGCTTGTGGTTAGGCGTTGTCGTGGTGGATAAACGACGTGCCGTTCTTATCCAACTGCCCCTCTGGCGCCTGAATCCTTTGTCATTTTTAAGCAATTGTAAATGACGTTTTACAATATCATGCCATTTCCATTTGACTGTAGCTGGCGAATCGCTAGCTGCATCTTCTTTGCATATTTGTAAACTGTCACTAAATCGCCGCATGTTTTGCAGATAAAGTTCATTTGATTTTGGCGGAAGACTCTTTCTCCTCTCATCCGCAATGATTCCATCTTGAGCGTTCTGTTCGGCTATCCACTTTGTTATAAAGTCATTTTTATCACAGACATCAGTTCTCACAGGCTCTTCTTTGGGTTGAGGCGGTATCCAATCGAGACTCACCCATTGACTAGATTTTGGTTTCGATTTAAATATAACATCTATTTCATCGTCACAGTCTGAAGACCCAATTGAGCACACAGAAGTTTTCTTTTTGGGAAATCGAGAGCGGGGAGTTCGGCAAGCCGGAGGAGTTTCAGGGATTGTACCGCATTCAGAGATATCTTCTTTTCTAACATCCGGAAAACTCTTAATACACTCAATATTTACGTAAGAGTTTTCGGAGCATGAAGAATCTAAGCTAAACCTAGTATTCCTATGCGCAATTTTGGACCTAACTATTACATCTTCATTACAGTTTTCGACGTTTCCGCCTCCAGTTTCACGTTCGTTCGTCAAAGCAATTCGCCTTTCATTTGAAATTTCATTTTCCATTTCTATTATTTTGGCCATACTTGGAAATCTGCTCTCTTTTTCTAACTCTATAATTCGTGATAGCCTCTGTGGGCTTTCTTTCTCTAAGCTAGCTGTATTAGTTATTGAAAATATATTGTCATCATTCAGTTCTATAATTCTTGTTATTCTTTGTGGTTTTTCATTTTCTATATCTGGACATTCAGGTGAAGGCGGTTTATTAAATTCAATTATCCGAGTAATTCTTTGAGGGCTTTCATTTTCAGAGGCTGTGTTGTTAGTTTCTGGATTCAAGTCATCTAATTCAATTATTCTAGTTATTCTTTGAGTGCTAGTATCACTCACAGATTCTCTCGAAGAGTGCAATTTTAAATTTTCTACAATTTGGAGACTATCGTCAGACTCTTTAATATCCGACATATTCGACGAACTAGAATGATATGATTTACTATCTATTTCTAAATAGCTTTTGGTAATTGCTGGTTTATTACAATGGTCAAATAATACCTTGTCATCTAAGGAGTTACTCCGAGTTTTCGCCTTTTGTAACGCACTTTCTGTAAGAAAAACACAAGGTACTTCCACCTGCATCGACATTTTACGTCTTCTCGTAGAGTTTTCTTTTTCTTGATTGACGTCATTGTCCACGTCCTCAGGGACTGGTCGATGAGGCAGGACAATTTGAGTTCCTGCAACCATGCGCAAAAAATCCGTCACGGCCGCAATATGCGCTCCTGTCACAGCTCCTTGTAACTTGACACCAGAAACCTGGTGAGGCACAAGCTGATTATCGCGCATACACCACACTACGGGCAGAGCCCCTTCCGACACCATCGTCGGGACGTATTATTTTCAAACCGTGATAAATCTTTTGATTTAAATAACAAGTCTGATACAGTCGTATTAAATATTAGCACTATGTGTACAAATAAAGTTCACTGGCGCATTTCTGGACTGCGTCCCACACTCCGAGAAAAAATGTATGAGCGATCTAACACATAAGTTTGTGGTCGATAGGGCGGCATAGCGCGTACGCGGCGCGGTCGAGGGGTTTGCGTTGCGGAGCGCGGCGAGCGTGCGCGTTCGCCGGAGGTCGCGAGAGATAAGGCGGAGAGAGTCGCACGCGCAGCGCCGCAGCCTGCTGCCGCATGTCGCGCCGCCCGCCCCGCCACCAACAACGACCTGCATCATCTCCGATGCATAAATCCATTTTTCATCTGGTATGTAACCGAATGTCTGCGACTTGAATCGCTCTGATATATCATTTAAATTAAAATATAACTTAATGGAAATACATTTTCAGACAACAAAAATAAATTATAAAAGAAGAGTTCATATAGATACCTAAAAGATAAATAAGGATGTAAGTTTAAGTTTGTATTTTAAAATAATCATTTGAAATAAAAGATAACTTAATGGAAATACATTTTTAGACAACAAAAATAAATTATAAAAGAAGAGTTCATATAGATAGCTAAAAGATAGATAAAGATGTAAGTTTAAGTCTGTATTTTTAAACAATAAAGTAATAATTTGCAAATGTATAACTTTTAAAATCAGACAAAGACTCTTAATCTTCATTCAACAAGACTGTTTAGCTTATGATGTTAAAGAAGTCTAGACCGAAACTGACAAACATTATTTTCTTTTCTTCACATCAACATTATTTGCATAATAAACACCTAAATAAGAACAATTTTGCTACGCTGACGTAATTTGCATGGTTTAAAATTTTTAACAATGGACAGTGGCACCTTAAATCCAAGTTTCTTGTAAATTTACCTCGATTTACAAATCTGAAACTGTTGATTTGGTGTTAAATCAAGAGGAATTCTGGTGTTTACTTTTGCTTGTTATCTTAGGTCTAAAAGGCCGCTAAAGAACAGGCAAGTCTTAAGTCACCCCATCTCATCTAGGGTCATCCTGTCGAGTACAGTTAAGCCGCTTTGTGAAGATCCCATTCGTGTCAGGGTAGTCCATCACTTGGACGTTAGTTCAGCGCTGGAATACCGTAATCTGTGTGCGGCCATTCACAAGGGTCCAGAATAAATACTCTTGTACCAGCCAGGATTTGACTGCCTCAATGACGTAGCGAAAAGTACTCCTGCCTTCTACGCTAAGTGTCGTGGGTTGGATCCCCACAGGGCAAAGTCATTTTTTAAGTCAATTTAAAATGCACTATACGCATGTTTGTTTTCTTTGTATAATATGTATAATTGTTTACACAATAAGAACCTATATAAAGTTGAGTATTAATATCAGCTACCTAGTTATCATAGAACAGGCTATATCTCGTTTGGGAACAGACGACACTGTCTGAACTGTCCAGGATATTTATAGGATATCATTGTCAACAACTTGACAGATTGCAATCCATAGTTTAGTTTCCCCTTTCCTGTAGAGTTTCCGCAACTGCCATTCAACAAAGAAAACACAGAACTATGTAAGTATCTGTTGTGAATCACCAAAACCTCGAATAATTAGCTTGTGCCTTATAAAACGTAATACTGCGAGAATCAAATAGGATAATAGGTAATCGCACTTCCTTGAGCTATACTGTATTGCAGCTGAATGCCAATGGTTTATTAGTCTAAGTAATCAAATCACACGGATTTTAAGTATTTTGTCATAAATCCTGTTCTTAAAAGCAATGATTGTGAAATCGTTCAATCACCTGTCGTTTCCGACAAGAAAGACAGTCAGGTATGCAAGGTGCGTCGTAAAAATAGACTAAACCTATGTTAGTGAGGCGCAGATGTGCAAATGCCATTTGGACAGTTAGGCCTGGCGCCGGCGCGCAACTTAAATGTTGCCACTTTGGCTAACTGCGCGAGAATTAGCAAATCTTCAAGAGTGTTAAGTTTTTCTGTGTCTTGACCACATAAATGACTGAGGATGATGACCTCTCTTGGTTATATCTTTAACCACCTTCCTCCTAAGTTTAGCCTTGTATTGAGCTATTTATTCAAAAATGATTCTTTTATCGGATTTCAAAGACTCATAATATAATGCTTACCTTAGTTCCTTCTTCTAAAAGAATCTTTACTTTTAATCTAGCTGGTATTTATTTTACCAACTCACTAAATAGTCTTGTCTTAAATGACTTTACATTATTATTACATACAATGTACCGCTGCTTGCTAGGCAAATGCCTCCTTCTTCTCTTTCTTTATTGCTGATTTGGGCTTTCAGGTTCAAATCTTTATAAGTGTCCAGCTCTTCACGTCACCTGCGGGACCTTTCGCGGAGTCGTCGCAGGTTGATGTTTTTGTCCTATAGTCAGGGAACATAATATTTGTAGACGGCAACCCTGCATTTTGCGATGCGCCACCCGTAAGTGGAACAGAGCTTAGGTTGTTTTAATTACCCGCACTACATTTAATGAGGCATTTTATATGAATGTCAGCGACACACAACATTCTATTAATGAGCGTTTTGTAGAGATCCTCTTCCTACCTTAAGTCAGAGTTCATTGGATAAAATATTGCTTTTCATCTCTTGAAATAGCAATAAATTGTTGATTTCATTGATTTAGAGATAGTTTTTAGTAGCAAAAAACAGATTTCTGGACTGTACCAGGAAATATTTATATTTTTATTATAGCTTGTTATACCTAATTAAAACGCAGCCAAAAAACGCCAACGGGAATAATATATGTACGTACATCCTATGAACTGGCACAAACAAATAATATGATTAAGGTCGGTAAAAACGAAAATTATAGCTGCATTAATGTAATGAGTTCTAGCAGCCACTTAGGTTGGGTAGGCTTTTTGCGATTCAATTATGATTCGGCGAATATGATTCAAAATATTTACGTCATGAAGATTAACTGATGGTCGCGGTCGTGACCACGGTCTTGAGGTGACGTTCAGAAATGATCTCTTAATCAAACAGTCAAACACTCTCACTGCAGTTACGAGAATAACTTTCGGGGGGGGCCCACGAACAGGAAAATTATTACAAGTTATTTTACCAAGAACTTGCTTATCGTCAGCAGTTTCATGGCGCCGTCATCGATATCTATGCAGACTGTTACGAAACACCAGCATCTGTGCGTGAGATATGAACAATTTTATTTTACGCACTCTTGCACAGTAAAATTAAATTTTACTTAGTTTTATATGCGGAATACTGATAAGTTGCATTATGATTACGAAATAGCTAGTGTTGATGCCGAAAATAAAGAAAGGTCAGTTGTAAGGGTAAAGCCGTAAAGGTATCTTATCGTTCTTTATTTCATTCATTTGTAAGCTAGGGTTTCCTGTTCTTGCCGCGTGGGAACACTGACGTAACAGAAGGTCGATGTTGTCACAAGTTTTAACTGAATCAAGGACTACAATCCCGGGATACACTCACAGCAAAACTTGGGATTGAATATTATCCTGATTCGTATAAAAGACAAAGAAAAATAGTCATAAAAAAATAACAATAAACAAAATTAAAAAGGAGTGTTCAAAGGATAGAAATAACGAATATTCTGAATGATACGCTTGCGTCTCCAGCATTCACAGCATAAAGCGAAAAAGCGGTGTAATAAATAATATCTGTCTGAGGAGTCCCACTCGCATAAAGGGCGTCACACACGGTAAAGACCCCTACTATACTTTTATCTTAATGTGCATACACATTATTATAGTATTTTAAGGCTTAACTTTACGATATATTTTATATCTATGCTCAGCATCTTAAGATATAAATCTACTATCTCTCTATATCGCAAGATACTGTAAGATGAAAATATATATTATCTTCTCCGTGAGTGGCGTCCTTTATGGATTCCAGACGGTAATAACATAACTGAAATTTTTAAAGAACATATTGAACTTTCGTTTTATTATCGGCACGGAACCGTTTGCAGAAATGAATGATCGTGCGCCGATTTCTGGCTCAGGAATTTTATTGTTTCGCATTTAATAAAGCTGGTTTATCATCGGTATGACTTTCTCTCATTTGTTTGAAGACTACGACCCATATTCCAATTTTATGATGAAGGACCTTGGCTGATGTGATCAATGCTGATGATAAAGGTATGCAAGAGGTTTTTGAGGAATGTATTGACCCGCATTGGCTCATCCTTTCCGGTTGACCAAGTCATGAGTAGAGTTTTTAAATGCGGCTACCTTGTTACTTGGGTACGGGGAAATATCTATCTATAATTTGAAACTGGTAATAGTGATATTTCTACAGACTGTTCAGTGCCCGAGCAATGTGCCCCGAGTTCGCGTACCTCGTTTTCAAGAGCTCTGACAACGGTCATCTTGTTATTTCATAATTGGAAGTGCATGTTGGTTGGTACATCTCGCATGGTGACAGCTCGGGTTCAAGGAAGCGGCGGTGCGGACGTTGCGCCGGCGCCGACGCCTGGCGCCGACACCATACACTCGACTTTTTCACTGTCCACGACATCAACATTAACCGTACTTTCATACCGACCAATCCGGCCATTTCAAATCACTACTTTAGTAAACCAATGCATTTTGCTGCATCGCTACCGAGTTTGAATTCGTTTACATATTTGGAGCATAACAATGATTATGCAACATGGCCTAGTTGCCTATTTAAAACAGCTCTACAAATATTGCTGGTTTGGACGGTCCAGTTACCTTGGGATTTTACGAGTGTTTTCAGTAGTTGCTACAATTTGTTTTAGCTTCCGTTCAGATAGCCTTCATTTGTATTGTTGGCACTAATGTGTTTGAACGGCAAGTGTATCCTCATTCGTGTTTTAACACAGGATGTTCAATGATATATTGGGTCGTGATAAAAAAATATTTTCCTTATTTCCACATTTTTAACATGCCGTGCTTATGTGCACGTGAGCGATTTTTCTTTCCCTGTTTCGTTTGTGATTCCGCTAACCATTCTATCAGCTTCGTCTGAATGCTGAGAGTTTAATTTATCGGCTTTTATAAGGATATTTTTTCCTAAATGGTTTATTTTCCTGACAGTATACATATTTTCTTGTAAGCCTGTTAATTCATAAGAGTGGAAAAATGTATGACAATGCGGAAGGATTGCTGCAAAATAATAGCAAAGAATGCTTCAATGACGTCTTATAAGTGACCTTGTTTATGTTTACATATGAAGAGCGAAGACAAGCGCAACAAATGGTCACTTTATTTATTTTAGGCGTACACACATATTTGAAAAATACCTTATTTACTGCTGAAGCTTTGAAAATTTGATTTTGTGTATGACGTGTCGTAAATTATTTAGGTATTATATGCCTTCATAAACATTTTATCTTGAACAATAAACAGTATTACGTAGGTACGCTGCAATGACGATAACTTGAGTTGGATTTTCTTTGGCTACCAAGAGGGATAATTTATCGATACGTGTGTACGTACGTACATGGTGAGTAAATTAATAATTAGCGTTTATGTGCAATATAATTCGCCTGTCGTAACATTCTCTGCGTACGTCAATCTGCAGATTACGGTTTAAGAGTGTTCTAGACGCGTAGAAAGTTGTGGCGCGACTGCACGGCGCCCGCGGGTCCTGCGATCCGCATTCTCCCTTCTGAGCTTTAAAATAAAACTAAAAACATTAAATTGCATCGTAAAACTAAACAAAGTATATCTCCATACCGCATCGAGAGCAAAAGAGAAACTAGAAATGCGAATACGAGGGAGCCGAGAAAAAGGATTACAGCGTATATCGCTCGAGGACAGAAATAGCAGCAGTTTTGATAGAGTGATGCTACAAAGCTCAATATATTCAAATGCTTGGATTCATTGAACATGTATTCTGGCAGCTGTTACTAAGGGCTCAACATTCCTTACGGAATGCTTCTAACAGGTTTCATCCGCGTCTACATTATTCCTGACTGCCGTATAACGTATAACTGCACAACATGAAATTAGTTTCAAATTAGGTATACCGGATGGCCAGACCCGATAAGTGACGTCCGAAGACAAAATTCGGACAACTTGTAATGAAGAGGTATTCGAATCATACCTGTTCATTGTTTTTTTGTAGTTCCTGAGTTATTCTACTTTTAAAGCTCTATTGTGGAAAAATCTTCAAGGATTTTTTATTCTGTAAGTAGGCAGGGATATAGGCGTGATTTGTGTATGTAATATTTGTACTTCGACGTGTGCATAAAAATCGCTAATCTAGTAGATTGTTTCAACACAACTTTTAAAGATGATTAACTCGGAAACTAGGAACATCGCGGAACAACAATGGGGGTGATTGAGATACCCTTCGGTATAAAGACTGTAAAAGATTTAAAGCTTCTCTTTCGTCAATGTATGGGCCACTCTGTATTATAAAAACAAAACGTGCCACCAGTCCTAAGCATTATCGATATTTGATTACATACTGTAACGCAAATGATTTCTTAAAAAACAATTTGCGATATCTCGAGATGAGATAAGGAACGAGTCTACTGACAGCTATAGGGTCATATTTTCATCCACATCAACGGAATTAGTTACGTACTCGGACGTCATATTGACGTCCAAATCGAAACCATATGACCGACCATATACCTATGTTTTCGTTACATGACATAATAATTTGTATATCCGATATCGGTTCCGGTCCGACACGGCTGCCTTCCTTTGACAAATTGCGACAAATTAATTGAATTTGACAGTACCAATTAAGGCCGTCGACGAGCACAATCTTTATCTGAGTAAAAGTATGTCACGATTTAAACAAGACAATCAGAAGACAATGATAACTTATAAGAGATTCTTAGAGCGTTCGTAGTTGTTTTCCCCGAGGGATTTCATGATGCAGCCTTAACCCACATTTGTAGTGATTACAAAGGAATGTCACGAAGCGGCTAAACAGTGTTTGGATAATGTTGGTAGAGTAGGAGCGGGGCCGGGGGCGGGGGCGGGCGCGGGCGCGGGGGGGCTGCGGTGGAGAGTCGCGGGTCGACGAACGACCTAGCTCGCACGCCGAGGCTGTTTCCTCAGACATCGAATTCCCGTTTTTGGGTACACGACTCTAACGTTATATTGGACAATTATCTTTTTTGTCACGGAAGAAGTCTAAAAACAAAAAATCTGAAGCGATAAACACCAATAATATCAGAAAGGTCTGTTATTTTATTAAATGAAATAAGAACTGAATCAAGTGCATGCTTCTTAACAAGAGAAATCAATGTATCGTATCGTTGTGTTAACTACACAGGTTAGGTAGAGTGCTTTAAGAAGACAGTATAAGAAGAAAATATGGAATATTTAGATTAAGGTAGTTGAATCGATATCATTTACATTTCATGACATAAACGGTCGCTTTGTTTTTTGTTTTAACGGTTGTTTTGGTTCAAACACGAGGGTTTAATGAACGACCTTACTTACACTTTTGCTGACAGCCAGTACCGGACGTATCATACCTAGTACATACTCTCTAAGCAACAATAATTAGTCGCAAACGCGCAGACGACATTCGCGATTCTGATAGGGTTGGCAAGTCTTTTAGAAAAAAAAGGATAATTTTTACCATCGCAATAAACAGTCAACTTTTCATTTTCGACACACCTGTGCTTATGCTCACTACGATTTACAAGTTGCCATCATCACTTGTCCATTAGCCAATAGGGTCTATTTTTCTTTGTTGAAATGTACTTTAGTACGGGATTAACAGCTGTCAAATATGCCCAATTTGAGCACTATACTATAGGTACTTAACTGCTCATAACGTCAAGCTGGACACCAAAACATTATGCCGGCCGGACACAGCCGCAAATAGTCAAACATCGAGCGCTACCAAAAGCTTGTCAGCCCGTGGTCAAGTCAACCCTATGCACACATACCAGTTTCGGCACCTCGGTGACAAGTCGCAAAACTCTCACTGGCGGATGTGTCGCATCGCGCCATTACCGATAAATTGGCACCCAGCAAAAAAAATATAAATTTTGCAGCTTGACGTTTCTAATCGGCCGAACATATCTGGGTCAACGGAAATATACGAACATGCGCTGAAAGTCTTTTACATCATAATACCTGGTCGTACCAGGATCCGAACTGTCTAATACGAAATACTAATTAGTAGGAACTTTTTTATAATTACTCCAACACTGTCATTGACATCTTGTTCTGCTGCCAATTATATGAAAAATTGTGATAAGCGAATATCAAAATTACTTCGACAGTACGACTTAAATAGATAAGAAGCGAATGACAAGCGCATTTCATCAGCATCTAAGGCACATTTGAGAGCAAATAAAAAAATACTAGAACTGGAGAAAGTATTGTAGAGACAAATAGCGAAAAAGCTGGAGTGAAGTGAGCATGATCGATAATCATAGTGGGCGGCCGGCAATGCAGTGCTAATTGAGTGCGCCATCAGAGCAGGCTGGTGCTTTGTACCATATTAAATGTGTGCCAAGACGTTTTCACGGTCTTGGCGACGTCTATACAAATCGGCCGTGACATGGGTGCGTTGCGCATTGTTTGGGAGTTTACCGAACTCAGTTTGGTCCCATCCAAAAACCCTTTTCTGAAGCATGTAATGAAAGCGTCTCTGATTAGATTAGTGTTACTCGGTGTGTATCTGATCAAGAATTGATAATTTAATTACAAGTTTCATGTTTGTGGTATCCGTAGCGAGTTTTTAGTAGTAAATTATACGCGATAATACGCGAACTAGCAATCCAATATATAAAATTATTATTTTACTGCAAGCATAAGGTAAACAGGAACTAAACATTAATGATGATGACGGGGACATTTTCCGACGCCAGCAGATACATGGAATTACGTGTTCAGTTGCAAAAGGGTACCTGAAGTTGCAACTAAATAGCTGATATTTCTCTGGCATAATTCGTAGTGATCTGCGAAGTGTAGTGTTAGCACGCACGCGACATTACGCAGTCTCAAATGTGCGGGGACTGAAGCCGGTGGCTATTCGCAATGTGCCCGTTGCTCATTTCAGTTTCGTCATATCTGGACACTTTCTAAAGAAACTGCTGGCGAGTAATAACCGCAGCGGGCAAGACGCGGCCGGAGCCGGCCTTCCACTGGAAACATGCGATAATAAGGTGTAATTGCAACCACCTCTGCGACTATATTTAGCTGCAAGTATTCTGGAACTGGCTGTGCATGCGACTAGTGCAATTACGTAAAGCGGTTGAGCCATTTCTAATCTAAAAATAATCGTAGGCTGTGCAGACATCGGCGCCACTGGACCCGTACGTGAAAGTAAAGACAATCATTTTTCATGTCATTACACCACCATGTGTTGAGGAAGTGTCGCATCGGGTGCCTGTGACTGAATAGATATCCTGAGCTTGACTGTATGGGAATCATTAAACAAATATCAGTGGCTGGTCTTAGCAGCAGCAGAATAGTTCTATAGTTAATATGCAAAGTTGATGTTCCCCCACTGCATGTTTCTATCTGCTTTTTGCCATCTTGTTTCACTTTGCATACAAGAAAGAAATGCATGCAAAATTGCCAGGGAACTGGGTTGACATTGACAAAGTTTGTTTGTTTTGACAGCTGTCGATTCGTCCCGCAGTAAACGGAGTGTAATATTTTGCCGTGACGTGAACTAATACATCAGTGGCGCCAGTGCGGGCTAATCATCTGTCTGAGGCTGCGCGTGCGGTGCAAATTCTCTCCAGTCGCCAGCAGTCGCACCATTATTATAGGGAAGCTATCATTAGTACGGCCGCAAATGAATAAGTTTTCAGAAGGTTCACTCTCTTAATATTTGATACTGACGTTTGAACTTCAAAGCTGTAAGTAACTGTAGTAGCTGCAAACATATAATCTTAGTATAATATTAGTATAAACGGGCGCCAAAAACTCGCGTATTTTATATTCTTTTGAGTTCTACTGATTACTAGTGCGTACGCTTTTACGTATAGTATTAGTAGGTACTAAGTGATCCTTCTGTACGTACTTATGGGCGGACGTAATCTGTGGTGCAGCGATCGCAGCCAACTGTCTCGACAAACCAACAATTTCTGTAATGCTTCACGTCCAAATTAGGTTTCAATTTAGCTACAGAAGCAATGCAGAAGCAGTTATTTATTACGTTGACGGCTCGGAGTAAAGTGTTGATTTTAGTGACTAGACTACAAGCAGCGCTTTTTAAGTTATTGTAGGTATCAACTCAAGCCAAAAAAAACAAATCAGCTATAGGAACATGGTGTAAGATACAAGTAGCAATGACCGAACTTTTTAAAGATAGGTATAAGAATTAGGATGTTTATATTTACGTTTATTGGGACCACTACTGAATCTGTCTACTTTCGATTATATTTTGAGAACCCACGTGAATACAGGCATAATATATCATGGTGTATGGTGTCGGATGCAGCTTGTCTACGTCTGGTGTATACGGGGCAACGCTCGCGACACATCGTCTGCAGTGACCTTAATTGCGTATACGATCTGGGCCACTGCTCTCTCTTAAATCAAACTCAGAGGCCCTAGAACCCTACTTATCGGCGGAGTTGCGCGGATCATCCGCCCTAGAGTACCTTATGAAATTGGAAACATCGAACGCTTCTTCTGTAGTGTGGATTACAATGGTGAAGGAGACCTAAGGAACCAAAGTTTATAAAGGTTATTGTAATCACTTGTAATCTTGATAGATGGTGATGGCAATGACCGTAATTAACAGTAATTTTAAATATTATCTTAAAGCACAGAATCATCTTACTTAGATAACAGTATCAACATTGTATCCCACCCGAGGGAACCAAACACACAGCCTACGGGTATGCACCGGAAGATTGAAACCTCAAGACCACACAAGCGGTTTAAGCGAACTACTTCTCGTTTGTTTGTATACTCCATGAATGAAGGATCGTTATGTAAGTAGAAGATCGGATGTTTTGTGAAAGGCCGTGTCACGCGACTATGATGATTATTTTTTAATTAGCTGAGCACGAGTAGATGTTTTGGTTTCGAGTAGGTTAACATCAAGTTGCTCGTCCACAGCTCAGCTGGTACGTTTTGTTCGTCTCAAATCTCGCACGTGTGAAGTATTTTGGTTTGTACATTTTCATTGATGCAACGCGCAAGCACTTAGTCACGCTCGGGGTGTAAGTTTCTATTTGAGACCGCATTATGATCGTTAAGTGTAAGTTTACAATGTCACAATGAAGTGCGAGACGGGAATAGGGCGGTGAGCTCAATAGCATCCTGTCTCCGTGCGGGTGATGTGGGCCAGCTGTCTTTACTAGGAAATGTGGGTTTTGAGAAGCCGTTACTGGCACACCCCGGCTCACTGATCACCGCTAGGTCAATTGAACACTTTTATTTTTCCGATGCAAGATTTCTAAACTATTTAAAATTACGAGTGGGGGCAGGTCAGTGTTGAAGGCAATGAGATGGTAGAATTCCGGTTATTTTAAATGCTCGAGACTTTTATGTGGGTACCTAGTGACATGCGAAGAATATCTTCCGCCATAATCTATTGCTTCCTAAACAAGGTTACAGTTGTACAATGCTCCATTTCGCCTCATGGTAAACCAATTTGCACATATTTCAAATTTTGCAACTGTGTTTACACATGCGCAATTTACTAATGTTCTAGAATTAACATAGACTGCGGGTGATAGACCTCCAAACAACCCACATGATTTCGAGGACGATCGTTCCAGAATCGTCGTCTAAACTGTGTTACCTAACAAAGAAATGTGAGGATGATTCGTAGCCATAGAGACAATCAACAAGTTTTCTTAAAAATATATACCGAATACGGAAATTGCAGAGATCTCCGGTTCTAGATACCAAACGCTAGACAATGGAGGTAGCTGAAACAAGTTATAACTAGACAGTAAGGTTGATCAGAATGCCAGCGCAGTATCGTATGTCAGCAGTGTCAGGCGAGTGAACAGCGATTCACCGAACCCACTGACTTCCTGCAGACGATGCCGCCATGCCACGAATAAATACAACTTCCAATACCACTACCCACGAATGGGTTTTACAGCTATGATGCAAGTGATTAGTTAAGGAACTTAGTATAGGTGTTTATTCTGTGGTACATACTGGCTAGTAAATAATATTATTTTTAATGGGAAAGGGAGGTCCCAAAAAATATGCGGTCGTTTCTACACAATATGAGTCAAAGCGATTAATTACTATACTAATTTCATGTCATACATACGGACATAGTTGAGAAAATGATGAGGGTTTTAAAGCAGACTCCATATATTTGTGTTACTAATCTTTCAGCAAACGGTCGAATTTTTCCATAATGCTCATAGCATAAAGATCCTGTAAACCTTGCTATAGAAATTATCTGAGACTTATTACATTTCTGATTGATATATAAACCTAAGCCTGATTGAGGCTATGAGGTCAATAAACTTTTATCGCGCTTGACATACGCAGAATTTACTTCTACAAAGCTGCTACAATACGGAGTATACTCCATTGGTAACAAAACTAGTTGCCACACTGCAGGTCCCAGCGTTTGACTCTGACCGACCCTTTGTGGGGTACGACAGTAATTTAACACGCAATATTTGTTTAAAATCCTAACCAGAGTCGTTAAAAATTAATAACACCGTAACAATAGAATTGTTATGAGCTATTCTTGGACAGCACTGTATTTTCTAATAGCTAGACTAGCCGCTAGAGCTACTGGATGTTTGTTTGACAAGCCCGGTTGGTTTTATTCGACTCGTCAAGAGGACCGTTAGGCAAGCTAAGGGAATAAGCTATTAGTTGTTGTGAATCAGAGACTACGGAGAGATTGAAACTCTCCTAGGATAATATTATACACGGCAGCCAGGATGAAAAGTTTAACCTTTTGTTGTCTTCTTTTCGTGTGGGACACCGAGTCGTCCAACGACCCGATGAACCCTAGTATCAGAATTTTTCAACCGCCTTCTACAAGTAGCAGGCTTCTGACACCTTTTGTTGTGCAACGGCGTCATCAACTGCCGTAAGAAATCCACTGTTGTACATGGCCATCCTCAGGCGCGTCATCTAAGGGTTGCCCCCACACCCAACCCTTACAAAGTCGTCTTTTTAGTTTCTGTGTAAAAGCTTAGAGAGGTATTCCAGTAATGCTGAAAAATATTTTAGTTGATATACATACATAGTATAGCGCAGAACTTCCAAATTAAAACGTGCAGTTGGACACTATGGACGAACAGTATAGGAATTGCCAACTTGAAAGTTAGATAAAGAATCAGCAAGGTCGGATTCCCACAGGCTTCTCAAAACTAGGAGTACCTAATATGAAAACGGCGTAAGCTTGAACGTAGTAAACTAGTCAGCGAAGTCTTAAAATGAAAGGTCTACTATCCATGGCGTGAGTGCAGCGGTACGCCGGCCACATACAAAGTAGAGGAAGTCCGCCATTTTATATTTGTCTTACAATTTGCGTGTTTGGCTAGGAGCTGCGGCAAAGCTTGGTTTATCTCCTCAACTAGAAGCTTTGTTAGTTTTCCTGCAACCAATTTAAATAAAACTAACGATAACTAAAGTAGTTAACAGGGTTGATTGATTTAAATCATGATTTTATTCAAGTGAGTTCTTATTTAAATCATTGGTTTAAATTAAATTTGATATTTATTAAAATTAATATTAAACTTAAATAAAATAGTGCAGTTTTGATTTAATTGTTGTTATGTTTTTATTAAACTCTTCTCTATTTACATAAATTTACTTGTGATTGATAATTATGTTATAATCATACCTTAGAATGATGCCGGCTTAAAATAGGTTCAACCCGTGTCTTTCCCGTGAGTGTCGTAAGGGCCGACTAAGGGATTCAAAGATTTCATGTCGATTACAATTTTAGGCGACAGACTGACAACCTGTCACTAGAGTGATTGCATAATATGTATTTATGAAACGGTCCTTTTTTCGGCAGAATCAAGTAAAAACAACTTTCTAGCATAAATAATTAGATGGTTCCGTGTTTCGGATAGCACGTTAAGCCGTAGGTCCCGGTTGCTGTCTATGATTACTTAGACGGCGGTCGTTACACAACCATGTCAGAAGCCTACTACTTGTAGAAGGCGGTTGAAAAATTCTGACACTAGGGTTCATCGGGTCGTAGGACGACTCGGTGTCCCACACGAAAACAAGAAGAAGCATAAATAAACAAAAAATTAAAAAAGTCATGATTTATTTGACTTTCTAAAATAAATCCAAAAAATCTGTCATAAATAAAAAATTACTTGATTAAAATCATGAATCAACCCTGCCTGACCTCATTCATGTAATCTGCTGGAATTCGTGCGAAACGCGATGCAGCTCTAATTGCAATACCATTGTTTCTCTTTCGCGAACTCATTACTTTCCTGTCTCTACCAACTTAGTGGTTATGATTTTTTGTGAAATAAGCAATCTTTTCGATATATTTGTGATGGGTAATTGATTAATAAATAAATAAATAATAAATAAATTTGCTTCATTTGCTATAAAAATAAATGTAACAGCTCTCACACTAACTAGAGTAAAAAGTCAACAATGTGCATTTAAAAATAGAAATGCAACGTAACTTGACAACGAGATAATAAATCAAGTTAATAACTTTGCTAGAAAACTCGACAACTAGTACAGTTTGTCCTTCACAGTGGATGAGTACGGTAAAGAGGCGTCGTATCGCATAGCTAAGGATACAATCACAACACTACTTTTATGAGCCAAATGCCAATACCAAGGCTACACTTTGCAATGTTATTTTTGATCAATGAATATGTCGTTTTATCAACGAGGATGTGCAGCAATGAACACTTCAGGACCTACTAGAGGCGAGCCCCAGGGGCATTTCAGTAGACAAATATTGGTCAGCGAGATTGTAACTGTTAGAAAAAGCAGTGAAAAGGTCAAACGTAAACAGTTTTTCAAAATAATGGATTTTCCAAGATTTAGCTTTAGAATATCTTTCAAACACTTCCCTAGTTAAGTATTCATTTTTTGGAAAACTCAACTGCTTAGGTATCTGCGGTAGCCAATACTAATCGGGAAAGTCCCTGGTTCAAAATTAGCCTGCGGTGGAAAATATTGCTGTCTCCAAAAATTTTTTTAATTTAGCCTACAAAACGCACTCAATAAATTAATTTTCGCATAATAAAAAAACGGTTAATGAATGTAACTTTTTTTTAGGTATGCCGGATGAAAAACGCATACCTACTAACATTGACCTGTAATTATGTATAATTATCTTGCTAAGTATGTTGTTCATAAAAAAATAGCAATGAAAATTTATGAACTAGAGCGAAACAGGCACAAGAGAAGTGAAAACCTTTTTATGTTTCCGATTTAAAGCGTCATTAATTTTGTGATGCAACACCGTGATTTCCATATCATGACAGGTCTGCTGTAAAGCTCAATGAGGGTAATATTTAGGTTTATTGAATTAAATTCGAGACTCAATCGATTTGTCAACGCGACAGTGGCGCCACTGCGGACAGTACTTTCCTTGAATATGCATGAGGTATGTGATAGCAGACAGACAAATTGTTGGTCAAAGGTTAAATGTAATTGAATAATATGTAATCGATAATTCTTCTGCATTAATAATATTGGGCATGACCTAGTCTAACACAAGTCAGTCTCAAATTATGTGTAGTGTTCGCTCGCCCTATAATTAATTAAACTGCTGCTCATATGTCAAAGAGGGTGTAATGTTATAAGTAATTTAATGGTGGTTTAAAAACTCTGACACCAGGGTTTCTCAGGTCATTTGTTCTCCCGCACTACAACAAGAAATTCCAAAGACCTAAATATTCTTCTAGAGTTATATGGCGCAAATGAAATTACAGTGACATCTTGGGTTCGATTCGAGGCCATGTTTCTAAACTCGGTGCAAAATCATTACAAAATCGTGAATGTTTTAGGACGTAGGTACTTATTTCGTTGTAATGATATTCTAGAAAGTCTAGAACTGGCCGGCTTATTTAAACAAAAATATCTTTTCTGTGTTAATAGGTACCTGAACTAAGTGAATCCAAAAAAGCCGATACCCGTCACGGCAGTCAGGTAATCCTACATTACAGCACAGATCTGTCACCACGGTATGTCCATGAGCACTACTTTCGCTTGCAAATTTTGTGCGACGCGTTGCGCAACGCAGCACAGAAGCAGCGTGGTAAACGCCTGTAATTATTATTGTAATAGCGTTCTAATCTAAACGAGTGTAAGTGGTTGGTCGCTGGTGGCGTGAAAGCGCGGACTTCATCGCATCTCACTTCACCCGTCAAATTCAACCGCAAAAAATTGTCCCCCGATCATTACATCACGGCCTTTCGCAAAACAGAGATTACAAGTAAATAGAATGCAAAAAGTTTGACAAGTTCTCTAAAATTTTTGATAATGGCCAGTATTGTGCAGCGCACATACTTTCAGGGCGTGTGGACATATGAAGCTGATGAAAAAAAAAAGAAAATTGATTTACGAAATCCAGAAAAAGCAACTGGGACTTTTAGCCATTTAAGGTGGAATTTTCGAAAGATACACAATTTTAAGTTAATACGACAAAAGGCAGTAGTTCCTATCCTGGATTGTATCGGTAGGCAAGTCATGATCTGTGTAACAGAAAAAGTCACCAGAACTGTATTTTCAAATTTAGCATGAAACCTGATTTGCAGAAAACATTGAAACAAGTAGGTACATAAGAACATTGCAATTTAAATAAATTTCTTGTAAAAGTCAATAGCTGTATCTTTTACAGACAAGTCATTCTTTTGGTGACCTTCCATCCTTAAGTCAAGATTAAAATAATAATTTTTTTTTCTATAAAAACATACACAGAACCTGCGCTAATTAGAGCATCTATAGGTGACAGAAAGAATGTTTAATGTTGCTGTCCACACATCTAGTTTTCGCCAATTTATAAAGACTTTGCTGCTGTGTGAATAAGATTCATTTTCATTGGTGTGTAAACTTTTAATGTTCACAGTCCATTAATGTTGAGTTGAGTGCACATGATAACTTGAGACATTACATATGCTTTCACTTCACATACCTTGTACCTACAATCTTTACTTCATTCATGTCATGGGTTTTCCATGAATATGGAGAGCTGTTTATAGAGTTAATTATGATGGAATATGTTTAGATAGCGGAAGTATTTCTTATTTTAATTTAATTTATTGCTCACTGTACAAAAGGTAGGGCTAATGGTGCGCGTTATTCTGTATAAGGCCTTTTAGAAGCCTTTCCAAGCCATTATTGATAGGTAATTGAAAAAATACAGGGTGTATAAAAAATGCTTCAAATATTTTAAGGGTCGAAATTATAAATAAAAAAATATTTATATATCTCCCATACAAAATTACCAAGTCAATTTGTATGGGAGGTTCCAAAACTTTTCTCATATTGTAAGATAAAAAATCATAATTAAAAGATTCATGATACCATTTTTGTATCACATTGTTGTTAACAAGTGCAACTTTGTGCAAGTGTTAGAGGGCTTACTTGGATTGCTAAATAGTTGAGTTCAATTAGTCCATCTCATATGGCACATTTGGGTATTATATTATTGTTTCCAAAATACTATTTTAAATAAAAGTACTATCAGCAGGAAAAGGTATGCTGACTGGATCAATTTGGTAAACTATTGAACCAATGTAAACCTAAGTATGTACTAGTTATGAATAATTCAGTGTAGCTACCAGCTACCTTACTTAACTATTAATCTACTAATGCTTAAAACAATTCAGTATTACCTAAATTAAAATGGAGAACAGTAGATACAACAAAAAAAATCTTTATCATTAAAAACAATTGGAGTGAGTCTTCTGTAATGTAAACCTCATTATTTTATTGGGTGTCGTAAGAGGCGACTGAGGGACTTGAGGTTTTCAGGTGTATTACAACTTTTAGGCCACAGGCTGACAACCTATCATTATAGTATCTCATACACAAAGTATCTCAGACGGCCCTCTATATTTGTCAGACGTGGCGATGGCAACCATATTTTTACGGCTGTTTATGCTCTGCCTAACCCATAGGGGATGAAGGTGTACTATATGTATGTTATTTTATTTTGTGCAAATATTATACAGTGGGTCATATAGCACTGTGAGTGCATCAAAATCACAATTATTATGTGATTAATTATTTTTTTATACTATTATTGTATGAAATTTTTGTATCTAGATTAATGAATGTCTGATGGTGAGTGCAAAACATAAGGTGCACATAGGGTCTGGTGGAAGTCATCATACAAATGCTGCTTGTATCAAAACAACCAAATATTTATTGACCATAGTTGAAATTTGAATCAGCTTATTGGTTAAGCCGTGTGATGCAGGCTTAGAATAGCATCACTCCATTTCTTTCTCATAAGAGGTGACTAAGGTACTTGAGTTTTTACAGGCTAACTATCACTGTACAACCTATTACTACACTGCAGTGATACACTAATCATCTGAAAGGGTCCTCAATATTTGTCAGATGTGGCGTTATTCAATATTTTTCTATGGTCGTTAACACTCTGCCTCTCTCACAAGTGATAAAGGTCTTAAATGTGTATGTATGTATGTATTTGTGATAAGTCTTCTTCGTGTCAACGGCCGAACTATATGTTTTTCTGTCAGTACTCATGTAAGTGAAATAGGAAAAGAGTGAGAAGGAACAAGCTAACAAATCAATGGTCAACCATTGATTTGTTAGCTTGTTTGTTTGTGTATCTATCACCCTGAGATTTTTAAACATTCTGTTTGGGAAGAGGGCAAATTGTAACTATTGCCTGATAAACAACTATTGTACCAGGTATGAACAAGAATGCACGGCAGGTGTGGAGCCAGTGCTCTAGGCCAAGTGTTTATATGAAGACTTAGGCAAGTAAAGGTCGAGTACAGTACCTACTTCCTATGTATGTATGTAAGGAAAAATAATAACAATAGCGTAGTATGGGTAGATGCTTCAATTCACTTTTCATTCTTTACAACATAATAGTAGAAACCTCTGTTAATTTTACAGAAAGAAATTATTTTGACCAATCCTATATATAGATACAATGAATGCAGGGAACATCACATTTCACTAGGACTGCTTCTGTATTTCACTGGCACCTATATACCTGGCTGTGTTTTGTTGACAGATATGATAATATTGATATTGTTATGTTATACAAACCAGCTAACTTGTTTGCTAAACCCAATACCATCCTCGAAAGTAACTATACTGTATGTTGTAGATAAAAAATCATGCAGAAACCTCTCACTATCGCAACTATTGCATAAAAACAGATACGATTACTCACGGTTCGGCCTCTATAGACTGCAATCGGGCGACATAGTTCGATGGAATGTAGCCTTCCTGTTTTGTTTTCTTGCTCCTAGCTAGCCACCAGTCTCCCTGTGTGTCGTTTATAATCTCCAGGTGTTCACCCTTTCTAAAGCTAAGGTCCTCATCCGTTCGGGCGTCGTAATCGTACAGGGCAACAAAAATTCGGGTGGGAGACACCTCGCTTGTGTCGGGTCCTGGGTTTGTTGTGGACCTTACAGGATCCGGGGGCGGAGTCGGTACTGGTGTCTGGAACTGTGCTCTGATGTCTTCTTCGTGTGTTGCCCTTTCATTTTTGTTCTTCGAATCCTTTTCCCCTGGGCTACTAAAACAGTTCCCCATTTTCTCTTTACAAGGTGAGACTAGTACCACTGATTTTATGTCAAATCACACACTTATACGCATCCAAACGACTGTCCAAAGTTTTTATGCCTATAAACATTTTATTTTATCACATAAAAGTCAATAACTAAACACGAAATTGGTATTTTTATTGTAAACAAAGAATATAAAACTCCGATCGGACATCACTGCAGGCGGCCATTTTTGGTGTACCATAGATAATCATTCAGAGACAAACTTTCACTATTTTTTTAATCACTCACCAAAAATTCTCTTTCTTCAAAATGTTTTATTGTTATTATACTTGCCGCATTCTTTGCCACTAATTTCATTTATACAAAGCATGACAAAACCCAGAAATACAAAAAATCCATTAAAAACCATTTCAAAACAGAGAACTCCGAAAAGTGCACTTTAACGCCATCTTCAGATTTCCTGTAGAATCTAATGAAAGATGAGTGGGATTACTACTGCCATCTATTGATAGAGATAATAACTATAGTTTCAGCATTCGTACTGTAGATGTAGCTACACGGGAGATTGTAGAAAGATCGACCTCACAAAATAAATACTGGCCAAGTGCAAGTTGGAATCGAAGCCTTAACTGTAATTAAAACTTTTAACGGGCTGGAGTACTGAGAGTGACCACATAGCTTTTTTACAGTTCAAAACGATCCCAGAGCATATATACATACACAAACCTCGCCTTTATCGCTTGCGGGGTAGGTAGAGCGTTAACGATCGTAAAATTACGGTCGTTATCGCCACGTCTGACAAGTATTGAAGGCCCCTTCAGATGATTCGTGTATCACTGTATTGACAGGTTTTAAGCCTATCGCCTAAATACGTGTAATACGTGGTTAATACACATGAAACCCTCGAGTCCCTTAGTTGCCTCATACAACACCCGCAGGAAGAATTGGGGTGATGCTATTCTAAGGCGGCATCACAAGGCACCACAATATTAATAAATATTATTTAGTTAATTTCAGCCTTATTGTACCTACTAAGTACACTTTGGCTTATTATAATAAGCCAGTCGCTTTCTAAGTAGGTAAGGTACCTACGCAGATAAAGAAATAAAAAAAGTAAATAATATCCTGTAAGTCGTCTCGTCATCTCGTTTTGCTGATTAATTTGTGTTCTCAACTCCGTGAGAACTCAGCGAGCCGTTGTTGATTAAAAAAATCTCCTTTTTGTCGCCGCTCGGCTTTCAGGGAAGTTCCATTTTAATTCTTAGAACATTAAAAGATTAAAGAATGATAAAGTTCTGAAGAACTTGGCCGTTAGTTTAAATTCAAATATTTTGCGTAGGAGTTAAAATACCTCTATTTTCCTCCCATAAAATGGGCTAAGTGCGAGTCGGACTCGCGCACTTAGGGTACCACATAATAATGTGTAAAAATAAAAATGGCATAAAATCATGTTTGTTGTAAGGGGAGCCCTCTTGCTGTGAATAAATTTATGCGAACCGAGGTATGCCAAGGTCTATTAGATAATTGAACAATATGTAGATGAACCTTAATAAATGAAATATGCAAAATTAGGTAACCCATTTGTTGTTACAGCGGCTATAACTAAGTACCTAGTATAATTTAATGTTCCGTGATCATTTTATCGGTTTACAGTAAGAGTAAGTAAATAAGTAGAGTATATAATAATATATAAATTATAAACGTTTTCGACGACCGATGTGGCGCAGTGGTAGTGCGACTGCCTTAGACGCAGAAGGTTCCGGGTTCGATTCTCGGTGGGTCACTCACAAAGTTGATATTTATCACTTTGTGAATTTGTTCCCAGTCTGGTTAGGACTGCGGGCTGAACCACCCGATTGTCCGTAAGTAAGATGGTTCCGTGTTTCGGATGACACGTTAAGCCGTAGGTCCCGGTTGCTGTCTATGATCACTTAGACGGCGGTCGTTACACAACCATGTCAGAAGCCTGCTACTTGTAGAAGGCGGTTGAAAAATTCTGACACTAGGGTTCATCGGGTCGTTGGACGGCTCGGTGTCCCACACGAAAAGAGAAGAGATAAACGTTTTGAGTAATTTAATTAACCCTTAGTTTATATATATATATATTTTTTTACTATTTGTTTTATAGGTGGCAATACAAATACATCGTCTGTAAAAAATGAACCCTTTATCAAGATTTATGAGATACACAGACGGCAGAGAGACAGGCCGATAGTAGTAATAGATAAGTTTCACGTTTTAACCTTAGGTATAGGTATGGAAGCCGAAGGTTAAAGGATTCTTATGTACCTACGAAAAATGTAAACTACCGAAAAATTTAGGTAATGTAACTATTTACTCTAATAAACTAATTATGAAAAAAAATCCTAAGTTAATCTTAACAGCCGCAACAGTCCACTGCTGGACGGACATGCGCCTCCACCTATGCTATTTCCATACTCACCACGCTTGGCAGGCGGATTGACGAGTGCAGTGCAGATGTTTATTTAACAGGGCTTAATAATAGGTCTATACATAGAATGCTACTGTCTATTCCATACCCCATAGTTGACTTTTACGATACCCACCGGTAGAAAAGGGGTGACGCGACGCCATTCTAAGGCGGCATCACACTACCTATATACATACATATATCACGCCTTTATCCCTTGCGGTGTAGGCAGAGCGTTAACGGCCGTAAGTTCTTGTGTCTGACATTTTTAAGGATAGTTTTCCAAGGTTGTTTCAGAAAAAATGTGTATCACTATTAGTGACAGGTTGTCAGTCTGTCGCCTAAAAATTGTAATACAGCAATACTCTTGAGTTCCTTAGTCGCCTCGTACGACGCCCGCGGGAAGGATTTGGGGTGATGCTGTTTTAAGCCGGCATCACGCGGCATACTACCTATAAGGTGTAAAAATATTAGCTGCAAATATTTTAAGGGGTGAATCAGTCCATGAAACTGAACAACTTTCCCCAAGAAACATAGGTCGAAATATGAGAATTTTTTTTAACCTCCCATACAAATCGACTTGGTCGGTTGGTAATTTTGTACAGGAGGTCCAAATTTTTTTTCATATATCGACCTATGTTCCTTGGGGTAAATTGTTCAGTTTCATGGTCTGGTTCACCCCTTAAAATGTTTGCAGTATTTTTTTTTACACCCTGTCTACATACCTACCTAAACTCTTACCACAATGTATTCCGGCAAATTGGAACTGAGCCTGAGGTGCTCCAATCTTAACCTATAATCAAGTCAAGCTTGAGAAAAGTAGTCGTCAGCGTTTTCACTATCTTCAGCATTAGAAGTGGAGCAGGGATGGCGAAATACATTTTGGCAAGGGCCATATCAAGGAATCACAACTTGTAAGTGGGCCAAATAAGTTTAGGTATTAAATACCTACTAAAAAAAGAAACAAAAAATTAATGTGCTTGGTCGCCGCGATAAATATTGACGTCTACAAGCACATCAAGATTTGGCTTCAAATTACTCGACGTGACTTTTTTAAATTACTGTGTGCCACGATAAAATTTTGTCACCGCAATATGCCTTCTACGGCTAACGTCACTGCGAATAAGTTACGCATTCTTCCGAACTGACATTGTGCGCATATGAAACGATAAAATATGTCGTGGCGTGGCACGCATGTTACCCATCCTAGTGTTCGTCAGTTATTTTGTAAAAGTACTTATTTACGTGATTAATTTAATTTGAGGGCCAAACTTCATAAAAATCTGTTGTTACCGCGGGCCGGATGAATACACTTCGCGGGCCGCCAGTTCCCCATCTCTGAAGTAGAGGAACGATTCGAGAGGACATTGAGTATGCAATTTTCGGAATCGGGAACAGTTTCCAGTTATAGTATTTTCAGTCAGAAAAGAACAGGATAGAGTAGGGTTTAGGTTTTTTTTTTATTACAAATTCAAAAAAATTAGGGTTCCGTAGGTACCTGCTCAAAGAAAATAATGCTAATTTAACAAATGTATCTACCTACCTAAGTATACGACTACTTCTACAGCCATAACAGTCCACTGCTGGACATGAGCCTCTTCCAAATTAGGGGGTATTGCCGTAGAAATTCTAATAAATAATTAAAAACAGATGTGAAAGTTCAAATAAAAAGACAGAAAAAGACATAAACAAACTAATACCTACCCACATATATCAACTTTAAAAACATTGCACTGGCTTGTGTTTTGGCTAATTGGCAGTGTTGGGCAAATTGTAATTAACTACTAATTACAAAATTACAATTATTGTATGTAATTAAAATTACGAATTACTGATTATAAATCTTGAAAGTAATTTAGATTAACAATTACTTTCATGTAATTGTAATTAAAATTACTAAATTACTCAATTACATATGAACAAGGGCCATATAAATAATCGAACCCACGACCCTCGGCGTAGCAGGCAGGGCTTCTATCCAGTCCACTACGCCATCAGGCCAGTCCTCTGAATATTGATAGGGTGCATTCAGACCATGAACTGAACAAATTTCCCCTAGTACCTACTTAATATATTTCATTTTGTATGGGAGATTGAATATTTTCTGTTGTTGCCTGACATAATAATATGTTCCTAGGGAAAAGTTGTCCCCTATGAACATGTGGAAGGCTGTTCCATGCATTTCGTATTACTATAGCAAAGATCCATTCTATCATAGTACAAAATGTAATTGAGTAATTGAATTACGTATTATAATTACATAATTACATAATTGGAAAAATAATCGCGATTACTGGTAATTTCAATTACATGTAATTTGGATTGAATTAAATTGAATTAAAAGTAGTTAAATTATTAATCAAATTACAAAAGTAATTGATTGTGCCCAACACTGCTAATTGGTGGGGGTGGGATTTTGGTTTTTCACAAATAAAAAGGTTTCTCTTCCTCTCTCTCTACTCTCTTTGTTCTGCGGCAATGATAAGATAAGAACATTTTCTCAATTGGTTGGAAGGCTTGCATATTCAGTTCACACGGGATTAATCGGCTTCCAATAACGTAGTAATTGCAGTGAGAGCCTTCCCGTTTGTAAGTAGGTATGTCCTGATTCGCTTAGTTTAGAATTCTATCAAATATTCTCGTATGATCATGATCGAGAAATGTGTCTTCTTTATTTTGTCTTCGATCATAAAACTAATTTCAAGGCTTATTATAAGCCAATTAAAGCTGTCAAGCTCATACTGGGGTCCGTATTTATAAATCGCGCTCAACTCTGAGACCGGTCTCAAGAGCGATTTTGACAAATGTCAGTCAATACTAACAGCATCTCAAAGTCGCACTTAAGATCGATCTCATAGTTGAGTGCGGTTTATAAATATGTAACAAAAATGTAATGTAATGTGGGCTTGTAAAAGTAGCCCAAGCGAGATACCAAATAGTTAAATAGCTATAGGTAAGGTAAAACAGAGGACGATGGAAAGACGATGGAAAAATATAGAAACAATTTCGATTAATTAATAACTAAAGAGTCTACAGGCTACGGCGTAGCATATTTGGCTACCTACGCAGGATTTTCGTAGCAAGACTGACTGAGCCTTTAATATTACCTAGATCACTGGTTGCGTCATGTTGGGTTGGCAGGACTTTATAGGTAGGTAATGAAACGTACCTTACGATATGGTCTTTCTCGAAAACTTTAAGCACTACAGATTTAACTGAACCACATTCCTCAAAAACCAAATGTCCAAGAATTTTAAAAAGTTGGACGTCCCATACAAGACAATCGATTTCCGAAAAAATATAAAATGGGAGTACAATTAAAAAAGTCATATTACATTGACCTATGTTTCTCAGGGAAAGTTGTTCCGTTCGATCTGTAGAGCTTAGCGTTTTTGGGAACGTCCATCAGTATCGCCCTGTATACTATAGCATACATTTTACTCTGTGGTTTCACTAGGTTTTCCGTGTTTTTCTTGTTGATATAGCAACGAAACATGAATACAAAATATAGAAAAATAAAATTCTGCAATGTAAAATCGTGCAATTTGTGCTATAGAGAAGTTCAGAATTCAAAGTGTAGTAAGTACTGAATTTAAATGAGACACGTTTGGTGCAGACATGGCGCATTTTATGCAAATTAAATATTCCGTTCAGCATAAGAAATAGAAAAGAGAACGACATTCTTATTTATCGCTAAAATAGGTAGGTCAGTTTAAAGATTACTCTCCCATTCAAGTATAACAATTGATAACCTATTATTATGCGTTTACCTGACAAGATAAATGTTACATGCATTCTGAAAATCGATGTCAAGGGAGTCGGCGTGGAGCGATTCGGCATGGTGAGATTCTGTAATAATGATAAGAGAACAATTCTCAAGGTATAAATAAAAATAATCAAATTAATGTGTATAAAAAAATAATACAATATAGGCAACTTAAAAACTACTTAAACTTAACCAAATCAAAAAGCCTGCCTCTTATCGATCCGGGTGTAAAGGTCCCTATAACACTCGCTGCGTTACTGCGTTGAATTGCTATGGCCAACCTTTGCACCAAGAAGGAACAAGCAAGGGGGTTACCTCCTGTGTACTCCTCCTCCTCCCCAGGTATTAATATGTACATGGGAATACTTCAAAATACCTACTCACTGGGGCCGTCAAACAAAGTCAAATATTTTTCAATTAGAAATTTAAAGTCAAGTATAGTATTGCGCCATGTTATGCCGGCATAGAATAGCATCACCCCATTTCTTTCCTGTGGGTGTCGTACGAGGCGACTGAGGGACTCGAGGGTTTTAAGTGTATTGCAATTTTAGGCGACAGGCTGGCAACCTGTCACTATAGTGATACACGACTTATCTGCAACGACCCTCAAATGTTGTCAGACGTGGCAATAACGACCATAATTTTGCGATCGTTATCGCTCTGCCTACCCCGCAAGGGATAAAGGCGTGATATGTGTATGTGAGTATAGTATTTATCATATAAAATACCTACTTATAAAAAACCCACCCCTCTTGCTTGTCCATTACTTTAATAACTACTCTGAACTGTTTGCTTAATTCAATCAATTAATCCATTTAGTTCTTATGATAGCTTTATTAACCTTAAGCTAGCTTAGGTAGGTTTAATTACATTGGTATAATCTTAGACTGTTATTATATTATACAAACTATAAAAGGTTACATTTAATTAAATATAACCTAAGTTTCAGGGTGTGTTTTACTAATAAAACTTGTCATTTATATCTTTGATGTTTACAGTTGACGTCTCACCACCGTACGTGAGTGTGGTTAGATAGGCTATCTTTCACGATAGCTTGGCAATAGCCATCGTTGACATTTGCTACCACTGTACTCGGACTTTGGATAGCGATATATCGTTTTCCTCAGTAAATTTATGAATGTCTTGCTAGAATATAGGGATACAAGTCAAGTTCACTGCAGAGGCTTGACTTGTATCCTTATTGCCAAGCTAACGTGAAAGCACTATAGTCATCATCTGCCTGCCCTTATCCCAATTCATTTGGGGTCGGCGCAACATGTTTTCTTCTTCCATTCATCTCTATCAGCAGTCAAATCCTCATTTATGCCCTTTTTGTTCATGTCTTTTACACAATCCATCCAAACCTTTTTGGGCCGTCCTCTCCTCCTGCATCCATCCACATTCATGTTCATTACTTTCTTTAGCAAATGCTCCTCATCCCTCCTCATAACATGCCCATACCAAGAAAGACGGTTCCCTCTCATCTTATCTGTCACTGGAGCAACTTTCAAACTTCCTCTTATATACTCATTCCTTATCTTATCTATCCTGGTCACACCACACATCCATCTCAACATTCTCAAAGCACTATAGTATCGGTGAAAGCACTATAGTATCGGTGTTGAATTGTTCAAGATTTGAAGAGGTCTCCAGCTCTCTGAATAAAGCACTTTTGTTCCTTCTGATTCCACTCGAAAGCGATTGACTGAGGAATAAAGAGGGCACATCGTGGTCCGAGATGAACGGAAACGGAAAATTAAATAAAAATTTAGGATTTTACTTTCCATTCGATTTAACATTCGATTCGATATTGCTTCTAACTCAAAATGAACAAGTTTAATACGTACGTATCGTAGAATTAATAGCGTAGTGGGGTTTTGGGGGGTATCGGCAAACAAAGCTTTCTCTCGTAAAATATATTTACCGGCGAACAGAACTTTTGGAAATCAATTATATCGTTCATTTTTCGACATACTGGGATTCTGCAACCATAGTGCTCCTTTATGTTAGTAATTAACTGACTTAGTACACGAATTCTTTTAAGTCTGAAGATATCTCTAATAGATCCTCCGAATCCACTTTTACAACCTTTTCTATATAACTTGATATTCTCTTTTTGTAACTTAATACACGCACGTGGGCTTACCCACGTATTTGTACGCAATTTACTTACTAAAATCAAAGCTTTTTCGAGACACAGTAGAGTAAATATTTACACCAAGTAATTTATATAAAAAAAAAGATGTTATTTTCGTATCACGTTCAAAAATTTAACAGAAAAAAGGCTTATGAGCAATGTATTAATAAATGCCAAATATGCATGTTATGAGTCTGAAGAAAATATTCTGATTTATGAATTTAACGAGTTGAACGAACGAAAATTTTATAAGTATAAATTGGAGAAAATGAGTGCTTGAAAATAAAGTTTATTAACCTAAGATTACTTACAAAGTAACAATAATAATTCAGAGATTTTTCTTTGTTTACAATAAATATGAAAGCAGTTTTACGTTAGTATCTTCTACTGCATTCGTGTGTATAATTGAACACCAGTAATAAAACAAAGCAAATAGAATCAGAGCTCTGAGTAATTTCATTAGGTCATTATACTTGTAGCTGTAGGTTGTAGCATCTTGTAGTACGTGTCCGAGTCAATTCAATTCAATTGCTTTATACAGGGTGTAAGAGACGGTGTACCGAAAACTTTGCAGGCGTGATCATATTTTTTTCGACTTCCCATACAGAGTCAATCAGCTGGTCGGGAATGTTGTATAGAAGGTCCAAAAATTTATTCGTTTCCCAACATAGCCTTCATAGAAAAAGTCGTTCAGTTTCATGGTCTGAACACGCCTGCAAAGTTTTCGTTACACCGTCTCTTACACCCTGTATTATGGCGTTTCCATTGTGATTTCGCCAGTGTCAATAAGGCCCGTAGTTATAAGTCACAGTCACCTCACCTCTGAGATGATGCATGCCGTAGGTGCATGCTGATTGGAATGTCTGCGTCAACTCATATATCAGTTTGACACTGACGGACCCGAGATCTTACATCTTTGCCGTGTAACTGATGTGCTGCCAGCCTAGAGCAAGTCTTGCGTTCCGACCTCACCGCTAGGTTAGTATTATGTTCCTTAGTTCCGACTCGGAGACAAAAGGCAGTGGTGAGTGTGCCACAGGTGCCGTAAAATCATGTATAATATATTATTAGTATTAACGGGATATCACCACGATTATGTTTGTTTTTACCTCAATATTTTGAAGCGGTTGCACGCTCCATGATCACGAGTAGACTGTTTTGGCGAATTTTGTCATCTTGCTAAGGGCAAACATAATTATCTGTCTGGCCTGTTTCTGATACGTCGACTGCGATCCGTTCGTATAATCGTGGTGATAATCCCGTTAATACTAATAATTTAAGTGTTGTGAACAACCGCGATAATCTCAAAACATATATGTATAATATAGTTGTGTAGTCATTGATGAAAGCTGAAGTGAGTCGAGCAGTCTACCGAAAGAATGCCTGCAGCGTACATTGGTTATAGATTCTTTCTTAAGGATATCAGGAATGCACTAAGGTGCACATTCCTGTATTGAAATGTAGATGTGTTACATATCATGAGGGTATTCTGTAAAACTTATGTGATAAGCTAACGGTGATGATTTAAGTTCGAAAATACCAATGCGACCTCGCACATTGATGCTAATTTCAGGGACCAGATGAACTGATATCTTGAAGACTGACTGGATGGTGATAAGGAGAGTCTGAGTTTTGGCATAGGTACCGTGGCCTATCTTCAGAAAGAATACCTACATTATGTAATTTCACCGACCGTCTTTTAGAACGCACGATAGCTCAAAATGTGTCGAAAACCATGGTTGGATAGAACCCGGCTCTGGTATGTAACTTTTGGTGACTTTATTTTCTTAAATCAAACTGCTTAGTTCAAAGGCTGCTTTCATCGTAAATTACGTAAATTGTATCATTCTTTCTCAGATAGCAAATATTTGCTTTGAGCGGTAAATTCATATAATTAGGAGGTCGTTACTCGAGGGTAGGTATTCATTCTCCAAGACAAAGAATACTAATAAGATATTTTATTACATTTTTACCGTTTCTTCTGTATCGTAAAGCCTTTGTTTTAACAAACTGTCTCTTTTTGTTAGCGTTTTATTATATCTGTCCAACATTGGTCCAATGCAATTAAACTTTACAAACAATCCAACAATAGTTTCAAAAGAGATCATCTAATCTAAATATTTTCTAAAGTTCTCATAACTTTAATTCAAAAGGTTGTCAATGACAGTTCGTTTTATTAGTTTTATCAATGTCAAGTGAAATAAGATTCTAGATATTTCTTAAGGTAAATATATATAAGATGTACAGAACTTCGGGTGCGATAATACGATCTACTACTTCTACTACTGCTACAGCCACAATAGTCCACTGCTGGACATGAGCCTCCTCCAATCGGGAGGTATTGCCATGCTCACCACGCTTGGCAGGCGGATTGGCGAGCGTAGTGCAAGACTTTGTAGATATTCTCAAGAAACGCTGCGGCTCGCTCCCAGGATCCATACCTTAATCGCCTTTTACGACATCCACGAGCAGAAATAGGGTGATGCTATTATAAGCCGCTACCACACGGCAATAAGCGGAACGGCACGGGACGGATAAATCGATCTAGCTAGGTTCTATTTTCCAAAAATATCCCTGAACGGCAGAAAAATCCGAGCAATGCTCGATCAATCAGGTACATTTTTCTGTAAGGGGGCGGCCAGTAACGAATAGCGGTTGCTCCACCGACAAGAGCATGGCTCTTAAACAAATAAGAACAATTTTTAACACTCGATCTTGATTCGAAGTTGTTTTGACATACATACATACATACATATATCACGCCTTTATCCCTTGCGGGGTAGGCAGAGCGGTAACGGCCGTAAGAATACGGCCACTATCGCCACGTCTGACAAATATAGAAGGCCGTTTGAGTAATTTGTATATCACTATAATGACAGGTTGTCAGCCTGTCGCCTAAAAGTTGTGATACACCTGAAACCCTCAAATCCCTTAGTCGCCTCTTACGACACCCACGGGTAGGAAATGGGGTGATGCTATTCTAAGCCGGCATCACACGGCATAGTTGTTTTGAAGAATGGTTTAAGATGTTGGCATCTTTGTCAAACGTATTAACTGGCATGTCATATTTGTATGCAGTAATATGTAGGTATGTATTGTGGAATAGACGTCATGACGTCAATATTGGTTCAGCTACTCGATAGAGGATGTCGCACCGTATTGATCTTATATACCTTGGTGAAACCTTTTAACTGGCATATCATATTTGTATGCAATACGAGATATTTTTCAGCGGCAATAAGTTATTTTCAACGGTCAAAAGTAATTTTCGCCAGTAATAAGTGACCTATATTATTCTACTGTTTTATCTTAGTACAAAATTTGATTGGAGTCTAATCAGCCGCTTACATGTCCTAACAATCACACACACAACACCGCCTTTATAATATTAGTAGGATGTAGCGCCCTTGCTACGGTGGCTACGACAGCGCGTACTACGGTTCGTCTACGCCTGTAGCAAATTCGACTCCAGAAAAGGTTAGAATAGGGTTAGTTAAGGGTACTGTTCAAAAAATACAAATACGAATACTTTAAATAAATAAACTCTGTTTTTGGACGTTCGCATGCAAAAATCTGCAACCAATATTGCTTATATCAAAGTAGTTAAAACTTATCCATTCAGATAGTCCCATACATTCAGGTAAACTCTTGACCATAAGAGCATCGAGTTATAGAATTTTTAGTACCTGCGGTTAGGTTAGGTCAGCTAGTAAATCAGTCGTTGTGGATTTCCGTGCACGGAACTGAATTACAACGTTTCAGAAATTGAGTACTACACAATAACAAAATAAGTTTTCGTAGTAATATCATGCATGATATATAATGGTTTGTTGGAATTGCCTATTTTGTTTTCAGTTTTATTTGTTTTTCGTTTCAGCTATTAAAAGTCGGTTTCAATTTAATTTATGAAAAAGTTGGTTTACATTTATTTATCATCGGTGGTATTTTTCATATTACAATAAAAAAAATGATTTTATGTACGGTGAAAAATACAGAATGATACATACACAGATTACACAGGATGTAAAAAAAACAAATATTTTTCCCAAGAAATAGGTCGAACAAGAAAAAAAAAATTGGACCTTTGTTATGAGTTTGTATCTTTGATTTTATCTAACATTTTTATGCATTGACTACCAATAAGCGGTATTTATTTTGTCCTACAATTAAGAAATATTTTTGCCTTTATAAGTAAAGGATATAATAACATAACAAAAATCTTTATTGCACTAAATTTGAACAACAGTAGAAAAACACAAACAAAGAAAACAGTACAACAAGGCGACCTTAAGATACCATCAAGACAATTTAATATCTTCTTGTTTTACACCTTTTTGTGTTCTGTTACATGTAGTCTGAAACAGCACACCTATAAAATTCATGCAGTTTATTTTGTTCCGCTGTAGTCCGTCACGGACTACTTTTGTGTTAAGTAGTATATAAATTTCAATTCTGGCGAGACATTTGCTTCGTTCATTTTTAAATTCTGTTCCCAAAGGGTTAAAAGGCTAGATGTATATCCATCGGTCTGTCATCAGATTGTGTATCTCACATACATAAATCGTAAGACAGATATTTTTTCGCGGATTATGTATTATTGCCGCACTCTGACCAAAAAAACTATACAATACATACACAAATCACGCTTTTATCCCTCGCGGGGTAGGTAGAGCGTTAGAAACAGTAAAATACGGTCGTTGTCACTTAACTAGTAAGTCTTCTGAGGCGGATCGCACACTTAACGCACGACGGAGCGCTAAAATATCGCAGTGGTCTGTCAGATCCATTCTAGAAATGTCAACCCTCATACTAAAACCGCTCAACCGCTGTTGACGCAGCGCTAGCGTCGTCCATCGACTTTTTATGTACTTTTTACTTAGTATGGATCTGACAGACTACTGCAATATTTTAGCGATCCGTCGTGCGTTAACTATGCGATCCGCCTAAATAGTGAATAGTATTACCATATTAATTTCTTAACTTCCATGTCAAATCATCTAGGTTAGGTAGCCGACCCCGATAGAGAAACGGGATAAGGTTGAATTTCGAAATTTTACGTGAATTACGTGAAATGCAAACAGAAAGATAGATTCTGCTGTTTGTAAATTTTATGATGAAATTTGATTTTACTTTCTAGGCTAAGGTCTTCTTATGCGATAAAGCTTCTCTAGCGTGCGTATTTCAGACATTCTAAGTTTTTTTATTTTCTTTCTAGCTAGGTTGAAAGCGTAAAGTGTGAGCGAATATTTGTATTATTATAACCAAATATTTCTATCACTCAGTTATTTGTTTGCTAAAATGTTATTATTATGTTATTATTAGATTCCTAAATTAAACTCAAATTAGAGAGCCCTCGGTAATTAAAGAACAAACGACAATTTAAATTTCAATTTAAGAAATAAATGCAAATTCGGGTCCTCCCTCTTTCATTTGTTTTTATTAGAAAGCTACATTAAAAGCCCCTCAGAATCGAGGCCTTTATCGGAGCTCACGGTCACAGGTTGTTAAGTAGTGAAAATGCTAATGAGACAAAGTGTCAGACACATCAGTGGCGTGCTACTACTAGAGTTCAGAGAGAAGTCCCGCGAAAAACATTTAAATGACTCTTAATATGACATTCATAAGGGTCATTTAAACTTTTTTCGCGGGACTTCTTTCGCGGCGCGGACTCTACATAGGTCCCGGTTGCTGTCTATGATCACTTAGACGACGGTCGTTACACAACCGTGGCAGAGGCCTTTGTAGGTACTTGTAAAAGGCGGTTGAAAAATTCAGACACTAGGGTTCATCGGGTCGTTGAACGACTTGGTGTCCCATACGAAAAAATTAAATAAAAAAAACTACTGAAACAGCCACAGCAGTCCACAGATGGAAATGGCCCGTTAAGGTGAACGCAATCTTACCTGCACCGAACAATCTGAATTTTAGAATTCTTTATAATGAAATCCTATGAAACCTCGCACATTTGCCGGATTCGACCAAATCGACCGATTTGGTTCGAGCAAATGTGCGAGGTGTCAAAGGATTTCATATAAAGAATTCAAAAATTCGGATAAGTGTGCGTTCACCTTTATTAGGCCATATACACACCACGCTTGGCAGACGGATTGGCGAGCGCAATATTCAAATTATTCACAGGGAGCGCTACTACCCATTCCCTGGATTTACTGTCGTCTTATACAATACTCTCAGGTGGAAATGGGGTCATGCTATTCTACGACGTAGGTATACCGTTCACCAAATACTGCCATTGGCGATGGAGGGTCTGATATGTTCAAAGACTGGTAATTAAAGATCGGAAACCGGAACTCATTTGTGAAGTTCAATGCTTTGTTAAGGAATTTTATACTTTGTTCAGATGCATGGTGTGAATGCACCCTATCAGTATCAGAAAGTTGAAAATGTGTTTCTGACCCCGGGGCCACCAAACTACGCCTGGCGGCTTGGTAGGGAGCTCAGGCTCACCCGGAAATCTTATAATAGTTCAAACAACCAGCTCAATCACTGGCTGACTAGGCTTAGGAGTTGTTCTCGGAAGAACGGATCGGACTGAAATCCGAAAGGCTGTGACTTACATCTTGTAAACGGATAATCATATTTGATTTCGTAATATCCTTATCACACCCCACATCGGACAAAGGCGTGATATATATATATATATATATATTGTAATACATAACATAAATACATGTATCACGCCTCTATAAAAGGAGAGTGTAATGTGTATGAAAACAAAAAATACCGTTACCACTAAAAATTCTGATACTAGGGCTGGATAGGACGGTCGTCGAATTTCATGGGCTGGTTCATCCCTTGAAAGGAAGTAAGTACTTTTAGTAACCCCCTGTATTATAAATCCGAAATTCCACAAGTTTGACATTTCAAACGAAAACATTCCTTCTTTGACCTAAATGCCTGTATTTCTGTACGATATTTTGATTAAACGTTGCGTGATTCTGCTGTGTGACGCCGGCTTAGAATAGCATCACCCCATTTCTTACCTGTGGGTATAGTAAGTGGCGACTGAGGGACTTGAGGATTTCAGGTGTATTACAACTTTTAGGCGACAGGGTGACAACCCGTCACTATAGTAGGTATATACGACTTATCTGAAACGACCCCCAATATTTTTTAGACGTAGCGATAGCGAACGTATCTTCCGTTAACGCTCTGCCAACCCCGCAAGGAATAAAGACGTGATATGTGTATGTATGTATACGGAGTGTATGGTACAGCGTCCCACTGATAGGGTGCAAGCAGACCATGAAATTGAACAACTTTCCCCCAGGAACATATGTCAGGAAACATCAAAAAAATTTTTGGTTTCCTAAAGTAAATGCAGTCAGGTGATCGCGATTTTGTATGGGAGGTCGAACATTTTTTGTCGTTTCCTGACATATTATGTTCATAGGGGAAAGTAGTTCAGTTTCATGGTTTGCTTGTACCATATCAGTATTCGGGACCGCTGTCCCCAACACCCTGTATATGTGTGTTGCGTGATTTCGTACGAACAGGTGGGCTGATAACGCCACCGAATTCCTTCGGACACCCACTAGTCAACACAAGATTTATGGTCTTGAGTCGAAGTTCAAGGGCGAAACCATTTGGCATCAGGGGCATTTCACGCCTCTAACTTGATAGACATTTTGTAGGTAGCTACGTTACGCCACCACGTTTTATCAAGATGTTTTTTTACCATGTATTGTTTTGTTGTTTAGTAGTTTTAGGATTGGCAAATTCAATAAAGTAAAGGATCATGACAACTTTTGTTTGGATGCTCGTCCTGTTTTTCATCAGTCTTGCGTCACACTTGCAGGAATCGCATCAAAGCCAAAGTTATATAATAATAGAGATTAAATATTGCTTATCATTTTGGCATAGGGAATTTTTATGCAACATACTAGTTCTGGAGTTATTGAGTGTCAAAGTCGGGCATCGAAAGAGACAAAAGTGCTGATGTTTGGCGCTCTTTAGTGTATTTAGTTCCTAAATACGTTATTCTCGGTAAGCAGTGTAGAAAAGGTTAACGCCTCAGTATTTTTTTTCTTAAAATAGGTAAACGTAGATTTTCAATTTTATTTTTATTATTTTTTCGGGTTTTGTGCGACAATTAACGTTATTTTTAATTGAAATTGGCGATATTATATATTGCATTTATTTGTTTTGCTACGCAAGACACATGGTTAGCCCATGTATGGTCATTCTTCTTTGACCAGTAAATGTCGATCTGGTTTAGGAAATGTATTATCTGTCTGGTAGTCTCTCCTACCTTGTTATAACATAACTTGGTAAAATCGAAGAGTTTAGTTACCATCGCTTGGTCAAACTAAAACACGGCTTTTAAACTCCGAACATTAATTTGTATGACGACTTAGGCGGATCGCACACTAAACGCACGACGGAGCGCTTAAATATCGTAGCGGTCTGTCAGATCCATACTAGAAACGTCACTCCCCACACTATAACCCCACTCGACGGACGACACTGCGATAGCGCTGCGCTGACAGCGGTTGAGCGGTTTTAGTATGGGGATTGACATTTCTAGTATGGATCTGACAGACCACTGCGATGATTTAGCGCTCCGTCGTCCGTTAAGTGTGCGATCCGCCTTACTTGCATAACTACTAAGCTTATTATTCGTCGAAAAACGACTGCTTGTGCTACGTAAGTAGCTGAGCTTCTGCTTTATGGTCCATAGTGTGGTTGTGGTCCCTCAACGTAACTCAATTACCGGCACATACCGGGTGGATTTAGTCTGATCTGTTCTTCCCAGAACAAGTCCTAAGCCCAGGCTCGCCCCAAGGGCTTTGATCAACCAATCAATTATTTCCGGGTGAGCTCTTGCTCCCCACCAATCCGACAGGCGTAGATTTGATGGCCCCGGGGCCAAAATTGCAGAGTCCATGACAAAAAAAACAACGTAACTCATGTACAAAACAAAAATTTCAGGATGCCATTTTTAAGATTGTCACGGCTTACAGCAGAAATATTACTTTTCTGAATGCAGCATCTTTTACTGTATCATATGCCCGGCTTGTCAACCTGGCGGATCGCACACTTAACGCACAACGGACCGCTAAAATATCGCAGCGTTCTGTCAGATCCATACTAGAAATGCCAATCTCCATACGAAAACCGCATTCGACGGACGACGTTGCGATAGCGCTGCGTCGAGTGCGTTGTACGGTTTTAGTATGAGGATCGACATTTCTAGTATGGATTTGATGTAATGTCAAGTGATGATGATTGGATGTCAAGTGTGCTATCCGCAGTAATGATCACAAAAAATTTAAACTTAAAAAAAAATTGAAATGTGAACGTATTAGGAATTAGTCAAGATTTCAATCGTTTATTTCCAAGTACCGACCGTGAGACCGTGTGATGCCGGCTTAGTATAGCATCACCCTATTTCTTTCACGTGGGTGTCGTAGAAGCCGACTAAGGGACTCAAGGGTCACATGTGTATTGTAATTTTAGAGGACAGATTGACAACCTGTCACTATAGTGGTACATGACTTATCTGAAACGACCCTCAAATATACAATAGACGTGGCGATAACGGCCGTAATTTTACGGTCGTTAAAGGTCTCCCGCCAGGGATATAGGCGTGATTTGTGTGTGTGTACGTTTTTCCAAGTAGATTCACAAATCAGTAAGAATAAATAAATAGGTAGTAGTTAGTCATTTAAAAAAAGAAATAGTTGTCAGACACTGTTTTAGACAGCCACCGTTGACAGGTTTTAATGTGCTTTCATTTTTGTGTATAAATGTAGGTACCTAGAACATTGTACCCTTCTTCTTCTTTCTTTCGCCTTGCCTTATCCCGTTCTTTGTCGGGGTCGGCTACCTAACCTCGGGGATTTGACGTGGAACCAAGTTTTTACACAGCGCGACTGCCATCTGACCTCAGCAACCCGAAGGCTAACCTGGCCCGAATCCTAGGTTAAGTCACATTCAAATATCATCTGGGTATTTGAATGTGACTTGTGAATGTGAATGTGGGTTTCATCACGATGTTTTTCCCTCACCAGCAGTACCCTTTTTTAGCAGTCAGTAAATGTAGAACATTGTACCCTATTTTAAGAAATTCAGACATTGAAGGTAAAACTTCGACCCAGCAACCAGCCCCCAACTCAAATATCTAAAAAAGAACAAGAGGCATATAACCTTTTTCAGCCCACGTCTACCTTGTATTGAGTGAGGTGAGGGCTTCTTCCAAATAGGGAATTTTCTTTTATTTATTTTGTTTAAATTATTATTCTGGTCGCTGGATATATGGCGCTGTGCTTGGTATGTTACCGCAAAAGACGGAACGTAATATATATTTTTTTTAAACTTCGACTCGGAATCTTTCGGAACGAATGTGTCAGTGCACGCCAGACTGCCGGTCAGTGTTGTAAAGTTTATTTTTTATTTTTTTTTGGCTTTAGAATCTACACTGGAATCTAGTAACACAGTCAGTTCAACGCCATCTATCGAGTTCTTGGTATAATAGTTTTTTTTTAATTCTCAAAAAGAAAACCTCCTATTCCTTGCAAACAAAAGTCATACCAAATGGTTCCCAAATTCGGAAAAAAATATTTAAAAGCAACTAGTTCATTATTACATCTTTTCATTGTAATGGTCGCATTAGCCCAATGTAGCGGGGCGGCCTTCGGCTAATCCAAAATAGTTGTTTTATAATTAGCACTGTAAGTAGGTACTTATACAAATGAAATGTCGTAATCTAGATTTCTTTATCCGATAACTGACATCATCATCTGAAAACTGTGATTTAGCAAAAATTATACCGACTTTACGGTGAACAAATACTCACCGTGTTATTACCAAAGTTACACAAGAAATTGTCTAAGCCGTTTGTCAACGATGCCTTGTGATGCCGGCTTAGAATTGCATCACACCATATCCTTCCCGCGGGTGTCGTAAGAGGCGACTAAGGGACTCGAGAGTATTGGTGTATTACAATTTTTAGGCGACAGGCTGACAACCTGTCACTATAGTGATACACATGTTTTCTGAAACAACCTTGGAAAACAATCCTCAAAAATGTCAGACGTGGCGATAGCGACCGTATTCTTACGGCCGTGGACGCTCTGCCTACCCCGCAAGGGATAAAGGCGTGATATATGTATGTATGTATGTATGTTTGTCAACGACAAATTGATATGTAAACGTCATTTAACTAAACCCGTGTCTAACTTTGTGGTACCTAATAAAACAGATAGGCCTGCACCTAACTACCGAACCGAACCGTTTTTGATTCCCAAACCTGAGAATAAGAAGCTACGTGTAAAAACAACATTCAAAGATATTCCATATTCATAATAATTTTACACACATAGGTACGTAGGTTGATAGACAACCTTCTTTTTTAGGTCGGCAACCAATAGTAAATTTTAATGGCAGCGATTTAAACGCAGCAACTACAAAACAGCCATGCGGGGCGGGCCAATTAGACGCTTTATAAACTTCAGGCAGTTAATCATCCAGCGGACGTTATCATACATGTTATCATATCTACAGTAGAGGAGGTTCAATCCAACGCCGCGGTCGCCAGTTTCCGAACGAACGCCGGCCGCTGCTAGCGCGCGCAAAGTTTCCCGCGCGCGCCAAATGTGAAAACATTTTCCCGCCAATTCTAACTTCAGACATCTCACAAAATTCTAAACAAACTATTATAGTTACGCTCGTAATAAAAAAGTGTTTAATAAAACAACTCTTTTTAACTCATATCAAAAGGAAACATAGATTTTTAATGCGCGAATTTACGGTTTTAAAAACAACAAACTTTTTGTATCTTGAAAGTGGTGTATTTTGGGAAAACATTCAGCATTGATCCAGGTTTCCATGATCAAGGGGAATATCTCGTAAGTTTTGTGATTTTTTTGGTTTTTGTTTATGCAATGTTTTCCCGTTCAAGATTCGATATATGTACGTCTGCTCACGAAAATGTTTGCACGTTATCTAGAGCACAGCTGGTCTCTGTTTTATTAAAGGATTAAATTACACCGAAAACTAATGCATGTTGAATTATTTCCCTACGCATATTCGATGTCTGCAAACAAACTAAATCTCTCTTTTATTTATTTTATTTTGCATCTTACTTTATTTATTGTAACCGTTACTTGTATAAAATTTCACTAAAGAAAGTCGTAATTTAGCACAAATTTTAAACCAAATTTACACAGTTGAGAAATTTAATACCTATCCCAAATTTAATTTGATAATTTAAAATTGCTTTTGGTAAAATATATTGCAATTAAATAAATTTGATAATTGCGAAACTAATTTTGATTAAATTTATTGCATTTAGGTACTAGTCTAACTAAGTATATAATATAAGCTACTACGTATTGTTTATTTGACTAGGCTACCTTTCGTAGCTCCTATTTGTAATTTGTTTTATTTTTAAGTTGACATAACTACTCACAGCTAGTACTTATTTCTAACCCAATAAAAATAAACATCAATATCGGCAACCACCGATATCGGATTTTGAATTACCTAATGAGTAAGTACAATGAGGTGAAGTCACTGGCGGAAAAGAAACGAATGGCGGTTGCTCCAGCGACAAGAGCATGGCTCTTAAATAAAGAAGAAGAATGATTAGGTACAAGGACATTAATATCAACACATACATACACACATACACATACAGATATCACACCTTTATCCCTTGCGGGGTAGGCAAAGCGTTAATGAACGTAAAATTACGGTCGTTATCGCCACGTCTGACAAATATTTGAGGGTTAATTCAGATAATTCATGTATCACTCTAGTGACAGGTTGTCAGCCTGTCGCCTAAAATTGCAATACACAAACCCTCGAGTCCCCTAGTCGCCTCCTGCGACGCCCAAGGGAAAGAAATGGGGTGATTCTATTCTAAGCCGGCATCACACGGCATCAACATACACTGTTCCAATATTACGCAAAGGTATGTGTCGTTGTCGTCGTCGTCGTCCGTCCGTCGAGTGCGGGTTTCAGTATGGGGGTGACGTTTCTAGTATGAACCTGACAGACCGCTATGATATTTTAGCGCTCTGTCGTGCGTTAAGTGTGCGATCGGCAATAGAAGAATTTGCGGTAAAATGTATTCACATTAAATATGGTCCAGAAAACTTAATTTGTAGGTTAGATTTTTTCAGAAGCATATCCTGTCCATTCTTTCGAAACATAATGCAATTTATTATACTTATATAGTTAGTCGTTCAAATTGTGCTTCCATAGTGGGGGGGAAGAGTAAGTAAGTGGAGAAAAGGAAGTAACGTGATCTGCATGTTTGATTGATGCTAGTAAGTAGGTGCCTACTCTTCGTGGCTTGGGACACTTTATTTTTTTACCATCTTTATTGTTATTATATACACATATCACAAACCTACAAAATTACGGTCGTTATCGCCACGTCTGACAAATGTTTGAGGGTCGTTTCAGATAGCCGCGCATTACTAGAGTGACAGGTTTTAAGCCTGTCGCCTACAATTGCAATACAAATGAAACCCTCGAGTCGCTTAGTCGGTTTCTACGACACCCACGGGAAAGAAATGGGGTGATGCTATTCTAAGCCGGCATCACACGGCGGTTTATTATTATTACTTACTTATTATTAAACTGTCAATTGTCAATACACAATAAACTGCTCCAAGCTCTCATAAACACTCCGTGTGGCCTTCGTTCGTTTGCCGTGTGATGCCGGCTTAGAATAGCATCACCCCATTTCTTTCCCGTGGGTGTCGTAGAAGCCGACTAAGGGACTCGAGGGTTTTATGTGGAATTTTAGGCAACAGGCTGACAATCTGTCACTATAGTGATACATAACTTATCTGAAAATACCCTTAAATATTGGCAAACGTGGCGATAAACACCGTAATATTACGGTCGGTAACGCTCTGCCTACTCTGCCAGGGAAATAGGCGTGATTTGTGTATGTGTGTGTGGCCTTCGTTTCCTCTGCTACATTGGCTGCTAATTTAAAACATAGGTACTATAAAATAACCTAACCCTTACCCAGAATACATTTTTGTCCAGTATTTTACTCATATTTATGTACTGACCGGTAACGGTTCGCTGGTTGCCAAAATATTTCGTTCATTTTCATTTGAAAGCTTAATACCTACGTCATTCACACTCGACTACATACTGGTATAAAACATCTTAACAGGTATGATAAATTTCTATGGAGTATGGTATGTATTGTAAGTTAAATGTCAATCTTGGTGCAGCTACTCAATTGAGTAAGTCAGATGTCTTAGACAACAGATGTCGCTGTTAGTTTTGTTGCCGCTGGTTAAGACATTGAGGGCTGAAGCACCTGATTGTCCCGTGTTTCGGAAGGTACGTGAAGCAGTAGGTCCCGGTTGCTGTCTATGATTATTTAGACGGCGGTAGTTACACAACACGTTATGTCAGTAGCCTGTGCTACTTGTAGAAGGCAGTTGAAAAATTCTGACACTTGTGTTCACTGGGTCGTATTACGATTCGGTCCCACATGAAAAGAGAGAGAGTTTTCCTAAAACGCGCATTAGCTTAATTCAGGGTTTCCAAAGTGGGGTTCACTAACCCCTAGGGGTTCGTCATTCGACGGCAAGGGGTTCGCGACAAGATTTACGTAATGGTGGCTCGAGTCAGACTTAAGGTTAAAATTGTCCAAAATTACTCCTAACATTGAATCCATTTGCGGTAAGACACAAGCACACCCATCACATTAACATTACAGGGACATTTCCTTTGGTACTTTATGTGTTACTTATTATTCAAATAAAATCCTTATTTACTTAAACATTTTTTTTTCTTTGAGTAATTCTATGTAAGGGGTTCGCTGTCACTTGGAAATTTTAACAGGGGTTCGTGGAGCTGGAAGTTTAAAGAACCCTGGCTTAATTGCGCGATCTTTTTCAAAAACATTGGAAAATGCGTGTTCCCGTTTGAATGAGACATTTTACCGTGGTAGTAAGTAGGTATAGCCTATGTCTTATTCTAGATATTGATTTACCTTCGTACAAAGTTTCATTTGAATCTATTCAGCCGTTGTAGCGCCAAGTCCTAACAAACACGCAAACATCCGCCTTTATAATATTAGTAGGATTAAGGGATCTACATCATTCTCTTCGCCTTATCCCGTTCTCTGTCGGGGTCGGCTACCTAACTTAAGGGATTTGACGTGCAACCAAGTTTTTACACAAAGCAACTGACGACTGAGGATCTACATATTTACAAAATAAATCTCTTCCTTGATGTTAGGTTAATCCTTTAAATCAGGGACAAGAGGTGCTGATGATTGTACCAGTTGAGTTGGGGCGAGGAACACACTTGACGCACGACGGACCGCAAAAATATTGCAGCGGTCTGTCAGATCCATACTAAAAATGTCAATCCCCATACTAATACCGCTTAACCTTAGCTTAGCTTATTGCAGTGTCATACATCGAGTGCGGTTTTATTATGGGGAGTGACGTTTCCACTATGGATCTGACAGACCGCTGCAATATTTTTGCGCTCCGTCGTGCGTCAAGTGTGTTCCTCGCCTATGATGTCTTTTTATCAGATGCTTTAAATCATTTCAGTAACTACATCTCTCTAGATCAAAAATTTTTTTATCATGAAAAGGAATTAGTTTTGATATCAAAAACAGGTTTAATTTTTACACTTTTTTATAATTAATTGATAACATTGTCACTTTGGAGTTTAACCAAAACAAATAAGATTAGGACATTGAAAACGATATAGACACCAACATCGTCTTACTTTCTACGGTAGTGCATCCGCCAAGACGAGCGACGCGAAACGCAATACCTACCTTTTCTCAAATATTTTGAAATATGATTACATATGTAATCTATTTCAAAATTTGTGTTAGACTTAAATAATAATATGGTTAAATATGAGTTTCGGGGTTTTCTAAATTTTAACCTCTAAGGAGGAAGTGAAAGAATTGTATGAAACTCCGTTTCATCTGTCCGAAGGGCATCCAACGCTACACTTGACGAGGCCAGGCGATACTTACATGACAAAAATATTTGAGAAAAGGTAGGTATTGCGTTTCGCGTCGCTCGTCTTGGCGGATGCACTACCGTTCAAAGTTTGTCCGGTAGATCGCGTTTTTTAAATTTAAAAAACGCGATCTACCGGACAAACTTTGAACCCTCTTTTGGTAAAAAAGCGGCAGGTACCTTTAGGGGTTTAAATTCATAAAATGCTGGAACACGTAAAAAAATATGTTTTTACTTTCAATCTAATAACAAAGGGACAAATCGGCTTAAAGCCCAACGAACTTTCAAACAAATATTATACCTACTTTTTGTTGGGGTTGAAATTGAAAGCCATTCTCACACAAATAACGCTGCGTAACGTTTGCGTCTGTCAGATCCATACTAGAAACGTCTATTCTAAAATCGCTGTTGACGCAGGTCCAATGCACGACGCTGCGTTGGCGCTTCGTCAACAGCGGCAGCGAACGGCCTTTGTAGTGGATGTTTTTTAGTGAAATGTACCTACTACCTAAACTTTATGTTTCTAGCTGTAGTTGTTTGGGCTCTGTTTGTGAGGGCATGCGTTTTTATGGGTATTATAATATTTTTTTACTCTAAGGGCAAGGTTTCCATTTTTGTGGTCACAAGTTAAATGAAGTTTCTGTTGTGACGCCGTCCTGCACTGGTAAGTAACCTTACCAAAGTTCGTGAAAATAAAGTCCTATAATGCCATATGTAGGAAAACAGTTCAAAGTTTTTGGACTTGAACGTCACTATGAACCCCGTGAAATGTGGTTAAAATAAAAGTTGGACATTTTGTTACTTTGCTTTCAGAACTTTCTTCAAGGATTGGTTTGGTTTTATACAACATCTTTTATGACCAAATAAGTACACAGTCCCAAATTCTTTATACCTACTTTTACTTCATTAAATGTAATCCTATTACTGTGATGTGAAAATCGTAATAAATGATTTGAACCTGAATCAACAAATATACCTACATTTTGAAGATAATATTTAGGCAACAAATAAATTGAGTTAAGCGCAAAAAAAACAATTAGTCGCATCGCAGCTAGTCGCTGAATACGACATGACGTCTAAACTATTTTCCATGCAAGTTGTCATACGCTTCAGTTTACGGATAAATGCTCAATTGTTTCCGGGTGGTTTCCGCCATTGCAAGTTTCCTCGCAGTTTTAAATTCTCTTTCAATATATCATATCATAGGTACTGAAATATATAAATATTGACAAGATACCCCCTCTGGATGTGCAAAAGCAGGGTAGGTGTGATTTGAATACAATAAGAAACATATTTCAAAATTCAAAATGAGAGCTGCAGGTAATAAATAAATTGCGCTCTAGTATCTGTCATTTTATCAAAATAAAGTACGAATATGGTCGGAAAAAACCTGTGTTTATTTATTTAATAATATTATGGTTTAAATGGACGGTTTTAATGTTGCGGCATGTGTAAATGTACGACAGGTGAAAAAATCAAAATATCAATCCTATAAAATTAAATACACTTACGATATCATACGATATTTTATTTTAGTACCTAGTGGAATTCTATTGATAATAAAGACATAAAATCTTTCGATAGCAGAGATTCCGCGACTAAAATATACATATATACCTACACATATTCCCATAGATTATGCCAAAGCATTCGACTGCATTGATTGGAGCATAATGTTCAAAGTTATGCAGGAAATGGGACTACCACAGCATCTCATCTTCTTGGTTCAAAACCTATACCTGAACAGCAAATCAATGGTAAGAATAGAGGAAGCCGTATCACAACCATTTCATGCAGAGCGTGGAGTACGCCAAGGCTGCATTCTCTCGCCACAGTTGTTCAATCTCATCGGTGAGCATATTATGAGAAGGGTTCTGGATAGCTGGGAGGGGGGAATCCGCGTAGGCGGTCACCTGATCAACAATTTGCGGTTTGCAGATGACACCACCATCATTGGCGCTTCTGAGTCCGAACTAGCAGCACTACTCGAACGAATTGCTACCATCAGCAAAGAGTTTGGACTCCACATTAACAGGAGCAAAACAAAGTGTATGTTTGTCGATAGGCAAGGAAATTTACAACGCACCAACGAACTGAGTGACCTCGACACCGTGAAAAGATCGTTTACCTGGGTTCGCAAATCAGTAAAGATGGTGACTGCGAACAGGAAGTTGTCAGGAGAGGCCAAATGACTAAGTCAGCTGTGAAGAGGCTAGAGAAGATATGGCGTAACCGGGGAATTAACCGCAAAACGAAAGTAAAGTTAATGAGGACCCTTATCTTTTCTATATTTTTGTACGCCTCTGAAACCTGGACATTAAAAGCCAGCGTTCAAAAGAAGATAGATTCGTTCGAGATGTGGTGCTGGCGCAAGATGCTCCGAATATCCTGGACAGAACGCCGCACCAACGAATCTATCTTGAAAGAACTTAAAATTGATACCAGGCTATCCGCCATCTGTACCCAACGCGTCCTTAAATTCTTTGGTCACACAGTCCGACGTGACCCAGATAGCCTGGAGAGGCTCCTCATAACTGGCCGTGTTGAGGGCACAAGAAGCAGAGGACGGGCACCATCACGTTGGAGTGACACAGTACAAGAAGCCACACACACCACCTTACAAACGGCACACATGGCTCAAGGCCGTGAAGTTTGGAGAAAGCTGGTGACGAATATAGCCCAGAAAAGTCACGTCCCTCAGCCATGAGGATACGACAAAAAAGAAGACCTACACATATCACGCCTTTATCCCTTGCGGGGCAGGTAGAGCGCTAACGACCAAGAAAATACGGTCGCTATCGCTACGTCTGACAAGATGTTTTGTGTTTGATCTCTCCGACCGATTTCGGCCATGGCGACCACTTTGACTCCTAATCAGATCGGCGCTGTGACTGGTTGTCAGCCTATCGCCTAAAAGTGCAATACACAAAAAGCCCTCGAGTCCCTTAGTCACCTCTTACGACACCCAAGGAAAAGAAATGGGGTGATGCTATTCTACGACGACATCACAATATACCTGGCGGCATGACCGAGCTGCACCGTCTTACACCAGCGGCCGAAGACTGGCTCAAAAACCTAAAAATTGACATATAGGATCCTGCGCAGAGAACTGCCATACGACATGATGATGATCACAATATACCTATCTAAAAAAGCTAAAAAGCTAAAATGTACTAGTGAAATATATTATAGGTATTAAAGTCCTAACCTACTAACACGGATTACGTCACTAATTGAATGAAATAAACTCGATAATAATTAACTACGTAGTGGTTTTGTGCTAAGTAGTTGTCACAGCGGGGATCTGTTTTAGCACTAGAATTTTATGCATAGCTACCACCACAACGTAGTCAATATTAGTTAATCAGTAAAAAGCGGCGGTAATAGACGATCGACTCAGTATGCTTGGCGCTGGACGCCTTCTTGCCAGATGGACCGATGATACATACATACATACATATATCACGCCTTTATCCCTTGCGGGACGTTCTCGTGGGTGTTGTAAAAGGCAAGTAAGGGACTCGAGGGATGTGTATTACAATTTTAGGCGACAGGCTGACAAACTGTCACTAGATGTATCATCGAAAAGGGCCCTCAATACTTGTCAGATGTGGCGAAAACGACCCTAATTTTACGATTGTTAACGCTCTGCCTACCCCGGAAGGGATAAAGGCGTGATTTGTGTGTGTGTGTGTGGGGGGGGGGGTAGGCAGAGCATTAACAGCCGTAAGAAAACGGTCGCTATCGCCACGTCTGACATCTTTGATTCATGGTGGACCAATGGTGTGACGACGTAAAGAGAGCGAAAACGAAAGATCATGCCTTGAGGCTTGCCCTGGGATGACCGCGTCCAGTAGTGGGCTGCTATAGGCCGATGAGCTGAATAAATGGTTTTATTGTAACAAATGCCGCACAATTTTGTAGTCTTTTGCCGAACCATTTTAGGCGTATATATAGCATTCTTAACGCACGTCCGAGCGCTAAAACATCGCAGCGGTATGTCAGATCCATACTAGAATTGTCAATCCCCATACTGTATGAAGCCGCATGTAGAAGCATATAGGGCACCGCATACCGCCGTCATAGTCAAAAAATGACAGCGGTATGCGTCATTTTCTGAATACCTGTTAAATAAAAGTGAAGAACTCTTTGTTACATATTACATACATACATACGAGTATATCACGCCGTTATCCCTTGTCACATGTGATAGAAAATGTACAGAATTGTCGATAATGAGTTAAATGGAATTGTTGCGAGCTTGTTGCGAGACATTCCGAATGTCATTTTGATAAATTGAATATTGATGATGAGGCGATATCGATTTACCGTTTGCGGTGCATAATAAAATTTTTACTATGATTTATGTGCATGTCTTTAAAATAATGTACGAAAATTATTTTGGTTATTATACCATAACCATAATAAGTTATTAGTATTAGTATTTGAGTGGGACACCGAGTCGTCCTACGACCCGATGAACCCTTATGTCTGAGCTTTTCAACCGCCTACTGGTAAATAATCATAGACAGCAACTGGGACCTACGGCTTAACGTACTCTCCGAAACACAGGGCCAATCTTTCTTACGATCAATCAGGTTGTTCAGCCTGCAATGTCTTAACCAAACTAGGAACAAATTCACAAAGAGATAAATATAAACTACATGAGTGCTGCCCCCATGAGTGTACCGTACATGAGTACAGGACAGTGCCGTATATGAGAATAGAACTCGGAAACTTTGCGTGGCAGGTAGACGCATTACCATTGCGCTACATCAGTCATCAAGCCAAGTAAATACCAAGCATTCTTCTTCTAGTCGTATCAGTGTATGTATGATTGCCATTTTGAAATTTGTTGTTCAGAGTATGAATAGTTTAACGGTGAAGCTTAAGAAGCTTAGGTAGTGCCGCGACTGCCGACAGCCGGTAGCCGCGGCAGGTGCCGTCGGCTGTCGGCAGTCGCCGTATACATCGGAATAGCATCTTTAGTGTTTTGAAAAGGCGGTCGTTCGGTAACCACCCTGCATGTTTGTGGCCTGTCGGATCAAATCAAGTCCAAACCATCTTAGAAACAGCTTTGGAGGCTGTGTAATTTTCCGGTATATTCACAATATTCAGACCGTCTGATCCACAGGCAGAACACAAATGTACCTATAGCGACATCAAAGGGTGGATATGAATGTTTTGATAACATAGTATATTTTTCTTGTATCAGAAATGCTGCTTTTTGAAACACCTCTGCCACCGATGGGCTTTTGCTTTTTGCCTATCCTTTTATATTTGGCGAGTCCAGCTGCGAAAAAAAGTGGGTAACATAGGTTTCATACCTGATGATCCTATAACCGATTATATGATCGATTGATGATAAAATTAAAAGCTTTTTACACTAATTCCACTTATACGGGGTGTAATAAAGATTGCTGCAAATATCCCCCCATACAAATTGACTTGGTGGTAGTCCCTTTTGTATGGGAACTCTAACATTTCTTTTGTCATATTTCGACCCATGTTCCTTGGAAAAAGCTGATGTGCAGTTTTGCGGGCTGATTCAGTCTTTGAAATATTAGCAGCTAATATTTTCATACCTTGTATATTAACCAAGTCATGCGTGCGACGCAAATGTCATTTTTGTTCTCTTTTTAAATAGTAGTCAGTTATTCGCTATCGCTAGTTAGATTTGGATATCTACCTATAATGTAAATTTGACTGTAGATACTCCGGAGACTAGAGTTTAGAACTGTTTATTGCTTTTCAAAATAGAATCTGGCTTCGAGTGGTGTAAACAAAAAAAACAGACTGAATAATTATGCAGACAACGTTTAGTTCATCTACGTGAATATAAAGTCTCATTTTAGGTATAGAGTAAAGTACTTACGGATACTACCTTTTTGAAAATGCTCTTGTTCTCAGAAATTATTTATGTTTGTGGGTGAAATTATGAAATGCTTGATAGCTACATATAAGAAGAGCGATCTGCCCTTACTAAGAGTTTCTTTAAATTGTTGGTGTAAATTCAATTTTATTTATTTGATATTTAGAAAGCGACTACCTAACTCTAAGGCCTTTCTCATACTTTAGCGCAAAAATAAAGCTGCACGACCAACGCATGACGCTGTGCTAGCGCTGCGTGTTCGCTGGGTCGTGCATCGAAAGTGGTTTTAGTATGGAGATTGACGTTAGTAGTATGGATCTGACAGGCGCAGAGTTATTTTTGCGCTGAAATGTGAAGGCTTAAAACCCTTCGGCGGCCCTTTGCCCTCTGCAGTGTATAGCTGCTAGGTGACCTGCTACGAAATGAGTTATTTGTTTAAACCAATTCAATTGTATGAAAATTTTTCTGTCTTTAATAATTTGAACGTATTTTGAACACTGAATTAGAATGGAAAAGAAATATATTTAGACAATATAAAATTACTAATTACTAATTAATCAAAACACGTTCAAATATTACCTACGTAGGTGGTAGCACGGCAGTGATTGGTCTGATCGTATGAGTATTACAAGAAAAACTAAGCGGCATTTCGCCTACCAGCACCATACTAAACATCAGTGGGCAACTATCCGCCAAAATAAAAATGTGCACCAAAAAGTATCTTTTTTAAACGGAGGGATGTTAATATTACTAAAAATGTGCATTTGAGGAAATTCAAATACGAGTGATTACTACAACTACAAAAAAGATGCTCTAAAGACGAAACTTACTAAAATTACTTCGACGCATTTTTCACGCTACTGTTTTTTGCTCACTACACTACTGTGGCGCACATGGGTAAATACCGGCATTTTGTCAGCGGTTTACAAGGGGAGAGCTACAAGTTCTAAAGGCCAAATGTTAGGCAACGAAAAAACTGACCGATGTGGCGCAGTGGTAGTGCGACTGCCTTTGACGCAGAAGGTTCCGGGTTCGATTCTCGGTGGGTCACTCACAAAGTTGAAATTTATCACTTTGTGAATTTGTTCCCAGTCTGGTTAGGACATTGCGGGCTGAACCACCCGATTGTCCGTAAGTAAGATGGTTCCGTGTTTCGGATAGCACGTTAAGCCGTAGGTCCCGGTTGCTGTCTATGATCACTTAGACGGCGGTCGTTACACAACCATGTCAGAAGCCTGCTACTTGTAGTAGGCGGTTGAACAATTCTGACACTAGGGTTCATCGGGTCGTTTGACGACTCGGTGTCCCACACGAAAAAGAACGAAAAAACTATCGACATCCCATAAAAATAGCCCGAGAGCTCGATTTTTTTGTCGTTTTCCAATAAGTGGAACGTTTTTCAGTTCCAAGGTACGTTCATGTTGCAATGTTTTCTGTGCATCGCCCCTTACACATACGTACATATTATATCACACCTATATCCCTTGCGGCGTAGGCAGAGCGTATCGGACACTTACGCCACGTCTGACAAAAGTTTGAGGGTAACAGAAGACTGTGTATCACTATAGTGACAGGTGGTCAGCATGTCACCTAAAATTGCAATAGACATCAAGCCTCAAATCCCTCCTCTTACAGCCACGGGAAATATTAGGGTGATGCTATTTTAAGCTGGCGTCACACGGCTCCTTACACCTTATAATCAATAACGTATTTGAGTGGGTGGCTAAATAGGTAAGTAATAGGTATCGGTATCAGTAATATTGGTTTTGTTGTACCTACGCAGTATAGGTATCTGGCTCGATACCTAGGTGACTAAGTGCTATTTATTGCATTCCTACTGACATCTACTTTGTCGTACGATGTACTACCAGCAGCATTACACCCTGACTTTTAAGGTATCAACCTAATCTGGTTTTTCTAACAAAATGTATACAAAAAACAGTTTCAGTTGATCCCTCGAAGGGGTAGGTTGACGTGCTACGGTGTCGTATGATGTATCTAAATACATTCCATTGCATTCCGTACAGACGACGTTCTACAACAAGGTATTTACTTTGACGCACCTAGTTGAGTGTGAGTGAGTTCAAAAGAGAAGAAAAGTAAAAAGAGTTAAGACAAGGATATGCCGTGTGATGCCAACATGGAATAATATCACCCTATGTCTTTCCCGTGGGTGTCGTAGAAGCCGACCAAGGGACTCAAGAGTTTCGTGTCTGTTGCAATTTTAGGTGACAGGCTGACAACCTAGTGATACTTAGTACACGAATTATTAGAAACGACCCTCAATCGTTTGTCAGACGTAGCGATAACGACCGTAATTTTACTGTTGTTAATGTTGTACCTACCCTGCCAGGGATAGAGGCGTGATTTGTGTATGTGTAGTTAAGGAAATTGATAGGAAAGAATATCTAGATATAGTAAATTGGCTATTTCTAGATTGCGTGAGCGGTACCGTGAAACTTTTCTTTGGAAAATACTAATTAACGTACAATAGCAAACAACGTACCTACTGAAACTCTTAGGCCCTGGGAAAATCGCCGGCGGGCGAGCGGGAGTTCTAATTTTCAGGTTTAACACTAATAATATCTCAAAAAACTGGGGAAAACCTCCCAAAATTAATTTAAAAGACTAACGCTTTAGATCTGGATACTCTAAGGCCCGTATTAACCGCAATCAAAACTGATCTTGAGTACAAATTTGAGATGTCATTGTCCTAACATTTGTCAATATCGCTTTTAAGATTGATCTCAGAGTTGAGTGTGGTTTACGGTATTTCCCTTGCGATGTATGTATCTATCTTATATAACATATGTATCTTACTGCTGCTTTACTGATGCCTACCTTACGGGTTTGCGATATTGTTTTTTTTTGGTAAATCTAGATATACGAAATATTGATTTTATCTTACTTACTAGTAGCTCAGGCTCAAGGGGCTTGCTAATGATCTCTGATACTATGGGACTCTCTAATTCATTTTATAAAAGCTTGTACTTTTTCTGTTCACGATTCATTCACATATGTTCCAAGACATTCACACGTACATCTGATACACCTTTAAAATTCGTGTGATATGAGTTGATCACAAGAAAACTAGCAGCGTAGGGCTGCGTTCAAAAGTAGGTATAGGCGTGGTATAGGTATAGCTTGGCCAGAAAGAATAGAAATTAAGTGAAATGGAATAAAATTGTATGAAGACTTGTTGCCATAGTTAAGCAGTATCTGTCAGATTTGACAGATCGCGAAGAAAGTGGCGCCCTAATTTTTTATCTACTCTTTAAGGTCAAGAAAGCTATTCGCGTGCTAAGCTCGTGTCTAAAAAGTCATACAAGCGGATGGTGAAACATGGGCCGTGGGCCTCTCGTATGACTAGATAACTAACAACCGTTTAGCACACGCTCGCCTTATCCAGATAAATTTATACATACATAAATACACAAATCACGCCTTTATCCCTTGCAGGGTAGACAGAGCGTTAACGATCGTAAAATTACGGTCGTTATCGCCACGTCTGACAAGTATTGAGGGCTCCTTCAGATGATTCGTGTATCACTGTAGTTACAGGTTGTCAGCCTGTCGCCTAAAGTTGTAATGCGTGGTAATACACATGAAACCCTCGAGTCCCCTAGTTGCCTCTTACAGCACCCGCGGGAAGAATTGGGGTGATGTTATTCTATGCCGGCATCACACGGCTTTATACACATACAAATAAAATTACCTACTCATTTACAGTACAGTCGCAACAACGAACCGAGATACTTAAATTGAATGATGTCGCCAACTACACTGAAGACCTTTAGATGAGAAAACTTAGCGGCAACTGGAAGGTACGAAACTTTCCTCACCGCTTGCTTATAAATAAAAATAGGGTTTTTTAAATGAAGAGACTATTAAAAAGTGATTTTATAAACTGTAGTTTGTTGGCGATTTTAGATATGTATAATACGTAGATAGGTACCTACACTTTTACTTTATTCTATTCCAAATACGACAGATAAACACAAAGTTCAATCGTAATTTTATTGCTCAAAAGCGGGCAAGAACAATAATAAACATTAATTTGAAACTAGGGAATTTTCGCTATGAATACATAATCCACATCAAAATATAATGAAGTCGCTTTAAGCGTTTCTCTATTTGTCATGGACACCGCCTCCTAAACCACAAAATAATAATTTGATGAGATTTTTTCTATACAGTGATTCAAAGGAAAGGTTTATGTATGTACTAGCGGCCTGCCCTAGCGGCTGCACCCGCTGCAACTCATTTTCCCGTGGGAATAAGGATTTTTCCCAGCAATTATTATACATAAAAACTTTCTGCTTTAATCACTCTATCTATTTAAAAAAACTGCATCAAAATCCATTGTGTAATTTAAAAGATTTAAGCAAACATACATACATACTCGAAAAGTGACTATGCTTTATACTATGTAGTGACGGCGTGAAATCGTGGTTTATCAGCTGAACTGCAGCCGGTACCTATTGTGTGAGTATCATTTGACAATACGCATATTTGTTTGTTAAGTGTTAATGTTCATCATCATCATTAACAGCCTATTGTAGTCCACTGCTGGACATAGGCCTCTCCTAAAGCACGCCACTGAACCCGGTTTTCGGCTTAAGTGTTAATGTTGTTAGTATGTAAATATTTTGCGTGAAGGGTGTCTGTCGTTGCTGTTTTAAGTGAAACTTTATCTAGCTCATAGAGTGGGTACAGCTTTTATTACGATGATGCACAAGAAGTATACAGGTTATGTTAGAAATATTGCCAATGTACAAGTACCTAATATCAATTTCCTGTCAGAAATCGTAAGTTGCTAGCAAGAAGTTGATAATTTTTTATCAGTATGACCTACGTGTATGACATAAAATAAGTCTTACTTTGACAGTTTGCTATCCCGATAAACTTAAAAAATAAAAAAGTTTAGCGCCCAAGAAGGTCGCTACAAATAGTTTGTAAACCTTCTTATAGTCTGTAAGTTTAGGTACATATCTTTTAGTAAACAAACTTTGTATTAAACTGACAGTTCTGAAGTGTCACTTTCATACTAAGTGTGTTTACAAAAAGATAAGTACCTAAACTTACAGACTATAATTAGGTATGTTTTATGTTGCCACGCGGGAGGAGATATTGGCCAAAGGTTTGCGAGAAATATGTACATTACGCTAATGAATAGCCCTTGACAATATCTGTAGGTACGTACACGATACTTCATCAATGTCCGATCGAGTGACGTCAGCGAATTCACTTCAACTCGTGTGTTGATCAGATGTTTTGTTTACGCTGGCATTACGATGGTAAAATAATAAGTTTATATCTTTACATCCCTTGTTGCTAATCGTTGCTGTTGGCATCCATTTTCTCGGCACTCTTGAATGACTCTATCTACCTATCCATAAACGCCGCATTAAAATCCATTGCGTTCATTACTAAACATACATACATACATATATCACGCCTTTACCCCTTGCGGGGTAGGCAGAGCTTTAACAGCCGTAAGAATACTGTCGCTATCGCCACGTCTGACATTTTTGAGGATTGTTTTCAAGGTTGTTCAAGAAAACATGTGTATCACTAAGTGACAGGTTGTCAGCCTGTAGCCTAAAAATTTTAATACACCAATACCCTCGAGTCCCTTAGTCGCCTCTTACGACACCCTCGGGAAGGATGTGGGGTATACGAGTAGTTAAATTGCATTATGTCCAGAAAGTTTAAATAGCGTTTTTTTCTCGAGGCGATTAAATTTAAAGTCTGATAAATCCATCTTAGTGTTGCTGGTGACGATTTTCAGCGATGTTGACAGATATGGAACGTCCAACTTTGGATGAAACCTCTCCATGAACTTTTTTAATTTATCGCACCGATTTAAGTTCGCGCTCGGTTCATGAATTTTGTGATGTAGTTTACCTACTATATAAGGTTCTATTTTATTAAGTACAAATATTTTAAAGGCATGTTCTGAAACATTATTAAAGATGTTTTATGTAAAAACGAAAAGAAAATACACGCTAGTTTTCAAAATAAACGCCAAAAACATTTTCACCAAAACAAAAAAGTGAACGACCTGTACACAGCTTGCGTAGTCCACGTGGACTATTTTACTACGATTTTACTGTCATATGTTTGACATCACATTTTATGAATGGAATGGATTGTAGGCGGTGGGGCGATGTACCACCGCCATGATGAAAATTTTATCAATGGGATCATACATAGGGTGCTACTTATAAATTCGATTTAATTTGTTAGGAAAATGAAAAAAAAAAAAACTAGCGTATATAATTTTTTGGTTTTTACATAAAACATCTTTAATTATATTTCTGAACTTACCCTTAAAATATTTGTACTGAATAAAATAAGACCTTATCTAATTGAAGACTTTCGTTTGCACAATAAATGAGTTTAATTTTCAAATTAATCTTGTGTGATGCTAAATAGCGTTAGCAGCTTAAAATCAGTTTACTTAATGCATACTGTCATAAAATAACATGTGTAGCTGTTAAATTACCTTTTCAAAACAAAACGCGCGTAACTACATATACCAAGCAAATGTTTCATACATTATTGTTTACTAATTTAATGAATGAGTTGCAAAATTTTCAAACTAATTGCTTTCACTAGAAAATTAACATTGCAGCGTAGTAAACTAAGATTAAAAAACACCGAGCATGAACACACTTAAACCCTCTGCCAGAATTATCCCTGTGGAACACACAGTTCAGTTACACACAGTTTGGGCTTTGAACATAACGGAGACATTTTTAAATATTGCAATTCGGGTCCAGATAATATTAATATCAGATTAGGTAAAGTCACAGCAGTCCACTGCTCGATAGATATGGTCCTTCCCCTATACAAGCATATTGTCTTGCTCACACTTACTCACCACGCTTGGCAGGCGGTCGGTGTACCAATTCATCATTGAAATAAATGTCTGCTCAGTCGAGAACCGAGCCCAGGAGCTCAATTTCCGAATAATACGTTTTCGGTTCCGCGCACGAAAGTCTAAAACGACTGGTCTAACCACACGTTTTTAAATTTCTTTTCCTTGATGTTTTGATAGTCAAAAAATATATGATATAATGTGATATGGGTGAATTTTCGTGGGTATATGGGAATCGATAAGTAAAGTAGAACGTGGGATACAAGCAGCGGATTTACGCTTTAGATTTACGCTTTTGACTTTCGTGCACGGAACCGGAAACGTACAATTCAGAAATTAAGCTCCAGGACCCTGTTATTAGGTCACCACGGGCACTCAATTCATTAAATTACTGAATGAGACATAATCATTCAATATTTATAAATCTCGACTTTGTAATGTATACTCAATAATACTCGTACATTCCAGTTATTTCAGCGTGAATGAGTACATAACAGAGGTGTTTTTCATCACCTTTAATATAGTTGTGAAAGCACTCAATGGCGAAACTTCAGCAATTTTTCACACAACGGTTTTACACAGTCGATAACTGTGATGAATGAGTGTTTTGATTATTTTTCAATGGATATGATATGACTTTCGCCCGTAGTTTCACCCGCATATTATTAATTCATATTGAACATCGAACGACACGGTAAAAATCATGCATTTTTTAGCAGCATGAACCAAACCCCAAATTTACAGAGCGCATTAAAAATCACAAACTTTCATATAAACTCGAAACAAACACCTCGTTTTCAGTATTCACGCTTTAGAAGCTTAAAATGCTCCTAAACACATATTTAACTAGGGGTTGAAATTTTAAAAATCCTTGCTTAGTGGATGGTATTGTGGTAAAATAAAAGCCACTGTTCATGTTTTAGGAGGTCAGGCTCTGCTTTGATAAATCAGTCAGGCAGTCAGTCAGGACCCCAGGACATTTTGTTTTTATTAGCGTAGAGGATGGTAAGTATATTAAATTAATATTTTAGTGTCTACATCAAATCGGATCGTGCGAGATTAACTTGGATTAAAAACTTAGGTTTAATACGATTTTGTTATAAAGTTTAAATGGCAAGGAATTAAAACGTGAATTGAGGACCAAGATAAAAAATATTTTATAAAACTTTTAAGAACTTGATCCATTTTATTAGAAAATTCAATTTTACGAAATTTGATGGCAACCAGTTTTATTAGGCTCGGCACGCGCACCTTCTTGCTTAACATTCTTCTATGTTCCTCCGAGCACTCAATCTTAATTTCGCATCGATACGCACCTACAACGTCGGTATTGTCTCGTCGATTTATTTTAAAGTCACTTTCGTTTTATCCAACTACAAATGGAATATGCCGTGTGATGCTGGTTTAGAATAGCATCACCCCATTTCTTTCCTGTGGGTGTCGTAGAAATCGACTAAGGGACTCGAAGGTGTGTATTGCAATTTTAGGCGACAGGCTGACAACCTGTCACTATAGTGATACACTAGCTATCTGAAACGACCCTCAAACATTTGTCAGATAATGACCGCTATTTTACGGTCGTTAACGCTCTGCCTACCCCGTTAGGATATAGGCGTGATTTGTGTGTGTGTGTGTGTACGAATGGAATTATTTTCTTAACAAAACTTTTGAAAAAGGACAATAAGCGCTATGCTGTGAGATGCTAGTCAAATCAAAACCGGACAGCGTATTTTGTTGTTTGTAAATATTTATACTACTACTACTACATATATTAGAAGAGATTTTCTCTTGTTTTATATTGTTGGGAAGTAGTATCTACTTTTAAAAAATCACCCCTATACTCCTTACTGTATAGGTAGAGCGTTGATAAGGTGCAATTCAAAAGTTTGGATTACTCTAATACGTTTGTGAATTAAAAGTACCAGGAGAGTGCCGTTGCCTTTATTCACACCTAAGAATTCTGATATACTTCGATCATAATAAGATGGAATGGGACCCTTTATGTAAAAGCTTTTGAAGAACTAACTTATTTATACATACATATACAAATCACGCCTTTATCCCTTGCTGGGTAGGCAGAGCGTTAACGATCGTAAAATTACGGTCGTTATTGCCACGTCTGACAAGTATTGAGGGCCCTTTCAGATGATTCGTGTTTCAATGCAGTGACAGTCAGCCTGTCGCCTAAAATTGTAATACGCATGCTAAATCCTCGAAATCCTTAGCTGCCTTTCCCAACACTCGTGGGAAGAAATGGGGCGATGCTATTCTAAGCTAAATCACACGGCATCTTATTTATAAAATTGATAATTCAACCCAATTAACAAAGTTGAAATACTTACTTGTGTTAGCTTTAGATCCTTATTTGTCTTCGCACCACGCGACGAGCCTTCTGCAAACCTGTCATAAGCACTTGCTCCAAGCGATCTAATTAATGGGTAGGTATAGCTGTAACCGGAAGATAGTATAGTATGTGGAGAACTGCACATTGTTCTTCAGTAATTATTAAAATGGCCAACTATCGGTAAGTTTGTTTATAGAATAACATGCAAAGATTAGAGAAAACCTTGACAAGAAGAACGGTCGTCTTTTTTGTGTTTGACCAAGTTTTAAGCTGCTCTACTGAAAGTTTTCAAAATTGGGTTACTACTTTCTTCCAAGGGAGTGTCGAGATAATTTTTCCAAGATTTTGACCTAAAACCTGATCGTTATTTTTACATTTAATAATATCCTCAGCCATAACCATTTAGATTGATTATGATTGATTATGTCCTTTCACAGTCTAAAGTAAGGTTATCCGTTCATAATGACATCAATCCAAATTCTTTTAAAACTTACTTCTTTTTTTCGTTGCTAGCGAGAAAATGTCCCTAAAAGAAAAAATAAGTTGTCGTTTTCAACGATAAAATAGATTGAGCCGTTGAGGCTGTTCTTAACACATTTTCCCCGTGGCTTTGACCTGACAAATTGGGAGCGAGCGCGCGAGGCTGGCACGTAGGACCAAGTCTCACACGTGACGAAATTGCACACTTATTTGAAAAGATTTGCGAACTCATTGGCCTGAAGTCTGTCGCAGATTATTTGAGTCAGCCAATTTACCTTATACGTGCACAGGAAGACGCCTTTTACTTTAGCCACCGTGCTTTGTAATAAAGAATGAGAAAGAAAGACGATATTTGTAAGTATTTTATTATATTTTTGGTTTCTTTGGGAAGCAGCTTACATAACAACATCCAACAACCGAATTTACATAATTGTCTGCGACTAAATAACATCAAGCCAGACAGAGTACCAAAACAAGGCAAAAAAAACTTCATAAAACTGAAACTGAACTGAACTGTTTGTAAATTTCATGAAATTCTCCACTCTTGCCTATACTTAGTGTATTACAATAAATTTCGTATGTGTTATGATTAGGTCAATTATTTTGTGAGGCTGTAGGTAGGTAGATACTTGAGTACAATTATGTAATAAAATACTACGACTGACCTAGTTTCGCCAGCCTGTGTGCCTAACCCAACTTAAGCTACTTACACCCATTTGGGATTTCGCTCACGAAACGGCAACCAAACGCCAACGACTGCAATAAAAACTCTATATAGATTGCATTTCTGTCTATTTATCAGCAGTCTGACAAAAGTTCTCCTACCCAAACAGCAATGTATGCTGTACTACGCACGGGAACCGTGTGGCAGTGGCATTCCCTAATAGTGAGCCATTACGGATATTTTCCTGGTTATCTTTGTTGTGCTGCACAAATTTTCCTTGAGGATTATATTCACTTAGCCGGTACAATGGAGAGCTTTCACCCAACTTTATTCGCCTTGATTTGACACTTGAGTTTCTCGGATTGCAAAGTTTAGTAGGGTAGGTGCCAATATACAGTTTCTTTTTCCTAAACTCAGTAAAACGTAGTTTATGCCTTTAGTATACATTTTGTACCTACGTAGTCGGTCCCAAAGTTCTGTCACTGGCATATTATTTTTGAATTTAGAACACGGATTTGGAAAAGTTTTATTGCATTCCGTTTTTGAATGTTTAACAATTATTTTAAAACAATAAATAATCATTTGGCGCGATTTTTCACGATGGAGTGGACTTTGAAAGAAAACCGAATAGCAGTTTTGGCGTTGCATCGCTGTGGGCACTCGCCGAGTACCATTTTCAAGTTGCTCAAAAAATTGAAAATAACGCTTAGGTTTGGGTATCGTACTATAACTAGGTACACTGAAGTCTCTAGTGTTGAGGACAAGAAAAGAACTGACCGGCCTCGCTCCGCCAGAACACCAGCAGTGATCAAAGCGATCAAGGAGCGCATACGAAGAAATCCTGTCCGAAAACAGAAACTTATGGCTTTGCAGATGAAGGTTAGTAGAAAAACAGTCAAAAAGGTTTTAAACGAAGACCTTAAGCTGCGAGCATACAAAAAAAAGAGTGGGCACTTACTTAATGCCCGTTTAAAAGAAATTAGACTCAAAAGATCTCGGGTGTTGTTAAAACGGTACGCGAAAAACCGGCACCGCGATATACTTTTTACAGACGAAAAAAATTTTGATATAGAAGAAAAGTATAATAAACAAAACGATAGAGTGTACGCTACCAGCTCTGAAGAAGCAGGAAACAAAGTTCCGCGGGTGCAACATGGGCATCATCCCTCTTCAGTCATGGTCTGTTTAGGAGTCTCCTACTATGGGCCAATTGAGGTTCATTTTTGCGAAAAGGGGGTCAAAACCAGTGCAAAAGTGTACCAAGAGACGGTTTTGGATCGGGACGTCAAAGACCTGCCCAACACACTATTTTCAGGACATCACTTTGTGTTCCAGCAGGATTCTGCGCCCGCTCACAAAGCCAAGACCACTCAAGCCTGGTTTGAACGTCAAAACATTGAGTTTATAAGACACGAAGATTGGCCTTCCTCCAGTCCGGACCTTAATCCTCTGGACTATAAAATTTGGTAGGTCTTAGAAAGCAAGGTCTGTGCTAAGCCCCATAAAAATTTGGAGAGCCTGAAGTCAGCCATAGTTAAAGCAGTCGCTGAAATCGACATGGATATGGTGCGTGCTGCGATAGACGACTGGCCGCCGCGGTTGATGGCCGTTATTAAAAGCAAGGGAGGTCATTTCGAATAGTTTTATGTTATTTTGATTCTTCGATAATTTTATTTTTAATTGATATATAAATTTTTAAAAACGGATTGGTACTTTTTATTTTATCAGTATTTTCATATATGACAGAACTTTGGGACCGACTACGTACATGTTTTAAGCAGTTCTTATAGTTGTTGTACGATGTTGTGGTATTTTGCTGGTCGAGTCTTGGATGTTAATGACAACATAATATAATAATAATAGAAGATATTTTATAATGGACGAGATGAAAGGGTCAAATAACACTTTTACGCATCACATGCAAATTGTATTTTGTTTTACCTTTTATTTTATTAAAATTGGTCCACTGTTTCCAGGGATCCTTAAAGGGATGAAAAATGAACTACGTATGTTACTACAAAACCTCATCATTTTAACAACTGTCTGTTAACTTCATTAGTTTAACATCCAGAGCTATTGCATTGCTTTTCGTGTGGGACACCAAGTCGTCCAACGACCCGATGAGCCCAGACGTAAAAAAATTGATAAGACGTCTATCTCGTCGACGCTTTAGAAATTTGGCAAAAATATAGAGTTAAATATTTTTACACTCCTTCCGGTAGAGTGAAAATATTTTTTATTGTCTGCCTTACAAAACTAGCGGCGGCGGTAAAATACAGCAATATCGTGCAGAAAACTTGAAAACCACATAACAGTTTCTAACAAAAACAAAGTACAAAATTTAAATCATTGGAACTTTGTGGCAGATATAAACTGTTTGCAACGTTTTCTGCCACTCTATATTTGGGAAACGCCCGCTGCTCGTCGTTTGGACGGTCACTTGGCTCCCACTCCCGAAGCTCAATATAAGTTGCTGTCACTTAATTCTGTGTTGTCAGAATGTTTTCCTTATCACGAGAGACTTTGCCAATATAAAACTAAATTCCGCTTCTTCGTGTTCTTAATTTAATCTGCTATCATCTAGTGGTCTCACAGTGGTTATTCCTATAGCTACTCCATAAAAATTTAAACCTATATATATCACTACATAGTAATAAAGCTAAGTCACTTCTCGCGTCTGTGTGTGTGTATGTATGCTTAAATCTTAAACTACACAACAGCGTTTGATGCCTTTTCTTTTAATAGATTAAGTGATTCAAGAGGAAGGTTTATATATATAGAACTTGCCAGGAAAAATCTTATTCCCACGGGAAAATTACAGCGGGCGCAGCCCCTGGGCGGGCCGCTAAGGACCTATGAAAGACACCTCATGTTTTGTACACACATGCACAGGAGTACACTACTTTTGCAGTTCAAATTTATATAAAATATATTATTTAAAATATATTATAATTTCAAAAACCATTTCATTATACCTTGACCTTATGAATGGAACCCACTGGGAAGTGTGACTTGTCGAACAAAAAGTATAAAAAATAATAATTAAACAAACATAAAACAATCTTCACGCTTTTCAAAAATATGTAGACAATAATGACGTTATGATTGAACTGTGTGTTTTGTATTTTGTCGGCGGCGCCGCCCGGTCGCTGTGTTTGCCGTCGATCATCATATTGTCAGCTATTTACATAATATTACAATGGGTTAACTTGACCTTTGCCAGGCTCAGGGTTCTTGTGTAACCGGATGCCGTTTTAGGAACGTCAGTTGGTCAAATGTTGCCAATCAAAGTTAAATTTCCAATAATTTGAAACTAAAATGTCTATTTTTATTATGACAGTAGGAAAACTAGTTTGAAAATGCCATATTGAACCTAAGTGTCTACTAATAGGACTACTCAGTTTCAAAGAAAATGTCCATCGCACCAGAAACAATTAGGCGGATCGCACACTTAACGCACGACGGAGCACTAAAACATCGCAGCACTCTGTCAGATCCATACTAGAAATGTCAATCCCCATACTAAAAATGCACAACCGCTGTCGAAGCAGCGCTATCGCAGTGTTGTCCGTCGAGTGCGGTTTTAGTATGGTGAGTGACGTTTCTAGTATGAATCTGACAGACTGCTGCGATATTTTTGCGCTCCGTCGTGCGTTAAGTGTGCCATCTGCCAAATCATGTCATGAAATAGCCAAAGCGAGAGGAAAAGACATCAGATCTCAATTAGAACCAAGCTCCTCAATCTACACGCCCTAAGTCCATCAACTGTTTCATAAACTCTACATCTTAGAAAAGGTAAGTGTAGTGCTGCGCGTTGCTTGTTGTCGAGATTTCTAATCTAAAATTCCGTGAATATTCGGTGAATATTGGCCTGCCTAACCATGATCTGATTGTATACCTATCGATGATACCGACTAATCCTAAACGGAATAATAAACGCACCGTATTATAACGTTTAGGATTAGTGAACCGTAATGTACCGTAAGCTCTCAGTGAACATTTCCTAAGTGAAATATACTTGCTGTCACCAATCCATACCTATCCCGTCATGGATCCAGTATTTCAAAGCTATTGCATTTCGAAATCCATTCGTGTGTGACCTCATTGGCGTCTCGTTTTCAGAGTTTGGTACCCAAAGGCTTCCTATTTCTAAAACTTTCTGTCTGTCCGCCCGTCTGTCACCATGCTGTATCTCATAGAACCTGGTAGTTAGATGGAGAATTGAATTTTCAAGTAATGGCGTACTGTAATAACAACAAATATTAAAAATAGAATAAAAATGATAAGTATTCAAGTGGGCTTCTATGACATACAAAGTAATTTTATGGCATTTTTATTCGTAACTAGCAGCCCCGCTAAGCGGCTGCGCCCGCTGTAACGCATTTTCCCGTGGAAGTTAGATGATTTCCCAGCAAGTATTAAGCATAAAAACCTTCCTCTTGAATCAAATTATCTATAAAAAAACATGCATATAAATCCGTTGTGTAGTTTGAAGATTTAAGCAAACATACATACGCCAAGACGCTAAAAGCGACTTTGCTATATACTATGTAGTGATGGAATGGAATGCTTTGTGAGCAAGTATGCCGATACTACATCTCTTCTAAAGCGATCCTAGGAATATGTAGTAACTGATGTAAAATCATCTGTAAATATTTTTAGTGGTGAACCGGTCCATGAAACTGAACAAATTTTCCCAAAAAAAGTAAGTCGAAATATTATGAAAAATAGTCCTTGGATATCCCATACGCAATGGGGTTAATTTTATTTCATATATTATCCATCTATGTTCCTTTGGACAAGTTGTTCACTGTCATGGACTGGTGAACCCTTAAAATATTTGCATCTGGTATGTTTTCAGCTTTTATATATGTATCAGGCAGTGAGATATTCACGACCGTTTAACGAGACTCACCCAAACTCTAAAATAACAATTAATATTTATATTTGACTCGTCTTTATGATTGACGTTTATTTAACGCGTCGCGTGTCATGTTTATTTATCGCAATTTTCCTTAAATACATTGCTTTAATGAGGTTATTGATTTTAGCACGTTTATAGGTATTTATACTTTGCTTGAAAACTTGAAACAGAGATAGGCAAGTTATTTATTTTGTGCAGTGAGGAGGGTTTTGAAAATAAATTTTCGAGGCAGTAGCGAGAGACATAGCTTTAGTCATCAGCGGGCCTTTAGTCATCAATAAAAAGGTATCCTTATAACCAATTCCTCCCCTTGTTGGGGGAGGAGGGTATCGCCGTACTCACCACGCTTCGCAGGCGAATTGGCCGGCGCAGTGCAAGATATTGCTGATATTCGCAGGAAACGCTGCTGCGCGTTCCCTGGATTCATATCTTAGTCGCCTTTTACGACACCCACGCGTAGAATTGGGGTGATGCTCTTCTAAACCGGCACCACGCGGCAAACAGTGTCTCTACCTCTTTCGTATTCGCTCACAAATCTGTCAATTAGATAATTATCTGAGAACAGAAGCTTAGTGTCAGTAATCCCGGACCGGGGAAACACAAGTAAACAACCGAAGCCGACTTAACTAAATTACGAGATTCAGGGATCAACGTCTAACCTATTTGAAGCCATGGTTAAGCTTTCTTCTAGGGCCTAGGGTTGCTAAGAGTATTTAATTAAAAAAAACTAAAACAATGTTTCTGCTTAAAGTTAAAGTGGAAAAGGATTAAATACTTACTTACCTACCTAATGGCTAACTTTGTAGAAGTATTTAAGGTAAAAAAAGTGTTAAAGGCTCCACTTATATTTTAGGCTTAAACGAAAATCATGAAAGCTAGGTACCGATGCTGGGTCATACGAGTACTGAGTTGTAACTAAAACCCTACCGATGACCGATGTGGCGCAGTGGTAGTGCGACTGCCTTTGACGCAGCTCAGTTCGATTCTCGGTGGGTCACTCACAAAGTTGATATCTATCACTTTGTGAATTTGTTCCCAGTCTGGTTAGGATATTGCGGGCTGAACCACCCGGTTGTCGATAAGTAAGATCGTTCCATGTTTCGGATGGCACGTAAATCCGTAGGTCCCGGTTGCTGTCTATGATCACTTAGACGGCGGTCGTTACACAACCATGTCAGAAGCCTGCTTCTTGTAGAAGGTGGTTCAAAAATTTTGATACTAGGGTTCATCGGGTCGTTGGACGACTCGGTGTCCCACACGAAAAGAGAAGAGAACTAAAACCCTGCATAAGTTTAACTTTTTCTTGATGTTGTCTTAGATCGTGTAGTCGTAAAAAATTCTTAAAGAAGGTAGCGTATTACTACAACTTGGGTCAGAGATCTTCCATTCGTAATAGATGAATAAAGAAAAAAATATTTAAAACAAATTTGACAAGGTTTCTTGCGTTTTTTCGTTCGGTTTCATGAATGCGAATAACTGAAAATGTAAATTATTTTCGCTCATAAAAACAAGATAATTGTAGACACTCAGAATTAGGTATACAATAAACAAGTCCAGTATTTATTACACACACACACACACACATACACACACACACACACACACACACATACACAAACACACACACACACACACACAGACACACACACACACACACATCACGCCTTTATCCCTAAAATTACGGTCGTTATCGCCAAGTTTCAGATGATTCATGTATCACTGTAGTGACAGGTTGTTAGCCTGTCGCCTAAAATTGTTATACACATAAAAATTGCCTTTTGTTTTCATTATTATCAACAGATGAAATCGCTGACTGGATAATATTATTACTTACCCTACAGTATAAAAAGTGAATCGCTTTATGCGTTTTTATGTTTGTCTGTCATAGACGTACGCAATGGATTTTCATGCGTCATTTTAGTAATAGAGAGATTCAAAAGGAAGCTTTGAAATAAATAAGTTTTATGTTACGTAGCGCAGGACGCCCTGTGGCAAGGTGGAGCGACGACATACGCAAAGCTGCGGGCAGTGACTGGAGGAGTAAAGCCGAAGACCGGGTTCAGTGGCGTGCTTTAGGAGAGGCCTATGTCCAGCAGTGGACTACAAAAAAAAAGTGGACAAAAAAAAGTATATATGTATTAGTATCAGCTATCTAGTTCCCATAGTACAAGCTTTGCTTAGTTTGGGGCTAGATGGCTCTGTGTGAATTGTCCAGAATATTTATTATTATTTTATTATTATTATTACAATAGGCTGTTAATGATGATGATGATGATATTATGTTTATTATATGCCAGGATGCCGTGTGATGCCAGCTTAGTTTAGCATCACCCCATTACTACCCAAGAGCTACCCGTAAAAGGCGACTACGGGATGAATCCTTTACTTATACTTTTAATTTTGGATTGAATATTGCTATAATGTTTAATGACTATTTATTTTTTGGACATTGTAATTTCACCACTATGAGTGCGGTAAATCCTAATAATTGTTATTTTAATAAGCGGTTCACTATAACTGCTATATTTTTGCATGCCAAATACTGGCGCATCACGCATGTGCGAATTAATGTAATGTCATATTATTACTACTTAAGATCTTAAATGTACCGTGTATGCTTGTAAATAAAATATCTTTATCTTTATCTTTATCTTTATCTTTATCTTTATCTTTATCTTTATCTTTATCTTTATCTTTATCTTTATCTTTATCTTTATCTTTATCTTTATCTTTATCTTTATCTTTATCTTTATCTTTATCTTTATCTTTATCTTTATCTTTATCTTTATCTTTATCTTTATCTTTATCTTTATCTTTATCTTTATCTTTATCTTTATCTTTATCTTTATCTTTATCTTTATCTTTATCTTTATCTTTATCTTTATCTTTATCTTTATCTTTATCTTTATCTTTATCTTTATCTTTATCTTTATCTTTATCTTTATCCAGAAAGCTTGCAGCAGCGTTCCCTGTAAATATCTGCAATGGGGGACGCCCATGTCCAGCAGTGGACTTTTGTGGCTGTAGTGTAGATGAAGAAGAAGAAATCCCAGGAAAAAGTTTTTCCTACGGGAAAATAGTAAGCACCGGGTGCAACCGCTGGGCGGGCCGCTAGATAGTTATAAATGAATTTATGATGAATGAAAATTCCGTGTGATGCCGGTTTAGAATAGCATCACCCTACATTCTTCCCGTGGGTGTCGTAAGAGGCGACTAAGGAACTCGAGCGTATTGGTGTATTACAAATTTTTTCAGGCGACAGGCAACCTGTCACTATAGTGATACACATGTTTTCTGAAACAACCTTGGAAAACAATCCTCAAAAATGTCAGACGTGGCCTATCGCCATGTCTTAAGAACACGCCGACCGTGTTCTTAAGACTGTTAACGCTCTGCCTACCCCGCAAGGTATAAAAGCGTGATATGTGTATCTATTGTATGTATGTATGAATGAAGTATTAATGCCGTTGTGTTTATGTTCTTTCTCGTAAAAACGGAAACAGCGTATCATCGTAAATATTTGTTTTCAGAACAGAAGAAATCTTAATAGGTACTACTCAAGGGCGAGTGACGCGATAATGACGTAAACTGCTGTCCAGTTCCTGCATTCATTCCGTAATAGTGGTACAAACAATAAAAATGGGATGATGCTATTATTAGCCGGCATCACGTCGCAAATAAACACTAGGGGCTTACCACAAAGGTCTCATATCACACTTCAGCGCAAAAATAACTCTGCGGTAACGTACGCGCCTGTCAGGTCCATACTAGATAAGTCACTCCCCATTCTAAAACTGCTCTCGACGCACGGCCTACACGGCACGCTGCGTCGTGCGGTGGACCGCAGTTTTATTGTGGGGAGTGACCTTAATTTACTCCTTCACGCAAAAACTGCTGAACTGATTTTCATGACATCTGGCACATACATAGAGGGTATTTTAAATAAGCACAAAGGATAGTTTTGTTCCGAAAAAATGTTCCTGTGAGATGCCGTGGGTTAATTTTTAAACCGACTTCCCGCGGGCACACGGGCATACTAGCGTAATTTTTTGGTGGTCCTCTCGCCAAAGACAAGAAGCACAAGCACTACTAAACGCGCGAGTAGGCACAGAGCGAGTTGGCGAATCGCGCCGGTCGGCGAAAGGCCGTAGCAAAATTCGTAGCGGTTGTAGCAATGTGGGAAAACTGTATGCGATTTGCAAATCTCTTTAACTAACTAACTAACTCCGCTGACTCAGCGACCAAAAGAGGATGTTGGCCTCCGAAACGAGCTCTCTCCACTGATCTCTGTCCTGCGCGAAATCTCTTTAAATCATCATTCTTTAAAGATTGTTTTTACCATACAACATAATCTTTTGTACCTGTTCTTTTCATATATTGTTTCGTAGTTTTAGTAAAAGGACTTAAAATGGCTCGCCAACCCACCAGCCAAGCTTTGTGAGTATGGCTTAATACTTTTGAAATACTTACAAAAATGGGGAGGCCCATGTCCGGAGGTGGGATATTGTGTTGATTTTGACACTCTTCTCTCTCTCTCTCTCTCTCTCTCTCATAATTGTTAGCATTGCTAAAGTTGGTGTTATTTATTTAATTATAGTGTTATAATTCAGTGTTAATCATATGAAGAATTATTACAACTTTATGTAAGTTATCATAAGCACTTTTAATTATAAAGTTGTTGCACGACGACATAAAGTGGACTGATGCGCTAGGCAGCGCCCCACGCGTACGCTAGAAGGGGTAAGTCTATAAAGGGTAGCAAAATGGTGGTGGGAGTCAGTCCATTTTCTGTCGTCAACCAGTACACACGTGTCTAGAGCTGCTGCTAAGTTGGAGTTGTAAAAAGTGATTGTGTGGTTCAGTTAATATATCCGGTGAAAAGTGAGTTCATTTGTATTTTATTGAACATTCAGGCTGAAACCTCTTGTCATTTCAGAAGTGGCACGATAAAGCCATAGTTCCCACAAAAGTGGATTAAAATTTTTGCAGAGATTCTAGTTAATTTATTTGGTTATTTGTTATATTTTGAGTCTGTACAAACAGATAATATTCTTTTTCTTTTTTTTTTTTTTTTTCTCTCTCGGTATGAACAGTATACTTTCCGATAAAATTATCATGTGTTTCAGTGAATCCCGTCGATAATATTCATACTAAGGCTGGTGTGTAGGCACATACCACGCATAGCCGTCGACAACCACGCATCGTTGCCCATCCGGTCCAGCTGCCAGACATGCGGTCGGAGCAGCGGTCACCTGCGCAGTTGGAGCCATTTCCAAGCCAGGACCGCCGCTCGCCCAGCCATGCCGGCCGTGAGCTGCGCGACCAGGACCACCGCTCGCCCAGCCGTGCCACCCGTGTCGGCCGTGAGCTCCGCAACCAGGACCACCGCTCGCCCAGCCGTGCCAGCCGTGCCGGCCGTGAGCTGCGCGACCAGGACCGCCGCTCGCCCAGCCGTGCCAGACGTGCCGGCCGTGAGCTGCGCGACCAGGACCACCGCTCGCCCAGCCGTGCCACCCGTGTCGGCCGTGAGCTGCGCAACCAGGACCACCGCTCGCCCAGCCGTGCCAGCCGTGCCGGCCGTGAGCTGCGCGACCAGGACCGCCGCTCGCCCAGCCGTGCCAGACGTGCCGGCCGTGAGCTGCGCAACCAGGACCGCCGCTCACGCAGTTTGGCTAGCCGCTGGTTTCGAAATCGAGATGGTCCGCGCTTTCAAGACCATAGTGTTCATAATTCATAATTCATTTATTTGCTTATCACATGGTATCTTAAGATCTAATATTACAATAGTGTATCACATATGACGCCCTTTTGAGGGCACTGCAAATTTATTAAAAATTTAAAATACGAGTCAAATTAAGTATTACGAAAACATGCGAAATAATATAATAATGTCCTAATTTTAAATTAATTAGCACGCGTCTATGTCTTTTATAATCAGAATTACACCGTAAGAATAGGTACCTATTTATGGGCGACCGATAAGAAAGTGGTTATAGTTAGTATTCTTTGGTTTAGGTTAGTGTTGATTCATTTTGTCTTTATAGAACTCGTTTACGCTGTAATACGCTTTTTTTGTTAAAAATGATTTAATTTGTTTTTAAATGAGAACAGCTTTTGTTCAGATTTGATGCTATTTGAGAGTTTATTATATATTTTAGCCGCGTTACTATGTGGTCTTGTACCAAAACTCTTTAGCCTTGAGGAGGATACCACAAGGTCATGTTTGGCGCGTAAATTCCGGTTGTGTATTGTTAGTTGTTGGGCGAAAAGATGAAGATTGTTTCGCACAAAGATAGCCATCTCTAATATGTAAATACACGGTAACGTTAGAATTTCGTGTTTTATGAAGTATGGTTTGCAACTTTCGGGACAGCGTATGCCGACGAGTGCACGAATGCAATTTTTTTTGCGACACAAATAGGTCATTAGAATCGGTACTCGTAAACCAAAGAATGACCCTATATCGGAGCCATGCCTCTGCGGACGCGTGGTAAGCTGATAATGCTGTTTTGAAATCGGAGACTTTTTTTAAAAATTATACAGCGCATATGAAAAGTTAGATAATTTTGCTCAACGGCGTAGCGAAAACAATACCACATGCTCTTGCAGTTTGTTCCATGCCTCCACCACCCTATTGCTCAGAAAGTGCTGAGGATTGTTGTGTGCTCTTGTATTGGTTAGTTTCATTGAGTGACCTCGCAAGTTGGGATATAAAGCGCGATGAAACAAACCCTCAAAGTCTTGCAGGTCGTAATGTCCGTTTATGATTTTGAAGGTGTCAATCATATCACCACGTTTTCTACGTTCCTTTAGCGTAGGGAGCTTTAATCACTCCAATCTTTCTTTATAGGGCAAAGTTTTCAGCTGTCTTGGTACTTTTGTGAACCTACGTTGAACTCTTTCTAGCAAGTCAATGTCTTTTACGAAATATGGGCTCCATATTTGAAATGCGTACTCCAATATTGGTCTTACGTAAGTTTTATGGATTTTAACAACCATTTTTGGGGTAAGGATACCGAAGGCTTTCCTGATGAGGCACATGAAGCTGTTAGCTCGTTTCAAAACACTTTCAATATGGTCAGACCATTTCAGGTCTTCAGCGATTTTGACTCCTAAGTCTGTTTGTGTCTTGACCTTAACCAGCTCGACGCCATTCAGCTTGTATCCAAGCCTTGGATTCTTGTTGCCTATATGTAACACTGTACATTTCGCAGCATTAAGCTTAATGAGCCATTCTTTTGACCAATTAGCTATTTTATCGAGGTCTGCTTGGAGGCGACTGTGGTCCAGTAATGGGTTCGCGAAGATCTTCGTATCATCGGCAAAAATGCTTACATGAGACTGAAGACAACGTGGTAATTCGAAGGAGAATATAATTTAGAGTACAGGGCCCAGTACAGATCCTTGGGGAACCCCGCTCTTTATTGGTCGCTCCTCCGAAACTGTTTCTCCAATTCTAACACGAAAGGTTCTCTCTCGAAGGAACGCTTCAATCCATTGAAGGAGCTTCCCGCGAATCCCGACAAACTCCAGTTTCATACCGGCCTTTTTGTTTAGCGAGGAGTCTCCATATACGAAGCTTCCTTATAACTATCCCTTTACCTTAATTAATACTCTAGACTCAAACGCAAATGAACGGCTTTGTAGGGGACTGTAAAATAATAATACTATGTGTTCAGGTACATAAGCTTTGTGAATAATCCCCTTAACTGTCACCGTGTCCAGAAATACGAGTCTCTAGAAGACACACTGTGGACCCACGTTCAAATTAACAGCTTTAAATTTTATCCGCCTTTGCGGTCCCAAAAGTGGTCCATAAAAATGATTAACAAGTCCTTGAGGTGTAAAGTTGTTTTATTACTAAGATCCAAAAGATTCCTGCCTTCTCTACACGCAAAAGTATCGTGTTTTGTTTTATGAGTGTGTTTCTTCAAAGAAAAATTTGTAAAGTATTCAAACTGGCTATGTTATTCAGAGCTCAGGGATACTACACTTTAATATATATTGCAAAATAAAATGTTATCGACCAATTATACATTTTATAAGCGTGCCAAAGTTTCTATTTATTTTCATTTCATCTTTGCATTTACTACGAATACCCCGACAGAGAACAGGATAAGGCAAGGAGAATGACGATATGTACCTATAGTCGGAACAAGCAAGCATGCCCAATGTATAAAAAAGTACATACGTCACAGAAATGTAACATTATTAACTCTGTGAATAACGGATACGTACACGTGTACACTGTACACCCACTTCCGAATTCTGTTGTGCAATACACAAGTATGTTTATTAATTTCGGACACTGGACAGGTGTTTTTAAACTTTAGATATACTTCGGCATCCTTGATAACTGTCTGTATGACATTCGTACAAACAAATTGACTATTATAAGCTATCTACGTGCGTATCAGCACTGACTTGATTAGGAGTCGCAGTAGTCGCCGTAGCCGAAATCAGTTGGATGGATCATCACATCATCATCATGACTTTCATAGAAATGTACTACCTCTAGTATATAACTTTGTTTTGCTTACAGTTGTTGTTAGAACGTAATAACTGTACGTTGCCAACTCTCAAGAGTATACCCGTCATTTCTTCCTTTCACCATTACATTCGTGTCGACTTGAAGTTGACACTCTTTCATGTATTTTGACAAAGTGATTGGAAGGTGAGGGAATTGAGGGTCGGTAGGCACTTCTTTATTTTGATAGTGCCTATATTTTTATTTTTTTAATTCCAACCGAGACGCGTTTTTAATAGGTAGGTAAGTATGCAGTTAAAAATTGTTACCTCTGTGTTAAAATGACTAATACATTTCTTAACATTGACTATTACTACATGTTTTTTTTTATTGTAGATATGTTAAATTAATTTTTGACTTTGAGTTTGAATTGTAGAATTTTGTATTAAGTATGACAACTTGCGTCATAAACATCTTTGACGTCATATTTTAACAATAAGAAACAGAACTTTAAACAAGTGTTACTTATATCATATTCGTACCCACGGGATACTTATTGCAAAAAGTTCAACAGGTTCTTTTAATGCGACTACGTAATATGTCATGGTCACACCCTACCCTTAATAATGCTGGAGTGTGTTCTTGATGGTAACTTAAAAACGTTTTTTTTAACAGGTACACTGTTATTATTGAGAAAAAATACACATAAATATATCACGCCTTTATCCCTTGCGGGGTAGGCAGGGCGTTAACGGCCGTAAGAATACGGTTGCTATCGCCACGTCTGACATCTTTGAGGTTTGTTTTCCAAGGTTGTTTCAGAGGTTGTCAGCCTGTCGCCAAAAATTGTAATACACCAATACTCTCGAGTCCGTAAGTCGCTTCTTACGACACCCGCGGGAAGGATGTGGGGTGATGCTATTCTAACCGGCATCGCACGGCAGTGCTATTCTAATCGGCATCACACGGCAGAATTGAGGAATTTTAGTACAAATTATTGCTTGAGAGAAAATACATAGGTAACTTTTAGTAATAAAAAAACAAGAACCAAGCTAGAAAAAGTCTAAAAAAGAAAAAAGTCAGGTCTTTGTTGCCAACAACTTTCGTCAATAGCCAACTTGACCGAACAATTTTCAAATTCTCACCAGTTATGTAAATAGTTTCAAGTCTTTTTGTTACTGATACCACTTCAAACTCTTGGGTCCTATTCAACCCAGCTCCAGCGATCATTCATCTGAAAATGCTAACTCAGAGGTCGAATAATCACTTGAAACCTCTTAGGACAAGGTCTGACCGCTGGATTCGAGAATTTCACATAAAATCGCTGCGTTTAAAATTATTCCCGGAACTTTTTGACTGTATGAGAGAACCCACCCGCGCAGAAACCTTTTATGGAATATTCAATCAATTTGAAATTCTAATAGACTCTTCTTCTTTCCGAATGGGACACCGAGTCGTCTCACTGAAGTATTGTCATTTGTCAATTATCATTCAGAATTATTAGCTTTTCTAGTAGGTTAGTTAAAATTATTTTATTTTGTTAGTGTAAGAAGGTAGTTAAATTTAAGCTACATTAAAATGAACGAAAATAAAATAATATGAGTAAGTATATATTATCATAATACCAGTGTTGAAGAAATATTAGTGCTAATGTAATAAGAATAAATGTGAGTATCTAAATAATAACAGAACAGTTATGATATCTAAGCTAAAGTATACTGAATATAGTTAGTTTAATTGTGATTATCTGGCAGCTATTGACATAGCTACCGAAAAAAAATACGAGTCATTTGTTTTCTATACATACACATACTCAAATCACGCCTATATCCCTGGCCGGGTAGGCAGAGCGCTGAAGACCGTAAAATTACGGTCATTATCGCCACGTCTAACAAATGTTTGAGAGTCGTTTCAGATGAGTCGTGTATCAGTGTATAGTGACAGGTTGTCAGCCTGTCGCCTAAAATTGCAATACACATGAAACCCTCGAGTCCGTTAGTCGGTTTTTACGACACCCATGGGAAAGAAAGGGGTGATGCTATTCTAAGTCGGCATCACACGGCATTGTTTTCTATAACTTATTAAATTTATCGTATAGCACGGGGCAGCCTTTGTGAAATTTGATGCCATAGTTAATTTTCGATTTCTTACAAACCAGATTGAATAAATTCAATACCTCTGCTTCAAGCACGCTTCAAGCAATCACAAAAATGTAAATTAAACGGTATATAAAAAAAAAGTTTTATTAAAATGTTTCATCTGGATATAAGATTATCGTTTTCGTGTCGTTTTTTTTTATGGTTTAAGTGTTACATTCTTTACCGGTTGAAAAGTTAGGAGTTTTTTTAATCAGTAATCATGCAAAACACACAGAACTGGGGTAAGGTACCAGCCAGTAGCACTTTTAGTTACTTTGACATACTCGTTCGAGGGTTAGGCATAGCTAGACTAGTTCTATAACAGGGAGAGTACAAATAATGGGTCTGGCATACAAAACAATCAAATGATCACACAATTTACTATAAGAGACATTTTTAAATGATCTGATCTGTTCTTTTGGGGAGTTGATCTGTATATGCTATTTTAGTTCAGTGTTTTTAAGAAAATCAGTTGCCCTTCAATGGTACCTTCAATCGCCGTGTGTTGCCGGCTTAGAATAACATCTCTTTCTTTTCCGCGGGTGTCGTAGAAGGCGACTAAGGGACTCGAGGTTTTCATGTGTATCTGTTACATACAACTTTAGGCGACAGGCTGACAACCTGTCACTATTGTGATACACACAAATCATTTCAAATGTATCCAATGGAAGGTTTAGTTGCTGCTGCTGTCAGGGAACAAGAGAAGAAAGTAAGTCCATAACCGGATTTTATGTAAAGACGCAACGTATTTTGAGCGGAAGACCTTTGTTGTCAGATCCTTTTCTTCTAATCAGTCAAGAGAGAAAAGCTTTTTGACGATAAAACATTAATATTTTCCTGTATCTATCTATATAATCTTGAAATGAAATCGTTATCTGTAGATAATAATTTAATAATGCGTCTACTCGTGTCAAAGTTTTATGGTGAGGGATAACTATCGTGATAAAATATAAAAAAATTCCATGAACCTAATAAACTTGTAACATAGTACCTGCTATATTATACTTACTATTATTTCAAAACGTTCATTCAACACATTTTGAATTACACCGTTCTATCCCTTTCATGACTATACTGAACGACAAGCTCAGAAAACAAAGTTTAAGAATACCTTTTTGGAAGTTTTTGCCTCTGTTAATAGTTTTTTATCCACAGAGCGTATATAAGGCTTCGGTCTTTTTACTGTGAATATAAATCAACAAACTTACCAGACAGCCTTTCCAAACCACCGCGTCAGTACCTAGTCAGCCAGAATTACTACTCTTACCTACGAAGCTTGATGCTCTGTAAGCTTATCTATATTATATTATATCATAAGCTTTCATAATTCTTCTTTTACCTACTGCAGTAAACGTGTAAACGAACTCCACAAATAGATGCTAATATACTCACTCTCTATAAACCATGATATTCACGAACAAGGATCTCTGTATTTAAAAACAGAACGCGAGATTAACCTTCATTCAAATAGGGTTGCCAAAACTGGCGGGCTTATTTAGTCGTCTAATAAAATGTTATCGTCTCGTTCTCCGCCCAAGGCCAGTTGATACGATTTCTTTAGTCGTATTGTGTAGAGTAGCAAAGTGCAGTCGCAGTAATATCGAAATGTATTATTTTATTATTTTCTTTTAACCTTTAAAAAATCTCAGTCCGGACCGTCCGTAATAAGGTCGGAAATTCATGGAATCAAGTATAGGCAGAAAATAGGAGTTGTTAGCTAATGCCATGTCATATGTATTAAACTTTGAGTAAAATACAGTTAAAATATGGCGATGCGAAAGACATTTTTTCTCTGTGCTCTAGACTTACCACATAATTTTCGGATTAGAGATTCGAAGCAGTTGTATATAGACCTACTTTATAGGTATTATGTCGATCGGTACAGCACGCGCACGTTTGCAACGCGTGGACTGCGTGGGTGTCCCACTTTTATGCATATTGGATCTCGCGATCTCACTGGCAACCCTATGTCTGGAAATAGCAAAGATTATCGCGGATATTAAACAACGGATTGATCACTGAAAAACAATCAGACAGCTCATACATCACATCAACAGCTATCGTAAAGTAAACGAGCGAAGAATACATTAGCCGAAGCGAATTCACAATGTTTGTTTTGTGAAATGAGTTGTATTCCTGCTTGAACACTAATCTGCAATATTATAAAGGTTTCAAAAGTTTCAAAGGCTACTCGGCCGGTTTCAAAAGTTCTTTCACCATTAGAAAGCTAGAACGTTCCTGAGTTACATCGAGGTTACTTTTTACCATGGGAGAAGAACAAATTTGCACTCCCATAAAACGAGTGAAATCGTTGGACTGGACTCTAGTGCACAATAAAAAAAAATTATGTGTAGTTCTTTGGTATTACTAGAGACCTACTACCTCTATCTGTGTGCCAAATTTCATGAAAATTGGTTTGGTAGTATTAGCGTGAAGTAGTAACAAACAAACAAACAGACAAACTTTCGTATTTATAGTAGGTACCGGTAAATACGGGATTTAACAACTCGCTCCTAAAATCTTTGATGTCGTATTCGCAAGTGTGTGTATCAATTTTATTTGTTTACCTGGCAGAATTACGCTAGATAGGTAGAAACTCCATAATCTAAATAAACACAAATGATACTAAATAGATCCCGTCGTGGAAAACATTTCTGATTCCATAGACGAATTTATTAAACTAAGTAAACAAATTTAAACGTTTTGTTTGTACAATAAAGTATACACAATATTCTAGTATTTGTTCTACGTAGTATTCGTGTGTTGTATAGCCGTAATTCTTCGCCCGTTTACGCTCTGCCTACCAGGTAAGGTATGATATGTTGATATGGATACTATGTAACTTCGCCTCGTACTCTGTCAGAAATATTATGTTGATTTGTCGGTTTCATTTAGATTTTTGTACCCTTACAATCGGGTCATGAATCAGAAAAACAATTTATAAAGATTGTAGGCATATTTCTGTTTTTTTTTTTTTGTCAGTGTATATGTTCTATGTATGTAATGGAACTGACTGTGAAACATACATTACATTTCGCAGATCGTAGTAAATTTTATAACTAATGACATCCGAACGTAGGCGAGGAACACACTTGACGCACGACGGAGCGCAAAAATATCGCAGCGGTCTGTCAGATTCATACTAGAAACGTCACCCCCTCTACTAAAACCGCACTCGACGGATGACACTGCGATAGCGCTGCGTCAACAGCGGTTGAGCGGTTTTAGTATGGGGATTGACATTTCTAGTATGGATCTGGCAGACCGCTGCGATATTTTTGCGCTCCGTCGTGCGTCAAGTGTGTGATCCGCCATAGTTCTATGGAAAAGTATGTTAAATATGACCTCCCCTGTTATGCCCTCCAGGGAATGCATCGAATTACCTTTCACTCGTGTAGGATATAGGAAGCGGATTCCGTCAAGTCAAGAAGACGTGACGTAACGTAGGATCACACCAGTTAATCACTCACTTGTCTTGCAGGATTTATGAACCTCCAGGTTAATACTGTCTACTGCAAGTATCTTGAGCTGCCTTGAGGTGTTGTATAGCACTTTCATATTAGTTACCTGTAATACAATGTGGTACCGGTAAGCGGGTAATATCTGGCAATTCTAACTAGCAATTCTAAGCATCTATATGAACAACTTTAACTACGGGGCAATTTGTAATTTCACAAAAGAATCTGCTGTTTCAAAGAAAAGCCTAACACCTACTAAAGCAAAATGGGCGCGGATTCTACCTGTAGTTCTACCATGTGATGATGATGATGATAATGATTATGAAAACCATGTAATAGTAGTATGACTACTTTTTCGGAAAATCTTTGACAAACCATTACTGTTATTGTGATAAATAATAATATAACTTGTGCAAGTTTAAGACAAGATTATCTTTGACGTCATATCCATGCAACCTAAAACACGAACATTCGGATTTTCAGAACTTGGAGAAAAAGATAGACGAGAAGTAAAATCCAGGAAGATGTGAAGTGTTATTAAAATATATTCATTTGGTAAATTTAATTTTAAATTAAGAGGATCGTGCAGCTGGAAATTTTCATACAAAAAGCGTTAACGTTTTTCTCATACTTACCGGTTACCAATTGTTTTCATTTTTAGGTATTTTATTGAAATTCACAAAAACTAGGTTTATGCGTTTCTATTTTTTTTATATATATTATAGTTTCAGAAATAATGAGGCACAAAAGTACACTTTTTTGATACTGAAAAATCTTCATGTTTGAGTGAGGTTTCTTACAAAACTGTACAAAATTTGGTCAAAAACGAAACGTATAAACCTGGTTTAGTTTATACCTAAGCGATTAAGACCAAAATTATAGAATTTGGTTAAAATTTAGGGGTAGGGAAACGTTAACGCACGTACCACGATTTTACTCTGTTTTCAAGGCGATTTCTCAGGAATCCTGCTACCTGTCTCTATCGCACATTACGGTACTTGCCGCGCGGGCGTCGAGACAGCACATAAAATTTGAAAAACCCATTTCGCGCGCGCCATGTCTGTGAATGATCGTCTTAAAGCTCACGAAAACCGTTTCATGCAGGCCTCTCAAATTAGCGTTCATTTTATAGCAGGTAGGATTTAGGCAACAACAATATAGCATTAACAAGCGAGGAACGAGGAAAGAGGAACGCAGTAGCGGGGTATAGTGTGATGTGAGACCTAAGTTTACGTAATTGTATGTATGTTACATATATACATACACACATATCACGCTTATATCCCTGGTGGGGTAGGTAGAACGACAACGACCGTAAAATTACGGTCATTATCGCCACGTCTGTCAAATTTTTGAGGGTCGTTTCATATAAACCGTGTATCACTATAACGACAGGTTGTCAACCTGTCGCCTAAAATTGCAATACACATGATCATGACATGAGCAAGCAGGGCAGCATCACTACAGTGGGTATTTTGGCTAATATAACTAATGTCGTATGACGTTTACTTATTTGTTTTTGGAAGATTTACCGAATTTTAGCTATTGCAATGCCTGCATTCACTTGGTATTGAAATATTCCCTTGCAGAAACGATACCGCACATACGAGTATTTCTTAATTTTTATAGTGGTCTTTAGAGTAATGGACACTAATCGAAAGGAGATAATAATAAAATTGAATTTACCCTTGCATTCGATTTCGAATTAATCGTTTATGAACCAAATATTTACTTTTAGCCGTGGGTCGTGGGTTCGATCCCCACCGGGCACATATATTTGTTAAGTCAATTTTCAAATATTTGTGTTGAGTCTGGGTGTTTTCTATGTATAATATGTATTTATTTACAAACAAAAAAAAGTATATATGTATTAGTATCAGCTATCTAGTTCCCATAGTACAAGCTTTGCTTAGTTTGGGGATAGATAGCGCTGTGTGAATTGTCCAGGATATTTATTTATTTTATTTAGAAACAATTTTATTTTTTTTCGCAGGTAAAATGAAGATCCATCAACGGCTGGAATATTTACGAGTTACGCTCAATCAAAACTACAATAATGCTGTCACGACATTGTCGTTAAGTGATGCATAAAGAACCAATTGAGACCTTTGACCAAGATGCTGTCGGACGACGACACTCGCCAGGTTTTCAACGACACTAACTTCAACATCTCATACAACTTCTTGGAAGACCCGAGGCTCATCGCCCTCCTCAAGTATGGAAGAACGAATAACACGAACATCGGCGACGTGCTCCGAGCATTGGAAGACTACAGGAACAAATACAATATTTCTGTAACAAAGGAATGCTATCACTCAGAGTATTGTTCTGGACAATTCCGTGATTTGATCCTGGCGTATAATAACATCCACGTATACGTTATTTTATTGGTAAGTGAGATTTCCTATTGTTTGATATATGAACGTTCGTATTTGTTTCGGAGAACCAAATCAATACTTTTTGGTAGTAGCAACGAATGCAAACTATAGCTACTCTGGTAGTAGGTTACTGTAGCGGATACATAAGTTCTAAGATTGTCCTGCCTAACGTAGCGGCGGCTGTGGCTGTCAGCAGCAGCGGCGGTGCGTCAAATCTATAATTATATTTATCGATTATTGTTGTCGAACCTCGACTGTTGTTATGCAAAACGATTGCCATACATGATTCCAATTTGAATACCTACCTACCTATGTGATATAAAAAAATAGATACGTAAATGTCTTGCCACCGAATTTCTTTTATAGGTACACTAACTCAATGACACAGAAACAATATTAGGAATAGGTAGGTATTTTGTTTTTATACCAGGCAAAAGATTCGCGAAAGTTAACACAGCTGTTGTTTCAAAAAGTTAGACGAGTGATCAGCGTTACATTTATTCCTCACTATTTGACGCAGGTACGCCTGCTACTAAAGTTTGGCCAGGCACTTAGCAGAATAGTAAAGGAAGATAGCAATCAGTATAGTGGTGTTTATATCGTCTATTCGTCCATTATAATTTATAACACGACCGCAGAATTTGACCTCGTCTTATCAGTCAAATGGACTGATTTTGAATATTAATTGTTTTTTAATAATTCACTCAGACATGGACTGACTACTATTTCGACTTGAGATAATTCGCTAATGAAGGTATTCTGACAAATCTCTCTTCTGAGAAATTATTTTTATTCTGTATTCTGTTTCTACTCAGAAACAGAAACAGAATACCAAATAGCCTTAAGGTCTTAGTTTAAGGTACATAGGTGTTTAATAATGTAAGAAAGAATAATCATTTTTATGAGTATTATATTCATACCTACTAAAAAGGTACTAAAAAAAACCAAAGTTTTGAAATAAACATCACGATCGACAGTGTATTACAATTGGTATTCAGTTGCAGCATTTTAAGGACCTTTTATTGTTGCACAGGTTTGCCTGTTCGGCAGTCTAGCCAACGCGTTGAACGTAGCCGTGCTGACAAGAAGAGACCTGGCCACAGCTCCAATCAACAGACTCCTCAAGTGGCTGGCGGTGGCTGATGTCTTCGTCATGCTGGAGTACGTGCCTTTCGCCATCTATAGGTACCTGGTGAGTATTGATATTGACTTCACGCTATCAAAGCCGGTAGCATTTTTGTTTCACCTAATACCTATGGATAGCTAGAGAAAGGTAATTATCTGAAATAGGCTACCTTTATCATAAGAAAACGTCTTATTTCTATTTATTTTCCTATTGAAAGACAGAAAGGTAGCAACAGCAGGTGGGCATCTAATGTTAACTTTAACTTTCTTCTTCTTTCAGTGTTTTAATACAAAATTATAGATACCTATAAAAGTCATATACTTTGCGGGGTGTAAGGGACGGTGTAACGAAAACTTTGCAGGCGTGATCAGGCCATGCACCTAAACAAGTTTTTCTATAGGGGCTATGTTGGTAAAAGAAAATAATAAGAGTTCCCATACAAATTCAGTCAACTGATCGGGAATTATGTATGTAAAAAATCACGTTTACCAACATAGCCCCCATAGAAAAAGTTGTTCCGTTGCATGGTTTGAATACGCCTGCAAAGTTTTCGTTACACCCCCGTCTCTAACACTTTGTATGTGCTTTAGGTAATGCTACCTATCCCCTGCTTACAGATCTTGTGTCAGATATTAGATATTGTTGTATAGATATTAGATATACCATACATTATTGATATTTTCTCCCGGTACTACCTACTATAACAACAAGTACCTGCCATAAATTCGAATCGACATTCTCTGCGGCGATTGGACAAGTTGAAATGATCTCTTGAGACGGATTCGGAATATTTAATTAGTATTTCGGGAAATTCTCGATCAAGACCGATTGTCGTTTTCGCAAAGGCCGTTTTCGCCTACCAGTGGTTTTATTCGTCTGTTTAACCGAGTTTCAGCGACGTCGTCAATAATTTATCCGAAAATTTGCGTAGGACGTATTGTAGACCATGAATTAAACAAATTGTCTAGACGTATAATCATCAAACTCTATAAATAATCAGGTAAGCTCTTCTGTGCGACCGCGACGAATGCCGTGTGATGCCGGTTCAGAATAGCATCACAACAATGGGGTAGGAAACTGAGGAACTAATGGCACCACTCTCGACTGTGCCTTTTTTCTGTGATTGGTCATAAATGTTTCAATGGCACCACTCTCGACTGTGCCTTTTTTCTGTGATTGGTCATAAATGTTTCAATGTCAAAGTACAGTTACTTCTTATTGGTGCATCTAAGCACAGTCGCGCCAACATTTGCAATAAGCTTTGAGTTTTCCTCCCCAAGCAGCAAATGGACGTGCTATAATGGTCGAGAGCACGTTCCTTATTCCTGCTTAAGTTCTATAAAAGTTCTAAAAACAGTCGAGTAAAAGCGCTGTAAACGTTTACTCGACGCGGAAAAGGCGCAAATTATTCAGACTAAAATCCCATAGAAGTAGAATAAGCGCTGAGTAAGCAGCAAAAAGGTGCTGTAAGAGTTGAGTAAACGTGTTACAAACAACTAAGATTGCTTTTAGAGCAACCAAAATGCGTGTATGGGATATTTAGTTCAATAAACGCAATCGATTTGCCTTTATACAGATTAAAAGTGCTATAATAGCAGCCTTATCGCTTTTATTCGCCATTTTAGTGCTATGACAGCGAATGGAATGCTTTTACTCGGCTAATAAGTGCAGTAAAAGATCTTAGGGAGGCTTTTTTACAACTAAGTTACTGATAATTTTTGATCTCAACGATCTGGCTGTGGTGTATAAAAATATTTGTAAAGTAACCTAAATAAGTTTTAAAGGTAATATTTATGACTTTCGTATCAAGTTTTTCAGCAGTACATGTGTTCATTTTTAATATTCGAGTAGGTACTCCAAAACATCTTGCGCAAAAAGCTTTACTGACAAACCTAAAGCAATTTTTACATAAACATTCATGCGCCGCCTATTTTATTAAATTTGACGACAAATTTATTAAATAAATTTATTTTAAATAATAAATTGTATAAGCTAATGTCCATATTAATAATCTAGTTGCAGTTACATCTCACTTATTCCGTTAAAGTCGAATAAGAGTACTTGCTCACCACATTTATAGCACAAGGTGTCGCCATGATAATATTTAGGGTTCCTTTGGTACAAGACCAAAAAACCAATTAAATTGTGTTTCTTTTTTCTTTAAAGGAACATTTTATTTTATAAAACAATGCCAGACTTCTTGGATGTTGATAACTTTTTTAGCAGAAATGATTTAAAACAATTTGACCAATTGCGCTGGCCTTGGAAGGAAACGCATTTTATATTATCAGATAAATGTAACAGATGGTTTCGTTACTTGTGTCAACGGAACCACTTAAAACTCTCGGCGGACTCGCGCTTGGATGTGTACTAGCATTACTAGCAGAAATTGAATTGCGCACAAAATGGACGGACTTGTGCTATTACTGTTTCGCAGAATTCTACAATTCTACTTTAAGCTGAGTGAATATCGTATAAAAGCTCTTAAAATTACTACAGATCCTATACAAACGTTTTGAGTTCTATTATACGAGTTACTCTATATGAGTTTTACTGAACCGCCTCAAAGATTTGTCGGAAAAAATTCTGCCCGAAACCCAGTTCGGCTTCCGACCTGACCGAGGTACATGTGAAGCTATTTTCTCGGTGCGTCAACTACAAGAAAAAAGTAGAGAACAAGGTCGCCAGTTGTACCTCTGCTTTGTTGATTTAGAGAAAGCATTCGCCAGTGTACCTCGCGAAGCTCTCTGGATGGTGCTAGGAAAGTTAGGGTGCACAGAAAAGTATGTACGACTCCTTCTTCTTCTTTTTCTTTTTCGTGTGGGACACCGAGTCGTCCAACGACCTGATGAACCCTAGTGTCAGAATTTTTCAACCGCCTTCTACAAGTAGCAGGCTTCTGACATGGTTGTGTAACGACCGCCGTCTAAGTGATCATAGACAGCAACCGGGACCTACGGCTTAACGTGCCATCCGAAACACGGAACCATCTTACTTACGGACAATCGGGTGGTTCAGCCCGCAATGTCCTAACCAGACTGGGAACAAATTCACAAAGTGAAAATACTTTGTGAGTGACCCACCGAGAATCGAACTCGGAACCTTCTGCGTCTAAGGCAGTCGCACTACCACTGCGCCACATCGGTCGTACGACTCCTAAGACTCCTGCATGACGACATGCAGTGCTGCGTCTCTGTAGACGGTGAACAGTCTGATTTCGTCCCCGTCACCTGTGGGGTGAAACAAGGGTGTGTTATAGCGCCCACACTGTTCGCATTATACTTTGCAGTTGTAGTCAAAGAAGTCCTGAATACTGTTTCCCAAGGAGTCCGCATCCGTTTCCGCACAGATGGCAGTCTTTTTAACCTGGCTAGACTTAAGGCGCGCACTAAAGTCTCGTATGCATTGATTACTGAGATCATGTATGCTGATGACTTGTGCTTTCTTGCAGAATCCCCAGACGGCCTGCAACAGCTAATGTCCGTTTTTCACCAAGCATGCTGTAAATTCGGCCTGAAGATCAGTGTCAAAAAGACGGAAGTGATGTCCTTAGACTCGCATGGTCGCGAGACGCTGGCGATTATGCTTGGTGAGGATATGCTGAAACAGGTTGATAAGTTTCGTTATCTGGGGAACACTATAACATCTAAGTGTAACCTTGATGCTGAGATCAACAGCAGAATCAGTGCTGCAGCTGCAGCATTTGGGAAGTTGTGTTCCAAGGTTTTCTGCTCGCACGACCTAAAGCTAGCCACAAAAATCTCTGGCGATTGTGCTGCCAAACCTTCTATACTCCTCCGAGACTTGGTGTGTGTATCGTCACCACATACGCACTCTGGATCGCTTCCACCTAAAATGCCTTCGCACCATCATGAAGATCAGATGGTCCGACCGAGTGCGCAATACCGAAGTTCTGAGACGAGCCAATGTTGGTGGCATTGAGGCCTATCTAATGCGTCGTCAGCTTCGGTGGTGCGGTCATGTATCCCGGATGTCGGAGGAGAGAGTGGCGAAGCGCATCTTTTATTCTGAGCTAGAGGAGGGCAAGCGAAAGCATGGCGGACAACTCCTCAGATATAAAGACGTTCAAAAACGACACATGAAAAGATGCAACATTGAGCCCACTCAATGGGAGGGTCTGGCAGCACAGCGCCCCGAATGGCGCGGGATAGTTAAGAGGCAAGTCCGCGAGTTTGAGGAACAGCGTAAAGCAGACCTCGACGCTAAGCGCGATAAGCTGAAGGCCCGTCCACCCGTCGCCATTCACTATAATTATGTAAATGGCAAACTCACGTGTCCACTCTGTGCACGGGAGTTTACTGCCAAAATTGGCTACAATAGCCATCTCCGGGCGCATCAGCGCCGATCTGATTAGGAGTCAAAGTGGTCGCCATGGCCGAAATCGGTCGGAGAGATCATCATCATCATGCAGTAACAGCAGCCATGTTGCTATAAGCAATTCGATTGCATTTATAGAGCTTTTATAGAAACATAAAAGCATGCTGAATAACGGCTGTATAAAAGAGCCCTATTCAGACAATCAGCTATTCTAATCAGCATGCTTATTAATCAGCAAATATTGCCCAATAGTCGAGATAACTGCTATTATACGATACATGGGTGTTTTAAGAACGGTTACTCGGCTCTTATACGATTGTAAGCTGAGTAAACAAATTCTTATTCGACTATTTTGCTACTTGGGTCCCCATTCTATCCATGGCTGTCGTATAAAGCGACTAAGGTATATGTAACCAGGGAATGGGCAGCAGATTTCCCTGTGATTAGACATCTTGCATTGCGCTCGCCAATCGGCTTGCCAAGTGCGGAAACTATGGCAATACCCCCTCATATAGGGGGAGGCCTATTTCCAGCAGTGGACTGTTGAAGCTGTTAAGGTAATGACGAGAACAAAAATTTAAATAACTCATGCCATGGTACTTTAGTTATTGATTTACTTTACCATGTTTTCTAAGTGTAAAATAAGGTCGTGGCTATTACAATGTTTTGATTAAAGTTTTTTATTTATAAATAGGTACTGTATAAACATAATTAAAATAGTCGAGAGAGAATTTACTGTGATGTATTCAGTATTGACGTTGTAGGTACTTTGGATTGAACCAATTACGTCTATAATCTTCCCCAAAACCGAAAATGATGACGATTTGAGTAGGTAGCTTTGTATTTGTTTACGAAATAAACGGTCCGTTGCGTTGGTATTTTTCGCCTTGTTCGCTACGATTATTAGCTCCTTTGGATAACGTAAAACGGTAATAACAGAAATCCTATTTTGCGTAGGAGCAATTTCCAAAAACAGGTATTCCAAATCAAATAATAAGATGTAAGAAAATGTATTAAAATATTCATATTCTTTATTGCGAATCATATGGTACATAAGGTGATGGAGGTACATATTTTCCAGCATATGAAACCCTTTATACAGTAGGGCTGTAGGGTATAGCAAATAAGTGAGACGGCTTATATAAAATTATCAACTTAGTAATAATTAAAAGTTAAAAACTAGTATTTATATAAAGCTATGCTTAATCTACTTAAAGGGTATTTATTAATTAGCGATTTTAATTTTTTCTTTAGTGTGTGTAAGCGTGTTTTTTTATAATTTTAGGCATTTCTTTTCATGTAAAAAGTCGTTAAGGCTGTAGTAACATTTATTTATTAAGTAAGACTGCGTCTTAATGGTTTCTGGTATTTTATTATATACTTTGATACCGGTAAAGTAGGTGCTATTGTGATATAACGTCATTGTAGTAGTGGGGTGTCATTGTAATAATAATAATAATAATAATATATTCTTTATTGCACACAAAACAAAACAAAAATAACATAATAAAAAGAGAAATTTCGATGGTCCAATGAGGCGGCCTTAATGCTAAAGTAGCATTCTCTTCCAGGCAACCTTTAGGCGAAAAAGAAAGTGCGAAATGGTTAGCGGGATAGTGCAAACCTACATATACTACTTATACTATAATACACCTTAATACATAGATATGCACATAAGCAATATGATATATACTAAATACATAACAATTTAACGATAAACTAATACATATAGATATACCTACAATATACTATGGATGTAAGGAAAATACATAATTAAAGAAGGAAATGGGAATAAATAGATAACAGTCTAAAAGGAATAGAATAAGAGATATTATACAAAAGATTTAGATAAATAATATTTCCTTTATATTTATTTGTAGTATTTCAAAAGATGTGATTAGTATCGCCCCACTTCTACACGTGGGTATCGTAAAAACCGACTAAACTGGATTCACCCAGGAGAATGGTCATCAGAGAGAGTAGCTACCTGCTACAGTTAGTATTATTTAGCACAGCGTACCCTGCAAACTGCTTTAATCAATCCGCCTTCCAAGCGTGGTGAGTGGAGTATGGCAAATACCTCTTAATCGAGGGAAGCTATCCAGTAGTGAGCTGTACAAGTTGAAGCTGATTATGAGACTGAACAACGTAATACACGTAAAAACATGAAAAAAATCTTAAAGCCACTAAGTAATCGTTTAAAATATTTTGAATACTTTGTAAACAGAGAAAATAATAAACTTTACGGCACAGAAGCGTTTCAAGTCATGCAGAAATTAATACTGAGCACGCAAAATATGGAAATATAGCCATTGAATCGACAAGAAGAAGAAGAAGAAGTTAACTTTACCCATTTCTATTACAGTTGCTGCCTGGCCAAGACGAGCGTCCATACTCCTGGGCTGTATACATGCTGTTCCACAGTCACTTCACTCAGATCCTGCACACAGCGTCCATCCTGCTCACTCTATCCTTGGCTGTGTGGCGGTATATAGCCATCAAGTAAGTGATCTGATCTGCCGTGTGATGCCGGCTTAGAATAGCATCACCCCACATCCTTCCCGCGGGTGTCGCAAGAAGCGACTAAGGGATTCGAGGGTATTGGTGTATTACAATTTTTAGGCGACAGGCTGACAACCTGTCACTATAGTGATACACATGTTTTCTGAAACAACCTTAGAAAACAACCCTCAAAAAATGTCAGACGGGGCGATAGCGACCGTATTCTCACGGCCGTTAACGCACTGCCTACCCCGCAATGGATAAAGGCGTGATATATGTGTGTATGTATTTAGTAAGTGATCTATCTACAGTGGGTGGGAAGTAAGTGATCTACAAAGGGTGGGAAGTAAGTGATGCACAGTGGATGAGAAATAAGAAATGAAATAGAATGAAATATACTTTATTCACTAGCGACACGGTACAAATTATGGTCATATACAATAGTGGTTAAGCGTGTAGCGCCTATTATTCGCATGCAAATATAAAATGAAACATTGAACAATACAATTTAAGTCTATGAAATTAATTATTAAGAACATATAAAGATTATCTATGTATAAATTTAAAAAAAACATAAGAAAAAAATACAATAACCAATATTTCAAAAATAAAGAAACAACAATTTAGAATAAATACACATGTCAAAATAATACTCGTAATAGAATATTAAGTGATCTATGGAGGGTGGAAAGTAAGTGATCTACAGTGGGCTGAAAGTAAGTGATCTTCAGTAGGTGGCGTGGGTGGGAAGTAAGTGATCTACAGAGAAGGGAAATAGTGATCTATCTATTGAGCGCGATTACTCCTGGGCTGTACACATTCGTTCTGCACACACTATTATTGCTGTCTGACTGGTGGTTTATAGTATGATTATTCATTTACTGTCATTTTCTTCCCTATTTCTAAATAATACAAAAGAAAATGATCTCGAACCGCCTTATTAGAGGCAATCAACCAGAGAAGAGATACCTCTTACTAGCAATATTGCGAGTTTGGGTCTTATTTTGACCGTCTTATATTGTTTATTGAAGTTATTTCGTGGGTACCTGTCATAGTACGAGAATATCTTCTTTACCTTTTAACATGAAAGGCTTTTTCAATGATCGATAAATTCTTACTAGTTCTCCGTTTCGCGGCATTGCACCCATTCTATTCAGCAATTGATATTGCTATAAATACATACACACACAAATCACGCCTTTATCCCATGCGGGGTAGGCAGAGCGATAACGATGGTAAAATTAGTGTCGTTATCGCCACGTCTGACAAGTATTGACGGCCCTTTTAGATGATTCGTGTATCACTGAAGTGACAGGTTGTCAGCCTGTCACCTAAAGTTGTAATACACATGAAACCCTCGAGTCCCTTAGTTGCCTCTTACAACACAACACAAATAAGTGAAAAAAACAAAAAATACTCATACCTTTTATAAAATAAAATAAATGAAAAGAAGTTCAATACATGTTTCGTAACATTTTGGTCAAAGGTATTTAAATATCATGTCATTTTTGCATGCAGTATGTGTCTATTGATTCAACATGTTGGTCAAACATTTTGGACTGGTGTGTCATATACGAGTATTTGCAGTGTGTATTGTGTGAGAAGTCAACCTTGGTTCAGCTACTTGATAAAAGATGTCTCTGTTAGTTTCATAAAATACAAATTAACCTAGAATATGCGTGCACCCAGGAGAAAAATAAATATTTCGGCGGTAAAAACTAGCCCATAAGATGTTCTAGATTTACTTTTTTGTATTCGTTCCAAATTTTGAGCGCCAAGTCCTAACAAACACACAAAGAAGAACCGCCTTTATATTATTAGTAGGATTTACACACAATATAAAATATAAAAACATTAGCTGCAAATATTTTAAGGGGTGACTCATCCCATGAAACTGAACAACTTTTCCCAAGAAACATAGGTCGAAATAAAAGAAAATTTTTTGGAGCTCCCATACAAATTGACTTGATCGGCGGGTAATTTTGTATGGGGGGTCCAAATATTTTTTCATATTTTGACCTATGTTTCTTGGGGAAAGTTATTCAGTTTCATGGGCTGGTTGAACCCTTAAAATATTTGCAGCAAATTTTTTTACACCCTGTTTACTGTAAACGTGTAAGTAAATACAATTTAGTCCGGGTTATATTTAATATATAGGCACTTCGCGGTTTTACTATGTTACAAAGTTATCAGACCAACTGTTCCAAAGTGGCTACCATAACCGAATTACCCGACAAGGCGAGGAAGGGATCTGTTTGAGCCCTTGGGATTGCTTCTGGTAGGCAAGTCAATATAGATCCGATAGTCTATTTTTGAATTTCCGTACGCGGAAGTCGATATAAAGCTTACACGTTCTAATAAACTTACCCATTCACACATACCCTAATAAGTTCACTCATATACATACATACATACACATATCACGCCTATATCCCTGGTGGGGTAGGCAGAGCGTCAACGACCGTAAAATTACGGTCGTTATCGCCACGTCTGACAAATATTGAGGGCTGTTTGCGATAATTCGTGTATCACTATAGTGATAGGTTGTCAGCCTGTCGCCTAAAAGTTGTAATACACCTGAAACCCTAAGTCCCTCAGTCGGCCTTTACGACACCCACGGGTATGAAATGGAGTAGCCGGCATCACACTCATATCCTGGACATTAATGAATTCAAGTACTTTAAAGTATCATACGAGTGATTAGACCTGTCGTTGCATACTTGCGTGCACGATTTCAGAAATCAGGCTTAGAAATTGAGCTTGTGGGCCAAAGAATGAGGCCCTGCAAGACTACAATGCGTTCTCTTGAGGCTGAACTTGGAAGTTTGAAACTATGTAAACTTAATTTTGAGATACTGATTATTTCAGAGCTCTAGGGAATCTTGTTCGCTCTTTAACACATACATACATACATCACACCTTTATCCCTTGCGGGGTAGGCAGAGCGTTAACAGCCGTAAGAATACGGTCGCTATCACTACGTCTGACATTTTTGAGGATTGTTTTCCAGGGTTGTTTCAGAAAATATGTGTATCACTATAGTCACAGGTTGGCAGCCTGTCGCCTAAAAATTGTAATACACCAATACTCTCAAGTCCCTTAGTCGCCTCTTACGACACCCACGGGAAGGATGTCGAGTGATGCTATTCTAAGCCGGCATCACACGGCGGCTCTTTAACACACATAGCGATAAGTTAGCTATGTAAACTATGGTATCGATTTGGGTTAGAATTTTGATTTTACTTAAACTCATTTCTATTGAGGCAATTTGCATATTTTTATACCTACGTAGTTATATTTTGATTTTATAGAATCTCTAAGTTGGCCTTTTGTGTAAGCCAAAATATTCCAATATCATCCAAATAACAACAGAGGTCCTTGGTACAAGGTCGCTGGTTCTGTCGCTCACTTACGATTTCCTCTTAACTACCGCTTAAAAGGTACTTAGGAACACTTAAGTAAGCAGGAGAACTACTAATAAAATTAAACTGGTTCTTCACTGAATTGACTTCAGGATTCAGGAGTAATTGAATTTAGCAATTAACCTTCAATTAGGCTTACATTATCTTCTAGCAAATTATTATGAGTCACAGTCACGAAAGGTCATACAGTTTTTGAGATGTTTTCTCCATTGGGATTGGACCTTATCTTGGGTATATTTTTGAGATGTTTTCTCCATTGGGAAGAGTACAGTTGAGCAAAAAAATATTTAAAAAAAATAATTACGAAGCGCTTTGACAAAGGTCGTGGTAGCACGGACACAATTATGCCTGTATAGGACATCAGAATAAATATATAACATAGCTTGAGGTACAGACATCGATATAAACAGCGACGTGCAGCCTGCAGTCTCAACTGCTACCCGCACCATAGGGATCGAGAGGGTGGCGGGAGCGCCGCTCACTCTAGACGCCGCACCGCGTATTTCTGGGGCGTCTACCACCCCAGCCCCAAATGTCCGGACCCCGAAGCTGCGGCGACGCGACCCATGCCCGTGCCCTACTTCCCGACCCCACGAATCACCAGGTCATGACATTGACGGTGTATCTAGGTTGCTAAAGGACTCCACTGCAGAGAAACCATTTAAAAAGACACTAATTTATTCAGACAAGCTAGGTGTAGGTTTTGGTCAATTATTAAATAATCGCCTTAATCAACAAGTGACAAATGTGTGTTGTCCAGACACCTCTTTTGAGAATATTGTTAACAAAATAGCTGTAGGGAAATTCGATAAGCACACTACAATTATAATCATGATAGGAAATCATTCCAATATTAGTCGTAGGACATTAGACAATAGCATTGAGGTGTTGCTTAATTTACACGATCAGACTGAGTGCAGGTTCATTTTGTGCAACTTCCCATATTGTTCAAATCTATCAGAGCAACAGAACAAATGTGTGCATAAAATGAACATGCATTTGTACAACAGGACATGTCATCATAGCGATGTTATTTCTTATTTTGATGTGAATAATTTTATTCACAAATTTATTTTGACTCAGGATACTATGTACCTGTCAGATTACTATAAGAAACAAGTAGCTACTTTGTTAGCATATAATATAATTGACACAAAATATGTGTCTCCTTCTATATTAGTTAGTAGTGGTAGTATTAATAATTTAAACTAGATTGTAAGACAAAGGAAAACCCCTCTTTGACTGATGTAAATAGCATAGGCAATCCGGGGTCTTCTTGCATTCAGCCTCAGACAAAGGAAAAGCAAAGTCAACTACAAGTTTTACATCAAAACATTCAGGGCTTTTCCAGCAAAGTATTAGAAATTGAATTGTTCTTGGAGAAGCACAATTACGACGTAGTCTGTTTTACTGAGCACTTCCAAAAAGAACCTGATATTTTGTTAAATTATGAAAATTACTGTATAGCCAGCTCTTTCAACCGAAAATCCGCGATCCATGGAGGCTGTTTAATACTAATTGGACGTTGGACGACTCGGTGTCCCACTCGAAAAGAAGAAGAATACTAATTAGAAACAATATTAAATTTAAAGAACGTAAGGATGTGGTCGGACTGTCGGTTGAGAGTTGTACTGAAGTGTCTTGTGTTGAGCTGGAGAGTCATGTTATAGTATGCGTATACAGACCACCTATAGCTAAAAATTTTACCACACTACTAGAAATACTAGAAGATGTACTAAAATTAGTCACAAAAACAAATAAACATGTTATTGTTTCTGGAGACTTTAATGTAGACATTCTAGAAAAAAATGCACTCAGTGATAAATTTTTAGGACTTTTTAAATCATTCAATTTGTCTCATGTATTTTTTGAACCAACTCGTGTGACGCCTACTTCAGCTAAATGTATTGATAATGTGTTAAGACGACAGAGGAGACGAGAGAGGGGTGCGGGGGGCCCGGCAGCGAGCCGGAGCCGGCGGCCGCACGCGCCGCGCATCGACACACTTCAAACTAGACGACCCACCATACAACATTGTATTTCTTTACTGTCTTCAATATACTTTGAAAATTACCCAAATTCTTATAATTTCTACGCCTACTACAATAGAAGAAACCAAACATTGGTGAACCCGACGTGATCGACGGAAAAATAAGGCGAAAATCAAAGACGGAAACTACAAAGGAAGGCGGACTCATCCCGATCAATCCTGTGGGAAAGGCTGAAACAAAGCTGCAACAAACAACAGGGAAGTGCGCCCATTCCTATTTTCCTTGATTTCCTTCTTTTTCCAGCTTGAATTCGCGTATTTAAAGTGGATATTCTTTGTTCAAAGTGTAAATTATCTACCCTCTTCTAAAATAAAATTCTCAAATTTCCTCTAAAAAGTTAAAATTTTGTGGTAAAATCGCCAAATAATCTCGTTATTTACACACATTATGTGATTTCCTTAGTTGATTCGTAAAATTTCCGTAATTTACGTAAGGATTTCACATAATATTGTTTACGTCATACATTTCTACCCCAGCTTGTTTTGTAGATATTTGGAAATCTATTTTCCAACCTTTCTAACGTATAAATAATTAATTTCCATAGTCATTTACTCTAATTACAACGTTTTCCAAAAATTTCCAGGGAATTTCCGCGACAGCGGGTGAAATTGCGTGTTAAGCGGAGCGTTTTCCGCGGCCTACGTCCACTGTACGGCACGCGCTAGCGAGTGTGACTCACAGTACTGGGCGCCTGGCGGTCGAACGATTATCGCTGCGCTTATGAATATATCGTTGGGCTAATTCGTGTATTAAGTTCATTGTTGGAAATTATTTGCAGTTAAATTGTAAGTATTTACATTGTATTTTAACTGTGTTATATTGTTTGCACCTACAAGATGAGTGAGTTTAAAGAATTATCTAAACAAAGAAGCTCAGTTCGCGGTCGCATTACCTTATTTGAGAAGTTTTTAACGCCTTTGCTTGAAATATCGCCTGATGAAGTGAATAAGCTTACAATTAATGAATTGACCATGCGAATGACTAAGTTTCAAGATCTTTCATATTCTTTTGATGAGATTCAGACAAAAATAGAACAATTAGACGAGATAGATAGTGAGAAACAGCTTGAGGAGAGGGAAACAACCGAAAATAAAATATATTCTTTATTTGCTCAAGCTCAGGGACTTCTTGACTTCTGGCAGCGGAAAGGGGACGAAGGAGAGGGTAGTCATGATCATTTTAACTGCGGTAGCAACAGTTTAAAATTGCCACCGATTAAAATTTCATCTTTCGATGGAAAGTCACACAAATGGTTGGAATTCCGTGACATGTATTTAGCTTTAATTCACAATTCCAATAAAATTGATAAAGTGAGTAAATTTCATTATTTGAAATCATACCTTGAAGGATCAGCAAGTCAAGTTATTAGTTCTGTCACGGTTTCTGCCGATAACTATCCAATCGCTTGGTCGTTATTGTGTGAAAGATACTACAATAAACGTTTGTTAACTAATGAACATTTAAAATGTTTATTTTCAATTGAACAAATTCATAAGGAGTCAGATAAAGCTATACGTAACTTAATTGATACATTATCTAAAAATTTAAGTGCATTAAAGGTATTAGGTGAAAAAACGGACGATTGGGATACACTTGTAATTTATATTGCTTCAGCGAAGTTAGACATCGTTACCTTGAGAAAGTGGGAAGAGTTTCGGGGCAATGAATCACCTACATTAGAAGATTTTTATTCTTTCTTGCGTCAACGAGCAGAGGTATTAGAAACTATCAACCAGGGTTCATCCTCTCCTCTATCAACTGCTACTAATAAAAATGAAAGACGCCAAAGTTTAAATAAATCAAAAACATTTATTGCTGCTACCAGAAACGCCACTAATTATAAAAATATTTGCGTATTTTGTACACAAGATCACAATTTGTATGATTGTGTCAAATTCAAAGCTTTGCCCGTTGAGGACCGAAGCGCTAAGGTTTATCAATGGAAAGTGTGTTCCAACTGTCTACGCGGTGGTCATCAGTCTTTCCAGTGTAGATTGAGTGGCTGTCGAATCTGTAGCAGAAAACACAACACATTATTACACAGACAAAATATTCAACATCAACAAACACAAAATACTACAACACAACAGCAACAACAAGTACAACAAGCAATTAATCAACAACCAATACAACAACAATCACAATATGTTCAACAACAGCCAATTCAAGAGCAACAAGCATCACAACAAAGAACACAGCAACAATCTAATCAACAACAATCGTATGCTGGTGCTGCTGCTACGCTTATTACTACAAATCCTTCACTATCCGACAATAATTACTTTGAAGCCAATGATACTCCTACTACATGCATTTCTATGCCAGCTCTCTCTTCACAGCAAACTTTTCTTTCTACAGCATTAGTACAAGTTATACATGACAATAAAGCATTCGTATTACGTGCGGTACTGGACAATGGCAGCCAGTCGTCGTTAATAACCGAATCAGCTCAAATGCGGCTTGGACTACCCAAGCATCAGAATGCTGTTCATTGCATCTCTGGCATTAATAACAAAATAATTAACATAACAAACCATTGCAAATTTACAATTAAATCTATAACCAGCTCATACACAACTCCCGTTAAGTGCTACGTCTTACCTGTGATAACAGACGATTTGCCTAACAGAGCAATACCCATTCACAAGTTCAATATTCCCAGCGATATTACCTTAGCTGACCCAGAATTTAACCGTCCAAGTGAAGTAGATCTGCTGCTAGGAGGTGACATATTTTGGGATCTTATTGAAAATGGTATGATCAAGATGGGACCAAATCTACCAATTTTGAAAGAAACAAAATTAGGTTGGATTGTAGGTGGCCCTATGGACAGGAATGACGATTCTAAATCAAATCGAATTAGTTGTAACTTCAGTCAAGAAATTGAAAATCAATTAACAAAATTCTGGGAGTTAGATGATTTGCCATCTACTAAATTTGAATCTAAAGATAATGAGTATTGCGAACAATTATTTAACGAAACTACAAAACGGGTAGATGGGGGCAGGTTTTGTGTGCAGATCCCATTGCGGGAGCCTCCAGAAGCCTTAGGCGATTCTTACGATATTGCTGAAAAACGATTACTCCAAGTTGAAAGAAAGTTACGACGCAAACCTGTCCTCAGACAGGAATACAATAAATTCTTAAAAGAATATGAAACATTAGGACATATGAGTGAAGTTAAAATCAAACCACCTACCGGTAATTACTTGCCTCACCAAGCAGTTATAAGGGAACACAGTGAGACAACTAAGACCAGAGTTGTGTATGATGCTGCAGCCAAAACTAAAAACGGAAAATCGTTTAACGATATACAATATGTAGGTCCTGTCGTTCAAGATGATTTATTTTCAATACTGCTTAGGTTTCGACAACATAAGTATGCAATAACCGCGGACGTGGAAAAAATGTACCGCCAGATACTAGTAGATCCATCTCAACGCAAACTACAAATGATTTTATGGCGTGAAGATGAATTCTCACCAATAAAAATATTCGAATTGAACACCGTCACATACGGTACGGCATCAGCGCCATTTCTCAGTACCAGATGTTTAGTTCAGTTGGCTAAAGAATGTCCTGATCCTAAAATGTCACAACTGATAAAAGACGATTATTTACGTGGACGACCTTTTGTCAGGTGCTCAAACCAAAAAAGAACTATATCGAATAGTCAGTTCAGTGACTAACATATTAAACTCAGCGTGTTTTCCTTTGCGTAAATTCCGCACAAATGCTCCATCAATATTCAAAGATAATTCAAATGTTGCTGCACCAATGGCTAATGAACTTGATCTGAGCTCTCAATCAAGTGCATTAGGGTTAAAATGGGATCCTACTAATGACGTTTTCCAATTTCCTGTTAATATCGAAGCTCCAGAGAAAGTGACTAAAAGAACAATCCTATCAAGCTCAGCTAAATTGTTTGATCCTTTAGGATTACTTGGTTTATGCACAATTACTCCCAAAGTTATTCTGCAAAAATTGTGGCTCACGAAGTTAGAGTGGGACGATCCTGTCCCACCTGAGTTAGAAAAAATGTGGAATAATTTTGTGTTGAGTTTGAACGCACTCTCGACAATACGTGTTCCGAGATGTGTAAATATTGATAAGCCGGTCAAATTAGAGCTTCATTCATTCTCAGACGCGTCGCAAATTGCTTATGCCGCCTGTATTTACATTAGGTCAATTGACAAACATGGAAACGTCTTGGTCAGATTACTCTGTGCCAAAACAAAGGTAGCTCCTTTGAAATCTATATCAATTCCCCGTCTAGAGCTTTGTGCAGCTCAACTGGCTGTTCGATTATCATCTAAAGTTTCACAGGCTCTGCGCTGTGATATTTCAGATAAATTCTATTGGACAGATTCATCTGTCGTACTGAGTTGGCTGTCTTCGGAACCTAGTGAGCTACAAACATTTGTAGCAAATCGTGTAAGTGAAATACAAAGCCTAACTTCAGTCAATCAATGGAGACATGTACCAGGTCTGGAGAATCCTTCTGATCTGGCTTCGAGAGGTTTAGACCCCAAAACTATCACCAAAGCGTCACTTTGGTGGAATGGACCAATGTTTTTACAAAATGAACCAGAAAATTGGCCACAAAACATTGTTCCAAGCATTGATGTACTTGAAAGAAAAAAATATCCTAAACCTACTAAACAAATAAAAAATAAAACTACATCTACTGAACAAATAAATACTAATCTACATTCTACAAATACTACATGCAATATAGCTACTACTAAATCTACGACAAAACAAACAAACAAATTAATAAACTTTGAAAAATACTCGAAATTATCTACCTTGCAAAGAGTGGTCGCTTACGTAATGCGTTTCACTCATAATCTGCGTCATAAAGATGCTAAAAGAACTGGTCCTCTAACCTGCAATGAATTAGATATGTCATTAAATAAGCTAATAAATTTGCACCAAGTGGAATGTTTTTTGAATGAAATTTCTATTCTATCAAGTGACAAATCCTTACCAAGTAAATCACATATATTGTCTCTCAGTCCATTTATTGAAAATGATACTGGCATCCTTCGCGTGGGTGGTCGTATCCAGCAGTCACCTGAAAACTATTCAAAAAAACATCCGGTTTTATTAGAATCAGATCATAATTTTACTAAACTACTGTTTATGCAAGAACACAAAAATCTTTTACATTGTGGACCACAGTTACTTTTGAGCAACATAAGAGAACGTTTTTGGCCTCTAAGAGGAAAGATTCTGGCAAGAAAAATAGTTAATAATTGTATTCGCTGCAGAATCTTAAAAGCTAAAAATATTAATAGATTAATGGGTAACTTACCATCAGCTAGGGTAACTCCAAGTCTTCCCTTTCAAGTGAGCGGTGTTGACTTCGCTGGTCCCTTCTATATTACGGATCGTAAGACTCGCGGATGTCGTATAAGCAAATGTTACTTATGCTTGTTTGTGTGCTTAGCAACCAAGGCGTTGCATTTAGAGGTTGCAAGCGATCTGACTACTGATGTATTCATGCTTTGCACAAGGCGATTTGTTTCTCGCAGAGGCAAACCAATTGAGCTGTACTGTGACAACGGCACGAATTTTGTAGGTGCAAAGAATGAACTTGCAAACTTCTTACAATCCAACCATGAAGATATCTTCAACGCCGGTGCCCAAGAAAGTATAAATTTCGTATTTTCACCCGCTTACGCCCCACATTTTGGTGGGCTTTGGGAAGCAGGCGTAAAGTCTGCGAAATTCCATTTGACTAGAATTTTAGGTAAAAAACACTTAACTTTCGAGGAGTTATCCACTTTATTTACACAAATTGAAGCGATCCTAAATTCCCGACCTCTGACCCCTCTATCCTCAGATGTAAACGACTTAAGTCCCTTAACTCCGGGCCACTTCCTCATTGGCAGAGCACTCACTTCGTTACCATCACCAGCATTGATTGATGTCAACGTGAACCGCCTCAACAGATACGAGTACATCGAATACGTACGACAACACTTTTGGCAGAGATGGCGTCGTGAATATCTGGCCGAGATGCAACAGCGAACAAAATGGAAGTTGGACCAAAGAGGGCCTCAAGAAGGAGATATGGTTATTCTCAAAGATGACAACCTACCTCCTCTGCAATGGCGTATAGGCCGCATTCATAAACTCTTTCCGGGACCTGATGGAGTGTCAAGAGTCGCCGATGTCAACACTGCTAAGGGCGTCGTGCGTCGTGCTATGAGCAAGATTTGTCCACTGCTGCCTTCATCAGACCACTTCAATTTTCCTGCTCGAAACCCTGACGTGTTCGAGGGGGGGGAGAATGTTAAGACGACAGAGGAGACGAGAGAGGGGTGCGGGGGGCCCGGCAGCGAGCCGGAGCCGGCGGCCGCACGCGCCGCGCATCGACACACTTCAAACTAGACGACCCACCATACAACATTGTATTTCTTTACTGTCTTCAATATACTTTGAAAATTACCCAAATTCTTATAATTTCTACGCCTACTACAATAGAAGAAACCAAACATAATGTATTCAGTGATTGTGAGCCTGTAGAAAAATGTATTATAAACTCTCTTCAATCAGACCACAGAGGTCAATGCGTAATATTCCCATTTAAAAATCGTATTAAAACAATTAAGATAGAAACTAGGCGCATCACTGGTAATAGGTTGGAGAAATACCGAAACGTTTTAATGGAGAAACTGCCAGTCCATAATTATAACTTTGAAAATCCAAATAATGTATATCAAGACTTCTTTCATTTAGTGAGCGAAGAATTTGAATTAATTTTTAAAATAGATACAAAAGAAATTAGTACGAAATTTAAATTTAGTGATTGGGCTACCAAAGGTCTTAGGATTAGCAGAGATAGGCTTTTTGAACTTTATGAGCTTAGAAACATCACAAATTCTGATAGTTTTAATGAGCTGGTAAAAAAATATGCTAAAATCTTTAAGACAGCTTGCTTAATTGCTAAAGCCAATTTTATTACAAATAAGATAAAGTCTTCAGACAATAAAATAAAAGCTGTCTGGAAAGTTATTAATAGCGAAACAGGTAAAACGAAACCACGCGAAAATAACTTTTCACTTAATACTGACAATGGAATGATTAGTGCAAATTCCGATGTAGCGCAGGAATTTGAAACATTCTTCACAAATATACCACTAAAAACGACTGAGGCATTAGATTCTTCACCTTCAATTTCATCGTTCTTGCTTAAACAAAATGTAGATGCTTGCAATTCAGAATTTAAATTTACTCCTGTGAGTCCCCAGTATATTTTAAAAACTTTTAAAGATCTTAAAGTTAAGAGCACCGAAGATTTATGGGGAATGTCAGTTAAAGTTTGTAAGTCAATGATTGATATATTAGCACCATACTTGGCAGATATTTTCAATGAATGTATTGAACATGGCATCTTTCCCGATTTAATGAAAGATAGCAAGGTAGTTCCGCTGTTCAAAACTGGCGACAAACAAGATCCCAGTAACTATAGGCCTGTATCTATTCTGCCAGTACTCAGCAAAGTCTTTGAAAAGATCATACTCAATCAAATGCTGTCCCATTTTAATAGCAACAACTTGTTACACAACCAGCAATTCGGTTTTACAAAGGGACGTAGTACCACAGATGCTGGTGTTGCTCTTGTCAAACATGTATTTAATGCTTGGGAGGAATCAAAGGACGCCATTGGTGTTTTTTGTGATCTTTCCAAGGCATTTGATTGCGTAGATCATGAAACTTTATTGGTAAAACTAGAACACTACGGTATTCGAAGCGCAGCTCTGAAATTTCTGAATTCGTATTTAGATAATAGAACGCAAAAAGTACAAGTAAACGGCACCAAATCACAGGGATCTCGTGTTAAAATTGGTGTGCCGCAAGGCTCTATATTAGGTCCATTTTTATTTTTAATTTACATTAATGATTTGCCTTACATGGTAGAGAATTTGTCCAAAATTGTTTTATTTGCTGATGACACATCCCTTATATTTAAGGTTGATAGACGAGCGCATAATTATGACGAAGTAAATCACACTCTTGGGCAAATTCATAGTTGGTTTACTGCAAACAATTTAGTTCTAAATGCGAAAAAAACTAAATGTATATTATTCATTTTGCCAAATGTAGTACATTCATTGAATAACTATGTTGCACTTAATAATGAAAAATTAGAGTTTACTACCAGCACAGTTTTCTTAGGGATTACTCTTGACTCAAAGCTCCAATGGGGCCCTCATATTACATCTTTATCGGGAAGATTAAGCTCAGCTGCCTATGCAGTACGTAAAATTAGAGAAATTACAGATATTTCAACTGCACGACTTGTTTACTTCAGTTATTTTCACAGCATTATGTCCTATGGAATTTTGCTGTGGGGCCGCGCCGCTGATATTGAAACAATATTTATTCTTCAGAAAAGGGCCATTAGAGCAATTTATAAACTAGGCAGTCGTGATTCTCTAAGAGAACTGTTTAAGGAAATTAATATTATGACGGTGCCGTGTCAATATATTTATGAAAATATCATGTATGTAAGAAAGAATATTCATACGTTCACAAGAAATCATGAAAGACATAATCGTAATATAAGAAGTAAAAATAAATTAGATCAACCCGCGCATAGACTAGCTAAAGTAAGAACTTCATTTGAAGGTTTAAGTATACGATACTATAACAAAATACCGGAAGATATATTAAGTTTATCTGAAAGTAAATTTAAATCTATTATTAAGAAAACATTATGTTATAAAGCTTATTATAAGTTAGATGATTATGTTAATGACAAAGAGGCATGGTCCTCTGAAATTCCAGCACAGCACAAGAAACATGCAGTCATTTTTAATACCAAATCAGAACGTGCATGGAATTTACAATTGGCATAATTAGTAAGGAAGACGAAACAGTTAGAATTATCTACTGTAATACTTTTATTTTATTTTAATTTAGCGTAGCCGATTTTTTGGGCTAATAATATATATATTTATAAAACTTAGCTAGGGTAGCCTAGGGCCTATTCTATAGGTACAAATTGTAAATTGAGATTAGAAGCACTTCTGAGCAGGTTTTTGGGTGGTTTTCCTGTTCAGGGGGTCCGGCTGATTAGCATGTAACATGCTTTTTTTTTAAATATTGCTTTTAATTTGATTGATTAAATTGATGGTGGTGACGTAAGTTACATGCTGTGTGGTCAGCCTGACCAGCCCCGAGGCAGTGTCTTTTTTTTTTTTTTTTATCCCACTCGTGCCGCGATTCTATTAGGAACATAAAATTGTTATTGTTACTATGACTAATTCACTTATTCAGTGACCGTATTGTAATTTAACTCTATGACATTCTAAAAGCATTCATTGTGAATCTACTTGGAAATAAACGATTGAATCTTGAATCTTTACTATAACAACTTACCTATGTATTTTTTGCTATTAGATTCGAATATTATCCTACAGTACGGATATTGTAGGTATTGTACCAGAGTTGACTCGGCACACTTTTAACTTAATTTCCTCACGTTCCAAGTTAAAAATAAAATTAGATTTGGACTAAATTTAATTTCATTACTAAAAAAGTTAAGCTGACCCACGCTATTCTCTCTTAGATGGACACGACTTTACTCGCCATTTAACGAATTTGGTGTAATTGTTCGTGTATTTTCTGCCGTGTGATGCCGGCTTAGAATAGCATCACCCCACATCCTTCCCGTGGGTGTCGTAAGAGGCGACTAAGGGACTCGAGATTGGTGTATTACAATTTTTAGGCGACATGCTGACAACCTGTCACTATAGTATACACATGTTTTCCGAAACAACCTTAGAAAACAATACTCAAAAATGTCAGACGTGGCGATAGCAACCGTATTCTTACGGCTGTTAACGCTCTGCCTACCCCGCAAGGGATAAAGGCGTGATATATGTATGTTCGTGTTTTTGTTTAATTTCGGTAAAAATCACACCTACGCTACGAACTTTCTATTACATACATCATTTCTATTATACATTTCTATTATACATGACGACCGATGTGGCGCAGTGGTAGTGCGACTGCCTTTGACGCAGAAGGTTCCGGGTTCGATTCTCGGTGGGTCACCCACAAAGTTGATATTTATCACTTTGTGAGTTTGTTCCCAGTCTGGTTAGGACATTGCGGGCTGAACCACCCGATTGTCCGTAAGTAAGATGGTTCCATGTTTCGGATGGCACGTTAAGCCGTAGGTCCCGGTTGCTGTCTATGATCACTTAGACGGCGGTCGTTACACAACCACGTCAGAAGCCTGCTACTTGTAGTAGGCGGTTGAACAATTCTGACTCTAGGGTTCATCGGGTCGTTGGACGACTCGGTGTCCCACACGAAAAGAAGAAGAAGATTATACATAACATACTTTCAGACTCGTAGACAAGTGCTACGACGCTCGTAGCTGTTTACATTTTGTGTCACTTTGCCACTGATACTTAACTTTATTGAAAGTCGTTAAAAGTTAATTTAATTATAAGTTTAACGTTCATAAAATAGACAAATTATCTACATAGGTATGACTATGTTCTTGTTTTCTGTTGTTGTTACTTTTGTGCAATAAAGTGTTATTACTAGTATGTAATGTTTACATTAAAATAAAATCAAAATTGTAGCGTAAATCGCTACGAAGTTATGAAGTCGTAGGCATTCTGCATAAAAATTGCTATTGTATTTAAGATACGATGCTTTATGAAACACAGATGTAAAAATAAAATAAAAATTATATTCTTTTTGTATTGTTCAGCCTCTTAGCTACTCTACAATCGTACATTACGGCAGTGGCCAAAAAAAAGGCCGACGTCTGATCAAGTATCTAATATTGGAAGGACGAGACGAAGTCGACGCCTTCCCAAGTGAACGAGACCAAAAATTGGCCTTTTCGCTGAGGTATACTTAACGCTTTTCTTCCTTTTGCGAAGAGACATCACAAATCCACATAGCAAGCAGCGTGCGTTGGAAGTTAGCCACGTTCAATTTAATAAAATAAAAAATACGCGAGAAAATCACATTCAGCCTTTAATCTTCAAACCTATTGTGTACCATAAAAAACCTAATTTCACGAAGTGTGAAGTTTAAGAACTTTTAGGGGCAGGATTTAGGACCGAAAAGTAGTATGTATTTTATTATTGTCGTGTTTGAATGCCTCTACAGACCTGAAACTAAAATGATACATTTTATGTATTCTTTTTTTGAAATAATGATGCCATTTACGATCAAATAGAAGAAAAGTATGTTTTTAACCATGTTCAAAACAATTATGTTTAATCCATTAGCGAACACACTTTATTGAATATAAAAGTTATTTTTGTAACACAGTTGTCGATAAGCGAAATCTGGAACTCCGCTTTAACTTATTTCTTTCTAAGTTGCTTACAAGCGAAATACTCTCTGATATTACAAAGTTTAACGTCTTGTTTACACCCCGCGGTATTTTAATATACATAAAATGATAATAACACAGTAATGGTGTTACAGAGAGGCTCTGTTACGTTGTGAGAATATTTTATGAGCTATCTTTTAACTTGCTAATTTCCAAAACTCCGTCGCATTATGTTTTTATGACCACAAACGCCTATCATAAAAATCTAATATGAAGCGGATGTGAAGAAATCTGAATACACTTTTATATTTTTGTAGCATATGAATGTAACAATATTTTCAAAATAATATGGGTTCTTATGAGGTAAGAAAATGCTCTTCCTATACAAATACCCTAATAAGCTTAGTTATTCTTACAAAGACCCAGACCTACGTCATAATTCATAATACTTGAGTCTTAGCTTTCCTGTAATAAACTGTATAATACATTTCCATATATTATTTGGTTTTTACGCCATCTATTGGTTATTGTGCAAAGCATTACTAAGTTAGTCGGTATTTACTTAACAAAATCCGTTTTCGCTACAAAATTTTAAGAAAATTCTCGGAGCCGTTTCCGGGATCCCGATTACAAAGATATTAGATAACTTTTTATTGTCAAAGTTACGTATAAGATCTCTGCAAGACCTTCACAAGTGCTCGTAATCATGTGGCAAAATGTGCTGCAATTAATGGTCTCAACTCTGGTTGCAGATACTCGTATATAGCTAATAAACTAGGAATGGTCTGCCTGCTAGCCAGTACCCAGCTGATAAAGAGTAGATACTATTCGCCGGTTCTAGACCACCCGAAAAGCCCCTTTAGGGTCGTTTTGTCGGTGTCTGCAAAAAGCTCGTCACATATGCTTTTAATTGGCGGTTTTATATCAAATTAATCCGCGGTTTTATATCAACTTAATCCGCGTATGTAATTAAATTAATCCGCGGTCGATATCAAATTAATCCGCGGTCGATATCAAATTAATCCGCGGTTGGTATCAAATTAATCCGCGGTTCCGCGGTTTGATTTCGAATTATTTCGTGCTTCATATAAAATTAAGTCGCGGTCAATTCGCGTTCTTGTTGGTTTGTCATATTAGAATTCTTGTTGGAATTCATGGTTTGTTGTATGAAATCCATTTTTACTTCTCCAATTTTTGAGTTCATTATATCAATGATACTTTAATTCGTGGCTGGATTTGATATAGGTCGCGGCTCATATAATCTTTTCATTTCATACATGCATTTTGTCAATTCATGGTACCAATAGATACTTCTTAGGCAGTAAAGCGTAAGTAAATCAATACGTATGATTATTCATAATATTTTTATATCACCATCAATTTAACTTATACCTACCATTTATAAAGTTCATACCTACCACTGTTGTGTTTCTGTACACCAACAAGCAAGTTTCGACACGTTGAGCCTACTGTATTGTGAACAATGGTTCAGCCGTAAATACAAATCTTTGCCTTGCCGACTTTTTCAATATTTGTATTGTTCGCTAATAGTAAAACCCACTATGTAATAAAATTAAGTTGTAAAGACCCTTGTTTCCTTTTGACGATGCCGCCTGCTGTGTATTTATAATATTTAGAGATAAATTTTGAAATGTGCTTATTGTCTTGTGATTGTAAAGACTAACTTTTTTATAACGGTGTCTTCCGCCCCAACATTTATCTAACAAAGCGAACTTTCTCAAAAATTAAACTCGTCGAGACAAGTATCCACGGTGGGTGGTGGTTAACGATATTGAAAAAAAATACCCCTGTTTGTCGTGGTTTCGTTATAAAAGCGGAACAAGCTTGTCTGTACTCCACAACTTGATTTGGAGTGCGTGATATAGTATTAAAAATCAAATCTAGTGTTCGTGTTCGTTGTGAAAGTTTAACCTAACCTAACCTAACATCATGTCTCGGTCTACAGCTAGCTGCATAGGAAAAATGGAGGTAAGAATCGTTATATTTATTTCTCTCATTTTTGTTCAACACTGTTTGTATTTATCTGACATGTATGTTACGAAAATTACGAGGCCTACGTTCGTCAAAGGACTGGTACATGTGTATGTTATACTTACTTACATACTCTCGGGAGAAATACTTTGTATTTATGCCGTATAAATTGCATTGTGTGTATTGATAAGTAATATATTCGATTGAGGACTAGTACATGTTGATGTGATGTGTATGAAGTAATATTTTTGATTGTTATTTAAGTAAATTTTATTACAGCATAGTTCCCGTTAATAACGCATAATATATATGTCTGTTTTGTTTTAGGGTTCGGGAATAAACGTTGATGACCTACCAAACACATTCAAGAATTATTATTTCGCTGCATCAAGTGATGATGAAACTGCATTTACTATTGTCGAACCCGATCAAAAATCACTAAAACGGGCGGGCAGCGATAATGCTATCGATCAATTTTTCGACACACCCAAAATCAAAAAGCAAAAGAAAACGCAATCTTCAACAGTTGGGATGGCTCGAAACGGCGGTGTATCCTACATATCGTCGAATACCGATGACGCAGCAAACGCCACACATCTAATTAAAGTAGAAGTCTACGATCTCAAGAAATTAGCCAAGGTGTCGTCAAACAACCAGTGGAAAATAGCCGATTTTCGTGCTAAATACTACACAAAGGTCACGGACAATATTTACGACCGCAGCAAGGAATTAATATACGATATCACGAAGAACGTCTCGCAATCACAAGACTGTAAAAAATACTTTTTCGATAACTAATTTCATAATTCTCAGTCATCTAAAACAGAAAAAACAGTACCTAAATACCACGCCACTCAACAACACAGCAACTTCCCTTTCTACCTGACCCATATTTACAACGTTCACGAACACTAGATTTTATTTTTATTACTGTATTACGCACCGCTAACAATGGGTTAAACTAGGGATGGATACAACAATAGTGGCGTGGCGACTTCAATACATAAGCGAGTGATGTCAAGCTTCGTCAGGCAGTCAGCAATAGGGCTGAGCTCGGTTCAGTTATTCGATCGGTTCGGCATTCGCTACAACGACATTATGGAGTCGCAAAATAGTGAACATGACTTTGAGTTTTGTGATTTCTTTAACAGTGAAGTGTTAGAACAATTTGATGTGTTGAACAAAAATTATGAGAACGCGTTAAACGTACCAATCAATAGTTTATCATCTGAAAATGACGCTGAGTTATGTGAAATTGCATCCAACATGGAACAGCAGCTATTGTAAGTTGTTTTAAAACTGTATCTTAAAAAAACATGATTTTGTATAATAACGTATGGTTGTTCTAAAATTTTCTTTATTATGTAGGAACGCAGTGCAAACTGGAAGAGGGCAGAAGAGGAAATCACCAGATGATGATGACACAATTGGCAAATCTCATATGGAAGCTGGTCCTGGACCATCATCATCAAAAACGGAATACTCCGCTAATCATATGATAAAATGTGACATTTGTGAAGTAATGGTGAGTCGAAGATACTTTTCCAACCACACTCGAAGCTCATCTCATAAAAGTAAGGTTTTCAAATTAAGTAGACATGATAATGTGACTGTAATCAATACTGCATTTGGTTGTAGAGTAATAACGTATCAAATTACTTCACCTTTACCAAATGAAACCCATGAAACTTTACAAACACCTATTCAATTTTTCGAGTCAGTCAAAGATACAATTTCCACATTAATAAATGAAAACCTGAAAGAACTAACATCCATAAAAATAAATTATATCATTCATGCTGAATTTGTTCAGGAAACAAAAAATTTGCTCAATACGTTTGATTTTCAAACCTCAAATTTTAACATATGCATGGGTGATGATTTAGAGCCATATTTCAAAATATTGTGTGAAACAATTTCTACTAAAATGGGTGAATTTGAAAAAAAAGACAGCGGGTGGTCCTTTAAATTAGTGAAACATTTAGAAATGAATGTGAATAAATTTAATCCTCTTCAAGGTTCCACTTATATTGTATTACCGAAAGACATCCGAAACAAAAAAGCAGTCATTAATGTAAAGAATAATGACCATGAATGTTTAAAGTGGGCTTTACTTTCGGCCTTATACCCAGTGGAGAATCACAAAGATAGGGTTTCATCGTATTACAAATATCAAAACAAGCTCAATTTCGATAATGTTCCATTTCCAGTTAAGATAAAGGACATGGTCAAGGTTGAGGAAAACAATCACATTAGTATAAATGTTTTTGGATTAGAGTACGATGAAATATCAAAAAGGAATTCAGTAGTGGGCCCACTTTATTTTAGTAAAAATAAACAAGAAAAACATATCAACTTATTATACATATCAAATGGTAGTAATGGTCATTATTGTTTCATAAAAAATTTGTCTCGCTTAGTTAGCAATCAGTTATCGAGTAAAGCTCATGCGGTTTTCATTTGCGACGGGTGTTTATTACATTTTACATCTAGAGAGAGACTGGATAACCACCAAAAATTTGACTGCAGACATGTTTGCACAACATTACCTAGTCCGTTGCAAACTAAAAAAAATTGGTTTGGAAAAGATGAATCTACAAATAAAATATGTTTTGACAAATACCAAAGACAAATGAAAGTACCATTTGTAATATATGCAGATACGGAAGCTTTTCTTAAACCCATTGCTGCTTGCGATCCAGACAGTTCAAAGTCTTTTACACGAAACATGCAAGAACATGAAATGTTTAGCTATGGTTATTATATCAAGTGTTCTTATGATGACAGTTTATCAACATATAAGACATATACAGGTCCTGACTGTGCTGAAAGTTTAATGAATAATATGTACAAAGACGTGTGTGAGATTCATAAAAGAAATAGTTTTCAAAAGAAACCATTGCCGCTTAAAGATTGGCAAGAGGCAGACATTATTCAAACAAAAACTTGTTACATTTGTGCAAAAGACTTAAATGCAGATTCAATAAAATATTTTGATTGGCATACGGGTTTATTTAGAGGAGTGGCACATTCCTTATGCAGTTCAAAATTTAGAGCTCCTAAATTTGTTCCGGTTTTACTACACAACTTGAGCAACTATGATGCTCACTTTATAGTGCATGCGTTGAATATAAAAGAAGGAGATATTGATATTATACCACAAAATAAAGAAAAATACATTTCTTTTACAAAAAAGTTAAAAGTGAATGGACATGAGGTTCATTTACGGTTTTTGGATTCGTATAAGTTCATGCCATGTAGTTTAGATAGTTTATCTAAGAATTTAAAAAAGGAACAGCTCAGGGAGTTACGAAAACAAGTACCTAACGAAGAAAGCTTTGGGCGATTGATTCAAAAAGGCATATTTCCATATGAATTTATGTCATCATATGATTCACTGAAAGTAACATCCTTACCCAAACAGTCTGAATTTTATAGTTCTTTAAATGATTGCAATGTTACCGATGAAGATTATAGTAGAGCTCAAGATGTGTGGAACTATTTTCAATGTAAAAATATGTTAGATTATGCGAATTTATATTTAAAAACTGATGTATTACTTTTAGCTGATGTTTTTGAAAACTTTCGAGATGTGTGCATGAAAACGTATGGTTTAGATCCTGCACATTATTATACAGCCCCTGGTCTTAGTTGGGATGCAATGTTAAAATGTACCAAAATTGAATTAGATCTTTTAACTGATTTTGATATGGTGGCGTTTATAAAATCGGGTATAAGAGGAGGTGTCTCAGTGTGTAGTAATCGCTATGCTAAAGCCAACAATAAATACATGCGAAACTTTAACGACAAAACTGAAATATCTTATTTGCTTTATTTAGACGCTAACAATTTATATGGTTGGGCTATGTCTCAGTACCTACCATATGGTGATTTTAAGTGGGTCGACAAAAACATAAATTATAATGTTTCTCCTACTTCAGACATAGGATATATATTAGAAGTAGACTTGGACTATCCAGATCATTTGCATGATATGCATTCCGATCTCCCCTTTTGTCCAGAAAATATTAAAACTAATAATAGCAATTCATCAAAATTAGTACCGAATTTAAATAATAAAAGAAAATATGTTCTACATTATAGAAACCTAATTCAATGTTTAGAAAAGGGGATGAAGCTCGTTAAAGTTCACCGAGTACTTCAATTCCAGCAGAGTCCGTGGTTAGCAAACTACATTGATTTAAATACTCAATTACGAAAACAAGCTAAATCCGATTTTGAGAAGGATTTTTACAAACTAATGAATAACTCAATATTTGGTAAGACTATGGAAAACATTGAAAAAAGAGTGAACGTTAAGTTAGTCACTCATTGGGAAAATAATGGTAAGGTACAAGGGGCTCAAAGTCTGATAGCTCGTCCTGAATTTCATAGCTTATCAATTTTTTCTGATAATTTAGTAGCTGTACAATTAAACAAAACCAAATTACTGTACAACAAACCTATTTATTTAGGTTTGTGTATACTTGATATATCAAAAACTTTGATGTTTGATTTTCATTATGATTACATGAAAAAGAAGTATAACGATAAAATAAAACTGTTGTATACCGACACAGATAGTTTGATTTATCAAATTTTTACAGAAGACTTTTATTCCGATATTAAACCGGATCTAGAAAAATATTTTGATACATCTGACTATCCTGTTGATAACCGATTTTATTTTCCACAAGTAAATAAGAAGAAAATTGGGTGTTTCAAAGACGAACACAATGGCAAAATATTTACGGAATTTGTTGGGTTGCGTTCAAAAATGTACGCCATGCAGGTAGAAAATACAATCATAGCAAAAGCAAAAGGAATAAATAAAAATGTTACCAAAAAGTTGAAAATGGATAATTACAGATCATGTCTATTTGATAAAAAAACACAATTGGCTGAAATGTATCGGTTTCGATCGATAAAACATGTAATATTCACACAAAAAATAAATAAAGTTAGTCTGTCGTATAATGATACAAAACGGTACATTTCAGCGAATTCAACAGACACTTTAGCTTGGGGTCATTATAGTTTAAGAAATAATATTATATAGAATAAACAAGAATAATTTGTATTTAAGTGTGTATAAATTTGTACCTTTTAAGTTTAATGTGTTTACATTAGTTTAAAGTTATATTCATTTTTAATTATCTACTGTTTAATTTACCAAGAATAAAATGCTCTAACTATATAACGATGAACTTATTTTTTATTCTCCATTCCTTAACACTGTCACACGACAATTACACGTCATTATGATTCATTTCATCCACCCGTTTACTGCAATAGTGGCAGGTCCAAGCAGCTGCGGAAAATCAAAATTTGTAACAAGTTTTTTAAATCATTGTAATGAAATATGCAGTGAAGATTTTTATGAAATTATATGGTGCTATGATGAAATGCAACCATTATATAATTTAAACAATGTGAATTACAATCAAGGTATTCCTGATTTGAGTATGTTCGATGGAAAATTTCCAAGACTACTCATAATTGATGATCTTATGAGAGAGTCAGATGGTAGAATAGTTGATATTTTTACAAAAGGAAGCCATCACAGGAATCTCAGTGTATTTTACATAACACAAAATATATTTCACCAAGGGAAAGGGCAAAGAGATATTTCTTTGAATTCAAGTTACATCATTTATTTTAAAAACCCGCGAGATAGAACACAGATAAGACATTTAGCTCGTCAGGTTTTTCCGGAAAATAGCAAATTTGTTGAAGAAGCTTACAAGGATGCAACAAAAAATGCTCATGGATATCTTTTCATTGATCTTAAACAAAATACAAATGAAATATGTCGCTTTAAAAGTAAAGTTTTTCCATTCGATGGGCATTGTACAATTTATGTACCAAAAAAGGGGTATAAATATGATGCACAACAAATAATTTCTGTCAGTTTCAAATAATGTCTGAAGTAGAAACGTCTAATACGAATAATATTTTAAGAGCTTTAAGTATATTAAAAGAACAATATCGTGAAGCCTTGTTAGAATGTTGTAATGATGATGAAATAAGGCAAATATGCGAGTGTATAATAAACGTTTTTAAAGGAAAGATTCCCATAAAAGAAAATAGCGAATCTGTATTTAACATATGCAAATTCAACTGCTTTGTTTCTACTGATGCTGTTTAGTTAATATTATAAATAGAATATAAAGTGAAGTTTTAGTGTTTAAAAAATGATTAAAAGAATTACGTCTCATAAAGATTTATTAAAAGCATTATTGACATTAAAACCAAAGTATAGAGAAGCATTGTTAAAAAATTGTGGAGATGATGAAATCCACTGTATAACCGAGTGTATTTTCAATGTGTTAAAAGGAAAAGTGCACTTGGATAAAAAATCTATACGTAAATTAAGAAAACATAAAGATCTTTTGAGGAAAATTGTTTCGAAAGGGACAAACAAAACAAGGAAACAAATTTTAGTACAAAGAGGTGGAGCGTTTTTACCTATTATTCTAGGGTCTGTTCTTAGCGCATTGCTAGGTTCAATTATAAAATAAAGATGGAAAACACAAAAAAAATGATACTTATTGAGCCTGAGGTCATAGATAGACTAAAATTAGATAATGCAGGCACTAAAAATTTGTCACGTTTAGATGAGGAAATGCATAAAGTAATAAAAACTAAAATAGATGACAGGGAAAAGTGGGCACTATATTTGCAAACATTGCAGAGATATCTACATTTCATTGGAGAAGACCGAAAACCATTACAAATACCTATAATACCTTTTGATGAAAAGGAAAATGAAATAAAAGAAACAGTTAAGTCAGAAAAAGCTCCAGATGACAAAGAGACATCTACTGAAGCAACCTATAATGGTTATACAAAATCAGAGTTGCTTGCTTTTATTCCAAAGACATACAAATTGAAAGGTGAACTTTTGATAGATATACTTTTGAAGAACAAAGATAAAATTTTCTGGAATGAAAAAGGCACTGTGTTCGTTCGCAATAAAGAAGTGCATAGAAGTAATATCGTCGACTTATTGAATGATATCTTAAGACCTCTAAAAAACAGTTCACCGAGCGGTTGGGCAGATTTTGCTTATGTACTCAAAGATCTATCAGTCCCCTTAACTTATATTGGCAATCCTAAAAGAGCCACATACATAAGAGTTTTGTCCCAGAGTCCAGCTAGTGCTGGAACAACAAGAGAGAAAGCAAACAGTACTCCTGATAATTTCAGCACACCAACATTAGCTGGCAGTAGTCGCAGTCAAAATAAAGCACAACCCGCTAAAAGAATTAATTGGGAAAAATGGACCCCTTACTAGAAATTCGTAATATTTACTACGATGTATCCCACCCAGCTGGATACAGCAGTCTCAGTAAATTGACTGCAGCTATGAAAAATAAAATGACTAAAGAAGAAACAAAGAAATGGTTGGAATCTCAAGAAACGTACACCCTACATAAACCAGTTCGTCGTCGGTTCCCGAGAAACAAGTACATTCTATCAAATTTTAATGAACTTTGGCAAGCCGATTTAAGTGATATGCGGAGTTACAGTGAATATAACGATGGTTTCAAGTATATTTTATGCGTAATTGATGTTTTTAGTAAGTATGCTTTTGCTAGACCTATAAAAAAGAAAGACTCTGCCACTATAAAAGAAAATTTTAAAGATATATTCTCGGAAGCTAAAGCCACTCCGAGACATTTACAATCCGATAAAGGTACTGAATTTATAGCAAAAGACGTCCAATCTTTTCTTAAATGTAACGGTATAAACTATTACACCACCAATAATCCTGATATCAAAGCAAGCATAGTTGAAAGATTCCAACGTACACTTAAAATGAAAATGTGGAAATATTTTACTCATAATAATACGTATCGATATATAGATATTTTGCAAGATTTACTTAATTCCTACAATAATAGCTTTCACAGAAGTATTAAAATGCGCCCTTGCGACGTAAACTTTGATAACATTATGACAGTTTGGCGCAACTTGTATGAGAGAAAAAATGAAGATGCTACGAAAATTAAAGCCAAACCTAAGTTTAAAGTTGGAGATCATGTAAGAATAACTAAGTACAAACATATTTTTCAAAAAGGTTATGAAACCAATTGGAGTGATGAAATATTTTTAATAACATCGATTATAGACAGATCACCCTTTGTTGTTTACACAATAAAAGATTTACAGGGAGAAATTGTTACTGGGACTTTTTATGAAAAAGAACTACAGAAAGTGACATACGACCCCACTGCTTTGTATAAAATAGATAAAATACTGCGCGCCCGCTATTCAGGTCGCAGAAAAGAACTATTAGTGAAGTGGAAAGGTTATCCTGATAAATTCAATAGTTGGGTTTTAGTATCAGATTTAGAAAAATCATGAAAGGCGAAAACTTTTACTTAACTTTACCCAGTAATAGCTCGTTCTCATATTTTCCAAATAACAAAACCACCAACTTCTCCACAAAATTACCAAAATCAATAAAGTTGGATGGAGAATGGTCGGTAGGATTAGTTGAATTTCAGTATCCTTGCACTATGTTTACTGTTCAGGATAATAATAATATAATGTATATCACCAAACGCATGAAAGTTCCCGACCAAGAAGAACTCAGTACAGTAACATACAAGAGTCACATACCTACGTCTAGTTATGAAAACATTAACGATGTTATAACAGCACTGAATTCGAGAGAAAGCTTCAAATTAAGACATGATAAATTAACGAAATTGGTTTCACTCACAGGTGATATGAATAACCTTATAGCTTTAAGGTTTTCCCCTATCTTAAGTCTTCAGCTTGGATTTGACCCTAATACAAACATTGCTACAAAAACAACTGGAAAGTTTCCAGCTAATTTATACCTCGGATTACCATCACAGTTATACATATATTGTGATATTGTAGAACCTCAGATGGTTGGAGACGTCATGTGTCCTTTATTAAGAATAACATCATTAGATCCAGTTAAATATGTGTATGGATCAAACAAAATGCATATTTTTTCACCGCCACATTATGTACCAGTCATGCGTAGAGAGTTTGATACAATTGAAATAGATATAAGATCGAACACAGGAGGAAAAGTTCCATTCCAATTTGGAACGAGCTGTGTTAAACTACATTTTATAAAAAGATAAATCAAAATGTACACAAGAGACAATAATTTAATCTGTCCATATCATCATTATTATTCTCATCAAGCAGGAACTGGAATCGGAGTAGTCTATAAAGGAGTGTCACATCAACGCGGTCATGGTATAGGAAGCTTTTTAGGGGGTTTGTTTAGGTCTGTTCTACCACTTTTATCAAATGGAGCTAAAGTTATTGGTAAAGAAGCTCTGAGTGCGGGGGTAGGTCTTTTATCAGATATAGTAAGTGCTAGGCCTTTAGAAGAATCTGTCACAAATCGTTTTAAAGAAGCTACTTCTAATTTAAAAAGAAAAGCTGATGACAAAATTATAAGAGCTATGAGTGGGTCGGGGTATAAAAATAGAAAACGAAACCATAAAGCCCTCATTCACTCGGAGAATTTGAAAGCAAGAACAGTGAAAAAGGCGAGGAAAAGTAAATTTTCAACAATTAATGATATCTTCTCTTAAAATAATTTAAAATGTCATTTTTACATAATCATTCTTGTGAATGTGCAAAGTCAGAATTAGATATATTTGCTTTACCATCGACGCAAACAAGTATAGAAAGCGGACAATGGATTTATTACAAACCTATTTCATCTCTTAGTGACGATGGCCCTATAGAATTTCAAATACCCGGTTCCGGGGATGATTATATTGACTTAACACACACATTGCTTCATGTGAAAGCCAAAATATTGAACCAAGATTTGTCTAATATTGACTCTGAAAAAACATCAGTAGCTCCAGTAAATAACTGGCTTCATTCGCTATTCAGTCAATTAGATGTATACTTAAATCAAAAGCTTGTTTCTCCACCAAATAACACATATGGATATCGTGCATACATTGAAACATTATTGAATTATGCACCTGCAGCAAAAGAGTCCCATCTTACATGCTCAATGTGGTATGAAGACACTGCAGGAAAAATGAATAACACAGATGATTCAAATAAAGGATACACTTCAAGACTAAAATATACAAAAGACAGCAAAGAGGTCGAAATGATAGGACACTTACATGGAGATATATTTAACCAAGAAAAGTTTTTAATTAATGGAGTTGACATGTGCATCAAACTTATACGTTCAAGGGAATCATTTAACTTGATGTCTTCATCAAATGATATCAAAGTCAAAGTGGCTATCACTGAAGCAACATTAATGGTGCGTAAAGCTCGAATAAATCCAAGTGTACTACTCGCTCATCAAAAAGTATTAGCTACTACAACTGCGAAATATCCAATCACGCGAGCTGAAGTAAAAGTTTTGACCATTCCATCCGGTATTCAAGGTAAAACACTAGATAATGTTTTTCTAGGTCAGATACCAAAACGTTGTATTATAGGATTTGTGAATAATACAGCTTTTAACGGAAGTTTTACCAAAAATCCGTATGATTTCGATAACTATGGTTTAAATACGTTTAGTTTGTATATTGATGGGATTCAAATTCCTTCTAAAGCATTACAGCCACAATTCAGCAGTGGGTTGCATACTATTATGTATCATACGCTTTTTTCCGGAACTGGTATTCATTTTTTAAATGAAGGAAATGGTATAAATCTGAGTAGATATCCGAAAGGTTACTGTTTGATGGCTTTTGACTTAACTCCTGATTTATGTGCAAATTCAACTTCACACTGGAACTTGATTAAACATGGCAGTGTTAGATTGGAAGCACGGTTTGAAAATGCCCTAACTGAAACAATTAATTGTATTGTTTATGCTGAATTTGATAATTTAATTGAAATAGATAAGAATAGAAATGTAAACGTCGACTTTAGTAGTTAAGTAATAATTATATAAGATAACGGACTTTGATTATCTCTCAGATGCATTTTTATTTTTGTGTAAATTAGACCTTAATAAGTATGAACACTTTCGAGATAAAAAAATATTTGAGATCAATTCATAACTCCTTAGCTGATAATGTATTTCCCGCTAATCGTCTACCAATTTTTATGACAGCACCTGTGTATTTGATAAGTAATTTAGACTCAGACACAAAACCAGGGTCTCACTGGGTAGCAATTGTTATTCATTCAAATGGTGTTGGTGAATATTTTGACAGTTTTGGTCGTAAACCTGAAGGTCATCATTTAAATTATTTAAAAAGGAATTCACGAACATGGAAATACAACCATAAAGCTATTCAAAACATTTTTTCGTCTCTGTGTGGAGAATATTGTTTAGTGTATTTGTATTTAAAGTACAGAGGTCTAAGTCTTGAAGATTTCAATAACCTATTTACTAAGGATTCATTGAACAATGATTTCTTATTAAATGATTTCTTTATAACTTTCTTTAAGTAATATTTGAATGTGTATATAAGAAGTTACCCTTATACTTAAGCTAAAATGATTAAAATGTGTTTAGATTTAAAGAACGGTTATGTCATATGTGTTTTATGAAATAAATGGTGTATACATTTTAATACAGGTGTTTTAATTTTATTTCCATTACAAGAATAAGGTACTGTTATTAAAAGGAAAAAAGAAACAAACGTTATTTTAATGTTATTTTATTATTTTACATTGAATTTAAACCGACATAGACATTACAATGTTAAAAATAACAAAGCCAACTAAAACAGAAAAACACAGAAATAATTAGTAAACAAATCAATCATATTTATCCAATTAAAGAGTAGGCGAGTATGCTGTGGAGGATAAAATATAGTTATCCTGTATGGAATTTATAATTTCTTCGACTTCTTCGTCTTCTTCTCGACTCCAATCAACTGATAGTGGATTGACAATCTCTATAGACTGCGTCAGAGGGTCCGAATAAGGTTCTTGAGTCTTGGGAGGGTCTTGACAATTCGCACAATATGCCTTCATTGGCAATACACCATCAACTGTATCCAGTGATTTACAGTCTTTTGAAGAAGAGTAGTGCCCCTCGCAGGGGGTGAAAAATGGCTTTACGTCGTCATCTTGAATTAAACACTCAGGTAATTCGTTATTAATATACCAGAATCGAATATATCTTGAATATTCTGTAAGGATAGTTTGTTTTGAGATGGTCGCGATAACTTTTTTAGAAAGATACATTTTTAATGAATAACGAGCTTGTGGCACGAATGCAAGCTTGGTGCTGACTGATTTACGAAACTTAACATCACTCGCTTGAATAGTGAAGTCGCCCCTATTGTCCTGTCCATCCATAGATTTTCATTGTTAGGATGTTTTTGAGGTAGAAAGGGAAGTTGCTGTGTTGTTGAGTGGCGTGGTATTTAGGTACTGTTTTTTCTGTTTTAGATGACTGAGAATTATGAAATTAGTTATCGAAAAAGTATTTTTTACAGTCTTGTGATTGCGAGACGTTCTTCGTGATATCGTATATTAATTCCTTGCTGCGGTCGTAAATATTGTCCGTGACCTTTGTGTAGTATTTAGCACGAAAATCGGCTATTTTCCACTGGTTGTTTGACGACACCTTGGCTAATTTCTTGAGATCGTAGACTTCTACTTTAATTAGATGTGTGGCGTTTGCTGCGTCATCGGTATTCGACGATATGTAGGATACACCGCCGTTTCGAGCCATCCCAACTGTTGAAGATTGCGTTTTCTTTTGCTTTTTGATTTTGGGTGTGTCGAAAAATTGATCGATAGCATTATCGCTGCCCGCCCGTTTTAGTGATTTTTGATCGGGTTCGACAATAGTAAATGCAGTTTCATCATCACTTGATGCAGCGAAATAATAATTCTTGAATGTGTTTGGTAGGTCATCAACGTTTATTCCCGAACCCTAAAACAAAACAGACATATATATTATGCGTTATTAACGGGAACTATGCTGTAATAAAATTTACTTAAATAACAATCAAAAATATTACTTCATACACATCACATCAACATGTACTAGTCCTCAATCGAATATATTACTTATCAATACACACAATGCAATTTATACGGCATAAATACAAAGTATTTCTCCCGAGAGTATGTAAGTAAGTATAACATACACATGTACCAGTCCTTTGACGAACGTAGGCCTCGTAATTTTCGTAACATACATGTCAGATAAATACAAACAGTGTTGAACAAAAATGAGAGAAATAAATATAACGATTCTTACCTCCATTTTTCCTATGCAGCTAGCTGTAGACCGAGACATGATGTTAGGTTAGGTTAGGTTAAACTTTCACAACGAACACGAACACTAGATTTGATTTTTAATACTATATCACGCACTCCAAATCAAGTTGTGGAGTACAGACAAGCTTGTTCCGCTTTTATAACGAAACCACGACAAACAGGGGTATTTTTTTTCAATATCGTTAACCACCACCCACCGTGGATACTTGTCTCGACGAGTTTAATTTTTGAGAAAGTTCGCTTTGTTAGATAAATGTTGGGGCGGAAGACACCGTTATAAAAAAGTTAGTCTTTACAATCACAAGACAATAAGCACATTTCAAAATTTATCTCTAAATATTATAAATACACAGCAGGCGGCATCGTCAAAAGGAAACAAGGGTCTTTACAACTTAATTTTATTACATAGTGGGTTTTACTATTAGCGAACAATACAAATATTGAAAAAGTCGGCAAGGCAAAGATTTGTATTTACGGCTGAACCATTGTTCACAATACAGTAGGCTCAACGTGTCGAAACTTGCTTGTTGGTGTACAGAAACACAACAGTGGTAGGTATGAACTTTATAAATGGTAGGTATAAGTTAAATTGATGGTGATATAAAAATATTATGAATAATCATACGTATTGATTTACTTACGCTTTACTGCCTAAGAAGTATCTATTGGTACCATGAATTGACAAAATGCATGTATGAAATGAAAAGATTATATGAGCCGCGACCTATATCAAATTCAGCCACGAATTAAAGTATCATTGATATAATGAACTCAAAAATTGGAGAAGTAAAAATGGATTTCATACAACAAACCATGAATTCCAACAAGAATTCTAATATGACAAACCAACAAGAACGCGAATTGACCGCGACTTAATTTTATATGAAGCACGAAATAATTCGAAATCAAACCGCGGAACCGCGGATTAATTTGATACCAACCGCGGATTAATTTGATATCGACCGCGGATTAATTTGATATCGACCGCGGATTAATTTAATTACATACGCGGATTAAGTTGATATAAAACCGCGGATTAATTTGATATAAAACCGCCAATTAAAAGCATATGTGACGAGCTTTTTGCAGACACCGACAAAACCACCCTAAAGGGGCTTTTCGGGTGGTCTAGAACCGGCGAATAGTATCTACTAATAGTATCTACGAATAGTTTTTACGCCATCTATTGGTTATTGTGCAAAGCATTACTAAGTTAGTCGGTATTTACTTAACAAAATCCGTTTTCGCTACAAAATTTTAAGAAAATTCTCGGAGCCGTTTCCGGGATCCCGATTACAAAGATATTACATAACTTTTTATTGTCAAAGTTACGTATAAGATCTCTGCAAGACCTTCACAAGTGCTCGTAATCATGTGGCAAAATGTGCTGCAATTAATGGTTACTCTCAACTCTAGTTGCAGATACTCGTATATAGCTAATAAACTAGGAATGGTCTGCCTGCTAGCCAGTAGCCAGCTGATAAAGTCGTAAATATATGGACCGAATGTGGAGAAAATAAATAAAACTAATAACCCATTCAACTTTTACAGCACTATCTCGCCTAGCCAAAACATTACTATGAAAACTAGACTGATATTAGTATAAACTTTTTTCTGTTAATAAATGCATAAATTTAGTATATAATCGAGGTTGGACATAATGTGAATTGCAGAACTTTCTTGTCAGCATTAAGGATTGCAATGCAGAAATTTTCTCTTCTCAATCCAGCCGGATTTTTGGCCCGGGCCCGTCTTGCACTTTACGAATATATTTTTCAACAATTATTGAGTGTGAGATGACTTAGTAGAAATTAAGGTGGTTTCCGCATCTGACGCACGATGAAGCCCATTTGGCGCACGTGTCTATATTACACTAAACTTATTATGGTAAAAGCATTATACGTACCTCTTTTCCACAGGTGTTTATCAAGATAATTTACCAAATGATTAAATTTATTATTCAGTGTATTAATTGCTGACTTTTGTAAATTGATGTTATTGAAGTGAAGTAGTAAGTTGCTAAGCGCGAGGTGAGTGGGTATTAATCAAGCTGACACGTCTTTTTGCGGACGTCAATAAATAGTTCGCATTATAAACCGACAATGCCATCACTTTAAAATATATTTTCCGTCTAAGGCTTACGTTTTTAGATCTGTTGCCGGAACCGGTCGAATATCACCGGATCCGGAAGGCCGCAAAAGGCACCGGATAACCGGACCCCCAGATTCACTGGACTGGATAGCAATCTCTAGTCTAAATGTATTTAAATATTCGAGTTTCTCGTAAATATGAAAGTACTTACTCAGGAAGCACACGAGCCTTAACCTACAATTAGGTAAGCTTGTACAAGCTTGTGGAAGATAAACATCAACATTACTTCAACCTAACACAAACATCGACTTACCCACATAAACAAAAACCTTAAGTGTAATGGATCCATCAGGCAGAAATAATCTGGTTATTTCTTTACAGATGAGAATAAAGGAATGTCTACCGTATATTGACAGTGCTAGTGTGGGAATTTCGTTAGCAGTCACTGAAGTAAGCAATTTTTCCCCGAGATGAATCCTTATGAACGTCGATAGCTTTTTGCATGTCAATGAACAGTGAAAACTGGTGGTTCAGTGCTTGTAATCCAAATTAAGAACAATTGCAACCAATTGGGCACGTAGAAAATAAAGACACTAATGAAATCGAATTTCGCGTGAACCTTACTTTATTTTAAACCTGTGTACGTGACAGAACTCAATAAAGTGAGTGGACAATTGAAGGTTAAATGGCCGTTTTGTTTAGTTAATTAATTTAATTAGATAGGTAGATTAGGTGGCTATGGTAGGTAGGTATCTTATGGCTGAAATTATGATGATGATTATGAACATTCAGAACACACGCACATAACAGGAAACCTTAAATTGACAATGCGTACAGGCGGCCTTATCACGTAATGTCGTTCTGGGGAAGCGCTTATCCATCTTATTGAAAATTCATCAGGAAACCTTAAATGTCAATTTCCTGTTATGTGCGTGTGTTCTGAAGCAAATATGTAATTTGTTTTAAAGCAAATATGACTGCTGACTTAAAAAAAAAACTATCAACTAGAACACGGAACTTATCACTGCTTTCCGGATGGAAGATTCGAGAGGGATCAAACCCTAATAAAAATAAAATTGTCCGGTTCATAATAAAGATCGTTGAATGGAGGGTGCTTTAAACTATTGTCGAATACTACCTGACGATGGAGGAAGAATTGAGTAAACTGAATTAAAATAGCCTCTTAAGAAAAGGAAGTTGTAGGAACTCTTATATTGACGTTTGGATATCAAAAGCTCTATAGATGTAATTAAAGTATATTCCAAATAAAAATCATGATACTTAAGTATGTGTTTACTGTCTTTGTGGCTTAAAATGTTCGAACCAGTCTGTCAGATGTTATGAAATATTATGTTAAAAATCTTACAGGTGACTATAACAATTTTAAATTGTTTAATTGTGAAATTTAATATTTGTGCAAACAAGAAAATATTGAACCTCACACACACACACACACACACACACACGCACACACGCACACACACACATACACACACACACACACACACACACACACACACACACACACACACACACACACACACACACACACACACACACACACACACACACACACACACACACACACACACACACACACACACACACACACACACAATCACGCCTTTATCCCTAGCGGGGTAGGCAGAACGTTAACGATCGTAAAACACCGGTCGTTATCGCCACGTCTGACATGTACATTTATCAACATGTGTCTAAAAACAGGGGCAATAACAATATCTTTTCAAATTTTTGTTTCAAATATTTACTGCATTGTTAATCACGAAAATACCTACCTTGACGACCGATCTGGCGCAGTGGTAGTGCGACTGCCTCTGACGCAGAAGGTTCCGGGTTCGATTCTCGGTGGGTCACTCACAAAGGTGATATTTATCGCTTTGTGAATTTGTTCCCAGTCTGGTTAGGACATTGCGGGCTGAACCACCCGATTGTCCGTAAGTAAGATGGTTCCGTGTTTCGGATGGCACGTTAAGCCGTAGGTCCCGGTTGCTGTCTATGATCACTTAGACGGCGGTCGTTACACAACCATGTCAGAAGCCTGCTACTTGTAGAAGGCGGTTGAAAAATTCTGACACTAGGGTTCATCGGGTCGTTGGACGATTCGGTGTCCCACACGAAAAGAAGAAGAAGAACCTACCAGGAACCCATTGTAGAGTAGAGAGTAGGTAGAGTAGTTTCAAGTGCCACTGCCTCGGTACTTGCCGAAGTAGAATTCAAACCAGTAAAATTAATTTGACCTATTGGATTGACCTATGCTGGATATATTAATTGGATATCACGCGAAATTGTATAATAGTAACTAATACAATTATTTGCATTGTATTGCGGCAAGTTGTATTTATTTTCAGTTAGAGTTTTTGAGTCTGAGGTCTCTAAATTGGAAAGATTATAATGACTAGCTTTGCATGTAAATATTTGCTTTTGAGGTTTTTTTACTATTTGTTCCCGATTAATAAAGAATCTCCTCCGTTTCCTTACGTGGATTCAAAATAGCCATCTAACCAACTTTTGCGATATCTTCGAATACGTTTACCCAGTTATAACGATACTACCAAGTTAATATCACGCGCGATAGTTCATACTTCATAAGTTGTCTATGAATTAACTACATAGAGAAATCACATGCCCAATCTTTAAAATGCTTTTATCTAAAAAAATTGTCCGTTGCTAGGTTATAATTGTGGATTTTAATATTCCAACAGGAGGTTTTCTTTTTGAGAATTGAAAAAAAAAACTAGTATTCCAAGAACTCGATAGATGGTGTTGAACTGACTATGTTACTAGATTATAGTGTAGATTCCAAAGCCAAAAGATTAAAAAAGAACATTGCAACACTGACTGACAGTCTGGCACGCACTGACACTTTCGTTCCAAACGAGTCCAAGTCCAAGTTTCAAAAAAACAAAAAATATATTATTGCGTTCTGTTTTTTGCGGCAACATACCAAGCACAGTGCCATCTATCCAGTGACTAGAATAATACACACACACACACACACACACACACACACACACAAATCACTCCTTTATCCCTTCCGGGGTAGGCAGAGCGTCAACGATTGTAAAATAACGGTCGTTATCGCCACGTCTGACAAATATTGAGGATGATTCGTGTATCACTGTAGTGACAGGTTGTCAGCCTGTCGCCTAAAGTTGTAATACACATGAAACCTTCGAGTCCCTTAGTTGCCTTTTACAACACCGGGAAGAAATGGGGTGCTGCTATTCTAAGCCGGCATCACATGGTTAGAATAATAAATTTTAAAAAAATAAAAGGACATCCCCTATTCGGTTGAAATAAGCTTATTCCTATACTTTTTGTAGCTACGTCAAAGCGTTCAGTCGCCCTCGGCAGCCATTGTGGAAAGTCTCCAGTTTGGAGTGATCATAATGACAAGCTTCAAGTTACAGATATTAACGCGACGGCAAATATTGTTGTGGTCGCTGCGTTGACCCCGTTTCCAGTAGCTGAGGCGGTAGGGATGCAACGAGATATCGAAATTAGATACATATCGATGCCCAAAAGTATCGAAGAGTCATATATATCGATATCGAAAAATCACAATTTATTTTGTTTATCGTTTGTGGCAAAAGGTTAATTAGGTACTTACCTATTTTTATTCTGAGTAAAATAATTTTGTGAAACTATGCTGAAACTAATTTCTGATATTGAAAGTTTATATACTTCTACGTAATATATTTGATCTATTTCAGTTTAATAAATATCGATATACCTACTGGAGCCCTAGATTGATATATTATAGTCATATCGGTATAGGTTGAATTCGATATATAGCGATAGTAAAGTTTTGTATCCCTAGCTGGAGGGGACAAAGCATTATCTATAATATTGTGTAGTCGCTTTTATACTGGATTGACGTCTTCGTCAAAAATCGGTACTTCGGATCGGTAATCGGCACTTCGGTTTTCGAAGTCGTACTTAGGGAGATAAGTATTTTCATTCCATTTTACTTTGAGTTCGCCATGTAGGAAAGTGATCGAACGGATTTATGCTGAATAGGCTTCCACGTCGACTACTGATGTTATTTTAGGGTCGAAAGAAATATTTCCAATATATTTTTTTATAAAATACTTTATTATGAAAACTGTAACCTTATTTAACTCATCCTTATATGTGAAATGTTCTAACTGAGTGCTTTTAGTACGCAATAAAAAAAATGTAACTAGTCCTAGCACAGACAACGGTCTTTTTTGGACAGTTACCGTACATCTTACGAATCAGGCGCTCATCAGAGGTCGACTTCTTTCTGCCATACTATCATAAGCTGAATAGTGAATTAATATTTTGGTATGTATACAAATAAATAAAATAAAATAAAAATAAGAGGACGACGCCTCAGCATGTTATCTTTCCGGAACTATGTAAACATTTGAATCGTTACAGAATCTACATAGATCGTGGTATCTATTTATCTCGCATCATCAATGTCACAGCATCAGACCTATAATGAAAGGGCAGAGCACAGCGACCTGCATAATATGCAGCTCGTTTGCGTGCACGTAATCATGCGCGTCCCATTTAATGTATGGATTGTGTCTTAGAAGACACGCCGCTTTCTTGCACTACGCAACTCGTCTCTCTACATTTTTTATTTTATATATTTATTTATTTTATTTTATTTATTATTGAATACAATGTATAGTTACAGCCAGTGCCCCATGCAACGAAACTACAGGCTACAAGTCTACAAGTGAAATTCGATCTACATTGCGTAGCCGATGGGACATTATAAAACCAGAAATTTGACTCGCTACGCAATGTACATCGAATTTCACCTGTAGACTTGTAGCCTGTAGTTTCGAAAAACGTGGCACTGTACGCGCTTGATTACGTGCTACATACATGTGAGCTGCATACTCACGCCGCCGGCGCGCTTGCGCTGAAATTACGTAATTTTTTTTTAAAAACCGATATGCATAGAAAGCCAAAATATGTTGGTTGAGGCACAGTAGGACATCGAACCATTGTTTATGTGGAACCTTTATTTACAGTCTCCTCAACCGACTAACAAGCGACTTGACAAATGTTTACTCTCTTGCATTAACAAAAGAATACTGTAACATAACTGATATATTTTGTGTATAATACGAATGGATTAATAATGTATTTCCGAACTAAATTTTATTAAAAGGAAACCTCAGCCGTACCTATATTTATTGGTGCAGTTTACATTACATGATTTTTAATTGTTTATAAAATAAATTATCACTACATGAATTGGGCATATGTAAGGTGGATCGCACACTTGACGCACGACAGATCGAGTTTCTAGTATAGATCTGACAGACCGCTGCGATATTTTAGCGGTCCGTCGTGCGTCAAGTGTGCCGTGCGCCTAAAATTCTAGAATACGTAATACGTAGGTACTCTAAGCTCGCAGATATAGTGAGTGTGTTATTATAGTTATTACGTTTGATATAATTACAACGCGCGACTATAACAAAACGTAGAACCGCGTTTTGAGGCCGAAACCTGTAGTATGTTTCTGATGCGTACCGCAAAACAGACTTCTCTCCTTCGTGTCAAAATTCTTTACTTGTTTTGATAAAACCTATATGATTTGACATGTGTGAAGCCTACTCGCGCCCGAGATAATACTCTCTAAGGGACGGGTCTTATGAGCCTACAGCTGACATTTTCCCATATTTTTGACCCTCTATAGGTTCCATTACGGTAAAAGCTGCTGTAAAGCGAAGTTCTGCATAAAAGGAGTTTTTGTCCGGCGGTATTTAATAGCCCGTTAAGGCGCAATGGTTGCGAAGTTATTTGATCCATAAATTCTCATCGTTAAAAGTGTACTAAAAGACCTAGACTAATAGGTATCATAAATTGTCCGAATCTTTCGGCCAGATGATAAAACGGAGATTTTTAATTCCGCCAAAAATAGAATCTGCGTAAAAGCGTGAAGCTTTTATTTCTCTCTGGGATAAAAACTCTTAACAAATACACCGAAAATATTTTAAGGCTACGTTTTAATCGTCCTTTTTGAAACAGTAGCTGGAAAACAATAAAATTATAGGTAAGTAATTATGAAACAAACTGCCGCTTGAAGTGCTTGAGTTAACTTCAATCGCGGAAATTTACTATACGGGGTGTAAGGGACGGTGTAACGAAAACTTTGCAGGCGTGATCAGACCATGAAACTGAACAACTTTTTCCATGGGGGCTATGTTGGAAAACCAAAAAAATTTCCGAGTTCTCATATAAAGTCAGTTAGCTGATCGGGAATTTTGTATGGAACGTCGAAAAAAATTTCACGTTTACCAACATAGGCCCCATATAAAAAGTTGTTTAGTTTCATGGTCTGAGCACGCCTGCAAAGTTTTGGTTACACCGTCACTTACAACCTGTAATGTTGCCCATAACCTAATAGGTACGTATGATAAATTCAGTGAAAAATCTTAGGTCACGTTCCTAGACTAGTTCCCAATACTTAAAATTTAATAACTCAATGAATGAGTTATTTATCGTAAATCCGCTGGTCGAGATTGAATCACAGATACTGAAGCTTAAATGTCAACCAGCGGATTCTTGATAAATTACGTTTCCATCGATTTATAGCATCTTGGCGTCTTAAACAATTCTAAAATTCGCTACAGATCTACATCAATGTAGACAGTGACTGATTTGTAGGAGTTCATAAGTAAGTTGGAGTGTGTAAGGTGATTCTCACACTGAACGCTCTGTTGTGCGCTATTTTAGCGCATCCGTCTGTCAGATCCAAACTAAAAACGTCATGTCGTACTAAAAACGAATGCATGTCCAATGCAGACACTTGCGCCGTTTGAAAGACGGACGGATCCGTTACGCGAATGTTTGCGTTGGATTTGCGTCGGGCATCCGTTTTTAGGAATTGTGACGTCCACTGTGTCACAGGGGTAAGTCTGAGAGTGAAACAACACTAATATATTGGAATAGGCTGTGAGCGCACGTCCGGCTCGCTTGACTGTCAGATGACAAGTGTCATACCCTCCGGCCGTGCGCCCACAGATTAAACATTTTATTTGCATACCGTCACACCTTTCCCCTTTTAACAAATTTAGACCTTGTACATACTCCATATCAATAAACAGGTAATAATCATCTATACACAAAATTCATTAACTAGATTAATCACGACTAGGGAATGTAATTCCACAAGTGCATCTCCGTCCCAATATTTGCATTCCTTAATCAGGGCGTAAAGTAAATTTTGAACTTATTTGGATTTTAAAAATTAAATATTTTCATCTTAACAGCATTTAATAATCATAGTCATTATAATACCACTTTAAACACTCTAAGCTTAAGCATGTTTAATGCCTACAGTTCTATAGAAACTATTAATGTCAGCAATTTATACTGGACTGCACAAATTTAATCTGTCTACCAAAATGAATAATGTCATCACAATAACTTTCACTTTACATTAAAGTTTTTAAATCTCATTCAAATTTCCTGTTCCTTTCCTTTCCTTTTCTAACAAATAAGTTTTCAATTTCCGAAAACATATAAAATCTTGTAACAGTAATATTTAATTATCGATAACCTTTGTTCCGCAGTCCACATTGAATTTTAAATATTTCTTTAGGTCTTTGACGTGATCTTTAAATTTAATACAAATTTGATTAAAAATCTTCTCTTATTACATTAACAATACAACACTTTGTTATCACTTCCAAGTAAAAATACTTTAAAGAAGTCGTGCTCATATACATGAGAGACTAGTAGTAAGTTTATCTCGTTACATGTATCACTAATTCTTTTAATTTTATTACTGTTCCAATAAAATAATTACTGCAGCTATACATCTTATTTTTAAATATAAATTCATAGTAATTAAGTTTATTATTAAATAAAGATAGCAGTACCATTGTCACCTTAGCTTACTTATTATCGAGTATCGGAAATTTTGCCATGGGTAGAAACGAAGGACATTGAATCTATTTTGTATTTTCATCATCCTGTCCTGTACAACAACTTTTACCTGAAGTTCTGACTATAAAATATTTTATCGGAATTATTTAACATATTAAAAATAACCTGTTAGTAATAACATAACAGTTTTGTACGATGTACATGATATTTATTATTTCATAATTTAAGTTTTGCTTAATCTAGATCATGCACAACATTGGACTTTGATGTTGGCCTAGATTGTTAGATGCATCGACATACGGCCATGCGTAACCTCTTACATTTTAAGTAGTTTTTAAACTAGTGTTCAATAATACGTGGAACCAAATCGGACCATTACATTTTCATTTATCCCGGTTGATCCCGTGATCACTCTTGCATCTTTTACATATTTTTGCATCTATGTTGAACGTGTAGCTGCATTTACACTCAACAAGTTTCTTGTTCAAATGTAATCAATAGTTGATTACGCACCTAGGCATGCAACCCATCAACAACAACCGAGGCTTCCAACGCCCAAGCGGAGCGAGGGCGGTACCTTTCCGAAGTTGTTAACGATGTTACATCCGCGGCACGTGCACCGCCTTACATATCGAATGAAAAGCGATAAATACAAGAAAACGATCCATAAATGATGATTGTATCGTCTGGTACTCAAAATGCACCACAAAACTTTCATTTTTATGATTGAAAAACATTGAATTAATGTGAAAGAAAAGTATCCCAACATAAAACAGAAATTTCCCTGACCGTAGGGATATTAGTAATTTTTACCTTTGCCACTGTAATACTGAGCAACAATTTGACAAACTCATCTATTGAGGTCACAAAAATACAGATAAAAATACAATATCTGGCGTCAAGCAACGCAATTCGCAGCGGCCAGTTCGAAACTTAAAATCGCACACAACCAATTGGTTGCAATGCAACTCCTATTAAAAATAAGAAGAAATTTACTTTAACTCTTTAACTGTCGCGATTCCACCGGCTCCCCCTCCAGTTCCATATTCAAAATTACTAACAGGCCCAGTTTCAAAACATCGCCTGCAAGCCGAACCCACAGGTCGGGTTCCCCGTCAGCAACGACCCACTTTCACAGCATGAGATATGTAAAGATATTTTATTACATTGGCTACTTAGTAATATTTTGAGATTCCCAATTTTTGTTTTATTCTTTGCTAAATCAGAGCAAAATTTTTAGTAAAAATCCCTTGATTTACAGTTTTTTTTTTTTTATGTTGCTTTGAAACATGTAACCACTTTTGACCTGTAATATAATTATTACCAATAAAAATGTCTTACGTCTTTCCCCCGGAAAGGTGTACCTATTAGGTTTCTTTTTTATACAAGGTTTGTCTAACAGACTGTAACAAAAGCTTCTTTCGCCATTGAAATGAATTTTACATGAAACTCAAAACAAAGCTTTGTCATATGAATCCTTTTTTTTTTCATGCTAGACTTTTATTATTCTTGATTGATATTTTAACATAAAGTGCATTTAACTTTAAAGTTCGTGCTATTTGAATTGTCTTTTTCCTTGGTCTGTTGATACACGGAAATTTCTGATCCATACCCAATCAGTATCTATCATATCATAGCTCTTTATTATTTTCAGTAGATACCCATTAAATTGTAAGAACTGACAATACTACTTTGGCTAGGGATCTTTAGTTTACACTTCTTTGTATAATTCGAGAGGTATTGTATAATTCTCCTCTTACATTGTTTTGATTTTCTCAACTTTTTTTTTTTTTTTTGGAGCGATCACGAATGGCAGTTGTCAACAAAGCCCGTCGTTCGATAACTACCAAACCCACATGAGTTATTTTTCAGAACAATATGACTCACAGCAATAACTCTTTGTTAGTACCAACTGACACATATTACGTCAGTTTACTACTCTTTAGTACCAACTGATTTCGCTATACAGTTTACTACTTATCGATTTTTCAGAGCAATATGCCTCAGAGCAATAACTCTTTGTTAGTACCAACTGACACATATAACGTCAGTTTACTACTCTTTAGTACCAACTGATTTCGCTATACAGTTTACTACTTATCGATTTTTCAGAGCAATATGCCTCAGAGCAATAACTCTTTGTTAGCACCAACTGACACATTGGTCAGTTTACTACTCTTTAGTACCAACTGATTTCGCTATACAGTTTACTACTTATCGATTTTTCAGAGCAATATGCCTCAGAGCAATAACTCTTTGTTAGCACCAACTGACACATTGGTCAGTTTACTACTCTTTAGTACCAACTGACACATTGGTCAGTTTACTACTTTTTAGTACCAACTGACACATTGGTCAGTTTACTACTTTTTAGTACCAACTGACACATTGGTCAGTTTACTACTTTTTAGTACCAACTGACACATTGGTCAGTTTACTACTTTTTAGTACCAACTGACACATTGGTCAGTTTACTACTTTTTAGTACCAACTGACACATTGGTCAGTTTACTACTTTTTAGTACCAACTGACACATTGGTCAGTTTACTACTTTTTAGTACCAACTGACACATTGGTCAGTTTACTACTTTTTAGTACCAACTGACACATTGGTCAGTTTACTACTTTTTAGTACCAACTGACACATTGGTCAGTTTACTACTTTTTTGATTTCGTAAACATCAGACATACATCTGTACGATTACAGATGTAAATGTGTTTTTTAAATTACTATTATTGTGTTTGTATTCTTTTCGAATCATAGGCCCACAGAGACTTGGTCCTTTGAGGCATGTGTGGGGCCGAAGCCAACAGCACAGAGGCTTTTTTTTTTTTTTTTTTACCATATTTATTACTTTTTCTTTTTAGTACTAACCGACATTGTCGGTTTACTACTTGTCATGATGTTTACTACTTATTAGCACCAACCAACAAAGTGTCAGTTTGCTACTGTACTCTTTTTAATTCCGATAAATTCTGTTATACCTACATACATGACTGCTTAAATTTGAATAAGATGATCACAATCACTTTTGCTACGGAAGCATAATGTTTGTATGACCTCCCAGTTGGCACGTAATACAATTAAATTAACCCCCATAAATAATAGAACAGCAAAATATTATCAACCCGATGAGAAAACTCCATGTTGTCAATGCTCCTTTATTTATTTAAAGTCATTGTAACAAAATAGGAACAATTTTACCCAAAAACTACAAAAAAATCGCTAATGGTTCTCGCTATAAACTTAGTAGCTACATACGTACAAAGTACTATATGGGTACCTATGTACTTAGCTTTCGTTAATATATACCATTAATTTATTTACTTGCACGATTTTTTGTTTATAATTTTGTATTGACGGAAACTATTTCAAATCTCGTTAACTATGTAGGTACCAAAATATCAAAGTTATAGCTCCTATTTTAATTAGGTATAACACGCACGTACAAAATTTATCGGAATGACAAAACCGTGGCAAAATAAGGCAAGGCATTATTTTATTAGACCCAATGTCTACTTATTCATTGCTATTACCAGCTAGTACATAGATAAGTAGGTAGATTACTTTACCTATATACTGGCTTAATACTGAGATTTATTAACTTCTTTATTCCTCTAATCATAGCGCTGGCACGGGTTTTTCAAGAACCTTTTTCCGATTCTTCTTCTTCATTTTTTTTTTTTTTTTTTCTGCCGGATGGTACCTCAAATGTCCTAACAAGACTGGAAGCAAATTCAGAAAGTGATATATCACCCTGTGACTGCCTCATTGTTAATCGGACCCGCAACTTTTGCTATGCAAGCAGCTCCAGCGCTACTGCTGCGCTATATCGACCGTCTATAGAAAGAAAATATAGAAACGGGTTATGTTTAAAAAGTTACTTTCACGAGCTTTAGCCCAACGGCTAACGGGTGTTTGTATTTAAATGAGTTGTACGATTTGACTGATTCTGATTCGACCACCAACTTTATAAGTTGCCGCGTGATGCACGCGATTCATCTGGAATGGCCCCCAATAGGTATTCGTCAGACGTGTCGATAGCGACCGTATCTTCACGGTCGTTGACGCTCTGCCCACTCTTTAAGGGACAAAGGCGCGATATAATGTGTGTATGTATGTAGTATAAGTTAAAAATATAACTTTTGGATTACAACAGTTGGATTTCTGTTTTTAATAATTATTTTCAAATACCGGTTATCCATTAACCTATTTCTCAAATTAGTTTAGTTGTTATCTAGCAAACCTTTTTGCTGATTATTTAAAGACAGAATTATTTTCAAATACCGGTTATCCACCAACCTATTTCTCAAATTAGTTTGGTTGTTATCTGGCAACCCTTTCTGCCGATTATTTATAGACAGGTACCAAAGTTCACGCCACCAATGGGACTCGAACCCACATCTTCTGACTAACCGGGTCAGATGTGTTAACCGTTACACCACGGTCGCTCTAACCCAGGCGGCGAAATTGTGATCCACTTGTTTCGTTCATATATTTTTCCTTACTTGACCACTTAAGAGTGGCATCAGCGCCGCCTATGACTTTGCAGTAGGACTACATAGTCACACAACTGACAACATTACGTCTGTACAAGTTGACGAGAGGTGGAGCTTTTTCCGATTTGTGAACCGCTTGTTTAGTTTGTATTAGCTTTTTAACAAAAATTTAATATCGATATCTAGTATTTGATTAAAACACTAAGTATTCGAAATTACTATTTTGTGGATATTTCTACAAATAGTAAACATTCAGGTACCAAAGTGCTCTGTGATAGATATTATGCGGATCCGTAATTTTACGGTAATTTTTTATGTAGGTTCACAATTTTTCAGTTTCGACACCGATTTCGTTACGTTTGGGTCAAATTTGCTTTATCTATTTAAAGTCTCACTCTTGTCAATTTCAGAAAGAAGTAGATAAAGAATAGTGAGGTATTAGGTAAAACTACAACCGTTCTTGTTGAATAGTTCGCCAGAACCAAACAAAATAATGTTTTATGTGTCGGGTGCATTACAATTCACATATCTACATTACGGGTAGCTGTCCGTCACTTTTTATGTTATTATATGCCTAAAGTTATCATGATACGAACAAATCAATGTTTAGGCGTGGATTGATTTCTAGGCAAGACAGATAATAAGAAGCAGAGTACCTGATACACGTCACCGCATCAAGTTGCGGCTGCCGCAGGTTGCCCTGGATGGCATTTGTCGGAAACCACAACATCGACTGGCTCTTAGGTACTTATCGCATAACGGCGCGGCGCCACACTGTTTAGGCTATGCAACTGGATGATGATATAATCACAAACATTGTATACCTACTTGTTGCTGAAGCTCATTTAATTACTAACAGACTTCTTTGGCTTTGGGTGGCCTACGTAGCCATAATAAACGTGTAGCTGACACTTGATATTCAGGTACTTACTTGTCGATACTTGGTTGATTCTTGCTACCTTTTAGGTAAAACTAAATTATTTTTAGAGAACGAATATATGACCGCTTTTTATTTAATAAGTTTTTTTATTAACGCGCGGATTCTGTATTTATTAGATATTTATAGCGAGTATAATTGTTATGCACCAAAACACACCACTGAGAAATATTTTCAACGCATTTGTTTACTTTTTCCAACCTCCTTTCCCTTCTTTCAATTGACAAAGGACTTACCCATAGCTCGTCGCCATGTGTGACGTCCACTGTGTCACAGGGGTAAGTCTGAGAGTGAAACAACACTAATATATTGGAATAGGCTGTGAGCGCACGTCCGGCTCGCTTGACTGTCAGATGACAAGTGTCATACCCTCCGGCCGTGCGCCCACAGATTAAACATTTTATTTGCATACCGTCACAGGAATGAAGTTTTTAGTATGCATCTGACAGATGAATGCGTTACGGATGCGCTAAAATAGGACCGCTATAATATTTTGCTGCGTACAATGGAACGTTAATTGTCAAAACCACCTTTTATGTTGTTGATAAAATAGCAATCATATCTTTGCCTGATTAAACTTTAGGATAGTAGGATAGGTCTTACTAATATTATAGATGTGGAAGTATGTATGTATGTTTGTTTGTTTTTTTGTTATTCCTTCACGCTAAAACTACTGAACCGATTTTCATGTAATTTAGCACACAGATACAGATAACTTGGATTAACACAGAGGACTGCTTTTATCCCGAAAAAATGTGGGATGCTACGGGATTAAAGCCGACTTCCACGCGGGCGGAGCCGTGGGCGCCTTCAATTTTCACTAAATTTTTGACATGATCGGCGAATGAGTCGCAAAGTCGTCGCCACGAATTCTCCAAACATATTTTTGTTCAATTTATTTATATCCTATTTGAAAAGAAAATGTTGGCCATATTTCCGAGATGTCAATAATTTATTTCCGTGTTATGAGGGGCTTCTCAATACAGTTCAACACGGGTAAGTCATTGTTGTGATTTCTGTTATCTTGTCAGTGCCACGTATTCAATACTATCTATCCAGAATCTTACAATATCGACAAACTTGCGAATTCGAGGAATAGGTTGTATACAACTGAATAAAAAAGATTTCTTACGGGTGGAGTTAGTTTAGTTGCAGAATGTCCCTTTCTCAAAATGTCCCCTGGTTTCAAAACGTCCCTTTCCCGGAATGTTCCGTTACCAGAATGTCTCTTCCGCAAAATGTCCCTTTCCCAGAATTTCCCTTCCCAAAAATGTTCCATTCCCCAAAATGTGTTTTTTTGAATACCAAACTTATACAACCCTTTCTTGTGTTAGATGTTAAATGTGTCAAGTTTCCAAAATCGAGTATTTGATAGCATTATTTAGTTGTTACACAACCATGTCAGAAGTCTGCTACTTGTAGAAGGCGGTTGAAAAACTCTGACACTAGGGTTCATCGGGTCGTCGGGTTCATGGACGACTCTGTCCCACACGAAAAGAAGAGGAACATTATTTTTGCAGTAATTACAGTAAATAGCCAACCTTTAAAATTGAAAATGACGAAAATTTGCCACAGTAAAACCTCATACTTTTGTTCTGGAGAGTCTCTTCAGCTATAACGGGTACAATATTGTATGCTGCAACAATAGCTTTACATCAGCTGCGGTTCAGCAAGGGAGAATGGGTGGTTTTTTATTGCATCCCCGTCTAGGGGTACCGTCTTTTTGTACACAGACAAAAGATTTTCTGGTTTATACGCAAATATTTATGTAGATAACATGCCAACGAAGGCATTCCATTCATCTTACATACACACATCAAGCCTATAATTCATCATATTCATCTTGGAAGTGAATAAAGTATACCAAAGAAAATAAGTCTGAAGTAAGTAACTGTGTTAGCTTTGCTGAAGACTTGCAATCGTCATTTCAATTGTAGTAAAGTTTGAGGTACTGTAATTGGAAAAGTATAGCTATACAATTACAATTTCACACATTTCCGATTACATAGGAGTATAGTTTATATATGGGCCATTGCTTGAAATAAATGACCCGGTCGTTTTGAGGCATGCGTGGGAATAAAGCCAACAGGACAGAGGCTTTTTAATACCATTATTATAATTATAACTGAACTTTATTGCAGTGCACGGATTGTAAGCAAGCTCTATAAATGCTAGGCCGCTGTAAAAAAACACACGATATTTAAAGAATCGATCAGCTCACGAAACTGAACGACTTTTTTCGGATGCTGGAACCATTTGCATGTTTCATGTCAGCCACTATCATCTTTATTATCACTCGATGTCAAAAAAAATTGTAGGGCAGGTTTTCTTATGGAAAGTTGAGGTATTTCAATTATGTTTGCAGGTATCCGTCCCACAGCCCGCATTTGTGCACAGACCGACGCTGCTCGTTGGCTATCCTGAGCAGCTTCCTTCTGCCACCCATACTCTGCATACCTTCTTACTTTGTAAGTATTCGTAGCTCATATTGTTACTAGCTTTGGTTATTGGATACCTTAATTGTTTACCAGGCAAATATCTAATAATACGGGCAGGTAACTTGTTTGTTTGTAGGTAATATTACAAAGGCTGTCTCCAAAAACATAGAAAAAGGTTTCCATGGAGTTGGTTCTACAAGATAGATCTTACAAAAGTATACTAAGGTAGAAAATACAATGAGATCACTAGTTTTCATCAAGCAGTTTACGATCTTTCTGGTCGTAAAGCTTATTTTCTTTAAGCCTGGTTGCGTTGACGAGCTACTTTATAGCACATCCATTCTAGTTCTTCACTTTGATATTGAACTTCAGTCGGGCAAACTTTTTGGCCAGGGATGCGACAAACCAACGAACGTATAGTTTGTAAAATTTAGCTTGATACCTGTACCGTTTGTGACCTTGGAGCAAATACTATCACATAAGGTCCACTTTCCTTTGTAAACTATAATTCTAAACTTAATTCAACTTGAAAAAGTAGGGTAGCTACTTTTGTAAGTTCATTAAAATACCTACTACATAGGAATAAAGATAAAATAATGTAGGTAATACCAAGCACTACCTTATCAAACATGACTTATCAAGCTTATCACAAACCTTAGCAAACACTTACATTTGAATAGTCAAAATTCACGTCTCCATCCTAACAGAGTAAACAGATCGACAGGACTTGAGTAAACAGATCGTCAACTACTATTAAAAAAAGGACTTTATTTCAGGCTATATTACCTACCTAATATTTTTTTAATATCCTTTACTTTCTGACTTATTACAATTCTCTACAAACAATTTTGGAAAGTTGGACACAAAACCTATGGAACTTTCTAGCTGACTATTTTAATATATTTTCCCTTCAATGGTTTGCAACATTACGGGTGGAAAGTTTGCTAATTAAAAATTGCCAATTAATGGAATCGTGGGAACAGTCAATCATGTTTTCCATCATTCTATTCTACATCGGGTTATATGCGTAGGAATTAGGTCATTGGAAATTTACAGAGACAAAACAGTATGCACAACTAGAATAAATCTGAGAAAAAGTTGTTGCAATGAACACTGCCTTAAATAAATAATAGCAAATTCAACAACGAACCATAATTAAATAAGAACATAAGAAAATTTCGATTCAAAACAAGTTTCTTTGCTATTTTCTGAATGATTCGTTTTTTTTTGTCAGATATAGTTATTTTAGTGATATAGGTAAAAAGTATGTGTAATGGTGTTGGGGTCTTGACATTAATGTGATTTCCGTAACTTCCATTCCAATGCTTCATTTTAGTTGCACTAAGGCTTCTTTTGAACCATTTCCTTTCTCTAAAGCGATACACGCGTTCTTTGTCTGAGTTAAATTATGTTGTATCGCAAATGATGGGCTTATAACGCCTTCAGCTGTCCGTCTACATACATGTCCTTAAATTTGGCACATACATTTAACAGTACCACCATGACGCAGTAGTTTAGGAGAGATCTCATGATCTTGTCATTCCTGGTTCGATTTCAGAGACATTCAGGAGACTGATTAAACTGCATTTACGGATGTCCCTAGTTGGGCACACCACAAGATGATTCCATGCTTCGGAGGACACGTTACGCTTTCGGTCCCAGTTTCTGCCTATAGCTAAGACTTATTGTGCCAGTTGTTACAATTGAGTATCAAAAACATAAGTACTCTAAGTACCAAGATTTGAAGATAATTTTGTTTTCTGACTACTCACGCGAAAATGGGGTAAAGCCTTTTAAATAAAATGATGGTTTTACAAATCAAAACAATGTTATTTTGGTAACAAATATGTAGGTTACAATAATAATTTCAAAGCTTGCTATTGTCAATTTTCATCCTTGATTATAAAAATGTTTATGATTTTAAGCATTCGCTTTATGTGTAAATACAAAGCCGTCATTATAAATACGGCACCTAGATATAAATAGAAAGAAATGTACAAAATGGAGAATAAACGATATACCAAAATTGCATTTACTATCCTTTCCTAGAAACTGGTGTAAAAGAAATAAGTATAGATATCGTATCTACCGTATATTCGTATGTATAAACATGCCTATTTAGGATAACTAATAAGATTGAGTGACCTACCAAATTGGGTGAGTAGGAAAAACGTATTATAGTTAAAACTTATTCAAAAACAAACAAAATTATACTTTCTCTTTGTGGCCCTTAAATTAATTAGCTACATAATATAAATGACATGAATTATAATTAGAAACCGTAAAAATAAACAGCTTTTACTGCGGCATAAAAATAGAAATACAAAAAGGTTTTTCTAAAGCGGGGAAACATAAATCAATTTTGGGATGTCCCTGTTCCATACATCAACCTGTATCATGCCTGGACCGCCTGGACCGGTATATCATATTCCGGCGGCGGTGAAAAGGGATGTTTATTAAAATGTCAACCTGTCTAATCGCAGTAGGTGGGCATGTGGTCAAAGTCAGATTAGCTTTGACAAATCATTACTGATAAGTAGATTGTGTAGAAGCAATGTTAAATGTAAAAAAAAACCAGCCACTTGTAAAAGGATTTCATAGTTAAAAATGATGATCATATTTCCTTACACATAAAATTTGCCATAAGAGTACACCGCTGCGCTGGACTTTGGCCTCGGTACTATCGGGGTACCCCACAAGACACGATCTCCCGTGGCCTCGACTTACTTACTACTTTACAGTCCGTCTTCAGCTTCACTTCAGCTTGCCAGACTCTTACTAGACTTCTTATTGCTTACACAGATCGAGAGTCCACCAAATAAAATAAAACATCATTTTATCTTTTTTTACTCAAGATGGGCCCGCATTGTCTACTATTTCACCTGATGGTAAGTGACTATGCAGACGATGATAAAACATGCTTGCCTAGATAATGCCTATTTATTATCTATACATATAATCTATCTATCTATTCTCTATTCTATCTATCTATACATATAATAAGACAGTAACAAGTCATTGTTCAGTGACCCTATATAGTTTTGAGAAAACACAACGATAGCGCGTTTTAAAAGACGTGTGGCGACATCTATGAATGAGTTTTGTACGATGTTTGTGTTTGTTTGTGTATATGCGGAAGCATCACGCGAAAACGACCGAACAGATTTTGAATCAAATTGTACCAAAATGTCAAGTAATTCACCGACCAGGTTATAGGCTAAAAAAAACATACCCCTAAAAGGGGGGTTGGCTGCTACACATAAAATAAGTTTGTAGGTCATGAGAATTTCATAGTGGCGCGTAGTAAAAGGATGTGTATGGGCTAATTGGACCTGAGATTATTTCAAATTTCGAACTGGCCAGCACGTATTGTGTCGCTTTGAATAAGCGCACAGGAAGAAAAAAAAACATGAGGCCGTATTTATATTTTTAATCTGTATTTTTATAACCTCAACAAATGAGTTTGTCGAATTATTGCTCATGATTACGACAAAGAAACTAAAATCTATGAATATGTCGACGACTACAAAAATATCTCTTTAATATTGGAATAATTTTCACTTTTAATAATTCAATAATTATTACCCTCGAAAACAAAAATTCCGTGGTGCAAGACGTGCAAGTTGCGTGGCCAGACGATACAAACTTCATATAGGAATCGTTTTCTTTGTGCGTAATCTACGCGGGAAAATTGCAATATCTTTTTTGTTTTTAAATTTTCTCGCTAATTTGGTTAAGGCTATTTAGCCTATGTTTGTCTGGTACATGCAGTATGTTATAGGTTTTGCCGACAATACAGCTACATTATTTTCAGGGAGCGACAACTTTTTTCTGAAATATTCTTTGGAAATACTAATAAAAATTGGACTTCCCACACAAAGTGACTCAATCGGCTGGTACATTTTATATAGAAGATACATTTTTCCATATTTCTGTAAAATTTTCCTGACGAAAGTTATATTTTATACGTTTGTGCCAGACGATCAAATCAGTATCTGAGATAAGACTTTTCGTGGCTATAGGTATAAGCCGATTTTCCACAGACAACGTTTTTTGGAAAACGCAAGGTTGCTCAAGACCTGCGCCACTCTCTCGGGCTCACTGACTGACACCACAGGAACTGCGAGTCGATACGTGCGGAGCCAAATTGACTGCAGGATAGACCTCTGTCACACGCGTCTAACAAAGACTCCGTTCCGGGTTTAAATGTAGATTCTGTTGTCCTTCTCCAGGGCCGCCGGTCTTGGTCAGGTTTCTCCCTCGGTTGATTCTTACGACTCCCACGGGAAGAGAGGTGCTATTCTACTTTGCCGGCAGCACACGACCTTAATTAAATAGCCTTAGGTACTTAATTAAACGTAACCCTAGCCGCGGCTCCGCCCGTGTGGAAATCGGTCATGGCATCACACAGGAACATTTTTTCGCGAAGAAAACTCTCCTATGCGTTAATCCAAGTTACCTCCTTTATGTCCGTGTTCAATTTCATGAATATCAGTTAAACAGTTTTTGCGTGAAGGAGTAACAAACAAACATATAAACTTTTTTATTTATATTATTAGTAGGAAGTAGGATAGGATAGGATTAGTAGTATGATTACTTGCTTTTGTTTTTATTTATTCACACTCATGAACTCGGTCTTCAGTCTTCCATCACAATGTCAAGAAATGTGGCATCAGTCTACTTCACGGAATTAATACTCTTGGAAGTAAATATTGCACGGTTTTAAAAAATCTGCTAAAAATGGCATAAGAGGCGGAAAGTTGAAGATATAGGGAAGAGAACTGGAAAGCTAAAAAATCGTAGCAGGGAAAGACGACTTCAAGAAACTGAACCTTTAGGGATTCTAAAAGATTAAACACTATAAACCAACCACCGTTTTCTTACTCTTTCTTGCATGTGGAAATTGAAATTTTACGATTTAACAGTTTTTTAAATTACTTACATATAGTCTGAGAAACCAAGTTTTCTGGTACCTACCTACCAACAATTTAATAATGGCTAATATTATTTTATGGTTCTTAGAGGCTTATGTTTAGCAGTGGTCGTCCTATATATAGCTGATAAATGATGGAAGATATATTATGGCGTAACGAAGTTCGCGGGCACCAGCTAGTAACCTATAATCTTCGTATCAATTCCTAGAGCTAATGTCAAAGGTTGGGAACCTTATTACTGAAGATTTGTGGTTTAAAGTTAATTTGTTATTCTATGACCCTGCAGGACTATTAGACCCAACGTTGACAAATTGAAGTTAACCCAGAAGCGATTATTTTGACTGTGATGGACTGCTTGATTGCTTGGCTTAGGTTAGGGAAACTATTAGGGAAGCTATTATCAACTACTATTAGTGTTATTGGTACAAAGGTACACCTGAAGGACTACACCAGGGCACGGAGGAAATATAGGTACTACAGGAGACTCAATCCTGAACTAAAAAGCGTACACCCAAATGCTCTTTTCGACCTAGTTGCCGCAGAGCTGACGTGGAAAAAACTAGCTAAACTGTAGCTGATTATTTGAAAAGAATTTTTCATGTTTTACTAAGTACTTACCTGTAAAGGACTACATGTAATAACGTCTAACGTAACTTCACACTAAATATTGAATAAATGTATGTTTGGATTTATTTTCAGCATTTCATGAATTTGTTCCATATATAAGCTCTTTTCAGTCTTACTCATGAAATCTTAAATATTTCACAAAATATTCAGAATTTTCATTCAGAAATTGTTATTATGAAGGCTAGTAAAACACAACTGTGTAATGTTTTGATTTTAACCATTTTCGGTAAATTAAAGACGCCGAGTTTTGGGGCAGGGTGTTTTCTCAACTCCGAATCATCAAAATCTTCTAAACTGTTTTTGGATTTATTGTTTGCTGCAATATACTTCGACTGGATATTAGTATAGAAGTGTCATTCAATTTGAATAAAGTAGAAAAAAATGAGAGCTTTTTGATATTACAATATTTTCTCAGATCTGGAACCTCAACACAATGCAAAATTTACATCCGGATATTGCAGAGCAATCTGTGGAAAATAAGCATCATTTCAATACACATAATTATTGGCAATTTTTCATCATTTTTATCATCATCATTTTGTCATTTTAAGAATTAGTAAAAGATATTATTAAAAAAAATGATAACGGAGTTGATTATCTTATAACTGTAGAAGTACTCAAGCCTCAGGTACATTACGTTAATGTATGTGTAAGTAATTTAATGTGTGTGAGAGTCAATACTTATTTCATAAACTTTTTACTTTGTCTCAAGAGTTTTCTTTGTTTTATCACAGTAACTTTGATGTATTGGCAAACAATGCTTGCTATACATCAATCGTGCATTAACTCGTAACTTTTAAGGGGTAAATTCTTACGAATATTACAGTATGTATCTAAATAAATAGTTTTGTGTTTTCTCTTAGATTTATATTTATTTGTACTTACTCAAATTACTGCTCACGCAATGTTTATTTCTTATCATTTATTACGTATACAGGCTGTTAGGAAAAGTACAAACTTACTTTCAAGGAGTAAACCAGCCCATAAAACCGAGCAATTTTACCAAGGAACATAGGTTGAAATAAAAAAAAATTCGGAGCTCCTGTACAAAATGTACCAGCCGACTGAATCTAATCTGATATATGAGGTACAATAATTGTTGTACAAACTTACTTTCAAGGAGTAAACCAGCCCATAAAACCGAGCAATTTTACCAAGGAACATAGGTTGAAATAAAAAAAAATTCGGAGCTCCTGTACAAAATGTACCAGCCGACTGAATCTAATCTGATATATGAGGTACAATAATTGTTTTTATATTTCGACCTATGTTCTTTGGGGAAGGTTGTTTAGTTTTATGGGCTGGTTTATACTTTAAAGGAAGTTAATACTTTTCCTAAAATCCTGTAAGTATAACGAAATATTAATTGGGAAAGTTTTATGTAAGTACTCCTACGCACTTCTTCAAAGGACTGCTTAATATTAAATATCATCATCATCTTCCTGCCCTTATCCCAATTTATTTGGGGTCGGCGCAATATTATGTCTTTCTCTTCCATTCATCTCTATCCGCAGTCAAATCTTCGATTACATCTGTTTGAATCACCTTTCTATTTAACAAATAATATTAGCAGATAAGTAATCTTTTCTTATTTTATCTTTCAAAAATATATTTACCTACGAGAAGGTAAAACAAATTAATTAATCTACAGTGGCTGTTGGTAAGACAATATCTGCTTTACTACCGGGTCAGTTGGTTATTTTATTTTATGTCTTTTGTAGTGTTCTCAGGGCCTGATCATTATCACAAAATCTTTGATGCTATTGACCGCATGTCATGTTTTTTAGAAATAATATTTTTTTATACACGCGTTCGAATTGCGTCTACTCTTTTTGCGGTAAGTCCCTAAACGTCTCGATCAAGGGTGACCCTTTCAACAAATCTGTTTTCGCAAGAATGCGTTAGAACTTTGAGGATCTGCGTTTGATGTGTAATTTTGTGTGCTTTGATAAGCCCCTTAATACATTCTAGGCGTATTTTGTCTACATGGTTTACTTTATCATATTCTGTACCTACGTAACCAAATTAATACTACGTCACGATATGATGAGAAATTATGTTATAAAAAAGAGATCACCAAAGATCAAAGCAATTATTATTACTTAGTAACATAACAACAAAGAGATTTGTATTTATTCAATGTAAGATACAATTTGGAAGGTAAGTTTGGGTAGGCTAAGGATTTTGTTTTACATCAAAGGATATGTATTTTAGGAAAGGGTAAAAAATCCGTCTCTGCTTATAGTAAACGTTCTGTCTTGATATTTTGTTTTGTTAAGAAAATCATATTAAGTCCTAGCTAAAAGTGGTTTTTCTCCTTTACCTACTTTATGATTGTATGATAAGAGTATAATTTACTTACGAAATATTTTCTGGAAAAATACTTATATTTATATTATTACTACTATTTACGGGATTATCACCACGACTATGTTTGTTTTTACCTCGATATTTCGAAGCGGTTGCACGCTCCATGGTCACGAGTAGACTACTCCGCTTCGAAATATCGAGGTAAAAACAAACATAATCGTGGTGATAATCCCGTAAATAGTTATTACCTAATAATTTAAGCGTTGTGAACAACCGCGAAAATCTCAAAACATATATTACTTATTTATATACTTCACTGGCCGTTTTCAAGATAAAAATATTGTGATAGCAATGCCACATCGGACAGCTAATGAGGAAATGATGTTATTATTCGACAACATGTTCCCTCAATTTCAAATAGTTCACCTTTCATATGTGTCAATAAAACCAGGAAATTCATGTAAGCCGTATGATTCCAGTTAGATTAGCATCACCCTACTTCTTTCCCTCGGGTGTCCTAAGAGGCGACTAAGGGATGCAATGGTTTCATGTGTATTGCTATCTTAGGCGACAGGTTGACAATTTGTCACTAAGGTAGTACATAATAATGTAAACCCTCAATTATTCGTTTAAGGTCAGAGGTGGTGATAATCACCGTACTTTTGCGGTCGCTAACGCTCTGCCTATCCCACAAGGTATAAAGGCGTGATATGTGTTAGTATGTGTATGCATGTTACTGTTCAAAAGCCTTTGTGATCGGCACTACGTTCTGTCACAGACAGGGAGATATTTCATAATAACTGGCAGGTAGGCACCTACCGAGCAGTGTACCTACATTCATTACTAGTTATAGCTGGCTTGGAAAGTTATGTGGAATTCTGAACTACACAACACCTACACACATCGCGCCTTTATTCCTTATAAGGCTGGCAGTGAATGGCCACAAAAATACGGTTGTCATCGCCATGTCTGACATACATAATTGAGGGGTGTTTAAGAAATATTGTACATCACTTTAGTGACAGATTGTCAGCCTGTTGCCTAAATACCTACACATGAACTCTCACGTCTTACGACACTAACGGGAAAGAACTGGGTGATGCTAATTCTAAGCCGCCATCACACGGCATGGCAATATATTCGGAATTGAACTATTTGTATATTAAACTGTCAAATAAACCTGTGCAATGTAAAAAGTGTGCTAATCAATATAGTAGGATCGATACTCATATGTTTTTACGTTGGATTTAAGACCATTGCCGTGTGATGCCGGCTTAAAATTTGCCGTGTGATGCCGGCTTAGAATAGCATCACCCCACATCCTTCCCGTGGGTGTCGTAAGAGGCCACTAAGGGACTCGAGAGTAATGATGTATTACAATTTTTAGGCGACAGGCTGACAACCTGCCACTATGGTGATACACGTGTTTTCCGAAACAACCTTTAGAAAACAATACTCAAAAATGTCAGACGTGGCGATAGCGACCGTATTTTTACGGCTGTTAACGCTCTGCCTACCCCGCAAGGGATAAAGGCGTGATACATGTATGTATGTATGTTAATACCATTATTGTCATGAATGTGTACAAACACTGAAAACGGCCTGATGGTCAACAGAGCTTTGTGTGGAAAATACCGATACAGAGGTTTTTGTGTTTCGTAATTCTGAACCAATATTTAATTAAGAAAATGGGGTTTTTAATCAAACAATAATAAAATGAATGAATTGTTGTTTCTATTTTGAGGCATTAATCTCAAATTAAAATATATTTTTATATCTTTGACGTAAAAGTGGCCGTAGGTATAACATAATAAATAATGATATAAAATTTTATAGATATAGATATTTATCAGCTATTTCATTTCAGCTTTGTTTTAGCATGGGCCAATATAGCAAAATAATATAACTTAAGAATTTATGATACTAAGTTTATTTAAAAAACACACACTCACAGTTCCTCGTGTTTGGCTGGGTCTAACTAGCATACCTACACTGAAATTTAGAGGGCGAATAGACCCAAATTAATTTAATACAATAAATTAAATTATGCAAATAGCCCTCTATGTGTGTGATAAATAACATAAACACTGGTTTGGTTTAGCAGTTTTGGCGTGAAGAATGAACAAATAAACTTACATACTTTTGCGTTTAAAATAGTATTATAAGGCGAATCGCACACTTAACGCACGACGGAGACAAACAGTTGCCTGTCAGATCCATACTAGAAATCCCAATCCCCATACTAAAACCGCTCAACGTTTCTAGCATGGACCTGACAGACCGCTGCAATATTTTACCGCTCCGTCGTGCGTTAAGTGTGCGATCCGCCTAAGTAGTAGGATTAATACAAATAATTCATAATTGAAATATACCAGGAAAAAGAACCCGGGAACTTTGTGCAGCAGCGGTAGATGTTTATATCACCTGCAATAAATTCTGTAACAAATGTAAGGAAATAACAACAAATTTTAGCTAATGCATTAGATGTTATTAGATCAATTCAATCACGTTGATTAAACTATCGCGGTTGTTTGTCACACGCACTGCACTTTTGACGGCGTTTGACTGGAATCCGGTTTCAGATGAAAAAAATAGGAATTTTTGTATAGAAATTGAAATATATT